>JBBGZY010000399.1:8930000-11330000 GCA_037952925.1 Lithobates clamitans | reverse complement strand
TGGGGCATGACCCGGGTCCCTAAACACTTTTTAGGGCAAAACTTGTATATAAGCCTTTTAAATGGGCACTTTTGATTTTTCACGTTCGTGTCCCATAGAGTTTAACGGTGTTTGCGTGTTCGAACAAACTTTTTTGCATGTTCGGATGTTCTGGTGTGAACCAAACCGGGGGGTGTTCAGCTCATCCTTAGTCATGATCATCAAAGTGGGTAGCACTACCTCGTAGCAGCACTAGGGTAATCAGTTTTAATCCCAACCACGGCACCACCTGCACAGAGTTTGCATGTTCTTCCTGTGCCTGCTTGGGTTTTTCCTCCGGGTACTCTGGTTTCCTCCCACACTCATGCTAGTAGGTTAATTGGCTCCTGTCTAAATTGCCCCTACTATGTGTATGTATGATTGTGAGTCAGGGACCTTAGATTGTAAGCTCCTTGAGGGCAGGGGCTGATGTGACAGAACAATATATACAGTATATGTAAATTGACAGAGCTATAGTTATAGTGCCTGTAATAAATTAAAGTAAAATGGTCAAACATAAAAAAGGTCAGGGCAGGTGGATAACAAGAATGATATAGACAAAGACAAATAATTCGATCTCAAGGATCATCAAGAAACAGGCAGAGGTTATAAATGGGTATCCCATGCATTACCTCAGAGGTCACTAAAAACCAGCAGGGGATGTGCAAGAACATTTAAACATGTATGCAGTAAAAGACTTGGGGCACATTTCTGGGGAAATGTGAAGTGGATGAACAGGAAGCAGGGTTCCAGGCGTGATCCTGATCCTGCAGAGGGCTGCAACATAAACAACTGGGGACAGTGAAACAGGTTTGTTTTGGAGACACTGTAAAAGCTGATAGGTGACAGGCTTTTCTACTAAGGCTATGGCTACTTTCCAGAAAAAAAAAAAAGAACAAACTTTAAAACTTTGCACACATTTTGTTTTGATGCATTTGAAATGTAGTTAGCTGATTTAAACTGAAAGCTCAACTGGGCATTAAAAATTAGGGTACAAGAATTATGATTTTTTGCAATAACATGTTAATACATTTTGATACATTTATCATTTTTTTTGTATTTTTTATATTTTTTAGCAAAGCAGAAGAAAATTGCCTTGAGTAGAAGAATGGCTTATAGTACAGTGCAGCCATCTTAAAACAGGAGATATTCATGTGTCTAACGCCATCACATACCCCAAAAATAAGAGGCTTATTTCCCATTTTGAAGTAGTGAGCAGAGCCATGCAAATCATTGCAAACAACAAGTTCCTGCAGAGCTAGAAACTGACAGTCACATGTAGATATATGTGGATAAAACTGATACCCAGTGCAGCTGCCAAACACTGGAGAAATGGGGAGCAGGAATCAAAAGACAAAAAAGCAGCGCTCTATGGGTAGGAGCCAAAATTATTTATATGTATATGTATGTATGTATGTATATCAACTATGGACTGGATTAAACGTTAGTTTATTGTACTGTTGACAGTTACCCAGAAAATTACAAAAGGCTGTTAGTGCTGGTACAGACTGCAGCAGCTAGTAAAAAGCATATGTAAATATATTATATTAAAAACTGTACCACCATGATGTCTGGATGAAAAGGGGTTACGTGCTTTCAGGAGGCTCGCCTGACACACATGGAGAGAGGTCATTCCAAAGCGTGTGGGGAACAGTATTGTCCCAATGGAAGAAAGTGGGGTGATGAACAGCCTCTTACTTCTGGCGTGAAGTCAGGTACTGTCAGAATCCAGAGGAATGCAGTGTAAACAGGGAGACATTGGCTGGCAGTGTCTCCCTGTTTACACTGAATTCCTTAGCTGTCTTTTTGTGGTATTTATTCACCACTGGTTTTTTTTTTTGCTAAACAAACAAACAAAAAAGACCGAACATAAAAAAAAAAAACGTTTTTCTTAGTTTGTTATAAAATGTTGCAAACAGGTCATGTTTCTCCTTCACTGATGGGCACTGATATGCTGCACTGATGAGGTAGCACTGGTGGGCATTGATCATAAGGCACTGATGAGGCTGCACTGATAGTGTGAGGGGAAAAAAAGGCAATAACTGGCTTCTGTTTAATTCCGTGATCAGGTTCCGTACGCTCTCCTGGCATTTTAAGCCTGCACTGTAGCCGTCTTTTTTGAAATTCAGACAGGATATTAAATCTTTCCATAACTCTCAGCATGAACAGAAAACTTCTATAGATAGAATAGAAATAGGCAATATAGGCCAACCTTACCTAGTGCCAGCACTGATTTTAAATGTACAAGACTTTTGCTGAGGGTTTAGACCAGTGGTGGTCAACTTAAAAACTTAAAAATTATAGAAGGCTTTAAGTGTGCCCTCAACATCTCCAAAGGGCCACACAATAGTAGCACATTTTAGCACCTCAAAGGCCAAAAAATTTGGTCTTGTTGAATTTTCTGCAATATATCACAATGCACACAGAATTTGGAGTACAATAACCACAAGCATTAGTGTCAGTCAGTGCAAAAATAACCCCCAACATTGGTGTCAGTGGACTCAATAATAACCCCTAGCTTTGATATCAGTGGACGCAATAATAACCCCCAGCGCTGGTGTCAGTAGATGCAAAAATACCCCCAGCATTGGTTTCAGTGAGTTCAATAATATGCCCCCGCACTGGTGTCAGTCAGTTTAATAATAAGCCCCAACATCAGTGCCAGAAGGTGAAATAATAACCTCCAGCATTGGTCAGTGGAAGCAATACTATCCCCAGCTGATGTTTGTGGGAGCCTGGCACCATGACCCATATTTGGGGCACCTGTACAACTGTTTAATAAATTAGTGAGCAATAAAATCCCAAATAAACCTCAGATTACCTTACTGTGCTGTCCATGCTGCCAGGATCTCACAGACAAATGAAGAGAAATCTAGTTAGGCACTTCATTACAGCGGCTCGTTTTGTGATAGCCAGGTAGGGGCACCAGGTCGAGGCTCCGACAGTGGCTAAATGGGCTTGTGAGTTGGACAAAATTGAGCTTGTGGAGCCTATGATCACATGGGATAAGGATAAATCTGAATCACACAAATTTATGTGGACATTTGGTCTCATTTCAGATATTCTTCTGACTTCGACTCCTTTATCTCCACTAACGTTTGAGGCTCCACGATTATCCAAGATTCTCCCATGGTATTTCAGCCCGCTTCTCTTTTTCCTTCCCATCTTATTACAATCATTATTACTTTTTCCCGTATATTGAAATAGAAAGCTAGTATCTTTGTGTTGCCTAATATTTCAGGTATTGTGTTCCTAGCTATGTTTCTAGCTGAACTGTATATTTTTATTAGATATTCCTCAGTGTGCTCACCCAAAAATGTTTCCTGTTCTACAATGTCTATTGCTCATCATGAAGGGGATGTACAAATCCGGATACATTTGTTCAGTTATGATTTGTATTTGCATTGCACACCTGTATTTTCCACAAATAAAAAGATTATACATAATATCCTCAGCTTTGGTGTCAGTAAGTTTAATAATGAGCACCTGCACTGGTGTCAGTGAGTTTAATAATAACACCCAGCACTGGTGTTAGTGGACACAATAATAAGCCCCAGCATTAGTGTCACTGGATGCAAAATTAACCCCCAGCATTATTGTCAGCGGATGCAATAATAACACTAGTGTCAATGAGTACAATAATAACCTCCAGCATTGGTATCGGTGGGTTCAATAATAACACCCATCATTGGTGTCATTTAGTGCAATAATAACCCCAGTATTGGTGTCAGTAAGTTCAATAATAGCCCCCCACATTGGTGGTCAGTGGCAGTGAAGGTTAACGCCCCATACTCCCTGCATTGGTGGTCATGGCAATGAAATGTAACCCCCCACATTGGTGGTTAGTGGAAGTGAGAGTAAACCCCTCCTAATTGGTGGTCACTGGCAGTGACATTTAGCCCCCTTCCCCCTGCATTAGTGATTAGTGAAAGTAAAAGTTAACCCCCACCAGGGCATTGGTGGTCATGGCAGTGAAATTTAGGAGGCCCACTACATTACTGGTGTCTTGCCCACTGGTGACCACTTACCCATCATAAACTCCGACTCAACCCTTTCTCCCCAGAATAGGATTTTACTTGTACAATGGGTGGAGATAATGCTGCTGACAGTACAGACTCTCTCATTCAGAGCCACTCTGCTTTCTGTATAGTGGCCAATAGCCTGTGAATCACAAGCAAAGGGTCAGCAGCCATGTGTTGGGCACAAGGAGTTTAGACATTATTTATTTTTTATTTTTGTTATTATTAACATTAATAACTGAAGCACAGATCCATCTTTTTTTTGCCTGAATGTCTATTTCTAGATCTGTCTGATATGAAGAGGTTAATGAAATGTATGATTCTCTGCAGATTACCTTAATTTTTGTGCATACATTTAAATTAAAACATAAGACGTCTGCAAATTTGCATATACATCTATCACTACCTCTTAGCTTAGTAGATGTTTGGATTTAGGGTGATACCATTTATTGGCTAAATAGATTGTAGTGAAAGCTTTTAAGACACGCTGGCCTCTTCTTCAGCCAATATGAACTAGTAAGAAACATGCATTTTATAAATGAACTAAAGAGATACAGACATTGTCAACTTGACACACATGAATGGCATTGGGTACTAAAACAATTAGGATAAATAGATGTGGATCAGTGTCTCTAAGACAGAAACGCCATCCTGTCACACTTCACACAAACGTTTTAGATCCCATTGGTTATTAGTTAGCCAATAAATGGTATCAGCCTAAATGCTAACTTCTACCTTGTTGATATCTAACACAGTACAACCCTCTGCTTCTACTTCTTAGCTTGAAACAGAAATCTGTCTATGGTAAGACATGTTCCTCCTACTCAAGCTGCATGTAACTGCCGCCAGGGTGCTGCTTCTGCTGTGATTTGTCACAGCAGAAGCCGATCAGCAGGTGCTGGCCAATGGATGTCCACTGGCCCCCACCAATCATCAAGCAGAGACACAGGATTCCTTGTTTATGTAAACAAAGCCAAGCTCCATCCTCACAGGAGGGACATGATGGATTTTCTTTCCCTGCAAAGCAAAGCCCCCCCAACCCCATTTGTCCCCATGTGGACGGGGGGCTTTTCAGAATATGGAAGCCCCCTTTAACGGGCCCCCAGATCCCACCCCCCTCGTGTGAATGAGTAGGGGTACAAACCCCTACTCATTCACCAAAATAAAAGGTGTAGTGTAAAAATGACCGTAGGCAGGTTTTTTTTATTTTCACAATAGATTTTTATTGAAAAAGTTTTTCACAGGTTACATGTTATGCAGTCACAGAGATATGAAAGTAATAGGCTGTAAGCACACTGACATGTTGTACAAATGTTACTGAGCCCTTAGTTATTAAGAATGTGACTAAACATTGTGTGTGAGTTCAGGTTAAAGTAAGTATTACCAAAGAACAGCAGGTAACAAACACATTCGTATCAGATTATAAAAGTGAGAACCTGGGAGGGAGGGAAGGGAAAAAGGTAGGATGGGGCAAGGATGAGGGAGTAGGGACAAGGAGGGGGGGAGGTACAGAGCAGCAATATTCTGTTATGAAGCGAAGTATGATTGTTACAGATTATATTTCTTGGTGTACCAATTGTACCAAGGATTCCATAGATTCAGTGTTTTGGAGTGATGTTGTGACCCACGTGAAAGGAGAGTTTCATACGTGAAATATGTTTGTACTAAATTGACCACCTCCACCCTCAGAGGAATGATATTGGATTTCCATGTTCTCGTGAGGAGAAGTTTCGTTGCCAGGAGAATGTGTGTGGTCACCAGTCTGAGATATAGTGGTAACTCATCAATGGTTAAGTTGAGGATAGCTAACTGTACAGTTAGTGTGATAGAAAAGTGTAGAATTTCTTTTAGCATGGTTTGTACATCCAGCCAGAGCTGTTGTATGTAAGGGCATGACCATAGAATGTGTAGTAGTGTGTCGGATTGGCCGCAAGCCTTCCAGCATTCATGTGATGTATGGACGTGAAACTTGGCAATTCTGTGTGGAGTTAAGTACTATCTCATTAATGTTTTCTGTGTAAGCTCCCATGGAGATGTGCAAGAAATTGCTTTATAAACAGAGTTGATTGCTGTTAGCCATTGATGGTCAGAAAATTGTAGTTTTAAATCCTTTTCCCAATCAAGTAGGGGTTTGGATTTGTAAAATGTGTTTTTTTCCTGTAGAAGTAAGTAAATGAGGGAGACTCAGTTAGGTTTGGGGTTATCTGAGAAGAAATAGTCCCACAGTTTCGTGGGTAATGCTCCTTCTAGGGAGGGGTTGGTTGCAAGGCATTTTCGTAGTCTATGGTATGTAAGGAAGTCTTTGGTGGGTGCATTGTAGTCTTTTTGAACTTGTGGGAAAGATTTGTTAGTCGTGATGTTACGGAGTTCCTGGGTGTGTGAGATCTGTTAAGAGATCCAGTGCGGGAGGATTAAATCAGGGGTCAGGTGTTTTAAAGTGGTGATAGGAATGGGAAGGGGTTTGGTTGGGAGATGTGACCATTTGGTGTGGTTTATAGTTCTCCATGCTTTGATGGAAGCTTGAACAGACGGAGAGTAATGTTGCAGGGGGCGGTTGTTTGTGGGGGTGCTGAGTAACCAGTCGGTGAGGTTAGGACCTGGTGTTTCTTTGTTTTCTATGTCGCTCCAAAGGGTAGTGGGGTTAGGTTGCATCCATTCTCTTAGCTGTAATAAGATAGTGGCTAGGTAATAATCTTTTATGTCAATGTAAACCATCCCTCCTTTAGATCTGTGTTTAATGAGTTTAGAGTGGCTACATCTAGATTTTTTTCCCTGCCAGACATATTGGCTCAGGATGGATTGGAGGGAGTTGAGGTAGGAGGATGAGAGTGGGATAGGTAGCGTGCAGAAGATGTATAGTAGTTTAGGGAGAACCATCATGTTAAAGGCTGCTAGGCGGCCTGCCCATGTAAATTCATATTTGGAAATTTTGGACGTTTCTTTGAGCAGCATTTGCTTGGCTTCTATGTAGTTATGTGTAAAGAGGCCTTTTATGGATTTGGTAAGTGTAATCCCCAGATAGGGTATCCCAGAATCTGCCCAAGGGTAAGGATATTCATTCATAAGGATGTTACTGGTTACTGCATCCATTCCTAGGTCTAGTATGTAGGATTTATGTTCGTTAACCTTATAATAAGAAACATCGCTAAATTTTTTCAACAACATTTGTACCGAAGCCAGGGAGGAACAGGGGTCTGTGATCATCAATATCACGTCATCTGCAAATAAATTGATTTTGTGCTCTATATCCCCAACTTGAAAACCAGTTATTTTACAAGTTTGTCATATGTGTTCTGCTAGGGGTTCCATTACTAAATTAAAAATGATCGGTGCCATTTGTAATGGAAAATGGTTTGGACAACATTTCTGATGTGTACACCTGTGCAGAGAGGGAGGAGTACAGAGCCATTATGGCAGATAGTATTGGTCCTTGGAATCAAAATTTGCCCAGAGTAGCCTGTAGATATTTCCAATGGACTCTATCGAACGCCTTCTCTGCGTCCAGGGAAAGGAGCAGAGAAGGCGTCCGAGTCGACTCAGCACTGTGGATTATGTTGCCAATCCTACGTGTCGC
Source organism: Lithobates clamitans (assembly GCA_037952925.1). Taxonomy (NCBI): domain Eukaryota; kingdom Metazoa; phylum Chordata; class Amphibia; order Anura; family Ranidae; genus Lithobates; species Lithobates clamitans. The sequence goes on along the minus strand of JBBGZY010000399.1, from coordinate 11,322,389 downwards.
ATCTGATGTCTGCCTTCCCTTCGTGAAGCCTGATTGGTCTTTGTGGATTAGTATTGGCATTAAATTTAGTAATCTATTGGCTATTAATTTAGCATATATTTTTGTGACTACATTGAGGAGAGTAATGGGTCTAAAGTTTTATGCATAGGTGGGTTCCTTACCTGGCTTCGGTAGAGTAATAATCAAAGCATTTAGCATTTCAGGAGGGAGAGAGGAGGACGAGGCAGCGTCATTGTATACTGAAGACAGAAATGGTGCTAGAATTGAACCAAATTGTTTGTAATAATCGCCTGTAAGGCCATCAGGACCTGGAGATTTGTTCGAGGGTAGAGTTGAGATTATGTTTCTAATTTCTATGGCAGTAAATGGGGTGTTTAATGTGGATAATTGTTCTGTGGATAATTTGGGAAGATTAATTTCATGGAGAAATGATTCTATGTCATGAACGGATGGTTGTGTGATAGAAGTGTCATCTTTTAAATTATATAGCATGTTGTAGTAATGGCTAAATGTGTCTGCGATGGATTGTGGGTCCGTCAATTTTTGTTTGGTAGCTGGATGAAAAAGATGTGTAATTTTTGTTTTAGAGTAGTGCCCTCTGATTCTGTTGGCCATAGTTTTCCCTGCCTTATTGCCAGTGGAGTAGTGTTTTGCTCTAAAGTATGTATGTGCTTTCTAAAATGATTGTAACAAGTGGGACCTTAAATCTTGTCTAAGGGAGTCTAATTTTTTTTTGAGTGCCGGATTAGGTGTAGATTGGTTTTGGGTTTCTAGAGTTTTAATATTTGAAGTTAGTAGGTTTAGACGCTGTGATCTCCTCCTCCTCTCTCTAGCACCAATCTGTATGAGAATCCCTCTTATGAATGCCTTATGGGCATTCCAAAGGACAGTGTTATCCTTCACAGATCCTGAGTTAGCGTTGAAGTATTCTTCTAGGCATTTTCTGATGTGGGTAGAATGGGTGGGTGAGTTAAGGATTGCAGCATTTGCTCTCCAGATCCGAGTTCGGGAGATTGATGGTGAGTCTTCCTGGGTCATGGTGACTGCCGCGTGGTCAGACCATGTAATGGTATCTATTTCTGACGAGGAAATTTTGGGTAGTGTCCATTTGTCTACTAGAAAATAGTCAATTCTTGTGTAAGAGTTATGGCGGGGTGAGAAATATGAATAGTCTCTTTCGGTGGTGTGGTGACATCTCCATACATCATACAGGTCATTGGGGAAAGGTCATGACGTGAGACGTCAGACGGGAAGGGAGGAGCTTGTGGTGTGCCGGCCGGCCGGCGAACTGGCGAGCTCCTATGCAGAGAGGCGAGAGGCCAGAGGCGGTAAAGGAGAGGAGGAGAGCCGTGCGAGGCTTCGAGACCATGGGTGCTGACAGACGCTGCGAAAAGGGTTTAGGACGGGGCGCATAGCGGACTAACGGAGTGGTAATCTCGGCCCTCCCCCCTGGGCTCGGTCTGTGAGACCGTGAAGCTCCTATCGGGAGTGTCCCATACAGCAGAGCCAGCAGTATACGGAGACAGGACATCCGCCCGGAGCAGAGACTGAAAAGCCACTCTGGAAGACTACGGCAGGACAGCGGAAGGTCCGTGGTAAGGGCTGCTAGGCGCCACACAGCAACTGGCTTCAGGGAAGAGAGGAACGAGAGCGCTACCGCAAAAGGGAAGACTCACTGTGGAAAGGTACAGAGCGATAACTTGGAAAGTTGTGGATTGATGAATCGTGCATTATTGCTATACCTGTAATAACAATAGGTGCGAAATCCTGCGTTCCAAAGTATTAAAAAAACAGGTGAGGAGGTGACGCTGGGTGAGACAGCGAGAGTCTTTTTTCTACAAAAGGACATGAAGCCAAGGCAGCCATTGTAGCCCCTTACCAGGACTAGGACAGAACCAGGGCACTGCAGAGGGATAAGTGACGGGACAGGAGTGAGGAGGAACAGAGCTGGGAGGATATATCCTCGATTCAAAGCACCCACACAGGCAGTAGGGGACAAAAGTGTATTCAATTGAATAGTCCGGAGATCACCAAACAAGCTAAAATCTTACAAATCTATAAAGACACTAATCCCCTAAGCTCTAGTGATAGAAAATATTGGTTCTAGGCCACCGCAATCACGGCAGCGTCTAAAGCTGGGAAAGGGGGTGCACCCAAGGCACCGAAAGACAACACTACAGGGAGCACAATTAAGCAATACCTGGCCCAGGGGGCGAGCCCAAAGAGTACCCACCTAGAGAACCAAAAGGCAGCCATGGCGGACAAAAAGAAGGGATCAAATGGGAGGAGTGAACAGACCCCTGATCATTCCAGGGATGAGTGCACAATGGAGAATGTACTGGAAATACAGGTCATTGGATCTAATGAGGGATCCCATAGGTGAGGGTAATCTGTGAGATTGGAAGGAAGAGTCTATGGAGTTGTCCGGTACTATATCTAAATATAAATCTCCACAGATGATTAGTTGACCTTGCTTGAAGCGGTCGATTTTCTTCATGAGTTTGGAGAGGAAGTTGATTTGTTTCTTATTGGGAGCATAGATTGTGACGATGGTATATCTGTTGGAGTTCAGAGTGCAGTCTAGAGCTAAATATCTGCCCTCAGCGTCAACGAGGTTTTGTGGAGAGTGAAGGAGCATGTGTTTTTGTTAGCTATCATGACACCTTTCTTTTTTTCTGGGCCCGAGGCCTTAAAGATGTGGGTAAAATTTTTGTTGGTACATAAGGGTTCAGCGTTAATCTTAAAGTGAGTTTCTTGGATACATAAGACTTCACAGTGGGAATCTAGGGCAGTGCGTCATAGAGATGCTCTCTTGGCTGGATGGTTTAACCCCTTCACATTGAGTGACAGAAATTTGGGCATTATGGGAGTGATGTGGAAGTAATAATGTCAAATGTCAGGTGTACAAAAATCCGCCCACTCATACACCCAAAAACGCTGCGCTGATGGAAAGAAAGTTGAATCTGAGCTGCTGCTTAAATAATAACATACATAAATTAAAAATGATTCACCATAAATTTGCCCCAAGTGAACTCAATTTAGCAGCGCTAAAACAATCCCTAACCATAAAGGGTCATAAAGTGAAGAGTTAATAAATCAAACAAATATTATAATCATAACATCACTCCTCCCCATTAGTGTGCATAAAGTGATAAAGTCAAGAAATCACAAAGAATGGTGCATAAACCACTAGAGTGAATAACATAACTGTGCACACAACATATGATATATGGAAAATAAAAAATATGCTGTGTGGATCGATGTGAATCAGTCCACAAAAATATATAAAAAATTAATAAATATGTGTCCACAAACAATCCAAAAAATGAATAATCCAAAAAAAAATTTTTGTGACGTAGTGTAGTGCAGAACTTCCACTTAATAGAATCTTCCACCGCACCTCTGTGACCGTGAATCCACTCCCCTTAGGTAAATAAACTCACCAGCTCCTTTTGCCCACACTCTCGTGTCAGGACCACCAAGCTTTTATCCCACACAATAAGGGGAAATATATGATCTCCTATGGTACACCTTTATATATCCAGAGTATGATGCCAAAGAGCTCTCTCCGCATGAAAAAAAGAAAATAATCCAATAGTGCAATAACGTATTGATATTTATTTTAAAATAACAAAACCCTCAACCATTGAACTCACATCTTTAAAATCACTGCAAGCTCAAAAATAGCACAGCACAGCAAACTGTCACAGCATCAACTCAAATCAGTAAACCAGTGTGTGGTGGTCGCGGCGGACCCAGGTACAGCGCTCTCCAAATACCCGTCTCACCCGCTACATCAGAGAGCGCTGTACCTGGGTCCGCCGCGACCACCACACACTGGTTTACTGATTTGAGTTCAATGGTTGAGGGTTTTGTTATTTTAAAATAAATATCAATACGTTATTGCACTATTGGATTATTTTCTTTTTTTCATGCAGAGAGAGCTCTTTGGCATCATACTCTGGATATATAAAGGTGTACCATAGGAGATCATATATTTCCCCTTATTTGTGTGGGATAAAAGCTTGGTGGCCCTGACACGAGAGTGTGGGCAAAAGGAGCTGGTGAGTTTATTTACCTAAGGGGAGTGGATTCACGGTCACAGAGGTGCGGTGGAAGATTCTATTAAGTGGAAGATCTGCACTACACTACGTCACAAAAATTTTTTTTTGGATTATTCATTTTTGGATTGTTTGTGGACACATATTTATTAATTTTTTATATATTTTTGTGGACTGATTCACATCGATCCATCAGCATATTTTTTATTTTCCATATATCATATGTTGTGTGCACAGTTATATTATTCAGTCTAGTGGTTTATGCACCATTCTTTGTGATTTCTTGACTTTATCACTTTATGCACACTAATGGGGAGGAATGATGTTATGATTATAATATTTGTTTGATTTATTAACTCTTCACTTTATGACCCTTTATGGTTAGGGATTGTTTTAGCGCTGCTAAATTGAGTTCACTTGGGGCGAATTTATGATGTGGAAGTAATGTAAAATACGATAGTACTCACATTTCCTTGGATGGGTGGGGTGTTCAACTAGGAGATCCTTGGTACTTGTTAGTGTAGCAGGTCAGAGAGGGTTGCTTTTGTGAAGAAGATCGACTTCCGAAGATCCTGTGCTCTCAGGAATAAGAGTAGGTAGAAAGGGGAATAGGAAATAGGAACAGTTATGCCCCGTACACACGGTCGGACTTTGTTCGGACATTCCGACAACAAAATCCTAGGATTTTTTCTGACGGATGTTGGCTCAAACTTGTCTTGCATACACACGGTCACACAAAGTTGTCGGAAAATCCGATCGTTCTGAACCCGGTGATGTAAAACACGTACGTCGGGACTATAAACGGGGCAGTGGCCAATAGCTTTCATCTCTTTATTTATTCTGAGCATGCGTGGCACTTTGTCCGTCGGATTTGTGTACACACAATCGGAATTTCCGACAACGGATTTTGTTGTCGGAAAATTTTATATCCTGCTCTCAAACTTTGTGTGTCGGAAAATCCGATGGAAAATGTGTGATGGAGCCTACACACGGTCGGAATTTCGGACAACAAGGTCCTATCACACATTTTCCGTCAGAAAATCCGACCGTGTGTACGGGGCATTAGTATGTTATAGCAGGGGTGAGGTATGCAGGGGTCGGAAGTAAGATTGAGAACTGCCGGTCAAGAGTGAGGGTAAAGTTTGTGAACTTTCTGCAACGAGCAGGCATCGGAAAAGAGTGAAGATGAATGGTAGTTTAGTAGTATCACTAACCTGGTGTTCAAGTGTTGAAGCTAGAATGCATTCCCTTGTTGTGCACTTGTGAATTCGCTGTATGGGACATCTGGGTTGAAGGATCGAGCTCGGGGATGATGCCCCAGGTACAGAGTAGTTGTATGCCTTCTTCCACCGTGTGGATGCTGTGCCGTGTCCCATTCTTGGTAACTAGAAGCTTAGTTGGAAACCCCCTTTGGTATGGGATCCTGTGATTGTTGAGGGGTTTTGTGATGGTCTGCAGCTGACGTCGCTGTTGGCTGGTATACTGAGAGATATCAGCAAAGAGTTGCAGCTTGGCGTAGGGGGGTGGAAGTTTTTCCAGGCGTCTGGACTGAGCAAGAAGCATATCTTTGTAGTGGAAAAAGTGTATCCTCATCAGGGTGTCTCTGGGTACTTCTGCAGGTAAATGTGGTGGTTTCGGTAGTCGGTGGATTTGATCGATGATGGTTTCAACCGGTGGGAGATCAGGCAGGAGCGTTGAGGTAAGTTTTCTCGCGTAGGAGTTCAGGTCAGCTGGAAGGATATTTTCGGGTATGCCTCTGATCTTTACATTATTGCGTCTCGATCGGTCTTCAAGATCTGCCATTTTGGCCTGAACCCAGTGGTGTTCTTCGCGGGTATGATCGTGCACATCTACTAAGTCATTGACCGTTTCAGTCATGGCGGTCATCTGTTTTTCAATGTGGCCCAGTTTTTGTCCTGTGTGCATCATTTCTGCTTTAAAGGCAGTGAACATGGAGGATATGTCATTGTGGAGAGAGCTGTGAAGTGACATCAGCATCTCTTTCATCATCGTATCAATGACTGGCTGATTAGATGTGGGGAAGGCTGCTATAGGGGAGGGTACGTGTGTCTGGGTGAGCAGATGATCTAATGCAGGCCTTACCTCCAGAGCCTGTGCAGCTGCATACAGGCTCACCTGCGATTTGGCTGGGCTGTTGGAGGTGGAAGATGATCCTGATGGTGGATGGGAGCTCGAGGCGATTTCCTGTGGTGATATTGAGGATTCATCAGCATCAGGTAAATCTGTATAGGAATCAGTTGTGCGTTGTTCCCCTGTGTGCTGTGAGGCGCCGCGGGTGCCATCTTGGATTTTTTCTCCCTGAGGGAAAGTGAAGAAATCTGTTAATTTCTTTGGTTGTCTATATTCCTTTCTTTTCCTGGATGCTCCGGTCTGGTTCCCCAGGGTGTGGGGGTTTGCTGGGTGCATTTTGGGGTCCTGTGTAGTGATGCAAAGGCTTGGATCTCCGTTCGGTGCAGGAGCTGTGTAATCAGGCTTCCATACTGCTCGGCGGTTAGCCACGTCCTACTGTAGGCAGTTTTTGACCTGAAGAGCCTGGTATGATTTGGGGGGGAGCATACTGTTTTGTTTTGTTTTTTGCTGGCAATTCTTTTTTTTACATTCAGCTTTTAGTCCGCTCCTTAACAACCAGCTATTTACAGTTTGTAACTGAAAAAAAAATGCATGTAAAAACGCACACTTGCATTTTTGGTGTGGGTCTATTGAAATCTATTACAGGCAAAATGCAATCTGCTGCGGGAAAAAAGTCCCTGACCCTTTCCAAATACGCACCGCTGAGAACCGCATAGATGTTAATGTGTACCGCAGGAAACCATGTTAAAGGGACTGTAGTGTTTTTCTGCAAACTGCAAAACGCATAAAAAAATGCATAGGTGTGAACCTAGGGTAATATAAGGTTTACCAAATCACTATTAAAACTCAGTCTTTATAATTCCCTTAACTTCATCTCTTGTTCAATATTGGAACCAATGAGTTTACTCACTCTCCAATATAAAAACATATACAATAAAGTTATTTTTTCTTATTGAGAGATGATAACTTTTTATTTAAAGCGATCTTTTAAACAAACAAACTCATTACAAGGGCATACTCATAGTAATTAGCAGTTGCTTGGATATTTTACAAAGTTACATGCACTGTATTTTTGTTCTTTCATGTTTGTCAGTTAGTCAAACATTCTGAATACAGTTTGCAAGGCATATAATTATATGGAGCAAAATGAGTTTATGAAGACAAAGTGGTTAATCTGCTCTTCTGCAGATTGTTATACAATCGTAAAATAACATGAATATGCGTGGATTATTGCTTGAAAACATAATATTGTTTTATACATGTAATAACACTTTAAATGCATGGATCCCCATATGAAAGTAATAGAAAACGTATTGCTCATTTCACCTAATGTAAGAAGTGTTTGCTTTTATCCAAAAGACATTATGCAAATGTAGAATTTTACTTAATATTTACCAAGCAGCTATTGTTTAGATCTGTTGCCAAACGCTCCTATAAAGCTGAAATGATATCTCTCTTGAAAATATGCTTAAAGCCATATTCTAACATCAAGCTGTGAGTATGGCTGTTGAATGCTTTTCTGGAACATCTAAGTAGTTGTATACGTATCATTACTCCTAAGCAGAGTGGCAACATAAATTGGAACAACAAGCAGTTATTTTTTGGTTACATAAGGGACATCTGGAGAATACAATCTGTTTACAGGATTTCTCTTTTATTTAACAGAGGAAGATATCTGAACAAAACAATTCTCTATAAACTGGGCAATGTAGAGATGGCAGTGAAAAAAATGGTGAATTACAAAAATATGGAGTCTACCAATGAGTCAAAGCCTTTCAGCCTTCCAAATTCTTTTTGGAAAAGTGTCAAGAAATAACAAATCGGACAGCTTATTCCAGCGTGCAAGTACTAGCGAAGTACAATTGGTCAATAATTCATAACAAACAATAGGAATATTTTTTGTAGTTTATTCAGAATTCAAGGAAATGTTTCTTAAAAAGTAATAGAGGCCGACATTAATGACTTCTCACTTTGCAAATGCTAGTTGCATGGCCATCATGGTGAGCCTCTTGCTTGAAAACATTGAGTCAAAAGCCCAAAACAAGTATAAGAACTACTTATACTCTGGATTTCCTGACCTTTATACTTTGTCTTGGTCACTGACTCAATGTAATAGAACCAGTATTTTAGCTTAGTAGTCAGGCAACTACTTCAGTAGGAGGTGTGGCAGCCCAATATAACTCTCATGAAATCTTTAATTTAGGCTGATAAGGTTATTATCATTGTGAACCATATCCTAACTACACGGTGCCAATAATAGGAAAAAAGGCTGTCTGCCCTATTTAACTTACAGTGGGGACAGAAAGTATTCAGACCCCCTTAAATTTTTCACTCTTTGTTATCATGCACCTATTTGCTAAAATCATTGAAGTTCATTTTTTTCCTCACACACAGAACCCCATATTGACAGAAAAACACAGAATTGTTGACATTTTTGCAGATTTATTAAAAAATAAAAACTGAAATATCACATGGTCCTAAGTATTCAGACCCTTTGCTGTGACACTCATATATTTAACTCAGGTCCTGTCTATTTCTTTTGATCATCCTTGAGATGGTTCTACACCTTCATTTGAGTCCAGCTGTGTTTTATTATACTGATTGGACTTGATTAGGAAAGCCACACACCTGTCTATATAAGACCTTACAGCTCACAGTGCATGTCAGAGCAAATGAGAATCATGAGGTCAAAGGAACTGCCTGAAGAGCTCAGAGACAGAATTGTGGCAAGGCACAGATCTGGCCAAGGTTAGAAAATAATTGCTGCTGCACTTAAGGTTCCTAAGAGCACAGTGGCCTCCATAATCCTTAAATAGAAGACGTTTTGGATGACCAGAACCCTTCCTAGAGCTGGCCGTCTGGCCAAACTGAACTATCGGGGGAGAAGAACCTTGGTGAGAGAGTTGAAGAAGAACCAAAGATCACTGTGGCTGAGCTCCAGAGATGCAGTCGGGAGATGGGAGAAAGTTGTAGAAAGTCAACCATCACTGCAGCCCTCCACCAGTTGGGACTTTATGGCAGAGTGGCCCGACGGAAGCCTCTCCTCAGTGCAAGACACATGAAAGCCTGCATGGAGGTTGCTAAAAAAACACCAGGAGTCCAAGATGGTGAGAAATAAGATTCTTTTGTCTGATGAGACCAAGATAGAAATTTTTGACCTTAATTCTAAGCGGTATGTGTGGAGAAAACCAGGCACTGCTCATCACCTGTCCAATACAGTCCCAACAGTGAAGCATGTTGGTGGCAGCATCATGATGTGGGTGTGTTTTTCAGCTGTAGGGACAGGACGACTGGTTGCAATTGAGGGAAAGATGAATGCAGTCAAGTACAGGGATATCATGGACGAAAATCTTCTCCAGAGTGCTCAGGACCTTAGACTGGGCCGAAGGTTTACCTTCCAACAAGACAATGACCCTAAGCACACAGCTAAAATAACGATGGAGTGGCTTCACAACAACTCCGAGACTGTTCTTGAATGGCCCAGCCAGAGCTCTGACTTAAACCCAATTGAGCATCTCTGGAGAGACCTAAAAATGGCTGTCCACCAACGTTTACCATCCAACCTGACAGAACTGGAGAGGATCTGCAAGGAGGAATGGCAGAGGATCCCCAAATCCAGGTGTGAAAAACTTGTTGCATCTTTCCCAAAAAGACTCATGGCTGTATTAGATCAAAAGGGTGCTTCTACTAAATACTGAGCAAAGGGTCTAAATACTTAGGACCATGTGATATTTCAGTTTTTCTTTTTTAATAAATCTGCAAAAATGTCAACAATTCTGTGTTTTTCTGTCAATATGGGGTGCTGTGTGTACATTAATGAGGAAAAAATGAACTTAAATGATTTTAGCAAATGGCTGCAATATAACAAAGAGTGAAAAATGTAAGGGGGTCTGAATACTTTCCGTCCCCACTGTAAATACAACAAAATTTTCTCCCAAGGGCTTGAATGCAGCGGATATATTAAATAATTACACCGAAAATGTAAAACATATATTTATTTTATTGGTACAAATGTTAAAATCCAATATCAAAACAAGAAAAAAAGAAATACAGTTTTAAAATATGAGATTTAGTATTACTAACCCCAATAGTATAATCAATGTCCTAAAACAATGCAGGTAAGTATAAGGTAATTTTCAAAGCAGATTCCTGCTTAGAAGACCCAAATGCGTTTTGATTATACTACAAAATCTTCATCAGGGGGATTAGGACATCTAGATTAAAACATATGTAGTTAAAGAAAATGCACAGTAACAGTATGACAGTATTGCCCTGTACACACGATCAGACTTTCCAATGGAAAATGTGCAATCGGAGCTTGTTGTCGGATATTCTGACCCTGGGTAGGCTCCATCGGACTTTTTCCATGGGAATTTCCAACACACAAAGTTTGAGAGCTGGACCTAAAATTTTCTGACAACAAAATCCGTTGTTGGAAATTCTGATCGTGTGCACACAATTCCAATGCACAAAGTGCCACGCATGCTCAGAATCAAGCAGAAGAGCAGCACTGGCTATTGAACTTCATTTTTCTCGGCTCGTCGTACGTGTTGTACATCACCGCGTTCTTGACATTCAGAATTTCCGACCAACGTTGTGTGACCGTGTGTATGCAAGACAAGTTTGAGCCAACATCCGTCGAAAAAAATCTGATTGATTTTGTTGTCAGAATGTCCAATCTTGTGTATAGGGCATAAGTGTTATTTCCTTCTTGATTGTACACAAAGTATCATACCTTCCAAATTGAGGTGATTGAACACCAACCAGTGCAAACTGAAACTAAAATTCAGAACTATTTTTCAGCTGACATAATTTTGGAATCAGGGAGGTGCACCCCTCCTTCTTAGGACCACAAGAGACTACGCATGCACCTACTGGGGGGACACAATAAGTAAGGCACATCTACAATAAAGTGAATATGGGTTATCCATTGTGAACCATATTGTTTGTGCCTTGTTTCTTGCTTTCTCTAATTCCTCTTGGGTTTTCCAACCTAAACAAACCCCACCTGCAAAAAGTATTTCCTTTAGATTTAGGTATTGGTATTGGTCAAACAATTGAAATAAAATGTCTACTATCATTACTAAGCTCTATGGGCCAGGATCATGGTTTTGCTCTTCTCTTTAACAGTGAACTAGTACAATTTGCTTTCCATGAAAAAAGGATATTGTTTTAGAACAAAAATGTCTTAATTTTAATATTAAAAAAAAGGAGTTTTAGGATTTTATATAAAGCAAGAACCTTAGGGGTACCTACCTCAATCCCTGTCATTATTTTAGAAACGGAAGAAAGCCAAAGTGGGACTTTACATGAAGCACACAGCAGCAAATAAAGAAGTATAGTTATATTTATTTATATTGTATGATCTCTTATATAACATTTTTGGGCATAAAACCCCTGTAACAATAAACTTATATATCACATTCAACATAAATTACATAATAGTTCACAGTCCAATAAAATTCATATATAGTACGAACACAAGTGGCAGCTGATAGATATATATAAAAACATGATGCAATTAATACCTAAATAACCTGTTGACCTTCCTAAGTTCCTCTCAAAATGAAAAGAGAAAAGGACAAAAATTGAGTATGATATCAGAAATACCGTTGTAAAATGTTATAGACATGGATTCATTCATAGGGAATCTTGTTGATCCATAATTGAAATGATTATAAAAGTTGATAGCTTAAAATGTTTCACGGCCTTATAGCCGCTCATCAGGAGCAAAAGCCATGGGATGTGTCTAGGAATAAAAAGCATGTCTAGATAATCTCAAAAAGTGGAGTCATCACCTCCACCCTATATTAGGGTAATCTCACCTACACCTATCTGCCTTGGATTTTAGCTGTGCCGGTTGCCATTGCCCTGGAGTGCCAGCACAACTCCCGGAGGTAATGCTCTTTGGTGGGTTGATGATCTTCAGTACCACATCGTCAGTGCGCAGATGCAGATGTAAGTTAGACGCAACAAGGGGGTATTTAACCCCATATTATACTATACTATTTGTATAACCTTGTGGAATTTTTTCTATATACATTTATTTTTAATTTTCAACATATATATTTTTTAGTTTTATTTATTTACTTTTTCCAAAATAGTTTTTTCTTATTTTTTCATATTTCTTTTATTTTTTTTATTTTTATTTTTTAGATTATCTGGTATGCTTTTTATTCCTAGACACTAAACAGAAAAGGGGGTGACCAACTAGTTTAGGAAAGAGAGCCGTGCCACGTCCAATAATCTATAAACACAAAACAAAGGGTTCCCCTAGGTGGACTTTTCCGGCACTTGCAAAGGCAAAAAGACATAAATTACATAATACTTCACAGCCCAATAAAAAATCATATATAGTACAAACACAAGTGGCAGCTGATACATATATATATATATAAAAACATGATGCAATTAATACCTAAATGACCTGTTGACCTTCCTAAGTTCCTCTCAAAATGAAAGAAGAAAAAGATAAAAATGGGGCATGATAACAGAAATACCATTGTAAAATGTTATAGACATGGATTAATTCATAGGGAATCGTGTTGATCCATAATTTAAATTATTATAAAAGCTGATAGCTCAACACGTTTCCGGGCGCGTGCAAACCAGAGCGGCGTGCTGAGGTCACAGGAAGGCGTCTCTTAGATGGGAACAAGAGTGCATAACGACAGCCTCACAACCAAGCGTCCGGCATAAGTAGCGCCTACTTATGCCGGACGCTTGGTTGTGAGGCTGTCGTTATGCACTCTTGTTCCCATCTAAGAGACGCCTTCCTGTGACCTCAGCACGCCGCTCTGGTTTGCACGCGCCCGGGTCGGGCGGGACGGGAGTACTGTCACTCGTTTCCATGGTGACTGCAGCCTTCCAACCTGCATCTCTCACCATCTAAGTACCAACATCCACATTAGCTACAACACTACTGCCTATTGCCATACCCTGCCCTTTCTCCGTGGTCCTCTTTGTTTTTAGAAATCTTCACAAGCAAATAATCATATATCTTCAGTCTAGATGAACCCTTCTCTCTCAACCATGCCCCTGAAGAAGGACCGTACAGACATTAAGTACCCCGAAATGCGTCGGGCCTGAGAAGAGCTTTTCATCACAACCTTTTTTTTGTGTTGCTTATTATGGTTACTATGTAGTCTTACTATGTTACCTTAGATATTTATTGCTTGTTTTTACCAATTGTATTTTTCAATATGAATAAAATTATATGTTTTTTATTATATACAAACGCCCTCTATTTTTACATACCCCACTTTTTGTCTTTGCAAGTGCCGGAAAAGTCCACCTAGGGGAACCCTTTGTTTTGTGTTTATTCCTAGACACATCCCATAGTTTTTGCTCCTGATGAGCAGTTATAAGGCCATGAAACGTGTTGAGCTATCAGCTTTTATAATAATTTAAATTATGGATCAACACGATTCCCTATGAATTAATCCATGTCTATAACATTTTACAATGGTATTTCTGTTATCATGCCCCATTTTTATCTTTTTCTTCTTTCATTTTGAGAGGAACTTAGGAAGGTCAACAGGTCATTTAGGTATTAATTGCATCATGTTTTTATATATATATATGTATCAGCTGCCACTTGTGTTTTTACTATATATGATTTTTTATTGGGCTGTGAAGTATTATGTAATTTATGTTGAATGTGATATAAAAGTTTATTGTTACAGAGGTTTTGTGCCCAGAAATATTATATAGGAGATCATACACTATAAATAAATATAACTTCTCAGTCAATATACTTCTTTATTTGCTGCTGTGTGCTTCATATAAAGTCCCACTTCTCACTTTCTTCCTTTTCTAAATTAAAAATGGTTTAATTTACTCGCTCAGAGTTCTGGGGTTGGAGGGAGATTATTGTAAAGAGGCTATAGTTGTTACCAAAGACAATAGCTAAACGTTTTTTAATGTAAGCAAGCTAAGGTGCAGCATCATGTAATAAGGTGGACACTATAATGCTGATACAGTGGTGTTGAGTATATACCAGGGGACAGAAACAGCAATATTACTATACTCAACAGACTACAGATGAAAAGTTCAGCAGTGGTAGTTTTAACTACAAGCAATTTACAACTGACTTTAAGAAATAACTCTGTTAAAACCCAATTCAGAAACATTGCATGTAGCAATCCTTGCAAATAGATGCAGTAGTTGGGTGAAAGCAGAACTGTAGATTCCCCTGATGGAAACAATAGTACAATTGGAAGGCAGACGCGCTGACGTCATCGTTTCCATCCCACAGTGAACGGGTGCATGCAGGCCGGCCGGCTGATTGTTATTATACGCTGTTTTATTCGTTAATTCTAGTAAGTGCGCTACTTTTATCTTTTCCAATAAACTGCTTAAAACGGATTCACACTATGGAGGATGTATTTTTTATTTCCCTGGGTTTCCATTGCTGATTATTTGGCCCTTTTGTCGGTGGGTTCCGGGTGATCCTCCCTCCATGCTGAGATCGATGTTGGTGTCCCCACAGAGTGGATTTCGGGCATAAGCTCTATTAAAGCTTACCTCTGGTAAACACATATTTATACAGGTGGTGGATTCTGTTCACGAGATGTTTTTATTCACTAAAAGTCTTTAATCACTATCGGTGGAATTTTTTTACAATAAGGACTGTTGATTTTTAAAGTCATTTTTAAAGTCACGGACTCTATTTTTTCTGTCACTTTTTATATATATCTGTATTAAGTGTTTTACACATTTTTCTGATTATTCGAGTTATCACATTTATATTGTGTTGTCATTTGGGTTTGCAATTTAAATTAATAGGTTGAGTGTATCACCTTATTTGAGGTATTCGTGAGTCCACTTAACTTTATAATTCTTTAGCGCGGTTCTTTTATTGCTTTACTTACTTGATTCTTATACCTGAGGATTAGGACTGCAGCTTGGGGGGTGTAGGGAAGCGCGGTAATTTTATATATTTCTAATAGTACAATCCAAACAGGGAAACACGCAATCCAACATCAACCCAACAAGCCAAACCATTGGGTAAGATAAAAGAAGAAAATGTTTGCCCCATACATAGACCTTGAATTGGAAGTAGTATAGAATATTTCATATATAAATAGATTATTACACAACAAGAGCCTAGAATTAGCACTTCCCACTAGGACAGTTATCTCTGGGTGCTCCCCATCCATGCAGGTTTGGCAATTTGCCATCTCCATGAAGCACACACTTCTTTTTCAGTACCTGGAGCACAATGGGAATGAGTCTCTGATCATAACCCACCCAGAGGAATCTTTTATTGTATTAAGCCTATGTTAGCATTAGTCAGGAAACATGGGGAGTGTTGCAACACATCTACGCTTACAAGGTCACACTCTGCCTGTAGACCAACTACACCTACTCCTTCCTTGCAGAACTTGCACATCCAGCATAGCATTTGCCAGTTCTGTATCACTTACAGACACCTGTAGTTCCTTTTTTAATTCATATGCCTGGCTCTGCCTGCAAGAGCCCCTGATCCAGTAACTGCATAGGTTGATTTCTTGCATGCTCAGAGCACCCACTTAAGACCTATTAGCATGTAACATTTTAAAGGAATAATGCCAATAATTTACAATCATACTTGCTGCCTTGGAGAGGACACGTGTGCTTTGAGTAAAACATAAAGCTGGAGTTTTGGGGCCTAAAAGCTTGAACTGCCTTGCCGGAGGATCTACCCAGGCTGAGTGAAGCTGGAACCTGGATTGTAGTACAGTGAACAAGAGTGTTCTGCCTGCTGGAGAGTGTTCCAAAGAGCAAGGTAAATGTTTGAACACTGTAGAAGATCTGGTGGCTCATCCAAAGGATTCAGGATTCATGCTCTGCAACTGCTTACAGCCAGAAAAATAAAGGGTGCTGGCCTCACTTAAACATCCGTTTCTGTAAGTAGACTTTAGAGTAAGCATTTGTTCTTTTCAGGTATCCTGTGCCCTAGCCCCTCTCCCCAATGGGTTTCCAGACCTAATTAAACCTGTTAAACCTTTCAGAAGTGACTGATCCAATTCTTTACACCCCACTAAAAGTCAAGAATTCAACGCTGAGGTCAAATGTTAGTCCACCAGATCAATCGGGGTTCCTAACAATCTCCAGGGGGTAAGTAGGTACTACATGTAATTTATTGTGATCTTCTTTTAAAAAGAGATACCTAATGCACTACACATTCAACTTCAATTAAAACATACAAGTTAAAAGCAGAAAGTAAACAATGGGAATCATTTTTTTATCCTTCAAAGAAAGTAAATATCACACACACTTGAGTGCCAGGCTGTGTAGAGGGGCAAGAGCAGCAGGCTCTAGGCGGCTCGCTGAGAGGCTGAGCCAGCTGCAGATTAGGCATCTGAGTGAATCCCGACATTATTGTTGAGATCCCTGCAGAGCCTGGACTGGTTCTGTGAGGTCAATATGCATCTGGGTTACAGGAGTAAAGAACAGAGTGCACTTCTATGATGGCCAAGAGAAGTATGGCCAAAAAAGCTTTGGTCACACTTATCCTTTGAATATGCTTTTGAATTGTGTTTGGGAACCAAAGCAATTATAGGTCAATTACTAAAACATTTAGGGGCATATTTATAAAGCAGTGAATGTAATATTCACCAGACATTCACAAGTAATGAACCAACCACTGCAATTTGAACACATGCCACAAAAAAATTTCACTTGCAGTAAATGACTTGTAAGTGTCAGATACACTGCTTTATAAATATGACCTTTACAGTGCATCTAAACTCAAAAATAAAAATGTAGTATATTGCAGCCTTCTAGTCCTTAGATGTGGTGGACATATCAATTTCTCTTTATAGGCCCTTTTTTCTTTTATTTTTACCTGGTGATTCTGCAGATAACATCCTGTCTTATGCCACGTACACACGATCGGATTTTCCAACAACAAAACTGTGGATTTTTGTTCGAAGGATGTTGGCTCAAACTTGTATTGCATACACACGGTCACACAAATGTTGGCCAAATATTTTGAACGTGAGAACGCAGTGACGTAAGAGACGTACAACGGGACTATAAAAAGGAAGTTCAATAGCCAGTTCGGCTTTTTCTGCTTGATTCAGAGCATGATCTTTTGTGTGATGGACTTATGTACACAAGATCGGACTTTCCGACAACAAAATTTGTTGGTAGAAAATTTGATAACCTGCTATTAAACATTTGTTGGCTAGAGTTCCGACAGCAAATGTTCGATGGAGCATACATACAGTCGGACTTTCCGACCACACGCATACATCAAACATTTCCCGTCGGAAAATCTGACCGTGTGTACGAGGCAATAGGGTTAAAATGCTCACTGGAGGAGCAGTGGTGTTAACCTTCTGACTACAAACACCACCATCTCTCCTCAATTCCATTACATAGAGGGATGTTGCTTAGATAGATGAGAAATCTGATAATATTGTTTAAGATATCAGTTCAATCAACATGAAGTTAAAAAGGATGGAAACATGTTTAATATGATCAATGACTTTTTCTGCACTCAAAATTTTTTTACTTAGCATTAAAAAGAAAACTAATGCTGCCACAAATTACCAACATGTAAGCTGAAACATATTGCAATTTTGTTTTAGCTATATTTTAAAGAAGATACTGTACAAAATGCATGCAGAAAGTGCCCTTAAAAATAGAACTTAGCCTGCAGCCCTGCTGGACTACAGTAAAATTGCAAATCATTACACAAATATGCATGCCCCATATCAGGCAAAAACTATTTGCACTACCTTTATTTGCAATAATTACAATTAAATGCCTCCTATAGAAATTAACTATTATGCCCCCGTACACACGGTTGGATTTTCCGACAGAAAATGTGCGATCGGAGCGTGTTGTCTGAAATTCCGACCGTGTGTGGGCTCCATCGGACATTTTCCATCAGATTTTCCGACACACAAAGTTTGAGAGCAGGCTATAAAATTTTCCGACAACAAAATCTGATTGCGTCAATTCCGACCATGTGTGGACAATTCCGATGCACAAAGTGCCCCGCATGCTAAGAAGAAATTCTGAGACGGAACAGCTCGGTCTGGTAAAATTAGTGTTCGGAATGGATAGAGCACTTTCGTCACGCTGTTTGTTTTAAATTGTTTAATACAGCGCACTCTCTTCTTCTTTATAATGTGAGAAGAATTAAGTAGTTTTGCTGCTCATATTCACACAGACTTCTCACAAACTTATTTCTTTATTATTTATCGTGATTCCCTCAATATATTTTGATTTTCGCACATCTGACAAAATTTATGTTTTGTTGTTTTATTTTTGTTTTGTATTTTTTTCAAGGCTGATGTTTTTTTGGGGGGTTTTACTCCATAATATTTTTGTGTGTGTTTTGTGTGTCAAGTTACCACAACACCATTGATATCTTGTATTATTTAATCTCAAGGAGATTGCTTGGTGTTGGTGTCTCTTGTTAATATCACATTGTATTTTTGAAATGTACCTGCCTCCTCACAAACAAACTGTCCTTTTTGAAGGAAAACACACATAGGCGAGTATAATTGAACCAAAAATTCCTTTATTAAGGGCTCAGAACCAAACAAAGAGGGAGGCAACGCTGGAGAAACAGCAGAAATTGGTGAAGCCTTTGGCCCCCAGGGCACTGATCAATTATTTTACTGCAAAATTGGTGGCCTGAGGAGTCCATATCTAAGGGAGTGCAGTCTGGTCCAGAAGTCCCAGAGATCCGGAAAGCAGCAGATGACATCTGTGTCCCCAGGCTGTGGTCATACAAGAGACTGCATCTTTTGTCAGACCAGACTGAACCCAGGGTCATCATTCTCTGGTCTTCCTTCCATGCTTCCTTCCACGCTGTGGCTGTGGTGGTGTAGTTGTGGCAGGAGGAGGAGGAGGATGGTCAACTCACTCAGGTGGGTATTGGGTGTGATTTCGCCACTCACCCCCTTAGTTAGGACTTTATAAATAAGGTTCTCACACAGCTGGCGTTGACCCTCCTGCATGCCCTTCAGTTTGGTGGCAGCCATGCAGGCAAAGGCCTCTTCAGGAGTGGGTAAGGCTCTGAGGGACGCAGAAGCCTCCTGAATGAGCCTGACTGCTGAATCCTGCATGTGACTCCCCTTCCTGGGTCTTTTGGTTGGAAGGCGGAGGGGAGGGACCTGCGATTCGGTCAGGCTCCTACTGGTCCCAGGCTTCTCCTGGCTACCACTTAGCCCCGCCTCCTCCTGGCTGCCACTAACCCCCACCTCCTCCTGGCTGCCACATTCCACAGCCTCCTCCTGTGTGCCACATTCCACAGCCTCGTCCTGGCTGAGGTCTTCCTGTGTATGAAAAAGGGACATAGTTTTAGTTTTTTATTCATCAATCACACACAATTTTCATCTCATGACTGTTGCAAATTGAATGTTAACAAATATAACAGACTATCCTTCTGAGCCCAGCATTTTTCATTCTTGTCCCAATTATTTTTGCCCACTACTGTCTATTGATATGTAAAAAATGGTATTAAATCAGCAATTAGTGATCAATAATAACATCTAGTAAACATAATTTCTTTATTGACCAGAAATCTGTAGAAGAATGCTATACCTGACTCCATTTGGGCTCCTCCACTTCTTCCTGGCTGGAAGTCCCAGGTTGGACATCGGAAGCCTCAGCTGAGGTGGAAGGAAGAGTGGAAGGAAGGGTTGAGAGTGATTCCCTGACTCCAGTCTGGTCTGACAGAAATCGCAGTCTCTCATAGTACTACAGCCTGGGGACATAAACGTCATCTGCTGCAGCTCCGGATCTCTGGGAATCCATGACCTTCTTGCGCTCCCTAAGATATGTGATCCTCAGGCCATCAATTTTGGCTTTTAAATAGGGATGTTTGCCGTGGGGACCACCGGCTTCACCAACTCCAGCAGTTTCTCCAGCGCTGCCTGCCTCTTTTGTTTATTATTGTAATGTGGATGTTTCACCTGCCACAGACAGGGCAGCTCCCTGTATTTGTCTATGAACAGGGGGAGGAAGTTGTGGTCATTGAAGCCATCCATTTTCTCTGCAAAACACAACACAAGACAAACCCTAATGTCAGGCAAAACTCTCCTAATCTTGTTACAATATAGGCCTCAATCTAGAAGCAGTATAGGCCCAAGTTTTGCTCTTACCTTTGTTATCATGATCGGCGCCTCCGATACTAGAGCCTCCGCTCACAGATCGTACATACTATGCACGCGTGTTACGCTTTATAGACACTGCGCATGCGTGTTACTCCGCCCGCCCCTGACGTTCTTTCTAGTCTATTCCCCTCCCCTTCTCGTTCGGCGCAGTGGGGGAAGAGCACATGGAGGAGACACAACAGGTGCGTGCTAATTACAGCAACGGGGAGGAGGGGGAGGAAAGCCCAGAACCGGAAACATCCCGATCCAGAAGGAGAAGATTTAAGGCATCAAATATGTCCTTTGGGGAGATGTTGGAGATGGTCGACATCCTAAAGAGGGCCGACTATGACGGGAAGTATGGACCTTACCCCAATCCCAATGTCAGAAAGGCCAAGATCATGGCAAAAGTGGTCAAGAGTCTGCACCGGAATTTCAGGGGAACGACGATCGAAAGATCAGTTCAGGAAGCGGTGGTTGGACCTGAAATTAAGAGAGCACGAGCAGTACCAAAAGATCCGGAGAGTGCTGCAAAAAAGTAAGTAGTTGTCCTGTGTTCCCATTCTTTATGTTTATTACGTTTGAAATGCTCCATGTGCTTTTCTTAACTGTTATCCAGTTTCAAAAGGCAACTTTCATGTTCATGGGCACCATTGTTTTGGCCATATGTATTCCCAAAATTTTTTATGGCCTACTTGTCTCAAAATAATTTGGTTGTTTAGATGGGTTTGTAACTAGAATGAAATGAAAACTAGATTCTGTGTAAGGAGAGGACACTCAGCAGTTTTCACATCTGGACGCTGGAGAACTAGTGTGGGACACAAGAACACCCTTTTTATTAGGGGGTCCCACGCAGGTGCTCCAGTGTATACTATAGGGGTGTCTCCATCTGTGAAGCTTGTACTAAACAGGTAAAGTATTGAAGCTTGACAAAGGACACTATAAATTCTACATCTTGGAACTCTGCCAAAATAGACATTTGTACCCCACTTCCAAGCAATGTTTCATATTTCTATTTTTGCCATCAAATATCTGTGTGCTAAGTATATATTTTTTTTTTTACATAGGGGATAAAAGACTCTGAGGAGACCACAGTCCCCCCACCTCTGGAAGAAGGGGAAATCCACCCAAGCCAAGCAGAGCAGGAGGAGGAAGACGTAATGGAAATTGGCACCACAACAGGTGAGTGTCTGTGACCACAGGCTCAGGTAAGAGATGGATGCCGGCATATTTATAATACATGGTGTGTTTTTGTTTCTGTCTTTTTAGGTGATCGTGATGATGTGGATCCAGATCCTTTCACCTCGGAAAGTGCACAGATCCTGATCGGGGCGATCATGGGGTGTAATAGGGACTTGGAAAACATCCTTAAAAACATCAATGATGTTCAACAAAAAATGAAGAACATCATTGATGTTTTAGGGAGAGTTTAAAACCCCTCAAAATCCCTTTTTTTTTTGCACTTTTTGTGAGCTCAAAATTTTTACCATTTTTTGACATATTTGCGAAAAGCCAAATTTTGAAGAGGCACACAGTGTGTCAACATGTGCTATCTGCCATCACGGGAGATTAATGGATGTGTTTTGGGGGTGCAACCCCTTCCTCAATAATAAAGTAGCTGTGAGGATCCCTGTCAGGAAAAGCCCTCTTGCAGTTATCCCAGCAGATTGAGAGTTAAACGAATGCCTGTACATAGAAGCGCCGTCCGGCGCTCACGCACGTGCAATAGCGCCCATAGCGCTAATAGTGCTAACAAATGTACGCACATGCGCAATAGTGCCAATAGCGCTAATGGGCGTATGCGCATGCGTAATAGCGCCAATAGGAACAAGACTTGGCGCCAAAGATAGGCTATTTAAAGAAGACTGTTCCAATGCTGCCTTGCTGTCCGGTCTACAGCGTTTCCTGAGACCCCTGCTACCTTGTTACCAGTTTTCCTGTATCCAGTACTTTCTTGGGTTGTTCCTGACTTACCTGCTTGCTGCCCGCCCCGATCTTGGCTTGGACTCTGACTATTCTCTTGGTTTGCTCTTCTGTACCTGATCTGCCCGCCAGTACCTTGACCCGGCTTGTCTGCACCTCCCTGCTGTCTGCCACCTGCTACAGAACTACAGTGCACCTCCCTGCTGTCTGCAACCTGCTACAGGACTACAGTGCACCTCCCTGCTATCTGCATCCTGCTACAGTACTACAGTGCACCTCCCTGCTGTCTGCAACCTGCTACAGGACTACAGTGCACCTCCTTGCTGTCTTCATCCGGCTACGGGACTACAGTGCGCCTCTCTGTTACCTGCACCCTACTACAGTGCACCTCCCTGCTGTCTGCAACCTGCTACAGGACTACGGTGCACCTCCCTGCTGACTACAGGATCCTGCCTTCTACTTCAGTGTTCCAGTCAGGCACTTGTGCCCCTCTGTACTTTTGAGTCCCTGTTCACACCTTCAGGGGTTCTTAAGTCGGAGGCATACGAGAGGCCGTTCTCTGCATTCCGGGCTCCACCTACCAGGAACGTGACAATCCCCCATGATGGCAGCTAGCACATGTTGACATTCGGCAATTGGTGTGCATCTTCAAAATTTGGCTTCTCCAGGGGTGACTTCACACCATCTGAACGCAATATCAAATACAGTTTGTAAATACTCATGTCTGATATTGCCTTCAAGTTCTACCAAATGTGAACTTTGTAAGTTCAAGATTTGTGTCTTTCTTGTTGGTTTTAAACATGCCTGTTTTATCTTAAATGGACATTGCTACTTTTTCTAATGTGACCCCAAAAATTGTTATACAACAAACATGTTGGTTTATTTTAAAAACCTTTTCTAAATGCACATGTGATTGTGCTGGTATTAAAAAGATTGTTAATCAAGAATGTGTGGATTATTGTTTCAACGCTCCAACACTTTTGTTGTGCTCTAATTGGTGTTTTCTGTGACAATGGGGTTTATTTCCTAAGGGCAAATCCACTTTGCACTACAAGTGCAGTTTCAACTGCACTTGTAGTGCAAACTGTCTTTTCCTTTAGTAAATAACAACCAACAATGCTTTGTAATGTTACACAATCACGCCATTTTCAGGACTTACCACATTTCTGTCAGGGTCAGCTACAAGAAACACAAGCAGTATATGTCACCAAAGATTTGAGTAGTTATTTGTTTTTTTTTATTTGAAAAAGTTTTCAGACATTGTCTGGCATATTGATAGCCCCCCTACCCGCAAAGTATTCAAGGTATTTTAGCCAGACATCACGGGCACTCAGGGGGGGCAAGCCAGGACGGCCACTTTCAAGCGCTGTTTCATTTTGAATTCCAGCCTCAGGCCCAACTGAGCCAGCATAGTTGGCAGAAGGTTGCAGTAAAAAGTTGTGTAGAACACAGCACGCCAGGATTATATGATTCAGTTTATACTCCGCCATATGTATGGGTGTAAGAACTAGGCGTAACCGGCTGGCCATGATTCCAAACGTGTTCTCCACCACTCTTCTGGCTCTGGCCAGCCGGTAACTAAAAACCCTCTGGTCTGGGGTGAGGTCCTCATCGGGAATGGTCGCATAAGATGGTCCCCCAGGACAAACGCTTCATCCGCAACGAAGACGAATGGAAGTCCTTCCACATTGTCTTCTGGAGGTGGCAAGTCCAAGCTGCCATTCTGGAGATGCCTGTAGAACTCCGCCTGGCGATGACTCCACCATCGGACATCCGGCCATTCTTCCCCACGTCTACATACAGGAACTCATAAGTAGCCGACACCACCGCCAACATCACAATACTATTGAACCCCTATAATTATAATAGTATGACCCCGAGTTAGGTGGTGGGAAGATGTGGACGTGTTTCCCATCAATTGCCCCTCCGATGTTAGGAAAGTCCCACCGCTGGGCAAAGTGGGAGGCCACAGTCTGCCATTCCTGTGGCGTGGAAGGAAACTGTGGAGTCAAACAAAAAAAAAATGTAGTAATTTTACACATAAACAGGGAAAGATGATTAGACACAAACATTCTTGGCCAACATCAAGATAACATTTATTTGAGGGAGTTTTTAAAGACCAAAGTATAAGGTACACCTATCAGATTCCCCCTTCCCCCCTCTCATGGGTCATTTCTAACATTATGGGGGGGACTCTTGGACAGGTAACCCTCTCCACTTCATTGAGAGTTGAATGCCTAAATAATGGGTATTACTTTGAACAGCCCCTCCTTAGTTACACTATTGGCAGCCCACTGGACAGAAGTGTCATAATACAAAGATATAAATACACATTGTACACATTTGAGCACATTTGGACATTCTGCTATTAACTATAAAGATAATAATAGTATACAGAAACTTGAAACAGTACCATTTGAAAGTCTTCAGACAGGCCCTTGCACTACATGCTTTGGGGAATTCATCCATAAATCTGACCACAAAAGAGGTGGGTATAGTGTGTATGAGTTTGGCAAAGTCAGCAGATAGATGATTGAGGATAGATAGAGAATTGGTATCAGCTGACTTAGCAGTTGGGGGGAGGGAGGGTTAAAAATGATTTCGGGACCCCCAAAAAAAGCCTCTGGCACTCTGCCTGAATTTTAAGCACAATCACATTTCAAAACATTTTAGGGGGTGTTTGGGGTAAAGCACTACTATGGAGCTGATAAAATACATTGTTAAGTGACTACATGAGGTTAATATAGGGCCAGGAGACCATGCTGGGGAGCTAAGTGAAGGCAAATATGTATGAAGGACAACAAAAATAATTACATAAAAATCCAGCATGCATGAGGACAAAGGGGACATTCACAGCATATTACAATCATGGTAATTAGGGAATGAGGAAAGAAATACAATACATTAGCAAACATTAAATACAATAAAATGTGATATTAAAGGATAAAAATCTTACCTTAATATACTCCTTCTGCGGGACCTGTATGATGGCAGAACAGGTCTCTGGGATAATGATCCCCAGAGCCTGGGGGGAGATGCCTGTCGAGAACTTCAAGTCCTGCAGGCCTCTCCCCGTCGCCAAGTACCGCAGGGTGGCGACTAGCCTCTGCTCCGGAGTGATGGCTTGCCTCATGCAGGTATCCTGCCTGCTGATATAAGGGGTCAGAAAAGCCAACAAACGGTGAAATATGAGGTCTGTCATCCGGAGAAAGTTCCTGAAATCATCAGGATTATTCTCACGGATCTCACGGAGCAAAGGCATGTGACAGAAGTGGTCACGCTGAAGCAACCAATTCTTCGTCCATGAACTCCTCCCCACCCTGGTCATGGACTGGACTTGTGTCAAGGTAAGGACCCCAACACCAAGCCCCCGCACAGCATGAACTCTACGAGGAGTACGTATAAGCAACATGGCTAGAAAACGGTTGGCTGCTCAGAACAGAGTAACAGAACGCACTGAAGAACAGCAAGGCCTGTGAAGAGCAACCTGAAAAACAGTAATGAGCGGACAAGATCGCTCTAAATAGTACAATACTACAAACTGACTGCACGCACTGAAGAGCAGATACAAACCCAAAAGCACAAACTGAACAGCAGAAAACGATCTGAAAACCACGAGTCAGAAAAAACGCGAATCGTCTCTCACCAAACTTCTACTAACATGAGATTAGCAAAAGGAGCCCAAAGGGTGCCGCGCTTGGTTCTGAAATGGCCTTTTATAGTCTCGTCGTACATGGTGCAACGCGTTCTTGCCGATCGGAAATTCCGACAACTTTGTGCGACAGTGTGTACGCAAAACAAGTTTGAGCCAACATCCGTTGGAAAAAATCCATGGATTTTGTTGTCGGAATGTCCAATCAATATCCGATCGTGTGTGCGGAGAAACCACTGATCCGCTATCGTTTCATGGCCTTGCTGACAGCAATTCTTCCTCTATAAAACATTATGATGTAAAACGTAGCTCACAGTTATTTTAAGGACAAGGAACAGTGATCCTGTTGCAGACAGAAAAAAAAGACAGAACTTCGCAATGCCACCATTGTGCCTGATTGATTGTAAAAATTCTCACTCTAAACTGCTATTTTTAGTTTTCGTGATAACTATTCCATTCAAAAAAAAGTTTGCCTTTATCATTTTATCACAACACATGTTTCAGAAGCCCTGTGGTTCTTCAAATTGCTTTTTGCTGAGCAGTAGAGAAGATTTCATGACCTTTAGAATAAACAGCATTGCTACTCTTCAACAAGTGCCATATTTTGCAAAGACTTTTCCTTTGAAGAGCAGAAACCTGTATTTCTCTGGATATTGTTCTGAAGCACTTTTTACTTATGTACATATATTGACATGAAAGTCAGCCACAGTTATTGATGCAATATAATAGACACCTCTTCATAAAAATGGCTCAATAAATCAATATATTCCATGCATGTAAATGTACACGCTGCCCAGCAGAGGTGGCTGAATGGGTCTAATGGGTCAGAAATCAAGAATCTGGCAGGAACAGGTGAGTATACGACACTGGGGGAATGCTGGGGGAATAGTTAAAGGATAAGAGATTTAATCTCTAAATATGGAAAGGTTTCTTTACAGTAAGAGCTGTGAAAATGTGAAATAGACTCCCTCAAGAGCTGGTTCTGGCCAGCTCAGTAGATTGCTTTAAAAAAGGATTGAATCCTTTCCTAAATGTACATAATATAACTGGATTCTAACATTTATAGGTAAAGTTGATCCAAGGAATATCAGACTGCCTCTCGGGGGGACCAGGAAGGAATTTTTCCCCTGCTGGAGGAAATTGGAGCATGCGTTACTGGGGTTTTTGCCTTCCTCTGGATCAACTATGGGTATAGCATTGTGTATATGGGATTGTTTATGTATTTATTTATTTTCTTTTTTCCCTTTATATGTTTATTTAGATGGAGTTGTGTCTTTTTTGCAACCTAACTATGTAACTGTACTAAACTATCCTTTAAGGAAATATGGTCTAATCAGCTCTGTTCTCCACTGGGATAAGCAAAATCCACCAGTTTATGTCTGCTTTTCTTCCCCCCTTGCACAGCTAAATTACATAAAAACAGTACTAGTATCATTTTCTATTACTACTCTTCTTGGCATTTTCATTTTGGCATTTGCCATCTTTTAGTTAGAGGGAAGTAAAAATAAAAAAATAAAATAATATGGTTGCATAATTGTGCACACTCTTAAACTATAACTGAAGCACCTTTTGATTTTATTACAGCACTCAGTCTTTTTGGGTATGAGTCTATCAGCATGGCACACCTTAACTTGGCAATATTTGCCCACTCTTCTTTGCAAAAACACTTCAAATCTGTCAGATTGCGAGGGCATCTCCTGTGCACAGCCCTCTTCAGATCACCCCACAGATTTTCAATTGGATTTGGGTCTGGGCTCTCGCTGGGCCATTCCAAAACTTTAATCTTCTTCTGGTGAAGCCATTCCTTTGTTGATTTGGATGTATGCTCCGGGTCGTTGTCATGCTGAAAGATGAAGTTCCTCTTCATCTTCGGCTTTCTAGCAGAAAGCAGTTTTGTGCCAATATTGACTGGTATTTGGAACTGTTCATAATTCCCTCTACCTTGACTAAGGCCCCATTCCAGCTGAAGAAAAACAGCCCCAAAGCATGACTCTGCCACCACCATGCTTCACGGTGGGTATGGTGTTCTTTTGGTGATGTGCAGTGTTGTTTTTGCGCCAAACATATCTTTTGGAAATATGGCCAAAAAGTTCAACCTTGGTTTCATTAAACCATAACACATTTTCCCACATGCTTTTGCAAATTTTAGCCAGGCTTGGATGTTTTACTTCATAAGAAAAGGCTTCTGTCTTGCCACTCTACCCCATAGCCCAGACATATGAAGAATATGGGAGATTGTTGTTGCATGTACCACACAGCCGGTACTTGCCAGATATTCCTTCAGCTCCTTTAATGTTGCTGTAGGCCTCCTGGCAGCCTCCTTGACCAGTTTTGTTCTTGTCGTTTCATTAATTTTGGAGGGACGTCCAGTTCTTGGTAATGTCACTGTTGTACCATATTTTCTCCACTTGATGATGACTGTCTTCACTATGTTCCATGGTATATCTAATGCCTTGGAAATTCTTTTGTACCCTTCTCCTGACTGATACCTTTAATGACATCCCTTCAGATGCTTTGGAAGCTCTCTGTGGACCATGGCTTTTGCTGTATGATGCGACTAAGAAAATGTCAGGAAAGACCTACTAGAACAGCTGAACTTTATTTGAGGTTAATGTGAGGCACTTTAAATGATGACAAGTGTGTACTGACTTCTATTTAACATGAGTTTGTATGGATTGCTTATTTCTGAACACAGCTACATCCCCAGTTACAGTACCTGACCGCGAGATTGTATTTCCAGTGTGATACCATCGTGCTGGTTCTCAGCGACAGGGTACTGTGCATGTCGCACTGGCTCACTCATCAGGAAAGGAAAACTTTGTTTTCCTTTCCCGATGAGTTACAGGCAATGCTGACAGTTGTCTGGTATGAATCCTGAGGGGGAACGCCGCACCAAATTTTAAATGAAAACAACGGCATGGGTTTCCCCCCAGGGGCATACCAGGCCCTTAGGTCTGGTATGGATTGTAAGGGGAGCCCCCTAACTCCTAAGCCCCTTGCCCCCATGTTGATGAGGACAAAGGCCTTTTCCCAACAACCCTGGCCGTTGGTTGTCGGGGTCTGCGGGCGGGGGGCTTATCGGAATCCGGGAGCCCCCTTTAATAAGGGGGCCCCCATATCCCGGCCCCCCACCCTGTGTGAATGAGTATAGGGTACATGGTACCCCTACCCATTCACCTAGGGAAAAGTTTCAATAAAAAAAAACACAGTACACAGGTTTTAAGAGTAATTTATTAGGCAGCTCCGGGGTCTTCTTCCGACTTCGGGGGGGTTTCTTCCAACTTCTCCCGGTGTTCGGCCTCTTCTCCCGGTGTTCGGCCTCTTCTCCCGGGCCCCTCCGCTATCTTCTTCCAGCTCTTTTGCCAGCGAGGGGCCCGGTCTGCTGCCGCTGTCTTGCCGCCGCTGTCTCATCACTTCTTCTCTTCTTCTCTTCTTCTCTTCTTCCGATGTTGACACGACGCTCTCTCCAGCTGGAATGCTTTGTGCAAGGTGCGGAGCTATTTATTTAGGTGGTGACCCCGCCCCCTTGTGATGTCACAGTCCCAGCATGCGCAGGGACTCTGGAGTCACACCCCCTTATGACACCAGAGTCCCTGCGCATGCTGGGACCGTGACGTCACAAGGGGGGCAGTCACCGCCTATATAAATGGCTCCGCAGCTCGCACAAAGCATTCCAGCCGGAGAGAGCATCGTGTCAACATCGGAAGAAGAGAAGAAGCGATGAGACAGCGGCGGCAAGACAGCGGCGACAAGACAGCGGCAGCAGACCGGGCCCCTCGCTGGCAAAAGAGCTGGAAGAAGATAGCGGAGGGGCCCGGGAGAAGAGGCCGAACACCGGGAGAAGAGGCCGAACACCGGGAGAAGTCGGAAAGAGATCCCCCGAATTCGGAAGAAGACCTCGAAGTCGGAAGAAGACCCCGGAGCTGCCTATTAAATTACTCTTAAGACCTGTGTACTGTGTTTTTTTTTTTATTGACACTTTTCCCTAGGTGAATGGGTAGGGGTACCATGTACCCCATACTCATTCACATAGGGTGGGGGGCCGGGATCTGGGGGCCCCTTATTAAAGGGGGCTCCCAGATTCCGATAAGCCCCCCCACCCGCAGACCCCGACAACCAATGGCCAGGGTTGTCGGGAAGAGGCCCTTGTCCTCATCAACATGGGGGCAAGGTGCTTTGGGGGGGCTCGCTCGTCCCCACCCCTTTTCCTGGCCGGCCAGGCTGCGTGCTCGAATAAGGGTCTGGTATTGATTTTGGGGGGACCCCCATGCCAATTTTTCAGCATAGGGGGTTTCCCTTACAAACCATACCAGACCTAAGGGCCTGGTATGCCCCTGGGGGGAACCCACGCCGTTTTTTTCATTTAAAATTTGGCGCGGCGTTCCCCCTCAGGATTCATACCAGACAACAGTCAGTACTGCCTGTCACTCATCACGAAAGGAAAAAAAAGTTTTGCTTTCCCGATGAGTGAGCCATCTCGGCGCTGGCTCCCGCGACGGGGCTCACAGGTGTCAAATCTCGCCGAGAAATGTGGCGAGATTGACACAATATCGCGGTCACCTACTGTATAAGAGGGTGTGCACACTTATGCAACCACATTATTTTAGTTTTTTATTTTTACTTCCTCCCCCTAAAAGATTTCAGTTTGTTTTTCAACTGAGTTGTACAGTTTATATGTCACATTAAAGGTGGAAAAAGATCTGAAATTATTTATCTTTGTCTCCTTTTTTTTACATCACAGAAACCTGACATTTTAACAGGGGTGTGTAAACTTTTTATATCCACTCTACATGCAGGTCCAGTCCTGTATAAGAATTTTGACCATCTAACAATCTGCCATCTAAGTGGATATACAGTGGAGGAGATTTACTAAAACTGGAATACTCGGAATATGGTTCATCTGTGCATTGTAGCCAGTCCATTTTAGCTTAACTTTTAGCTTGTTCAATTAAGCTTAACAACAAATCCTGGAAGCTGATAGTTTTCTCTGCAGAGCTGCACCAGATTTTGCACGCACCAGTTTTAATAAATTTCCACCAGTATGTCAGGCTTAGTTGCAGACACCCCATATATGACCAATTATTAATTATTATTATTATTATAAACCAGGCTCTCTGATAATAAGGCCACAAATGGAGACCTAAACACCAATGTAGTATAAGAGAAGCTTTAAAAACTGTATTTTTTTCTAAAAAGAAACACATCTAATACTAGCATTGCATATTTGTATCATAGTAATTATTAGTATTATAATAACATTATTGATAATAATTATATAATGGTACTAAGCAATCCTAATCATAATATATGGTAAACATTTTGCAAAGCCATGAATGATACAGAAGAACACAATTTTCAAAAGTATCTAGAAATGTAATCCTATTTACACATTTTGTATGTATTTTTTTTCATTTTTATTTTCACAGTCTACAACACAATGTGCTTTAAGATAGTAAAAAGCTGTGCTATCAAGACAAAAAGGGGTAACTCACCCCTAGGTCATTTATTTTATAGTCATTTAGTGATGTGGCTTATTTTTTCACTAACTCGCCAAATAGTAATGTGAGTAATATTGCAAGTTAAGAGGTACACAATTCAACTTGCATATCAAATCTCTTATGCTGCATAAACACAGTCAGATTTTCCGATGGGAAGTATTTGATGGGAGCTGGTTGTAGGAAATTCCGACCGTGTGGAGGCTCTAATCAGAAATTTTTCATCGGAATTTCCGACAAACAAAATTTGAGATCTGGATCTCAAATTTTCCGACAACAAGATCCGTTGTCGGAAATTCTGATCGTGTGTACACAATTCTGATGGACAAAACTCCACACATGCTCGGAATCAAGCAGAAGAGCCACACTGGCTATTGAACTTCATTTTTTTCGGCTCGTCGTAAGTGTTGTAAATCACCGCTTTCTTGATGTTTGGAATTTCCAAAAAAAGATTTGTGTGACCATGTGTATGCAAGACAAGTTTGAGTCAACATCCGTCGGAAAAAATCCATGGATTTTTTTTGTCGGAATGTCTGATCATGTGTATGGGGCATAAGTCTATTTGGGGACGATTTGTTCCTTATGATCTCAAATCATCTAAAAGACTCTCAATGACTTTAGCGCTATTTCCTACTACAAGCTCAGCGTCACAAAGTCCCTACTTCTAGGTCTACACCTGCCTCAGTCCATTGTAGCGTTCTAGACGATCGGAATTTCTGAAAAGATTTGTGTGACCATGTGTATGCAGGACAAGTTTAAGCTAACACCAGTCGGGAAAAAAACATGGATTTTGTTGTCGGAATGTGTGATCGTGTGTACGCGGCATTAGAGTGAGTTCACTTCTATCAGCTGTCAAATTTAATTAAATATATGCCTCAGTCATAGTGCCCAGCTGACTGAAAAGTAAAAACCATACACCCTAAATTAGCATTATAAAATGTGAAATCAATTGGAAGGGATGGCCTGAAGAAAAGCAAAATCCATTGCTGAAAAAAAAAAAATCTGAAGTGCCTTGTGTTTTTTCAAAACAATACACTAAAAGAAAAGAGGCCAAGAAAACCTATTTTCCTTTCTAAGCTATAATGATCTTGTTTTTAGTACCTTTTTTTTCTTCATAACAAATTTGCATAATGCTTCATGTGGTTTGAACAGCATCTGTGCTGTTTTCTCATATAATGCAGCGTTGATTTGAAATTAGAGAAGTTCATTCTACTATAGTTTAAAGTTTGGGTTGTGAAAATATTTAAAGCTAAAGAAAGTAGTTGGCTCTTACCAACTCTGTGTATGTATTGACTGTCTGCTTTCAATTTTGTTTAATAATGAAACTGTTTATGCTTTAATTTATGACAAAAAAATGTATATATTGAAAAATTGTTTGTCACAGTTATGCATTGTTTATGTACTGTGTATGTAGTTTTATTTGCAAACAGTTTCAAGAAATTGATTCTTTTACATAAACCCTTAGATATATTGAAAGCTCTGTTTCCCATTTGTTTAAAAAGGAACAATTCATGCCACAATTTGTAGCAACAGTTTTAGATGGTTACATTTTTTAAACACAGTTTGGCAGAGTTTACTGCTACATACTTCCTAAAGCGGGGTACACACTATAAGAAAATCAGGCGAACGTTTGTCCGATTATTTTTGATGTTTCATATCAAATCGGAACTGATGAACGAAAATTCGTATGAAAATTCTTGAAAAGACAAAGGCTTTTTTTTTTGTTGTTGTTTCTGATCATGCGCAATCTTTCGTTTCTGATTTTTCTTGTTTGAAAACGGTACACCTAAAATGAAAATAGTTTGTTCTGCTCCCATTTGAGTAAAATTTTGGAGTTTAAACCTTCGGGAATTTTCATACGAAGATTCGGATTCGAAATTCTTTGGACGAAAACGTTCGCCCAATTTTCTTATACTATGTACGAGCCTTAAGGCTCCATGCACACTGGGCTTAAAAAACTCCAGTTCCCTTGGCAGAAAAAAATACGCTTATATAGAGCATTTTTTGTACAAAGTTTAAACAGTTTTTGCATTTTTTTCTGCCAGAAAGCTCCAATCAGGCACGCAAACCAGAAGTGTTTTTTTGCCTGCCTCTAAACTTTGAGCTCAAAATATGCCTGTAATCGTCCTAATGTGCATGAACACATGGGATAATATTGGGTTGCTTCTACAGGCAGAACAAAAAACTCCTGTAAAACCAGCGATTTTTAAACCAGTGTGCATGGAGCCTTAAGCTTTGTTTAGTCTTAGATTCTAAATACTAATCTAAATACCATGAGCTTCAGTAAAGATTTACACACTAACCAGTTTGAGTTTGCATTTTTGACTACCTTAGGTTCCTCCCAGGTCATGTTTGGGATTTATGAATATGGAGTGCTATAGCTTTAACTCCTTCCCGCCCTGCCTATAGCAGAATGACAGCCACCTATCAGTGTCCACCAGTGCCACCTATCAGTAGTGCCTATCAGTGTCCATCAGTGCTGCTTATCAGTGCCGCCTATCAGTGTCCATCGGTGCTGGTTATCAGTGCCTCCTCATCAGTGCCCATCAGTGCAGCCTCATCAGTGCCCGTGCCCATCAGTACAGCCTCATCAGTGCCTGTCAGTGAAGGAGAAAACATACTTATTTACAAAATTTTATAACAGACACAAATAAAATTGTTTCTTTTTTTACATCGGTAAAAAAAGAAGAAAGACATTTTGGTATTTTTTAATTTGTAGCCTAAAAAAAAAAAACAGCAGAGATCAAATACCACCAAAAGAAAGCTCTGTTTTTGTGAACAAACTGATAAAAATTTCATATGGGTGTAGTGCTGCATGGCCATGCAATTGTCATTCAAAGTGTGACAGCGCTGAAAACTGAAAATTGGGCTGGACAGGAAGAGACATATGACTTCAGCTGGGTTTTAAACTATGAATTTGAGTGGAGGTATAAATGGAGTCCTCATTGCTGGCTTGCATCTGAAAAATTGCTTGTACACTTGTACGTCACAAACTAGGAACAACAATTTAGCAAATGAATTCCTAGAAAATCGGGATTATTCATCTCTATACCTGATCAATGTTATTGACTCAGACAATAGCCATTACATCATCATGACAGCCATGCAGCTAGCATTTTCATAAAGAACGAGCAGCAATGACTGTTTCCATGTTTTTCTTATTACAGATCTACTTTTAGAAAGCTACAGTGGCTTGCGAAAGTATTCGGCCCCCTTGAACTTTTCAACCTTTTGCCACATTTCAGGCTTCAAACATAAAGATATAAAATTTTAATTTTTTGTGAAGAATCACCAACAAGTGGGACACAATTGTGAAGTGGAACGAAATATTTTGGATTTTTGAAACTTTTTTAACTAATAAAAAAATGAAAAGTGGGGCGTGCAAAATTATTCGGCCCCCTTGCGTTAATACTTTGTAGAGCCACCTTTTGCTGCGATTACAGCTGCAAGTCGCTTGGGGTATGTCTCTATCAGTTTTGCACATCGAGAGACTGAAATTCTTACCCATTCTTCCTTGCAAAACAGCTCGAGCTCAGTGAGGTTGGATGGAGAGCATTTGTGAACAGCAGTTTTCAGCTCTTTCCACAGATTCTCGATTGGATTCAGGTCTGGACTTTGACTTGGCCATTCTAACACCTGGATACGTTTATTTGTGAACCATTCCTTTGTCGATTTTGCTGTATGTTTGGGATCATTGTCTTGTTAGAAGATAAATCTCCGTCCCAGTTTCAGGTCTTTTGCGACTCCAACAGGTTTTCATCCAGAATGGTCCTGTATTTGGCTGCATCCATCTGCCCCTCAATTTTAACCATCTTCCCTGTCCCTGCTGAAGAAAAGCAGGCCCAAACCATGATGCTGCCACCACCATGTTTGACAGTGGGGATGGTGTGTTGAGTGTGATGAGCTGTGTTGCTTTTACGCCAAACATATCGTTTTGCATTGTGGCCAAAAAGTTTGATTTTGGTTTAATCGGACCAGAGCACCTTCTTCCACATGTTTGGTGTGTCTCCCAGGTGGCTTGTGGCAAACTTTAGACGAAACTTTTTATGGATATCTTTGGGAAATGGCTTTCTTCTTGCCACTCTTCCATAAAGGCCAGATTTGTGCAGTGTACGACTGATTGTCCCACCTCAGCTGTAGTTCTCTGCAGTTCATCCAGAGTGATCATGGGCCTCTTGGCTGCATCTCTGATCAGTCTTCTCCTTGTCGGAGCTGAAAGTTTAGAGGGACAGCCAGGTCTTGGTAGATTTGCAGTGGTCTGATACTCCTTCTATTTCAAAATGATCGCTTGCACAGTGCTCCTTGGGATGTTTAAAGCTTGGGAAATCTTTTTGTATCCAAATCCGGCTTTAAACTTCTCCAACAGTATTACGGACCTGCCTGGTGTGTTCCTTGGTCTTCATGATGCTCTCTGCGCTTTCAACAGAACCCTGAGACTATCACAGAGCAGGTGCATTTATACAGAGACTTGATAACACACAGGTGGATTCTATTTATCACCATCAGTCATTTAGGACAACATTGTATCATTCAGAGATCCTCGCTGAACTTCTGGAGTGAGTTTGCTGCACTGAAAGTAAAGGGGCCGAATAATTTTGCACGCACCACTTTTCAGTTTTTTAATTGCTAAAAAAGTTTAAAATATCCAATAGATTTCGTTCCACTTCACAATTGTGTCCCACTTGTTGGTGATTCTTCACAAAAAATTAAAATTTTATATCTTTATGTTTGAAGCCTGAAATGTGGCAAAAGGTTGAAAAGTTCAAGGGGGCCGAATACTTTCGCAAGCCACTGTATATAAATGAGTGTTGGAGTTTGTTAGTCAAACTGGTATTTAAATAAGTTGAAGAAGACTAAGCAAATTGTGTGTGTTTAATGTACTAGAGGGACATATTATCAATTAAAATGATCCCATGGAAAATATTCTAATAGCATATTAATTGATAACAACAAAAATGTTTAAAGTAAACATTTGTAGCAAGGGTGTGTGAATATTCAGTTCAGCTATTCAATAGAGATGGGTGAATCTCCTCAGGTTAAAGTCACCAATCGTTTGGCTAATCTTGCTCATAATTAAGCAAACCCAAACAATGGAGGCAAATTCCATCAACATCTATGGGGGATTCTTATTGTTAGTTCTGGACATTTTTAGGGCTAATAAGAAAAATGCTGTCAAAAAAGGCATGGGAGCTGGGCACTGCCACAGGGGACATGCACCAATGCGAATAACTTTTTTTTTTTTTTTCAACATTCAAAATACACAAATTCTTTACATAATATGCTTGAGGGATGCCTCAAAGCTGTGTGTGGGGTTTTGGAGCAGTTCACGGACAGTCTCAACAACAGCATACACTGGCAGCACATATTTGTGTGGAACTGATTTTTTCTTTTAAAATTAGCATGGCTTATATACAGCATCAGCAACTCAATCTGATTAATTTCAGTTTAAAATGCTTTTTTTTTTTTAGGTAGCCTTAGCAGCCAGCACTGTTCTAACTGGCAGATAGAAAATGGTCAGTAGTTGTTGCTGTGGCTTTTCTTGTTCTCACTGATGTAAAACTGTCAAACCACTGGCCAATTTTTATCAAGCTTTGAGCAAGACTTAAGAGATCGGCAATGATACAACAATATTAAATTATTTAGCAGCAGGACATTTTTAACTGCTTGAGCCTGGGAGGATGCCATATGACATTTACCCAAAACCAGAAGGCTCCCGCTCAGCCGTCATTTGTCTATAGGCCAGACGGGAGCTTTCTGGCTTCAGGTAAATGTCATATGATGTCCCCTCAGTCACGTGCCTTGCGCACACCCTAGGGGCCATGCTGCGGTGCAATCTGTCACCCACTGTATCCACTGTACACAGCAGATGACAGATCATTGTACCGGGCTTGCCACGGTACCATGTGATCGCTGTGACCAATTGCAGCAATCACATGACAGTTGTACACAATGAATAGCTTCCATTCATAGCCATTCATTGTGTACTATTGTGTTGATCTCTGTGATTGGTCCCAGTGCTTACATGGTACAGACAGGGCCAATTACAGTTCATCTGTACCATGTAATAGCTGTGGCCAATTACTGCTTTCACAATAGTACACAATGGGGTTCAGTTACTAAAAGTGGAGAGTGCAAAATTTGGTACAGCTGTGCATTGTAGCCAATCAGCTTCTAACTTCATCTTGTTCAATTAAGCTTTGACAAAAAATCTGGAAGCTGATTTCTATGTAGAGCTGTACCAGTTTGTGCACTCTCCAGTTTTACTAAATCAACCTCAATGAATGAATGAATGCCATTCATAAAGATGGTTGCTTATAACAGTGATCATCGCTGTAAGCTGTATAAGGTGTAATAGTCACTGTACTGCTCTGGTCACAGTGTGTAAAACAAAAAAAAAGAAAAAAGAAAAAAAAAATGTATAAAAAAAAAAAAAAAAAAAAAAAAAAAACTATATGTATATTTTTTATACATACTGTCAGCAGTTAGTGTCCCTGATTACCACCACACCAGTCGTATGATGATGCTGTACTACTCTGGTGACAATAGGTAAAAAAAGTGAATAATATTATTTTATTTATTAATTTTCCAAAAAAATGTGACAAAATAAATTACTTCTCTCATGGTAAATGAATCTGTATGAATGTTCAAACCTGCAGAACTGGCCTGAGCCCATAGTAGCTGCTAATCTGAACCTCATCCCTATTATCTAATCATGTGAAAAACAAATTGCTGTTAATTTAAAATCACATACAGATGATTTTCACTTAATTGGATGACTGAAGGTTATCACAAAACATTTTGATTGAAGATTCTTAAATTCTTTAGTATATCAGGCCAAAAGAGTATATAAACCAAAACAATTAAACTAATATTTGGTCACTCTTAAAGCCCCGTACACATGATCGGACTTTCCGACTGGAAATATTCAATGTCAGGCTGTTTTCGGAAAATCCGACCGTTTGTATGCTCCATCGGACAATAGTTGTCGGACTTTCCGCCAACAAATGTTGGCCAGCATGTTTTCAAATTCTCCGCCAACAAATGTGTTTTGTCGGATTTTCCAATCGTGAGTACACAGGTCCGTCTGACAAAAATTCCAAAGTACAAACACACATGCTCGGAAGCAGAAGCGGTCGGTCTTGTAAACTAGCATTTGTATGGAGAATTAACATTCGTGACATGGCAAATTAAGGAATCTCCAAATGCAGTGCATAATTCTTTCTCTTCTTCTTTAATTGGATAATAATGAAGCTGCTTTGCTGGTGATACTGATGGAAGTATTGAAAACAAAATGTCCCTTGTTAATTTTACATTGTATTTTTTAAAATGTAACTGCCTACTCCCAAACTGTCATTTGAAGTAAAACACATAGCCTAGTATTATTCTCCACATTTTTTTTTGTGCATTAAAAAAAAAGAAAAGAAAATTAGACATGCTATCTGCCAATAGAAAATATACCAACTCAAATCATTATTCAATAAAAAAAATAATAAGCAATAACTCCAAGGCCAATAATAAATAACACGTTATCTCCTCCGATTCCGCAACATGTCTGGTTGACGAACTACCGTTTTGTTGGCGAAAAGTCTGATCGTGTGTACGAGGCATTAGTCTAATAAATATATAGTTAAAAGTGTTATGTTACATATTTTTGACAAGTGTACACAAAATATATGTGTCCTCATTCCAGAAATTTAGTAAGCTCAAAGTTCTTGAACACTTTGCATTTTTTACTAAAGCTGTTTTATTACCATTATCCATTTTATTTCTGTGGACTACTCAGCACATCCCCCTATTTTATAAAAATGTGGGGTGAGTGAAATATTTTGTAGCCCCAATACACTTCCTTTTCTAGGGTGACAATGCTGCCCTCCATAGATACAGTGAAGTAAGTGCTCATAGAAAATACAAAGTAGGGGGGGGTGGGACTTTATAGGTACAATTATTA
Organism: Lithobates clamitans; assembly: GCA_037952925.1. Taxonomy (NCBI): domain Eukaryota; kingdom Metazoa; phylum Chordata; class Amphibia; order Anura; family Ranidae; genus Lithobates; species Lithobates clamitans. Next base: position 11,283,120 of record JBBGZY010000399.1, on the reverse strand, counting down.
CATGAACATACCAAATTGAATTAAATCGCAATTTATTAAAGTTACAAAAGTACATAAAAGCAATATTATACAATACATAAACATCTTTGTGGTCATTCAAGACATGTTATTGTAGTTCCTATAGTTGTTCCCACATCTTAATCCTACATGTTTCTCTGTATGGCTTCCTCAGGGACAAACGTGGTTTTGTGGCTACTATATGAATGAACAGAAAGAGAATTACAAACAATAAATTTAATGTTATATCAGAAAATACCAAAACTATACAATACATTTAATACATGAATGCATCTTATCCATTTGCAAGAGTTCCCTAAAAGGAGTCATACCTCAATGATAGAAAGTAATATCCAGTTATTGCCAAGCACACAGAAATAGGAGTCTGTCCGTGTGGCCCAGAGAAGCCCAGATGTAACAGATTTGAACCGCCTAAAAAATGTAGGGAGGGCAAAACACCCACAAACAACATCTGGTGACATTTGGTGTCAATAACAGTATTGTTTGCCCTCCTTTTTTTTCTGTGAGTAATTAACTCATATATTCTGTACCAAAATTAATGTTTTTATGGATTATTTGTTTGCTTATCTTATTAAAGGTTATTAGCAGCTATTTTAGCCACATAAAAGGCACATTTTTCCCTACAGAAGCTGGGAATAGGAATCCATGTGCTACCACAAGGAACAAGTAGCCTGATAGAGGGTAGGAAAATAATCTATATACAAGACATATAAATAATGAACTGTTTCCTGTAAAGATGAATGGAGGCACACTCATGAAGGTACTGTATCTGGAAGTCTAGATAGGAAACTGCAAAAGACACACAGAAAACTGCTCATAGCAGGGAGCTATTCAGTCAGCTACAGGAGGAGTGCTAAAATCTTCTAGAAGGTGAAGATCTCGCAGCTTCCAGATAAAGTAGAGCAACCAGGACCAATAGAGGGATCCCTTGAACGTAGGAAACCGACTGTTACAGTGAACTAGATTCAAGGGGTTGATTTACTAAAGGCAAATAGGCTGTACACTTTGCAAGTGAAATTGAGCTGTAAAAGAACATTTGCCCCAGAGCTTAGAAACCATGGTGAAATTTCACGTTGCAAAACATACCCAATCATGTGTAAGGAAAATAGAAAAAAAAATGCATTTTTGCTTGCAGATGATTGCTTAACCTCCCTGGCGGTATTCCCGAGTCTGGCTCGGGTTCGATTTTACATACCAAAAGCGGTATCCCCGAGCCAGACTCGGGCTTGCATCGCAGGATCCAGGAAGAGCATACTTACCTTGTCCCCTGGATCCTGCGATGTCTCCCCGCTGTGATCGGCGAGCCGCTGTGTCTCGCTCGATTCACAGTGCCGAGCTCCCTTCCCTGCGAGTGTTGCGATGCACGGGGACGGAGTTCAGCGGTAAATTCAAAAGTGAAACACACAGTATAGATACAGCATACTGTAATCTTACAGATTACAGTACTGTATCAAATAACTACACATCCCCTTTGTCCCTAGTGGTCTGCCCAGTGTCCTGCATGCAGTTTTATATATATAAAACTGTTCTTTCTGCCAGGAAACTGGAGATTGTCCATAGCAACCAAAACTGTCTCTTTACATCGAAAGTGGTTTTAGAGCAGCTAGAAAAAAGCGATAATAAATTAGAATCACTCGCAGAATTGAGCGATAGTGATTTGTGGGGAGATCCGTCATCAAACACTAAAAGTAACGAAAGCTAAAATTCTGCAACTGAGCAAATTTCAGTGTTTTTGATTTGATTACATTATTATATAATTTTTATTATTATTATATTATTATTTGTTATAATTATTTATTGTTATTTATTATATTATAATTTTTTATTTCGTTTTTCAAACTTTATCACACCCGGGATGTCTACTAGACTCTTGTTTGGACAGATTTAAGTGAACTATTCCTAAGAATTACAGGCCTACAATATAAAACGCCAAATTTCTGTGCAAAATAATTGTACCGCTTTCAGCACCTAAAATCAGAAATAATCATACCGCCAGGGAGGTTAACCGACATCAGCAGAGCTTCACCTCATTCACTAAGCTCTGTGGAAAATTCCCTTGCACAGTGCATCTTCTGTGCAAAGTGAGCAGTCTGTCTGCCTTTAGTAATTCACCCCCCATGGAGTAGGGAAGTGGAAACATCCATAATAGTGGCAGCCCGTAATGCAGGGCATAGGGTCACTGCCTCCCTATCCATGCATCCGGCCCCCTAATCTACATGCGGGGTGCCGGACGCATGGATTTCAATGTTTTTTTTCTTAAGCACGTGATTAGAGCCAGAGGCTCTAATAGGCTTCACAAAAGGGTGAGCCCACCCAGTTGTGTGACAATAGCGAATGGGTGGAGTCAGGGGCCGACCGACCAGGGGGTGGCTGTGGGTACATTGTTTGCCGCCCCCCACCCAAAAATATACCACCAGCCGCCACTGATCCATAGGGACTGCCAGGATGAGAGAAGGAAGGAGTTCCCCCTTTTTGGACAAATAGTGGGACTTAGTGGTCCGAAAGACAGATTTTGTATTATGTATTATCCCTACATTTCACATTTGAGTGTAGATAATGCAATCTTTGACTGAGCAGGAACTATAAAAAGCTAAGACACTGGCTCTTTTAGAGAAGACTTCCTAGGCTTTCCACAATGCAGAAGTCAGGGACAAGGGCACTAGGGTAGACATTCTAGTCAGTGCCATTGGTAAGGTGTAAAATTACCAAAGTACCTTACAGAGGCAAATGAGAAGAGGGACCTGATCCCCATTGATTTAGAAAGCTATGAAATCCTTCCAGAAAGGGATAGTGCTTGAAAAAGTCAAAACTTACAAGGAGTGCAACCCAAGATAATTAAAAACAGTATTTTGTTTTGTATTTTATAAAACAATAAAATTACTTTGGGGGTACTTATTTCAGATGATTGCAAAATGAGCAAACAGTGTGACCAGGCAGTGGGAAAAGAAAAAAGAATTCTAGAATGCATCACTAGAGGGATCACCAGCAGGAGGAAAGAGGTTCTGATTCCTCTATAAATATTCTTAATGAGACCTAACTTAGAATACTGTGTCCAGGCGCATGCTCGGAGCTCCGGAAGATGACAACATAGTCACAGAGCTCCGTCCAGCTCCGGCCCTTCAGCACTTCTAATAACCAGCGGCACCGCCCGATTCCTCTCAGTACAAGCACCAGAAGGTGGGGACATCAGAGGGGATCATCTTATGTCAATGGGGAAGGCAAAGGCGACCTGCGGGCTCAATTTAGCGTGATCCCAGAGCTGGACAGACATCCTAAGATGGCGGTGGTACGGCCGCTCCATGAGGCTGCTCACATAGGGACCCCTGTTAATTCTCCCTGGCGAGACCCACAACAGGCAGAGGTAGGTGGATGCACTCCCCACTCCACTCAGGGACACAACTTCTCCAGTGTCCACAGAATCCCTTATCAACCAGACCCTGGATGATCTTTTAATGTCCCCCATGGCTGTAGCCTCTCCACAGCCTTATGAGCCCCTGCATAACATGGGCCAGATCCCCTTGCAGCCACAGGACTTATCATTCATTTTCACTAAATTTGCAGAGATACTGGACAGAGGATTGTCCCAGACAGCTGCCAAAATCACATCTGACATAAAAATTGACCTCCAAACCCTGGGTTCTCGCATAAAGCATCTTATTCCAGATATTCGCTCTCACGGGCTGTAACTTGATTGAGCTCATAGAGCTCTGGGCCCGCCCTGATCAGATGGCCTCCCACGAGAAATTGTGGTTAAGCCACACTTCTACGTGGTCAAAGAAGAAAAAATGAAGAGGGCCCGCTCCTCCTCACAACTACAGCTTATGGGGCACCCAATCCAGATTTTCGCCAACATTTCCCTCTCCATGATTTAGAGAAGAAGGGCACTTAAACCATTAATGATGGCGCTGACCCAATAGAACATTAAATATTGGTGGCTCTTTCCCTTCAGCATGAAATTTGAACTCAACAAGCCATTCAGGTTCTCCACCTTTCCCGAAGGAGAGCACCTCCTACAGAAGTTGGGCATAATATCCAGGGATCCTCCTTCCCGGATGCAAACTTCCTCTGCCAGCTCTTCTAAGCGACCCCCCAGCTAGTCCACTCACCTCTATTTGGCAACAAGCCAAGACCCAAAAAGGCCAATGAAGACCTCCCACCCGTAAACAGTCCTCTGGTACTGTCAGAAACCATGGCTCAGACTAAGACAGAAGTACAGTTAAATCTCACTTGTTTAATAAAAATAAAAAAAAAGAGAGGGAGTAAACGTAGTCAAAATATAGCCAGAGTTCAGGAACCGGAATGGATAGTCAAACAAGCCAAAACATCAGGGAGCCAGACATGAGCATAATAGAACAGCAAGCAGGATCTGGAGCCAGAATGAATGTCAGCCAAGCAAGTCTTTAACAGGAACACAGGACAGCATCTCTAGAGATGTGACCAAGGCTGAGCCCAGCCCTGACATGTACCATTTCATCTTCTCCGCCTGATTGACCTTGTTTCTTATGGGTCCGGTTGCACCTAAACCAAATGACTCTGACTCTATAACACGTTCTTGAGCCTCCCCTCAACTCTGAGGGAAGACCACTTCCCTCGATCCTCTTCAACACTTTCCAGAAACACCTGTTAAATGACTCTGGTTACAAGGACACAAACTACTCGTAATCATACTTTATTTTTTTGAATCAACAAGCGAACCCCTCTCTGGATTACAACCTCTTTCTTTATAGCTTTGCACAACTAACTAATCAATACCAACACAGCTATACTCCGTACTAGAGAATCTGTTACTCCACTGCAGTGCCTGATGGACTCGCTTAAGTGTCTCTGGCCCCTTCCCCCTCGGGTTAGGGCTGGACAATTAAACAGCTTAATGTTTACTTTTGCTGCTCTTAATGGTTTCTGACATGCACAATTCCACTGATCCCCTCTATATACCTGCCTCCCCCACCCTGCCCCTTCCCCCCCACCCAGAATCCTTTGTCTTAAAACTTGCCTGCCTCTCCTAGGCTGGCTTTGTATGTACTTTATTTACAGATGTTGGCGATGTCGCCGAAGTTTCAGCAATTTTCATAGTTTCTCACAAAGGAGTGCTGCGGCCAGAGTGGTATTCCTGTTCCTCCTCCTGCCCTCAGAGACGCGGATTTAGCCCCTCTACTGGTTAGGATTTCCCCTCTGGCTAGAGGGGAAATATTCGTACATTTAAGGGTATGGCAGGTTCATCCCGCCTATGCCCTTTGGGTTCTGTTTTGTTCTTCTTTTACCTCTTCCATCTGGAACTTTTCTACTGTACTAACTTTCTCTTTCTCCTAGTGACCTGGGTGATCTTGCTTCCCTCCCAGATTCCTACAAACAATAGAGTGAATGGGCTCCTTATATTCCTCCCCGGAATTCACACCAGGTTGGGGGTAAGTGTCTGGTACTCGCTGGCATTCTCCACCGGATTGTTTCATGATTCTCCCACACCAAACCCTTCCTTGTGCATTGCCTCACACAATGTTTAATGAATTAATTCACCAGTTAAACGCCGGAAAATTTTCCAGTATTATCATACTGAAAAATGGATATATTATTTCTACAGGAAACACATCTTTGATCCTACTCCCCCTCATTTATTCACACCAAATTCCCCAAATTCCACCTCACTAATGAGGAAAACCAAAACTTGATGTCACATGATGTCAGAAGGGGGTGGGGTCAACCGTTTACGTCACTGGGTGGCCCGGCCCTCAGCTATAAAACAGCTGTCAATGCAGAAAGCCTGCAGTCAGCAGGAGGCAGAGTTTTTTTCATTTTATTTTGTTTTTTCTCTGTCCATCGGACGCTGTGATCGAAGATTAATAAACATTGTGGGATACTTTTTATTTTTTTTTAATAAAGGACTTGTCCCAAATTGTCCACTGTCATTTTTACCATTTGACACTTTTTTTGGTGAATGGGTGTAGAGGTACAATGTACCCATTCACATAGGGGGACGGGATCTGGGGGTCCCCTTGTTAAATGGTACTTCCAGATTCCAATAAGCCCCCCACCCACAGACCCCAATAACCACCAGGCAAGGGTTGTGGGGATGAGGCTCTTGTCCCCATCAATATGGGGACAAGGTGTTTTGGGGGGACCCCATGTTGAGGGCATGTGGCTCTCTTGCCCCCCCTTTTCCTGTGGCCTGCCAGGTTGCATGCTCGGATAAGGGCCTGGTATGGATTCTGGGGGGCCCCTACACTATTTGTTTTTAAATTTGGGCTTGGGGTTCCCCTTAAAATCCATACCAGACCTGAAGAGCCTGGTATGGATTTGGGGGGAACGCCTACGCCATTTTTTTTTTTTGGCGCAGGGTTCCACTTAATATCCATACCATACCTGAAGGGCCTGGTATAGATTTTGGGGGAACCCCCATGCCTTGATACTTGTCCCCTGGGGCAGGACCCGGGTCCCCAAACACTTTTTATGACAATAACTTGCATATAAGCCTTTAACATTAACACTTTTGATTTTTCATGTTTGTGTCATATAGACTTTAACGGTGTTTGCACAAATGTTTTGCCTGTTCGCAAGGACTGGTGCGAACTGAACCGGGGGGGGTGTTCGGCTCATCCCTAATCTTAAGCAAGATTCTAGCAGACCGTATCACCTCTTTTCTTAATCTTTATGTCCACAAGGACCAGGTCTGCTTTATTCCAGGGAGCCAAGGCCCTGATCTAATCAGAAGAACTATTGACCTAATTTCCCTTATGAGGCCTGGCTGGGATGGCAACCCCCCCCCCCCCCCAAACAGTCTTCCTACTCTCTCTGGACTTCCAGGAGGCATTTGATTCTGTCTCCTGGTCCTCCCTAGTCACCATCCTATGCCAATGGGGCTTTGGCCGCTCCTTTATGAATGTGATGGGAGCCCTATACTCCAACCCTGAAGCAAAAATACGACTACAAGGATACCACTCAGACTCCTTTCCGATCTTCGGGGAGACTAGGCAAGGATGCTCTTTATCTCCACAAATTTTTGCTATTGTCATCGAAACACTTGCTGTAGCCCTTAGGGACCACCCATATTATACATGGGGTCAGGTGTGGGCCACAAACCCACAAATGTGCATTTTTTTCAGATGACATTCTGCTCTTTATCACCTCTCCACTAACTTTGCTCGCCAACATTTGCAAATTATTGGGCAATTTTGGCGCAATCTCAGGCCTCAAAGTGAACTTTGGCAAATCAAGGGCGTTGAACATAAATCTCCCTGACCATTTAGTATCACGATTGCAGGAGAAATTCAAATTCAAATGGAGCGATACAGTCATTCCCTACTTGGGGATCAATCTGGCAGCCTCTGTGGACCGACTATATGCGGCCAACTTTCCCCCAATATACCGTAAATTGGAGGAAGACCCTCACAAATTGGAACAAAATGGAGCTCTCCTGGTTGGGCAGGATTATTTCAGTGAAAACTACCCTTCTACCGTGCATCCTCTACCTTTTCCAGTCACTCCCCATTCCGATAACTAAAGATCACTTACGAAAATGTCAATCGAAAATTGTCAAATTCTACTCAATTCTACTCAATTCTCAAAATCTTCTACCAGTGTAGGAATCTTAGATCTCAGGGTGCAAAGGAGCCAAACAATTCTGGAAAAATGTACAATGGTGTGCAGTCATGCAAGTGGCTAAATAAAGATGCATGATCCAAGGGTCAAAGCAGTATTAAATCCAAAAGCAAACATTTTTTTATATTGCAATTTTTCCAATTCTTTGATGTGATGGCTGCATTAATTTCATTTTTTAGTTTTTCTTTCTTCTGTTTTCATCTGGTACTACAGTCAGTATTTTGCTTTCAACAGATCAAGCTCTCTTGCAGTTACAACAATGAGACAAAACATTTAATACGGGCAGGAGTGCTTATATTTATTTATACAAAAATCAACAAAAGGTAGGCGCTAGCCCTTCTATACAATTTGTGGGCAATAACCTGTGAGAAAATAAATAAAAAATGTTGTTATATACGATATAGAGCCCAACTTTGTTATAAAGAAATCCCCAATCACTGTGATCTTGTGAAATCATATATAAAGTGACCTTTCTTCTTAATATGAAAAAAGTGTTCTTCCATGTGCACAGGTGAAATATGCACTCACCACAGCCAGGTTGTGGCTGATAAAGCAGCAAAAAAGCCATGTATATTATATCCTGTACAAAAACTTCCGAATCTTCCCCTTAGGAATCCAATGTCAGCCCACTTGTGGATGTCTCTATTGTAAATTCTCATACACTCAATAGGAGTGAGCAAGAAAACCCAAAGGTAATATCATAGTGTAGTAAATTTCATTAGGAATTGTTGAAACAAAAAACATTAAAAAGACAGCAAGGCACCAACACAGTCAACTTAAAGGCTCTTTTTCCTCCTTACATCATCAACAAAAGGAAGGGTATGGTAAAAGTAAGGTTACTAGAGCTAATGCCATAGCTCTGAACATGGAGAGTGTTTTGCAACTAACACAGTAGGGATGAGCTGAACACCCCCTGGTTCGGTTAGTACCAGAACCTGCGAACGGACCGAAAAATCGCACGAACGTTAGAACCCCATTAACGTCTATGGGACTTGAATGTTCAAAATCAAAAGTGCTAATTTTAAAGGCTAATTTGCATGGTATTGTCCTAAAAAGGGTTTGGGGACCCGGGTCCTGCCCCAGGGGACATGTATCAATGCAAAAAAAACTTTTAAAAACGGACGTTTTTTCCGGAGCAGTGATTTTAATGATGCTTAAAGTAAAAAAAATAAATGAAATATTCCTTTAAATATCGTACCTGGGGGGTGTCTATAGTATGCCTGTAAAGTGGCGCGTGTTTTCCGTGCTTAGAACAGTCCCTGCACAAAATGTCATTTTTAAAGGAAAAAAAGTCATTATAAACTGCTTGCGGCTTTAATGTAATGTCGGGTCCTGGCAATATGGATGAAAATCAGTGAGACAAACGGCATGGGTACCCCCAAAACCATTACCAGGCCCTTTGGGTCTTGTATGGATATTAAGGGGAACCCCACACCCAAATTAAAAAAGGAAACCGCAGTATACAGGCTCTGTACTCTGAACAGCAGTATACAGTCGGTGCAAACAAGACAGGGACTGTAGGTTTGTTGTTAAGTAGAATCTGTTTGTAATTTTGAACTGGTACATTTATAACGTGTTTAGCTCCAGCCCAAAAATCTATTTTAAGCTTTTTGGAAAACATAGGGAATGGTTATCACCCCTGTGACATTTGGTTTGCTGTCTGTGCTCCTCTTCAGAAGATTTCACCTCACTTTTTGTCCCAATGACAAATGTTTTTTGAAAATTTGTTTTTTTTTGTGAAACAAGGATTGGTGATAAAGCATCAGTGGAAAGGAGAAATGTTTTTCCCATATTAACTCTTACAGAAAAGAATTTCCCTACCTAGGGGTAGATTTCATCTCACTTCCTGTTGTCTCCTTCCATTTGCAAGTAGGAGTCGTTTGTAAGTTGGATGTTTGAAAGTAGGGGCCTACCCTATATACTCAGCAGAAATTTGGGCCTTAGGTGTTGTTGTGGCCACAACACTGTAAGCCCTCACAGGGCCCTGCTGTGAAATATTAGATCAAGAATTTTAATTACATGCCCCTGTTGAACAGGGGCAGAAAAATTGGGCCTTTGGTGGTGGTGGTGGTGCTGGTACCACAACACTGTAAGTCCTCACTCGCTCTTGGTGGGTGCAGAAATGGGCCCTGCTGTGAAATATTAGATCCAGAATTGTAATTACACGCCCCTGTTAAACAGGGGCTGAAAAATTAGGCCTTAGGCACTAGTGCTGGTGCCACAACACTGCAACCAATCACAAATACTTTAGTTGGAACGCATGAAGGAGCCCTGCTCCAAAGTATTGCACCAAAAATTGTAATTACAGGCCCCTGTTAAACAGGGGCTGAAAAATTGGGCCTTAGGCATTGGTGCTGGTGCCACAACACTGCAACCCCTCATAGATACTCTAGTTGGAATGCAGGAACGAGCCCTGCTGCAAAGTATTGCATCAAAAATTGTAATTATACGCCCCCTGTTAAACAGGGGCTGAAAAATTGGGCCTTAGGCACTGGTGGCGGCGCCCAGAACCAAGAATGTTCTTACAAGCTCTCAGCGTGATCATTGATGAGGAAGAGGATAATTACACAGGATAGTCACTCAGCATCAGCCTAGGCAGTCTTTGAAGGATCTGAGATTTCAAAAAAAATTATTCGGTTACATCAGCATCAGGTGCTTGGTAGCCGGTGGTGATCCAAGACTGATTCATTTTTATGAAGGTCAGTCGATTGACTGAGTCGGTGGACAGACGCACCCTGTGATTGGTTACAAAGCCTCCAGCAGCACTGAATGTGCGTTCTGAAAGAACGCTGAATGCAGGACAGGCCAGTAGCTCAATTGCATACTGTGCAAGCTCTGGCCAGTTATCCATCCTCAAGACCCAGTAACCCAGAGGATTTTCGGTGGGAAAGGTGTCCAAGTCAGATCTTGCCCCTAGGTATTCCTGCACCATGTAAAACAGACGCTGGCAATGGTTGCTGGAACCGATCATACCATGGGGCTGCGGACTAAAAAATTGTCTGAACGCATCGGTCAGACGGCCACCTTCTCCACCACTCCTTCTTTGACTGACCGAAGCCTCAGCAACACGTTGTCCAGAAACAGGAGTTTGTAACCTCCCAGACTTTGGGAACGCCTTGCACAGACCTTTCTGCAAGGCCTCCCGAAGATATTTCATCCTCTGCTCCCTCTGCGACGGCAAGATAAGGTCCACAACCTTACCCTTGTAACGTGGATCAAGGAGGGTTGCCAGCCAGTATTAGTCCTTCTCCTTGATACCACAAATACGAGGATCCTTACGCAGGCTTTGCAGGATCAGGGAGGCCATGCAGCGGTCTGGGTCACTAAGGACGACACTAAGGACGACATGGTCCGCCGCCACCTCCTCCCAGCCACGTACAAGTCCATGTGTTTCTTGGGACTGATCCCTTAAAGACTGCTGCTGATGCTGAGTGCCAGGCTCCACCTCCATACTGACACAATCCTCCTCCTCCTCGTCCTCTTCCTGTGTGATTGGCGGGCACGCAGGAACACTGTCTGGATAAAGGGGGCCTTGAGAGCTAAGGAAGTCCTCCTCTTCCTGCCTCTGTTCTGCCTCAAGTGCCCTGTCCATTATTCCATGCAGCGTGTGCTCCAACAGGTGGACAAGGGGGACAGTGTCACTGATGCATGCACTGTCACTGCTCACCATCCTTGTGGCCTCCTCAAATGGTGACAGGACAGTGCATGCATTCCTGATCATGGCCCACTGGCGTGGGAAAAAAAAAACAAGCTCCCCTGACCCTGTCCTGGTGCCATAGTCGCACAGGTACTCATTGATGGCCCTCTGCTGCATGTGCAGCCACTGTAGCATGGCCAACGTTGAGTTCCACCTGGTGGGCATGTTACAGATTAGGCAGTTCTTGGGCAGGTTAAACTACTTATGGAGGTCTGCCAGCCGAGCACTGGCATTATATGACCGGCGGAAATGCACACAGACTTTCCTGGCCTGCCTCAGGACATCCTGTAAGCCCCGGGTACCTGCCCAAGAACCACTGCACCACCAAGTTAAGGACATGAGCCAAATAGGGCACATCGGTCATTTGTCCCTGTCGGAGGGCAGAGAGGAGGTTGGTGCCATTGTCGCAAACCACAATTCCTGCCTTAAGTTAGCATGGTGTCAACCACCTCTGAACCTGCCCCTGCAGGGCTGACAGAACCTCTGCCCCAGTGTGGCTCCTGTCCCCCAAGCACACCAGCTCAAGCACCGCATGGCATCTTTTGGCCTGCATACTTGCGTAGCCCCTTGAATGGCTACGGAGCACCGCTGGTTCCGAGGAAAAAGCACAGGAAGAGGCCATGGAGAAAGAAGAAGAGGAGGGGGTGGAGGAGAGAGGTGTGTCACAATCACTAGTAGAGGCATTTTGGAGAGGTGGTGGCGGAACAACCTCCAACACTACTGCACCTTGTCCTGCATCCTTCCCAGCTGCCAGCAGAGTCACCCAATGCACGGTGAAACTTAGGTAATGTCCCTATCCATGCCTGCTGGACCATGAGTCAGCGGTAATATGCACCTTACCGCTGACCGCCCTGTCCAGCGAGGCATGGACATTGCCTTCCACATGCCAGTAGAGAGCCGGAATCACCTTCCATGAGAAAAAGTGGCGTTTGGGTACCTGCCACTAAGGAACAGCACATTCCACAAACTCACAGAAGGGGGCAGAGTCTACCAACTGAAAAGGCAGCAGATGAAGTGCTAGCAATTTTGCCAAGCTAGCATTCAACCGCTGGGCATGTGGATGGCTGGGAGCGAACTTCTTTCGGTGGTGCAGCAGCTGGGGCAGGGAAATTTGCCTGGTACAATCTGATGTCGGTGTACCAAAAGCAGATTGCCCAGAAGTACTTGGCTGTGACACACCTAATTCTACACCTTCATTCCTCTCAGTGCAAGTCTCAGAGAGGACTGAAGGTATAGTGGGGTTGGAGATCTCAGCTAATGAGGAGCAAGGAGAGGTCTTCTTTGTTCTTTGGTGTGGGTCTTTTAGATACACTTGCCAATGAACTGCATGGCAGGTCAACATATGTCTGGTCAAGCATGTGGTGCCCAAGCGGGAGATGTTTTGGCCACGCGAGATACGCTTGAGACATATGTTGCAAATAGCAGGGGTGCGATCTGATGCACGCGTCTCAAAAAAGGCCCACACCAAAGAACTTTTGGAATAAAGCGCAGAGACAGCAGTGCCCTGCACATGCGGAGCTTTGGGGTGTGATGCAGTCAGTGTGCTGCCCTTAGGCTGGCCCCTGGAGAGCATCCTGCCTTGTTGGTGATGTGCCTCCTCCTCCTCTCTCCTATCAGGCACCCACGTTGAGTCAGTGACCTCATCATCCCCTCTCTCCTCATCACTGGAGCAAACCTGGCAGTATGCTGCAGCAGGGGGAGCATGACTGCCAGATTGCTGTCCTTCTTGGGCACCCCCTCTGTCCGTGCTCACGTTACTGCCTTCATCTAGCTCAGTATCATCATCAGATCCTTCTAAACGCTGGGCATCCTCCTGGAGCATGTACCCAACACTGTGGTCAAACAGTTCGAGGGACTCCTCAGGAGGACATGGTGGGGCTAGGGAAGGAGTCACTGATGTCATTGAGCCGAGGGAAGAGGCCGCATTGGCAGCTGCTTTGCCAGACAAAGTACCCTGAGCATGGGTGAGAGAGGATGAGGAGGATGAGGACGGCTTGGTCATCCACTCGACCAAGTCTTCCACATGTTGCGGCTCAACACGGCCAGCTGCCGAAAAAAAGGCCAAGCGTGTCCCACGGCCACGTGCTGATGAGGATGCACCATCTCCACGAGCAGCACTGTTGCCTCTAGACACAGAGCCTGCTTGCCTTCGTTTATTGGCTTGTGACTGTCTTCCTCTCCTTGTTGGCCTTCCAGACATACTAATGGCCTGTAGCTGCACTAAGCTGGGAGATATATATTGATACTGCAGCTAGCAAAATCAACTGCCTGCCTGTAGTATGAGAGAGCTCGCAAAAGACTAACTTGTAGCTTATTTAGCTGCCTGCGGTAGTGATAGGATCAGGAAAACACCACCACCCTTCTACGGGTAGCTTTAGGTGAACACTGTGCAGAGCTCCAAAAAAATAACTTGTAGCTTATTTAGCTGCTTGCGGTGGAGATAGGATCAGGAAAACACCACCAACCTTCTACAGGTAGCTTTAGGTGAACACTGTGCAGAGCTTGCAAAAAACTAACTTGTAGCTTATTTAGCTGCCTGCGGTAGTGATAGGATCAGGAAAACACCACCAACCTTCTACAGGTAGCTTTAGCTAAACACTGTGCAGAGCTCGCAAAAAACTAACTTGTAGCTTATTCAGCTGCCTGCAGTAGTGATAGGATCAGGAAAACACCACCAACCTTACACAGGTAGCTTTAGGTTAACACTGTACAGAGCTCACAAAAAACAAACTTGTAGCTTATTTAGCTGCCTGCGGTAGTGATAGGATCAGGAAAACACCACCAACCTTCTACAGGTAGCTTTAGCTGAACACTGTGCAGAGCTCGCAAAAAACTAACTTGTAGTTTTAGCTGAACACTGTGAGGAGGACGCACTACACTAACTTGTAGCTTTAGCTGAACACTGTGCAGAGGTCGCACTACACTAACTAGTAGTTTTAGCTGAACACTGTTCAGAGGACGCACTACACTAACTTGTAGCTTTAGCTGAACACTGTGCAGAAGTCGCACTACACTAACTTGTAGTTTTAGCTGAACACTGTTCAGAGGACGCACTAAACTAACTTGTAGCTTTAGCTGAACACTGTGAGGAGGACGCACTACACTAACTTGTAGCTTTAGCTGAACACTGTGAGGAGGACACACTACCTTAACTTGTAGCTTTAGCTGAATACTGTGCAGAGGTCACACTAAACTAACTTGTAGCTTTAGCTGAACACTGTGAGGAGGATGCACTACCCTAACTTGTAGCTTTAGCTGAACACTGTGCAGAGGTCACACTAAACTAAATTGTAGCTTTAGATGAACACTGTGAGGAGGACGCATTACACTAACTTGTAGTTTTAGCTGAACACTGTGCAGAGGTCACACTAAACTAACTTGTTGCTTTAACTGAACACTGTGAGGAGGACGCAGTACACTAACTGTTTATAGTCTAGCTGCCTGACTGTGGTACTAATAGGATCAAAAGAACACCAGCAATTTTCTTCAGGTAGCTGTAAATACTGTAATAAGACAAGCCTGTCTGTCAGTAGGAACATAACAGGAACGGATCTAGCTAAACTGAATACAATGTATATACATATATATACACAACACCTGGGATGCATATATATATACACAATACACTGTAAGTGCAGCTAACTCACTGACTGTCCTGCCTAATCTAGCTAACTCAAATGAAATGACACTGTCTCTCTCTCTCTCTAAGCATGCCGGAACACACTACACAGGGCCGCCATGCAGGCAGCCTTATATAGTGTGGGGCGTGTTCTAAACCCCCTGAGCCATAATTGGCCAAAGCCACCCTGGCTTTGGCCAATTACAGCTCTCTCTACTGACGGCGCTGTGATTGGCCAAGCATGCAGGTCATAGTGCATGCTTGGCCAGTCATCAGCCTGCAATGCACTGCGATGCCGCAGTGAATTATGGGCCATGACGCGCCACACGAATTTGGCGCGAACGGCCCATATCATTCGCAATTCGGCGAACAGACGATGTTGGAGTCGAACATGGGTTCGACTCGAACACGAAGCTCATCCCTATAACACAGTAAACAGAGATCTGGCATGTACTACAATCCAGAGTGCCCAGTGCACAAAGGTCACATTTCAGGCAAGCCCCCCCTCTTGAAGTTCAGCTGGGTCAAGATACAGCTTGCAAACGCAAATTACTTAAAGAGGTTGTGAACCTCTCCGTGGAAGTTGCACCTATAGATAAGCCTAGATAAGCCATTTAGGAGATATTTACTGTGTTTTGCGCTGATGGTGTCATTGGCGCATGCGCTGTGAAGAAACGCCCCCATGTCGTTTCTTCACGAGCGAGTGCCGTGACTGGCGGCTCCCCCACGCAATGCGCAAGGGTGATGTCACTCAGCTCCGGCCAGTGACAGAGCCAGAGTCCGAGGCCCAGGAAGGAAGAGAGGTGAACATCGATGCGGCCTGCAGCCGGGACGGCGCGGGCTTAGTTTGCAGCTAAGTTTCACATAATGTGCAGTTTGTGATGCATACTAGCATATTATGCCTTTTCTTTGCAGGGGAAAAAGAAGGAAGTAAAACCCATCAGGATTTACTTCCTCTTTAAGGTTGGATGGGCTTACTCACAAAGCGAGTCTTTATGACTGCGTGATGGGAAATGGCTGATCATAGGTAATGCATGGTCTAGCATTACTACTGTACTGTACACTGGTTGATAACAGCCTGTTATCAAGGATCTTTTTCGAGCTAAAGGGTTGGTGTATTCTGATGAAATGTAAGTCACATATATTTGTTGGTAAGTAAAGTATTGTGGGGATATCAAAGAAAGGGGGTGTCTGATCATTAAACTAAAAAGGGAAACTGTATGATCTTAGGTACACCATTGTGTACATATACTTGCTTTTATTTACCAGCCTTATTTTCGTCACAGCATTGTTGTATCCCCACTAGGGATGAGCTTCGAGTTTGGGTCGAACTCATGTTCGACTCGAACATCGGCTGTTCGCAAGTTCGCCGAACAGCGAACAATTTGGGGTGTTCGCAGCAAATTCGAATGCCGTGGAACACCCTTTAAAAGTCTATGGGAGAAATCAAAAGTGCTAATTTTAAAGGCTTATATGCAAGTTATTGTCATAAAAAGTGTTTGGGGACCTGGGTCCTGCCCCAGGGGACATGGATCAATGCAAAAAAAACTTTTAAAAACGGACGTACTTTCAGGAGCAGTGATTTTATTAATGCTTAAAGTCAAACAATAAAAGTGTAAAATGACAGTATCTGCAAAAAAAAAAAAGTGTGCAAAATGACATTTCAAAGGAAAAAAGCCATTTAAAACTACTGACGGCTATTGCATTGCCGGTCCGACAATACACATAGAAGTTCATTGATAAAAACGGCATGGGAATTCCCCACAGGGGAACCCCGAACCAAAATTTAAAAAAAAACGGCTTGGGGTCCCCCCAAAAATCCATACCAGACCCTTATCCGAGCACGCACCTGGCAGGCCACAGGAAAAGAGGGGGGTGAGAGAGCGCCCCCCCTCCTGAACCGTACCAGGCCACATGCCCTCAACATTGGGAGGGTGCTTTGGGGTAGCCTCCCAAAACACCTTGTCCCCATGTTGATGAGGACAAGGGCCTCATCCCCACAACCCTGGCCGGTGGTTGTGGGGGTCTGCGGGCAGGAGGCTTATCAGAATCTGGAAGCTCCCTTTAACAAGGGGACCCCCAGATCCCGCCCCCCCGTGTGAAATGGTAAGGGGGTACTTTTACTCCTACCATTTCACTAAAAAACTGTCAAAAATTTTAATAATGACAAGAGACAGTTTTTGACAATTCCTTTATTTAAATGCTTCTTCTTTCTTCCTTCATCATCTTCTTCTTCTTCTGGTTCTTCTGGTTCTTCCTCTGGCGTTCTCGTCCAGAATCTCCTCCGCGGTATCTTCTTCTCCTCGGGCCGCTCCGCACCCATGGCATGGGGGGAGGTTCCCGCTCTTCTCTTCATCTTCTTCTTTTCTTCTCTGGGCCGCTCCGTATCCATGCTGGCATGGAGGGAGGCTCCTGCTGTGTGACGGCGTCTCCTTGTCTGACGGTTCTTAAATAACAGGGGGCGGGGCCACCCGGTGACCCTGCCCCCCATTATTTAAGAACCGTCAGACGAGGAGACGCCGTCACACAGCGGGAGCCTCCCTCCATGCCAGCATGGATGCGGAGTGGCCCGGAGAAGAAAATGAAGAAGAGAAGAAGAGAAGAAGTTGAAGCAGAGAAGATGAAGAAGAAGATGAAGAAGATGAAGAGAAGAGCGGGAGCCTCCCCCCATGCCATGGGTACGGAGGGGCCCGAGGAGAAGAAGATAGAAGACGCCGCGGAGGAGATGCTGGACGAGAACGCCGGAGGAAGAACCAGAAGAGCCAGAAGAAGAAGAAGAAGAAGATGAAGGAAGATAGAAAAAAGAAGAAGCATTTAAATAAAGGAATTGTCAAAAACTGTCTCTTGTCATTTTTAACATTTTTGACAGTTTTTTAGTGAAATGGTAGGGGTAAAAGTACCCCCTTACCATTTCACACAGGGGGGGGCGGGATCTGGGGGTCCCCTTGTTAAAGGGGGCTTCCAGATTCCGATAAGACCCCCGCCCGCAGACCCCCACAACCACCGGCCAGGGTTTTGGGGATGAGGCCCTTGTCCTCATCAACATGGGGACAAGGTGTAATGGGGGGCTACCCCAAAGCACCCTCCCAATGTTGAGGGCATGTGGCCTGGTACAGTTCAGGAGGGGGGGGCGCTCTCTCCTCCCCCCCTCTTTTCCTGCGGCCTGCCAGGTTGCGTGCTCGGATAAGGGTCTGATATGGATTTTTGGGGGGACCCCACGCCATTTTTTTTTTTTTTGGCGCGGGGTTCCCCTTAAAATCCATACCAGACCTGAAGGGCCTGGTATGAAATTTAGGGGGACCCCCACGTCATTTTTTTTTTTTTTGGTTCGGGGTTCCCCTGTGGGGAATTCCCATGCCGTTTTTATCAATGAACTTCTATGTGTATTGTCGGACCGGCAATAAATGGGTTTTTTCCTTCGAAATGTCATTTTGCTGTCAGACTGTTCTAAACACGGGAAACATGCGCCCCTTTACAGGCATACTATAGACACCCCCCAGGTACGAAATTTAAAGGGATATTACACTTTTATTGTTTGACTTTAAGCATTATTAAAATCACTGCTCCTGAAAAAACGTCCGTTTTTAAAAGTTTTTTTTGCATTGATCCATGTACCCTGGGGCAGGACCCAGGTCCCCAAACACTTTTTATGACAATAACTTGCATATAAGCCTTTAAAATTAGCACTTTTGATTATTCATGTTCGTGTCCCATAGACTTTAACGGTGTTCGTGTGTTTGAACAAACTTTTTTCCTGTTCGCATGTTCTAGTGCGAACCGAACAGGGGGGTGTTCAGCTCATCCCTAATCCCCACTCTGAAAAATTTTGTGGATGCCAGAAGACTGGTCTCCTGGAACTTACTGTTTCTGAGTATGTGATATTGAAGCATAGACAACCTCAAAATCTTCACTTTTTCAACAACATTGGGATTGAATTTTTATTAGCATGCTTGTTGTAAAAAACACTGTTTACACCTCTGATTCTAAAAAGGTCTAATATTTGCACATTTCTTGCTTGTTCTCACCAGAGGCGTAACTAGAATCTTCAGGGCCCCGATGCAAGAAACCATTAAGGGCCCCCCGGACAGGGCTCTTTTCTCCGAGCCCGATGGCGGAACACCAGGGTCCGGTTGCAAGTGGGTGGCTGCATGTAAAGGAATAGATTTCTCCCCCCCCCCCCGCTTCTCCTCCTCTCCCTCCCACATGCATTCAGCGGTTGAAGGAGGAAAATGGAGAGATGGTTTCCTCTATGTCGGTGTTTCTCAATCTTTTTCCAGTCAGGGCACCCTTGAAGTGGCTGCACTGCAACCACCCTGCAACTGTGTGCATTGCATGCAGTTGCAGCATAGTGATGATGCATTTAAGGGGTTAAAACAGGCGGTCAGGAGGCAACATATTGCCTCTTTACCGGCTGTCAAATGCCTCTGAAAAGCGATCTGACCATGGATCACTTTTCAGAGGAAAAGCATTTTTTTTTTGCTGGTACTATGAACAAGCAAAAAAAAAAAAATCGGTTCTAATGGGACACATATAGGGGGTCAGGATTAAAAGCGCATACATAAAATGTGCATATATACATGTAAACACACATACATACACACACACACACACACACACATACACACATACAAACCAGTGGCAGATGGTGCTCAAAATTTTTTGGGGGGCGCAAGCAAACTGAAAAATTCTTTAAAAAACGCATCGATTGCAGCCTCACTGTGCTCAAACGCAGCCACTGTGCACATCAATTGCCAACACTGTGCCCATCATATGCAGCCACTATGCCCATCAAACGCAGCCACTGTGCACATCAAACGCAGCCACTGTGCACATCAATTGCCAACACTGTGCCCATCATATGCAGCCACTATGCCCATCAAACGCAGCCACTGTGCACATCAATTGCCAACACTGTGCCCATCATATGCAGCCACTATGCCCATCAAACACAGCCACTGTGCCCATCAAATGCAGTCACTGTGCCTATCAATTGCCACCACTGTGCCCATCATATGCAGCCACTGTGCCCTTCATATGCAGCCACTGAGCCCATCAAAACGCAGCCACTGTGCCCATCAAACGCAGCCACTGTGCCCATCAAACGCAGCCACTGTGCCCTGAAACGCAGCCACTGTGCCATCAAATGCTTCCACTGTGACCCCCCTGCCCACTCGCAGTCTGCCCGGCACTTACCCTGTCTCGGTGGGTAAGACAGGTCCATGCGTCTCCTCCCATCCTCTCCTCCTGATAGGCATCCAATAGCGGCGCCTGTCGTTTCAGCCAATCAGGTGACGGGTAACAGACCTGAGCACCTGATTGATGGAGAGGCGGTTCAGTGTTAGGGAAGCGAATATTTATTTGCTTTTCTAACACACCTGGGTGGACTGTGAGCGCCAACCATGGCACTCGCAGTTCACCTATTTTGAAGCCTATTAGTGCTTTAAAACACCCCCCCCCCCGGTGTAATTCAGGCACCCGGCGTCCAAAAAGGGGCCAGGCGCCAGAATAGGGGGGCAGTGGCGGCCATAGATAGATAGATTCATGCATAGCGTGAATCTATTTGTGATAGAGGGGTGCCTGGAGAGAGGGGGCGGCGCCCATGCGCCCCTATGGACGCACCGCCACTACATACATACACATGCACATATACATAGATGCACACACACTCACACACATACATGAACACACACATGCACATACATACATATATTTGCCCACCTTATCCTTAGTAGCCACTTTTTGGACCAAGGGGGACCACTCTCTTGTGTTTCCCCTTGGTCCTTCCTTCTAATGACACATGCACATACACATGCACATACACATAAACACATACATGCACACACACATGCACATACACACACATACATACATGCACATAAACATAAACACACATACAGTAGATAAAAAACGGCAGACCTTTACCTTAGCTCTTCCTGTCGGGTACTGCACTGTAGGGGGAGACAAAGAGCACAGCACACACTACTTTCACTTTGTAATCAATGTGAGCAGCTCCCTGCACGGTGCCGAATACAGTTCGGCTTCGGATCAAAGATGCTTGTCTCCGCTCCTCCTATCAAAGTACTGTATACAGGGGGCCCTCAAGGGCCCCCTGCAGAAAGGGGCCCGGTCGCCATGGCAACCTCAGCGACCCCTATAATTCCGCCACTGGTTCTCACCCTTCCTTGCCCTCCCCCCTTCGCCTCGATGGACAGGAGATTAGAATCTATGTATTTGATGGTCTGTTCCCACCTTGGTTGTTTGGTTGTTCTCTCTTTTGCGGGGGTCTTCCTGATCTGTCAGAAGCCATGCATGGGACATGTATGATATCATTGCTTCTAGCTGAATTGGATGTATATTTCAGTGAGTTTTGCTTACTTTTTGTGCACATGTTACTAGGCATCTGCTCCGCAATATTATGAATGTAATTTTATGTATTATTTTTAGTACCCAGCTCCTGATGAAGCTCTTTAGCAAAACATGTTGACATAGGAGGTCATTCTCCTTAAGACACCAGCATAATCTGAACTGTGAAACCTGTATTGATACCTGTACATATGGACAGTCCATTTACTGACTCTTGATGTAGGCTCCAATTTGGGTGTAAAATATACTGTACATCAATATTTATTGCTCCTTATGGCTTTTTTATGGCTTTTTAACCATCTGTGTATCAATAAAGAATTTGTTTTATATTTTAAATTCAATATGATTCATTTGCTGATGGGTCATGTCTTGAAAGTCCTGTTTTGTTTTATTTTTTTGTTTCTTGCAGATAACTTGTAGGGTTTGGAATGGCACACAACAGAGCAATTGACATACCTATCCACTATTGCTTCAGGATCACTGAAAAAAAAAAAAAAAGAATTGACTGGGACAAGATATTGGCAATGTTTCCAAGTATTGGCAGCTCAATTAATTATGATGGTGTATGTGCTTCGGACTTAAAGTGATTGAAAGCTTATTTTTTTTATTTAAATAACAATCTTATTATAATTACCTGCTCTGTACAGTGGTATTGCACAGAACAGTCTCGAACCTCCTTTACTTGGGTCTCCCGCTGATGCTCTGGGCTCCTCTGCTTCTTGGTGTGCCACCAAAGGGTGCCACTTCCTATGGTGGCACCTGTGGGCTGGCTATCCAGCAGGGCAGTATATGTCTATTGACACACACAGCATGGCTCAGCCTCTCACCTCCCTCTCTGCTCATAGGATTAGATTGACAGCAGCAGGCGCCAATGGCTCCTGCTTCCTCAGCAAAGCCTGTAAGAGTGGAGAGAGGGGAGAAGGAAGAGAGCAGCTGCAGACAGTCACATCACTGGATCCAGATCAGGCTCAGGTAACTATACAGGGAGGTGAGGGGGCAATACAACTACTAAAACATTTTGTACCCTAATGCAGGAAATGCATTATGATAAAAAAATTCCAGTCTTTAGAACCATGCTAAAACTTCTGGTCAATATATTGGCTCTGTATGAAAATCTTTAAGAGGAGAGGAAAAAAAAACCATTAGAAGGCTTGTAATTTTGAATGAATATATAGCTTAGCACCTTAACTGATTGTGCAGATTAAAAGGAAACATACTGTAGTTCCCACTTTTTTTTTTCAGGAGAATAAAGGGTAATTAATTTTCATCTAAAGTTAAAGTGGTATTAAACCCAAAATCAAAAATGTATTATATGTCAGCTTACTAATCATTAGATGTAGTCACTGTGGTAGTTTTGTTTTTGTAGCAGAGTGTGCTGCCGACTGCATATGCTTTTCTCCTTTCGTTTCCATCTCCCCATCACCTTGCAAGAGCTGCCTCTCACCCTTAATTTCGCTGCTGTGTGAGCAGAACGGGTTTGGTGTGAAATCCCACCCCTCCTTCCTGGCAGTGTACTGAGCCAGTCAGAGAGCAGGAGAGCTTGAACCAATGGGAGAGGACTTACTGTGCAGCAGTGGATTATGGGATATTATGGCATATGTAGTCCTTAAAGGGGCAATGCTCTATACAAGTGAATGGAGACTAATGGCTGCAGAACTATGCATAACAAGATTGTTAGCATTTTTCCTGGGCAAAAGTAGCTGAGCTCAGACAGACCAGCGTAGGGAGTGAACAGAGGCAGATTTGTGCTGGGGTTTGTGCCTGGCATCCATGAGGACAGGCTCTGCAATGGCTAGAGAGAGAGAATGAGCAACAGAAAGAGCTGCTGTGCCTTGGGACCCAGGCTGGGGAGACATGTTACCATCTGCCACAATGTCAGAAAGGACCTGGTCATGAGGATCTGACCATGAGGGCCGATCGTGTGGACAGAGACCTCTGGGACAAGAAATTGCCAAATGGACTGGACGTGATCTGTTGTGTACCGGGAGTGGTGAGTGGAACATTCGAGCTTAACCCCTTGTTGCCCACAGTTAATGCTTACTGAGATTGCCCCTTATTTACCAGCCCATCACCCCCCCTTTGTGTACAGTCTTAAAGGGACAGCTACAAGGACAGTTACAGTCTTAAAGGGACAGGGGCATTCTCAGTTAATGCTTCTTGAGATTGCCCCTTATTTATCAGCCCATCAGCCCTACTTTGTGTACAGTCTTAAAGGGCACACTTACATGTGCATCACTAACAGAAGGGCCCCAGCGAAAGGTAGCCAATCTTGACAATTAGGGACAAGGTTTTTTTATAGTCAGCTCCAGGGAATGCCTTTGCTAGTAACCCACCTGCTATTGGGGCTGTATGTATAGAGTGCATCCAGGAACATTGTTTGAGTATCTATTATTAAGAAATACAGTGAGGTTTCTTTTATCCTATTCATGCTTTCATGGTAGATGCTATTTTGAATACTGTATGGACTTGTGTAATGGGGTTTAGCCTTATTGTGGCGTAAGTTGATGGCCGTAGATGAGGCTAACCTGCCTGTCAGTTTATCTAATGTATTCTGTTGTCCTGTTTATTGGTTTTATGTGTTGCATTGGCTTACCCTTTAATAATATATTCACCTCATTAACCCTAAGTGGCTTTTTTTTCTGTGCACTATCATAGAGCAGCAGAATAATATTGCCTAAGCTACACAGATATAAGTAATCCTATTACCAGGCATGTCAGTGGAGACCGAACAGATTAAAGAGTCATGGCAGAGAACAAAGGACCCATCATCATCAACAGCTCCTTTTGGGGGTAACACTACATCTTTTAGGCATTTTTTAGGCTTTTTTCCCTCTGTTTTTGCCTGGTGATCTAGCAGGTAACATACCTCCTGTATTAGAGTGCCCCCACTTCAAATGAAGGAGCACAGGGGTAACTTTGGACAACAGCATTGTCACTCTGTGGGGAGTGCTAGATGTACCAGCAGATGTACAGCAAACAGTTTTTTCCTTTTAGGGAAAAAGTTTTTACATAAATAAAGCTGATCATTTTTAGTACCCCTGCCAGTGCTAAATGGCCTGTCTCATCCCTGTAATAGCAAGATAGCTTTTCTGTTGACAAACAACAGACTTACTGACTGGATTAACAGATATAAATAAAAGAAAGAAAGCCCAAAAAAGGAAACAAATGCAGTCATCACATCTACAAATTGGTAAGCTGCAATATAATAAATGTTTGCTTTTGAGTTTAATCATGCTTTCATTTTAATGCATTTATATTCAATCTTATGATTAAGATAATGATATCATATAATAATTTGGGTTTTCTCTTAACTATATAAAAAACTCAATATTCCTAACAAGTTTTCCATAAATTTGTATGCTTGTCAAGGAGTGACATCAGTGTTAAATTTTCGGATCACCCAATGGAAATCATTAAAAGAAAAAAAAATGTTAGTAATAAAGATAAAACAGAAAAACAGATCACTGAGAGGTCAGTCTAAGCATCACCAGCAGTAAACTGATTTGCATATTTTGCAGACAAAAAGTGAAGTTAGATTCTTTTTGATCACTGAGGAGTGTTTTGCTAGTTGTCTTGGAAACAAAATATCTTGTTTGAACTTTCACACAAAGACGTATTGGAATTTTCTATAATACTACACCACGTGTTTCTACACAAAGGAAGGTCCATTTTATAGAGGGTCTCTTGCTTTTTTTTATGGTGTTTTAAGTTCAGTAAAAGTTTCTTAGTATCCACATATTTTCAGCTCAGTGCTTGTCTCAGATGTACATACAGGGACAAAACATTTGTGAAAATGTTTACAATGGTACTGTATGTCAAATAAACCACTGAGCCATACAATTCATAAAGTAAATCTTGCACAATTCCAAGCTTAACCAATTGGATATTTAGGATGACAAGCGTTATGCTCCAGTGATTTGTAATTCATAATTTGCAAATCAGATTAGGCAGCTTGATGCATTATCCATATGACCCGTATACACAAAATCGTAGCCAATGATCTGAATGTCTGATGTGCAGGTTAATTCTGGCCTATATAAGATTACATTATATAGCAGTGCCCTGTGCTTTCACACAATGATGGCTGCATAATATATTTGTCCCTTTATATTATATTTTTTACAGGAATAAGGAAAATCGAACAATTCTTATACATTGTATTTATTTATAGATAAGAGGAGGTTGGGCAAAATATGCCAGCCTGCAGTCCAGTGGCGGTGCATCCATTAAGGGCGCATGGGTGCCGCCCCCTCTTTCCAGCCACTCCCTCTGTAAAATGGATAGATTCATGCATTGCATGAATCTATCCATGGCCACTGCTGCCATCCCCTATTCAGGCGTCTGACCCCTTTTCGAAAACCAGGCACCTGAATTACAGTGGCGGGGGAGTTTTTTTGAAGCACCTGATTAGAGCCATAGGCTCTAATAGGCTTCAAAAAAAGTGAACTGCGAGCACACCCAGATGAACTGCGAGTCCACCCAGATGTGTTAGAAATGCAAATGAATATTCGCTTTTATAAACACTAAACCGCCTCTCCGCCAATCAGGAGGCGAGGATCTAATACCGGTCACTTGATTGGCTGAAGGCAGAGGCGATCCCATTGGCCGCCTAGCAGAACAGAAAGAAGAGACACAAGGAGAACACAGGAGCCATCATCTGACCCGCGCCACCTGACTTACAGATCGCCGCCGTCACCCGCTGCCTGACCCGCCACCACAATGGGGTAAGTGCTGGGCAGACAGCGGGTGGGCGAGCGGGCGGGGGGGCACAGTGGCTGCATATGATGGGCACAGTTGGCTGCATATAATGAGCACAGTTGGCTGCATTTGCTGGGCACAGTTGGCTGCATATGGATGGGCACAGTTGGCTGCATATGATGGGCAAAGTTGGATGCATTTGCTGGGCACAGTTGGCTGCATATGATGGGCATAATGGCTGCATATGATTGGCATAGTGGCTGCATATGATGGGCACAGTTGGCTGCATATGATGGGCACAGTGGCTGCATATTATGGGCACAGTTGACTGCATATGATATGCAGAGTGGCTGCACATGATGGGCACAGTTGACTGCATTTGCTTGGCACAGTTGTCTGCATATGATGGATACAATGGTTATATATGATGGGAACAGTGGCTGCAAATGATGTTTTTGTTTCAGTATTTTTCAGAATTTTTCAGTTTGTTTGCGCCCCCCCCCCCAAAAAAAAAAAAAAAAATTTGAGCACCAGCCACCACTGCTGCAGTCTATCATTTTGCATGTACACAGTAAGTGTGGCAAAGCCTGAGTACTCTCAGTTCTAGATTACATAGGTTTCTGGTACCTTTCTCCTAAATTAGAAGATGTGCATCTAGAAAAATACTTTTTATTTAAAAAGTTGTTGGATAAAAAAGCTGAAATGCATTATTTAAATGAATAACTAATAAAATTAAGGTGTGTCAATAATCTTCAGGAGTCAACCCATTGTACTTGCAGAAGTGTCACCTTTTCCTGCATATTTCCAGCTTATACTGCATATGGCAAATCCTGGTGTAGTTTTCGCAGTAGCAGCTACAAGTCACATTCATATGTGTATAGGTCCATACATAGGAGGCTCCATTCAGAGAACCATATTGCATGTGGTATGTAGGTGTCCAGATACATTTTAGGAAAACAGGTGTATAGGCGCTGCAACCTTCCCACATAATAGCTCCCCCCGGTGCTCAGACCTTGAGGCTGCTGACACCTCCAACATACCAGAATAAACGCGTAGGCTGTTTTACAGCTTTACAGCATAAAGAAATACTATTTTGGATGTCAATCTGAGTGCCGACCATCCCTTTCCTTTAGTCCGGATACATTTTCCCTAAATATTGCATGCGATCCTGCAACTGTCAATTTACTATACCATTTTGCAGTATTTACCGCAAAACGCTCAAAACTGTCAGTAAATAGTGCAGGAAAATGGGTTAAAGTCAATTCATAGAAGGAAATAAATAATTAAATGCATGCGATAAATAAGTAATGGTCCAGGCATGTGGTATTTAAGGAATGTAAAAATATAATAGCCAATTTTGAGTAGTCTGCATTTTTGGATCAGCTCTCTCAACAGTAATGCATAGAAACCTAAATATGGAAATCACTTCAGCCCCGGAAGATTTGGCTGCTCAATGACTAAGCCATTTTTTGTGGTTTGGGACTGCATCGCTTTAACTAACAATTTTTATTAGTAATGGCGGCGTTCTGCAATTTTTATCAGGACTGCAACATTATGGCGCACACATCGGACACTTTTGACACATTTTTGAAACCATTGACAATTATACAGCTATCAGTGCTATAAAATGCACTGATTACTGTGTAAATGTCACTGGTGGGGAAGGGGTTAACACTAGGGGGCGATCAAGGGGTTAACTGTGTTCCCTATGTGTGTTTCTAACTGTGGGGGGATGGGACTGTCTAGGAGGAGAGAGAGAGATCGTCTTTGTACAAAGTATGAACACAGGATCTGTCTCCTCTCCCCTGAAAGAACAGGGATTTGTTTGTTTACACACACAGATCCCAGTTCTCACTTCATCGCGACCGCCAGGCACACACTGCGGGCATACGCACCCCTAGTGGCCAAAAGAAAAAGCGACGTAAGGTAATGTCGATTTGCCCAGCCGAGCCAACCTTCTGCAGTAAAACTGCGGCGGCTTGTCGGCAAGCAGTTAAAGTATGACTAAAAGTAAAACTTTGTTTTAGTTTTGGCTAAAGTGGAGGTAGATTAGAATACCTGTCAGGTTTTTTTTTGTCTGTGCCCCCCATTAGGGATATTCTTTATATTTGTCCTGTTTACCATTATCATTGCAGGGGAGTAGAAAGTCTGTTCCTAGTGATTAGAAACAGCGATCTCTCTCCTCATCCAGTCAGTCCACTCCCCCACAGTTATAAACCTCCCAGGGAACACATTTAACCCCTTGATCACCCCCTAGTGTTAACCCCTTTCCCTGTACGTGACATTTATACAGTAATCAGCATTTTTAAGGTGTCATGAATTTGTATGACCAGACTGTGTGGATTGCACAGAGAGAACCAAAAACGCATGTAAACGAATGATTAAGTTTATTTAAGGATAAGTGATAACAATATACAAACACCTCCAATATAAACAGTGAACAACCAACCAGTGATCCACAAACAACAATAACTATATACAATATAAGGGAAGTACCGCAAAAACGAATGTAAGTGAATAATTACGTTTATTTAAGGATAAGTGATAACAATATATAAACACCTCCAATATAAACAGTGAACAACCAACCAGTGATCCACAAACAAAAATAACTATATACAATATAAGGGAAGTACCGCAATCTCAAATGTAGCCAGGCCAGGGTCATTCACAGGAGATCAGCAGATAAACAAGGGCAGTTCCAGAATCACAAACATAAGGCAGGCCGGGATCATACACAGGGAGTCAGCAGATGGGGGAAGGTGCAAAGGGATC
Source organism: Lithobates clamitans (assembly GCA_037952925.1). Taxonomy (NCBI): domain Eukaryota; kingdom Metazoa; phylum Chordata; class Amphibia; order Anura; family Ranidae; genus Lithobates; species Lithobates clamitans. Next base: position 11,254,357 of record JBBGZY010000399.1, on the reverse strand, counting down.
AGGCTACAGGGCAGGGATGCAAGGTAACAGGAGGGACAGGGTCAGGATCAGATGCACAGCGTAACAGGATCAGGTACACAGGTTACAGGTTACAGAATCAGGATCACTGATCGCAGGTATGCATCAGGGCACAAGGAAGATACCAGGGCAATGAGAGCAATCATCAGCCGGGTATTTATATGATTGCCTGTAATTAGCCTCAAGTGAAACCTTGAAAGCAGGAGGTGCTGTCTGCTCCACAGTGCCGGGAAATACCCACTGGTGGACACCGGTATTACAGCCAAAAGATCCAACAGTGCCACCAACAGGTGAATCCCTCTACTACAGATTCAGAGTGTTGGAAGACACCGTGGACACTGGAACTGCGATCCAAGAGACCAACAGACCCACCAATGAGCGAACCCGTTCCTGACATATGGTCCCAAAAAAGTGTCAAAAATGTCCTCCGCAATGTCACAGTCCCGCCAAAAATCGCTGATCACTGATACTAGTAAAAAAATTGTAAAGAATTTGTTTGGGTACAGTGTCGCACGGCCGTGCAATTTTCAGTTAAAGCGACGCAATGCCGTATCATAAAAAATGGCCTGGTCATTAAGGGGGAAAATCTTCCGGTTCTTAAGTAGCTAAAATAGACCTAGAAGTTTTGGTGTATTTGCATGGTGATGCCATATCATTCTGGTCATCAAAATGGAAAACAAACCCAAAGACGAAATACAGTTTTCCTACATTAAAAACAATTGAATTACTTTCTTAATACACTTACACACTGTGCACCATACAAGAAGCAAAAAATATTATTAACAATATTGAATAAAAAAAACAATTATATCATAGAGATGATTATGGCATTGGTATTCAGAGGTCAATCATGGATTTCAAGGTGAACTCCAGACTTAATACGCATATGAAATATATATGTTGGGAGCAGTTTTACATCTTAGTGTATTTGGATTTTTGTCCATCAAGTTATTACATTTATACAGCTCCATAATGCAGCACTGCCAGGTGGATGACTTAACAGACTCAAAGAACACAGTGGTTCCTCTCTTCATCCCCTATCTACTAATTGGACAGTGAAAGAGAAGCCAAAGACAGATGAGAAAATCTGTCTGCTCACACTAATTTCTCCTCCTATCACCATGTTCCTTGTTAGCACATTTACAAGCAACGCACCTGATTGGCCACCAGTCTTGTCTCACCCTTTCCCAGTCTATGTGGTGCCGTATAGGATATTAAAAGATCCAGATAAGTTAAATTTAGGTACTCACTCTAGTTGCATTAACATACGTTTAATAATGCATTAGTGAATACAGAGCTATATTAATTTGTGTATATTAAATCAGACTCAGATTTCATAGTATTAGCAAGTGATTGTAAAGTCCTGTTTTTTTTTAGTTAAAAATAACAAACATGTTTTACTTACCTGCTCTTGCAAAGAACAGCCCAGATCCTCCTCTTCTCAGGTCCCTCTTCGGTGCTCCTGGCCCCTCCCTCCCATTGAGTTCACCCACAGCAAGCAGCTTGCCATGGGGGTACCTGAGACTATACACAACTCCCTGTGTCCATTCAGAAATGGAGCCGTGGCCCGGCCCTGCCCCCTCTCTCTCCTCGTTGGCTGACTGACTTTGAATGACAGCAGTGGGAGCCAATAGCACTGCGCTGCTGTCATAGCCAATGAGGGGGGGAGTCCTGCCCAGCCGAGTGTCTTGTGTAACATTGCTGGACAGAGAGGGACCTCAGGTAAGTATTAGAGGGGCTAAGGGGGGCTGCTGCACACAGAAGACTTTTTATCTTAATGGATAGAAACCTTCTACCTTTACAATCACTTTAAGCTTGTGAGAGAAATACAGAAGCTGCCTTTGCTGGCCTTTTGTCAAAAATGTTAGTTGCCTGGCTGGTGCTCTGCTTTTAATACTTTTTGAGCCACTGACCTGCAGATCAGGATAGTCAGAAGTCCTCGTCTGTATACTTTTTCAGAAAGAAAGATTAGCAATGGCAACTTTTAAAAATCTCTTCAATATATATACTGTATATATGTACTGTGTGTGATATATATATATATATATATATATATATATATATATATATATATATATATATATATATATATATATATATATATATATATATATATATATATATATATATATATATACATATATATATACATATATATAAAGGGAATATAATAATGGATGACTTTCCTTCAACAGAAAAATAGTCTTTTCCTCTTTTACGCTAATATTAGCAATTTTGGGCACTTTTCTTTACTACATTTTAAGGATTCTTCAATTTTGTAAAAAACTAACATATGTAATTCCTATAATCCATTCTGTATTTTTTGGGTTTTTTTTTTGAATTTTTTTAGAAACTGTGGCGGGTCCTCCCTACTACAATCATATACAATACAGCATATATTATAATCATCCTAAGGATTTTTTCTTTACTAAAGGTTTGTTTTTAAAGGTAAAACATTGTGGAAGAGCCTTTTTTTAGTTTGAGTGTGCCTGACTTGTATTAGATAAATGACACTTTTCTTCCTCTCCCATCAATAATATCAACTTTTTGACAAATGAAATAACCATCTCAGGGGTATTACTTCTAAGCATCGCCACTAATCTTCATCTTTTGAAGTGTCCAAAGGATTATGTCAATAACACTGACCTTTCACCTTCAGAAAGAAAGCAGCAATATGTTTCAATAGCTGTGCTGTTAAAGAATCTAAAAGCGTAGGAGGGATTTAAATCCACACAAGTAATCAAGGTTTGTCTGGAACAAATAGGATCTAAAAAAACATTTTAATGATTTCATTAATTCAGTTTCAAGAATTTTCTGTCCCTGCTGCTTTGAAAATTCTATGAAAATACACACTATTCCACCGATAGAAAACAAATATCTGATTACTTCAGATGTACAGTAAGAAGATAAGTGATGCAGTGGTTTCCATAATTATGTATAATATGTTTACTTATAATAAAAGTGGCAAATGTAGGGTACAAATCTCTGCGTACCCAACATTTTACTCCAAACAGGGAAAATCCATAGTTTTTATTTCATGACAACAATATTTTATAAAGCAAAGTATTATGTTGGTGTTATTAGCTGACATTATGAGTGCTCCGAGTCACAAGAAAGCATGCAGAAACCTTAATGCACACCTGTACCTTGTCCATGCAAAGCAATGCAACAGCTTAAGTTTAGTTGCAATTAAAAAAAAATCATCACAAAAGGACAATACTTACATTCCATATAAAGTGTTCCTTGTGCTGCTGACTGGTATCTTAGTTGACATCTGAAGTCTGCCCCACCACCCTCCCCCCCAGTACCCGCACAACTGTAATATTATGGTTCTGCAGGAGTTATTGAGATAAGCTGGACCGGTCATAGGCACTTGTCTAACCACTTGCCGACCATGCTATTGTGGAATGACGGCTACAGCGTGGATGGCTATTTCTGGGAGGCCATCATATGAGCAGCAGCAGGCGGCACACTCTGTGATCACAGATTGAGATAAAGAGCCAATCAGTGGCTTGTTACCACGTGATCAGCTGTGTCTAATCACAGCTGATCACGGATTTAAATAGAAGCCGCTCATCTGCACTCCTTTCCTCATGCTGACAGCATGAGGAGAGGAGAAGAGAGACAATAACCAGCTTCTCTAAAAGGGACATGTACACTGATAATCAGGGTGTGTCCACAAGTGCTGCCAATGTGTGTCCTCAAGTGCTGCCAATGTGTGCCCACCAGTTTTGCCAATCAGTGCCTACCAGTGCTGCCAATAAGTGCCCATCAGTGCTGCCAATCAGTGCCTCCTCATCTGTGTCACCTATCAGTGCCACCTACCAGTGCCCTTTAGTGCCACCTATCAGTGTCTCCTATCAGTGCCACCCATCAGTGTCCATTAGTGACACCTATCAGTGCCGTCTATCAGTACCACCTATCAGTACCACCTATCAGTGCCCCCTATCAGTGTTCATTAGTGACACCTATCAGTGCTGTCTATCAGTACCACCTATCAGTGTCCATCAGTGCCGCCTATGAGTGCAGCTTCATCAGTGCCCACCAGTGCCTCCTCATCTGTGCTCACCAGTGCTGCCTCATCAGTGCTTATCAGTACAACCTACCAGTGCCCATCAATGCCCATCAGTGGTGCCTCATCAGTGCCCATTAGTGCAGCCTCATCAGCGCACATCAGTAATAAACTGGAAACTATAAATAACTATGAAAAGGTTTTTTTTTTAAATATTTTCGGCCTTCTTTCATTTATTTAGCAAAAAATAAAAAACCCAGTGGTGATTATATATCACCAAAAGAAAGCTCTATTTGTGTGAACAAAATGATAACAATTTTGTTTGGGTACAGGTACAGTGTTGTATGACCACGCAATTGTCATTTACAATGTGACAGCGCTAAAAGTTGAAAATTGCCCTGGTCAGGAAGGGGGTAAAAGTGCCCAGTAGGCAAGTAGCTTGAGTGGTGACTATGCTCACCCTTTCTGCCCCTCCTCCATATTACAGGTTCTATGAATATAGGAGGAGGAAAGGATGGGCATAGTCAGCCATGTGACATCTCTGGGCCAATCATCAAGCAACAGCAATGACTGGAGGTTGAGCAAAGTGGTGTGGAAGTGAAGGAAAGATAAGTATTTCCTACTGGGGGGGGGGGGGGGATTTCTATATTCTATAGTACACAAATTTTTGGTTGAATGGTCCAGTGGCAGGATCTCTTTATATTATCTTTACAGGGTCTCTCTACATTATAATTTACATAGTTGAAGCATTGCAAAAACGTATGGTGCTTTTTATGCTATTGTCACTTATTTGTCACATAGTTTCAAAATTTCACAGTTTCAAAGGTTGAATAAAGACTCAGTCCATCTAGTTCAACGTGTGTGTGTGTGTGTGCGCCTTTAATACTTCCCATATCCCTGGGAAGGGAGTTCCACATACTTACTGCTCTCACAGTAAAAAAAAACCTCCACGCCATTTAAGGTTAAATCGCTTCTCATCCCACTTCATTGAGTAGCCACGTGTCTTCTTGAGTGACCTAACACTGAATAGTTTCCTCTCAATTTTAGAATCACCACTAAGATATTTGTATATTGATATCATATCCCCTCTTAAGCATCTCTTTTCCAAGGAGAATAAATTCAATGTTTGTAATTGATCCTCATAACTGAGGTCCTCCAGCCCCCTTCTCTGGACTCTCTCCAATTCTAGCACATCCCGCCTGAGGACTGGTGACCAGAACTGGATGGCATACTCAAGATGCAGAAGAACTAGAGTTTTATAATGTGGTAAAAATATAGTTTTATCCCTTGAGTAAATACCCCTTTTAATGCATGCTAATATTCTGCTAATATACTGGCCCTGTTTGCTGCAGCTTGGCTGTGCATGTTTTTGCTGAGTCTATCATCAACTAGGACTCCCAGATCTTTTCCATCCTTGATTCTCCCAGTGTGTAGCTTGCATTCATATTTTTAGCCCCCAAGTGCATTACTTTACATTTCTCCACATTGAACCTCATTTGCCTTGTATTTACCCACCCCTCACTTTTATTGAGGTCTTCTTGCAAAGTTGCTATATCCTGTTGTGAAGTTATAGCCCTGCCTAGCTTAGTATCATCAGCAAACAATGAGTTAACTATTTATCCCAACCTCTACATCATTTATGAACAAGTTAAATAAAATTGGGCCCAGAACTGAGCCCTGGGGTACCCCACTTATTATAACTCCAGACCATTCTGATGATACACTACCCCTTGGACCCACCCCTGCAAACAGTTTTATATCCTGGTACATACAGTGGGGACGGAAAGTATACAGACCCCCTTAAATTTTTCACTCTTCGTTATATTGCAGCCATTTGGTAAAATCATTTAAGTTCATTTTTCTTCCTTATTAATGTACAAATAGTACCCCATATTGACAGAAAAACACAGAATTGTTGACATTTTTGCACATTTATTAAAAAAGAAAAACTGAAATATCACATGGCCCTGAGTATTCAAACCCTTTGTTGTGCACTCATATATTTAACTCAGGTGCTGTCCATTTCTTCTGATCATCCTTGAGATGGTTCTACACCTTCATTTGAGTCCAGCTGTGTTTTATTATACTGATTGGACTTGTTTAGGAAAGCCACACACCTGTCTATATAAGACCTTACAGCTCACAGTGCATGTCAGAGCAAATGAGAATCATGAGGTCAAAGGAACTGCCTGAAGAGCTTAGAGACAGAATTGTGGCAAGGCACAGATCTGGCCAAGGTTACAAAAAAAATTCTGCTGCACTTAAGGTTACTAAGAGCACAGTGGCCTCCATAATTCTTAAATGGAAGACGTTTGGGATGACCAGAACCCTTCCTAGAGCTGACCGTCCGGCCAAACTGAGCTATTGGGGGAGAAGAACCTTGGTGAGAGAGGTAAAGAAGAACCCAAAGATCACTGTGGCTGAGCTCCAGAGATGCAGTCGGGAGATGAGAGAAAGTTGTAGAAAGTCAACCATCACTGCAGCCCTCCACCAGTCTGGGCTGTATGGCAGAGTGGCCCGACGTAAGCCTCTCCTCAGAGCAAGACACATGAAAGCCCGCATGGAGTTTGCTAAAAAACACCTGAAGGACTCCAAGTTGGTGAGAAATAAGATTCTCTGGTCTGATGAGACCAAAATAGAACTTTTTGCCCTTAATTCTAAGCGGTATGTGTGGAGAAAACCAGGCACTGCTCATCACCTGTCCAATACAGTCACAACAGTGAAGCATGGAGGTGGCAGCATCATGCTGCAGGGGTGTTTTTTAGCTGCAGGGACAGGATGACTGGTTGCAATCAAGGGAAAAATGAATGCGGCCAAGTACAGGGATATCCTGGACGAAAATTTTCTCCAGAGCGTTCGGGACCTCAGACTGGGCCGAAGGTTTACCTTCCAACAAGACAATGATCCTAAGTACATGGCTAAAATAATGAAGGAGTGGCTTCAAACAACTCCATGACTGTTCTTGAATGGCCCAGCCAGAGCCCTGACTTAAACCCAATTGAGCATCTCTGGAGAGACTTAAAATGGCTGTCCACCGACGTTTACCATCCAACCTGACAGAACTGGAGAGGATCTGCAAGGAGGAATGGCAGAGGATCCCCAAAACCATGTATGAAAAACTTGTTGCATCTTTCCCCAAAAGACTCATGGCTGTATTAGATCAATAAGGGTGCTTCTACTAAATACTGAGCAAAGGGTCTGAATACTTAGGGCCATGTGATATTTCAGTTTTTCTTTTTTAATAAATCTGCAAAAATGTCAACAATTCTGTGTTTTTCTGTCAATATGGGGTGCTGTGTGTACATTAATGAGGAAAAAAATTAACTTAAATGATTTTAGCAAATGGCTGCAATATAACAAAAAGTGAAAAATTTAAGGAGGTCTGAATACTTTCTGTCCCCACTGTATACTATTTTCAGTGCCATTTGACCTAAATTTGTGGATTAAGAGTTAATGGGGTGCCATGTTCAATGCTTTTTCAAAGTCTAGATACACCACATTCACAGGCCTTCCTTTATCTAGATTATAGCTCATTTCTTCATAGAATGTTATTAGGTTGGTCTGGCAAGAACAACCTTTCATAAATCCATGCTGGTTATTACTAATGATACTATTCTTATTAGCAAATTCTTTGAAATGGCCCTTTATCATCTCCTCCAATAGTTTACAAACTATTGATGTTAGGCTGACTGGCCTGTAGTTTCCAGGTGCGTATTGTGGCCCATTCTTGAATATTGGTACTATATTACCCTTTTGTAAATCCACTGGTACCATTCTGGTCAGTAAACTTTCCTCAAAGATTAGGAATAATAGTCTAATAGTGACCTGGCTGACTTCTTAGAGGACTCTCACCTGGTCCTGGTGATTTGTTCACATTAAGTTTTTCCAGTCTTTTTAGAACGCTGGCCTCTGTTAGTCACAATGGTACATTCCCTACTGTGTTGCTAACAATACCATCTTGTCTAATATACACTTCCTTTTCCATAGTAAAAACTGAGAATAATGTATTTAGTACAGTTGCCTACTCCTTGTCACTTGTAACCAACATCCCTTGATCATCCTTTATGGGGCCAATATGCTCTGATTTAGTTTTTTTAATATTAATATATTTAAAAAGTTTTGAGGGATTCTTTTTATCCTCTTCCACTATGTGTCTCTCCTGCCCTATTATTACTGCCCTGGTCGTGCTCTTACATTTCTTATTACATTCTTTGTATAGCTGGAATGGTGACAGTGTCCCCTCAGCCTTGTATTTTCAAAGGACAGGTTTTTTTCTCTTTGATGTGCCTTTTTACACTTAAATTTAGCCAACCGGGTTTAGTCTTAGTTCTTTTATATTGAAACACACTGGCTAATGCCACTAAAATGTTTTTTTCCTCTGTGTTTTTTGTTTCTAGTATATATTTCCATTTAATGTCATGCAGTATGGAGCACATTTGGCTCTCTTAAAATGTATGTGCTTGTCCTACCCTCTGCTTTTCCTTTGCCTTACAGTGAACATATTTGCCTTGAGATTGTTGTTTCCTAAGTTATCCCTTACTTATACATCCCCTATCAGCTCTGGTTTGTTTGTGATTAGTAAGTCAAGCAGAGCCTTGCTTCTAGTTGGGAAGATTTACTTTGTTGTATTGTTTACTAAAATTTACCATTTCATAAATCCTTCTGGCTGGCAGGGTTAAAATGGTTAAAGTGTATCTATGACCATCATATGACCACGCCCCCTTATGACCTCACAGTCCCAGCATGCCCTGGGACTGATGTCATGGGGGGCGGGGTCACCACCTATATAAGTCCACTGCGGAGCGCACAGAGAGCATTCTGGCTGGAGAGAGCGTCGTGTCAACATATCTGGAAGAGAAGAGGGAAGAAGACGATCCAGAGGTCCGGACCACCGCTGGCAAAAGAGCGCCAGAAGATAGCGGTGGAGCCGGCAGAAGATGCGGACACCGGGAGAAGACGCCAGAGAGACCCCCGAAGTCGGAAGAGGACCCTCGAAGTGAGAAGAGGACCCCCGAAGTCGGAAGAAGACCCCCGAAGTCGGAAGAGGACCCCCGAAGTTGCAAGAGGACCCCGGAGCTGCCTAATAAATTACTTTAAAAACCTGTGTACTGTTTTATTGACACTTTTTTCCCTAGGTGAATGGGTAGGGGTACGATGTACCCCATACTCATTCACATAGGGTGGGGGGCAGGGAACTGGGGGCCCCCTTATTAAAGGGGGCTCCCGGATTCCGATAAGCCCCCCGCCCACAGACCCCGACAACCAACGGCCAGGGTTGTTGGGAAGAGGCCCTTGTCCTCATCAACATGGGGACAAGGTGCTTTGGGGTGGGGGGCCCGCAGGGCGCCCCCCTCCCCCAAAGTACCCACCCCCCATGTTGAGGGCATGTGGCCTGGTACGGCTCAGGAGGGAGGGGGGTTGCTCGTCCCCACTCCCTTTCCTGACCGGCCAGGCTGCGTGCTCGGATTAGGGTCTGGTATGGATCTGGGGGGACCCCCACGCCATTTTTTCGGCGTAGAGGTTCCCTTTAAAATGCATACCAGACCTAAGGGCTTGGTATTCCCCAGAGGGGAATTCCCTCTCGCGCTCGCCGCAGTAGGAAAATGTGTTTTTCCTATTGCAGCTAGCGCGAGATGTACAGTACAATGCCGCAGAGAACCAGCGTGATCCGATCGCGCTGGAAACATTCTCGCGGCTGCGTACTGTAGTTTGTACAAAAGTCAGATGGCTTTGTGTACACATGATCGGACTTTGCTCCATCAGACTTTTGTTGCCGGAAAGTTTGTCCATTCGCACAGCCAACAAAAGTCCGATGGAAACTGAAAAAGTTTGTCCGATGGAGCGTACACACGGTCGGATGTTGCTACAAAACAGCTCATTTGCATGTTTGTTGTCAAAAAGTCCGATCGTGTGTACGGCCCTTAAAGGCCTGTACACACGATTGGACTTTTTGACAACAAACATGCAAATTAGCTGTTTTAAGGCAACATCCGACTGTATGTACGCTCCATCGGACAAACTTTTTCGTTTTTCATCGGACAAATGTTGGCTGTGCGAACAGACAAACTTGGCGGAAACAAAAGTCCTACTTCGGTAAGTCCGATCGTGTGTACACAAAACCATCGGACTTTAGTACAAAGTACAAACACGCATGCTCAGAACCAATGCAAAAGATCAGACAACAATACAGAAGGTGACCAAAGGGTGGTGTCGGAGAATTGAATGTCCTCTCTTGAAGTGTCGCCAGTACGTTGAAACGTCATTACGTTCGTGTTTGTTGCCTAAAAAGTCCTGCCGTGTGTATGCTTAACAAGTTCACGGCCAACACCCTTTGTACAGAAATCCATGGGAAAGTTTGTATAAAGTCTGATCGTGTGTATGAAGCTTTACACTATCTACATCCTTGTTATGCATGTTGCTGTCCAAGGGTGGCTCCATTGCTCTTTTATAGAATGGAGCCACTCTAAAGCCTCATACACACGATCGGACTTTGTACAAACTTTCCCGTGGATTTTTGTACAAAGGGCATTGGACGTCAACTTATTAAGCATACACACGGCAGGAATTTTTCAGCCAACTTTCACCAAATCACGTGGTTTTTCTGCTCTTTACCGCCACCCTGTGATCAACTTCTGTATTTGTTGTCTGATATTTTGCATTGGTTCTGAGAAGGCGTATTTGTAGTTTGTACAAAAGTCAGATGGTTTTGTGCACACACGATCAGACTTTGCTCCATCGGACTTTTGTTGCCAGAAAGTTTGTCCGTTCGCACAGCCAACAAAAGTCTGATGAAAACCGAAAACGTTTGTCCGATGACAACACACGGTCGGATGTTGCCTTAAAACAGCTAATTTGCATGTTTGTTGTCAAAAAGTCTGATTGTGTGTACGGGCCTTAAGATAGGAATGTGTTACTGGCTGGATCAACAGGTGACAATAATAAAAAAAAAAAAAAACGAAGAAAATAAAACAAATGCAGCCACATGGGTTCCTTTATACCGTGAGGTGAATCCTCTGGGTTCAAAATGCATGGTATCAGCAAATTTATGTGTAGAATTTTTTTTTAAACCATATTTTACTTTGAACTTGGACCAGCAAGCATATAGGAGCCATAAAGGGGGCTTTTGTTTTGACCAAGCAGAAGGGGGAGGGGAAGGGGCACTGAGCAGCCATAGTGTCAGTGAAGCTGTAGTAGGAAAAGCGTAGGAAAAACTGACAGACTGCATAGGCAGATAATGAGGTCAGGCAGGAGACCCCACTTGAATTGTAACCACAAGCTCTTTGGGTAAACAAACCCTTTGCTATTATTTTAACTGTCCTTGTTATTTAGGGTTTCTTTGTCTATTTTATTTTGTGGATGATTTAAAGTCAGAGTTTATTCTTAACCACTGTCCCTAACTTGGCATAATTTTTTTTTTGCTCCAAAGTTTCCTTTCCATTTAAAAAATAGGCTTTGTTTCAGGGGTAGTATTTTGCTGTTTAAATTTATTTTGGTGTGTATATTTTTTTTTAATGTTTGTTGATAGAGACTTTATTTTAAGTTATACTGCTTTTTTTTCCCTGAAAGGCTTCCCTCTAAAAATAGCAGGCTTTTGTTTCAGGGGTGGTATTTTGTGGGTTTTATTTTTTTTGTGGAGTTGTTTATTAACCACTTGCCGACCAGCTCACGTACATATACTGCGGCAAGTTGGCAGCGCTGCGCGAATCATCGTACCTGTACGGTGGCTCGTGCATGCTGCGGGAGCGTGTCCGCAGGTCGGACAGAGCTCGATGTTCACCAGCGACCCGCGATCGCCTAATACATAGGTAGAATGGAGATCTGCAAATATGGTCCGAGCTCTTCTGTTCTCAGTGATTGGAAATATTGATCTCTGTCATGTCCAGTGAGCCCATCCCCCCTGCAGTTATAACACACCTAGTGAACACACTTAACCCCTTGATCGCCCCCTAGTATTAATCCCTTCCTGCCAGTGTCATTTATACATTGATCAGTGCATTTTTATAGCACCGCCCCGCTAAAAATCGCAGATTGCCGCCATCACTAGTAAAAACAATAAAAACAATAAAAAATAAATTAAAATTCCCTAAATCTATCCCATAGTTTGTAGACACAATAACTTTTGCAATCGATATATGCCTATTTTTTTTTTCATGCCTTTTTTTTTTTTTTGGATATGTATTATAGCAAGAAGTAAAAAAAAGTTTGTTTTTTTTTAAATTGTTGCTATTTGTTTGTTTATAGCGCAAAAAATAAGAACTGCAGAGGTGATCAAATACCAACAAAAGAAAGCTCGATTTGTGGGGAAAAAAAGGACATCAATTTTGTTTGGATACAGTGTCGCACGACCGTGCAATTGTCAGTTAAAATGATGCAGTGCCATTTCACAAAAAATGGTCTGGTCATTAAGAGGGCAAATCCTTCTAGGGCTGAAGTGGTTAAAAGGGACTTTAAGTTGGGTGTGTTCAAAGTAAAGTGATCACTTGGTACTGACCATCTCTTCATGGTGCTGCCTATTGTTTGCAGCATTGTTTGAAAGAAAAAAAACAAAGTGCAAGATTAGTGCACACCTAATCCATAGCGCTCAACTGTCCCTGATTTCGAGGGACTGTCCCTCTTCCCTCCTCATTTGTCCCTCATTTTGGTCTGATCTACTGTATATAGTTGTATACAAAATGCACTACTTATCTATCAGAAAGTGTTTTACAGTGCTAAACCTACAATTTCTAAATTGCTGCATTTATAAATTCCAAAAGCCGATATAAAGGAACAGTAGTGGTAAAAAAAAAGCACTTGTGGGTGTAACCAATATTTTTTTTGTACAATTCTCCTTTAAGGGCATGTGGCAGGGGGTGTGTCCTATGCCTACATACTTTTTCCATTAAGTGTCCCTCATTCCCATCTCAGAAAGTTGGGAGGTATGTCTTAACCACTTCACATGTTGATTTACTAAAAGATAGGCTGTTTTCTTTGCAATGGAGGATGCACTTTGCAAGAGAATTTTCCCCAGAGCTTGGTAAATGTGGTGACGTTTCACTTTGTAAAAGAATACCCAATCACAGGCAAGTACATTTAAAAAAAAATAATAATAATAATTTTTGCTTGCACATGATTCGATAAGGAAAGTCAGCAGAGCTTCACCTCATTCACTAAGCTCTGGAGGAAATTACGTTTCAAAGTGCAACCTCCCTTTCAAAGTGAACAGCCTATTTGTCTTTAGTAAAACAATCCCATTATATCACTCAAATTGACCACTCTCCCATATCTCCAGAAATAAAATAAAAGTTAGGCATACACTGGTTAGGCCAATTTCAACTGTTGTGTCCTCAGCAGTACATTCATTCTTGTAGTAAAAACCTCAGCTTGTGCTCTTTTGTCTCTAGGTAATTTGGCCCTAGCATTGCTCATTAAAATTGTCCTGCTACTGTCAATTTTACACAACTGTATCATATGTAGTCTCTAAATTATTGTAGTAAAACACTTGTCTGTACTACTTTATTACTGTACTGATTTACTAATGGCAAATAGGTTGTTCACTTTGTAAAACAAGTTGCAAAGTGCAAGGGAATTTTCCCCAGAGCTTAGTGAATGAGGTGAAGCTCAGCTGATTCAGTGCCAGGAGTTTGGCAAAATTTGCATTTAGATGCTAGACATGGGGATCATTAATTTCTGCCCCAGTAACTGAGTAAGGAAGCATGTACAGTGATATCTGCTGCAGTAGGCAGTAGTGTGCGTGTTGGCCAAGGCTGAGGTTCCAGCCTACACTTCACATTCTTTGGCCTTGCCCCATTTCCCTCCTCTAGGCTGGGAGTAGAAAAGGACACACTGATGACAGGTAAAGATGAGCAAAATCTGTCTGGATTTAGTTCACAGAGGGTCTGTTGAATCCTAACTAACTATTAGTAATGTTTATGATCTTTTTTTTGCAGTACCACAATGCACTGTAATTAAAATATCAGACTAAAGTGCACAAAAACAGATAAAAACCCTGCATTTTCCAAACCCCCTCTCATCTCTGTATTCTTGTTTACTCCAACAAGATTTAAAGCCTAACTCCACTTTTGTTCAGAATAAACACCCCCTGGGTGATCTATGTACATTGCAAGGGTTATAACAACTTTTGTTGCAGATTCCTACCTTTTGTTATTCTGAAGTAATCCATGTGTGTTTGTCTGTGCTTCTGTACTGAGTAGGTCTAATGGGAGGGGTTTCATAATTAACTGTCAGGTGTGCAGCTGCAGGGCACTTATGAGGAAATCTTCTGGGCCTGCATCCCTTTAGACTTGCTCCTATTGAAAGTATCTCTCTAAAAATGACATTTTTTTGCAGGGGATGCCTGAAATCAGACTTGTATCTTAGGTAGACCTCTGGGAAAATTGGTGAGCCAATCACACAAACAGGAAATTATGTTTCCAGGGAGTGATCAGTACACACTCTGTGTACAGAACGACTCCATGTAGCCATATTGCAATGCATTCTCAGAAAATTACAGTGGCTGCAGATTGAAAAGGAAAGGTCATTTTTAATTCAATTACAATATGATTAGTGTTGCAATTATATGTGCTATATTGTTTCTTTTTTTGTTATTTTTTTTCCCCACAAAATTGGAGTTACCCTTTAAAAAAAAGTGGTGGTGCTGTGTGCGGAGGTAGGTGGTAGCAAGCATTTCATATTTGCCCTCCTCCACCACCTTCTCCTCAACCACTTAACCTCTACAGGAACAGTTCTGCCACTAGAGTTACACATAAGTGGGGTGAGATTTTTAGGTCTCAAGGTTCTCAGTTGCAGGAAATTTGTGGAAAATTGGGTCTTTTATGCTCAAATTCCTTCAGAAAGATCCCAGGATTTGGGAGCTTCAAATAGAGAGGTAAAATGGCTGATATACTGCCATTATCCCAGAGAGAGGACAAAATGTGGCACTTTGGGAGGTGCTTTTTGCCACATTTCCTGTTGGTGGCAGGGTCCCCTCTGATGACCAATGTGCCTCATATCTTTAAATTCCTAAAATAAGTTTGTTAAACCACACTGGCCAAACTAGGCTTCAGGAAGCACTTAGATTCAGTTCCAGAACCACATAATTGCTAAATACATCAGAACAGGAGGATGTGAGTTTGGGTGTTTGGGTTTAGGAGAATAATGAAGAAATTGGGCAAGCTTCATTATAATATTTTTTTTTTCATTTCATTAGGGTATGACACTGGAGGCATAGCTGCAGGGGGGAACACTTGCAGCCATAGGCTGCTCACTCAAGGGCAAGCAGCAGTCAAAGGAAGGGAGAAAATGTACAGCCAGGGGAGGGGCAGGCAGTGGCAAAAATCAAGGCTAAGGCTTTTTTTTTTTTCGGGGCCAAATTATGTTCAGTATTTGTTGACACAGGGAAAGCTACCCTTTGTTTGTAGCAAATCACTTGCCATTAGGCAATCCTCCAAAAATGTCAGGCAATCCAACAGTAAGAGGAAGAAGCTCTGGATGTAAAGGTAAAGGTAATAGTTTTTAAACTATTAAACATATAAGTTAAACATTTTGTACAGATTTACATTTTTTATTTTTCTATATATTAAAATATGCTGAGGTTCATGTTTTATGTTTATTGGGATTCATATTTATTTGCTGCCATTTGATATATATATGTTTAATCTTTATTGTTATTCTGTATGGTACATGTAGTGGATGGAGCATAGAAAAATCATAGGGTTATTGCTTTTAATATACAGTATAGTGTATGAAATGGGGTTTATACATATGATTTGATCATTAATTTGAATTTGGAGGTGAGATGCTTCTCTCTGCATGTATGGTGTGATTGATGACATTCTCACTAACATGCATGAAGGAGCTATAGTTGTTCTATTACAACTTTGATGATGGTTATATTTGCTATTTTTCCTGCTATATTGTCTCCTGTAAGGCAGACATTTGATGTGCTTGCACTGGGGTAATAAAAAGGTTAAGTAGGTGTCCTCATACATGATAAATGCAAGGAGTCCATACAGCTCAGCGATCCCCATGACGACAAAGTTGGATATGACGAAACGTGTTGGGGTAGGGCTTAGTGGTACCCGGGAGTGAACTGTCGATTTGGGCTGGCTAGGCAAGATGTTTACATACAAAGCATCTAGCTTGATGCTGTAAGGATAATCTATGCTGCTTTTGCCTAGTGAGGGATGCTTGGATGCAGTGAACTTTGATGTTTGCTATTAGTTAACCTTTGTGATTAATGTTTTTATTAAATAAAGCCACTTGTTTTATGGTATTACGCTATCAAGTCTTTTTTATTTCTTTACATAACCACCCAGGATATGTGTGGAGTAGAGAGGAGGAGAGAGCACATGCCTGTGAAAGGGGAACCAGCAGGACTGAACAGCTATTGATTAAAAAGCACTTTAAGCCAATCTGTTATAAGAAAGGCATGTAGAACAAGCCCACTGGTGTGGCATTATTGAAGATTGGTGGATACACATGAGCATTGAGAATTTGAGCTTTTTTGTATAAATATTTATGATTACAATGATATTGGACTGGACAGTCAAACATATTATTTATACACTGGACGCGTGGCGGAGATTTACTAAAGCTGGTGCACACAGAATCTGGTGCAGCTGTGCATAGTAACCAGTTAGCTGCTAACTTCAGCTTGTTCAATTAACCCTTGACAATAAAACCTAGAAACTCATTGGTTACTATGTACAGCTGCTCCAGATTCTTTGTGAACCAGATTTAGTTAATCTCCTACTTGGGGTTTATCTCTCTTTGTATTTGACTTACACTTTTCATAAGTTATGTGGATTTTGTGCTGTTTTTGAATGTACAGCACTGCAGATGAATTGATATTTATGAT
The DNA here is from genome assembly GCA_037952925.1 of Lithobates clamitans. Taxonomy (NCBI): domain Eukaryota; kingdom Metazoa; phylum Chordata; class Amphibia; order Anura; family Ranidae; genus Lithobates; species Lithobates clamitans. Next base: position 11,237,492 of record JBBGZY010000399.1, on the reverse strand, counting down.
TTTTATGTGTAATATGAATTTATTTTGAGTTATATATTTCTCTAGATCTTTTTACATTTTTATTTTTTGCTCGTAAGGCTGACCCTGTCCTGGTTAAACCCTTTTCACCTACGTGACACATATACGAGGCTCCACTACACTGGGTTTTTTTCTTTTGCGCTCCCAGCACAGAGATCCAGGTTTCACCAAGAGCCCCGTCCCCCGTACTAGTGATCAGGACCCTGAATTCCCTATTCCGGGTCACCTGATTGCTGTAGTAGCCTTTGATTGGCTACCACAGTGATCAGTCATTGTGAAGGACACCCCTGTGTTTCTCTCAATTCTGAATGGAAAGGAAAGATACAATGTATCTTTCTCTTTCCTTGCACAATGGAAAAAAAGTGTGTGTGAAAAAAATAAAATAAAATAATAAAAAATAACTTAAAAAATAAAGAAATAATACCTAGATCAAAGCAAAATGTGCACTATTGCTTCTGGGCTGTACTACGTGTACAAACAACAAATAACATACACATTTGTGGTATCACTGCGATTGTCAGGAGCAGGAGAATTTATTTTGAGTTGATCTTTGGAGATAGGTTATGGTATTACCAATAAATATACGGCTACTTTTAACCAGTTCAAGACCAGCCACTGCGGTTATACTGCGGCAGGTTGGCCCGGCTGCATGAAATCATGTAGCTGTATGTTCCACACGTGGCCGGCTGGGGGGCGTGTGCACACCCCCCCCGCGCGCCGGCCGCGACAATCGGATTCGATCATGAACCGATAAATCCCCAGGCCCAGGCCAATGATTTCTGGCCTGGACCTAGTGATCACTCCTGACGAATAATATCCTTCCCCTGTCTGTGTAACTGTAAACACTGACAGGGGAAGTGATGTCATCTCTCCTCGTGTCGGACTTTTCTGTTCCAGACTGAGAGGAGAGAGCATTTAACAGTGAGTTGCACAGCACTACACTGACACCAGGTCACGTAGGCACACAATTCACCCCCCGATCCCCCTCCCCAGTTAACCATTTCACCACCTGTCCCTGTGTCACCCAGTACAGCAATCAGATTTTTTTTTGATTGCTGTACTAGTGTCATTAGTGAGAAAAATCGGTGTTAGGGTAATTAGTCTTAGACCAAGATAAGTCTAGGGACCCCCCCAACCCCCATAAAGGTTTAACCCCTTGATTACCCCCTGTCACCTTTGATCACAGTATAAGTGTAACGGGTGACGCAGTCTAGTTTTTTTTTTTATAGCATCAGGGCACCCTCCGTATTTTGCCCAATAAAGGTTTAATCCCCTGATCACCCGGCGGGTGATCAAAGTTAGGTTTTAGCATCAGATAGGGTCTGCGTTGCCCCAGGCAGCGTCAGATTAGTGACAGTACTGCTAACACCCACACACGCACCATACGCCTCCCTTAGTAGTATAGTGTCTGAACGGATCGATATCTGATCTGATCAGATCTATACTACCGTCCCCAGCAGTTTAGGGTTCCCAAAAATGCAGTGTTAGCGGGATCAGCCCAGATACCTGCTAGCACTTGCGTTTAGCCCCTCCGCCCAACCCAGCCCAGCCCACCCAAGTGCAGTATCAATCACTGTCACTTACAAAGCACATAACTGCAGCGTTCGCAGAGTCAGGTCTGATCCCTGCGAACACTAATGCCCCGTACATACGGTCGGATTTTCCGACGGAAAATGTGTGATAGGACCTTGTTGTCGGAAATTCCGACCGTGTGTAGGCTCCATCACACATTTTCCATCGGATTTTCCGACACACAAAGTTTGAGAGCAGGCTATAAAATTTTCCGACAACAAAATCCGTTGTCGGAAATTCCGATCGTGTGTACACAAATCCGATGGACAAAGTGCCACGCATGCTCAGAATAAATAAAGAGATGAAAGCTATTGGCCACTGCCCCGTTTATAGTCCCGACGTACATGTTTTACGTCACCGCGTTCAGAATGATCGGATTTTCCGACAACTTTGTGTGACCGTGTGTATGCAAGACAAGTTTGAGCCAACATCCGTCGGAAAAAATCCTAGGATTTTGTTGTCCGAATGTCCGAACAAAGTCCGACCGTGTGTACGGGGCATAACAGTTTTTTTTGGTAGCATTTGAATCAATTGCTAACAGTCATGAGCTTTTTTACCTGTGAGTCTCACTACTGTACCAGTAAATTTAGAGACCAAAATGTGTAATCGAAGGTACAGTAGTGAAGAGGCCTACACGTTTCTGAGCATGACAGATAGTGAAGAGGAAGTCACTCATCTGTCAGATTCAAGCTCAGAATACGATCCTGTAGATGACAGCGGCACCCTGACAGATAGCTCTGATGACGGAGTTGTGGTCCCTGCCAAGGTCAGGTGTACCAGAGCCCAATCTTCTTCTGCTGTCGTTGAGGTGCAGGAACCACAGGGCTCTCGTAAGGAGCAGAGAGCCAGTACTAGCACTGCTATTCCTTCTGGTGAACTGGCAAGCACCAGTGGCCTAGTACATCCTGGTCATACATCCAGCACTGCAGTAACACTTGGTGATGTGGCGAGTCCCATAAGTGCAGTTCAAGCTGGCGAGGTGGCAAGCACGAGTAATATCCCGCTGCCACCAAGAAAAAGATAAACACAGGCCCATTGAGCCCATAGTGCCCTTCCTGCTGCATTCGCCGATCCTAATTGGGAACCCACCACTTCTGCAGCACCTGTACTTCCCCCATTCACTGGCCAACCCGGAATTCAGGTAGAAACAGTTGATTTTACGTCACTTGATTTTTATTCGCTGTTTTTCACTGAAGATCTCTATAGATCTATTGTGGACCAAAGCAACTTGTATTCTGGTCAATTCATTGCCGCTAATCCCCAGCTGACCCTAGCCAGAGATTGGAGACCAATTACGGTCTCCGAATTTAAGACCTTCCTGGGCCTATCCCTCCTCATGACCGTAACTAAAAAGAGTGAGTTGCGGTCACCATATGCCCGTGTTCTCTGCCTCCATGACCAGGATACGATACGAGCAGATCTTGCGGTTCATGCATTTCAACGATAATGAACTCTGTCGTCCTCGGGGTGACCCTGGATTTGATCGGCTCTACAAAATTTTGCCCCTCGTAAACCACTTCAACCAATGTTTTGCACCCTTGTTTAGTCCCGATCAAGTTGTCTGAGTTGATGAGTCCCTGATTACGTTTTCTGGCCACTTGTCTATCAAACAGTATCTTCCCAGCAAGTGTGCCAGATACTAGGTCAAGATGTATAAGCTCTGTGACAGGGCCACAGGCTATACATGTAGTTTTATGGTTTACGAGGGAAAAGATAGTCACGTAGAGCCGGAGAACTGCCCAGACTACATAGGGAGCGCTGGTAAGATAGTGTGGGACTTGGTGTCAACCTTATTCGGAAAGGGGTACCACTTGTATGTGGACAATTATTACACGAGCGTGCCACTTTTTAGTCACCTTTTTGATTGTGGAATTGGCACATGTGGCACTGCATTCTAATCCTAGAGGCTTTCCCCAATGGCTTGTAGAATCCCGACTTAGACAGGGAAGAGAGCCTGCTTGAAGTGTAATCATTTGTTAGCAGTGAAGTGGAGGGATTCACGGAACATTTTCCTTCTGTCCTTGCTTCACGCAGACACGGCAGTCCAAATCCTATGATGACTGGTGTTGTGGAGAAACCCCTCTGTGTCCACGAATACAACCTTAGCATGGGAGGGGGGGACCTCAACGACCAGTTGTTGGTGCCTTACCTAATTGCCGGTAAGACCAGACACTGGTACAAAAAAGTGTCTGTTTATTTATTTCAATTGGCTTTGCTGAATGCTTTTGTGCTATACAAATCAGGATGGACTGGATCCTTCCTTAAATTCCAGGAAGAGATCGTCAGAGCCCTTCTGTTTCCAGTCGGTACTCTTGCCCAACTTCCCAAAGCAAATGCAGTGACCCGGCTGCATGAGAGGCATTTTTCTTTTGTCCTCCCTGGTACCCCTACCCAAAGAACACCCCAAAGAAGATGTCCTGTCTGCAGCAAATGCAGATTTAGGCTTGACACACGCTTTTATTGTCCCTCCTGTCCTGACCAACCTAGTCTCTGCATTGGTGAATGTTTCAAAAGCTACCACACACTAGTTGAGTATTAGCGTAGGGTACAGCACCCCACAGTCATAGGCACACTAACACGGGGTCTTGGGGTCTCGAAAGATGTGATGGCCATCAAATTTTGAGAGACCCTAATACCCAACGTTTAGTTTGAAGTTTTTTTACAGTTTTTATAAAAGTAAAAAGAGAAAAAAATAAAATAAAAAAAACACAAAAAAAATCCAAAAATAGTTGTGGTTGTATTTTACTTCTCTCTCTCTCTATTGTTCTCTCTCTTATGTTTGCTCTCTACTGTTCGCTCTACTGTTCGCTCACTATTGTTCTATATCTATAGTTCTCTCTATTTTATTTTTACTATGTTTTATTGTATTTGCTTTGCAGGTATGGTATGTTATACTGTGATGTTTGTTTTATTGTTAACCATCATTTGCTTAGCAGGTACGCCATTCAACTGCAGCACGGGTTTATTTATCTTGACAGCAACAGCATTTGCTCCCACGATACATAAAGCCATGACTCCAGCGCTGTCAGAGGTGAATTCACTACCACAGTTAAAAAAAAGAGCATATATGCCAAAGTATGGGGGCAGCAGGGGTGTTTTTTTCTGACGGATGTTGGCTCAAATTTGTCTTGCATACACACGGTCACACAAATCTTGACGTACATTCCAATCGCCAAGAACGCGGTGACATACAATAGGTACGACGAGCCGAGAAAAATGAAGTTCAATAGCCAGTGCGGCTCTTCTGCTTTATTTCGAGCCTGCATGGAACTTTGTGCGTCGGAATTATGTACACACGATCGGAATTTACGACAACGGATTTTGTTGTCGGAAAATTTGAGATCCAGATGTCAAATTTTTTTTGTTGGAAATTCCGATGGAAAATGTCCGATGGAGCCTACACATGGTTGGAATTTCCGGCAACAGCTCCCATTGAACATTTCCCATCGGAAAATCCGACCGTGTGTACACGGCATTACTATTATAGTGTAATGTTACTTTGTTTTATTGTTAACCATCATTTGCTTAGCAGGTACGCCATTCAGCTGAAGCACGGGTTTATTTATCTTGACAGCAACAGCGTTTGCTCCCACGATACATTAAGCCATGACTCCAGAGCTGTCGAAGGTGATTTCACCACCACAGTAAATAAAAGAGCATATATGCCGAAGCATGGGGGCAGCAGGGATGGAGGAGCGATTTGCTCCTAACTTTTGAGGCGGATGCCCCCATGCTTCGACATATATTTTTTAGGCCATTCAGCTGCAGCACTTATTTCTTTATCTTGACAGCAATAGCGTTTGCTCCCATGATACGTAAATCAGCGACTCCAGTGCTGTAGGAGGTGATTTCACCACCACAGTTAACAAAATGGTGCATGTATGCCCATCATTAGAAGTGGATGGATGAAGGGCATACCCACCGATCAATCTTTTTTTCATGCCGCCCACAGGCTGCATGAAAAAAAGAACATTACAATGTATGCCCAACAAGGACCAGCAACGTACTGGTATGTTGCTGGACTTTGAGTGGTTTTACCAGAATGATCATCTTGGTATCCTTCTTTTCAGCCAGTGGTTGGCTTTTAGATAAAAGCAATCCTAGTGGCTAATTAGCCTCTAGACTGCTTTTATAAGCAGTGGGAGGGAACATCCCTCCCCCGTCTTCCATGGTTTTTCGGGCTCTCCTATCCCAACAGGGAACCCGAGAATGCAGCCGGTGGTTCAGCCAGCTGACCATAGAACTGATCAGAGACCAGAATGGCTCCAATCATCTCTATGGCCTAAGAAACCGGAAGATACAAGCATTTCATGACTTAGGTTTTTGCCGGATATAAACAGCGCCATTGGGAAATTGGCAAAGCATTTTATCACACCGACACACCGATCTTGGTGTGGTCAGATTTGAGGGCAGAGAAGAGATCTAGGGTCTAATAGACCCCAATTTTTTCAAAAAAAGAGTATGTCACTACATATTGCTATCAGTAGATATTTACATTCCCTGAGATAACAATAAAAATGATTAAAAAAAATGAAAGGAACAGTTTAAAAATATAATAAAAAAGCAAAATAAATAATTAAAAAAAAAAAAAGTCCCCCTGTCCCGTTTGCTCACGCGCAAATGTGAACGCAAGCGTCAGTCTGGTGTCATATGTAAACAGTAATTGCACCATGCATGTGAGATATCACTGCAAAGGTCAGATCAAGGGCAGTCATTTTAGCAGTAGACCTTCTCTGTAGATCTAAAATGGTAACCTGTAAAGGATTTTAAAGGCTTTTCAAAATGTATGTAGTTTGTCGCCACTGCACGTTTGTGTGCAATTTTAAAGCATGTCATGTTTGGTATCCATGTACTTGGCATGAGATCATCTTTTTTATTTCATCAAACATTTGGGCAATATAGTGTGTTTTAGTGCATTAAAATTTAAAAAAGTGTGTTTTTTCCAAAAAAATTGCTTTTGAAAAATCGCTGCGCAAATACTGTGTGAACAAAAAATTGCAACACCCAGCATTTTAATCTGTAGGGCCTTTGCTTTAAAAAAAATATATAATGTTTGGGGGTTAAAAGTAAATTTCTTGCCAAAAAAAATATAGTTTTTCATGTAAACAAAAAAGTGTCAGGAAGGGCTTTGAAGAGTGGTTGATGTATGACATAAGCTTCTCCACTTTTTGGAAAGTAGATACCCCAAGCTATTTGCTGATAGGCATGTTGAGTTCATAGAATATTTTATATTTTGTCACAAGTTTCGGGAAAATTACACTTTTTTTTTTTGCACAAAGTTGTCACTAAATGATTTATTGTTCAAACATGGCATGGTTATATCACCGCCTTCAGGCTTTCTACGGGCGTAAAATGGTGATTTCACTTCCTCACTACCTATCACAGTTTCAGAGGCCCTGAAATGTCATTTGGGGGAGTTTTGTGCTATCTTGACACTTCAGGGCCTTCGAAACTGTGATAGGTAGTGAGGAAGTGAAATCACCATTTTACGCTCTTAGAAAGCCTGAAGGTGGTGCTTGGTTTATGGGGTCCTGTACATGGCTAGGCTCCCAAAAAGTCTCACACATGTGGTATCCCCATACTCAGGAGAAGCAGCAGAATGTATTTTGGGGTGTAATTTCACATATGCCCATGGCATGTTTGAGCAATAGATCATTTAGTGACAACTTTGTGCAAAAAAAATAAATACATTTTCCCGCAACTTGTGGCAAAATATAAAATATTCCATGGACTCAACATGCTTCTCATCAAATACATGCCCCTGTTGAAGACCCTCTTGGTCGAAACGCGTTTGGCGATCTCCCCTTCCTTACGCTGCCCTTACTTGTTTTTACAGTGATCACTTTTATTTTGTATGGTGTTTTTAGAAATAAAAATCCCTGGTTTATCTGCACTATGCGGAAGTTTTTATTTTCTTTTTGCATAACATCCCGATGAGAGAGACTGCATTCCACTAGCCACTTTCACCAGGAGTTTCGGACCAAGCTTGTCCTTACGTCTCTTCCGGATGATAATTTGATGTCCATCGGCTGATACCTATCGGGTCGTTCCTAGTCCTCTGGATATCCCTTCACCGCTTTTGGGAGGTCGAGGAGCGCGGCAGAGGTTCCAGCTTTCCGGATATACTTTACAGCCTTGGTGGGGCTCAATGTTTTATTGACTCCATGTCATAAGACAGGGGAGTCCACGTCATCCGGTAAGAGTACACACCCTTCTCTACTTTTTGATGCTTTACACCTTGATGTCTTACACCTTGATGTTGGTTTTCAGTCACGGATTTACATTGTCCACCATTGACTTTGTTTCTCCACCTGTGGATTCACATCATCCACACCTGCCTATGCAGGTCTTCTTTAAATATTATAATTTGGATTAATTTCCCCTGCTTAGTGTGGACTTATTACACATTTGTTATATACTTTGTACATGGATTTTTGAACACATGTTCCATTGCTAAGTGCACTATCCTTCTATAAGGTTTGGCTACACCAAACACTTCACATTCTTTTAGCGCTGCATTTTTCTTTTTATTTTCTCATCAAATAGCTTGGGGTGTCTACTTTCCAAAATGGGGTTATTTGGGGGGAGGGGGGGGTGTGCTATCTTGGCATTTTATGGCCTTCGAAACTGTGATAGGTAGTGAGGAGTGAAATCAAAAATTTACACCCTTAGAAATCCTGAAGGCAGTGATTGTTTTTCAGGGTCCTGTATGCGGCTAGGTTCCCAAAAAGTCTCACATATGAGGTATCCCCGTACTCAGGAGAAGCAGCAGAATGTATTTTGTGCTGTAATTTCACATATAACCATGCCATGTGTGAGCAATATATAATTTAGTGACAACTTTGTGTACATTTTTTTTGTCATTTTTCAATCACTTGTGAGTGACAAAAAATAAAATATTCGGTTCAACGTGCCTCTCAGCAATTTCCTTGGGGTGTCTGCTTTCCAAAATAGGGTCATTTTGGGGGGGGGGGGGGAAATGTACTGCCCTGCCATTTTAGCACCTCTAGAAATGAGATGTCATAAACTAAAACCTGCGTAAATTCCAGAAAATGTACCCTAGTTTGTAGACGCTATAACTTTTGCGCAAACCAATAAATATACGCTTATTGACATTTTTTTACCAAAGAAATGTGGCTGAATACATTTTGGCCTAAATGTTTGACTAAAATTGAGTTTACTAATTTTTTTTATAACAAAAAGTAGAAAATATCATTTTTTTTTCAAAATTTTCGGTCTTTTTCCATTTATATAGCAAAAAATAAAAATCACAGAGGCACCCATAGCAGGCCGCACCTATAAGTTGGTAGCTTTTGCTGACGACATTCTACTTTCCCTTAGCGAGCCCCATACCTCTATTCCAAACTTACTGAACGACTTTCACCTCTTCCAACGCCTCTCTAATTTTAAAATAAACTTCACCAAATCCCATGCCCTTAATGTCACCATCCCACAAGAGACTGTTATATAGTGTGAAACTAACCTCCCCTTCCAATGGCAGCATGACGCAATTAAATACCTTGGAATTTACCTTACAGCGAACCTATCAGAGCTTTTTGCACAAAACTATCTTCCCATTCTCAAAGCTATATCTGACGACCTCAAAAATTGGAACAAACCACAGTTTTCCTGGTTCGGGCACGTGGCCATTATCAAAATGAACATTCTTCCCCGTATCTTATACATCCTACAAGCTATCCCCATTAAACTTCCCCCATCATTCTTCCTGTCTTACAGAAGACTATGTACAGATTTTCTATGGAAACAAAAACATCCGAGAATCGCGTACGACCTCCTAACATGACCTAAAACGAAGGGGGGCATTGGTCTTCCAGATCTGAAAAAAAAATTACTGGGCCTGCCACCTTACCCGAATTGTGGACTGGTCACTACATAATCAATACAAAGATTGGGTCAGACTGGAAGGATCACTGTCTCCCTTCCCTTTGGGATCCACACCCTGGCTGGCGCTTACACATATCCCCCCCACTCTCAGAGAACACCCTCTTATTGGTCCGACCCTTGGCTGTTTTAGGGAAGCTTGCCAAAAACTACACATCTCATCTACTCTGGGACCTTTAACTCCTATAAGACTGAACCCTGCCTTCCTCCCGGGTATGTCCGCACAATTCCTTACAAGTCAGTGGCAACTCCCAAACATACTAGCGCATCAATTCTTCCGCGATGGTTCTTTTTTAGACCGCCTCACATTAACACCCACCACCACTAGCAACCCTTTACCATTCTGGACCTACTTTCAAATTCGCCATTTCTTACAGGGAATCAATCGCGACTCTTCAATTTCACGACTATTTACTCCATTTTAACACCTCTGCTCCCAATCCAACCCCCAACAACATTTAATCTCCAGTATATATGCAATGCTATTTACTGAAACTTCCCCCAAAGAAGGGAAAGCATGAAAAACATGGGAAAGAGAATTACAATCAGAACTATCAGAAGACCAATGGGAACATATGTTTACGATTGCCCAGAAAGGCTCTCTAAACGTTTCCATTCAGGAAAACAACTATAAGACCCTGACACGCTGGTACAGAACCCCAGCCATCTTAAATAAATTCAACCCCTCGTATCCCAACAAATGCTGGAGATGTGACGGAGAACCGGGCACATTGCTGCATATTTTGTGGTCATGCCCAGCAATTCAACCATTCTGGACGCAAGTCCGAGAACTCACTGAATCAATTTCAACTTATAACTTAGATCACTCCCCAGCCCAATGCCTTTTCCATCACTCAGATTTATCAACTCCATACTACTGTAAGACACTGATCTTACCCCTACTGAATGCAGCAAAAATGTGCATCCCAAGACATTGGGGCTCCTCTCACGTTCCGACCATCCCAGAGTGGTTCACACAAATTAACAAAATAGCTGAAATGGAAGAACTCATTTCCATTTCCCGAGACTCCCCAGCTAGATTTTCCAAGACGTGGGCATGCTGGATTCATTTTCGATCAACCGACAGATACCTGACATTGATGAACTAACTTTCGACCATGACCTGCTCACTTGTGATCACCATCCACTATCTACACTGCATAATCCCTTCAACCTCACCACCCGTATACTTCCTCTCCTTTCCCAGACAACATGGACCTTCCACCCCTAAACAAGGGACGAGTATGGGAGGTCGCATGTCAACATTAGCCCTGTGCAGCTCTCCGACAATAGGGGTCATATAAACCTAATCTACTTCAACATAGAGCGATATCAGACCGCATTTACACTACAAGTGGCGGAGACTGAGAAGACAACCATCCCCCTGTCACCTTGATCTCCCTCCTGTATCCCCACCCCTCCCCCCCATATCCCCTAGGCCACCCCTCCCCCCCCCACCCCTCCCTCCTTTCATATGTTTTTCACCGTCCATCCAGAACCCATCTTAACACCTTCTACGGTGCGGGTCTCCTAACAGAGCTCCCGACCAGCAATCCTACTCTGCACATGGATTGAATTGTCATACAAATCCCTGCACCATCATCCAATGAATGGGAATTTTCCCCCAGTGGTTGTAACGGCAAATGGAAATTTTGCCATTGTATCCAGAATCACTCTCTCTACAGTCAACTTACTGTTTTATTCTAATAGTTAAAACTCTCTTGTCTTGCATATGTTGTAATGTATATATAAGAGACTTTCTGTTATAGCCAATTCATTGACACATTTGTCTCAATCACAAGAATTTCTGTTCCTTACTTCTTGTACAACTGTATGATGATACTGTTATGCTGATTTGTTTTATTCTCAATAAAAATCTATTTTGGAAGAAAAAAAAAAAAAATCACAGAGGCAATCAAATACCATCAAAAGAAAGCTCTATTTGTGGAGAAGAAAAGGACGCAAATTGCATGACCGCGCAATTACCAGTTAAAACAGTGAAGTGCCGAATTGTAAAAAGTCCTCCGGTCATTGAGCTGCCAAATCCTCCGGGGCTGAAGGGCTTAGTGTTTAAAAAAAAAAAATGTTTTTTATACTATTTTGGCCAGATTTTCCTTTGATAAAGAATAAAAAAATAGCAGATATACATAACCATTTGCTACCAAATGAACGCCCAATTTGTCCTGAAAAAGACAAGGTATAATCAATCCACCTGGATGCACAAAGTAGTTGTGATGATATGTACGGTTTTACTAACATATGTCAAAGTTTCAAAATTGTGCTTAGGCATTGGGATTTGTTTTACCCGTAGGCATGAAGGGGTTAAGTAAACATAGGCAGGTACAACAATGAGTACCACCTTGGGTAAGAGAGAAGTCCTAGGCCTCAACACCCTTTTGTCCGTATGGAAAAATAAATACTGTAAGTGGTTCCTTGCAAGATACGACTGCCAGCTCGAACATTCACCATAAGAGGTGCCATCTACAAGAAATACCACCTTGTAGGTGAGGATAGAAAGAGGAATGGTTTCAAAAGACTGTTTCTGAAGCACAGAGAACCAAATGCATGAGAGAACCAGATGCAGATGCCACTGAGTCACAGGGGAGTAAACAGGGGGAGCTACATGAGGCTCTCTATACAATAGTCTTAATTAAGCCTTAACCAAGTAAAAGGCCAAAGGAGGCAACTGTACTGGTGGAGATTTGGGCTTGGGAGGATTATTATTGTTCATTTAATAATGCATCTAATGCACCTCTCTGATCAAGCCTGTATTGGGTAAAACATTCGAGAGGGGTGGTGCTAGAAGGGAGTGCAGTTTGTTTTGTCCAGCTTTAAAAAGTTGGATGTGATCTCACATTATCAGTGTCTGACTTTCTGCTTTCCTGACTGTGCATTATGCACTTCTTACTCCTGCACTCTGTGCCATACACAATCCAATGCATTCTTTGTGTTATGTACTGAACCATGCACTCTGTAATTTACATACTCCTTACCCCCACACTTTATGTGTTATGCACTTGACCACTGCATTCTCTGTGATAACCTCTTATGACCTTAGTTCTCTCTGTGTTATGCATGTCTGATCAGTATACTCTCTTCATTATGCACTTCTGACGCCTTCACTCACCTGACCTCTGCACCATGTATAATACTCATTCCTTACCCCAGGGGCATACCTAGAGCATTTGGCACCCGTGGCAGATCCTATATCTGGTACCCCCCTCCGCAGGCGGGCAGGCAGCGCACCGCACGTCGACATCAAGTAGTGTTAGAGTAGTATACTAGCAGGTTAGGTGATATAGTGCCAGGCTAGGGTGAGGTGATATAGTGCCATGTTAGGGTAATATAGTGCCAGGTTAGGGTGATATAGTGCCATGTTAGATGATATAGAGCCAGGTTAGGGTGGTATATAGAGCCAGGTTAGGGTGGTATATAGAGCCAGGTTAGGGTGGTATATAGAGCCAGGTTATGGTGATATATAGAGCCAGGTTATGGTGATATATAGAGCCAGGTTATGGTGATATATAGAGCCAGGTTATGGTGATATATAGAGCCAGGTTAGGTCTGCATGTGATGACAGTGTGCATGTCAGGTGATGAAGATTCCCGGACTGCTTTGGTCTCTCCTCCTCTTTCTTCTGCCTGAGGGGAGGAGTCTGTAGGAGGAGTAGATGAGGATGCTACACCCGACCCCGCCCACCAACTGCAGCTGGTCTCAGAGATCGTGAACAGCCTAACTTAATGAGATGACAGGGGAGATACAGATAGCCTCCCCACATCGCTGGACTCTGTGCTGATCCAATAAACTTTTTAACAAGCTGCGATGACAGGGAAAGTGCAGGGGCCCCACATCCACCCAGGGTCCCTGGGCAGTGCTTGACACCCCCCCAATGTGTGTCACCCGGGGCACCCCCCTTGGTACACCACTGCCTAACCCCTGTAATCTTTGCATAGCTATGCTCTCCTAATCCCTACATTCTGTGCTTTACACACTTTTGACCCCTGCACTCTGTGTGATGCTCACTCCTAAATCCTGCAATCTCTACTTTATGGACTCTGGAGACCAGTACACAGGTGCTTCAGGTCTTTCACAATCCTAGCAACAATCCTACCTAAAAGTGCTTACCTAATTTGCATTTCATATGCTTGGCTGACTGGCATTCCGTATACATACATCTGATTTTACACTTTGACATATAATTTATAAAAAGAGCATAGGAGTTTTCGTTTTCTTCAGCCAAACTCCAATAAAACAACACAATAAAAATCAAATAGGATCACACTGAAACTTTCAAATATTGTGTTAATTTCTGAGACAGAGTATAATCAGCTAAGCTACTCTAAACACAATTTTCATAAAGCTCTATTGAGAGAACTATAAACTATGCAGGTTGTAACAATAATGTTTAGTGCCGCAGCTTGATAAAGTGGCAATATTTGTACTGTATGTTTTAAATTACAAGCAAAGAAAACTAGCTCTTGTGTTATGGAGCTTGACATTCTTAAGCCTTTGGAGACCAAGAGAATTGCAGTGTATTAAATATTCTTTGTAATCCTAGAAGCAACGGTAATCGAAAGGTACAGACCTACCTAGTGCTGCAGGGAATTTACAACAAAGTATTTAAATGGGTTAATTTTTTTGCTTTCCTTGTTAATTTAGAATTTTTGTTGGAGAGAAGATGTACAAAAAGTAGCTGCAAGAAATCATCAGGGGTCATTTGTGCCAGATATTAAGCAATAGCATATTTTTAAACTGTTTAACTTTTGTACAGAATGCCGGCTTTTTCTTTTAGGCTAGGTTCACACCGCAGCACGGAGAGGCTCACAGCAGGGTTCCGGTGTGTCCCCGTTCACTGTTTCAGGTGCAATTTTAGTCCAAATTTTTAGCTGAATTAGGACCTGAAATGGACCAAAAGATGCACAGGACCCCTGTGCAATTCTCACCAGGGCCACTCCGGAGATGTGTGAACCGGTTCCATTGAAAGCCGGTCACAATCTCCTGACGTCGCCAATTCGCAATAGTGTGAACCCAGCCTTAATGTTTGTTTTGTAATGTTAAAATAGTCCCTTTGCTATTGTAGCAAATCAATATATTCTGGAGCTTAGACTTTAACGCCAGTCTCCTTTTGAGCAGGACAGGTTTGTCTTTTGACAAACAGTATCCTGTTTTAGGGTAAGTTAGTAAGCTAAAAGAGTTACCTTTACATTAGTTTGTGTTGTGGTTAAAGGGAAGGTCAGTATAAAGGGTTAGGGTTGGGGTTACAGAGAGGGGCAGAGTTAGGTCTAGTGTTAGAGTTAGGGTTAATGGGTAGGTTAGTGTGAGGCTAGTGTTAGAGGTACAGGACCGTAGTGTGAGGGTTAGGGTTATAGAAAGGGTTAGTGTTAGACCAACAAGGAGATTTAGGTTTACACTGTTACATGTAGTTAGAGATAATGTGAAGTTTTTTTTTTTAACAGAAACTTTTTTATTGAACAAATCAGCATTACAATACAAATTGAGTTAGTGCATTCAGTACAAAAACAATAAGGACAATAAAATCTCTACCAACATCGGGTAGCCACTATTTATCAAACATTCCAGCTGTGCAGATGTGAGAAGTATCACTCAACAGCATAGCTTAATGCATTATAGTATTATAAAATCTTAGGTAACTTTATGTAAGTAATCAGTATTCGATTAAACCTGGGCAGGGGGGGGGGTCGGGAAGGAGTGGGGGAGGGAAAGAGGGAGAGGGGAGACCAGGACAGAAGGAGAATAAACATGTGATAGAAAATGTGCTCCAAGGTGTTTCGCGTCATAATTAAGGGGTAGGGGGTTCAGGGTCCCCGGAAGCATCTACCCATGAGGACCAGATTTTATCAAATTTCCCTGGGCATTGCCTACTTTCATATGTCATTCTGTATAGAGGGAGTACCAAGTTTACCGACCTTTTCCATGAGGCCAGAGTAGGAGGC
Source organism: Lithobates clamitans (assembly GCA_037952925.1). Taxonomy (NCBI): domain Eukaryota; kingdom Metazoa; phylum Chordata; class Amphibia; order Anura; family Ranidae; genus Lithobates; species Lithobates clamitans. Next base: position 11,222,046 of record JBBGZY010000399.1, on the reverse strand, counting down.
TCCATCAGTTTCCATCTGAGTAAAATTTCACGTCTTGCGTAATATAATGAGAAGGTAAGACACAATTTACTATACCCATCTCCCTCAACATCTTCGAAATGGCTGAGTAATAATATTTGAGGATCAACCGGTACCTTTAAACCTGTGACATTGCCCAGTGTGGAGGCCACTTCAGTCCAGAAAGGGCGGAGTTTGGGACAGGACCAGACCATGTGCCAGAAGGTGCCCACCTCCTGTCTGCATCTTTGGCAGTTGGGATCTCTTTGATGGTAAATGCGCGACAATCTCTGTGGGGTGAAGTACGCTCTGTGTAGGAACTTAAATTGTACGAATCTATCTTTTGCAGCGATCATGGAAGGAATGTAGGAAATCAAACACTCCCTCCACTCTTCCTCGTCCAAAGAAGGAATACTCCCTTCTGTAAGGTATAGATACAGTGTTGAGAGAGGTTTCCCCATCACACTGGAAATCAGGATCCGTTCAATGGAGTCAGGTTCCAGAGTGAGGGGGGCAGGGAACTGGGCTTCAAAAGTGTGCTTCAGCTGCCAGTACCTGAATTGAAAGGAGGACGGGATAGCAAACGATTGCCTCAGAGCCTGAAAAGTCATAAGCCTACCGTCCTGAACTATATGTTTTAAGGTAAGGATTCCCTTCTTTGCCCACAAAGAGGTGTCCAGTATGCTATAAAAGTGAGGAAGCATAGGGTTACCCCAAAGGGGCATATGTGGTGAGATGTGATTAGGTTTTGCGTATTTCTTCCTAGCCTCCTGCCAGACCCTCACGGTGGTTCGCATTAGATTTGTCATGGACGAATTGGCCCTAAGACCACGAAACGGGAGATTGCCCAGGGCAGCGAAGGATCCCAGAATGGCTGCTTCCAGAGTGACCGCTGGGTTCTGTGCGGGCTGGGAGAACCACCACTGTATCGTGACCAGGACAGCTGCCCGATAATACATTTGAAAATTCGGCAGTGCCAGTCCACCCCCCGAAAGTGGGAGATAGAGAATCTGTTTGGCCACCCTGGGCAGCCTCCCTGCCCAGACAAATTGTATCAGCAGACTCTCTAACCCCTGGAAAAAAGCCTTGGGGATGTGAATGGGGGTATTGCGGAAGAAATATAAATATTTGGGAAGATAAATCATTTTTAGCAGATTGACTCTGCCGACGGGGGTCAATAGAAGGGAACGCCATGCAGCACACCTAGCCGTTAGATGTGTCATGAGTGGTCGCAGATTGTTTTCTAAATAGTCCTGGACTTTACCACTAATTTTAATCCCTAGGTATTTAAAGTCATCTACCCATTTGAGCTGTGGATGAGGCACCCTAGGGGTCGAGGGATGGAGCGGGAAAAGAACCGACTTGTCCCAATTGATGTGAATCCCTGAGTACCCGCCGAAACGATTAGATAGTTCCAATGCTGTCTGTAAAGAGGACGACGCACTCGCTAGATAAAGCAGAGCATCATCCGCATACAGCGATATCTTTTCCTCGATTGGACCTACCTGGAGACCCCTTACACCAGGATCCGCCCTCAGCAATATAGCCAGGGGCTTCATTGCCAGAGCAAATAAGCCCGGGGAGAGGGGACAACCCTGTCTCGTACCCTGGGATAATTGGAACTTCCCTGATAGGCAGCCGTTGGTACGAATTCTAGCTGAAGGACTACGGTATAGCATACGGAGCCAGTTTGTGAAACCCGGGCCAAACCCAAATCGTGAGAGCACCTTCCATAGGTAGCCCCACTCGACGGAGTCAAAAGCCTTCTCCGCGTCGAGTGAGGCCACCGTTCCTTTAGTCTTCCCGTCTGACCTGTCTATGTGTGTATGAAGGCGTCTGATATTGATGTCAGTGCCTCTTTCGGGCATGAAGCCTGTTTGGTCCCAGTGGATCAGGGCAGTAATGACCAAATTAAGCCTATTGGCCAAAACTTTTGCCAGTACTTTTGCATCCACATTCAGTAGGGATATGGGGCGATATGAGGAGCATAATGTGGGATCTTTCCCTGGCTTGGGGATCACCACTATAATCGCGTCACTCATTGTGTCCGGGAGTTTCTCGAGGCGCGTCGATGCAGAGAAGAGGCCCTGAAGTTTATCAACCAGTTCTATAGCATATTGTTTGTAAAACTCCACAGGGATTCCTGCTCTCTAGGGAGCCAGGCCAACAGACGGCCTGACTGCTCTCCCTGCTCAAAGATCTGTTGGGATTGAGCCAGCATTTTCTTCTGGGTGAGAGAGGTACGGAGACGAATAACCTCCTTCGTCATAAGTTGTAACTGTGAATAGTGTATAGGGTCTCGAGTACGAACAAAGAGAGCCTTAGCACTGCTCGCCTCTCTCTCAGCCTTTATCAAGTCTGCCTTACGCTCCCTGCGAACTCTGGCAATGATGGTCTGGTAGTGTCCCCTCGTCGTAGCTTTAAAAGCATCCCACACAACTGTGGGGTCAGCTGAGCCTTCGTTAACCGCCCAAAAGTCAATCAATTCAGTTCTGAATTGGGAGTCCACAGCAGTGTCTGAAATCCAGAATCTAGAGAGCCTCCATATCTTGTCTACTGAGCCCAGGGTAAAGGGCCAATGACAACAGCAAGGGTGCGTGATCGGAGATTCCCCTAGGCAATATTTGTATGTCTGACGCGTGGGAGGACCGGGCTCCCAGCAAAGACTAAGTCTATACAGGAAAAGGTTCTATGAGAGGCCGAATGGCATGTAAACGCCCTGGCCTGGGGGTGTCTCCACCTCCAAACATCTGTCAGGCCATAGGTATCCGCCCATTCAGCCAACCCAGAGTAATGATGTCCCACAGACGTCAATCTGTCAAGAACCGGGTCAGGGACCAAATTAAAGTCACGCAGTATGATATTATTATCAGATGCAAAGTCGGCCATTTTGCTGGTGATCTGATTGAGCACCAGCAAGGAAGCCAGCGGGGGCAGATACAAGCCCACAATGGTCCACGTTAGAGAGTAAATTTTACCATGAACAATAACATACCGTCCATCAGGGTCCAGGGCCAAATCCAAGAGCCGGAAGGGAAGGGATTTTAGTATCAGGATAGTAACACCCCTGGAGAAACTGGAGTGTGTGGAGTGGTAGTGGTAGCCCACCCATGGGTTTTTAAGGGCCAGAACCCTACTTCCAATTAGGTGCATTTCTTGGAGTACACATATATGTGGGTTATAAGCTTTAATGAATTGGAACACCAGGGAGTGCTTAACCGGGGAGTTCAATCCCCCGGTGTTCCAGGAAATGATATTAAGGGAGGACATGGTTACTAGAGATGATAAGAATATTAGGATCAGTATGGTCACGGCTCCTGAATTGGACCCCCAAACCCAAAACGGACACACCTGGAAACAATTCAATGCTGATAAATCAATTATTTTAGTGCAAATATAGAACAAAAACAAAACCAAACTAAAAACAAAAATATGAGCCCAATATCTACAGTAAATTGAGCTAGCCCCGTAAGGGGAACTTACACCACCCCCCTCCCCACCCAACCCCCCCAAACTGAGGCGGGTTTCAATCCCAAACCGATTCAGTTCGCCGGCTGCAACAGGGGGTCCGTGGAAGAGGCGAGCCCTACCCCCCGAGATTCCTACGGGGGGGCAAGCAGCAGTTCAAGCAGCTTTCCGAGTGTAAGATCTCCGCTGTTGTAATATAACAGGCTGTGAGGATGTAAGCGTCAACCAGAGAAAAGTAAACCATGTTGCATCCCCACAGTAAAGTCGATCCAGCAAAAGAAGGACACACAGCATGAACCCCAGTGCTCCGTGAAAGGGAGCAATTAAGAGCAAATGAACTTCATATCTCAACAGTCTCCCGCCCATATCCTCCGGCAGGGGCACAAACTTAGATGTTTCTGATAGGGATAATTAGCAACCCCTTCAAGTCCGCACACACCATGGATTTAAACTGGGCAGAACAAGTGCAACATAACTAGGCATCCATGGGGTAATTCTTGTGGAAACTCAGACCTGAGCCCAGGTCACCGTGAATAAGCAATGAAAGGAAGTCAAGCGGCACATACCGATTAGTCGATCAACGGATCTGTGGTAACGAATCCAGCCAGGTAGAAGCCTCTCTTGGTGTACTAAAGAATCGAGTTGTCTCGCCGTCTTGGACTCTCAGGCGAGCAGGGAAGAGTACACTGTATCGAATGCTGCGTGATCTCAATGCCGCCTTGACTTGATCGAAAGATTTCCTGAGCTTCTGGGTCTCCACCGAGTAGTCAGGGAAGATCATCAACTTAGCATTTTGGTATCTGAAGTCACCAACATTTCTGGAGGCGCGGAGGACTTCATCTCTGTCTCTGAAATTAAGGAGACGGAGAATGAAGGTGCGTGGAGGGGATCCAGGAGGCCCCGGCTTGGGCGGGATGCGGTGTGCCCTCTCAACCGTGTAATGGGGGGACCAACGGGCCTCAGGTAGAAGTTCACGCAACATACCCTCTATAAAGGATATAGGATTGTTCCCCTCCGCCCCCTCTGTTAAACCAATAATTCGGAGGTCATTGCGCCGATTTCGGTTCTCCGCGTCTTCGGCTCTATATTCTAGGGCCTTTACTTTGGTTTGAAGTGTGCGGAGAGCTACTCCATGCTCCGCCATAGTGTCCTCAGTGGTGCTCAGTCTTTGCTCCGACTCAGTGGCTCGCGACCTGAGTTTGTCTATATCTTGGCGGATTAGCCCCATATCCAACTGAACAGCCTCAATTTTTGTTGTGAGCGTTGATTGGCAAGTGGCGATGGCCGCCATTATGTCCACCAGCCAGGGGGTCGGGAGTCGTCCGACTCCATGAGGCTCGTCTGTGAGGTTCTATGGGCGCTGCGGGTGGAATGAGCCGCTGGACAGGGGTAGGTGGGTGTCGGAGGGGAATCCGACTGTGGCGGAAAGGTCAGTTTTTTGCCCCCTTTACTATACTTTGCGCTAGAGTTCCTACGCCTCATTCAGCTGTCCGGGGTTCCGCTAAGTGCAATAATCAGTAGGTATCTGCGGGAGTCTAGCAGGGGGGGGACAGGGATAGTCAAACAGTGCAGAATAGCAGATGTCCCTCCAGATAAATCCCCCACCTGTCACAAGAGCTGTCCCCAGGCTTCCAGGGGTTTACATTCCGTCCCCAGTCTGTCTCACTCAGGTTATCTGGGGGGGGGGAAGCCTCAGGTCTTGCCAGAAAGCACTCACCCTTCCTCTCAGGCCACACTGTTCCAGGGCTAGGGCAAAATCCCCACTCCAGGCCGGTCCAGAGTCCACAGGCCGTCAGGAAAGGCCGCGGCCGCGGCCTAGTATCACGCTGGAGGAGAGGCTGGTCCGGGATCGGCCTGTGTCTCTGCTAGGCCTAATGTTCCTCAGTCCACGGAGTCAAATCTTCTCCTCCCCGCAGTAGTCGGGAGATCTCCGCAGCCCCCTGAGCAGCCCTGAATTATTTGCAGGTTGTTTTATGGCTGATGGATCCGGATTTTGAGCTTAAAAAAGCGGAGCTCTCAGAAAATGCTGCCGCTTACAGCGCCATCTTAGCCACGCCCCCGATAATGTGAAGTTTAGTGTTAGGGCTACAGGGAGGGTTAGTGGAAGGGTTAGGTTTATGGGTAGGATTATTGTTAGAGTTATGGTTACAGGGAAGATTTGTGTAAGGATCCATGCACACCTTTACTTTCTGGGAAAACAGCAGTTTTTTTTCCTTTCGGGATAAAAGTTTTGCATGAAAAAATAAAAGCTGATCATTTTATTGAACCCTGTAGGTGTTAAGTGGTTGGTCTCATCCATATAAACTAGGGTTGCAACGATACCGAGTATCGGTACTCATGCAAATGCTTCGATACCTGAAACCGATACTATCAGGCTCGGTTCCTTCAGCTGTCAGTGGGATTCCCCTACCAACAGCTGAAATGTAAAAAAAAAAAAGCTTGCAATTATCGGTTGTTAAAGAGCAATTCTTTGACAACCGATGACTCATTCAGCTGGCAGAGGGGTTCCCTTGTTGACAGCTGAAGAGTAAACGAAGTCCAAGCAATTGGAGCTCTCTCAAAACAAACAACAACAACATTGCTCAGCAGCTGAAACATTGTTTCTTCTAGTATCTTTCTCAGGGGTGCTGGTAGAAATCACAGGACCCTAATACCTCCTATTAGCCCAAATTCCCGCACCACCACCTGGCACAAAATCCCCCCATGTCCCCTCCCAGCACAAATCTTTCTTCAGTCCCCCTCCTAAGACAGATTTCCACAAATACCTCCTCCTAGCACAACCTTCTCTAAATTACCCTTCCCAGCACAAATTCTTCATCCCTACCCAAATCCCACCCAGCACTAATCCCCCACCTGTTTCCTCTCTGCCTCCTCTGCTCTCACCGCTCCATCCTCCAGGCTGCAGTCTCCTTGTCCCAGCTGTGAGTACGGGCAGAAGCGGGGGCCGGGGAAGGAGCTCAACGGCGGCCGGCCAGGGGGGCAGAACTGAAATCTGGGTGGGCACAACCCACCCCAGCACCCCCTAAATCCAATCCTCTGTGTCTCTCACCCAGCAACTAAAAGCCAGGGGGAGGGAGAAGGGGAGAAACTTGCTTTTAGTTGCTGGGTGAAAGACGCAAAGGGCATTGTTCTGTCATTGTTTCTTCTCTGCTCCACTGATTCACTTGCTGTCTGGCCCCCCTGCCTGCATGGGCCCCATACAGGAGGACCGGTGGTCCCCCCTATGAGCAGCCCTGATCTTTCTGTTTAGTCATCTACAGATCAAAGAGATAAACTTTGACCTGCAATTAAAGCTACCTTTTTTATGAAATGTTCCTCTGTTTAACCCCTTATTAACCCTTAACTTACTCTAATTAGCCTTAACCACTTAAGGACCAGCCTCGTTTTGGATTTTAGGTGTTTACATGTTTAAAACAGTTTTTTTTGCTAGAAAATTACTTATAACCCCCAAACATTATATATGGTTTTTCTTCTAACACCCTAAAGAATAAAATGGTGGTCATTGCAATACTTTTTTTGCACCATATTTGCGCAGCGGTCTTAAAAGCGCACTTTTTTTGGAAAAAATTCACTTTTTTGAATAAAAAAACAAGACAACAGTAAAGTTAGCCCAATTTTTTTTATATTGTGAAATATAATCTTACGCCAAGTAAATTGATACCCAACATGTCATGCTTGAAAATTGCGCCCGCTCGTGGAATGGCGTCAAACATTTACCCTCAAAAATCTCCATAGGCGACGTTTAAAAAATTCTACAGGTTGCATATTTTGCGGTACAGAGGGGTTTTGGGCTAGAATTATTGCTTTCGCTCTACTGGTCGCGACGATACCTCATATGTGTGGTTTGACCACCGTTTTCATATGTGGGCGCTACTCGAGTATGCGTTCGCTTCTGCGCGCGAGCTCGTCGGGACGGGGTTTTTTTTAACCACTTCAGCCCCGGAAGGTTTTACCCCCTTCCTGACCAGAGCACTTTTTACAATTCAGCACTGCGTCGCTTTAACTGCTAATTGCGCGGTCATGCAATGCTCTACCCAAACGAAATTTGCGTCCTTTTCTTCTCACAAATAGAGCTTTCTTTTGATGATATTTGATCACCTCTGCCGTTTTTATTTTTTGCGCTATACACGGAAAAAGACCGAAAATTTTGAAAAAAAATGATATTTTCTACTTTTTGTTCTAAAAAAAATCCAATAAACTCAATTTTAGTCATACATTTAGGCCAAAATGTATTCGGCCACATGTCTTTGGTAAAAAAAATGTCAATAAGTGTATATTTATTGGTTTGCGCAAAAGTTATAGCGCCTACAAACTAGGGTACATTTTCTGGAATTTACACAGCCTTTAATTTATGACTGCCTATGTCGTTTCTTGAGGTGCTAAAATGGCAGGGCAGTACAAAACCCCCACAAATGACCCCATTTTGGAAAGTAGACACCCCAAGGAATTTGCTGAGAAGCATGTTGAGCCCATTGAATATTCATTTTTTTTGTCCCAAGTGATTGAATAATGACAAAAAAAAAAAAAAAATTACAAAAAGTTGTCACTAAATGATATATTGCTCACACAGGCCATGGGCATATGTGGAATTGCACCCCAAAATACATTTAGCTGCTTCTCCCGAGTATGGGGATACCACATGTGTGGGACTTTTTGGGAGCCTAGCCACGTACGGGGCCCCGAAAACCAATCACTGCCTTCAGGATTTCTAAGGGCGTACATTTTTGATTTTACTCCTCACTACCTATCACAGTTTTGAAGGCCATAAAATGCCCAGATGGCATAAAACCCCCCCAAATGACCCCATTTTGGAAAGTAGACACCCCAAGCTATTTGCTTTGAGGCATGTTGAGTCCATGGAATGTTTTATATTTTGACACAAGTTGCGGGAAAGTGACAAATTTTTATTTTTTTTATTTTTTTTTGCACAAAGTTGTCACTAAATGATATATTGCTCACACAGACCATGGGCATATGTGGAATTGCACCCCAAAATACATTTAGCTGCTTCTCCTGAGTATGGGGATACCACATGTGTGGGACTTTTTGGGAGCCTAGCCGCGTACGGGGCCCCGAAAACCAATCACTGCCTTCAGGATTTCTAAGGGCGTACATTTTTGATTTTACTCCTCACTGCCTATCACAGTTTCGGAGGCCATGGAATGCCCAGGTGGCACAAAACCCCCCCAAATGACCCCATTTTGGAAAGTAGACACCCCAAGCTATTTGCTGAGAGGCATGGTGAGTATTTTGCAGCTCTCATTTGTTTTTGAAAATAAAGAAAGACGAGAAAAAAAATTTTTTTTTTTCTTTTTTCAATTTTCAAAACTTTGTGACAAAAACTGAGGTCTGCAAAATACTCACTACACCACTCAGCAAATAGCTTGGGGTGTCTACTTTCCAAAATGGGGTCATTTGGGGGGGTTTTTTGCCACCTGGGCATTCCATGGCCTCCGAAACTGTGATAGGCAGTGAAGAGTGAAATCAAAAATTTACGGCCTTAGAAAGCCTGAAGGCGGTGCTTGGTTTTTGGGGTCCCGTACGCGGCTAGGCTCCCAAAAAGTCTCACACATGTGGTATCCCCGTACTCAGGAGAAGCAGCAGAATGTATTTTGGGGTGTAATTTCATATATTCCCATGGCATGTTTGAGCAAAATATCATTTAGTGACAACTTTGCGCAAAAAAAAATAAAAAAAATAAAAAATTGTCTCTTTCCCGCAACTTGTGTCACAATATAAAATATTCCATGGACTCGACATGCCTCTCAGCAAATACCTTGGGGTGTCTACTTTCCAAAATGGGGTCATTTGGGGGGGTTTTGAACTGTCCTGGCATTTTATGCACAACATCTAGAGGCTTACGTCACACATCACCCACTCTTCTAACCACTTGAAGACAAAGCCCTTTCTGACACTTATTGTTTACATAAAAAAATAATTTTTTTTTGCAAGAAAATTACTTTGAACCCCCAAACATTATTTTTTTTTTAAAGCAAATGCCCTACAGATTAAAATGGTGGGTGTTTCATTTTTTTTTTTCACACAGTATTTGCGCAGCGATTTTTCAAACGCATTTTTTGGGGAAAAACACACTTTTTTACATTTTAATGCACTAAAACACACTATATTGCCCAAATGTTTGGTGAAATAAAAAAGATGATCTTAGGCCGAGTACATGGATACCAAACATGACATGCTTTAAAATTGCGCACAAACGTGCAGTGGCGACAAACTAAATACATTTTTAAAAGCCTTTACAGGTTACCACTTTAGATTTACAGAGGAGGTCTACTGCTAAAAATACTGCCCTCGATCTGACCTTCGCGGTGATACCTCACATGCATGGTGCAATTGCTGTTTACATTTGACGCCAGACCGACGCTTGCGTTCGCCTTAGCGCGAGAGCAGGGGGGACAGGAGTGCTTTTTTTTTTTTTTTTTTTTTTTTTTTCATTATTATTATTATTTTTTTATCTTATTTTTAAACTGTTCCTTTCATTTTTTTTTTTAAATCATTTTTATTGTTATCTCGGGGAATGTAAATATCCCCTATCATAGCAATAGGTAGTGACAGGTACTCTTTTTTGCAAAAATTGGGGTCTATTAGACCCTAGATTTCTCCTCTGCCCTCAAAGCATCTGACCACGCCAAGATCGGTGTGATAAAATGCTTTCCCAATTTCCCAATGGCGCTGTTTACATCCGGCGAAATCTAAGTCATAAAATGCTCGTAGCTTCCGGTTTCTTAGGCCATAGAGATGTTTGGAGCCACTCTGGTCTCTGATCAGCTCTATGGTCAGCTGGCTGAATCACCGGCTGCATTCTCAGGTTCCCTGTTGAGACAGGAGAGCCAGAGAAAAACACGGAAGACGTTGGGGGGGGGGGGGAATTCCCTCCCACTGCTTGTAAAAGCAGTCTAGAGGCTAATTAGCCGCTAGGATTGCTTTTACATGAAAGCTGACCGCTGGCTGAAAAGAATGATACCAAGATGATACCTAAACCTGCAGGCATCATTCTGGTATAACCACTCAAAGTCGTGAATGGCGTACCTGAAGACAAAAAAATGGTTAACAATAAAGCACAGTAAACGGTAAAGTATAAAAAATTGCATACCTGAAAAGCAAACATGATAAAACATAATAACAATAAAACATTGCAGAATAGAATACAGTAAAAAAGAGCAGAACAATAGAGAGAGAATAGAGAGAGAGAGAACAATAAAACGCCAACTATTTTTTTTTTTATTTTATATTTTTGTTTGTGTTTTTTTTTTTTCACTTTTTTTTGTAACTAACTTTTATAACGGTAACCGGTTCCAGGTTTGGGTCTCTCAAAATGCGATGGCATCTTGGGAGACCCTGTGAAAGTGTGCCTAGTCTGTGGAATGCTGTACCCTACGCTAATACTCAACTAGTGTATGGTAGCGTTCAAAACATTCACCAATGCAAAGACCAGGATTATCAGGACAGGAGGGACAATAATAGCGGGTGTCTCGCCTATATCCGCGCTTGCTGCAGACACAACATCTTTTTTGGGGGGGTTCGCTGGGTAGGGGTACTCGGGAGGACATAAAGAAAATGCCTCTCATGCAGCCGACTGCATTTGGTTGGGGATGTGAATGGGGGAAGTACGGGCGCTGCAGAAGCGGTGGGTTCCCAATTAGGATTGGCGAATGCAGCAGGAAGGGCACTATGGGCACGACGGGCCTGTGTTTGTCTTTTTGGTGGCAGTGGGACACTACTTGTGCTTGCCACCTCACCAGCTTGAACTGCACTTATGGGACTCGCCACGTCACCAAGTGTTACTGCAGTGCTGGTTTGACTACGACCGGGGTGTACTAGGCCGCTGGTGCTTGCCAGTTCACCAAAACGCTACCAAAAAAACTGTTAGCGATCGCAGGGATCAGGCCTGACTCTGCGAACGCTGCAGTTATGCATTTAGTGTTTTGTAAGTGTCAGTGATCGATCGATACTGCACTTGGGTGGGCTGGACTGGGCTGGGCCGGGCGGAGGGGCAAAACGCAGGTGCTAGCAGGTATCTGGGCTGATCCCGCTAACACTGCGTTTGTGGGAACCCTAAACTGCTGGGGACGCCAGTATAGATCTGATCGGATCAGATATTGATGCGATCAGATACTATACCACTAAGGGAGGCGTATGCTGCGTGCGTGTGTGTTAGCGGTACTGGCGCTAATCTGACGCTGCCTGGGGCTGGTGCTTGCCAGTTCACCAAAACGCTACCAAAAAAACTGTTAGCGATCGCAGGGATCAGGCCTGACTCTGCGAACGCTGCAGTTATGCGTTTAGTGTTTTGTAAGTGACAGTGATCGATCGATACTGCAATTGGGTGGGCCGGGCGGAGGGGCAAAACGCAGGTGCTAGCAGGTATCTGGGCTGATCCCGCTAACACTGCGTTTTTGGGAACCCTAAACTGCTGGGGACGCTAGTATAGATCTGATCGGATCAGATATTGATCCGATCAGATACTATACCACTAAGGGAGGTGTACGGTGCGTGCGTGGGTGTTAGAGGTACTGGCGATAACCTGACGCTGCCTGGGGCTGGTGCTTGCCAGTTCACCAAAACGCTACCAAGAAAACTGTTAGCGATCGCAGGGATCAGGCCTGACTCTGCGAACGCTGCAGTTATGCGTTTAGTGTTTTGTAAGTGACAGTGATCGATCGATACTGCACTTGGGTGGGCTGGGCTGGGCCGGGCGGAGGGACAAAACGCAGGTGCTAGCGGGTATCTGGGCTGATCCCGCTAACACTGCGTTTTCGGGAACCCTAAACTGCTGGGGACGCCAGTATAGATCTGATCGGATCAGATATTGATCCGTACAGATACTATACCACTAAGGGAGGCGTATGCTGCGTGCGTGGGTGTTAGCGGTACTGGCGCTAATCTGACGCTGCCTGGGGCGACGCATATCACCGCCGGGCGATCGGGGGGCTAAACCTTTATTCGGTAATAAACGGCGGGTGCCCTGACACTATAAAAAATAAACGAACTAACCAGCGTCACCCGTAACGGTTATACGGTGATCAGTGGTGAAAGGGTTAACTAGGGGGCAATCAAGGGGTTAAAACATTTATTAGGTAGTATATGGGGGTCCCTGACGCTATAAAACACTGACGGCGAACCTAAATATTTACGTCCCTAACTACCGTCACCAGCGACACTAATACAGCGATCAGAAAAATGATCGCTTAGCAACACTGGTGACAGGGGGTGATCAAGGGGTTAAAACTTTATTAGGGGGGTTAGGGGGGTATCCTAGACCTAAAGGGGGCCTAAGACTCACTGCCCTAACACACTAACTGACACAAACTGACACCATGCAGTGATCAGAAAAAAAAAAAAAAAAAAAAAAAAAAAAAAAAACCTGCTTGGTGTCAGTTTGTGACAGGGGAGGGGGGGTGATTGGGGGGGGATCGGGGGGCGATCGGGGGGGGGGATCGGGGTGAAATGTGTGCCTGGCATGTTCTACTGTGTGTGTGTGTTTGGTGCACTCACAGTTCAGTCTTCTCTCCTCGGCCCGGAACGGAAAATACCGAGCCGAGGAGAGATGACATCATTTCCTCTGCCTCTGTGTACAATACAGAGGCAGGGAAATGATCCCATTGGCTGGGAGCGATCGCGAGGGGGGGGCCACGAATGGATGGCCTCCCCCTCACCACCGATCGCCGGGGGACATTTGCCGACCGCCGCAGGCACCGGGGGGGGGTCCGATCGGACCCCCCACCCGCGGGCAGGCAGGGACGTACAGGTAAGCCCTTTTGCCTGCCCGTGCCGCTTTGTCGACGTACATCGTCGTGCGGCGGTCGGCAAGTGGTTAAAAAAAAAAAATTTTAATTTTTTTTATTTTACATTATTTTATTTATTTTTACACTGTTTTGAAAAAATGTGTCAATTTTATTCCTATTACAAGGAATGTAAACATTCCTTGTAATAGAAAAAAGCATGACAGGACCTCTTAAATATGAGATCTGGGGTCAAAAAGACCTCAGATGTCATATTTACACTAAAATGCAATTAAAAAAAAGAAAAAAAAAAGAAGTCATTTAAAAAAATTACATTTGAAAAAATGTGCCTTTAAGAGGCGTGGACGGAAGTGATGTTTTGACATCGTTTCCGCCCAGCAGTGTCATGGAGACAAGTGGGCGCCATCTTAGCCTCACTCGTCTCCAGGCACACCACAGGGAAGGACTCGATCGCCTCCGCCGCTATGACGGCTCTGGTAAGCGGCGGAGGGCACCGGATCGCGGTGGGGTGCCCTCTCCCGCCACCGATAAAAGTGATCTCACGGCGAATCCGCCACAGGGACCACTTTTATCTGAAAGCCGGCCGCCGCACGAAAACAGGGATACCAGGGTTATGGCAGCTAGCTGCAGCCGTAACAACGATATCCCCGTTCAAAGTTTGGATGTACATCGTCGTGCTGCGGTCGGTAAGTGTTTAAATGAACTCCTTATTCTCCTTCTGCATTTAAACATTATTTTCCTGCTGATTTTTCTTTTGTTCACTTCTATTTTATTAACTATTAATAATTAAAAAAATTTTGTTTGCTTTGTTCATTAATATTTTTTACACCTTTAACATATATTTACATTATTCACAATTGAAAAAAGTGCAACATTTAATGCTTTGTACCATTGCTAACAGCTGAAGTGTAAACAAAACAGTTTTGATATATATCGGTAATTGGTACTAAATAAAAGTATCTGTATTCATAAAAAATGGTATTGGTGCATGCCTAATGTAAACTGATGCATTCTGCTGGAAAGCTTGAACTTGTGAAAAACAGTAGACTTACTGGCCAGATCACCAGATGAAAACAGAAGAAAGAAAGCCTAAAAAAGGAAACCAATACAACCATCACCACATCTAAGAATTCATAAGCTGCAATATAATAAATGTTTCCTTTTTTGGTTTATTACTGCTTTAAGCTAGCCATAAATTAAACAATTTTCAGCTGATTCCTGATAAACCTACTGAAATTTGTTCAGTAGGTGGCCCTGTTGGCTGCCTACTGCCCAACACCCTTCAAATGAAAATAAAAATCAAAGGGGCCAGGTAGAAAACTGACAGTGAAAAATGGCTGCATTCAACCAGATGCAACCGCTGTTCTGGTATTTTGACAGCTGGTTTTTCAGTTTTCAGTGCTGTGATAGTTTAACTGGCAGTTACTCCATCGTGCAAAATAGTACCTGAATGAATATTACATAATTTTTTTGAGACAGATAGATTTTTTCATTTATTAGCATTTATTAACTTTTTGGCCATTTTTTACATAAAAATGAGGAAAAAAACTGTTTCCTTTGCTTTCTGATAAAATAAAAATGTCAGGATAGTAGGACAACCCTCACAATGACCCTTTTTTTGGAAAGCAGACACCCCAAGGTGCTATAATTTTGTTTCTACAAAAACATAGAAATAGGTGGGTTAAGCACGGAGTTTGGGAATGGTACACATACATACATAAGTCATATACAAAGGAAGAGCAAGTAAAGGGGTAATGTACTGGTCACATGCAGTGGCAGGATGGGGATAAAGGGATTCATTTATCAGATTTGCATAATAAGGGAGGTGACGGTTAATATGTAGGTCACTAGAGACATCATGGAGATAATATGTATAGGAGAGGAGGAGGACATGAAAAGGTTAAAAACATGATCCCTGTGTCAGGAAAATAAAATGAATAACATGAAGCTGCTGATCCTTTTATTCTTTCCCCACTGGCAAGTACTACAATCTCTTCCCTTTTTAAGGTGTATGAGAAAGGGGAGGGATCAGCACTATAAACAATAGCATGTGATTGATGTGATAACCGATCACAATGGTGAGCCTAAAAGGAGTGGTTTTATAATTATCAATCAGCTGCTGTACCTCCATGGCTCTAATGAGGAAAATTGCAGGGTCTGCATCCCTTTAGACATGATTTCCATTTCCAAAAATTACATTTTTGTTGCAGGGGATGCCTGATATCTGACTTGTATCTTAGTGTAGACTTCTGGGAAAATCAGTAAGCCAATAACACAATCAGGAAATGATGTTTCTGGGGGGCGTTCTGTACACATTCTGTCTACAGAACACCTCCCAGTAGCCATATTGCACTGAATTTTACAGAAAATTACAGAACTGCAGATTGAAAAAGAAAGGTCATTTTTAAAGCGGTGTTGTGCCTGGGGAAAAAAAAAAATCAAAAGTCAGCAGCTACAAATAACTGTTGACTTTTAATATATGGACACTTACCTGTCCAGGGAGCCCGCGATATCGGCACCCCAGCCGATTTTCAGATTGGCTGTCAGGTGATGCCGCCACCATTTGTCGTAAGGGAAGCCGGCCGTGAAGCCTTTCGGCTTCACGTGCAGTTCCCTACTGCTCATGCGCGAAGGGCTCTGCACTTTCTAATTGGCCCAGTGGGGAAGAAAGGAGGAGGGGGGCCAAACTTCCGATGAACGGTGCCACGGCGCCGTCTCACAGAGGTGGGAAAGGGTACCTGTCAAAAACAGGTATCCATTCCCCCTCCCCCCTGAAAGGTGCCAAATTTGGCACCGGAGGAGGGGAGGAAGCAGAGAAGTGGAAGTTCCACTTTTGGGCGGATAACATTCAATTACAATATGACTTGAGTCGCGATTGTATATGCTCTATTATTTTTTTTATTTTCATTTGTTATTTTTTTCCCACGAAAGTGGAGTTACCCTTTAAATAGGTGTTCAGTAAGCTAACCATTTAACCCCCAAAATGAAGGACCAAACAACCCAAAACATTGAAAATGAACATCCATTGCTCACTAATTACATTTACACTAACATCCATGTATTATAAAATTGTTCCAAAGAGTCTAATCAGTTTTCCAGTCTAAAAGCATTATCAGATGTTGCCTGCATTGTAATGCCTTACCACAAGGTCAGCCTGACCCTTCCAAAATCCACCTTGTGCAATGTATTTGTAGCTTGCTGTGAAAAGTAAATAGCACTTGATATAGACTGAGGATGTCTTCAGTTCTAACACCGCACAGCTTGCTGTTTGCTCGTCCTTAGCATCGACTAGTTTATTTCAGCTAGTTTGTTAGAACTAAACAGTATTTCATTCCGGCTGTCTGTTTGGGTGCAGGCTGTATGTAAACATTATGTTACAGTCAACCAGAGCTGTTTGACATTAATCTGCATGCTGTCAAATAATAAGCAACACCAACTGCTTGAACGCTCTGTGGCAGACAGTAATAAATCACATGCGCTGACTATTTATACACAAAATGTGCTTTATTTTAAACATAATTTTTTTTTTTTTTTTTTAACTGAATTAAGTTCCTTATTCATCTGGTCAATCTGATTGTAATTGAATGTCCTTTGTAGTAGAAACTCACACATTAGGTAGTTATTAAAGCTTTTCTGACATGTAGAATATAAGTAGATTGGGTGGTCCAAATTGTACCTGCTGTCAAAGTGTGTGAGCCTGTATTATATTTCCAGCACCATTAAAAAAAAAAAAAACCTTTAAGGCTGGGACAATAGAGAGTGGCAGCTGCTGAAAGGAAGCATCCAGTAAAACTTTGATAACAAAAAAAAAAAAAAAAAAAAAATGACCAGTTTGCCAAGCAAACCGATTCACTTGTAACACCTGTGTGCTCTGTGTACCACAGCTGCACACATGCCAGCATTCATCCATCTGGATTACACTGCCCAGGGAAGGAGCTGGCTTAGGTTTTGTAGGGACAGAGCGGGTGAAAAAGCCTGCAGTGCAATTCAGGAACAGCATGTCTCCCCTATTGGTGTCACGTTGCTACCTCCATTTACTCTACTCATGTATCTTCTGTTGGTGTTTTTTCCTTTTTTTATGGGTGTTTTTGTTTGTGCTGAATGCTGATGAGTCAAATCTTGGAAAGAACCCAGACATTTGGTTTGAAGAGAACACAAATAGATTATCTGCAATGAACCTCTAATTTTCTTTTACACATAATACTGACATAAAGATGCTTTAAAGCGTGAGAGTGACATAAACAGGTACTTCCTACATTACAGAGTTGAATTTGATGCAGTATACAGCAGATTTAATTTTTATTAAATTTTATTTGGTATGGATGATACTTCAGAAGCATTTCAAGCTTATTCTAGGTTTAGGACACCTGCATTCCTATGCGACTTGAGTGAAGTGCATTTTCAGCCCATTCATTAGAATACTGAATTCTGACACTTAAAGGGACATTGTATTTAATGCATGTTGTGGTAAGCTCACCTGGGCTCTGAAATCCACATCGAGAGAGGTGGTCAAGCATCTTGCTCAGCAGCAACTGGTCCTGCCACAGACAGTCACAGCCCAGCAAGAGAGCACATATTTTATAACAGATCACTCAAGATTCCACTCAGGCACAATAAACATCTTGCTGGAGGCATTGTAATCCTCTCTCTGGGACATAGGCAAGTGGCTGTTGCTCCTAGTAACCAGGCAACTGTGAGTCTGCCATTATCTGCAAAATCTGTCCCCTGGCCAATGATGTGGAAGCCTTCCTCCCCACCTGGTGAGAGCAATAATTATGATTGGCTAAAAAAAGAGATCCTAGTATGCTTTAAATGTGACTATTGCTGCTGGGGCTCAAAGACCGCATAGTTGGGAATATTGGCCAGATGAGACTCCGAGGTCTTAAATGCATGACCTGGGGCTGCTTGTGGAAAAGAAAAAAGGTAACAGAGCTCTCTGCAGGGACACCAGGTCCACTCACAGGTGCCAAGGCTCGATGTATCCCAAATCACACCAAAGCAAAAATAGTAAGAAGAGCCAGCAAGACTGTAATCCTTGAAGTGCCATTTATTGGTACATCAGAGTGACAATAAAACAATAATGCTGATGCGTTTTGGCAATAGCCTTAGTCGTAGCTAGTTTGAAACAGATATGGCAAGATATATGTATACTCACATACACATATACAAACTGCACCTCTACATAATTGGCCTATCAGGTTAGTGTCACAGAAAATTAGCATATTTAATTGATACCATTTATCCAAGTGGTTGGTGACTACACCTGTTTTCAGCCAGCAAGAGAAAGGGGAGAGGAAAGGAAGACAATCTAAAAATTGTTGAGCCTAAAGAGAAGTGTGTAAAAATGCTACATGAGATGTTAGGATCTTATTATTCCAAAGGAATAATGTATTCCTTAGAAGTAAGTGAAAGTGTAGACTAATATTCAAGTAAAATACTTTGTAGTAGTGACACAATGTAAAGTCAAGATTTATGGCAGGATCAAAAAATAAATAAATAAAAAAAATGATATATATATATATATATCTATATCTATATCTATTATATATATATTTATGGTCAAAAGGGGAGAGACACATACTGAGAAGATATAAAGTGCTGCACACCCCGATTAATGTCAAAAAGAAAAAGAAGATATCCCCCGTGGGGTTTTAAAGCAGCAATAAATTATGAATATAATAGGTTGTTACTTGAAAAAGTTTTTTTATTAATGGAACTTAACCATGATGGTTAAAATAGGAGCTGTGCTACAGGAGATAACACAAATGAAGCTGGCACAAGTATTATACAATGATCAAGCGCTAAAATAGGGTGATAATCCTGACGCGTTTCGACCCCGTTGGGTCATCTTCAGAGGATTGAGGCACTGTGACAAAATTTGCGTATTAGAGTTCATGGATGTGACCATAGAAATATAATAATATATATATGTTTAACAGTATAATTACCAATCACATTGTGTTTGAGCAGTTTCTCCTGAGCTTATAGTTCTCCGACGTCTCCCCCACCGGGTCCCGACAAGAGTCCCCGGCCGTCCACCACGTCAACAGGGGAAAAGGGGGGTGTTAATCGTCCATGCGTGTCTTACAAGGAGTCACACCAAGTGGATATTTCCCAAAACTGGGGAGGAGCGTGGAGGCAAGCGAGCGAGACCTGCAGCCAAAGCATCAAATAACAGACAACTGTACCATCAGTGCGTTCGGTTTAGCACGGATAGAGATATATGTAATTTTTTGAAAAAAAGAGATAACTCTGTAATTTATTTAATTAAATATTTGTTGGATGTTGTCTGTGCTTGGGGTCAGCGATGTATGAATATTCCTATAGTGATGATGGTAACAAAAGGGGGGGAGGGGAAGGGGTTAACAAGGGTAAGTAGGACTGCATATAGATATCAGTATAGCAGAGTATGTAATGTAATAGGTAAATAGTGGTATCTATGTGTTGGCCGTGAAACAAGTGACGAAGTAGGGTGAAAATATAGGAATGTAAAGAAAAAGGCGAGTGTGAGGAGAACATGTGAGGAAAGAAGGGGACGGGCAGACTAGTAGGGGAAAAAAAATAAAAAAAAATAAAAAATAAAAAATAAAAAAACAGGGGAAAGAAAGGGGATGGGAAAGAAAGAACGGGAAGGAGGGGGGGATGGTTAAGGGGAGAATGGGAAAAAAAAAGATCAGGGAGTAAAGGAAAAAAGGCTTAAGAGGAAAAGATCCAGGGGAAAAAGGGAACAGATAGGTGAAGTGTGAGGATAGTGCAGGTGGGGTGATGCATGTGAGTGGAAGGGAAGCATGTGGGTGGGGAAATGGGAAGGTGCAGTGCAAGGGGCCAAATAAAACAATCAAAAAGCAGTGAAAGCAAAAACATAGGCAAAAAACATAATCCAACCGTGTATATGTGAGAGATGGGTGTGTGTGATGGTGTGCTGAAAAATGCATGGGTGCTGGAAAAGGGGTCATGAGGTGTCAAGATGGGAAGAAAATGGGACAGAGGTGAGACAAAGAAACACACAAGGTGAAGTGCCATAAAGGTGGACATGTATTGAGGGTGGGTAGAGTCGGATGTAAATTGTACAAGATAGTATAACTAATCACAGTGGGAAGGAATGACGTGACAGAGACCCACAATACAGGGTATGTCAGGTCCAACTCATCAATGTGTTTAGATACTGGTGATTACCTGTCTCCAGAGTATAAGTCAGTTGATCAGTCTGATGAAACAGTAGGAACTAAAAGCAGATCCCCCAATCTGCTTGGTCATTATAAATAAAGTGCTGGCCGCTGATTGGATGCCTAATTAGGCTGCAGGTGCATGCAGGCTGTCCCCATCCCTCCTCCTCCAGCAGGGATTAACCCTCCACATGTGGCTCCCCCGGCGTTCAGGAAGATAAATATCCCGGCTCAGCCGTCACATCCGTCGTAATAGCGCGATGTCGCGACGTCGCACGCACGCAGCATCGCATGCCCACAACGCCACGGCATCCGGATGTGATCCGGAACGCCGCTGGCAGGAAGTGATACACCCGAGGGTGCAGAAAGGAGGCACGGACCCTTTAATTGTGCCCCCCCTCTTTTCCTGCCAGGAAGAGACGCAACAACGAAGCCCCCATCCCCAGGACGGGTCCACGGCCCATGGGACCCACATCGGGCTCCGGAAGGGAGAGAAGCAGGGGAACACCACAATGCAGACAATATGTAACAGGATTATAGAAACCTATAAATTGCATTCTAGTGTACAAAGATCTAGAAAGCTGTGGGTGGTTGGAATGCATTTGGGGCAGCCATAGGCTACCTCCATTGGATTTGACAAAAAACGTACATGTGATGCTCCAGATGGTAGGGGTTGTCATTACAGCAGAATGAAAATACTAGCCAATGTATTGTAAACATATTGAGTGCGCCTGAGGGGGCACACTAAAGTGTCCAGTATTATGATAGATTAGTGAAAACAGGGGAGAATAACAGATAATTTTATCCGATCTCGCCTGTTATAAAATATTAACGTGTAATTACATGGGGGTAGTCCAATCATCACCTATACATATACATTGGCTCATCCTGTAAACAATGTAACACAATACTTATTCAGTAGAAACAGTAACAATAAAAGTATTACAAAAATGCACAATTCAACCAGAATCATCCCACAGCTCATATCTTAACTCGAGTGTCAAAAAGAGGGGGAGGGGTGTTTAACCACCCAATATTCGAGAAAAAGGGGAGAGACACATACTGAGAAGATATAAAGTGCTGCACACCCCGATTAATGTCAAAAAGAAAAAGAAGATATCCCCCGTGGGGTTTTAAAGCAGCAATAAATTATGAAAATAATAGGTTGTTACTTGAAAAAGTTTTTTTATTAATGGAACTTAACCATGATGGTTAAAATAGGAGCTGTGCTACAGGAGATAACACAAATGAAGCTGGCACAAGTATTATACAATGATCAAGCGCTAGAATAGGGTGATAATCCTGACGCGTTTCGACCCCGTTGGGTCATCTTCAGAGGATTGAGGCGTTGTGACAAAATTTGCGTATTAGAGTTCATGGATGTGACCATAGAAATATAATAATATATATATGTTTAACAGTATAATTACCAATCACATTGTGTTTGAGCAGTTTCTCCTGAGCTTATAGTTCTCCGACGTCTCCCCCACCGGGTCCCGACAAGAGTCCCCGGCCGTCCACCACGTCAACAGGGGAAAAGGGGGGTGTTAATCGCCCATGCGTGTCTTACAAGGAGTCACACCAAGTGGATATTTCCCAAAACTGGGGAGGAGCGTGGAGGCAAGCGAGCGAGACCTGCAGCCAAAGCATCAAATAACAGACAACTGTACCATCAGTGCGTTCGGTTTAGCACGGATAGAGATATATGTATCATGTGTAATTTTTTGAAAAAAAGAGATAACTCTGTAATTTATTTAATTAAATATTTGTTGGATGTTGTCTGTGCTTGGGGTCAGCGATGTATGAATATTCCTATAGTGATGATGGTAACAAAAGGGGGGGAGGGGAAGGGGTTAACAAGGGTAAGTAGGACTGCATATAGATATCAGTATAGCAGAGTATGTAATGTAATAGGTAAATAGTGGTATCTATGTGTTGGCCGTGAAACAAGTGACGAAGTAGGGTGAAAAAACACCCCTCCCCCTCTTTTTGACACTCGAGTTAAGATATGAGCTGTGGGATGATTCTGGTTGAATTGTGCATTTTTGTAATACTTTTATTGTTACTGTTTCTACTGAATAAGTATTGTGTTACATTGTTTACAGGATGAGCCAATGTATATGTATAGGTGATGATAGGACTACCCCCATGTAATTACACGTTAATATTTTATAACAGGCGAGATCGGATAAAATTATCTGTTATTCTCCCCTGTTTTCACTAATCTATCATAATACTGGACACTTTAGTGTGCCCCCTCAGGCGCACTCAATATGTTTACAATACATTGGCTAGTATTTTCATTCTGCTGTAATGACAACCCCTACCATCTGGAGCATCACATGTACGTTTTTTGTCAAATCCAATGGAGGTAGCCTATGGCTGCCCCGAATGCATTCCAACCACCCACAGCTTTCTAGATCTTTGTACACTAGAATGCAATTTATAGGTTTCTATAATCCTGTTACATATTGTCTGCATTGTGGTGTTCCCCTGCTTCTCTCCCTTCCGGAGCCCGATGTGGGTCCCATGGGCCGTGGACCCGTCCTGGGGATGGGGGCTTCGTCGTTGCGTCTCTTCCTGGCAGGAAAAGAGGGGGGGCACAATTAAAGGGTCCGTGCCTCCTTTCTGCACCCTCGGGTGTATCGCTGACCCCAAGCACAGACAACATCCAACAAATATTTAATTAAATAAATTACAGAGTTATCTCTTTTTTTCAAAAAATTACACATGATACATATATCTCTATCCGTGCTAAACCGAACGCACTGATGGTACAGTTGTCTGTTATTTGATGCTTTGGCTGCAGGTCTCGCTCGCTTGCCTCCACGCTCCTCCCCAGTTTTGGGAAATATCCACTTGGTGTGACTCCTTGTAAGACACGCATGGACGATTAACACCCCCCTTTTACCCTGTTGACGTGGTGGACGGCCGGGGACTCTTGTCGGGACCCGGTGGGGGAGACGTCGGAGAACTATAAGCTCAGGAGAAACTGCTCAAACACAATGTGATTGGTAATTATACTGTTAAACATATATATATTATTATATTTCTATGGTCACATCCATGAACTCTAATACGCAAATTTTGTCACAGCGCCTCAATCCTCTGAAGATGACCCAACGGGGTCGAAACGCGTCAGGATTATCACCCTATTTTAGCGCTTGATCATTGTATAATACTTGTGCCAGCTTCATTTGTGTTATCTCCTGTAGCACAGCTCCTATTTTAACCATCATGGTTAAGTTCCATTAATAAAAAAACTTTTTCAAGTAACAACCTATTATTTTCATAATTTATTGCTGCTTTAAAACCCCACGGGGGATATCTTCTTTTTCTTTTTATATATTTATGGTCGAAGCCCTATGGCCGATACAGATATGAACAATTAGACTTACCATAAGACTTACAACGTAAAATGGACCTGAAGTGTGCCCTGGTCTGATGGTCGGTATACCAAAATAAGGGGGCATACCCTAGATTAGAAATGAATATTTTGTGAAGAGAAATGAATTTGAGAAATGCCCTGAAAAGGGGATGGGAGGGTGGGTACTGCGCACCGGAAACCGACAAAGACCACAGGCGAGCGGGCTGGTTAAATACCCCCGGGTTCCTCCCATAAATTCAGGCCACCATACTGGCCTTCCTACTTATGGTTAAAGTCCTATGGCCGATACGGATATGAACAATTAGACTTACCATAAGACTTACAACATGAAATGGACCTGAAGTGTGCCCTGGTCTGATGGTCGGTATACCAAAATAAGGGGGCAAAAACATTCAGATAGGGGTGTAGTTTTTTCAGTTTTAGCTTTATTTATTGAGCAAGTTTGGTGAATGCTTGTGCCATTTCCACCTAAGGAGTGGGGACGTACCGGGTGAGGTAGGCAGAGTTTCACCTGCTAAGCTCCTAATGACGTAGTCTGGGACCCGTGCCAAAATGCTGCCAAGGCTGCCCCAATACTAAAGAGCGACCGGAGTACTGACTGGGGTCGAGGTGTAGGCTGTGTAACAGAACCCCCAGGTGTTTGATGAACTGGCAAGCACTCACGGGTTTGCCCGAAAAGGTAATAGGGGACTAGAGTTTGAGTGTTCCGGTAGGAGTGACAGTAGGCGGTCGAGTATGGATACTGGACGTTGTTTATTTTATAGAGATGGATGTCTATCCTGGAGCTTGATTGCTGGGTTTTAGACACTGCAAGGTGAAGGATGAAAGGGTGTTGGCAGCGAGGCAACTACACAGAACTTGGCCCGCGGGATTGCTGTGGGTGAACTCGCTGGGCCGCCAGAACCCGAACTAGGCTAAGTAAATGGCTGCTTGTATGAGCAAACTGGGGAGAAGGCCAAATGGTGAACTGGTTAAGATAGTAGACATGTCCCAGAAGATGACAGCCTGGAACGAACGTACAGTGGACATTAAACTGGTGTTGCCAAGATAATTACACCCGCCTGCGCAGGAAGGACATAACAGAGCGATGCGGACCTGGCTTCATCAAGAAGATCGCCTCGGACCAGATGTCGGTGGCGAAAGCCACGACCTGTCCTGTCCAGATAAGACCCTAGAGTTGAGCGGCTGCCATGACCGGGTGTAGCTTGAAGAGGGAGGAAGTCCGGGTAAACCCGGGGTTTAGGAGTGCCTCTGGAGGCCATGTTCTTGTAAACCAATGGTGGCCAAAAATTGCAGCGAAGCCTGTGGAGGCTGTGGCATCTGTCACTACCTGGGGTGATAAGGGCGACATAGATGGTATAATCATTGATATACCGATCCACATAGTACGGAACCTTCCGACATTGATAGGTCCACATTCCCAGGAAAGACTGAAGCTGCTTCTTAGTACACACACATGTATGGGTGAAGTCTTGGGGAACTGGTCTGATGCGGGTCAGCTTGTCAAGAGGGAGGCTGGCCTGCGTGGCATTGTTAGTTCGGAAGAGGTTATTGTAGACCTCTGGTCCGGATTGTTGAGTTTTAGAACCTGCAAGCTGAAGGACGTAATGGTTTTTCCAGCAAGTCAAGTGGTGTCTACATAGTACCTGGCTGCCAGTGCCAGTAAAAGTGAATTTGTTAGGCCATAGAAAACCACAGAGGGCCAGGTAGATGGCTGCTTGGATGACTAGACTGGGGAATCTGAGGTTTTTGACATGTTCCTAAAGATGGAAGTTGTGATGGGCAAGCGTTTGCCGTTAGCTATGGGCTGATGCTTCTGGATGCCACGTAGAAGGGATCTTACTGTATGGGCCGTAAACACAGACGTCTCTCTGGGGTCCTGTAAAGACAGGAAATGCTGGATGCTGGCTAGGTATGGCCTGATAGTGTTATGAGAAGGAGCCAGCTGTGTGTGGCCATACGATACCTGGTGCGGGATGGAACCTGAACTCAACTGACCTAAGCAAGAAAGGATACAGAAAATAATGAGTGGCTCGTATGAAGATGCCGCTGGAGACAACTGGCCGATTAAGTGCCACTGAAGAATGATGTGTGACATTGTGTGCCACTGGGAATGTGTTTGTACTGATTGCAAGAAGTCATGCTAAGATGCGAGCCCTGCAATGATTGCAAGAGTTGTGCTTAAATACGTGCTTGCAACAATTGCAAGGGAGTTTGTGTCAATGGAGATATATTTGCAGTGACTGCGAGAAGTCCATATTACTGCATTTGCTTGCACGGACTGCAAGGAGTTATGCTTGGATGCGTGTTTGCAACGATTACAAGAAGTTATGTTTGGATGCGTGCTTGCAACGATTGCAAGAAGTTATGCTTGGATGTGTCCTTGCAACAATTGCAAGAAGTTGTGACTGGATGCGTGCTTGCAATGATTGCAAGAAGTTATGCTTGGATGCATGCTTGCAACGTTTGCAAGAAGTTATGCTAAGATGCGTGTCTTGTAATGATTGTAATGCCCCGTACACACGGTCGGATTTTCCGATGGAAAATGTGTGATAGGACCTTGTTGTCGGAAATTCCGACCGTGTATGGGCTCCATCACACATTTTCCATCGGATTTTCCGACACACAAAGTTGGAGAGCAGGAGATAAAATTTTCCGACAACAAAATCCGTTGTCGGAAATTGCGATCGTGTGTACACAAATCCAACGGACAAAGTGCCACGCATGCTCAGAATAAATAAAGAGATGAAAGCTATTGGCCACTGCCCCGTTTATAGTCCCGACGTACGTGTTTTACGTCACCGCGTTCAGAACGATCGGATTTTCCGACAACTTTGTGTGACCGTGTGTATGCAAGACAAGTTTGAGCCAACATCCGTCGGAAAAAATCCTAGGATTTTGTTGTCGGAATGTCCGAACAAAGTCCGACCGTGTGTACGCCCTATAAGAGTTGTGCTTAAATGTGTGCTTGCAATGATTGTAAGGGAGTTTGTCGCTGGAGATGTGTTTGTAGTGGCTGTGAAAAGTTCGTATTACTGCATGTGCTTGCAAAGATTGCAAGAGTTATGCTTGGATGCGTGCTTGCAACGATTGCAAGAAGTTGTAATTGGATGCGTACTTGCAACGATTGCAAGAAGTTATGCTTGAATGCATGCCTGCAATGTTTGCAAGAAGTTTATGATTGGATGCGTGTTTTCAATGATTGCAAGAAATTGTGCTTGGGTGTGCTTGCAGCGATTGCAAGAAGTTATGTTTGGGTGCGTACTTGCAACGATTGCAAGAAGTTGTGCTTGGATGTGTGCTTGCAACAATTGCAAGAAGTTATGTTTCGATGTATACTTGCAACGAATACAAGAAGTTTATGCTTGGATGCGTACTTGCAACGATTGTGGGAAGTTGTGCTTGGATGTGTGCTTGCAATGATTGCAAGAAGTTATGTTTGGATGCGTACTTGCAATGATTGCAAGAAGTTGTGCTTGAATGTGTATGAAATTTAATCCGATATGAACCGATTGTAGAGTGTATGATAATGAATCCAATATAAAGTCGGACTGTGGAGAGTATGAATATGGATCCGATATGAATCGCTGTGCCACCGACGCGACTAGATTTGATTTGAAATGTAGCGTGTATGTAATTAAACCGATACGAATCATTCTTATGTTGTATACAATGAATCCTGATATGAAATCGGTTTGTAAAGCGTACGAAATGAAACCAACATGAATCGGATTGTGTGACTATAAGGGGGGATAGTAGTGAGGCGAAGGTTTTAACAAATGAATCAGGACCATGACTGAACTTTGAAGGAAGATGGGGTGTGGCTTTTTTTTTATTATTTATTTATTTATATATTTTTATTTTATTTTATTTTTTTTAACTTGACTGACCTGGAGGAAAATGACAGATGACAACCGGTGAAAGGTTTGACTATCTGACTTGAAAAGTGACTTGTAACCTGTTTAAGCGACAGGTGCATAAAAATAGAAATGAGTGAAATGTGTGCCGTGACTGCGCCAATGAGGCCAAGCCAACTGGGGCTTGCCGGGATGAATCGATGCCTGGCGGATGCCCTAGACTTGAATCGGGGCGCGGCATGTGACAACGAAATGAATGAAATGTTTGCCTTAGAGTGAAATGAATGAAAATGTTTCGCCATGACAGGGGCACGAATCGGTCGGGCCGCAGCTGCGACTGACAGCGAACTAGACTCTGGATCATGTACTGAAATGAGGCAAAAGGAAAAACACTAGTGCACACCGGAACAAATCGGTGCATCACGGATGCGACTGGATTTGAATCGGAGTGCGGTATGTAACAGTGAAATGTTTGCCCTGACAGAGGCACGAATCGTTCATGCCGCGACTGCGACTGACAGCGAACCAAGCTCTGGTGCAGGTGTTGGATGAGGCCGAAACATTTTACTTATTTATTTATGCTAGTTTTTTTTTTCTCTTTCTTTTTCCATTTTTTTTCCGACTGCGACAAACGACAAGTCGGACTGTGGAGCACAAAATGAAATGAGACAAGACAACTGGGGCGCGCCGGGATGAATCGGTGCATCTCGGATGATACTGGATTCGAATCGGGGCGCGGTACGTGACAGTGAAATAAGTTAAATGATGAAATGAATGAAATGATTTGTCATGGTAGAGGCACGTGCCATGACAGAGGCACGAATCGGTCATGCCGCGACTGCGACTGACAACAAACCGGACTCTGGAGCATGTACATGAAATGTGGCCGAAAATACCTGGGGCACGCCGGAATGAATCTTTGCATCATGGATGCGACTGGATTTGAATCGGAACGTGATACGTGACAGTGAAATGATTTCCCATGACAGAGGCACGAATCAGTAAGCCGCAAACTGTGACTGACAATGAACCGGATTCTGGAGCATGTACTGAAATGAGGCTGAAAAAATAACTGGGGCACGCCGGAACGAATCGGTGCATCACGGATGCGACTGGATTTGAATCGGAACGTGACAGTGAAATGATTTCCCATGACAGAGGCACGAATCGGTGAGTTGCAAACTGCGACTGACAAGGACCGGACTCTGGAGCATGTACTGAAATGAGGCCAAATAACAATTGGGGCTCAACGGGACAAATCGGTGCATCACAGATGCGACTAGATTCGAAGCGCAGTACATGACGGTGAAATGAGTGAAATTATTGAAATGATAAGCCATGACAAAGGCACAAATCTGTGTGCCGTAATTGCGACTGATAATGAACAGGACTGTGGAGCATGGTATAAAACATGAGGCAAGAACAAGTGCGACGCGGCTGGACAAACAGGTGCAAAGCGGACACAACTGGATTCGAATCAGAGTGAGGTACGTAAAATGAATGAAAAAATGTTTTTAGAAATGATAGAGGCACGAATCGGTGGCTGAGTGCTACGGCTACGTGCAGGGTTTCTTAACGAATGACTCGAAAGTTCCGTATCGGGGTTTGAGCGACACACGGTATCTAGCAAATGGTGATACATGAGATGAAATGTCAACGAAACCCTACCTGCGACAGACGAGCCAGACACGTTTGTACGAAAAACTACGAACAGGAACGGAAGCCTCTCAGAAACTGCGAATGGGAACCGAAAGCCGCTGAAATTTCTAACGCGCAACTTCACGAACGCCAACGAGTTGGAAGAGTCGGCCTAGTGAAGTAACGTACCGCGCACCGGAAACCGACAAAGACCACAGGTGAGCGGGCTGGTTAAATACCTCCCGGGCTCCTCCCATAAATTCAGGCCACCATACTGGCCTTCCTACATATATATATACATACATATATATATATATATATATATATATCAGGATCAAACATTTATGGCAGGATCAAAAAAAAAGGTGGGGGGGGGGATTTGCAAATGATTGGTCAAAAATGTCAGGAGGAAAAAATAGAAGGCAGAAGACAAGCACAGAAGGAACCTACTAAGAGACAAGGGCTGTTTGTGAAGAAGTGACTGCAGCCGGAGGATCTGCCTAGATCCCAACTAGTGGATCAGGTCATGATGGGCCAGTATCTGGTCAGCTGGTGATTTACATCATTAGTCAGGCGTTTTGCTGTCAACCCTGAAAAATGTTCAATTTTGATGGACAAAGTAAAGTACCTGAGGTACATTGTGGGGAGGAGTCCAGGTAAGGCAACAGTTGAATAAAGTAGACGTGACCACCCTTACAAAGGTCCAGAAATCATTGATGATTCAGTAGAATGGCTGAGGAAGCTGTTCTGAAGTTAGTCTGCTTTATGCTAATATCCAGTGCGGGTTGCTATAGATTTTTCCCAAGACTTTATTGTACTTATATCGAATGAGGGTTTGGGAGTAGTCTTGTCTCAAGAGGTCAAACAGGAAGAACACCCTATTGCTTTTCTCAGCAGAAAGCTGACAGCTGCTTAGCAAACTACACAGTGGTGAAAATTGTTGTGGTCAAGCATAGACCCAGAAGATGCCCTTTCTCAAGTGCATTGTAAGGTGTTTCATAGTGCCTCCACCACCTCCAGGTTGAGACGAAGGTAAAGAATGCCATGGAAGAGTCTGGGATGGGAAAAGTATATCTCCCTATTTGGGTTATTGTCCCTGCAGGAGGGGTTTATATGCAGGTATCTCCACAAAGCAGAGGTGTAGACAACTACTGTATATGTGAAAAGTCATGAGAACATTAGTATTTCTGGGAACTGCTGGAAACTGCCTTTAGCCTGGAAAACAGCCCTAACAGCTCTGGGACTATGACACCCCTACCCTTGGTACAAGCCTATTGTCAGTGAAGCTGTCTCTAGTTATAGAAACATGTAAAGGCTGATAACTAGCATTAGGCAGCATAAGCTGAAGGATGATGAGAAGTCCAAGGTGTTTGACTGTAGTTGACCTATTATGTTAGGGACATGATCACAGTATACTCATCCCTCCTCTAACTTTATTCACACTTCACTGATTTGTGTAATAAAAATACTAAATCAGGGAACTAAACTCCCCAAATAAAGGCTATTAATAAATGCAGCAGCATTCTATGTAACTCTACTGCCAACATTTTTTTATTTCTCACAGTAAAGCTGTTACTGCCTAAAATGCTGACCTTGCAGTGGTACCTGTTTTATAAGCTTTAATTCAATATATAATGAAATGATGGATTTGTGTGTGTGAAAACAGATCCACACAATGCTTTGTCAGCTCAGAATGCCTTTGGGAGCATGAATGCTTTTGACAATCATACTAAGCACGTGTTTGAGTGCACACCAATTTTTAATGATTAGTACATCGGTGCTTATGATGTATTTAGGGTGTCTGTTTCTGAATATTTCTGCTGTCACAGTAACAAAAAGTACCATGATTACAGTTAGTGGGGAACAAAGAACATGCTGTCAGGCAAATTAGTAAACTAAGTCAGCAGTGCTGGAGACAAATATATCATGTTTGTAGTGCCACGTTATCTGACTTGTGATTATTGTGGATGTAGAACCTATGCAGACAATAACTTTTTCTTCTATCTGGAGAATGTCATTTGCAAGCAGACTGAAAATGATACATTGGTAAAACAGGTTATAATACTCCTGCTCATTCAGGGAGAGGACTTCTCAGTTGCTCACAGGTCTGGGATAGTTTCAATTCGGGTTACAACGGCACAATCCATCTTTTGTAGGTAAGGAAGTAACTGCATACCCTTCGGAGGATGTTGTGTTTAAACAATCTATCTATAATTGAATTGTGAAGTGGAAAGCTCACATGTGAGAGACAAATTGAAAGAATGAATAATTTGGTGCTTTGGTGCAGAAAGTTGGTTTAACTAAAACTAAAAAAAGATAGGCTTTGGGACACAAAACATACTTTATCCTTGGATTTTGTGACATAACCAGACGCAGAATGGAAATTGGGCATTTGTCAAACAGTACTGAAGGGCTAGTGTAAAACCCTGTAGGATACAAAAAACTTATGTCTTATATGTCCTTTATTTTGCTGGGCTGCATTTTGGTCCCAGTCTGGACCTAGATATAACTACCATCATATATGTTGTTGAAAATGACTGTGGACTTCTACATTTGTAGAGTGCATAGTTTATTAAGAATTTCTACAATATTATGTATTGTACACTCAAGACACAGACTTACTTCCTAACTGAAAAATTATCTGAAATTCAAAGCTGACGGTCAATAAAAAAAATGTAGATCATCTCTTTTGTAACCTTGCATTTATATAGGGAATGCAACTGCTTCTGTTTCTATAAGGCTAGTTGCCATTTATGATATTATTGTCTTGCACACTGTGGTCCTTTACCAGACCCCCAAATATATTTCATATGTAGAAAGGTCAGTATGATGACCTGAATTTATGGGAGGAGCCCGGGCGGTATTTAACCAGCCCGCTCGCCTGTAGTATTTGTCGGTTTCCTATGCACGATACTACGTCACTAGGCCGACTATGCGAAACTCAGCGTCCGTGAGATCTCGTGTTCATGAGTTCCCGTATTCGATAAGTTGCCATGTTCGAGATTCGAGGTCCTCGTTACCGATTCGTAAAATCGTAGAACGAGTCTGGCTCGGCTGTCATAGGTAGGGTTTCGGTTGACGTTTTTCATTTCACGCATTGTTAGATATCATGTCACTAAACCGTAATATCAAACTTACGAATCACTCGCAAAAATTTCACAACGTATCGTAATGCATACCACTCGCACCATCGTTACGTTAGCCATTTTCGTTGTTTTGTACCCCACCGCGACGCAGACGTAGCTTCTTTCAGGCATATCTAAACTGTTTATGATGCTTCATGAGACAAGTCGTTGTCATTCACAAAATTCTCCATACCGACTCGTGTCAGTTCGATACCAATTCATTTCACAAATATTTCTGAAACATTTCTGAAACATTTCTAAAACATTTCTAAGCATTTCAAACCATTTCGAATCATTTCATTCATTTCAGTCACCTACCGCGCTCCGATTCGAATCCAGTCGCATCTAAAGATGCACCAATTTGCTCCGGTGTGCCCCATTCGCTACGGCCTCATTTCAGTACATGCTCCAGAGTCCGATTCATTGTCAGTCGCAGGTTACGGCTTACCGATTCGTGTCTCTGTTATGGCCATCATTTCACTGTCACGTATCACGTTCCGATACGAATCCAGTCGCATTAAAAAACGCACCGATTTGTCTCGGCGTGCCCCAGGTATTTACCACATTTCGGTACATGCTCCAAAGTCCGATTTGTAGTCAGTCGCAAACAGCGGCATGATCGATTCGTGCCTCTGTCATGGCAAACAAACCATTTCACTGTCACGTATCGCGCTCTGATTCGAATCCAGTTGCATCCATGATGCACCGATTTGTTACGGTGTGCCCCAGTTGTTTGGCCTCATTTCAGTACATGCTCCAGAGTCCGGATCGTTGTTAGTCACAGATGCGGTGCGACCGATCCGCAACTCTGTCATGAGAATCAATTACCATTCATTTCACTCCCACATATCGCTCCCCGTTTCGAATCCAGTCGCATCCGAGATGCACCGATTTGTTCCGGTGTGCCCCAGTTGTTTCGGCCTTATCCAGTACCTGTACCAGAGCCCGGTTCATTGTCAGCTGCAATAGCGGCACAGTCAATTCGCGCCTCTGTCAGGGCAAACATATTAATCATTTCATTGTTACATACTGCTCTCCGATTTGAATTCAGTCACATCCAAGATGCACCGATTCGTTTCGGTGTGCACCAATATTTGCTGTTGCCTCATTTCAATACATGCTTCAGAGGCCGGTTCGCTGTCAATCGCAGTCGTGGCATGACTGAGTCAGACCTCTGTCATGGCAAGATGTTATTCATTTCATGATCAAGGCAAACATTTCATTCATTTAATTAATGACACATCGCACTTTGGTTTCGAATCTTGGGCAATTGTGAGGCATCGATACATCCCGGTAGGCCACGACAGTCTTAGCTTTGTTTCATGCCATGCCCCACAGTTCGATTTATAGCTCGTCGCAGTCCCGGCATACCGATTCGAGCCACAGTGAAGGCATGCATGTTTCACTCATTTATCTTATCCCATGCACTTGTGGTCTAAGTCACCATACAAATTACTTCTTCAACCTAATTAGCAAACCCTTCACGAGTTGTCACCTTTTCATTTTCCGCCAGGTCAGTCAAGTTCAGTAGGTCCACCCTGTACCAGGTTGGACGATATCCCCCCAGGTAAAAAAAAAAAACCCTGAAAGAGCACAAGCTGGGTACGTATGCCTTTTTAGGGAAAAGAAGCAAACTTGAAATTCATGTCACCCAACAGCATGGCATTAAGTGGAAGGAGGCATACAATTTTACCATGAAATTGACTTTAGGGTCGAAGAGTAGCTCCTGGCTCTTCGACACATTTCCTCAGTCCCTCGCCTGGATACTCTTGCACAAAGCTCAGTGTCAAGAGGTCATCCATTACCTGGACGGCTTCTTACTAATAGAACCACCCAGCATGCCCCCAAGAGACCTCGACAAACTGAGAGTCATATTCAGAAATCTCAATGTTCCCAGCGCTGAGCATAAAGTTGACGGTCTAGCACACAACATTACCTTTCTCGGAGTCAACTTAGATACCTGCACCATGCAGGCCAGCCTCCCCCTCGACAAACTAACCCGCATTAGGGCGGTCCTCTGAGAATTTACCCACACTAGGGGGTGTACCAAAAAGCAGCTGCAATCTCTCCTGGGAATGCTTAATTTCTCCATGCAAATCATTCCACAGGATCGCACCTTCATGTCACGTCTGCTGATATTTCTTTCACAAACACAAGACCCTGATCAGATCCTCAATCTAGATACTGCAGCAGTAGCGGACCTATCCATGGGGGAGGAATTCCTTTCCGCCTGGAATGGTATATCCCTATTCATACCTACGGTCTCGTCCCTTTCACCCCAGGTGGTGACAGATGCTGCAGCTTCCACAGGCTTCGCTGTAATTTTTGGCCACCAGTGGTTTTCAGGACCCTGGCCTTCACAGATACTGTTAATACCTGGCTTCACCCGAACATCCTCCCTCTTCGAGCTCTATCCGATAGTGGCAGCCGCACAGCTCTGGGGTCATCATTGGACAGGGCAAACTGTGGTCTTCACCACCGACAATCAGGCCACGGCAGATATTATCAACAAAGGCAGGTCCAAGTCCCTATCAGTCATGTCCTTCCTGCGCAGACTGGTACAACTGTCTTTACAACATCAGTTTAATATCCACTGTTCATTTATTCCAGGCAAGTACAACCTAGCAGCAGACGCACTATCACGTTTTAACTATACTTCCTTTTTCAAATAGGTGCCCGAAGCCGATCCAGTTTCGGCCCCTATCCCTGTTTGGTCTCAGCTGACCCTGGACTAGTACAACACCTTCAAGGAGCGACCCAGCTCATCAACCACTCACTGTCCTATAACACACTCAAAGTCTAAAAGACAGCTTGGAGTGCATTCAATAAATTCCTGGCACCCTGCTCCGAAGAAACAACAGATGTCAAACATCTCATAATACTATTCGGCTATACCTAGCCAGCATACAACATTTCTTGACTCTGCAAGACCCCGCAAAGTCTTCTCTGTGTTCATCCCACGCTATCCGAGCCATCCTACGTGGCACCCAGAAACACCAACCGGTGGTCAGTACCAAATGTTTACCCATAACGGGGGCCATCTTTAGGGGTATGTCGACCATCCTGAATACTTCTCCCCAGTACGGTCCTACAAGCAGCCATATACTTGGCCTACTACGGGTTCTTGCGACCTGGAGAGTTCACCTTTAGCAACCCCGCAGTCCAAGTGCTACGCAGACGGCACTTGGTTCGCTACCAAGACCACTTCGTCCTCCACCTTGCGGTTTCTAAAACCCAGCAGGTAGGCTCTGCAGTGGACATCCACCTTTACAAAACCAATAATAGCTGGTGTCCAGTCACCGTACTCAATCATCTTCTCTCACTCCTGCCTGAACAACCGGACTCCAGCCCCCTTCTACCATTTCCAGTCAAACCCTTAAGTGCCTGTCAGTTTGTGAAACACATAAGGATACTTCTCTGCAATCTTCACCTTTACCCCTAGCCAGTACTCCGGCCACTACATTCGTATTGGAGTGGCCTCGGCGGCATCCCGCCATGAAGTCCCAGACCATGTCATTAAAAGACTAGGCAGGTGGAAGTCAGCCTGCTTCGCCCGTTATATCCCTAATCCTCAAGTGGAGATGGCACAGGCTTTTTCCAAATTAGCTCAATGAACAACTGAAAAACTAATAAAATACTATACCCCTACCTGAATGTTTTTGCCCCCTTATTTTGGTATACCGTCCATTAGACCAAGGCACACTTTCAGGTCCATTTCATGTGGTAAGTCCACACTTCCAGGTCCATTTCATTTGGTAAGTCTTATGTTAACCATAAATGTTAGCCATGTCCGTATCGGCCATAGGGCTTCAACCATAAATATAAATATATATTGTAACATTGGGGGATGTCTAGCTCAGTGGTAGATGCATTTTCAGTGAGTTCCCAGCCAACAGGAACTTTAGTTTAAGGGTGTGGTAGCCCTCTTTTATTGAAAGTAAACAAAAAGGAAAGTTAATACATTCATTTGGTTGCGCACACAGGGGTTCTTGTAACATAACATATGAAAAATGCCTATCCACCTGGCTCTTAAAGTAGATGAACACCCAATGTCATCCTTTCTAAACTGCCATAGGGGTTATCTATAAGAATATACATGCCTCCTGCTTGTATCTTTACCTGTCAAATGTCTCCCCTCTGTCTGTTATGAGAACCCAAAAACTGCAGATTCTGTGGGTTGGTCTGTTGTCTGGAGCTCAGTGGGTGGAGTCGTGATGTCAGTAGACTCCCCACCCACCTCTACATTCCCCTTGTCAATATGCATTTTCTCCTGCACTGAACTTCTGTTATGATCGCTAACATCCAGTGAAAAGACAGGAAAGTAACCACATGACTTCAGCATGCCAAATCATGCTGAGGGGTGGAACAGCCAATTCTTGCAGAGCTGTTGAAGAAAGGAGTGAGGGTGGGAATTAAAAAATAATGCATGTCTTAGGCTAGTGCACGAGATATGTAAATCACGTGTCACTCACAGCAAGGGGGAGGATTTGACAAAGTTTTTCCCTGTTTGTCAAGATTTATCTCACTGAAGAATAAAAGAGGATTTGCTTTTTTGCTCTCCACATTGCTTTGCTTTTATTGTGATCACAATTTTATGCCATTGTATGTTGGTTCTATGGAAATAAAAACCCTAATTGCTTTTGATCTGCACCATCTGGAGCCCTTTTCTTTTTACATATCTTTCACCATGAACTTGTTCATCTCATTCGTCCGGCCATCATTGGCCCAAGGGTTGATCTACTAGCGGTGATCGAATTGGATGGATTCTGTCTTCTGAAGATACCGGAGCCTGCTCCAGTTTCCCTGCTGAACATTCCAGGATACCTCAAGCTGTCTCTATCCATGCCTAATTGATCTGGTGTCGCTGACAACCAGATCCATTAGTTCCGGTAAGAGTACCCATTCATTTCCTTTTTATGATACCTGCTGTCAACACTACTTTTGATGTCTCTGACTGCTCATATGAAGATGTCCTCAATTTAATAGACTCCTGATCCTCATAACCATTTCCTTTGGGGATACTAGCTGCCAATGTTACATTTTTTGTCTTTGACTGCTTACACGTAGATGTC
Organism: Lithobates clamitans; assembly: GCA_037952925.1. Taxonomy (NCBI): domain Eukaryota; kingdom Metazoa; phylum Chordata; class Amphibia; order Anura; family Ranidae; genus Lithobates; species Lithobates clamitans. The sequence goes on along the minus strand of JBBGZY010000399.1, from coordinate 11,184,574 downwards.
CACCATCTGACGGACTCCTTGCTATTATCACTATCACTTTTTATTTGTGATTTTCATATCACTTTTCTATTGATTCACTTGTGATTTAAAATTCAACAGGACTTGTTCGTTTGTAGTTCATATTCTATATATGTACATTCACATGTCCTTAATAGCTGTTCCACACAGCCTTTATTAGCGCCACATTTTTACCCACCTCGAATAAAAGAGGATTGCTCAGAGCTGGATTAACTCTTTGTGGCAAGACTGGTCTCAATTTGATAGCAAATCTTATACTCTACATTATGACATAAAAAATCAGGTTTATATCCACTTTAAGGCTTGCTCAGCCTTGGGCGCAGTACCTTGCTGCTCAGCCTTCCACTTCAGGCTCTCATCTGTCTCTTTCAGACTATTCCTTTGCCAACACCGTCCATGTAGATAGCAGCCCCACACTGCTCTGATCCTCAGACTTGGGTCTCTGGCTTTCACTGTGCACACATGCACTCTCTAGCTTCCCTAATGCACACATGCACTCTCTGACTTCTCCAGTGCACACCTGCACTCTGGTCTCCTTGGGAGGGTGGAGCCCAGAACCTTGGTCCTGACTCTACTATCAAGCCCACACACACCTGAACAATCAGTGTGTCGGTGAGTCTCAAAACCTGGACCCAGGACTGGGGATTTTATCCCACCCGGATCTCTAAGAAATCCACGGGCTCCAGGTCCCAAAGTGGAATTTAGTAGATAATGAAGAAACTGAAAAGCCAGTTTCCTCCCAAACAAGCAAATACACTGGACCCCCCAACCTGCCTGGTTGAAAATCCTGTATTCATACACTGGTGGGGTACCACACTACCACAATAAATATATATCTATATATATATATATATATCTATATGTATATATATCGATATATATATATATATATCTATCTATATATATATATATATATATATATATATATATATATATATATATAGATATAGATATATATATATATATATATATAGATATATAGATATATATATATATGTGTACTGAGCACAATTATAAATGCAACACTTTTGTGTTTGCCCCTATTTATCATAAGCTGAACTCAAAGATCTATGACTTTTTCTATGTACACAAAAGGCCTATTTCTCTTAAATATTGTTCACAAATCTGTCTTAAGCTGGCCATACACCTATAGATTATCTGCAGATTTTCTATGGTTAGATAAAAAAAGTGGGAGATTCCTCCATCCACAGTTTAGCAAACATGGAGAAATCTGTTGCACATTTTCCATCTAACCATAGAAAATCTGCAGATAATCTATAGGTGTATGGCCAGCTTAAGTCTGTGTTAGGCTCGATTCACACCTATGCATGTTGCTTTTGAGCGTTTTTGGAGGTTTTTTTTTCATGCTTGCCACGTTTTTGAGCAGCGTTTTTGCCGCGATTTTGCCGCGATTTTGCCGCGATTTGCGTTTTGCGTTTTTTTTTTTTTTTTTACAGTCTTAAAAAAATTTAAAAAAATAAATAAATAATAAAAAAAAAAAAACGGCAAAAACGCATCAAAAACGCACCAAAAACGCATCAAAAACGCTGCAAAAACGGTGCACTTGCGTTTTTGATGCTTGTCCATCGAATTCTATTACATGCAAAACGCTGCATTTTGCATGAAAAAAAGTCCCTGACCCTTTCCAAAAATGCAGAGAAACAAAAAGGCATTGATGTGAACATGTTCCATAGGAACCCATGTTAAAAAATTCCCGTGCATTTCTGCAAAATGCAAAATGCATCAAAAAACGCGCTAGTGTGAATGGAGCCTTAGTGAGCACTTCTCCTTTGCCGAGATAATCTATCCACCTCACAGGTGGGACATATCAAGATGCTGATTAGACAGCATGATTATTGCACAGGTGTGCCTTAGGCTGGCCAGAATAAAAGGCCACTCTAGGGAGGGCACGCACTGACGTCACCACGCTGTTGAGAGGAGGACGGGCTCCTGTGTTTGCCAGCCGGCATTGATTTTATGAGATTTTTATCTTTATACATGTAAGTGCAATATTACCCCTTTCTTCCTTTAATAAATTGGTCATACTGTATCACGCTATGGTCAGTCTCTCTTCTTTCTGAGCCTATCCCGAGTACATCTCCAGTATGGCTACGAATCAAGGAGATGCTTAGGGGGTTACCATCACTAGGTCCATTTCCTGTGTGTGTCAAGCAGCCATCCTTGGAAGATAAAGGCTGTGGCTGGGCTATAGCCAAACGTCTCTTTCTGCTTACTATCTGGTAAGCAGGCAATTTATATGGTGGTCGGGCACTCTTTCATACGTGTGGAGTCACTGTGGTGTTATTCACCCATTGAGTTTATGGACTATTTTTATCATTAATGATTTACTTGTTGTTATGGGCACAATTCTCCTCCATTTTTAATCACTCTAAAATGTGCAGTTTTATTACACAGCACAATGCCACAGATGTCGTAAGTTTTGAGGGAGCGTGCAATTGCTATGCTGACTGCAGGAATGTCCACCAGAGCCGTTGTTCTTGAATTGAATGTTAATTTCTCTACCATAAGCTTTAAAGGTGCTTCAGAGAATTTGGCAGTACATCCAACTGGCCTCACAACCGCAGACCAAGTGTAACCACACCAGCCCAGGACCTCAACATCCAGGTTCTTCACCTCCAAGATCATCTGAGATCAGCCATCCGGACAGCTGCTCCAACAATCGGTTTGCATAACACAAAGAATTTCTGCACAAACTGTCAAAAACCGTCTCAGGGAAGCTCATCTGCATGCTCGTCGGCCTCATCGGGGTCTCGACTTGACTGCAGTTCGTCGTCGTAAGTGGGCAAATGCTAACATTTGATGGCATCTGGCACTTTGGAGAGGTTTTCTCTTCATGGATGAATCCCAGTTTTCATTGTACAAGGCAGATGGCAGACAACGTGTATGGCGTCATATGGGTGAGCGGTTTGCTGATGTCAACATCAACATGTGGATCGAGTAGCCCATGGTGGCGGTGGGGTTATGGTATGGGCAGGCGTATGCTATGGACAACGAACACAGGTGCATTTTATTGATGGCCTTTTGAATGCACAGAGATACCGTGACGAGATCCTGAGGCCCATTGTTGTGCCATTTATCCACGACTATCACCTCATGTTGTAGCATGATAATGCATGGCCCCATGTTGCAAGGATCTGTACACAATTCCTGGAAGCTGAAAACAACCCAGTTCTTGCATGGCCAGCATACTCACCGGACATGTCACCTATTGAGCATGTTTAGGATGCTCTTGATCGGTGTATATGACAGCGTATTCCAGTTCCTGACAATATCCAGCAACTTTGCACAGCCATTGAAGAGGAATGGACCAACATTCCACAGGCCACAATCAACAACCTGATCAACTCTATGCAAAGAAGATATGCTGCACTGCATGAGGCAAATGGTGGTCACACCAGATACTGACTGGTTTGTGGACCCGCAGACCCCCCCAATACAGTAAAACTGCACATTTTAGAGTGATCTTTTATTGTGGCCAGCCTAAGGAACACCTGTGCAATAATCATGCTGTCTAATCAGCATCTTGATATGCCTCCTCCCATATCCACCTCCAGGACTTCTCCCGAGCCTCGCCCATTCTCTGGAATTCCCTACCCCAATCTGTCTGACTGTCTCCAAATTTATCCACTTTAGGCGATCCCTGAAAACTTTCCTCTTCAGAGAAGCCTATCCTGCCTCCATCTAACAACTGCACTATTTTCTCCATTAGCTCATCCCCCACAGCTATTACCCGTTTGTATAACTTGACCCTCCCTCCTAGATTGTAAGCTCTAACGAGTAGGGCTCTCTGATTCTACCTGTATTGAATTGTATTGTAATTGTACTGTTTGCCCTAATGTTGTAAAGAGCTGTGTAAACTGTCGGCGCTATATAAATCCTGTATAATAAGGCCTCATCCACACGGACGTTTTTACAGCCGCGTTTTTGAGCGTTTTTTACAGCTTAAAAACGCCTGTCTATGTTAGTCTATGGATTCATGCCCACCTAGACGTTTTTGAGCTGCAAATGGCATAAGCGTCTTTAAGCTGTAAAAAAAACCCAGGACCAGTGCGTTCCGTGGCGCGGTGCTAGAGCTGTAAAAACGCGAAATGCGCAAAAACGCACAAAAACGCTCAAAGACGCGACTACGTCGTTTTTTCGTGTTTTTTAGTTCCGGCGTTTTTTTGCTCAAAAAAGATGATTGGACACTGTAATCTCTGTAAAAACAGGAAATTCCTGTCTGGACATTAGATTACCCAAGAGTCCTTTGCACAGCCGTGTGACTGTGGTTAGTGAGTTCAAGATGGCAAGTTCTGTGTCACAAGTGGAGCTGATAAGTGCTGTACAGGCCCATCCTGAACTGTGGGATGTGGCACATCCACTTCATGGAGACCACATCCGCAAAGTAAAAGCGTGGCAGGATTACCCCTGGCTGGAAAGAATTACGAAATGCCGAAAGAAAGGAAATAAGTAAGTCTATTTTCCTTGAATGCATGATCTGTTTGTGTGTAATGTAAACGAAGATTGCATATTTAACCCTTTGTTTTCCATGTTATTTTAGGCAAAATTATACAGCGCCGCTGGAAGTCCTTACGTGATCGTGTCAGGAGGGACCTCACGGACGAGGACAAGGCGGCACCTAGTGGAGCACCAGCGCCAGCTAAGAGACCACACGTGTATCACTCAAATTTGCTCTTCTTACGGCAAAATATGATGAGCCATACCAGACCGTAAGTTTTTTTTTTTTTCATATATTTGCCTATGTACATTGCTTTTCAGGCAGTATGCTCCATGGCTATTGAAACCACTTGCCGAAGGCCACATGTACATATACGTCGGCAGAATGGCACGGCTGCACAAATGGGCGTACCTGTACGTCCCTTTTAAGTTGCCGCCTTGGCGGCGCGCTTTTCCATTGCGAGGTCCATGAGTCCGACCGTGGGTCCTGCGAACTCAATGTCCGCGGGCACACCGGCGATCGTCTAAGGGAGAGGAAGAGGTTAACCCATTCAATGCCAGTGTAATTTTTACAGTAATCATTGCAATTTTAATCGCACTGATCACTGTAAAAATGACAATTTTCCCAAAAATGTGTCAAAATTGTCCAATGTGTCCGCCATATTGTCGCAGTCAGGCTAAAAAAGGCTGATCGCCCCCATTACTAATAAAAGAAAAATTAGTAAGAAAAATGCCATAAAACTCTCCCCTATTTCATAGACGCTATAACTTTTGCCAAAAAAAACTTTATTTACTGAAATCTGTAGAAGAATACATATTGGCCTAAACCCAAAAAAAAATTTAGATTTATTTATTTTTGGGGGGATATTTATTACTTAAAAAAATAAAAAATAAAATTAAAAAAAAAAAAATTTACACTCTTTTTTATAGCTCTGAAAAAAAAAGCAAAAAAAATGCAGAGGTGATCAAATACCACCTAAAAAAAGGTCTGTTTGAGGGGAAAAAAAGGACGTAAATTTTTTGGGGAGCCACGTTGCACGACCACCATTGTTAAAGCGACGTTGTGACAAATCGCAAAAAGTGCTTGGGTCTTTGGCCAGCTAAATGGTCCGGGCTGAAGTAGTTACGTTTATACATTTTGTATTATCTGCAGGACAACTTCTAACATTAGACAGGGAGAGGTGGATGCAGAAGAGGCAGAGGTTCAGAGACCGAGCAGTCCCATGATGAGCACTGGATCTCCACGTCCAATCAGCGAGGGAGGTGTTGAGTGCACAGATGAGGTAACTGCTTAGGTCTGCCTGTCTATCTCATTGTCTGTCTGTCCATGTACATGTCAATGTAAACATTTTTATTCTTTTGCAGGAATCAAGGGCTTTGGAATCAGTGTCTCCTGCCAGTCAGCAAGGTGGAGAGCAGCGCGGTCATGGCGGTGTTCGTGGCCGTGGACGTCAGACGAGGGGCGGGTTCAATCCGGAGGCTAATGACAGAGTGCTAGCACTGCTGCAGGAAGTGCGGCAGGAGAGGCGCAGTATGGATGCGTTTTTAGACACCAACAACCCACGCGCCTGCTTCTGCCGCAGCCTATACCACATCTTGGAGGACATTGGGGGAGACCAAGAGAAGCTTTGTATGGATTGCATGTACCGTATTGCAATGCAATACCGACATGCAAAACTAAGTGGCGGGCCACCTCCATGCGATCCATATAATGTTTCTCATGATCCCCCAATGGCCCCTGGGACCTCAGCAGTGCTAGCACCCCCCTCTCACTATCAGCCCCCTCCTCAACGCCAACCACCACCTATCCCGTCCCAGACCTCATTCTATACCCCGCACTCCTATGGTAAATTTCCACCTTCCACCTCCCATTTTCAGCCCTCATACCCTGTACCCCGCTACCAGCAGGATTTTGGGAGTGATCGCCAGGCCCAAGCATTACCCCGTCCCCAATCCCCACATCCCCAAAGCGATCAAGCATCCACCACCACCTATCACCAGTTGTGATCCCAATCCTTTTATAATAAATATGTTTTTTGCTTGAAAATAAATGTGTTCAATTTGTCTTTAATATGATGCACAACAGCACTCCTTTGCACTCTGCTTGTCCTGAAGGCAGAGTGCAAAGGACTCTATCATACTCTGTCTTCGTACAAGCGTAAGCTAGCTCTTTTTTGGGCTTAGCCTAGGCTTACCCCGAAGGCAGAGTCAAATTGACTTGTTGAACAATCCTTGATAAATGGACATAAAAATAACAAATTTCAATTTTGAAATGCTTTATTTTAAAAAAACACAAGAAAGCAAAGGTAGATGTATTCCAAATATTTTTTAGACATAATCATTCTGCCATGATACCTCTCCATCAGTGGATTAAAAAAATTCTGCAAATTGGTTTTGAATGCTCATGACACGTGCAGTTGAACGCAAGTCCATAAATTGAACCCTCTGAAGTTGGTTAATGGGCTCCTGTTCAACATTTTTTCTGTCACTGTCCCGCAGAAAATTGTGCAGAACGCAGAATGCCAGGATGACTTTAATGGCGTTGTCAACATCCAATTGCATACTTGTGAGCAAAACTCGCCATTTGGCCATGCACACCCCGAATGCACATTCAACAACATGGCGTGCACGGCTGAGACGATAATTGCAGATTTTTTGTCGTCGACTGAGACCATAGCCACTGTATGGCCTCATAAGATTTTCAGCCAGTCCAAAGGCCTCATCTGCCACCATGACTAATGGCAAGCTGGGTTCTTCAGTGCAGTGTAGAGGCCTGCTTTCAGGAATATTGAGTCGTCCCTCATGTAGACGACGTCCGAAGGTCGACTCGCAGAATATGCGGGCGTCACCTTGGCTTTCATATGCTCCCACATCAACAAAAAGAAATTTTTTTTTTTTTTTTCTTTCAAAATCTTTTATTGGTTTTGTACAAAAACAAGAAAATATATAAAATAAAATACAATACAGGATTTGAAATCACATATCATGTAACATCCTCTGATACATAAGATATGCCTGCTGGGGCTAGAGCATTAGCATTTATAAGGCACATTGACTATGATTAACTATGGTGTATAGGAATCAATGCTTGAAACCTTGCAACTGATGTAAACATAGAACGTGTTCCCTAGGGGGATTATCTGACGCCTAGAGAGGCACTAGGGGATCCCACCGGCACCCCTAACGGGATCATGCTGTGCACAGTGTGAGCCCCCCTCCTCTCCTGACCAGGGATTGACCAAGGGCCCTAGGGTCTCAAAGATCTATATAATAAAGCAGTGGAGATTACCACCTATCCGAGAGAAACAAGCTACGAGATGAGTAATGATTGTCTCAAAATGAAGGAAAACTGGTCAGAAAACACAATACAGTCATTACCCGCTGAACTATCCTAGTTTCCCCCAGCAGAGGGACTGGATCAATCAAAAAGACATTTGGAAGGACAGAAAAGAGGAAGAGGAGAAAGGAAAAGAGTGAGAGGAATGTTAGCCGTCCGTCTGGAGGGGCCCCCGCCTCATAAGTTGACCCCTGTTAGTTTTGGGGTGGGACTCCTGGTATGAGAGAGATGCCGACGAATTTTGCCCAGGGCTCCCATATGGCTTCAAATTGCTTAGTTTTGTCATCTAAGATGCTAGCCAGTTTCTCTTGGACCATGATCCATGAGATTTTGTGGATAGCCGCCTTCACCGAGACTTTGGGCTGTTTCCAGGCCTTAGCAATGGTGAGTTTTGCACCTAAGAGTATGAAGTGTGTCAGTTTGCGTGAGCTTTTCGGCATCCTGGGAAAGTTGTCATTAAGAAGAGCTATGGTCGGGGATTTCGGGATTTGGATCTGAGTCGTTTTCCTTATCAGGGAAAAAATCTTGTTCCAGTAGGGCCTTAGTCTGGGGCATTCCCACCATACATGGGCCATTGTGCCCACTAGCTGACACCCTCGAAAGCACCTGGGGTCAGCTGTTGGGTACATTCTGGAGAGCTTGACAGGTGTGAGGTACCACCTTGTTAAAACCTTAACACCTCCTTCGATTAAGGAAATGTTTTTGATGCCTTTAAAGGCTCTGTTGAAGGAGCATCTCCATTTAGAGATCTCCCATTCAAAGGCTAGATCCCTCTCCCAGTCCAGCATATAGGGGGTTTTTTGGGGGTGCAAGGCTAGTGACTGGTAGATGACGGAGATCCCCCACTCTCTGTTCAAAGGAGCGACCACACCATAATTCGTATGGCGTAAAGGCGTTGTGTGAGGGGATTCCCCCTCTCCAACGTTGACAGAGGAAATGTCTAATTTGGTGGAATCTGAAGTGCTCAGAATGCGGAATTTCCAGTTGCCTTATACCTTGCTCCAAGGAGATAGGACCCTCATTCATGAAAAAATGTCCGATTCGATACAGTCCCTTGTTCAGCCACCAACGAAAAGCCTTAATATCCAACCCAGGGGGAAAGTCAGGGTTATTGAAGATGTGTGCTAAAGGAAGACATCTAGAGATTAATGCCGAATTTTTTCTTAGATTATCCCATATATGGAATGATTGAGATAAGAATGGGGAGAGAATTGGGGGTCTCTGTTTGGGAGGGGTCCAGAGGAGATAGTCCAGGGTGTATGTGGGGACAGCCTGTCGCTCTATTTGAATCCAGTCTGGTTTCTCTGCCCTGGAGTAAACCGTGGACAGTTGGGCCAGCCTGGCCGCTTGAAAGTACCAGTAAAGCTGAGGAGCCCCCATGCCACCCTGGTCTCTTGGAAGGAATAGGGTTTTTTGTTGAAATCTATGTCCTCTCCCCCCCCAGATAAATTTGGTGATCTTCTTTTGGAAATTGGAAAGGTGTTCTTTGGTTATATTTATCGGGATGGCCCTGAAGAGGTATAGCAGTCTGGGATAAGAGTCATCTTCACAGCATGAACTCTGCCCAGCCAGGAAATTTCACCCTTGGACCAAGCTCCCAGATCAGCTGTTAATTTCCGGTACATTGGCGGGAAATTTAGGGGGTACAGTTGTTCTGTTCTAGCTGGAAGTTTGATTCCTAAATAATCTATCCATTGGTCATTCCATTTGAAATCAAAGGAGCTTTTAAGAGCGGCAACCGTACCCGACTGCAGGGAGATGTTTAAGGCAGAAGATTTAGAGTAGTTCACCTTGAGGCCTGAGGTGCTAGAGAAATCTTTCAATAATTTACATAAATTAGGGAGTGAAGTGATAGGGGACGTTATGAACAGGAGCATGTCATCGGCGAAGAGCCCACACTTGTGGACTTGTTCCCCACAGGATACGCCGTGAATGTTAGGGTTTGATCTAATCGCTATTGCCAGTGTTTCGATGGCCATAGCAAAAATGAGAGGGGAGAGAGGGCAGCCCTGTCTCGTCCCTCTCGTTATTTGAAGGGGTTTGGAGTATTGTCCCTGCAGTCGGATTATTGCCGCCGGGTTGGAGTAGAGGGATCTTAGTACCCCTAGGAAGCTAGCCCCGAAACCCCATCTCTCCAGGATGGAGAAAAGGTAAGGCCATTCGATCGAGTCGAAGGCCTTATGTAAATCTAATGACAACAACATACCTGCTTGTTTTGGGCCCCCATCCCAATTTGATTGGAGAATGGAGACAATGTGCACCGCTCTCCTAATTTGATCTGGACCCTGCCTTCCTGGGATGAAGCCTACCTGATCTTTGTGAACGTACTGCTTGATAAAGGAGGCTAGTCGGTTGGCTAAGATTTTAGTGAGTATCTTGAGATCGTTATTGATAAGGGAAATGGGCCTATAGTTCTCTACTTCTTCGTGGTTCTTATTCGGTTTGGGGATTACTGTTATGAAAGCCGTATTCAAGTGGGGGTCCAATGGGGATCCCGTTCTCTTAGAGTTGAAAAATTTGGCCATGTGTGGGGCCAGTATATCCCCGAACTTTTTGTAATAAGGGACTGACAAGCCGTCCGGCCCGGGGGCCGAGCCTGTCTTGAGGTTTTTGATAACTTCCTTAATTTCGTCTGAGGAGAAGGGCTCCTCCATCAGGTCTCTGTGGTCTTTGGAAAGAGATGACAGTTTGACATTCTCGAGGAAGGAGGCGGTCGAGCTGTCGCTCTGTGTTTGCGTGGCTTTGTATAAGCCTGAGTAGAAGTCATGGAAAGCTGTCATGATTTTGGATGGATTGGCCGTGGGGGGTTGACCCGCTATGCGCACTTTGGGGAAAGTGCGAGATTGGAACTTGGGGGAGAGTTTCGCGGCTAGCATTGTCCCGACTCTGTCTTTGTGGCAGTAGAATTTAGCACCGCTCCATCTAATGTGTTTTTCAGCTTTTGCCGTTAAAGCTAGGTTGAGTTCCAGTCTAATTGTGTCTAATTTGTCATTGAGGTCTTTAGATGGGGATTTTTTATGTTCGGTTTTTAAAGCTATATATTTTTGTTCCAGCCTGAGAATGTCTATCATCCTCTCCTTTTCAACTTTAGTGGCTAATCTGATAAGCTCGCCACGGACCGAGGCCTTGTGGGCTGCCCATAGTGTTTCGGGGGAGATGTTACCCACATCATTTAACCGAAAATATTCCTTAATCGCGTCTGCTACTAATTTGGCTTGACCTGGATCCCCCAGGAGAGACTCGCTCAGTTTCCAGTAAGAGCCACCACTACGCGATAGCACATTTTTCAAAGTCAGGAGGACCATTGAGTGGTCAAACCAGACTATGTCTAGGATTTTGGCTTTGGTGGCAAGAGGGATGAGATTAGTCTGGATAAGAATGTGATCTATCCTTGCGTAGGTCTGGTGGGGCGAGGAGAAGTGAGTAAAGTCCCTGGAGGTGGGATTCAGCTCCCTCCAAATATCTGCTAACCCCTGGGAGTGAATCATTTTAGCTATTCTGGTGCTTAGTTTGGTGGGGCGTGTTAGTTTTCCTTTGAGAGGGTTGGTTTTGTCTAGACCCTGGTCAAACGCTACATTTGAGTCCCCACCCCAAATGACTTTCCCCTCCAGGAGGGGGCCAAGAGTTGCAAAGAGGTTCTGGAAGAAGGATGCTTGACCCTTATTAGGGGCGTAGTAAGAGATTATGGAGTATAGTACTCCCTCCAGAGTGCCCTTTACAAGGATAAACCTACCCTCTGGGTCTTTAAGGTCAGAGATATGGTTAAATTTGCTATTTTTAGAGAAAAGTACTGCTACCCCTTTGGTTTTGTTAGGTGCGTTGGCCATGACGAAAGATGGGTAGAAGGCGTGTAAGAACTTGGGACTGTATCGAATCGGAAAGTGCGTCTCCTGAAGGAGCACTACATCCAGTTTGAGGGATTTATAATGGTCTAAGGCAACCCTTCTTTTCCTAGGAGAGTTGAGCCCCTGCACGTTGTGAGAGGCGACCCTAAGGTCCAGGCCCTTAGACACTTGATCAGTCATGGGAACAGAGAGAAGAGTGATCACCGGCCCAGCAGCCGCCTACCTTGTGATGGGGAGAGTTCCTTGAGTACGAGAAGGTGGACGGGTCCGTGCTATAGTAGCGTGCGGGAGGGACTGGGGGATCTCCAGACGGCCAGCTAGGAGAAAAAGAAAAAGTGAGAGGAAGAGGAGGGAAGAAGGAGGAGAGACAAGTAAATAAAAAAAACAACAACAATAATGACAAAAACTGTAGCGACAAGGGCCTTCTAGAAGGACCCGTGGAGGATAGCGGTATGTCAGGCCGCTTAAACTCCAATTTAAGTCTTCCCTCGTCCATATTGGCCGAGAGAAGTCTCACTCTTCGGGGGCACAGTGGTTGCCCTCGAGGTGAGAGGAGGCGCATGGGTACCACCCCAGACCCATACTTCCAAAGAACCGTAACTATATACTATTTGCATAACGTGGTGTAAGATCTTCATCTCAATAAGTGCAATTTGTTACTGCTATTTCAGTACAGTAAAAACTTTCGTGGAGACTGTAAAAGGGATTCAAGCAGAGCTAAGAACCCAAATAAACCTGTTAATAAATAGTAACAACGGGGAGAAGATAATTAAATGTCATGGGAGGAGCATGACCATCTACCTTAGGTGACCTGCAACCTGGTACCTGGATCTGAAAAGGAAATTAGTTATTGAGGGCTATGAGGAACTGAGGTCTCAGTGTTATAAGTCTCAGATTGGGATGGGAAGAGAACTCTCTTCCGCCTCGAAAAGGCCAAGGGATCACAAGAACTGTTTTCCGTAGGATGGACACTTCAGGGGATTTCATCCGTAGACGTAGTCCCATCTGTAAAAAAAAATTAAGTTCAATGACCTGTGTCCGAGGCCTCGTTGGGGTCTTGGGATTGAAAAGAGGAGCGTTAGCTCATTCAAAGAAGGGGGAACGTCCCCCACAGGAAAGACAGTGGAAGGCCTAGGTGCATAAGAAGGGGGTCTTCTTGCTCCTCTTAGAGGGGCCCTTGATCCAGAGAGGTGAAACTGGGCTGCCTGGGGGGGGGGGGGGCGTTTGGATGAGCCCGTGGCAGATGAGGAGAGCTCCATGGGGGCTTCCTGGGAGATCAGCTTGAGGGAGAGGAAAAGTTTTTCACCTTCCGGGAGATTGGAGAAAGTGTGGGTCTTGCCTTGTATGGAAAACTTTACAGCGAAGGGGAATGTCCAGCGGTATTTGATGTCTTGTTCTATCAACACTGACAGGAGGGGTTTGAGGGTGCGTCTTCTTTGGATGGTGGATTGAGCGAGGTCCGCAAAGACCTGAATTTAGTGACCCTGGTGTTGGAGCTTGGGCTTCAGGCGAGATTGTCTCGTTACCTCCTCTTTTACCGCGTAGAAGTGCGGTTTAACTATTATGTCCCTCGGGGACCCGTCTTTCCTCGGGGGACCCAGGGCTCTGTGCGCCCTATCCAGCTCCAGCCTATGCGGCGGGATGTTGGGGATGAGGTCCGAGATAAAGTCCTGCACCGTGAGGGGGATATCGGTGAAGGATTCAGGAAGGCCTCTAATTCGGAAGTTGTACCTCCTAGACCTGTTCTCAAGTTCGTCAATTCTTGATAGGGCCGTTTCTAGCTGTTCTTGGACTGACTGGAGGTGTGCGGCGTTCTGGTTGGTTCTGGCGACTGTATGGTCAATTTTGTCTTCCATCGCCTCCATCCTAGAGCCCAGGTTAGAGAGGTCTGATTTAATAGCATTTGTGATCTGGGAGGCAGTGTTGGCTAGGCCCTTTTCTAAAAGGGTAGAGAATTTGGAGAAGAGCTCCTCTTGCATGACAGATATGTCCTGAAATGTGTATCCAGGTGGGGAGCCTGCATAGGAGGAGAGGTGAGGAGGTATGCCTGAGGGAGAAGCGCCATCTTCCCCCTGCTCACTGCTGTGAGAGTCTCTGAGAGCAGCCTGTGGAGCTTGGTGCTGGTGCATGCCCTGGTGCGCGGTCTGGAGCGTGTTGTGGCCTCCCTGTGTTGCCTGGGCATAGGTCAGGGTCGGAGGGGTGAGGATGGGACGCTGCTCTGTCCCCTTGTAAAGTGAGGCTGTGTGAGGCCTAGCAGTGTCCCCGTCGGCGGGCATCTTGGTGGACCCGTCCACCGCCACCGCTGCAAATTGCGGGCCCAGATCTCGGCGGGCTTGTGTGCCGGCCATCTCACCGTGTTCCCCCGCTGTTCCGCGAGCGGGGGGAGTGCTTGAGAGCGTCCTTCTCCTGCTGGGGCCGGGGTTATGCCGCTCGCCGGTCCGGGGTGGTGCGGAGCTCCGGGCTTAGGCGGCCATTACGGAGCTCTCGCGCATGCGCACTCCAACAAAAAGAAATTTAAGGTGTGTATCGGACAATGCCAGGAGGCCCACCGAAAAATATTTTTTATAATTAAAATATGACGATAAAGAGTGGGGAGGCTTCTTGACCCTGATGTGTTTCCCATCAAGGGCTCCTATACAATTTGGGAACTGAGTTTTTTCCCAAAAAGTGTCCACAACTGATTCCCAGATGTCTTCTGTTGGCTCTGGCATTACAATGTTATGCAATTCCTCCCATATTGCCACACATGTTTCCTTTATTATTTTTGACACCGTTGAGAGGCCAAGGAGGAAGTAATGATGCAAGGAAGCATAACTTTGTCCCGTGGCAAGGAACCTAAGATAACATAATACATTTAGTTATTGAAAGAGAAAAGCATAAACATAAGTCCTAACCCTACCCTTAAACCTAACCCTATCTCCAAACCCTATCTCCTAACCCTATCTCCTAACCCCTAACCCTATCTCCTAACCCTAACCCTATCTCCTAACCCTATCTCCTAACCCTATCTCCTAACCCTATCTCCTAACCCTAACCCTATCTCCTAACCCCTAACCCTATCTCCTAACCATAACCCTAACTCTTAACCCTATTTCCTAACCCTATCTCCTAACCCTAACCCTAACTCCTAACCCTAACCCTATCTCCTAACCCTAACCCTAACTCTTAACCCTATCTCCTAACCCTATCTCCTAACCCTATCTCCTAACCCTATCTCCTAACCCTAACCCTATCTCCTAACCCCTAACCCTATCTCCTAACCCTAACCCTAACTCTTAACCCTATCTCCTAACCCTAACCCTATCTCCTAACTCTAACCCTAACTTTTAACCCTATCTCCTAACCCTATCTCCTAACCCTAACTCTATCTCCTAACCCTATCTCCTAACCCTAACCCTATCTCCTAACAAGGGGAGCCCCAGATCCCGGCCCCCCCTGTGTGAAATGGTAAGGGGGTACTTACCCCTACCATTTCACTAAAAAACTGTAAAAAATGTTAAAAATGACAAGAGACAGTTTTTGACAATTTCTTTATTTAAATGCTTCTTCTTTCTTCCATCTTCCCTCATCTTCTTCTTCTTCTGGTTCTTCCTCCGGCGTTCTCGTCCAGCATCTCCTGGAGCCTCCCCCCATGCCATGGGTGCGGAGCGGCCCGAGGAGAAGAAGATAGAAGAACCTGCGGAGGAGATGCTGGACGAGAACGCCGGAGGAAGAACCAGAAGAAAAAAACAAAATAGGTGTAGCGCTAGAGAATATCCAATATGTAAAAACGTATTAGGTTAATACTCCCAAAGGTGAACCAAAAAGTACATTTATGTGTATTGAGTGAGAAGTCACCCCCCAGACGACGTCTATGAAAACGAAACGCGTCGGATAGGACCCCACTGTCGCCACGTTTTTTCTCAGCGCTGTTTCATCTGTTTTATCTGGATTTACATGTGAGTGTACATCTATTTTTAATAAATTACTTATTTTTACGGATTCACACTATGTGGCCATTCCTTCTTTTTCCACTTGTCCACATTATCGTTTGGCTCTACTAGCCTTACTCTGAGGGATTTGATACCATCTGGCTTGCTTCAACTACATTGTCCCCCCTGGTTTGGGCATCCACCAATTAAAGGGGTACAGCACCAAGTCGGTCCATCCACCAGTATCATCTTTCCAGGTCGCCCTGTACCACTCACCACCTAAGCCTACTTGACCCAATTTGGCGTACGCCCTTTGGGTCCATCCCATCTGGTAAGCCTCTTCATCTTCAGGTGGTGTTGTGTTTATTTTCATCACAGATGTCTTCTTGAAGTATTCAGTCTCTTGAAGGACTTCTCACTCAATACACATAAATGTACTTTTTGGTTCACCTTTGGGAGTATTAACCTAATACGTTTTTACATATTGGATATTCTCTAGCGCTACACCTATTTTGTTTTTTTTCTTGTCCATGCCTTGTTGGTTGTGTTAGCTGCTAATTTCTTCTGTGTAGGGCAGCGCAGAATCGTCTTGTATATATTTCCTTGAAGAACCAGAAGAGCCAGAAGAACCAGAAGAAGAAGATGAAGGAAGATAGAAGAAATAAGAAGCATTTAAATAAAGGAATTGTCAAAAACTGTCTCTTGTCATTTTTAACATTTTTGACAGTTTTTTAGTGAAATGGTAGGGGTAAGTACCCCCTTACCATTTCACAAAGTGGGGGGCCGGGATCTGGGGGTCCCCTTGTTACCCGGCCAGGGTTGTGGGGATGAGGCCCTTGTCCTCATCAACATGGGGACAAGGTGTTTTGGGGGGCTACCCCAAAGCACCCTCCCAATGTTGAGGGCATGTGGCCTGGTACGGTTCAGGAGGGGGGGGCCGCACTCTCGTCCCCCCCTCTTTTCCTGCGGCCTGCCAGGTTGCGTGCTCGGATAAGGGTCTGGTATGGATTTTTGGGGGGACCCCAAGCCGTTTTTTTTTTTTGGCGCGGGGTTCCCCTTCAGGTCTGGTATGGAATTTAAGGGGGAACCCCACGTCGTTTTTTTTTTAAATTTTGGCCGGGGTTCCCCTTAATATCCATACCAGACCTAAAGGGCCTGGTATGGAATTTAGGGGGACTCCCACGTCATTGTTTTTTTTTTAATTTTGGTTCGGGGTTCCCCTGTGGGGAATTCCCATGCCGTTTTTATCAATGAACTTCTATGTGTATTGTCGGCAATGCAATAGCCGCGAGTAGTTTTAAATGGGTTTTTTCCTTCGAAATGTCATTTTGCTGTCAGACTGTTCTAAACACGGGAAACATGCGCCCCTTTACAGGCATACTATAGACACCCCCCAGCTACGAAATTTAAAAGGATATTACACTTTTATTGTTTGACTTTAAGCATTATTAAAATCACTGCTCCTGAAAAAACGTCCGTTTTTAAAACTTTTTTTTGCATTGATCCATGTCCCCTGGGACAGGACCCAGGTCCCCAAACACTTTTTATGACAATAACTTGCATATAAGCCTTTAAAATTAGCACTTTTGATTATTCATGTTCGTGTCCCATAGACTTTAACGGTGTTCGCGCGTTTGAACGAACTTTTTTCCTGTTCGCATGTTCTGGTGCGAACCGAACAGGGGGGTGTTCGGCTCATCCCTACTCCTAACCCTATCTCCTAACCCTAACCCTATCTCCTAACCCTAACCCTATCTTCTAACCCCTAACCCTATCTCCTAACCCTATCTCCTAACCCTATCTCCTAACCCTAACTCTTAACCCTATCTCCTAACCCTATCTCCTAACCCTAACCCTATCTCCTAACCCCTAACCTTATCTCCTAACCCTATCTCCTAACCCTAACCCTATCTCCTAACCCTAACTTTTAACCCTATCTCCTAACCCTATCTCCTAACCCTAACTCTATCTCCTAACCCTAACCCTATCTCCTAACCCCTAACCCTATCTCCTAACCCTAACCCTAACTCTTAACCCTATCTCCTAACCCTATCTCCTGACCCTAACCCTAACTCTTAACCCTATCTCCTAACTCTATCTCCTAACCCTAACCCTATCTCCTAACCCTATCTCCTAACCCTAACCCTATCTCCTAACCCCTAACCATATCTCCTAACCCTATCTCCTAACCCTAACCCTATCTCCTAACCCTAACCCTAACTCTTAACCCTATCTCCTAACCCTATCTCTTAACCCTAACCCTATCTTCTAACCCTAATCCTATCTCCTAACCCTAACCCTATCTCCTAACCCCTAACCCTATCTCCTAACCCTATCTCCTAACCCTATCTCCTAACCCTAACCCTATCTCCTAACCCTAACTCTTAACCCTATCTCCTAACCCTAACCCTATCTCCTAACCCCTAACCCTAGCTCCTAACCCTAACCCTATCTCCTAACCCTAACCCTATCTCCTAACCCTATTCCCTAACCCTGACCCTATTCACTAACCATAACCCATATGTGTATTCACTTACCCTAACCCTATCTCCTAACCCCTAACCCTATCTCCTAACCCTATCTCCTAACCCTATCTCCTAACCCTAACCCTATCTCCTAACCCCTAACCCTAGCTCCTAACCCTAACCCTATCTCCTAACCCTAACCCTATCTCCTAACCCTATTCCCTAACCCTGACCCTATTCACTAACCATAACCCATATGTGTATTCACTTACCCGAGTGTCACTAGCAGCCGTTCCTCCGGTGACACAGAGCTATGCATCACAGTACCCATCCTTATGAGCCTTGGCCTGAGCCTCTCCAACAGGTCATCAAAGAGCGGCACTGACATCCTTGTAAAGTTAAGGAATTTTGACGGATATGAGCGCAGTTGGGAATAAATATTGCCAAAGTACCCCGTAGAAAATCGATTGGATA
Organism: Lithobates clamitans; assembly: GCA_037952925.1. Taxonomy (NCBI): domain Eukaryota; kingdom Metazoa; phylum Chordata; class Amphibia; order Anura; family Ranidae; genus Lithobates; species Lithobates clamitans. Next base: position 11,166,066 of record JBBGZY010000399.1, on the reverse strand, counting down.
CCATTGGATGCACCCAAAATTGACGTCTGCTGCTTCTCTCCTCCTCCTGTCTCCTTCTCCGCAGCCTCCGCAAAACAATCAGAAGGATTGCCTCATCGATCTTCTGGATGACAGGATCCATATTTCTCATAAAAATACACAAAACTCAAACAGACTCTGAAACACTCTCTCTTCTCTCTCTCTCCTACCAAAATGGCACCGACACATGCTCATTAACATATTTTCTTTGGTTTCTGTGGCATTGTGGGAAATGTGGGAGTGTATAAAGCTGAGAGATGTGTTTTTCATTAAAAAACGCTACTTAGCGCTAACGCTAAAAAACGCGCAAAAACGCTAATGCAAAACGCGGTAAAAATCGCATTTTTAACGCCATTTTTTCCAGGCGTCGAACCTAGCTTTACAGCTCATTTTTTAAAACGTCCATGTGCATGAGGACTAATAATAATAATATGCCACACCTGTGAGGTGGATGGATTATCTCAGCAAGTGCTCACTAACACAGATTTGGACAGATTTGTGATCAATATTTGAGAGAAATAGGCCTTTTGTGTACATCTTTAAGTTCAGCTCCTGATAAATAGGGGCAAACACAAAAGTGTTGCGTTTATAATTTTGCCCAGTGTATATATATATATATATATATATATATATATATATGTACACACTATATTACCAAAAGTATTGGGACGCCTACCTTTACACGCACATGGACTTTAAGGGCATCCAAGTCTTAGTCTGTAGGGTTAAATATTGAGTTGGCCCACCCTTTGCAGCTATAACAGCTTCAACTCTTCTGGGAAGGCTGTCCACAAAGTTTAGGAGGGTTTCTATGGGAATGTTTGACCATTCTTCCAGAAGCGCATTTGTGAGGTCAGGCACTGATGTGGATGAGAAGGCCTGGCTTGCAGTCTCCGCTCTCATTCATCCCAAAGGTGTTCTATCAGGTTGAGGTCAGGACTCTGTACAGGTCAGCCAAATTCCTCAACCTCAAATATAGTATATATATTTATATATATATATATATATATATATATATATATATATATATATATATATATATATATATTTATATTTATATATATATATATATATATATATATTATATATATATATATATATATATATATATATATATATATATATATATATATATATATATATATATATATATATATATATATATATATATCCTACAATCTTGTATATGGTAGAATGGAGTACAGTTCAGGATTTATAAGAGTTTACAGTTTATTAGTCTAAAAGTTAGGGATATGCGATATAAAAACTGGAACAGCTTACAATCATGTTATAAAGAAGCAATATTTAATTGTATAAGGGAGTGAGTTGGAAGGTAGAGTAGAAAATAACCTATTAGAAAATAAGTTAGTAACATAGAAGAAGTTTGCAAACATAGGGCAAGGGAGCAATATAGATGACAGAGAATGTGGTAAAAGTGGAACTTGGTTTGGAGTGTCCAAACTTTCTCAGGTCTTTGCTTTGATAGCACTAGTATTCTTAAATTACAACATGCTGATATTTCAACTTATCCGTCATCTTTTATTATTATTTAATTAAGTCACTTCATGTGCTGCCACTGGAGCGCACTGACTCTGGGGGAAGCTGAAATCCAAATGTCAAGGAAGCCCATTTACATCATACAGCACAGAGCATACACAGTACACCAAACAAAATACACACAGCATAAACAGCAAGGCCCACACATGGGGCGCACAACATATGCAGCATGCGTACACAGATAAACACAGTGCAGACACAGGATACAAAGCACAGAAATCACATCACAAATTGTACTACCTGCACAACATAAATAATATACACAGAAGAGAGTGTGCACACAGAACACACTGCATAAGGTGTATGTGATATACACAGCAGAAAACATACATAACATAAAGCAGACAAAATAGAGTCTACATAGCACCATCCATATACAGTATACATGGCACAGAGAAAACACAACATACATAACACAGCATGTATACAGTACAGAAAGTACACAGTGCTCAGGGCGCATGGCAAAGAACATAAACAGTATAGAATATAGAGGGAATGAATCAAATAAAACTTTATTTTCCCTGAATGTACAAAATATAGTATACTACACAGAAAGCATACACAGCACAGAACACATGCAGGGTACATGATGCATATCGCACAAAGTACATACAGCATACAAAACAGAGTATGATTTATTTGAATGAATTATTAAAAATGTGCACTCAATTTACATAAAGAAACCACCATATATGATTAAAGTGCTCATTTAAAAGATTTTCTTCAGTGCATATACCACTACTTGTCATTTATAAAAAAGCGTGAATCCTATCAAACATACCAAATACTACAGAGCAAATGTAGGGTTTCACTTCCATCACAAGGAATAAAATAAGTGACACTTTGCAGTTGTTCTTATATTTTCAATACTCAATAGTAGCCAATTTGCTCTACATGTGTAAAGTAGTTTGTGCAGGAATAATCTTGATAACAACAAAGAAGCATAAAAAGAAATTTACTTACATATTCTTACACATACAATGTATAAATAGTAACTGATAATAAAAATAATGATAAGGGAATTTGTTTCGTCCACTTATAAAAATGAGGACAGATGCCAATAGTCAATATATTAATTTACAGGAAGTGCTACTTTGCAGTGTCTGTAAAAAGGAAGAAAAAAATAATGAAAATTTGACTATACATACAGAAAATAAGAAATGTAACAGTTTTGAGTCCAAAAATACAGTGAAAGGACAGGCACTAAAAAAGTACACTTTACATAAAGAAAAAAAAAATAAGTGGGGGAAAAATACTGTTTTAATTTCACCAAAATGGACAAGTTTAATTTTGCTTGTTAAGTTGCTTAGGTAAAATTTACTACAATTACAATCTACTCTAAAATAATGTGGGACTATTGTTTTGGCACATAAAATGGGCCAGGATAGTTGAAAGTAAATTCTATAACCCCCAGGAGCCTTTTAAAGCCCATTATACCCTTAAAACCACAAAAACCATCTTAATTTTTTCTCAGTTTTGCACATCCCAAGTGCATACAGAATGAGAATAGATACTAGCGTTGCATCCATGGTACACAACAATACTCAGCAATTTTCCTAATGAGACATTGGGAATCACATCCATCACCTTGCAGTTATCACCTTTAAAAGGATGCTAACAACTATCACTAAAAACTAATTCCCTAGAGAGCTTTTTTATACATGTGCAGCAGTTTGCAGGGAAGGAGTATGGGGCTAAGATAATAAAGGCTAATTCTAGAGACTTCAGGTCCCCTATTCACTAAGTCCTTCAACTCTAAAGCCAAAATGCAAAGGAGTGAAGAGCTAAATTGGACACACTTACAGTGTCTGTCACATTATACTGCAGGAACAAGATACATTACAGAGAAGAAAGAATTTATATTCACTAATTTACCTAATACTTGGCCTTCTAATTGACATAGAAGAAATGCTGGGAGGAAGGAAAGGTGCAGGCAGGTAGGGAGCAGAACTTGGTGTTGTGCTCAGTGCTAGTAACTAGGGATGGGCGAACAGTTCGGCCCGAGCATAAGTTCGGGCCGAACTTTGGTTGTTTGGATGTTCTGTGAACACCAAACAATATGCGGTGTTCGGGGCAAATTCGAAAGCACCGCTAAAGTCTATGGGACATTTACATGGAAAATCAAAACTGTTAATTTTAAAGGCATATATGCAAGTTATTGTCAAAAAGTATTTCAGGACCCGGGTCCTGCCCCAGGGGACATGTATCAATGCAAAAAAAATGGCCGTTTTTTCTGTAGCAGTGATTTTAATAATGCTTAAAGTGAAACAGTAAAAGTGAAATATTCCTTTAAATTTCTTATCTGGGGGGTGTCTATAGTATGCCTGTAAAGTGGCACGTTTCCCGTGTTTAGAACAGTCCCTGCACAAATTGACATTTCTAAATGGAAAAAGTCATTTAAAAGTACTCACGGCTATAATAATTTGTCTATGGAAGAAATCAAAAGTGTTCATTTTAAAGGCTTATATGCATGGTATTGTCATAAAAAGTGTTTGGGGACCTGGGTCCTGCCCTAGGAGACCTGTATCAATACAAAAAAAAGTTTTAAAAATGGCAGTTTTTTCGGGAGCAGTGATTTTAATAATGCTTAAAGTGAAACAATAAAAATGAAATATTCCTTTAAATTTCCTCCCTGGGGGGTGTCTATAGTATGCCTGTAAAATGGCACATTTTTCCCGTGTTTAGAACAGTCCCTGCACAAAAGTGGTGTCAGAGTGGGGCGGGGCCACACATTTATGCAACCGGGTGGCCCCGCCCCCCTCTGATGCCCCGGGAAAGCCATGGGGAAGTCCCCGTGCGTCAGAGGGGGTCACCCAGGTGGGTCACCATGTGGCCCCGCCCTCAGTTATATAAGAACTGTCATCTGCGAGGACGCGTCAGACGGTGGGAGCCTCCCATGGAGGCAGATCGGTGGCGGCCTGTGGGTTTTTATTTTTATTTTTCGGTCCGATGAAGAAGATGAATGGACTTTGTGGGACATTTTTATTTTTTTATTTTTTAATAAAGGACTTGTCCCAAAGTGTGTCTTGTGTTTTTTTTAACATTTCAACACTTTTTTTGTGAAATGGTACAATGTACCCGTTACCATTTCAAACAGGGGGGGCCGGGATCTGGGGGTCCCCTTGTTAAAGGGGGCTTCTAGATTCCGATAAGCCCCCTGCCCGCAGACCCCCATAACCACTGGCAAGGGTTGTGGGGATGAGGCCCTTGTCCCCATCAACATACCCCAAAGCACCCTCCCCATGTTGAGGGCATGTGGCCTGGTATAGTTCAGGAGGGGGGGGCACTCTCTCGTCCCCACCCTCTTTTCCTGCAGCCTGCCAGGTTACGTGCTCGGATAAGGGTCTGGTATGGATTTTTGAAGGGATCCCCAGGTCATTTTTTTTTAAATTTTGGCACGGAGTTTCCCTTAAAATCTATACCAGACCTGAAGGGCCTGGTATGGATTTTGAGGGGACCCCCACGCAATTTTTTTTTTACGTTTTGGTTCGGGGTTCCCCTTAATATTCATACCAGACCCAAAGGGCCTAGTAATGGACTGGGGGGGGGATCCCATGCCATTTTTTTCAATGACTTTTATCTGTATTGCTGGGACCCAACAATTCATTATAGCCTTGAGTACTTTTAAATGACTTTTTTTCCTTTAGAAATGTCATTTTGCTCTCGGACTGTTCTAAACATGGGAAAAATGCACCACTTTACAGGCATACTATAGACACCCCCCAGGTACAAAATTTAAAGGAATATTTCACTTTTATTGTTTCACTTTAAGCATTATTAACCACTTCAGCCCCGGAAGAATTTACCCCCTTCCTGACCAGAGCACTTTTTGTGATTCGGCACTGCCTTGCTTTAACTGACAATTGCGCGGTCATGCAATGTGGCTCCCAAACAAAATTGACGTCCTTTTTTTTCCACAAATAGAGCTTTCTTTTGGTGGTATTTGATCACCTCTGCGGGTTATATTTTTTGCGCTATAAACAAAAAAATAGCAACAATTTTGAAAAAAACACATTATTTTTTTACTTTTTGCTATAATAAATATCCCCAAAAAATAATTAAAAAACATTTTTTTCCTCAGTTTAGGCTGAGGTATTCTTCTACATATTTTTGGTAAAAAAAAATCTCAATAGGCGTTTATTGATTGGTTTGCGCAAAAGTTATAGCGTTTACAAAATAGGGGATAGTTTTATGGCATTTTTATTAATAATTTTTTTTACTAGTAATGGCGGCGATCAACGATTTTTATTGTGACTGCGACATTATGGCGGACACATTGGGCATTTTTGACACATATTTGGGACCATTGTCATTTATACAGCAATCAGTGCTGTAAAAATGCACTGATTCCTGTGTAAATGACACTGGCAGTGAAGGGGTTAACCACTAGGGGGTGGGGAGGGGTTAATTCAGTACTAGGGAGTGTTTTCTAACTGTAGGGGGGATGGGCTAGCTGTGACACGTCACTGATCTCTGCTCCCGATGACAGGAAGCAGAGATCAGTGACACTGTCACTAGGCAGAACGGGGAGATGCTTGTTTATATCAGCATCTCCCCGTTCGTCCTCTCCGTCATCCCCACAACGATCGAGTCCGTGGGACCCGCAACCCGACTCACGGAGCTCCCGGCCTGTGGTGCGCATGCAATGGCACGGCGGGGAATTCAATGGGACTTACAGGTACGCCCATTTGCCCAGCCGTGCCATTCTGCCGACGTACATCGGCGTGTGCCAGTCGAGAAGTGGTTAAAATCACTGCTCCCGAAAAAACTGCAGTTTTTAAAACTTTTTTTGCATTGATACATGTCCCCAAACAAACATTGATACATGTATATGATCTGGGTCCCCAAACATTTTTTATGACAATAACTTGCATATAAGCCTTTAAAATGAGCACTTTTGATTACTCATGATCGTGTCCCATAGACTTTAATGGTGTTTGTGTGTTCTGCCAAATTTTTTGCCTGTTCGTTATGTTCTGGTGCAAACTGAACCGAGGGGTGCTTGGCCCATTCCTACTAGTAACCTCATGGGCAACCTAGAGAATGACAGTAATGAGCAGCCAGGCTGCAATAATATTACAAAAAATGTATGAGATGCATATTGCTGCAGGTCGTCATGCGCTTCTGGGAAGTATTAGCCCAGAACAGTTACCTAAACTGTTCTTACATTCTGCTATTTAAGTACTCTAAACAGTTTTTAGCAAACCACATAGAACAAGACGGAATACCATTGTAAAAACATATGCAGTGCCACCCCGAAGGAGCCGCTTTGTAATTTTGGGTTCTCTGTTCTGCGCCTCAACTCCAAGAACAGCCTCAGCCTCTCAGACACACCTGGTTGAACAATACCACTAGGAGCACAAATGACAACACAAGTGAGAAATACCTTTCGCCTGGCTGCGGGGTATTGTCAATAAACAAGCACACACCTGTCTTTTGGTAAATATGCTTAATCTGTTCACAAAGATTAACATAAGTAATCAATTTAAACAAGATTTCACACAGCAGACAAATTTGAACACAGGCTGCTTAACAGGGCAAAAATAAACTTATACCCAAATAGAAATGAAAGAAATACAGTTTTATATCATTATCCAGTACACAGCAAGAATGAATATAATCCTATGCTGTGTTTTGAGTGCACTCAAATGTATAAACAAGGGTATAGTACCCCTTTAACTAGCAAACGGCCAAAGTTCCAGGATAGCTACAGTTAGGGGTAGTCTTTAGTTGTAAATCTTCTCTAGCTAAACCATTGGAGCTTGTTGGCGCGCGTCGCGGCTGGCAGTAAGGCCTGCAGGCAGTATTAGGGTAGAGGGTTAGGCAGGTACTAATGGCTGAGCCTATATGCGATAGCGATAACAAATGATGAGCGCAAAGCCCTCTCACCAGACCCAGCGATAATGATCCCACTGGTGGTGTGGATCTCTCTCCATTTTCTGGTGCAAACTGTAGTACAGCAAAGGGGATTCAGTGGCTTGATCCCTCTCTCTCTGCTAGCGTTCCCTCAGCCACACTTCAGCCTCCCCTCTCTGGCTCAGTCTCTCTCTCCCTAAGATGGCAATCCCCTCAGCATCCAACCACGCTGTCCTCTGTACAGTTCTCAGCAGCCTTAAGATACTGGGACAGCGCAGAGCTCCTGCTTCAGGAGCCAAGGCTTGGGCTCTCTTGCCTAGGATGGTGCTGGATCACAGCCCTGGGTATCACTTCCTGAAACAAAACTTTTCACCTCCCAGTGTCATCTGTGTCTCTTCATGTTCAGGAAGGAAAGGTCAGCACCTCTCTATCACCATCTTATGGCCATAAAAGAAAGCTGCATAACAAATAGTCTTACATTATAAATTATGCATGACCCAATGAAGAATGCCTGTTACACGTGAGCTATTGTGTAAGTTCCTATAACAGGAATATGGAGTTGCTCATTTCAGTTACTTCACAGTCAGTCAGTGGGGATAGCAAATAAAATTTGGGGGGTGTATCTATAGAGGGATTGCCAAAATTAGAAAGTAGGTGCAACAAAAATGGTCTCTAAGCCTGACCCCTGACTGTGACAAGCTCTTTAAATACATTAATAGTGTCAATAAAGATGTGGAGGGCAATATTTTCAATATGAAGCTAAGTTTAAAGAGGTTCCTCGGTCTCTTTAAAAAAATTACAAATACTATAGCTGCAGACTTTTAATAAAAAGACACTTACCTGAGCAGGTATCTAGCTCTGTCCTTACTTGGGCTGTTTCTTTGCCAGCTGGCATGTTTACAGTGAGAAGCCAGCTGTGATTCCTTGCTGCTTCACAGCTGGCTCGTCACTGCACATGTCCGAGTCACACTGTGCTTTGTGAATGGACCTGCAGCTGTCAGGGTACCATTGGCACCGAACCAGGGCGTCGGCGTACGCCTATGCGCCGGCGTGCGCCGTTGCGCGCTGTTCAGCAAATCCCTGTTGTTCTCGGGCGTCGGCGCGCGCGGGTTCGCGATAGCGCCGGTTTGGCGCCAAAGTACACATAAAAGTCCCCCTGTGCCTTTGACACATTGCTGCTTCGTCTCAGCTTCGTGATTCTTGTATTTGAAACCTGATTGCTTGCTACCTATCTGACCCGGCTTGTTTGACCATCCGTCGTGCTCCAATCCGACCCGGCCTGTCCGACTATTCTTATGCTACCTGCCTGATACTGTTGCCGATCTCTGCCTGCCTACCGACTCTGCCTCTGCCTGCTGTTTTTGCCTGTCTCATATCCTTGCTGACCCGGACCGTCTGACCCTGCTTGTTCCTGTTTGCCCTTGCTGTTGCACCTTCAGCTTCAGCTCCAGAGACCTCTGCATATCCAAGTGTTCCAGTCTGCTGCTTCCAGTCTCACCTGATCTGCAGTCCAGCCATCCCTGCGGGATCTCTCATCTCTTCAGCATCAGAGACTCAGCTCAACAGGCACTCCTACCCCACTGTGCTCAGGAGACCACTGTCCCCACTCCAGTGGCTCCTGAACCAGCGTTGTATGAGAGGTCTTCTCCTACAAGTCAGGCTCTCCTACCAGGTACCTAACAGTACGAAGCAGCCATGTCTGAGCCTGCAGGAGATACCTCTCCATTGAAGGAGATATGCACACACCTGGCAGCTCTCACCCAAGCAGTGCAAGCCCTTCAGGACAATTATAACAGACTGGAGGGACAAGTTCAGAACCTTGCAGGGGCTAACCCTTCAACCTCCTCTTCACCGGCCGCCCCAACACAGACTGTTCCAGGGCCTTCAGTGGTAATGCTTCCTCCTGAACCACGGGTCCCCATTCCTGAAAGGTTCTCCGGAGACCGGGCTAAGTTTCGAGGTTTCCGCAATGCCTGCCAGCTCTTTTTTGCCCTACAGCCCAGAACCTTTTCACTGGAAGCCACTAAAGTTGGATTTGTTATTTCCCTCCTCCAAGGGGAACCACAGACCTGGGCACACCGTTTACTTGAAGGGGACTCGGCTCCAACCCAATCCTTATCCGCCTTCTTCGAAGCCATGGCACAATTATATGAGGATCCTCAACAGACTGCCACAGCGCTCCAACAAGGCCGCAAACCTGCGGAGGACTATGTTGCTGAATTCAGACGTTGGAGCGCGGACACTCAGTGGAACGACGCGGCTCTGTGTCATCAGTTCCGCATTGGACTGTCTGAAAATCTAAAAGATGAACTTGCTCGAGTTGGTATTCCAAACACCTTGGAGGCCTTGATCACCCTAACCATTCAGATCGATCGTCGCCTCCGAGAACGCCGATCTGAACGAGCAGTTCAACCTAACCGCCCGACCTGGATGACACCACGTGCCCCGATTCCTGCATCCCGCTTCTTACCTATGCCCAGTCCACATTCAGTCAATACCACACCAGATACCTCCGAACCAATGCAGCTAGGTCTGATGCGACCTGCCTGTCCTCCGAAGAACGTGCCCGATGTCGACAATTGAATCTGTGCCTCTACTGTGGAGGAACCGGGCATTATGTCCATAATTGCCCAATCAGAATGAGTAAGTGTTCATCTCCTATACTTACCAGTCTCTCTGCTTTATCCACAAATTCTACCCATCTTGCCATTCCTCTCTCGTTACAGCTTCAAGAAAAGACACTCCAAGTCAACGCAATTATTGACTCCGGGGCATGCAGCTGCTTTATAGACTTAAACTTTGCCAACCTGCACAACATCCCTTTACAGACTAAAGCCCATGGACTCTCTGTCTTCCTTGCTGATGGCTCCCGTATCAGATCCGGACAAGTGACACAAGAAACCCTGCCATTATCCACTACGACTTCCTCTCAACACAAGGAATTGCTGACCCTTGACGCCATCACCTCCCCTATGTTTCCCATTATCCTGGGCATTCCCTGGCTTCAGGCCCACAATCCACACATCCATTGGGCATCTGGAGAAGTAAAATTTCTGTCATCCTACTGCCAGGAACACTGTCTGGCGAAAGATTCGGATCCCCAAGCTACCCTGCTTTGCTTGGACTCCGACCAGACTAATCGTCAGGTCATTCCCAAACACTATCATGACTACATGGATGTCTTCAGCAAAAAGGGGGCAGATTCTCTTCCACCTCATCGTCCCTACGATTGCCCCATCGAGTTGCTGCCAGGATCCGAAATTCCCTTTGGACGCATCTTTCCCCTATCTGAAAAGGAACAAGAAGTGTTGAAAGCCTATATAGATGAAAACTTAGCCAAAGGATTTATTCGTCATTCTACTTCTCCAGCAGGTGCGGGAATATTTTTTGTTACTAAGAAGGACAAATCTCTCCGCCCGTGTATTGACTACCGAGAATTGAATAAAATCACGGTCAAAAATCGGTATCCCCTACCCTTGATACCCGAACTGTTCCAGAAATTAAGGACTGCCGTCATTTTTTCTAAGCTTGATCTAAGAGGGGCCTACAATCTGATCCGCATTCGGGCTGGGCATGAGTGGAAAACAGCTTTTCGGACCCGATTCGGGCATTATTAATATTTAGTCATGCCTTTTGGACTCTGCAATGCCCCTGCAACCTTTCAACACCTAATTAATGATGTGCTTAGAGACTTTTTAGACCTGTTTGTGATCGCATATCTAGACGATATTTTGATCTTTTCGGAATCCCTAGATCTCCATCGGAAACATGTTTGTCAAATGTTGGGTCGTCTCCGCTTACACAGACTTTATGCAAAGGCGGAAAAATGCGAGTTCGAGCAACAGAGCATCCAATTCCTGGGCTTGATTATCTCATCGACTGGCATCAAGATGGACCCACAGAAGGTTTCTGCCGTTCTGGACTGGCCGGTACCCCTGGACAAAAAAGGGGTTCAGCGATTCATCGGGTTCGCAAACTTTTACAGAAAGTTTATCAAGGGTTTCTCTGCAATAATCGCACCAATCACACAACTGACCAAACAGAATACCCGTTTCTCCTGGAACCACCTAGCCCAAGAGGCTTTTGTGAACCTTAAGAGACTTTTTACTTCTGCACCTATTCTTAGTCACCCTAAACCATCCTTGCCATTCATTCTAGAAGTGGACGCTTCAGAGATAGCGGTCGGTGCGATACTCTCGCAACGAAAGTGCAGTAAGGATGTTATGCACCCCGTAGGATTCTTCTCCCGAAAACTCTCCTCTGCGGAGAGAAACTATGATGTCGGTGATCGGGAGCTTCTCGCCATCAAGACTGCATTAGAGGAGTGGAGGTACCTGTTGGAGGGGGCTGTGCATCCAGTGCTAATTTATACTGATCACAAAAATTTAGAATATTTACGATCTGCTAAAAGACTAAAACCCCGTTAAGCCCGTTGGGCGCTGTTTTTCTCACGCTTTTCCTTCCACATTACGTATCGGCCGGGTTCAAGAAATGTCAAACCAGACGCATTATCACGAATGCATGACAACCCAAAGGATCTATCCGCTCCAGATACCATTTTACCTGCAAACAATTTTTTGCTCATTCAAACTGATCTTCTTTCTCAGATTAAGGAAGCATCTTCTGAAGCAGCCAGACCCTCAGGGTTTACCCTAAGTAGCAAGGACGGACTGTTCTGGAAAGGTAGCCAAATTTTTGTTCCTGAGGAGGTTCGGGTCAAGGTCTTGGCACTCCTTCACGATCACCCACTGGCAGGTCACTTTGGGGTTCGTAAAACTCTGGAATTGGTACAGCGTACCTTCTGGTGGCCCAATTTAAAGGACTTTTGTGAGAAATACGTCAAATCTTGCCCTATCTGTACCCAGAATAAGACGTCCAGGAGTAGAGCTTGGGGTCTGTTAAAACCCATGCCAGTACCCGATAGGCCCTGGAAGATGATATCCATGGACTTTATTGTGGAGCTCCCATGTTCAGAAGGGTGTTCTGCTATTTTTGTGGTAGTAGACCGTTTTACCAAGATGGCCCACTTTCTTCCATTAAGAGGAACTCCGTCAGCTATTGAAACAGCTCACATTTTCATTAAGGAAATCATTAGACTCCACGGAATCCCTGTAAACATAACCTCTGACAGAGGGGTACAATTTACCTCACGTTTTTGGAGAGCCCTGTGTGAGTCTTTAAAGATCAAACTGGCCTTGTCTTCGGCCTATCACCCTCAGACCAACGGTCAGACGGAGAGGACCAATCAGACTCTTGAGCAGTACATCAGGTGTTTTACTTCTTTTTCACAAGATGATTGGGTATCCTTGCTGCCGTTGGCAGAATTTGCCTACAACAATGCCAAACACTCCCCCTTTTTCGCTATCCCCCTATCCCCCTTTTTCGCTAATTATGGGTTCCATCTAACCTTTTTACCCGATTTCCTTCCAGAGTCCTCAGTCCCGGCAGTACAGAGTACGGTAGACTTCATCAACCATAACAACCAGATGTTGCAGGAAGCAGTATCCAAGGCTCAGGCGGACAGCAAGAGAATCTTTGACCGGAAGAGAAGAGGGGAGTTGAAGCTTCAGCTTGGTGATCAGGTATGGCTATCTACAAGTAATATCAAACTAGCATGTCCCTCTAAGAAGTTGGCACCTAGATTTATGGGACCGTTTCTGGTCAAAAGAAAGATCAATGAAGTTTCGTATGAACTGACTTTACCTGACTCTCTTAAAATACACCCCGTGTTTCATGTGTCATTGCTCAAGCCTGCTGTACCTGATCCCTTCTCCGGTAGAGGAACTAGACCTCCTGAACCTATTGTGATTAATGGCAACGAGGAATTTGAGGTCGAGGCTATCCTTGATTGCAGGAAAAGACAAGGGCAGATCCAGTTCCTAATTAAGTGGAGGAGCTACGGCCCAGAAAGTAATTCTTGGGAACCAGATAGTAATGTGCATGCCAGGCGTCTAGTGCAAGCCTATTTTTCTAATCATCCGGAAAAGAAAAGGCTTTTGGGCACCCGGAGGTTGCCCCTTGGGGGGGGCAATGTCAGGGTACCATTGGCACCGAAGCAGGGCGTCGGCGTACGCCTATGCGCCGGTGCGCGCTGTTGTGCGCTGTTCAGCAAATCCCTGTTGTTCTTGGGCGTCGGCGCGGCGCTAGGGCGCGCGCGGGTTCGCGGCGCTTGGGTGCGCGCGCGTGTGCACATGGGCGCGTACGGGCATGCGCGCGTTCGCGATAGCGCCAGTTTGGCGCCAAAGTACACATAAAAGTCCCCCTGTGCCTTTGACACATTGCTGCTTCGTCTCAGCTTCGTGGTTCTTGTATTTGCAACCTGATTGCTTGCTACCTATCTGACCCGGCTTGTTTGACCATCCGTCCTGCTCCAATCCGACCCGGCCTGTCCGACTATTCTTATGCTACCTGCCTGATACTGTTGCCGATCTCTGCCTGCCTACCGACTCTGCCTCTGCCTGCTGTTTTTGCCTGTCTCATATCCTTGCTGACCCGGACCGTCTGACCCTGCTTGTTTCTGTTTGCCCTTGCTGTTGCACCTTCAGCTTCAGCTCCAGAGACCTCTGCATATCCAAGTGTTCCAGTCTGCTGCTTCCAGTCTCACCTGATCTGCAGTCCAGCCATCCCTGCGGGATCTCTCATCTCTTCAGCATCAGAGACTCAGCTCAACAGGCACTCCTACCCCACTGTGCTCAGGAGACCACTGTCCCCACTCCAGTGGCTCCTGAACCAGCGTTGTATGAGAGGTCTTCTCCTACAAGTCAGGCTCTCCTACCAGGTACCTAACAGCAGCCTCCTGGGATCTGTGACGGGTCCTAGGAGGTTGCAGGCAGAGAGTTCGATAACAAGAATTACATAGGCGGCGCCAGAGGTGGGCGAGTTGGTTCACGCCAGGTCGGAGATGCACGGTACATCAGTGGATCCGGATACCATCTACCCACAGTCCCCGCAGAGGGCTAAGTCTGCCTGCACGTAAGACCTCGCCAGAAGGGAGGTCCACCATTGAGGGTAAGGGTCCATCTTTTAATATCTTTGGATTCTGTGAGAGTTTTGTCTACACACTCCCTCCTTCTCCATTTATCTGTGTGGCTTTTGACCTGATGGATCGTGGATGTCTTCCTCTGCTTTCATGAAGCGGTTATTTACCTATGGAACTTTTCCTTCTGTTATCCATTCTATGGACTACCTCCTTTCCTTTGACGGCTGAGAAGCTTTTTTATACTTGAGGACTGGTTTATGTAAAAACTTATTCAGTGCGGGAAGTTTCAAGTAGTTCATTGATATATGGTTTTAAGCACACCAGCACACATTTCACTATATATCATCTATTGATAGCACTTTGACCTATGTTTGTTCTAAGTATTTTATTTTAATTGTATTGATTTGGATCGCTTCAACATGATCCGTCTTGCACACTTATTTCCCTTAATTATTTGTATTGATTGGGATTGTTTCAATACGAGTCTCCTTTGTACACTGATTATGAGCGCACGTTTTTTGTTTTATTTGATTTATTTTACACAGATATTGGTGTTTTATTCGTGCAGCTATAAGTCTTGAACATAATTATTTCTTTAGCGCGGTTTTATTTTTTATGTAAATAAAATGCAGTTCCCCGACACCAGCAGCACTCATGCAGCCCCACAGAAGGCCACTGCCACTCCTATGTTTCTCTGTAGGCACCATGCATTTTTTGTTGTACCCTTCACCTTTGCGATGCCATACAGTTTTAAAGCCATCAGTTCCAAAAACATTTATCTTGGTCTCATCACTCCAGAGTACATAGTCCCAGTAGTCTTCTTCTTTTTCAGCATGGGCCTTGGCAAATTCTATGTGGGCTTTTTTGTGCATGGGCTTTAAGAGAGGCTTACTTCATGGACCACACCCATGCATGCCATTCCTCTGCAATGTACCCTGGATTGTGTCACGAGAAACAATCACCCCAGTTTGGCTTTCTACTTCTTTAGCTAACTGAACTTAGCATGGTGGTTTTCTTCAGCTCTTCTCCTCAGAAGACACTCCTGTCGAGATGTTAACTTCCATGGACGAGCTGGATGTCTCTGTGAGATGGTTGCCGTTTCATCTCTGTTCATTTTTATATCACTTTTGCTACAGTATTCTGACTGATAAGTAAAGCTTTGCTGATCTTCTTGTAGCCTTCACATTTCTTGTGCAAAGAAATTATTTTCTTTCTCAGGCCTTGTGACATTTCTCTTCCATGTGATGACATACCTATACATACATCATTTTACTATGCATTCAGGTATTGTTGACTGATAACTGTCTGGGTCCATCATTAATTTGGGGGGGCAAAGAAATAGGGATTATGACGGTGCCAAGAGAAACAGGATACAATACTTAAGAATAAAAAATTCTATTTATTTATTTAACATTATCCAATAAAATTTAGACATAACAGTCACATAGACGAGGTGTGCAAGAAAATTGTAAAATCAATTCTGTAGCAGAAACTATTTCATGTCCCTTGGCCTGATGTTTGTAGCGGCCAGTTCTGTGAATGGGTATTCAGATGTCCGACATGTTTCGCCGGTTTTGGCTTCTTCAAGGACAGTTGTTTGATACCTAAAATGGCTACAGTGTTTTCTGCAATTCACCAGGGATAAATACTACGTGCCTCCGAAGCAAAGCCCCAAAAATAGAGATCAAAATAGGTAGCTGCAGGGGACAATAAGAGAGACCTGACGAAGAATATGCACGTAAGATATTCAGGTTGGAAAACAGGACATCGGAAAACAGCCAGTATTGGGAATAATTCAAAAAAAGGGGGTTGTCACAATAGTGCTAGCTAGAATAGAAAGCTGTGGCTAAAGAAGCCAAACTGAAGCCAATAGAGACGCCGATCAGAACACATCAATGGTGCTGCAGTACGTGTGACCGAGTCCTGTGGTTCCACGCCTGTGGTTTGTCCAGTGCCCTGCATGCAGTTTTATATTATAAATACTGTTCTTTCTGCCTGGAAACTGGACAATGTCCATAGTAACCAAAACCGTCCCTTTACATCAAAAGTGGTTTTAGACCAGCTAGAAAACAGCGATAATAAATTAGAATCACTTGCAGAATTGAGCGATAGTGATTTGTGGGGAAATCCTTCATCAAACACTGAAAAAGTAATGACAGTGACAATTATGCAACTGTGCAAATTTTTGTGTTTTTGATTTAATTACAATATTGAATAATTTTTATTATTATTATATTATTATTTGTTATAATTATTTATAGTTATTTATTATAATTTATGATTTCTTGTTTCAAACTTTATCATACCCGGGATGTCTACTAGACTCTTGTTTGGACAGATTTAAGTGAGTTATTCCTAAGAATTACAGGCCTACAATATAAAACACCAAACACTGCAAACATTGAATTGGATGGTGTGAAAATACAAATCTTTTCAGATATCTCCCAGGTTATCCTAGATCATAGATGCAAAATGAAGGAAGTCACATCAGTGCTCCAATTAGCTCATAGCCTCTACCGTTGGGGTTTTCCCCTTAAGCTTATGGTTCCTCATAATGGCACCACGTACATGGTTTATAATGTTACCGAAGGCAAGGAGCTTCTGATCAAACTTGGCCTACTGGAAACGGAGGCTGTGACAGACTCACCCGGGACAGAGGCTATTGGAGGGGACTGAATGCGGGCCTCTTGCCAACAGATTATGGGCCCTGGATTTTAAGGGAACAATACTCTGCAAGGTGAATTAGAAACCCAGTCTGATCTGTACTAATCAGACTCAATCGTGTATATATGTATATATTGTATGTTGTCTCATTCTGTTCTGTACTCTTTGCTGTGGTCATTTGGGATGTGTGTCCCTGTAGAGGGAGGGGGAATTCCTCCATCAGCCCCCCTGCTGATAAGACTGATTCATACTGTTGGGACACATACTGTGAGGAGATGCTGGTGTCATCAACTCCAACTACCTGTCTTGTTGTCTGCTATAATGTGTTTATTGTAAATGAGTCTAGTCTGGCTTACCACAGGTTCTAAGGGTATTCCACACATTGTTGTTTGTTCTAATTAACCCTGTGTTGATGTTTATGGTAATGTGTATTGAATAGTCACCTAGTCTGGGTAAATGATTTAGTAAACTAGCTCAGGTTAATTAGGTTACAGTTGTATTGTTAGAGGAGGTTCCAACGGCATATAAAGTCTTCTAATTTTGATTCTAAATAAAACAGTCCATGTTAGCAGTGAAACAAGTGTCGCCTTGTTTTGTGCTTATGAGCGGTTGGAATATCTGATATCTGAGTCCAGACTGGGAGGAAGTGGTATACTGAAGGAAGCACTCAAGTGGAGTGTGGGACATTCCATTACATTGGTGGCAAGCAGCGGGACGCTTCCTGCAGTCTGGGACATCCAAGCTTCCACCTGCATCCAAGGTCCGGATAGCAGGAGAGGTACAGATACCAGCCGCCATAGAAGAGGAATTCAGAAGGAGGTTGCGAGAGATGCAGAAACAGCACAGAGGATCAGTATCAGAGCAGGTCCTGCTGGGATGGTTTGTTTCTATCCGCTGTGAACTCTGGAAGGAAGCGCTAGCCCGTGAGCAGCGACACCAGGGAAAAGTTCTCCCCTCCATCGAGGAAAGGTACTGGTCACAGTATGGATTGCGGGTTCTGTTTTTGGGAGAAAAACCGAACAAGGAGCAGACAGCAGAATTAAGCAGGCTGGTCTGGACAGAGATGCGGCTGGATGAGAGCTACAGAGCCCTCCGGTGGCATGTATCCCAAGCATGCCATTGGATAGCAGATGACAGCCAAATGGAAGGCTTTGGCTACGGTGGCCTGGGACTGTTGTATTTGAAGCTGACAGGGGACCCTAACTTTGGGAGTGATTTGGAGTGTCTGTTGGACGAAATAATGGATTACAGAGAACAGCTACTGAACGTTTCGGAAGTGCACTGGAAGATATAGAGTTTCTGGCCGTTCAGGAATGGGAGCTGGAGATCGCCTACAGATGGCTGCTAGACTCTGCTCAGCGCGAGGGCTGGGCTCCCTTTGCCTGGGACTATCAGGAAATACCAGGTGACAACTCTGAAATCCTGGCTGAAGAGTCGGCAATGTGGCAGAGTAACAGTGTGCTTTGCCAACCTGCCCCCACAGCTAGGGAGGCGGAGGTCTTATGGCAGATGCAGCAAGTGCTGACTAACCTTGATGATCCTGTTTCTGCATGGGATGATCTTGGATGGAGGAATGTGCCTGTCCAGCAGCATGCCAGAGAATCGGCAGTGGAAAATCTGAAGGTTGCTGTCCCCAAACCTGAAGTGCTGACAACAGGACAGAGCTCTGCTAACCTCTGCCCAGCACTGATAGCATCTTCTGGGTTCCATGGGCAGGAGATGGTGAACCTCTATCCCCAGACCCCAGTTGCAGAGCCAGGGGATTTGATAGACTTTTCTGCTGTGGAAGAACAACCTGATGAGCCTCCAACAGAAGAGCTGCTATCAGGGCCAAAGTTCACTGTGCTCTGCCCAGCACCAACAGTGGCTTCGGCCTTCTTGAGAGAAGAGGTAGTGGGCCTTTCTCCCACAACACTGACAGGGACATGTGATTTTCTGCCAGCAGCATCTATGGAGTTACAACAAACTTCTCCAGCTGAAGATCTGGTGACTGAACAGAGGGTCCAAGACCTCTGCCCCACACTTTTAGCAATTCCAGAGACTGGGGATTTAATAGACATTTCTGTAGAGGAGGAACCACCTAGCAAACCCCCAGCAGAAGTGCAGGCAACCGGACAGAGGATCCAAGACCTCTGCCCACACCTGTGTCAGTTTCAGAGGCTCAGGGTGAGAAGGTGTCAATCACTTCCCAGCAGCAGATACAGGGGGAGAAGGGAGAGTAGGTGTGTTTTGTCCCTCCCCAATAGTTGGCCAGGGTGGAGGAAGCGGCCTTTTCTCCCCAGCAAAGATCCGTGCACCTGGGAGACAGTACCATAGACATGTCGTCCCAGCAGCCAGATGAGGGAACGGAAAAGGAAGCAGCCGGCTTACTTCCCCAATGGCAGCTACACCGTTTTAGAGTGGAGAAAGCCAGCCTCCTGCCCCAACGGTTAGCCGGAGCGGAATATGCAGAGTCCCCAGAAGAAGTGCTGGCAACAGGGCAGGGTGCTACCAACCTCTGCCCAGCACCACAAACAACTGTGGAGTTCCAGGGAGCCGGGGCAGTCGGCCCCTCTCTCCAGCGACAAGCTGATGTAGTAAAGCTGCTACTCCCAGCTGAATCGCTGGCAACAGGGCAGAGCACTGCTGGCCTCTGCCTCGCACCTACAGTTTCTTCTCAGCTTCAGGGAATTGGGACAGTGGGCCCCTCTGTCCAGCAACAGGCCAAGCCATGGAATGTTAAAAACCACCCAACTGAAGCACTGGCAGCCAGACAGAGAGTAAATGACCTCTGCCCCACACCTACTGAGGTCAACTATTCCTTGCAGCCAAGAAAGGAGATCATGCGGGAAGACTATGTGAGTTCACTCTGCCTGACTAACGCATGTCCAGACCAAGTGGGGGTCTGGGACCTTGTTAGTCAACCTTTGATGGGGGAGAAATGTGACAGACTTACCCAGGACAGAGGCTATTGGAGGGGACTGAATGTGAGCCTCTTGCCAACAGATTATGGGCCTTGGATTTTAAGGGAACAATACTCTGCAAGGTGAATTAGAAACCCAGTCTGATCTGTACTAATCAGACTCAATCGTGTATATATGTATATATTGTATGTTGTGGACTCTTTGCTGTGGTCATTTGGGATGTGTGTCCCTGTAGAGGGAGGGGGGATTCCTCCAGCAGCCCCCCTGCTGATAAGAATGATTCATACTGTTGGGACACATACTGTGATTAGATGCTGGTGTCATCAACTCCAACTACCTGTCTTGTTGTCTGCTATAATGTGTTTAATGTAAATGAGTCTAGTCTGGCTTACCACAGGTTCTAAGGGTATTCCACACATTGTTGTTTGTTCTGATTAACCCTGTGTTGATGTTTATGGTAATGTGTATTGAATAGTCACCTAGTCTGGGTAAATGATTTAGATAACTAGCTCATGTTAATTAGGTTACAGTTGTATTGTTAGAGAATGTTCCAACAGCATATAAGGTCTTGTAATTTTGATTCTAAATAAAACAGTCCATGTTAGCAGTGAAACAAGTGTCGCCTTGGATCAAAGAAGATGGCGCCAGCCATTCCGAGACCTAACTGCCTAACTGATCCTCAACACCTTTTAACATAATGGCTTCCAAACTTTGGAACTCATACAAGCTTTGACATGATTGCAGAATTCGCACCTATGTGGGACAGTGTCAGAGTGACTTTATCCCGGACATACGTGTACCTTTTGGAGAACTTCCTATGCCACACACAACAACAGATCAGTTGGAGTATTTGAACTGATTCCTTTTGGTTCAGGACCCCCTCTGTTCTCTGTCTCTGTACACAAAGCATGTACTGTCCTGATGGCACTTCCACCCACCAAAATACTTTTCAAATAGGACTCTCACTTTTAAGGAAAATGTCTTTCTGCGTCTACAGTCACCCCCCTACTTGCTCTTTTATCCAGCCAGCGGTGGTGTTCAGGGCAACATGGTTAGTACTGTTACTCTGTTCGTTATTGCGGACCTATCTGGCTCCTCCTGTAAGTATTGGACTTTCTAGTCCGAAGAATGTTGTTTTTTGGTCAGTCAGAGTTATTTTCCCTTAAACACAGAGAAATTGGCGCTCAGAGTAACCGATGCAAAGTCACAAAATAAAACAATTCAGATGAATGACTGAAAAATATAAGTATATGGGACAATAAATATATATATGGGCGTACAAACACAAAGAAAGTTCGTAAATATAGAAATGTCCAATAAGTGGGAGTAATGAATGGTAGGCAGATGGAAAGGGTTAATCCAGCACGATATGGGACTGACCACAAAGGGCTGCTCATCACAGGAGTGAAGTCGGCTCGAAGTCATCAGAAAAAACAAAAAGAGAGGAGCGCCTCTAAGTTAAAATGTTTATTCAATAGAGGAGAAAAAAAGTAACCACTTACATTACAGTACACAACAATGCTCTAGACAGGTGGATGTGTGTCAATGGAGTGTGGTATTAGGAGAAGGCAGGTTCCCAAGAGTGTCTCTAATCCGTGCTGCAATATGGCGGGGATCCGGGACGGAACGCAGCCGATCCTGCAGAGGAGAGGAGCAGCCAACCCGTGGAAACTGCGTGTGACGTCAGCTACTGTGGGGAACACCAAGAGGCGCTCCTCTCTTTTGTTTTTTCTGAAGAGTTATTTTCCCTGACCCCCATGCTCATTGTTGGTTTTTGAGCATAGTTTTGAATAACGGTTTGTTTACGTTTTAAGTTTGAGCGGAAAAGATTTGGAATTCCCTTCCGCAGGCAGTGGTCTCAGCAGGGAGCATCGATAGTTTAAAAAAAACGTTTAGATAAGCACCTGACTGCAACATACAGGGGTATACATTGTAATACTGACTTATAATCACACACATAGGTTGGACTTGGTGGACTTGTGTCTTTTTTCAACCTCACCTACTATGTAACTATGTTTTTTTGGTTATGGAAGATCTATTACGACACTTTCATTTCAATGTATGCTATGGACGAGGGTCTTTGCTGATGTTCATTATATGCAGCCACCCCACAGACATGGCTACATGGTTCTGGCTACTCCACTGGGACATTCTATTCTGTGCTTTAAAATCTACTACAATAAGACAGAGGATATAGACATCGAAGTGATAACTTTCCTTTTTAAGTCTTCACATTCCACTTTTAAGTCAATGGACCACTATAACCGAGCTTCTTTTCTGACGATTTATCATAATACTTAAAATAATAACCCATAATGTGCAGGGTTTTAACCTTCCTCAGCAGCGCAAGAAGGCATTTTGCCACTATAAAAGAGTCTAGGGCAGATATTTTTTTTTTCTACCTCTAACCTTCCTCAATTTTTTGACAAAACTTTTAAACAATTTTACCGCATAACCCATTTCACTAATATATTCATGCATAATTCTTTAATGTTTGATGTTCTTCATGTATATAAGGATCCTAACAGGAGATTTATTATGTTTCAAGGCGCTATTCAAGGCTGCTCTGCTACTATAGCGTCTGCATATTCCCCAAACAATGCTCAAGCTTCGTTTTTAAGAACTTCTTTAGAACATTGGATCGATATCTCTCCCCACAATTTAATAGTGGTGGGGGGGGGGGGCAAATTCAATCTTATGGCCCATCCAGCCTTGGATAGAAGCAGAGTTACTCCTAACCCACACAACAGTTATGCCCGCCTGGATTATATTTTATGTTTCCCAAACATCCTAGCCAACTCTTCAGCTGTAGAAATTCATGTTTGTCCTTGGTGTCACCATCATATGGTGGTCTTCTCTACATCACGAATTGGCCTTAAACCCTTGACCCACACGTGGATACTCAATTATTCTCTGCTTACAGAACCCTCCGTTATTGAGTCTCTCTCAAAACATCTTGACAACTACTTTACAGAGAACTTACTTCCAGAAACATCCCCCTCTACGCTATGAACTGCCCATAAGGCAGTAATGTGAGGCCATCTCATTAGTATAGCAGCAAATAAACACAAAACCAAACTTGCAGACTTGCGATCTCTCACAAAGACACTAGATCGCTTGTACACTCGCTATAATCAATCCCCCTCACCAGAACTCCTTCAACAAATTAACTCCAAAAAACGCGCTTTGGACCTAATACTATCTAACAACGTAAGTTCGACTCAAACATCGGGTGTTGGCGTGTTTGCTGAACACATGAACAAATAGGGCATTCGACAGGAAGTTTGCCTGCCTCCGAGCGCCCCATAATGCACTTCGCTCTTGCAGTGCATTGTTTGCTCTTGCAGTGCATTGTTTGTCCCCCCTTCTGTGTCGCAGGTGTTCCACTTTCTGTGTCAGCAGTGGTTCCCTTTTTTTTTATGCCATTTTTGATTTTTTTTTCCAGCAGGAGCAAAAAAAATGTCTCCATAATTACTGTTCCTTCTTCTGAGTCGCAGGTGGCCTTCCTTCTGCATCACCACTGTTTTTTTTTTTCTTAATTTTCTTTACTTTTTTTATTTTTTTTTTGCAGCAGTAAAAAAATATTCTCCACATCTGCTGCACCCTAATTTTCCTTGTAAAAAAGAAAAACACTAAAACAAAACAGTTTTTAGTGCACCAAGCACAAAAGTATTGCACCCAAGCACCACATTTTCATCACACACTCTATAATAAATTGTTATAAAAATCTCCCCAAAAAATCCCCATCATGTCTGAAAGGCCAACAAGGAGAGGCAGACACTCACAGGCCACTAAAAAAGGGCAAGCAGACTGTGTGTCCACAGTGAAAAGTGGTAGTCGCGGACATGGTGCATACTCTGCAGGCGGGGCATGCTTGTTTTTTTTTTCCTATGCTGGCCGTGTTATTGAGCCACAACATGCAAAATAGTTGGTGGAGTGGAGAACTAAGCCACCCCCATCCTATACTCACTCTCTGCCACCCAGGCTCATACTAGTTTGCCTTCTACCATCAAAGCAGCCTATTCCACAGGCTCCCTGTCCACAGCTACGCCTTTTGTAGCCCCACCATCATGCATGGAGGAGTCATCCGAATTATTCGATCATAGTGTCAGTTACATGCTGCTGGAGGATGCGCAGCATTTGAATGCTCCGATATTGGTTCCCAGGTTGGGGAAGGGAGTAACGTGAGCCTAGAGAGAGGGGGTGCCAATGATGGACAAGAAACTAGAAGTCATGTTCCCCCAGCTGCAGCATACTGTCAAGTTTGCTACACTGATGAGGAGGGAGGGATGATGAGGTCACTTACTGTACTTGGGTGCCTGAGAGAATAGAGGAGGAAAGTGAGCAGGAGGAGGCACAACTCCAGTGAGGTAGGATGTCCTCCAGATGCCAGCTTAAGGGCAGCTATCCTATTGCATCACACCACAGAGCTCCACAGGTGCAGGGCGTTGCTGACTGCCCGCTGACTTCCAAAAGTTCATTGGTGTGGGCTTTTTTCAACATGTGCACCAGACTGCAGCGTTGCTGTCTGCAATCTCTGTCTGAAGTGGATCAAGCGTGGCCAGAGCACTGGCTGCTTGAGAATCATGTGCTTGACAAGACATATGACGACTTGCCATGCAGCTAATTGGCAACAGCACCTGAAAGACCCACATCATAAAAAAATGCAGACTTCTGTTTGCTCCTCATCTGGGATCTCTACACCTACTATATCTCAAGTCTTCTCAAAAACCTCCACTGAAAAGAATGATGGTATAGCAATGGGTGCCACGGGTATTTACATGCAATCTGCTAGCAGAACACCACCTGTTGATTTCAACAGGTAAATTTTGCTACCCCAGTTGCTGAACCGTAAAAAAAAAAAATGCTGTCCTAGCTATCCACATGCTCAGCATCTAAATGATAGCTTGGCCAAATTGCTCGCACTACAACTGCTGCCTTTTCATCTGGTAGACTCAGGCCCCTTTAATGAATTTGTGGAATGTGCTGTACAACAGTAGCAGGCTCCAAAAAGAAATTTCTTTTCACGTAAGGCTATTCCAGCTCTGTACCTTCATGTGGAAAGCAATATTTTGGCCTCGTTGGCCAGGGCGGTCAGTAACAAGATTCACATTACTGCTGACTCGTCATCCAGCAGGCATGTTCAGGGACGTTACATATCCTTCACGGCACACTGGGTAACTCTGACGGCAGCTGAGAAGGATGCAGGACAGGGTTCAGTGCTGGAGCTTGTTCCACCACCATGCCTCAAAAAAGCTAGTGGTGATTCTGCCACATATGTCTGCTCCACCCAATTCTCTTCTTCTTCCTCTATGGCCTCTTCTGCTGAATTGTCCTCTGAACCAGCAGTGCTCCCTAAGTGTTCAAAGGGCTACGCAAGCAGGCAGGCTTAAAGATGCCATGCAGAGCTTCAGTTTGTCTGTCTAGGGGACAGGAGCCACATTGGGGCAGAGATTCTGTCAGCTCTGCAGGGGCAGGCTTAGAGGTGGTTAACACCATGGCAGCTTGAGTCAGGAATGGTTGTATGCAACAATGGCACCAACCTTCTCTCCGCCCTTCGACAGGGGCACTTGACACATGTTGCATGCTTGACTTTGAATTTGGTGGTGCAGCGTTTCTTGAACAGGTACCCAGGCTTACAAGATATTCTGAGGCAGGCCAGAAAGTCTGTGTCCATTTCCGGCAGTTATACAATGCCAATGTTCGGCTGGCTGACATCCAATGGGAATTCAACCTGCCCACCAACCGCCTCAACATTGGCATGCTGCAGTGGCTGCACAAGCAGCAGAGGGCCATTAATGAGTACCTATGTGAGTATGGCACAAGGACAGGCTCAGGGGAGCTTGGCTTCTTTTCAACACACAGATCAGACCAGGTTTATACCTAGCAGACAAAATACTGATAACATACGCCTGGTAACAAATATCATCCAAGATGCCAATTTACATTCCAAACAGGTTTTTCTCCTTAGCCTTGATATCCACAAGGCGTTTGACAGCATCAGCTGATCATACTTAGACTATCTACTACCTAGATTAGGTATTACATGAGATTTCCTCAAAGGTTTTCATGCCCTGTAACAAGCTCCCCAGACCCGCATTAAAATATCAGGTAATAACTCCCAATTTTTTCCACTAGGCAGGGATGTCCCCTATCACCACTCCTCTTTGCTTTGGCAAAAGAACCCCTGTCTAGAGCTATTTCAGAAAACGTCAGCATCAAAGGTTATCGTAAAGGTCCAGGCGAAATTAAACTTAGTCTATACATAGATGATGTCCTGTTATTCCTAACTAATCCCTTCATTGCGTTACCTAACTTTACATCCCTATTAGAGCCTTTCTGAACCAAATCAGGTCTGGGGGTTAACCTGGCTAAATGCTCAGCCATGCCAATTAATAAATCAAAAGATCTGACAGCCATTCTGCAACAACATTTTTCTTTTGCATGGTGCACTCAGTCTTTCCGTTACCCTGGGATACAACTTACTCCCACATTTCAAGCCCTCTTTCACAATAATTATCATCCAATAGTCTCTCACAGTAGATCCTTATTATAAATTTGGGCTACTTACCACATTTCTTTTCTAGGTAAAGTCACAGCTATAAAAATTGCAATGTTGCCCAAAATTCTTTTTTTCTTTACAGCCCTCCCCATGTATGTCTCTAACTCCTACATCAAATCTCTTCAGAGAGACGTCAATAAATTTATATGGAATTCCAAGAAACAGATTTCACAGATCTCTAGCTGTATAGACCCCAACTTTTTGGGCGTCTTGACATCCCTGATTTATGGCATTACTATTTGGCGGCGAGACTCACTCAAACCGCTCAATGACATGTCCCTATGAAAAATGTTCCTTGGCTAACATTTGAAACACACTCTATGTACCCTAACCATCCTCCAGGACTATTATGGTCCAGATCTATACAACCAAGTCACATAGCCCACTTAACAGCATACTTTCCCAGGCTCTCCATCTTTGGTCTCTATACAGCAGAAGATTTGAATTGGTTTCCCCGCTCACACCTATATACACCTTTGTAGGTGCTCCCGACTTTCCTCCAGCCTTTCAAAAAAGAGACTACTTCATATTATGGAGCTCCATTGGTTTAACAACATTTAAATCCTTCAAATCAGATTCACATTTTTAAACCTTCTCCCAACTTCAATCAGAACATAATTTACCCCCCTCTGATCACTTTAGATATATTCAAATCCAACATTTCTTCCATAGTAGAGGCTCACTAATATCCCGTTTACAAAGCACTTCATTTGAACATTAATGTGAGTCCATGTCTAGGGAAAAAGGTATAATCTCACGTATCTATAGATACCTCAATGAAGTGTTTCTCTCGGGGGAAAACTAAACCAATGACACAATGGGAGATGGATGCTGGTCTCACTTTCTCGCCCCCTGAGTGGAAAGAGATGTTGGAAAATATGCTCAAAAACACTAGATAAATTTCTATTCGTGGAACCGCGATTAAGCTTCACACAAGATGGTATTTGACACATCCTAAGCTCAATAGTATATACCCAACTGTTTCTCCCCTATGTTTTCCTGGCTGCCCAGATTCAGGCTTCTTTATCCATATTTTTTTTCAGTTGTAAGCATCTTAAGCCCATTTGGAACCAAGTAGCCACAAAATCCTCCTCCATAGCAGGTCGCCTGATTACATTAACATTGCAAATGTGTCTTCTCTTTACCCCAATTCCAGATGTTCCCATTCCCTGTGAAAGACTGATTCACACACTTATTTGTAGCCATCCATTGGGTGACCTTTATTAAACTGGCGTTTCTCCTCCATTTCCTGCTCACAAGTGTTGGCCAGGATGAAGATGTTCAAACTATCGGAACAAATATACCATTCTTTGTATAAAACAATGGGGTTTATTTACTAAAGGCAAATCCACTTTGCACTACAAGTTCACTTGGAAGTGCAGTCGATGTAGATCTGAGGGGAACATGCAAGGAAAATAAAAAACAGCATTTTTGCTTGTACATGATTGGATGATAAAATCAGCAGAGCTTCCCCTCATTTCAGATCTTCCCTTCAGATCTAAAGCGACTGCACTTCCAAGTGCACTTGTAGTGCAAAGTCGAGCTGCCTTTAGTAAATAAACCCCAATGTATCTCTTCGATAAGAAATGGGAACACTGGGATAGCCCTTTTTTGTAATCCACATGTGTTTCTTTAATGTTACTGCAATGGACTAGTACAGGTTCTGATGATCTCATTTTCTATTAAGCTTTTATCACGGTTTTGTCCACTATTTATCTCACCCCGCTGTTCTCCCATTATGGTATTCACCATAAACTAACTAAAGGTAACCGTTTCCCTGCTCCCAATTCTATGTTGAGTATTTTTGTGTTTGACGCTTCTTCTTGTTTATTGTCGATATGTACGTTTATGTAACTCTATCTACCAATAAAAACAATTGTAATAAATAGTGATAAAGTGTATATAAAGAGCGCTACCCTATATGGGTTCTTTCTATTACCTGGTGTTTGAATATAAACGGAAAAAAATCAATCAACCATGAATGATTAATATATATAAATCAAATACAATGCATCATAATTCACATTAAGTCCATTATCTCAAATCTTCTTAATAGTGAATTAAAGTTCCACCGTGCTAAAGTGCCAGGTGCTCTAAACTGAAATGCGGTGCAAATCGTGCTCCCCTCCTGTGTGCCCACTCACTCACCAGCTGCTATGGACTCCCAATGACAGGATAATATGCGCATTTACAAATATCCTAGGTCTGCTGAGCTTTGTAGTCCTCCTTCATCACTCCAGCTGCTATAGACTTCCAATGACAGGAGTCATATGCAGTTGTGCTGATATTCTGGTTCTGCTGAACTTTGTAGTCCTCCTTCATCACTCCTTAATTATTGGGCAATGGAATACTTGTACATGGTGTAAATAAATGGCAGAGAAAGATCCACGTAGCGTAATTCTGTTTTATTATAAAATGAAATGGTTTAAAACATATCCACTCACATGGTATAGGAAAAAATAGGCATAAAACTGGAACCGGAAGTCCACAATGACCTGCGTTTTACTGGCCAGAAATGACGTCACCACCCATGTCTCTGGTTACCCCGGTCAACAACCTTCAACAGAACTTCCCAACTATGTTTATTTCCCATCCTCTGATGCTGAACCCACTTGGCTGGGAAATACTGTTACCAACAAAGAGGCTATTGCAAGGACTATACTGAGGGAGTGCCTGCTGCCCTCATCCTTCTGATACCACAGAGAATCCTTCACCATCCAATATTCTTTCATACATTTTTTGTGCAGTTATCTTTTACATATTTAGATAAATCTTCTGTTATTTTGTTTTTTTTCTTGTTTTGTTTACCCTTGCACTTAGCTTTAAAGTATATAGTTAATATTTGGTCTACTTAAAAATGTTTTATATTCCCAGTAACATAACTGCTCTTCTTGGTTACATCTTTTTTTATAAACTATTTCCCATAATGCGTGGAAGCAGCATGATGTCTTCTTAGTTGGTCCTTTGTGGTTTTGAAACCCTTTTGATTAAAGCAGAAAAATATTTGTATACCTCCATTTAACATACTTATTGTACTGTGGCTAGAGTGATTTCTTTCTTATATTGAAAATAATGATACCACACAACTTAATAAAAATGAATAATGTAAACAGAACCATTAATTAGTTTAATCACATTATACCCTGGAGGGATTCTATTTAATTTTACCACATGATCATATATCTTTACTGCCAGATCATCAAACTGACCAAATGAACACCACACAATACTAACTATTTACTAAAGGCTCTTTTACTGTGGGATGGTTAAAAATGTACCAGGTTAAGAGGATAACATTTACACAGATTAAACAGAAGAGATTAGGATGCATATATCCAGTGCAGCTGTGCAATACAAAACAAAGAGATAAATTTAAATCCTTAGAAAAGAAACATTTAATTTCGGTTCTATGACATAGACAAAATTAGTAACATATTTTAGCACCACACTAAGATTATATATTTGTTTATTTTATTATGCGTGTTATTTACCTGAAACCCCTCCCTTTATTAGACACCCAAAAGCCCTGAGATTGTTCCTGGGCATGTGTTGTCAGCAGTTCTAGCAGACTCAGAGTTGTTGTTCAAGAGACATTGGGGGTTATTTACTAAAGGAAAATCCACTTTGCACTGCAAGTGCACTTGAAATAGCACTGAAAGTGCACTTGGAAGTAAATTTGCTGTAGATCCGAGGGGGACATGCAAGGAAGATAAAAAACAACATTTTATCTTGCACATGATTGGATGATAAAATCAGCAGAGCTTCCACTCATTTCAGATCGACCCCTTAGATTTAGAGCGACTGCACTTTCGAGTGCACTTGCAGTGCAAAGTGGATTTGCCTTTCGTAAATAACCCCCATCACATAATACTTCCCTTAGCTCCTCCCTTGGCACCTACATAAAAGGTTATGTATAGGGATTAGGGGCGAAGAAGCTGATCCAACACAAATATAGTTACATAGGGGTTTATTTACTAAAGCTGGAGAGAGCAAAATCAGGTTCACTTCTGCATAAAAACCATTCAGCTTCCAGGTTATATTGCAAAGCTTAATTGAACAAGCTGAGGTTAGAAGCTGATTGGCTACCCTGCACAGTTGCACCAGATTCTGAGTGCACCCGTTTTAGTAAATCGACTCCATAGTTACATAGTTAGTCAGGTTGAAAAAAGTCCATCTAGTTTAACCAATAAAAAAAAAATACAATCCCATATACACAATCCTTTGCCCACAGTTGATCCAGAGGAAGGTGAAAAACCCCAGCAAAGCATGATCCAACTTACTACAGCAGGGGAAAACATTCCTTCCCGATCCCCAGAGAGGCAATCAGATTTTCCCTGGATTAACATTACCTATAAATGTCAGTACCCAGTTATATTATGTACATTAAGGAAAGAATCCAGGCTTTTTTTAAGCAATTTATTGAGCTGACCAGAACCACCTCTGGTGGGAGTCTATTCCACATTTTCACAGCTCTTATGCCCCGTACACACGGTCGGATTTTCCGACAGAAAATGTGTGATAGGACCTTATTGTCGGAAATTCCGACCATGTGTAGGCTCCATCACACATTTTCCATCGGATTTTCCGACACACAAAGTTTGAGAGCAGGATATAAAATTTTCTGACAACAAAATCCGTTGTCGGAAATTCCGATCGTGTGTACACAAATCCGACGGACAAAGTGCCACGCATGCTCAGAATAAATAAAGAGATGAAAGCTATTGGCCACTGCCCCGTTTATAGTCCCGATGTACGTGTTTTATGTCACCGCGTTCAGAACGATCTTTGTGTGACCGTGTGTATGCAAGACAAGTTTGAGCCAACATCCGTCGGAAAAAATCCTAGGATTTTGTTGTCGGAATGTCCGACCGTGTGTACAGGGCATTACTGTGAAGAAACCTTTCTGTATTAGGAGATTAAATCTTTTTTTCTTCTAGACGTAAAGAGTGTCCCCTTGTCCTCTGTGTTGACATAGTTACATAGTTGGTAAGGCTGAAAATAGACAATTGTCCATCCAGTTCAACCTGTATAGGTGTATGTGCATCAGTGTCTATAATAATTTCCCATATCCCTGTATGTTGTGTCCTTTAAGATGTACATCCAAGAGTCTTTTTAAAAATATCCATACTCCCCGCAGCTACCACCAATTGTGGGAGAGAGTTCCACATCCCTATTGCCCTAAAAATGAAGAACCCCCACTTTAAGGATAAACCGCTTCTCCTCCAGTCTCATTGTGTGCCCCGTGTCCTTTTACACTCCCTATGACTGAATAGCTTATTTCCTATGCTGGGTTTCTCATTGAGATATTTGTAGATCGATATCATGTCCCCTCTATCATGTCCCCCTCTTAAGCGTCTCATCTCCAGCAAGAATAAGTGTAGTGTTTGCAGTCGTTCCTCGTAATTGAGATCCTCCAGTCCCCTTCTTAGTTTTGTTGCCCTTCTTTGGAACCTCTCGAGCTCGAGCACATCCCTTCGGATGACTGGTGACCAGAACTGGATGGAAAACTCCAGATGAGGCCTAACCAGAGTTATAAAATGGCAGGATTATAGTTTTATACTGGAGTATATCACTTTTTTTATGCATGCTAATATTCTGCCTGCTTTGTTAGCTACAGCTTGGCACTGCATGCTATTGCTCAATCTGTCATCTATTAGCACCCCCAGATCCTTTTCCATCCTTGATTCTCTCAGCTGCACCTAGTGAATATTTTTTGTTTATGTTTTTTGACCCCAAGTGCATTACTTTACATTTCTCAACATTAAACCTCATTTTCCATTTGTCTGCCCACTCCTTTACTTTATTCAGGTCATTCTGCAAAATTCCTGTCCTGATGGGAGTTTATTACCCTGCTTATCTTTGTGTCATCCGCAAAAACTGAGACTGAACTAGTTATCCCTTACTCAATATAATTTATGAATATGTTGAACAGAATTGGTCCCAAGACAGAGCCTTGGGGTACCCCACTTACCACTCCAGACCAGTCTGAGTACATGTTATTTATTACTACCCTTTGGGCCGGTCCCTGTAACCAGTTTCTTACCCAAGCACAAACCCTATGGTCCAAGCCTGCAGAACTCAGCTTGTAAAATTAAGTGTTTATAGGAGACGGTACCAAATGCTTTTGCAAAGTCTAGATACACCACATCCACAGGCCTCCCTCTATCTAGATGGCAGCTCACTTACTCGTAGAATGTTAGAAGATTGGACTAGCAGGACCATCCTCTCATAAACCTATGCTGATTACCACTAATGATATTCTTCTCCTCAGTAGGGATGAGCTTCGAGCTTCATGGGCTGTTCGCAAGTTCGCCGAACAGCGAACAATTTGGGGTGTTTGCGGCAAATTCGAATGCCGCGGAACACCCTTTAAAAGTCTATGGGAGAAATCAAAAGTGCTAATTTTAAAGGCTTATATGCATGGTATTGTTTTTTCTGGAGCAGTGATTTTAATAATGCTGAAAGTGAAACAATAAAAGTGTAATATCCCTTTAAATTTCGTACCTGGGGGGTGTCTATAGTATGCCTGTAAAGGGGCGCATGTTTCCCGTGTTTAGAACAGTCTGACAGCAAAATGACATTTCAAAGGAAAAAAAGTAATTTAAAACTACTCGCGGCTATTATTGAATTGCCGGTCCGACAATACACATAAAAGTTCATTGATAAAAATGGCATGGAAATTCCCCACAGGAGAACCCCAAACCAAAATTTTAAAAAAAAATGACGTGGGGGGTCCCCCTAAATTCCATACCAGGCCCTTCAGGTCTGGTATGAATATTAAGGGGAACCCCGTGCCAAAATTTTAAAAAAAACTGCGTGGGGTCCCCCCAAAAATCCATACCAGACCCTTATCCGAGCACACAACTTGGCAGGCCGCAGGAAAAGAGGGGGCGCCAAAACCCCCCCTCTCCTGAACATGCCCTCAACATTGGGAGGGTGCTATGGGGTAGCCCCCCAAAAGACCTTGTCCCCATGTTCATGAGAACAAGGGCCTCATCCCCACAACCCTGGCCGGTGGTTGTGGGGGTCTGCGGGCGGGGGGCTTATCGGAATCTGGAAGCCCCCTTTAACAAGGGGACCCCCAGATCCCGGCCCTTCCCCCTGTGTGAACTTTGCAACCAAGATTCAACTGTAGCCAACCACTGGTGTAAGCTATCTGACAAATGTACAGGTGCGCTAGTGTTTAGAGTAAAGCCTAAAGTCCTAGGCAGCCGAGACAATCCTACAACATCGCTGGATAGAGAGGGGGCTCGAGTAAGTATTAGAGGGGCTGCCTTTACAATCACTTTAACTTTTAGAAACTGTTAGGCTGGCTTCACATCTTTGACACACCATACATAGGCTAGTTTGAATGCCAATCCAATGCACCAAAGCAGCACTCCTATATTGCAGCTTGCTGCAACACATTATAAAGCATTACGATGTGTTACTGTGCAGGGCATTCCTAGAAACGGGCTGGGGTAGTTTAGGATGCATTAGGACATATTCTGAATGAATAGGCTACCTTAACACAACATGCCTTATTGCATGTTAACATATTATAACTATATAATGGGGCCATGCAGTATTTTTTTCTCATACTACAATTGTAAAATATCATCAAGCTTTTCCACCAAGTAAAATGCAGCCAGTTTCTTAGCAATCAGACAAATGCAAAGGCACTCTTATCTGAAATATAGGTCTAAGACACTGTTTTATTCTTAGATAGAAAATTGTTAAGGGGTATTAGCTCTTAGCAAAAAGATATACAGTAGTTATAACCTGTTAGTCTCCTTTGCAGGTAATTCAATGCATAGTAAATGCACAAGCACAGTTTTAAATAACTTATGTGTAAGATTATCGTGCAAAATGACAGTTCCAAGTTTCAGCTTAAAGTAGGGGTCAGTAATTCATAGATCGCAATCTACCAGTCGATTGGGGGCAGGTGATAAGTAGATCGTGTCCGCTCCTTGCCGACCCACAGAATTTGGACAGGAGAGGTAGCAGGGTTGATATTTACTGGAACTTATCCCCTGTATTTTCCTCCTGCAGCAGCTGAAAGCTAGCTTCTTCTCCCCTCCCTTTGCAATTCAGCTGCTGTAGGAGGAAAATACAAGGGATCAGTTCCAGTAAATGCCACCACCCCTGAACAGGTTCCCCTTCCTTCTACTGTCCAGGCCCCCCTGTGTGCTCACCGTGTCCCCCCCACCCCCAACCTCTGTCCTCACAGCCCTTTCAGTTTCCTCTCCTCTATGTGTTTACTATGCTTCAGTTAGTGAATGAATAGGTAGTCCGTGCAAAGCTCTTCCTGTTCATTTGTTCTGTGCAGCTAAGGCTGCTGAGATAGAGATTGAGGACTGTATCCTCAATCACTTTCTCTGTTCCAAAAGTGAGACATCAGGGGTCTGTTTAGACCCCTGATATTTCACCAAAGCCCACTACGGGGCTGTTAAAAAAAATTAAAAAAAGAACTTTAAAAAAATGGAAAAAAAAACAACAAAAAAAACCTCCTGACACCGCTCACTGCCCTACTGACACTATCCAGTGCTCTACTGACACTGTCAACTGCACTACTGACTATCACCGCCCACCTCTGTATTGGCACTGTTCACTGCCCTACTGACACCATTCTCTGCCCTGACACCATTCTCTGCCCTACTGACATTGTCCATTGTCCTACTGACACTGTCCACACACTGTCCACTGCCCTACTGACTGACACTGTCCACTTTTAAAGTAGGCTAAGCTTATATTTTTACAGTGCCTTTTTTTTTTTACATATTTTTAGTTTTCCATACTATTTAATTAGAATTTGCTAGGTAATTTCTTTAAAAAAAGAAAAGGGGTGCCAAACCCCGGTGCTCTTTTATTTCTTTCATTTTGTTCAGGTACAGCTCCACCCCTCAAAGGTTTCCTACCCCATTTTTATTATTGTAATAATTCATTTGAGGTATATTTAAGTTCATATTAAAATTGCCCTCTGATCCCTCCTGTATTGATTTGTATTGTAATGCCCCGTACACACGGTCGGATTTTCCGATGGACAATGTCCGATCGGAGCGTGTTGTCGGAAATTCCGACCGTGTGTGGGCGCCATCGGACATTTTCCATCGGATTTTCCGACACACAAAGTTGGACAGCAGGAGATAAAATTTTCCGACAACAAAATCTGATCGCGTCAATTCCGACCGTGTGTGGCCTGTTCCGACGCACAAAGTGCCACGCATGCTCAGAAGAAATTCCGTCACGGGACAGCTCGTTCTGGTAAACTTAGCGTTCGTAATGGATAAAGCACTTTCGGCACGCTGCAATGTTCAAAATGGTTTAATACAGCGCACTCTCTTCTTCTTTATAATGTGACAAGAATTAAGTCGTTTTGATGCTCATATTCACACACACTTCTCACAAACTTTTTTCGTTACTATTTATCGGGATTCCCTCAATATATTTTGATTTCTCACATCTGACAACATATTTTTTTTTTTTTTTTACTTTAATGTAGAATCTTTTTTTGTGTTTCTCTTTTTATTTTTATTTTTTTTTGGTGATTTTGATTTGCACCCCCGAAAATGTTTGTGTGTTTTTTGTGACAAGTTCCCACAACACCATTGATATGTTGTTCTATTTAATCTGTAGGAGGAGATTGTTTGGTGTTGTTGTCCCTTGTTAATTTCACATTGTACTTTAGAAATGTACCTGAATACTCACCAACAAACTGTCCTTTTTGGATGAAAACACACACAGGAGAGTAGAATTTACCTAAAAATATTTTATTAAGGGGTCACAACTATAAAAAAACAAAGAGGGAGGCAACGCTGGAGAAACTGCAGAAGTGGGCGAAGCCTGGGACCCCCAGGGCAGACATCAATTATTTAAAAGCAAAATTGGTGGCCTGAGGAGTCCATATCTAAGGGAGGGCAGTCTGGTCCAGAAGTCCCAGAGATCCGGAAAGCAGCAGATGACATCTGTGTCCCCAGGCTGTGGTCATACGAGAGACTGCAGCTTCTGTCAGACCAGACTGAACCCAGGGCAATCACTCTTTGGTCTTCCTTCCACGCTTCTTTCCAGCCTTTGGCTGTGGTGGTGGAGTTGTGGCAGCAGGAGGAGGAGGAGGAGGAGGAGGATGGTCCATCTCAATGACATCCGTCTTGGGTGTCAGTTCCCCACTCTCCCCCTTACGAAGGACTTTATAAATCAGGTCCTCAGAAATCTTGCGTTGGCCCTCCTGCATGCCCTGCAATTTGGTGGCAGCCATGCAGGCAAAGGCCTCTTCAGGACTGGGGAAGGCTCTGAGGGACGCCGAAGCCTCCTGGATCAGCCTGTACGCTGAATCCTGCACAGGACTGGGAGTGGCCTTCCTGGCCCTTTTATATGGCAGGCAGAGGGGAGGGACCTGAGACTCAGTCAGGCTGCGACTTGTCCCTGGCTTCTCTTGGCTGACACTTAGCCCCGCCTTCTCCTGGCTGCAACTAATCCCCGCCTCCTCCTGGCTGCCACTAATCCCCGCCTCCTCCTGACTGCCACATTCCACAGCCTCCTCCTGGCTGAGGTCTTCCTGTGTATGAAAAAGGGACATAGTTTTAGTATTGTTTTCATCAATCACACACAATTTTCACCTCCTGACTGCTGCAAATTGAATGTTAACAAATATAACAGACTATCCTTCTGAGCCCAGCATTTTGCATTCTTGTCCCAATTTTGGGTGCCCACTACTGTGTATTGATATGTAAAACACTTTCAAGCAGCAATTAGTGATCAATAATAACATCTAGTAAACATCATTTCTTTATTGCCCAGAAATCTGTAGAAGAATGCTATACCTGACTCCAGCCTGGCTCCTCCACTTCTTCCTGGCTGGAAGGCCTAGGTTGGACATCGGAAGCCTCAGCTGGGGTGGAAGGAAGCGTGGAAGGAAGAGTGGAGAGGGATTCCCTGACTTCAGTGTGGTCAGACAGAAATCGCAGTCTCTCATAGTACCACAGCCTGGGGACATAAACGTCATCTGCTGCAGCTCCTGATCTCTGGGAATCTGTGACCTTCTTGCGCTCCCTCAGATAAGTGCTCCTCAGGCCACCAATTTTAGCTTTTAAATAAGGGATGGTTGCTGTGGGGACCACCGGCTTCACCAACTCCAGCAGTTTCTCCAGCGCTGCCTGCCTCTTCTGTTTGTGATTATAGTGGGGGTGTCTGACCTGCCACAGACAGGGCAGCTCCCTGTACTTGTCAATAAACAGGGGCAGGAAATTGTGGTCGTTGAACCCATCCATTTTCTCTGCAAGACACAACACAAGACAAACCCTAATGTCAGGCCAAACTCCCCTAATCTTGTTACAATATAGGCTTCAATTACGAAGCAGTTCAGGCCCAAGTTTAGATCCTACCTTCGTTAGCACGATCGGCGTCTCCGATGCTCCTTCCTCCGCTCACAGATCGTACGTAAGACGCGCGCGTTACGATTTATACACACTGCGCATGCGTATAACTCCGCCCGCCCCTGACGTTCTTTCTATTCTATTCCCCGCCCCTTTTTGTTCAGCGCAGTGGAGGAAGAGCACATGGCAGATAGACAGCAGGATCGTGCTAATTACAGCAACGAGGAGGAGGAGGAGGAGGAAAGGCCGGAGCCTGAAACGTCCCGATCCAGAAGGAGATTAAAGGACTCAAATATGTCCTTTGGGGAGATGTTGGAAATGGTGGACATCCTGAAGAAGGCCGACTATGATGGAAAGTATGGGCCTTACCCCAACCACAATGTCCGAAAGGCCAAGATCATGGCGAAAGTGGTCAGGAGTCTGCACCGGAAATTCGGGGTACGACGATCGAAAGATCAGCTCAGGAAGCGGTGGTCGGACCTGAAATTACGAGAACATGAGCAGTACAGAAAGATCCGGAGAGTGCTGCAAAAAAGTAAGTAGTTGTGCTGTGTTCCTATTGTTCTTGTGTTTATTACGTTCATGCTGCTCCATGTGCTTTTAGGAACTGTTGTACAGTTTAAAATGGCAACTTTCATGTTCATGGGCACATTATTCGTTCGGATCACACATTTTTTTTTCGGACTATAAAATACCATTGTTTAGGCCATATGCATTTGGCCACCATTTTGAGGCCCTATACTTGTCTTCAAAGAATTGGGTTGTGCAGATGGCTTTGTTACTAGAATGAAATGCAAACTAGATTGTGTGTAAGGAGAGGACACTGAGCAGCTGTTTTCACATCTGGACACTGGAGCACTAGTGTGGGACCCCAGAACACCATTTTTATTAGGGGGGGCCACACAGGTGCTCCAGTGTATACTATAGGGGGGTCTCCATCTGTGAAGCTTGTACAAAACAGGTAAAGTATTGCAGCTTGACAAAGGACACTAAAAAAGCTACATCTTGGAACTCGGCTAAAATAGACAATTGTACCCCACTTCCAAGCAATGTTTCATCTTTAGAGTTCTGCCATCAAATATCTGTGTGCTAATTATACCATTTTTGTTTTACATAGGGGAGAAAAGACTCGGAGGACACCCCTCATCCGAGGAGACCAGAGCCCCCCCCCCTGGAAGAAGGGAAAATCCCCCCAACACAAGATGAGCAGGAGGAAGAGGACGTGGTGGAACTAGTCACCACAACAGGTGAGTGTCTGCGACCACAGGCTCAGATAAGAGATGGATGGCGGCATTTTTTTTAGACCTAATTTATTTTGGGTTTCCTTTCTTTTTAGGTGATCGTGAGGTTGTGGATGAAGATCCTTTCACATCCGAAAGTGCCCAGATCCTGATCGGGGAGATCATGGGGTGTAATTTACAATTGGAAAACATCAAGCAAAACATCAATGATGTTATTCCAAAATATAAAAACATCATTGATGTTTTGGGGCGAGTTTAAAGCCCCTCAAAATCACTTTCTTCTTTTGTGTGCTACAATGTGCTAAATGTTTTTGTGATTTTTCCCAAAGCCAAATTTGGAGGATGCACACAGTGTGTCAACATGTGCTATCTGCCATCACGGGAGATCAATGGACGCGTTTTGGGGGTGCAACCCCTTCCTCAATAATAAAGTAACGGTGAGGAAGGGCTTTCTCCCCCAAAACACATCCCTTGATCCCCCGTGATGGCAGGTCGCACATGTTGACATTGGGAAATTTGTGTGCATCTTCCAAATTTGGCTTTTCCAGGGGTGATTTCCCCCCATCTGAACGCAATATCAAACACAGTTCCTAAATACTCATGTCTGATATTGCCTTCAAGTTCTACCAAATGTGAACTTTGTAAGATCAAGATTTGTGTCTTTCTTGTGGGTTTTACACAGGCCTGTTTTCTATAAAATGCACATTTTGATTTTGGATAATGACACCACAAAAATTGTTATACAACAAACATGTCGGTTTGTCAGAAAAACCTTTGGTAAATGCACATGTGATTGTGCTGGTATTAAAAAGATTGTTCATCAAGAATGTGTGGATTATTGTCTCAACTCTACAACACTTTTGGGGTGATGTAATTGTTGTTTGATGAGAAAATGGGGGTAATTTCCTAAGGGCAAATCCACTTTGCACTACAAGTGCAGTTTCAGTGCAGTTGTAAGTGCACTTGTAGTGAAAAGTGTCTTTGCATTTAGTAAATAACAGCCAACAGTGCTTTGTATAAGGTTACACAATCACGACATTTTCTGGACTCCACACATTTCTGTCAGGGTCAGCTAAAACAAACACAAGCAGTAAATGTCAACAAAGAAGAGCCTGGGGGGAGATGCCTGTCGAGAACTTGAGGTCCTGCAGACTTCTCCCTGTCGCCAAATACCGCAAGGTAGCGACCAACCTCTTCTCCGGAGTGATGGCTTGCCTCATGCAGGTATCCTGCCTGCTGATATAGGGGGTCAGCGAAGCCAACAAACGGTGAAATACGGGGTCCGTCATCCTGAGAAAATTCCTGAAATCACCAGGATTATTTTCACGGATCTCACGGAGCAAAGGCATGTGACAGAACTGGTCACGCTGAAGCAACCAATTCTTGGTCCATGAACTCCTCCCCACCCTGTTCATGGACTGGACTTGTGTCAAGGTCAGGACCCCAACACCAAGCCCCCACACAGCACGAACTGTACGAGGAGTACGCATACGAAACATGGCTAGAAAACGGTCGGCTGCTCAGAACGAAGTAACAGAACGCACTGAAGAACAGCAAGGCCTGTGAAGTGCGACCTGAAAAACAGCAACGAGCGGACAAGATCGCACAGAAAACTCCGATATGAACTGACTGCACGCACTGAAGAGCAAATACAAACCCACAAGCACAAACTGAACGGCAGAAAACGATCTGAAAGCCACGAGTCTGAAAAAGCGCGAATCGTCTCTCACCAAACTTTTACTAACACGAGATTAGCAAAAGGAGCCCAAAGGGTGCCGCGCTTGGTTCTGAACCGGCCTTTTCTAGTCTCGTCGTACGTGGTGTACGTGACCGCGTGGTTGACGATCGGAAATTCCGACAACTTTGTGCGACCGTGTGTAGGCAAAACAAGTTTGAGCCAACATCCGTCGGAAAAAATAAGAGGATTTTGTTGTCGGAATGTCCGAACAAAGTCCGACCGTGTGTACGGGGCATATGTGTACTGTCTGCCCCCATGTTGTAAAGCTCTGTGCAACTGTTGGCGCTATAAATCCTGTATAATAATAATAATAATAAAAACTCAATAGAGACTTAGTTTTTTTTTTCCCTGCTTTACCTGTTAGATTCACAAAGTAGCTTGTATCTGCATTGGATGGATCGAACCTTCAGATACTTTGGATCTATAAAACAAAAATTCAAGTAATAAGCTAATCTTTATTATATATAGATCTATATTTCCTCATGCAATGGTTAATATTTACGTTCAGTACTGCCAAATATAGTGGTAATTTGCATCCAAAAGCTGTGTATCAAATTTGAGGTAGGTGATATATGCATGTCAGTACATAAAGTTACAGGCATGTTTAATTGTGGTATAATGATTAATTGTGGTGTAATGATTATAACATGGCTTTTTTTCTCAGAGAATAGGTGCAGGAACCCACCCTCCCCAGTCAACTCCCCGCCCTCAGCCCCACCCGCTCCCACCGACACTCCCACCCCTACTGCCTCAAATCTCGCCATTCCTTGGGGAAGAGAAGTAAAATGATGCCAAATAATGGGTGTGGTGTAGGCTTAGAACTGCGTTTCAAATACAATTCAAAGTTCAGGAAAGTGTAACACACAGAGTTGTGCAGTGTTGAGGAGTGTGTATCACTAAGTGTGCAGAAAAAATATTAGCATCCCCATTCACAGCTCAACTCCCACCCCCTCCAGTCAGGGAGGTCCCCCTCTACAGGTCACCCTCTCTCACCTTCCCTCCCCATCTGAAGCTTACTGTCACCCACCTGTCTATAGGTCACTCACTCCCCCATCCATAGCTTACCTTCCCTATCCACAGGTCACCTTCTCCCTCCCCTGTTCACAGCTCATCCTCTCCTTCCCTAGCCAAAGGTCACCTTCTCCATCCCCCCGTGTCCACATGTAACTTTCTCTCCACACAGGTCCCCAGGTCACCCTCTCCCACCATCCCCAACTCACCCTCTCCCTCCCTATCCACAGGTCACCTTCTCACTCCCCTCCCCTGTCCACAGGTCACCCTCTCCCACCATCCCCAACTCACCCTCTCCCTCCCTATCCACAGGTCACCTTCTCACTCCCCTCCCCTGTCCACAGGTCACCCTCTCCCCCATTCACAGCTCACCCTCTCCCTCCCTATCCACAGGTCACCTTCTCCCTCCCCTCCCCTCCCCTGTTCACAGGTCACCCTCTCCCCCATTCACAGCTCACCTTCTCCCTCCCTATCCACAGGTCACCTTCTCCCTCTCCTCCCCTGTCCACAGGTCACTCTCTCCCCTATTTACAGCTCACCCTGTCCCTCCCTATCCAAAGGTCAACTTCTCCCTCCCCCCGTGTCCACAGGTAACCTTCTTCCACCATCCCCAACTCACCCTCTCCCTCCCTATCCACAGGTCACCTTCTCACTCCCCTCCCCTGTCCACAGGTCACCCTCTCCCCATTCACAGCTCACCCTCTCCCTCCCTATCCACAGGACACCTTCTCCCTCCCATCCCCTGTCCACAGGTCACCCTCTCCCACATTCACAGCTCACCCTCTCCCTCCCTATATACAGGTCACCTTCTTCCTCCCCTCCCCTGTCAATAGGTCACCCTCTCCCCCATTCACAGCTTACCCTCTCCCTCCCTATTAACAGGTCACCTTCTCCCTCCCATCCCCTGTTCACAGGTCACCCTCTCGCCCATTCACAGCTCACCCTCTCCCTCCCTATCCACAGGTCACCTTCTCCCTCCCCTCCCCTGTCCACAGCTCACCCTCTCCTTCCCTATACGAAGGTCACCTTCTCCCTCCACCTGTGTCCACAGGTAACCTTCTCCCTCTGCTCCCCTGTCCACAGGTCACTCTCTCCCCTATTCACAGCTCACCTTCTCCCTCCCTATCCACAGGTCACCTTCTCTCTCCCATCCCCTGTTCACGGGTCACCCTCTCCCACATTCACAGCTCACCCTCTCCCCCCATCCACAGGTCACCTTCTCCCTCCCCTGTCAACAGGTCACCCTCTCCCCCATTCACAGCTCACCCTCTCCCTCCCTATCCACAGGTAACCTTCTCCCTCCCCTCAACAGTCCACAGGTCATCCTCTCCCCTATTCACAGATCACCCTCTCCCTCCCTATCCAAAGGTCACCTTCTCCCTCCCCCCCGTGTCCACAGGTAACCTTCTCCCTCCCCTCCCCTGTCCATAGGTTACCCTTTCCCCCATTCACAGCTCACCCTCTCCCCCCCAGTCCACAGCTCAACCTCCCTTCTCTCCCCCACATTCCACAGTTTACCTTAGTGTGCTCCCTCCCCTTTCACAACTCACTTT
Organism: Lithobates clamitans; assembly: GCA_037952925.1. Taxonomy (NCBI): domain Eukaryota; kingdom Metazoa; phylum Chordata; class Amphibia; order Anura; family Ranidae; genus Lithobates; species Lithobates clamitans. The sequence continues at coordinate 11,122,633 of JBBGZY010000399.1, read as the reverse complement.
TGTACCCTCTGTCAACATATCACCTCTGCACCCCCATCCACAAATTATCTATTTGTCCCTCCACATTTCACTTCTGCACCTCTGGCTACAGCCCCCCTTATTCCATAGCTCTCAACCTCCAATATTTCACATCTGCACCTCCAGCTCCCCACACAGCTCTCACTGTGCACAATCTAATAACACCCCCCCCCCCATCCCCAGCTCTGACCTCTGCAGAACAACATCTTCACAACTGTCTGTCTGCACAGCCACCCCTCCCCCTTCCTCCCCTGTTTCCCTTTGCAGCTCTCGCACCTCTTCAAAGTTTACCACTCAGTTTATCCTCACAGGATTAGAACGATGCAGTTGGCTCCATTCTTTAAGGTAGAACAGGCTTTTTTTTCCCTCAGTCTACTATGCAGTCTCCTCTGTGCAGCGTCACCTGTCAGATCATCAGTGTACACAGAGCCGAGAAGAATTTTCACAGAGCTTCACTTGGCTCGGTACTACACTGATCTGATAGGCAGCAGGAGTTGACAGAAGATGCCTCTGGAAGCCCCAGATTTAAAAAACTTACAGTTGCAGTGTCTGGATCCAGAGCACCTATCATCAGGTGTGAGTAAGGTGCCCTGGGTTCCGGCACTAGCACACAGCCGGTGGAGGAAGTATAATAGAGAACTTCCTCCACTGGCTTCACTGTTGAGTGACAGCCTGGAAATGAGAGGGGTGCTATAGGTGGCGGAACACCGTTCCGCCTTGTTCTGACTGAAAAAAAGCCCTGATTGCTAATATCCTACATGATTTCAAAATGTGATTTAAGGCGGAAAGAGGCAGGCAAGCACTAATCAGGACTGGTAGAGCTTTTTTTTTTTTTAATCAGAAAGGTTTTTATTTTGCATAAAAAAAAAAAAACAAATACAGATAGCATACAGATACTTGTACATAACATATACAAATTTCGAAATTCTCACAAAGCATGTTATGGGAACATTTATCAGCTACCTAAAATTATTGTAAGACAGTTCCGATTATATCCTATCAGGAATATCACCTATCGTACTCTTATCTTTTAGTTATAATATGTCTAACATGTAATATAATTCGCAAGGAATATGACTCCAAATAAGGTACAAATTTAATCAAATACAAGCTATAATAATGTTACCCTTGTATGCTGAAAGCTCTAATGATCTCTGATCATCTTAGAGTGTAAAAATAGCAAACCCGTTGTTCATTTAACAGTAATATCAAAATCAACTCTACTGCATTATAATTCCGACAACCTTGACTTGATTCGTTATGTTTAGTTCAATATAGTATTCATCGGTAAAGTAAAGAAATAAAATAGAGGAGAAAGACAGGAGAAATAGAGAAAAGGAGAAAGAGAAAAAGAAAGATAGGAACAAAGCAGAGTAAAACCTTGCCATGCAGTACCTCATCATATATACTGTTATATATCCCACAGGGGCTGTCTCTTTTTATACTTCACACTTCCTTGCATGCGTATAATTTCTATACAGTAGTCAAGTCTACATCAACCCAAGAGTAACTTATCTTTAATTAATTGGTGCGGGGCCAAACCAGGAACGTCTAACCACGCCTGCCATATGGAGAGGAATTTTTGTGGAGCCTTCCTACGTTGGTAGGTTATTTTTTCTCTTATTAGGAGCCTGTTCACGCTGTCTATCCATTGCACTCTTGTGGGAACTCTCGGGGTAATCCACCACTGGGCAATTAGTTTCTTCGCTATGTATAGTAAACGAATAAGCGCTATACGTGTAGGTGGGGGTGCTAACTCTTCATCTATTCCCCCCAGTACACATACCACTGGAGTTCTCTCAAGAGGTATCATATATACATCTGAAATCGTGTCCAGTACTTCCTTCCAATATCTGAATAGCTTGGGGCATTTCCAGATCATGTGGAGTAAATTTCCATGATCCCGTTCACATTTCGGGCACAGCTGGTAGAGCTTTATAAATTCACTACACCAGAGCAGATAAAATCATGCAGGGACTAGAAAAAACATATAAATTAACACCCAGTGAATGCCATTATTGTCAACATGTCATTTAATGAAGATAATGATTATATATATACATAAGGGTACTATTTAAGTTTGATATGAACAGCAAAACATACCAGCTCAAAGGGTCATAGTTGCCAGCAGCCATCATTTCTCCAGTCAGCAGCGGTGTGGTTCCCCATGCGTCCTGATCCCCCTGGGTAAGCCACCTGCCTACATACTCCCTAGCTGCTTAATGAAGCACACCTGGGATGGAGGCACATCATAGGGTGCGGTTAAGAATTATGCATTCTCAGAAATCAACCAACACAATGATAGATTATCATTAGAACCTCAAAGTTCTCTGATCTTGACAAAGGGTAGCAACCAAAAGACACAACCCACACTAAAAACTAAGCTGCAACAACTCACAACTCACAGGCTTGTGAGGAACCCTTCTCCTTGAAATGTTTAGAAAGTACATTCTGCTATTAAAGCGGAGTTCCACACATTTTTTAGTTTATTAAAAGTCAGCAGCTACAAAAAGTGGAGCTGCTGACTTTTAATAAACAGACACTCACCTGTCCCACGGTCCAGCGATGCGGCCGCCCGGAGCCTCGCTCCTCTCCCCCTCCTCTCCACCTGTGCCATTATGACAGTTTTCGGCTTCACGGCCGGGCACGCACTGCGCATGCGCGAGTCGAGCTATGCTCTGCTAGTGGCCAGGCAATCTTCAGGGACATGTCACGTGTCCCAGAAGATTGCTGGGAGGGAGGGGCCGCCTAGGGGGAGAGGAAGAGTCGCCTAGGCGGCCAAGAGCAGGAAGAAGGAAGTGGTACAGGAAGTTCCACTCTAAACTAAGTACCCACTCCCCCCCCCCCAAAAAAAAATGACATGCCAAATGTGGCATGTCAGGGGGTGAGGAGTGCTTAAAGCGGAAATTCCACTTTTGGGTGGAACTCCTCTTTAAGAAGACTGACACATTATAATCTGCATGTAATCAGGTTGGCTGCCTTGTTCTTTGTCAGCCAATCACTGTAATAGAGAGAACTATTGCACACAATGCAAACTAACACAAATTACCAAATTACTGACTTATAACTGAACTTTTTAGGTGGAAATAATACAATATGACTACATAAACACTATATTCTCTTTAGATTTGTGCATTTTTTTAGAGCAATCAAAAAACAGCCTATTCATTTATATTTAATATCTAATAATGGCAAGCTCCCTGTGTAAGTCAGGGATTTAAATTGGCTCCTGATGTCTCTCCTGGGCAATCATTCTTACCCAGTTCCCTAAAAACCTTAGGACTGATGGATTTGGGTTTGTTCACAGCATTACGTAGAGCATGACAATATAAAAGCAAAAGATGCCAGTATAGTTAGCTGGCCCATACAGTGAGGAGGAATGCTCATTTTTTTTAACGCTTTGCAGCCACCTGAAACACTTTTACAGTTCAGAAATACATTTTGCTGTTGCAGATGTGCACTTTATTAAACTCATTGATTACTTAGCCCATTTCATATATCTATGAATAACTAGTACTAGGAGAACAAGATGTATGGTATATGACATTCAAAAGGTTAAGGTCATATTAACAATGGTTGTCAGTAAAACTGGGGGGTTGGCTGCAACTAGGGATGAGCTTGATGTTCGGGTCGAGCATAAGCTCGACTCAAACATCGGGTGTTTGCTCGTTTGCCGAACAACGAACATTATGGGGCATTTGCAGCAAATTCAAGCACCGCAGATCGCCCCATAGCGCCCTCTGCTAAGAGAGAGATAATTGACCAAAGGCAGGGTGCCTTTGGTGAATCATGGCTCAGGGGGACTAAGTCCATGCCCCACACTATATAAGGCTGCCTATATATATATATATATATATAGATATATATATATAGATATATATATAGATATATATATATCTATATCTATATATATATATATATATATATATATATATATATCTTCTGCATCCAGTGATCCAGTGTAGCCTATATCTACAGTGCATTCCATGGTGCACTGTTTCTACTACACTTCTTGTGGTGTACACAGTACACAATACAGTACAACCGTAGTGCAGTTGCTACTACTTTACTGGTGATGTACACAGTATACAATACAGTGCAGCAGTAGTAGAGTAGCTACTACTTTTCTGGTGGTGTACACAGTACACAATACAGTACAGCCATAGTGCAGTTGCTACTAATTTTCTGGTGGTGTACACAGCACACAATACAGTGCAGCCGTAGTGCAGTTGCTACTACACTTCTGGTGGTGTACACAGTACACAATACAGTGCAGCCATAGTGCAGTTGCTACTACACTTCTAGTGGTGTACACAGTACACAATACAGTGCAGCCACAGTGCAGTTGGTACTAATTTTCTGGTGGTGTACACAGTACACAATACAGTGCAGCCATAGTGCAGTTGCTACTACACTTCTGGTGGTGTACACAGTACACAATACAATGATGCTGTAGTGCAGTTGCTACTACTTTTCTGGTGGTATACAAAGTACACAATACAGTACAGCCGTAGTACAGTTTCTACTACTTTTCTGGTGGTGTACACAGTACACAATACAGTGCAGCCATAGTGTTGTTGCTACTAATTTTCTGGTGGTGTAGACAGTACACAATACAGTGCAGCCATAGTACAGTTGCTACTACACTTCTGGTAGTGTACACGGTACACAATACAGTGCAGCCATAGTGCAGTTGCTACTACTTTTCTGGTGGTGTACACAGTATACAATACAGTGCAGCCGTAGTACAGTTGCTACTACACTTCTGGTGGTGTACACAGTACACAATACAATGCAGCTGTAGTGCAATTGCTACTACTTTCTGGTGGTGTAAACAGTACACAATACAGAGCAACCGTAGTGCAGTTGCTACTACTTTTCTGGTGATGTACACAGTACACAATACAGTGCAGCCTTATTAGAATTGCTACTACTTTTCTGTTGGTGTACACAGTACACAATATAGTGCAGCCATAGTACAGTTGCTACTACACTTCTGGTGGTGTACACAGTACACAATACAATGCAGCTGTAGTGTAGTTGCTACTACGTTTCTGGTGGTGTAAACAGTACACAATACAGTGCAACCGTAGTGCAGTTGCTACTACTTTTCTGGTGATGTACACAGTACACAATACAGTGCAGCCGTAGTGCAGTTGCTACTAATTTTCTGGTGGTGTACACAGTACACAATACAGTGGAGCCATAGTGCAGTTGCTACTAATTTTCTGGTGGTGTACACAATTCACAGTACAAAGCAGCCGTAGTGCAGTTGCTACTACTTTTCTGATGGTGTACACAGTACACAATATAGTGCAGCCTTAGTGAAATTGCTACTACTTTTCTGGTGGTGTACACAGTACACAATACAGTGCATCCGTAGTGCAGTTGCTACTACTTTTCTGGTGATGTACACAGTATACAATACAGTGCAGCCATAGTGCAGTTGCTACTAATTTTCTGGTGGTGTACACAATACAGTGCAGCCATAGTGCAGTTGCTACTACTTTCCTGGTGGTGTACATAGTACAAAATACAGTGCAGCCGTAGTACAGTTGCTACTACACTTCTGGTAGTGTACACAGTATACAATACAGTGCAGCCATAGTGCAGTTGCTACTACTTTTCTGGTGGTGTACACAGTACACAATACAGTACAGCTGTAGTACAGTTGGTACTACACTTCTGGTGGTGTACACAGTACACAATACAATGCAGCTGTAGTGCAGTTACTACTAATTTTCTGGTAGTGTAAACAGTACACAATAAAGTGCAACCATAGTGCAGTTGCAACTACTTTTCTGGTGATGTACACAGTACACAAAACAGTGCAGCCGTAGGACAGTTGCTACTACTTTTCTGGTGGTGTACACAGTACACAATACAGTGCAGCCATAGTGCAGTTGCTACTAATTTTCTGGTGGTGTACACAGTACACAATACAGTGCAGCCGTAGTGCAGTTGCTACTACTTTTCTTTTGATGTACACATTATACAATACAGTGCAGCCGTAGTACAGATGCTACTAATTTTCTGGTGGTGTACACAGTACACAATACAGTACAGCTGTAGAGCAGTTGCTACTACAATTCTGGTGGTGTACACGGTACACAATATAGTGCAGCTGTAGTGCAGTTGCTACTACTTTTCTGGTGGTGTACAAAGTACACAATACAATGCAGCTGTCGTGCAGTTGCTACTACTTTTCTGGTGGTGTACCCAGTACACAATACAGTGCAGCCGTAGTGCAGTTGCTACTACACTTCTGGTGGTGTACACAGTACACAATACAGGGCAGCCATAGTGCAGTTGATACTAATTTTCTGGTGGTGTACACAGTACACAATACAGTGCAGCCGTAGTGCAGTTGCTACTACTTTTCTTTTGATGTACACATTATACAATACAGTGCAGCCGTAGTACAGATGCTACTAATTTTCTGGTGGTGTACACAGTACACAATACAGTACAGCTGTAGAGCAGTTGCTACTACAATTCTGGTGGTGTACACGGTACAAAATATAGTGAAGCTGTAGTGCAGTTGCTACTACTTTTCTGGTGGTGTACAAAGTACACAATACAATGCAGCTGTCATGCAGTTGCTGCTACTTTTCTGGTGGTGTACCCAGTACACAATACAGTGCAGCCGTAGTGCAGTTGCTACTACACTTCTGGTGGTGTACACAGTACACAATACAGGGCAGCCATAGTGCAGTTGATACTAATTTTCTGGTGGTGTACACAGTACACAATACAGTGCAGCCATAGTGCAGTTGATACTACACTTCTCGTGGTGTACACAGTACACAATACAATGCAGCTGTAGTGCAGTTGCTAATACATTTCTGTTGGTATACAAAGGACACAATACAGTGCAGCCGTAGTACAGTTGTTACTACTTTTCTGGTGGTGTACACAGTACACAGTGCAGCCATACTGTAGTTGCTACTAATTTTTTTGGTGTTGTACACAGTACACAATACAGTGCAGCCGTAGTGCAGTTGCTACTACACTTTTGGTAGTATACACGGTACACAATACAGTGCAGCCATAGTGCAGTTGCTAATACTTTTCTGGTGGTGGTTATCACAGTGCACAATACAGTGCAGACGCAGCACAGTTGCTACTACACTTCTGGTGGTGTACACAGTACACAATACAATGCAGCTGTAGTGCAGTTGCTACTACTTTCTGGTGGTGTACACAGTACACAATACAGTGCAACCGTAGTGCAGTTGCTACTACTTTTTTGGTAATGTACACAGTACACAATACAGAGCAGCCATAGTGCAATTGCTACTACTTTTCTGGTGGTGTACTACTTTTCTGGTGGTGTACACAGTACACAATACAGTGCAGCCATAGTGCAGTTGCTAATACTTTTCTGGTGGTGTACAAAGTACACAATACAGTGCAGCCGTAGTGCAGTTGCTACTACTTTTCTGGTGGTGTACACAGTACACAATACACAATACAGTGCAGCCGTAGCACAGTTGCTACAACACTTCTGGTGGTGTACACAGTACACAATACAATGTAGCTGTAGTGCAGTTGCTACTACTTTTCTGGTGGTGTACACAGTACACAATAGAGTGCAACCGTAGTGCAGTTGCTACTACTTTTCTGGTGATGTACACTGTATACAATACAGTGAAGCCATATTGCAGTTGCTACTATTTTTCTGGTGGTGTACACAGTACACAATACAGTACAGCCATAGTGCAGTTGCTACTAATTTTCTGGTGGTGTACACAATACAGTGCAGCTGTAGTGTAGTTGCTACTACGCTTCTGGTGGTGTACACAGTACACAATACAGTGCAGCAGTAGTACAGTTGCTACTACACTTCTGGTGGTGTACACAATACACAATACAGTGCAGCCGTAGTACAGTTACTACTACACTTCTGGTGGTGTACACAGTACACAATACAGTGCAGCCATAGTGCAGTTGCTACTAATTTTCTGGTGGTGTACACAGAACACAGTACAAAGCAGCCGTAGTGCAGTTGCTACTACTTTTCTGATGGTGTACATAGTACACAATACAGAGCAGCCTTAGTGCAATTGCTACTACTTTTCTGGTGGTGTACACAGTACACAATACAGTGCAGCCATTGTGCAGTTGCTACTAATTTTCTGGAGGTGTACACAATACAGTGCAACCATAGTGCATTTGCTACTACTTTTCTGGTGGTGTAAACGGTACACAATACATTGCAGCCATAGTATAGTTGCTACTACGCTTCTGGTGGTGTACACAGTACACAATACAGTACAACCATAGTGCAGTTGCTACTACTTTTCTGGTGGTGTACACAGTACACAATACAATGCAGCTGTACTGCAATTGCTACTACTTTCTGGTGGTGTAAACAGTACACAATACAGTGCAACCGTAGTGCAGTTGCTACTACTTTTCTGGTGATGTACACAGTACACAATACAGTGCAGCCGTATTAGAGTTGCTACTACTTTTTTGGTGGTGTACACAGTACACAATACCGTGCAGCAGTAGTACAATTGCTAGTACACTTCTGGTGGTATACACAGTACACAATACGATGCAGCTGTAGTGCATTTGCTACTACCTTTCTGGTGGTGTACACAATACAGTGCAACCGTAGTGCAGTTGATACTACTTTTATGGTGATGTAGTCAGTACACAATACAGTGCAGCCGTAATACAGTTGCTACTACTTTTCTGGTGGTGTACACAGTACACAATACAGTGCAGCCTTAGTGTAGTTGCTACTAATTTCTGGTGGTGTACACAGTAGACAATACAGTGCAGGCATAGTGCAGTTGCTACTACACTGCTGGTGGTGTACACGGTACACAATACAGTGCAGCCATAGTGCAGTTGCTACTACTTTTCTTATTGTGTACACAGTACACAATACAGTGCAGCCGTAGTGCAGTTGCTACTACTTTTTTTTATGTACAAAGTACACAATACAGTGCAGCCATAGTGCAGTTGCTACTACACTTCTGGTGGTGTACACAGTACACAATACAATGCAGCTGTAGTGCAGTTACCACTACTTTTCTGGTGGTGTACACAGTACACAACACAGTGCAGCCGTAGTGTAGTTGCTACTACACTTCTGGTGATGTACACAGTACACAATACAGGGCAGCCATAGTGAAGTTGCTACTAATTTTCTGGTGGTGTACACAGTACACAATACAGTGCAGCCGTAGTGCAGTTGCTACTACACTTCTGGTGGTGTGCACAATACACAATACAATATAGCTGTAGTGCAGTTGCTACTACACTTCTGGTAGTATACACGATACACAATAAAGTGCAGCCGTAGTGCAGTTGCTAATACTTTTCTGGTGGTGTACAAAGTACACAATACAGTGCAGCCGTAGTGCAGTAGTTACTACTTTTCTGGTGGTGTACACAGTACACAATACAGTGCAGCCGTAGTACAGTTGCTACTACACATCTGGTGGTGTACACAGTACACAATACAATGCAGCTGTAGTGCAGTTGCTACTACTTATCTGGTGGTGTACACAGTACACAATACAGTGCAGCCATAGTGCAGTTGCTACTATTTTTGTGGTGGTGTACACAGTATACAATACAGTGCAGCCGTAGTGCAGTTGCTACTACACTGCTGGTGGTGTACACGATACACAATACAGTGCAGCCATAGTGCAGTTGCTTCTACTTTTCTTTTGATGTACAATGTACACAATACAGTGCAGCCGTAGTACAGTTGCTACTAATTGTCTGGTGGTGTACACAGTACACAATACAGTGCAGCCGTAGTGCAGTTGCTACTACACTTCTAGTGGTGTACACGGTACACAATACAGTGCCACAGTAGGGCAGTTACTACTACACTTCTCGTGTTGCACAAAGTACACAATACAATGCAGCCGTAGTGTAGTTGCTACTACACTTCTGGTGGTGTACACAGTACACAATACAGTGCAGCCATAGTGTAGTTGCTACTAATTTCTGGTGGTGTACACAGTAGACAATACAGTGCAGCCATAGTGCAAGTGCTACTACACTTCTGGTAGTATACACGGTACACAATACAGTGCAGCCGTAGTGCAGTTGCTAATACTTTTCTGGTGGTGTACAAAGTACACAATACAGTGCAGTCGTAGTGCAGTTGTTACTACTTTTTTGGTGTGGTGTACACAGTACACAATACAGTGCGGCCGTAGTACAGTTGCTACTACACTTCTGGTGGTGTACACAGTACACAATACAATGCAGCTGTAGTGCAGTTGCTACTACTTTTCTGGTGGTGTACACAGTACACAATACAATGCAGCTGTTGTGCAGTTGCTACTACTTTTCTGGTGGTGTATACAGTACACAATACATTTCAGCTGTAGTGCAGTTACTACTACTTTTCTGGTGGTGTACACAGTACACAATACAGTGCAGCCGTAGTGTAGTTGCTACTACACTTCTGGTGGTGTACACAGTACACAATACAGGGCAGCCATAGTGTAGTTGCTACTAATTTCTGGTGGTGTACACAGTAGACAATACAGTGCAGCCGTAGTGTAGTTGCTACTACACTTCTGGTAGTATACACGGTACACAACAAAGTGCAGCCGTAGTGCAGTTGCTAATACTTTTCTGGTGGTGTACAAAGTACACAATACAGTGCAGCCGTAGTGCAGTTGTTACTACTTCTCTGGTGGTGTACACAGTACACAATACAGTGCGGCCGTAGTACAGTTGCTACTACACTTCTGGTGGTGTACACAGTACACAATACAGTGCAGCCATAGTGTAGTTGCTACTAATTTCTGGTGGTGTACACAGTAGACAATACAGTGCAGCTGTAGTGCAGTTGCTACTACACTTCTGGTAGTATACACGGTACACAATACAGTGCAGCCGTAGTGCAATTGTTACTACTTTTCTGGTGGTGTACACAGTACACAATACAGTGCGGCCGTAGTACAGTTGCTACTACACTTCTTGTGGTGTACACAGTACACAATACACAATACAATGCAGCTGTAGTGAAGTTGCTACTACTTTTCTGGTGGTGTACACAGTACACAATACAGTGCAGCCGTGGTGTAGTTGCTACTACACTTCTGGTGGTGTACACAGTACACAATACAATGCAGCTGTAGTGCAGTTGCTACTACTTTTCTGGTGGTGTACACAGTACACAATACAGTGCAGCCGTAGTGCAGTTGCTACTACACTTCTAGTGGTGTACACGGTACACAATACAGTGCCACAGTAGGGCAGTTACTACTACACTTCTCGTGTTGTACAAAGTACACAATACAATGCAGCCGTAGTGCAGTTGCTACTACACTTCTGGTGGTGTACACAGTACACAATGCAGTGCAGCCATAGTGTAGTTGCTACTAATTTCTGGTGGTGTACACAGTAGACAATACAGTGCAGCCATAGTGCAGTTGCTACTACACTTCTGGTAGTATACACGGTACACAATACAGTGCAGCCGTAGTGCAGTTGCTAATACTTTTCTGGTGATGTACAAAGTACACAATACAGTGCAGCCGTAGTGCAGTTGTTACTACTTTTTGGTGGTGTACACAGTACACAATACAGTGCGGCCGTAGTACAGTTGCTACTACACTTCTGGTGGTGTACACAGTACACAATACAATGCAGCTGTAGTGCAGTTGCTACTACTTTTCTGGTGGTGTACACAGTACACAATACAATGCAGCTGTTGTGCAGTTCCTACTACTTTTCTGGTGGTGTACACAGTACACAATACAATTCAGCTGTAGTGCAGTTACTACTACTTTTCTGGTGGTGTACACAGTACACAATACAGTGCAGCCGTAGTGTAGTTGCTACTACACTTCTGGTGGTGTACACAGTACACAATACAGGGCAGCCATAGTGTAGTTGCTACTAATTTCTGGTGGTGTACACAGTAGACAATACAGTGCAGCCGTAGTGTAGTTGCTATTACACTTCTGGTAGTATACACGGTACACAACAAAGTGCAGCCGTAGTGCAGTTGCTAATACTTTTCTGGTGGTGTACAAAGTACACAATACAGTGCAGCCGTAGTGCAGTTGTTACTACTTCTCTGGTGGTGTACACAGTACACAATACAGTGCGGCTGTAGTACAGTTGCTACTACACTTCTGGTGGTGTACACAGTACACAATACAATGCAGCTGTAGTGCAGTTGCTATTACTTTTCTGGTGGTGTACACAGTACACAATACAGTGCAGCCGTAGTGTAGTTGCTACTACACTTCTGGTGGTGTACACAGTACACAATACAGTGCAGCCATAGTGTAGTTGCTACTAATTTCTGGTGGTGTACACAGTAGACAATACAGTGCAGCTGTAGTGCAGTTGCTACTACACTTCTGGTAGTATACACGGTACACAATACAGTGCAGCCGTAGTGCAGTTGTTACTTCTTTTCTGGTGGTGTACACAGTACACAATACAGTGCGACCATAGTACAGTTGCTACTACACTTCTGGTGGTGTACACGGTACACAATACAATGCAGCTGTAGTGAAGTTGCTACTACTTTTCTGGTGGTGTACACAGTACACAATACAGTGCAGCCCTAGTGTAGTTGCTACTACACTTCTGGTGGTGTACACAGTACACAATACAATGCAGCTGTAGTGCAGTTGCTACTACTTTTCTGGTGGTGTACACAGTACACAATACAATGCAGCCGTAGTGCAGTTGTTACTACTTTTCTGGTGGTGTACACAGTATACAATACAGTGCAGCTGCTACTACACTGCTGGTGGTGTACACGGTACACAATACAGTGCAGCCGTAGTGCAGTTGCTTCTACTTTTCTTTTGATGTACAATGTACACAATACAGTGCAGCCGTAGTACAGTTGCTACTAATTTTCTGGTGGTGTACACAGTACACAATACAGTGCAGCCATAGTGCAGTTGCTATTATACTTCTGGTGGCGTACACAGTACACAATTCAATGCAGCCGTAGTGCAGTTGCTACTACTTTTCTTTTGATGTACAAAGTACACAATACAGTGCAGCCATAGTACAGTTGCTACTAATTTTCTGGTGGTGTACACAGTACACAATACAGTGCAGCCGTAGTGCAGTTGCTACTACACTTCTGGTGGTGTACAAAGTGCACAATACAATGCAGCTGTAGTGCAGTTACCACTACAGACAGTACACAATACAGTGCAGCCGTTGTGTAGTTGCTACTACACTTCTGGTGGTGTACACAGTACACAATACAGGGCAGCCATAGTGAAGTTACTACTAATTTTCTGGTGGTGTACACAGTACACAATACAGTGCAGCCGTAGTGCAGTTGCTACTACACTTCTGGTGGTGTGCACAGTACACAATACAATACAGCTGTAGTGCAGTTGCTACTACTTTCCTGCTGGTATACAAAGTACACAATACAGTGCAGCCGTAGTACAGTTGTTACTACTTTTCTGGTGGTGTACACAGTAAACAATACAGTGCAGACATAGTGTAGTTGCTACTAATTTCTGGTGGTGTACACTGTAGACAATACAGTGCAGCCATAGTGCAGTTGCTACTACACTTCTAGTAGTATACACGGTACACAATAAAGTGCAAACCGTAGTGCAGTTGCTACTACACTTCTGGTGGTGTACACAGTACACAATATAGTGCAGCCGTAGTGCAGTTGTTACTACATGTCTGGTGGTGTACACAGTATACAATACAGTGAAGCGGTAGTACAGTTGCTACTACTTTTCTGGTGGTGTACACAGTACAAAATAGAGTGCAACCATAGTGAAGTTGCTACTACTTTTCTGGTGATGTACACAGTATACAATACAGTGAAGCCATAGTGCAGTTGCTACTACTTTTCTGGTGGTGTACACAGTATACAATACAGTGCAGCCATAGTGCAGTTGCTACTAATTTTCTGGTGGTGTACACAGTACACAATACAGTGCAGCCGTAGTGCAGTTGCTACTACTTTTCTGGTGGTGTACACAGTACACAATACAGTGTAGTGTGGTGTTGCAAAACAAAATATACATCATGTCTGGAAGGCCATCAAGGAGAGGCAGACGCTCACAGGCCACTAAATGAGGGCAAGCAGCCTCTGTGTCTACAGTCAACAGTGCTGATCGTGGACATAGTACATCCTCTGCAGGTGCCCATGGGGCACGCTTTTCCTTTTTTTCTGCTGCTGGCCGTGTTATTGAGTCAGATAATGCAGAAGAGTTGGTGGGGTGCATAACAAAGCCGTCCTCATCCTCCTCATCCTCTGTCACCCAGCCTGAGAGTAGTTTGCCTTCAAATGCAGCTGCCAAAGCAGCCTATTCCACCGGCTCCTTGTCCACAGTCACTCCTTCCGTAGCACCATCATCATGTACGAAGGAGTCCCCCATACTTTTCAACCACAGTGTCAGGTAAATGCTGCTGGAGGATGCGCAGCGATTTGAAGGCTCCAATGTTGGTTCCCAGGTCGAGGAAGGGAGTAACGTCAGCCTAGAGAGAGGGGGTGCCCAAGAAGGACAAGAAACTGGCAGTCCTGTTCCCCCAGCTGCACCATACTGCCAAGTTTCCCCAGTGATGAAGAGTGATTGGGTGATGAGGTCACTGACTCCACTTGGGTACCTGATAGAAGGGAGGAGGAGGAGGCAGCACAATTCCAACAAGGCAGGATGTCCTCTAGGGGGCAGTTTAAGGGCACCCACCCTACTGCATCACACCACAGAGCTCTGCAGGTGCAGGGAGCTGCTGACTCCCTGCTGATTTTGAAAAGTTCTGTGGTGTGGGCCTTTTTTGACACGTGTGCAGCAGGTAGCACCATTGCTGTTTGCAACCTATGTCTGAAGTGGATCAAGCATGGCCAGAACAGCAGCCGCTTGGGCACCACATGCTTGACCAGACATATGACGACCTCCCATACAGTCTGTTGGCAATAGCACTTGAAAGGCCCACATCAAAGAAAAAGGCAGACTTCTCCTTGCGACTCTTGGGATATCCAACCCAACTATACCTCCAGTCCTCTCAAAAACCTGCACTGAGAGAAATGAAGGTATAGCAATAGATGTCCCAAGTACTTGCAGCCATCTGATTTTAACAGGCAAATTTCCCTACCCCAGTTGCTAAACCGTAAAAAGAAATTTGGTCCTAGCCATTCACATGCTCAGCGTCTGAATGCTAGCTTGGCCAAATTGCTAGCACTGCAACTGCTGCCTTTTCAGCTGGTAGACTCTGCCCCCTTTCGTGAATTTGCGGAATGTGCTGTACCTCAGTGGCAGGTTCCAAAACACCATTTCTTTTCACAGAAGGCCATTCTGGCTCTCTACCGGCATGTGGAAGGCAATGTTTTGGCCTCATTGGACAGGGCAGTCAGCAGTAAGGTGCATAGTATCGCTGACTCATGGTCTAGCAGGCATCGGCAGGGACGTTACCTTTCCTTCATGGTGCACTGGGTAACTCTGCTGGCAGCTGGGAAGGATACAGGACAAGGTTCAGTATTGTTGGAGCTTGTTCCGCCACCACGCCTCCAAAATGCTAGTGATGATTCTGCCACAGCTCTCTCCTCCACCCCCTCCTCTTCTTCTTCCTCTATGGTCTCTTTTGCAGATTTGTCCTCTTAACCAGCAATGCTCCGTAAGTGTTCAAGGGGCCACGCAAGCACTCAGGCAAAAAGATGCCATTCAGTGCTTGAGTTGGTCTGCTCAGGGGACAGGTGCCACACTGGGGCAGATATTCTGTCAGCTCTGCAGGGGCAGGCTCAGAAGTGGTTGACACCACGCCAGCTTCAGCCAGAAATGGCGCTAACCTTCTCTCCACCCTCCGACAGGGACACTTGAGCCATGTTCCATGTTTGGCACACGTCCTGAATTTGGGGGTGCAGTGGTTCTTGAGCAGGTACCCAGGCTTACAGGATCTCCTGAAGCAGGCCAGAAAAGTCTGTGGTAATTTTTGCTTGTCATACAATATCAGTGCCTGGCTGGCTGACATTCAAAGGGAATGTAACCTTTCCACCAACCGCCTCATTTGTAACATGCTTACCAGGTGGAACTCAACATTGGCAATGCTGCAGAAGCTGCACATGCACCAGAGGGCCATCGATGAGTACCTGTGTGAGTATGGCACCAGGACTGGGTCAGGGGAGCTTGGCTTCTTTTCACGGCTACTAATCAAGGATGCATGCAGAGACAATGCATGCATCAGTGACACTGTCCCTCTTGTCTTCCTGTTGGAGCACACGCTTCATGGAATAATGGACAGGGCACTTGAGGCAGAACAGTGGGAGGAAGAGGAGGATTTCCTTACCTCCCCAGGCCCCCTTTATCCAGATAGTATTCCTGTGGGCTGAACAAACACACAGGAAGAAGAGGAGGAAGATTGTGTCACCATGGATGTGGAGGAGGATAACTCTCAGCAGCAGTCTTCAAGGGATGATTTTCAGTCCCCAGAAACCCAATGAGTTGTACGTGGCTGGGAGGAGGTTGTTACGGATCATGTGATCCTTAGTGACCCAGAGGGTACCCCTCCTCCATGCTGCTTCAGTTTTTAACTTTGTGATCACCATTTTATTGCTTATGGCTTTTTAGCAATAAAAATCCTCCTGTTTTTTACCTGCACTATGCGGAAGCGGTGATTTTTTCTTTTACATAATCTCTGGATAAGAACATCTTCCCTTTGGATGACCACTGCTGGTATACCATACAACATCTGGAAATTTCCATCTTTGGTACCCATCTCCTGTTCCTGGGAGTTCCTGTTGCTGGAAGTTCACCTTTGGTGTTTCTACATTCTGGATTCCCTTTCCAGCCCAGTGGGGCTCATTGCCTGAATGACTCCATGTTGCTGACAGGGGAGTCCACCTTTTTTGGTAAGAGTATCCACCTTTATTCATTCATTTGAAGTTTATCATCATTGATGTCAACCTAACCTCACAGATCTACATCTATCCATCAGTCCTTTGGGGCTCCAACTATTCATTTCCGTCCTGTCTTTAATGTATGGACATGAGTTAATACTCTATTCATTCACCATTGTTTTATTTGGGCTCATGTTGTGTTATCACATTTTCTATTTTCATGTTTATATGGACTCACATATGTTTTAGTTTCCCAGCTATAACACTGTTTAGCGCTGCATTTTTTACCTTTATTTTCTATTCTTGTTATAAAAAAAATCCAATAAACTCAATTTTAGTCATACATTTAGGCCAAAATGTATTCAGCCACATGTCTTTGGCAAAAAAAAGTCAATATATTTATTGGTTTGCGCAAAAGTTATAGCATCTACAAACTAGGGTGCATTTTCTGGAATTTACACAGCTTTTAGTTTATGACTGCCTATCTCATTTCTTGAGGTGCTAAAATGTCAGGGCAGTACAACCCCCCCCCCCCAAATGACCCCATTTTGGAAAGTAGACACCCCAAGGAAATTGCTGAGAGACATGTTGAGCCCATTGAATATTTAATTGTTTTTGTCCCAAGTAATTGACTAATGACAAAAAAAAAATTACAAAAAGTTGTCACTAAATTATATATTGCTCACACATGCCATGGTTATATGTGGAATTGCACCCCAAAATACATTTTGCTGCTTCTCCTGAGTATGGGGATAGCACATGTGTGGGAGTTTTTGGGAGCCTAGCCGCGTACAGGGCCCCCGAAAACCAATCACCTTTTAGATCTATTAGACCCTAGATCTCTCCTCTGTCCTCAAAGCATCTGACCACACCAAGATCGGTGTGATAAAATGCTTTCCCAATTTCCCAATGGCGCTGTTTACATCCGGCGAAATCTAAGTCATGAAATGCTCGTAGCTTCCGGTTTCTTAGGCCATAGAGATGATTGGAGCCATTCTGGTCTCTGATCAGCTCTATGGTCTGCTGTCCGAATCACCGGCTGCATTCTCGGGTTCCCTGTTGGGACAGGAGAGCCAGAGAAAAACATGGAAGACGGTGAGGGGGGGACATTCCCTCCCACTGCTTGTAAAAGCAGTCTAGAGGCTAATTAGCCGCTAGGATTGCTTTTACATGAAAGCCGACCGCTGGCTGAAAAGAATGATAACAAGATGATACCTAAACCTGCAGGCATCATTCTGGTATAACCACTCAAAGTCCAGCAACATACGAGTACGTTGCTGGTCCTTGTTGGGCATATAGTGTAATCTTTTTTTTCATGCAGCCTGTGGGCTGAACAAAAAAAAGAGATTGATTGGTGGTTATGCCCACCATTAGAATACCTCCCTTCATCCACCCACTTCTAATGATGGGCATACATGCACCAATTATATATGCCGAAGCATGGGCGCATCTGTCCCAAAAGTTAGGAGCAAAAGTCCTCCGCCCCTGCTGCCCCATGCTGCCCCATGCTGCGGCATATATGCTCTTTTTTTTAACTGTGCTGGTGAAATCACCTCCTACAGCGCTGGAGTCACGGCTTTATGTATCATGGGAGCAAACGCTGTTGCTGTCAAGATGAATAAATCTGCGCTGCAACTGAATGGTGTACCTGCTAAGCAAATGATGGTTAACAATAAAACAAAGTAACATTATAGTATAACAGTAAGACATACCATACCTGCAAAGCAAATACATAAAAAACACAGTAAAAAATAAAACATTTTTTAACGCAACCTGTGCCTAAAATATATATATGCCGAAGCATGGGGGCATCCACCCGCAAAAGGTAGGAGCAAATTGCTCCTCCGCCCCTGCTGCCCCCATGCTTTGGCATATATGCTATTCTTTTTAACTGTGGTGGTGAAATCACCCCCGACAGCCCTGGAGTCACGGCTTTATGTATCGTGGGAGCAAACGCTGTTGCTGTCAAGATAAATAAATCCGCGCTGCAGCTGAATGGCGTACCTGAAAACAAAAAAATGGTTAACAATAAAACACAGTAAACAGTAAAGTATAAAAAAATTGCATACCTGAAAAGCAAACATGATAAAACATAATAACAAAAAAACATTGCATAATAGAATACAGTAAAAAAGAGCAGAACAATAGATAGAGAATAGAGAGAGAGAGAACAATAAAACAACAACTATTTTTGTGTTTTTTTTCTTTTTACTTTTTTTTTTTTTTTTTTACACTTTTTTTTGTAACTGTAACTTTTGTAACTGTAGCCAGTTCCAGGTTCGGGTCTCTCAAAATGTGATGGCATCTTTGGAGACCCTGTGAAAGTGTGCCTAGTCTGTGCAGTGCTGTACCCTATGCTAATACTCAACTAGTGTATGGTAGCATTCAAAACATTCACCAATGCAAAGACCAGGATTGTCAGGACAAGGAGGGACAATAATAGTGGGTGTCACGCCTATATTCGCGCTTGCTGCAGACACAACATCTTCTTTGGGGGGCTCGTTGGGTAGGGGTACTCGGGAGGACATAAGAAAAATGCCCCTCATGCAGCCGGCTTACTGCATTGGGATTGGGAAGGTGAGGTGGAGCACCGTCTGGAAACAGAAGGGCTCTGACGATCTCTTCCTGGAAATTAAGGAAGGATCCAGTCCATCCTGAAGCTCTGTATAGCACATGAGCGTTCAGCAAAGCCAATTGAAATAAATAAACAGACACTTTCTTGTACCAGCGTCTGGCCTTACGAGCAACTAGGTACGGTGCCAACAACTGGTCGCTGAGGTCCACCCCTCCCATGTTAAGTTCATATTCATGGACACAGAGGAGTTTCTCCACAACACCAGTCGCCGTAGTAATTTGGACCGTCGTGTCTGCATGAAGGGAGGTAAGAACAAAAACATTCTTATTATCCCTCCACTTCAAAGCAAACAAGATATTACACTTCAAGCAGGCTCTCTCCCTCAGCCTAAGACAGGAATCTACCAGCCGCTGCGGAAAGCCTCTGTGATTAGGTCGCACGGTGCCACATGCTCCAATCTGATGATCAAACAAGTGACTAAAAAGTGGCACACACCACACTCGTGTAATAATTGTCCACGTACAAGTGGTGCCCCTTTCCGAATAAGGGTGACACCAAGTCCCACACAATCTTGCCAGCGCTTCCTGTGTAGTCAGGGCAGTTTGTCGGCTCTACGTGACTATCTTTGCCCTTGTAAACCATAAAACTACATGTATAGTCTGTGACCCTGTCACAGAGCTTATACATCTTGACCCCGTATCTGGCACACTTGCTGGGAAAGTACTGTTTGAATGACAAGCGGCCAGAAATCTTAATCAGGGACTCATCAACGCAGACAACTTGATGGGGAGTAAACAAGTCTGCAAAATATTGTTTGAAGTGGTTTACGAGGGGCCGAATTTTGTAGAGCCGATCGTATCCAGGGTCTCCACGAGGATGACAGAGTTCATTGTTGTTGAAAAACATGAACCGCAAGATCTGCTTGTATCGTGCTCTGGTCATGGAGGCAGAGAACAAGGGCATGTGGTGAATTGGGTCAGTGGACCAATATGATCGCAACTCACTCTTTTTAGTTATGCCCATGTTGAGGGATAGGCCCAGAAAGAGCTTAAATTCGGAAATCGTAATTGGTTTCCAATCTCTGGCAAGGGAGGACTGGGGAATAGTGGCGATGTGTTGACCAGCATACAAATTGCTTTGGTCCACAATAGATCTATAGAGATCTTCGGTGAAAAACAGTGAATAAAAATCAAGTGACGTAAAATCAACTGTTTCCACCTGAATGTAGGGTTGGCCAGTGAATGGGGGAAGTACGGGTGCTGCAGAAGTGGTGGGTTCCCAATTAGGATTGCAAATGCAGCAGGAAGGGCACTATGGGCACGATGGGCCTGTGTTTGTCCTCTTCTTGGTGGCAGTGGGACACTACTTGTGCTTACCACCTCACCAGCTTGAACTGGACTTGTGGGACTTGCCATGTCACCACGTGATACTGCATTGCTGGTTTGACTATGACCAGGGTGTACTAGGCCACTGGTGCTTGCCAGTTTACCAGAAGGAATAGCGGCGCTAGTACTGCTCTGCTCCATACGAGGGACCTGCAATTCCTGCACCTCAATGACAGCAGGAGAAGATCGGGGTCTGGTACACCTGACCTTGAAAGGGACCACAACTTGATCGTCAGAGCTATCTGTCATGGAGCCGCTGCCCTTTACAGGAACGTATTCTGAGCCTGAATCTGATAGATGAGTGACTTCCTCTTCACAATCTGTCATGCTCAGAAACGTGTAGGCCTCTTCACTACTGTACCTTCAATTTGCCATTTTGGGCTCTAAATTTAGTGGTACTCTAGTGAGACTCACAGGTAAAAAAGCTCCTGACTGTCAGCGACTGTATTAAAACACTACAAAAAAAACTGTTAGCGATCGCAGGGATCAGGCCTGACTCTGCGAACGTTGCAGTTATGTGTGTTTAGTGTTTTGTAAGTGACAGTGATCGATCAATACTGCATTTGGGTGGGCTGGGCTGGGCCGAGCAGAGGGGCAAAACGCAGGTGCTAGCAGGTATCTGGGCTGATCCCGCTAACACTGCGTTTTTGGGAACCCTAAACTGCTGGGGATGCTAGTATAGATCTGTTCAGATCAGATATTGATCCGTTCAGATACTAAGGGAGGTGTATGTTGCATGCGTGGGTGTTAGCGATACTGGCACTAACCTGATGCTGCCTGGGGCGACGCAGACCCTGAAACCTAACTTATATCACCTGCCGGGCTATCAGGGGGTTAAACCTTTATTTGGTAATAAACGGTGGGTGCCCTGAAACTATAAAAAACAAACTAACTAATCAGAGTCACCCGTAACAGTTATACGGTGATCACTGATGAAAGGGTTAACTAGGGGGCAATCAGGGGGTTAAAACCTTTACTAGGTAGTATATGGGAGTACCTGACGCTATAAAAAGCTGACGGCGAACCTAAATACTTACCTGCCTAACTAGCGTCACCTGCGACACTAATACAGCGATCAGAAAAACAATCGCTTAGTGACACTGGCGATGGGGGTGGTCAAGGGGTTAAACCTTTATTAGGGGGGTACCCCAGACCGAAAGGGGCCTACCACTAACTGCCTTACCACTTATAACAGTCACAAAATTACACCAATGCAATAATCAGTAAAAAAAAAAAAACTGCTATTGGTGTCACTGTGACAGGTGGTGCAGGGGGGTAATCGGGGGGGGGGGGTGAAAAGTTTGCCTACGTGTTCTACTGTTAGTGTAGTGTTGGTGCACTTACTTGGATGTTTTCTCTCCTCACGCGCTGGACCGAAAAGACCGACACGAGGAGAGATGACATCACTTCCTCTGCCTCCGTTTACATTACAGAGGCAGAGGAAGTTTCTCATTTGCCAGGAGCTATCGCAAGGGGGTGGCCATGAATCAGTGACCTCCCCCTCAGCACGGATCGCTCCGGGAAGGATGCTGACCGCCTGAGGCACCGGGGGGGGCGTGATGCGCCCACCGCCCGCGGGAGGCAAGTAACATACCCATACGTTACCTGGCCTGCCCGTGCCATTCTGCCGCAGTATATCTGCGTGAGGCGGTCGGCAAGTGGTTAAGTGCAGCAAAAAGTTTTTTGTAACCTTGGCCAGATCTGTGACTTGCCACAATTCTGTCTCTGAGCTCTTCAGGCAGTTCCTTTGACCTCATGATTCTCATTTGCGCTGACATGCACTGTGAGCTGTAAGGTCTTATATAGACAGGTGTGTGGCTTTCCTAATCAAGTCCAATCAAACACAGCTGGACTCAAATGAAGGTGTAGAACCATCTCAAGGATGATCAGAAGAAATGGACAGCACCTGAGTTAAATATATGAGTGTCACAGCAAAGGGTCTGAATACTTAGGACCATGTGATATTTCAGTTTTTCTTTTTTAATAAATCTGCAAAAATGTCAACAACTTTTTCTGTCAATATGGGGTGCTGTGTGTATAACAAAGAGTGAAAAATTTAAGGGGGTCTGAATACTTTCCGTCCCCACTGTACCTTGATTTGTGCACTGGTGTGCAGTCATGTTGGAACAGGAAGGGGCCATCCTCAAACTGTTCCCAAAAAGTTGGGAGCATTAAATTGTCCAAAATGTATAGGTATGCTGACTCGTTAAGAGTTCCCTTCACTGGAACCAAGTCCAACTCTTGAAAAACAACCCCACACCATAAACCCCCTTCCACCAAATTATTTGGATCAGTGCACAAAGCAAGGTCCATAAAGACATGGATGAGCGAGTTTGGGGTGGAGGAACATGAATAGTCTGCTCAGAATCCTGACCTCAACCCAACAGAACATCTTTGGGATGAATTAAAGTGGAGACTGCGAGCCAGGCCTTCTCGTCCACATCAGTGTCTGACCTCACAAATGCGCTTCTTGAAGAATAATCAAACATTCGCATAGACACACTCCTAAACCTTGTGGACAGCCTTCCCAGAAGAGGTGAAGCTGTTATAGCTGGAAAGGGTGGGCCAACTCAATATTGAACTCTACGGACTAAGACTGGAATGACATTAAAGTTCATGTGTGTGTAAAGGCAGGCATCACAATATTTTTGGTAATATAGTGTATATATCTATATATACAGTATTTTTACAAATATTTTATTATATCTTTTCATGTGAGAACACTGAAGAAATTACACTTTGCTATAATGTAAAGTAGTGAGTTTACAGCTTGTATTACAGTGTAAATGTCGCTGTCCCCTCAAAATAATTAAACACACAGCCATTAATGTCTAAACCACTGGCAAAAAAGTGAGTACACCCCTAAGTGAAAATGTCCAAATTGGGCCCAAAGTGTCAATATTTTGTGTGACCGCCATTATTTTCCAGCACTGCCTTAACCATCTTAGGCATGGAGTTCACCAGAGCTTCACAGGTTGCCACTGGAGTCCTCTTCCACTCCTCCATGATGACATCACGGAGCTGGTGGATGTTAGAGACCTTGTGCTCCTCCAGTTTCCATTTGAGGATACCAAACAGATGTTCAATAGGGTTTAGGTCTGGAGACATGCTTGGCCAGACCATCACCTTTACCCTCAGCTTCTTTAGCAAGGCAGTGGTCGTCTTGGAGGTGTGTTTGGAGTCATTATCATGTTGGAATACTGCCCTGTGGCCCAGTCTCCAAAGAGGGGGTCATTTTCTGCTTCAGTATGTCACAGTACATGTTGGCATTCAATGAACTGTAGCTCCCCAGTGCCGGCAGCACTCATGCAGCCCCAGACCATGACACCACCACCATGCTTGACTGTAGGCAAGACACACTTGTCTTTGTACCCCTCACCTGGTTGCCGCCACACACGCTTGACACCATCTGAACCAAATAAGTTTATCTTGGTTTCATCAGACCACAGGACATGGTTTCAGTAATTCATGTACTTAATCTGCTTGTCTTCAGTAAACTGTTAGTGGGCTGTCTTGTGCATCATCTTTAGAAGAGGCTTCCTTCTTTGAGGACAGCCATGCAGACCAATTTGATGCAGTGTGCTGCATATAGTCTGAGCACTGACAGGCTGACCCCCCCCTTCAACCTCTGCAGCAATGCTGGCAGCACTCATACGTCTATTTCCCAAAGACAACCTCTGGATATGACGCTGAGCACATGCACTCAGCTTCTTTGGTTGACCATAGCGAGGCCTGTTCTGAGTGGAACCTGTCCTGTTAAACCGCTGTATGGTCTTGGCCACCATGCTGTAGCTCAGATTTAGGGTCTTGGCAATATTCATATAGCCTATGCCATCTTTTTGCAGGGCAACAAAGCGATAGAGAGAGTGAGAGTGATAACACCAAATTTAACACACCTGCTCCCCATTCACACCTGAGACCTTGTAACACTAACGAGTCACATGACAATGGGGAGGGAAAATTGCTAATTGGGCCAAATTTGGACATTTTCACTTAGGGGTGTACTCAGTTTTGTTGCCAGCAGTTTTGACATTAATGGCTGTGTGTTGAGTTATTTTGAGGGGACAGCAAATTTACACTGTTATACAAGCTGTACACT
Organism: Lithobates clamitans; assembly: GCA_037952925.1. NCBI lineage: Eukaryota > Metazoa > Chordata > Amphibia > Anura > Ranidae > Lithobates > Lithobates clamitans. The sequence goes on along the minus strand of JBBGZY010000399.1, from coordinate 11,097,734 downwards.
ACTTTACATTGTAGCAAAGTTTAATTTCTTCAGTGTTGTCACATGAAAAGATATAATAAAATATTTACAAAAATGTGAGGGGTGTACTCACTTTTGTGAGATACTGTATATACAGCATGTAAAATAAGTATTGAATAGGTCACCATTTTTCTAGGTAAATATATTTCTGAAGCTGCTATTGACATGACATTTTCACCACATGTCGGTAACAACCCATGTAACCCATACGTACAAAGAAAACAAATAAGTTCAGAAATTAGGTTATGTGTATTAAAATGGAATGATACAGGGAAAAAGTACATGATGAAGAAAGGGAGGTGCAAAAAGGCATGGAAAGCCAAGACTCCAGCTTAAATCTATCAGTAATTAGAAAGCAATCATGCCCCTTGTCAGTGCTAATTAATATCATCTGGTTCAGTCTCAGTTGATGGCCTCTAAAAAGGTGTCTAATTACCAAGGTGTCAAACAAGAAACATCCCATGATGGGTAAAAGCAAAGAGCTCTCTCAAGACTTTTGAAACCTTATTGTTGCAAAACATACTGATGGCATTGGTTACAGAAGAATTTCTAAACAACTGAATGTTCCAGTAAGCACTGTTGGGGCCATAATCAGGAAGTGAAAAGAACATCATTTCACCATAAACCGGCTACAACCAGGTGCTCCTCACAAGATTTCTGACAGAGGAGTGAAAATAATTATGAGGAGAGTTGTCCAAGAGCCAAGGACCACTTGTGGAGAGCTTAAGAAAGACCTGGAATTAGCAGGTACAATTTTTTCAAAGAAAACAATAAGTAATGCACTCAACCACCATGGCCTGTATGCATGTTCACCACACAAGAACCACACACATTTAGACAAGCCTGTAAAGTACTGGGAGAATATAGTCTGGTCAGATGAGATCAAAAGTGAACTCGTTGGATACCATAATACACACCATGTTTGGAGGTCAAATGGCACTGCACATCACCCTAAAAAGACCATACTAAAAGTGAAGTTTGGAGGTGGGAACAATATGGCGTGGGGCTGTTTTTCAGCATACGGTACTGGCAAACTACATCTTTTGGAAGGAAAGATGAATAGAAAAATGGAAATGACATTCGTGATAAAAATCTGTTGCCATCTACCAGGATGATGAAGATGAAATGAGGGTAGACGTTTCAGCAAGACAAAGATTCCAAACACAAAGCCAAGGAGACTATCGATTGGTTTCAAAGAAAGAAAATAAAGCTGCTAGAATAGCCCAGCCAATCACCTGACTTAAATCTAGGGTTGTCCTGATACCACTTTTTTAAGACAAGTACTGGTACTTTATTTCATGTACTCGCTGATACCGATTACCAATACTTTTTTTAATGTCATGTGACAGTGGCACTAATATGCAGCACTGATGGGCACTGATAGGTGGCACTGATGAGGCATGGACTGTCAGTAGCTTTTTATATTTTATTTTTAATTTTTTTACAATTTTTTTTTTATTATTATTTTTTTACAATTTATATAAATATGTATATTTTAGCAACGCTTTCTTTTTTTGATATGGGGGTGGACAGTCAGTGTTTATTTTATTTTTTATTATTTTTACAATTTTACTTATTACAATTTTTCCTTTTTTACATTTTTTTTAATTCAACCCTGTTGGGGGGTAGGGGGGCTTTGATGAGATGTCAGGGGTCTAAACAGACCCCTGACATCTCCCCTTTGAGACATGAAAAGGGACTGAGAATTGAGATTCCCTAGTCTTTCTCAGCAGCCTCAGCTGTACTGAACATGAATGGACAGGAGATAGCGGCTCCTCTCCATTCATAAATTGAAGCATCGTAATATAGTAATACATAGTTTATGATGCTCAGTTATGAATGGACAAGGAAGGAGCTGCTAAATGACATATTTACCAGCTCCTTCCTCTGCTCTCCATCCTGAAAGATCTGGGACAGAGGGGGCGGAGGAGGACGGGGGGATGACCAGAGGAGTACACATAGAGGGAGCGGAGGAGAAGGGGGGACTGGAGAACAGGGGGGATCGGAGGAGCACACAGAGGGGGATCGGAGGAGCACACAGAGGGGGATCGGAGGAGCACACAGAGGGGGATCGGAGGAGGACAGGGGGGGATCGGAGGAGCACACAGAGGGGGACCTGAGGAGGACAAGGGGGATGACCGAAGGAAAACGGGGGGGACTGGAGGAGCCCACGGAGGAACACAGAGTAGGACACAGAGAGGAGCTGGAGGAGGATACAGTGGAGGAGGAGTAGGGGGGACTGGAGGACAGGGGGGATCAGAGGAGCACACAAAGGGGGATCCGAGGAGAACAGGAGGGATCAGGGGAGCACACAGAGGGGGACCTGAGGAGGGCAAGGGGGGACTGAAGGAGGACAGGGGGGACCGGAGGAGCCCACGGAGGACCACAGAGGAGGACACAGAGAGGAGCTGGAGGAGGATACAGGGGACACTCAGGAACCATCGGTGCAGCAGGGGGGAAGTTCCTGAGTGTCCTGGTATCAGACTAGGCATCAGGAGCATTTGCACAAGTACAAGTACTCCTGAAAATACTTGGTATAGGAACCGGTACCGATACTAGTATCGGTATTGGGACAACCCTACTTAAATCCAATGGAAAATCTATGAAAAGAACTAAAGATCAGAGTTCATAGAAGAGGCCCACGGAACCTTCAAGATTTGAACACTGGGTGGAAGAATGGGCCAAAATCACACCTGAGCAATGCATGCTACTAGTTTCTCCATACAGGAGGTGTCTTGAAGCTTTTATTACCAACCAAAGATTTTATACGTAGTATTAAATACATTCCAGTTAGGGTGTTCAATATTTTTTTCTTATGTCATCCCATTTTATTACACATAACTAATTTCTAAACTTATTTGTTTTGGTTTCTTTGTATATATGGATTGCATGGTTTGTTAGCGGCATGTGGTGAAAATTTCATGTCAATAGCAAATTCAGATTATATTATATTTACCTAGAAAAATGGTGATGTATTCAATACTTATTTTACCCACTGTATGTATATATATGCTGCAGTCCCCCAGACCCCCCCGTTTTACTTACCTGAACACCATCATTCTTTGGCCAGGGATGAGCATACCAGTCTAGCTGGTGTCTCATGTCCTGATTGGATAGATTGATAGCAGCGCAGCCATTGGCTCCCGCTGCTGTCAATCAAATCCAATGATACGGCAGCGGGGGTGGGGCAGAGTCCTGCATTCTGTGAATGAACACAAATGCAGGACTCGGGAGCGCGCCTGCATGGGTATCTACTTTAGGAGAGTGCTTCTCCGACCTGGACACTCGATGCGGGGAGGAGTCAGGAGCGCCGCTGAGGGACCCCAGAAGAGGTAGATCAGGGCCACTCTGTGCAAAATTAACTGCACAGTGGAGGTAAGTATGACATGTTTGTTATTTAAAAAAAAAAAAAATGAAGCTTTACAATCCCTTTAACTTCCCATGCTCCACAAGCACCCTGATCTGCTGCCAAAGCCCTAAGAAATACAGTTAAACTTTGGATTGAGAGTAACGTGGTTTGAGAGCAAGGTGGTTTGAGAGCAATTCTTTTAAATAAATTTCGACTTGATAACTGAGCGATGTCTTGATATACAAGTAGCGCCACTTCACAACTGAGTATAAAAGAGATGAGTAGTGCCTCTAAGTGTAGCAATATGCTTACATTTAACCACCTCAATACAGGGCACTTACACCCCCTTCCTGCCCATGCCATTTTTCAGCTTTCAGCGCTGTCACACTTTGAATGACAATTGCGTGGTCATGCTACACTATAACCATGTGAAATTTTTATCATTTTCTTCACACAAATAGAGCTTTCTTTTGGTGGTATTTAATCACCCCTAGATTTTTTATTTTTTATTAAAAAAAAAAGACCAAACATTTTGAAAAAAAAAAGTTTTTCTTAGTTTCTGTCAGTAAATTTTAATTTTGTAAATAAGTAAATTTTCTCCTTCACTGATGGGCGCTGATGAGGCAGCACTGATGGGCACTGATAGGCTGCACTGATGGGCACTGATGAGGTGGCACTTATGGGCACTGATTAGGTGGCACTGACGAGGAGGCACGAATATGCCACACTTATGGGCACTGATAGGTGGCACTGATATATGGCACTGATGAGCACTGATAGACGGCACTGATGGGTGGCACTGGTGGGCACAGATAGGTGGCATGGCTAGGTGGCACTGATGGGCACTGATGGGCATTGATTGGTGGCATTGATGAGCAGCAGTGATGAGCATTGATGGGCAGCAGTGATGGGCAGCACTGATAGCCAGCACTGAATGGCATCACTAATGACCACTGATTGCTGGCACTTGTGGGCACAGATTGGTGGCAAATGTGGGCACTGGTTGGCACTGATTGCTGGCAGTGGTGGGCACACAGTTCTGGCACTGGTGGCACTTAATTGTAATCAGGGCACTGAAGATCAGTGCCCTGATTACATCCCAGATGTCCTCTGTGAGGAGATGCTGTTGATCGGCTCTCCTCTCCTTACACTCTGTCAGTGTGAGGCAAGGAGCGCTGATTACCGGCATCTCCGTGTTTATATGTGACCGGCTGTAATTGGACACAGCCGATCAAATGGTTAAAGAGCAGCGGCCCTTTACACAGATCGGGGTCGCGCCGCATCTTAGCAACACGACATGGCCACGATCGCTGCGCTGTGCACCCCGGGGGCGTGCGAGAGCGGTCGTTCTGGGTGGCCTATTATTACATCCACCCAGAACGAGAGCCATGCTGCCCAGCCGTAATTTGAGGCCGGCGGGCGGGCAGGAAAATTTTAATGAAGGTACAACATTAGGCAACTCACATGGCTGATATATAAAAGAGGCATATCTCAGTATGCAGGCACCTGGGGTAAAGCTGTCCACATAGACTATCCTCCACACTGTCATCGACATCATCCCTTCCACGCTGCATTCCACGAGCACTTCAAGCCTTGCTTTCAGATCGCTCTACTGCAGGGTGGTCTTCCTGGTCACAATAGCAGACTGACAGTGGTGAGAGCCGGCGGTGCGGAGAATGGTCAGACATTGTGGACAGCTTTACCCCGGATGCCTGCATACTTAGATGTGCCTCTTTTAATCATTAACCATGTGAGTTGCTAAATGTTGTACCTTCATTAACTGTAACCATGTTGCTACACTTAGAGGCGCCTCTCTTCTTTTTTATACTGAGTTGTGACGTGACTTTACTTGTATATCAAGACATCGATTGTTTATCAAGTCAAAATGTATTTTAAAAAATTGCTTGTCTTGCAAAACGCTCTCAAACCAAGATACTCTGAAACCAAGATATTACTGTGTGTATATATATATATATATGTGTGTAAGTGTCTAGTTCAACTTGGAAACTTAACTATTTGTTGGCTGTGATTTTTGTTGAATGGCTATCTAAAGTACTCTTACATGTTGCTTATTGTTTGCCCTACATATTCATAAAAGAGTAGAGGGGCCAAGCTTATTGTTCCATTTAACTGTTATGCACATGACTTGCTGCCAATATTCATACAGCCCTGGTAATTATACCTCCGTCATTTTCCAATTAGTTTCAAGCACGTTTTGGAAAATTGGTCATGAAAGGGTCAGAGAGGTGATAACAAGTTGTTGAATGACCTTACTGCTGCCTGTTCAGGCATAGATAATGCTTTGCAAATGCCCCACAGCCAAAACTGCCAATTTAAAGTTGATTGTAATGAATCAGTTTCTTCTATAGAAAATAATGTGATCAATTTCTCATTTCGCTGAATAAATAAGTTTAAGGATAGGAAACCGTCTGTGACCCCATGTTAACCTTTTAGCCTCATTATTCATATCAAACAGATGATATGCAAGGAACTGCTGGTGGTTCAATCCTAGTTAATTATTTGTTAGGAGTGAAGGCTCTGTGAAGTGTTTCTGAGTGTACATGTATCAGGGGACATCAAGGAATCTAATGAATATAATCCCATGAAAGGCAGTCGTGTGCTTAATGTATGACAATAATTATAACAAGAGGTAGGTCAGATTAGTTTAATAATGCAGCACGGGACAATCTTGAAGAAGCAGTTCGAACAACTACATCTCTACGGCATCTAAAGACTACCAAAACAAAACGGAAAAGTTGTCTTTTTTTTTCAAGAACCACATTGTTTCAATGACAATATAAAATAATCAATATGAACTGCTCTATACATGCATGCACACTATTTATCCATGGAGCCCCAAGAGAAATCTTATTTTTAACTCATATAATTAGCTATTTTTTTAGAAGTGTGTCCTAAGCTACAAGTCAAATTTCAGACATCACCTTCAACAGGATTTTCATTGCTGCTGCAACATTACGGGGTCTATTTATTAATGTTTTTATCCAATATTTACACAAATTTTATTCAAGATTTACATATTTTTCAATAGAATTCAGTTAGAAAAATGTGTAAATCTTGGGTAAATGTTGTGTGAATGCTGTTTAACTAATTTGTGCCCTTAGGAAGCAGCTGCAACCATGATCTCAGTACCAAGATTTTTAGCTAGCGATGGGTTTTCCAGTAGTAATGATCCAAGAGGCTCTGCAGCTGCCCAATCACTTCTATAGGGAGTGGAAGAGTCCTCACCCGCCTCCCCACACACAGCCACCCGCCATTGTTCCCAGGCTCTCCGGTGTGATTGGGATGCCCAGGACTGCACGGACCTGTGGTATGTTGTTCCTTCCCGGTGATAGCAATAAAGTTGATTCAATTTTTTTTAAATAGAGTGAAAAAAAAGTAAATAAAATAATGTAAAAACACCCCTCCCCCATACTCACTTTAAAATGTGAACGCACACTTATGAGGTATCATCGCAAATGTCAGAGTAAAAGCAATAATGGCAGACCTCCTGTTTAACTCTAAAATGGTAACCTGCAAAGGCCTTTAAAGTGATGTCTATGGATAATTTATTAAACTGTAGTTTGATTAAGGGGAGTTTCCTTATTTTTGTACTTCCTGTTTAAAAAAAAAAAAAAGCTAACAGTGCTTTTTACCATTCCCTACTATGAATATACTTTAGGGATCTACAATAAAGTTTGCTAAACATAGCTGTAGTTTCCCTGGAGGACCAGCTCCATAGTGTTTGTTTGGGCTACTATGGTAATAATTACTTCACTATGGAGAGTATTCTTTCCCTACTCTGAAAAATACCCCAAAATATTTAAAAGTGGAAATCAATAAACTACTGTTGCTTTATTATTCAGACCTACAGAAGCTATTAGCATGATGAAAATAGGGCATGATTAAATACATGGCTATTAATGAGTTATTTTGCATTCCTGGAAAGTTTGATCCTATCCATAATTCTGACTTTTTTCTTTTTATAAATGCAAAACATCTGGTCACTTTGTTGTTCCCACTGCAGTTTATTGTATGCCATATTACTCATATTTCCTGCAAGCTGAAGTCATTTTTCAGCTTTCTTCAAATTAATAATTGTAAAACAGACAGTAAATTGTAGTCTTCTCTTGTAATCAGACAGGATGGTGTCTATACAGTCTATCCTATGGCTGACGACTGACGAGCTGCAATCAGGGGAGCATTAACATTGTGATTTAAAAGGTGGAGTAAAATACACAATTTACTGCATTATTTGACATTCAGCAATCATATATTTATGGAGACAGAATACCTTTTTTTACTGACTACCGAAGAGTCCGGAAAAAGGCCAGACTATTTAATATGGGCTTAAGAGATGGAAATGTTTATTTTAGGTTGCTTAAATGTTAAAAAAAATGCTCTGTATTTTCTGATTCCACCTTTCATAATTGTTATACTGTACTGTACTGTATTGTATTATACTATAGTGCATCTGCCTTATATTGTATTTATTCATTGCTTGTAATAGTTACTTTTAAGCAAAGTTAATTTTCATTCAAAAAGAATATTTGAGCTCTGGATGGTTAACTAAATAACATGCAGCTTTTCATACTGTATCTTCTAAATGAGAAATATACCCTCCAGAATCTGCAATTCCAAAGCAAAAGTACATTATTTGTTTTTATTTCTTATCCATTATGGTCAGGATAAACAAAAGGTGAAAATAATGTTGGTCCAAAAATTAGATAAAACACAGTGGCCTGACTATCATTACTGTCTCCTGGTGACAACTCAGAGAAGAAGTATCTGTTTTCTCTAGAACATTCTTCTCATCTTAGTGACACCTTTGACTATTGCAATTTGCTGCGGTCCAAACGTAAATTCGGATGCATTTTTGGTTATTCAGAGATTCGGACGTATATGAATCTTTGAATGCATTAGTAAAAAATTTTGTTGAAATTTGTTTAATTTTGTTTATTAATTTCCTAACTAATTCCAAATTTTCGTAATAATTTAAATTCGGATCAGTCGAAAAATGATGACTGATATGACTTCTGTGTGAAGAATAGCTGGTTGTTAAGGAGCGGCCGCCGCGTCTTTAACAATTGATGACTAATCAGCTGTCAGTGGACTTCCCAGCTGAGAGCTGAAATGTAGTCAAAAGAATTCTGGCAATAGAAAATACCCCCCAAACCATACCAGGCCCTTCGGGTCTGGTGTGGATTTTAAGGGGAACCCCACGCCAAATTTTTTCTTTAAAATGGCGTAGGGTCCCCTAAAATCCATACCAGACCCTTATTCGAGCATGCAGCCCAGCAGGCCAGGAAAGGGGGGATGAGTGAGTGCCCCGCCTCTTGAACCATACCAATCCACATGCCCTTAACATGGGGGGCTTTGGTTCTACCCCCCCCTGATGATGGGCATAAAGGCTCCCCACTGACTGCCTGTTCCTCCATCTGACATTTCTTAAAGTGGTGTTCCAACCGAAATTATACTTTTTAAATAAAAATACCCCTATAATACACAAGCTTAATGTATTCTAGTAAAGTTAGTCTGTAAACTAAGGTCTGTTTTGTTAGCTTATAGCAGTAGTTTGTTATTTTATAAACTTACAGCAGGCCGTGGCCATCTTAAGTGTGGGCATCTGAAGCCAGACTGTATTTCTTCCTGGATCTCATCCTTGCAGATCTCGCACATGCTCAGTGCAGCACAAGCAGTGTAATAGGTTTCAGGTCAGGTTTCCATAGCAACGGCAGAGTCAGAGGAAGTTGCTGCCCCTTCCCAGAAGGCATTGCAAACAGGAAATGATGCGATGGGCCACGGCCAGGGAGGAGGAGGTGAAAAATGAATACAATTTAAAAATATTTAAATTTAAAAATATCCAATTCGTTTACAGTGCACAGTTTAGTGAGGGATGCTGAAGAGTTGTAAAAGTGGGGTGGAGTGACCCCATGACATCAGTGGGTGACCCCCCTTGTGATAACACTGACCAGGGCATGCTGACATCATGAGGGGGCAGGGTCACCAGCTGACATCATTGGGTGACTCCGCTCTTTAGCTATTTAAGAAGTGTCAGACGGAGGAGCAGGCAGTTGGTGGGAAGCCTTTGACAAGGCCAGAGGGTTTTTTTAATTCTTTTTTTGGGTCCGGCAGTGAAGCAGGAGACATGATTGACGATTTTTATTTTTTTAATAAAGGAATTCTTAAAAACTAGTGTAGTGTCTTTACTGACTTTTTACACTTTTTTGATGAATGACTAGAGGTATTATGTAACCCATGCTCTTTCACATGGGGGGGCGGTTCGGATCTGGGGGCCCTTTTTATCAAAGGGGGCTTCCAGATTCCGATAAGCCGACAGCACGCAGACCCCCACAACCACATTCCAGGGTTATGGGGAAGAGGCCCTTGTCCCCATCAACATGGGGACAAGGTGCTTTGGGGGGAGGGTCCCCCTGCCGAAAAGCACTTCCCCCATATTGAGGGCATGTGGCCTGGTATGGTTCAGGAGGGGGGATCACTCACTCGTCCCCACCTTTCCTGGTCTGCCAAGCTGCATGCTCGGATAAGGGTTTGGCATGGATTTTGGGGGGACCCCATTCCATTATTTTTATTTTGGCATGGGGTTCCCCTTAAAATCCATACCAGACCCGAAGGGAAGCCTACTGACAGCTGGTGAGTCATTGGTTGTTAAGGATGCGGCGGCCGGCTTCCTAGCTGTAATTCACACTGAATTCAAATTGGACGATCATTTTTCGACCGATCCGAATTTGAATAGTTCTGAAAATGTGAAATTCGTTGGATAATTAATAAACTAAACAAAGTTCAACAAAACTAATCTAAACTAATTCTGGAATGAATCAACAAAACTAAATTAGTAACATAACAAATCTATTAAAAACTAAGCACATTTTTCCATTCTGCACATGTCTATTGACTATTACAAAAAATTATGTTCAGTTTAATAATTACTTAATGATCCTTATTTTCAGCAGTAAAAGTAAACTGTTTGAAAGGGAATGGGTCAGCAGGCTCAAAGTCAGAAAATAGTTTAGAGGGGTCAGCAACATCTCCCTCCTCTCCAACGCAAGGTCAAAATTCTGCTGGCCCTACCACTGTCCTTAATCTTAGTCATTGTCCTCTTAAAATATCTGACCCACCCCCTCCTCCTGTTTATTGAGCGAGTTCTCAGTCACAGTGTTTTGAATTTATGCTAAGACTTTCAGCACTTTTAGAGGTGTGACAACACAGGGCCCTGCCACAGTGTGAGATTAGGAAAGGGATATAGAAATGAAACAGGATTCTTAAGTTAAGTATAATTTTACAAGTCAAGTCTAGTATAAGTTTTCTCTTGGTTTGGTAGTTCTGGATCGGGACCTAGAGCCTGAAGGTTTCAAAGTGTCTTGGGTAGGGTGGAACCTTTAAGCTTGTGTCTGGGTTTTGCTAGAAACCTTGCAAACCTGTGTAAGTACATGTGTGTGCAGGGTCTTTGTAAACAAAGTCTGAAAATAGCTCAGGGCGGCTGCTGCCTTTTGGAGACACAGCCAGTTTGAAGATAGTGGTGGGCTTCAGCCAAGAAGGGTGACCTTCTTGGGAGACTAGACTCTATGTTGAGGGGACTTCCTGCCCACATGACTAAGAGAGTCAGGACAGCTACATGGGTCTGGAAAGACTGAGAAAGCTTAGATAACTAGTAAGTCCACAGAAGAGGCTGTAGGGTGTCAGAGTTCTCGAGAAGTATGTGAGAACCAGGAGTGGGCCCATACAGTGGGATGCTGTGGTAAAAGACTACATGAACCTGAAGAACCCATGGTCTGGAAGACCAGTGCTCATTGCAGTTGAGCTGCTAAAGTGCAGCCAGGTGGGCTAGCATTTTTAGTTATCCGATGATGAAGCTGGTAAACCCCTGTGTAGGAAAGTTTATGTGAACTGTATGTTATGTTGGACTTTGCTTTGCCTTTTTTAAACAAAAGCAGGTTACCAAACCTTTTAAAATACAGATTGAACTGAAGAGATCTCCTTTACAAATGAATCTACCACAAGAGCTTAGTCACCCCATATCACAGAAACCTCAGACCACAGGAGCTGCAATCAGGCCCCACATGCTCTCTCTTATGCCCCGTACACACGGCCGGATTTTCCGAAGGAAGATGTGTGATAGGACCTTGTTGTCGGAAATTCCAACCGTGTGTAGGCTCCATCACACATTTTCCATCGGATTTTTCGACACACAAAGTTTGAGAGCAGGTTATAAAATTTTCCGATTGTGTGTACACAAATCCGACGGACAAAGTGCCACGCATGCTCAGAATAAATAAAGAGATGAAAGCTATTGGCCACTGCCCCATTTATAGTCCTGATGTACGTGTTTTACGTCACCGCGTTCAGAATGATCGGATTTTCCGACAACTTTGTGTGACCGTGTGTATGCAAGACAAGTTTGAGCCAACATCCGTCAGAAAAAATCCTAGGATTTTGTTGTCGGAATGTCCGAACAAAGTCTGACCGTGTGTACAGGCTATTAGAGCTCATCGCTGATCTCCCTCTGACTGCTTCTGTGCTTACTGGGGAGGGAGAAGAAAGTGCATGTACTGCAACTAAATTTGAGTGTTCAGTACTAAAGGAGACTCAGTTGGCATCTCTCCTGATACCATTGATGCATTGCTCACTAGCCTTGCCTTAGAACAGCCTGCTTCAGTCCAGCCAAAGGTCACCAGCCTATGCTCACTATAAATGCCTGCATGCCAAAACCTTCTATGTATACTCACTTTTACAGACTCTGTTTTATGGTGACTGGTCTCATTCTGAAAAAAAAAGTCATCCCTTCAAGCACTTAAACTATTGAGAAAGATTTTCTAAAGAAATGTAAAGTTACAGTTATCGAATCTACCATCTTTTTCCTTAACAACATCTTAATAGTGCCTGTTGAGAATGTCCTTGTTTTCAAGGAACCTGTGGACAAAAGGATAGAAGCTCTCTTTAAGGCCTTGTTCTCCCTAGCAGACCCTATAACCTGCTGTTATATCCATGTCAGTTTGCCAGACTTTAGCTGTCTGATTCAAAATAATGGCTTGGTTCCCTGAATCTATTTTGATGGATCTATTTGTACTAGAAAATCTAGAGCTTTGTCTGTGGTCTTGCACTACTATGTTGATGGGTTAATTGATACTTTTGTCGTTAGGTATATACAACATGTATGTTGTTGCCTATGATCCTTTGGCTCAAGTCTCAGTCTAAAGAACGTGTGCATGAAGCACGTCACGAGGATGCCCTTTCATGGGGATCACCACTTTAGAGGGTCCCTAGAAACCTACATCAGAGAAGTCATGGAGGAAAAGGGAGTGCCCTTTTACCCCCCAAAAAACAAAGGCGAAAGCTTTTGCAGGTAATCTTTCTTTTAGGCCTTGGGTCAAATTCCAAGCCATGCAGTTGCATGTCCAAAGAATACAGTTGTGCCGTGAATCATGGAAATCCAAACAAGCCAAATCTGGGAACAAGTTCTCCTCTCAATGAGGGTGCATCTCAAAAACATCATGTCCAGGGGCTACAAACTAGAGTTTTGGTCTCTGCCTCCACTTTGCTTCATGCTGTCAAATTTGCCAGCTTCCCCACAAAGGCCACTCTGCTCCTCAGAAGTTCCTCTCTCAGGGGGTCATAGCCTCTATCCCTGAGAAGGAAAAGTTCTACAGTCTCTATTCAAACCTACAGTGGGGACGGTAAGTATTCAGACCCCCTTAAATGTTTCACTCTTTGTTATATTGCAGCCATTTGCTAAAATCATTTAAGTTCATTTTTTTTCCTCATTAATGTACACACAGCACCCCATATTGACAGAAAAACACAGAATTTTTGACATTTTTGCAGATTTATTAAAAAAGAAAAACTAAAATATCACATGGTCCTAAGTATTCAGACCCTTTGCTGTGGCACTCATATATTTAACTTAGGTGCTTTCCATTTCTTGTGATCATCCTTGAGATGGTTCTACACCTTCTTTCGAGTCCAGCTGTGTTTGATTATACTGATTGGACTTGATTAGGAAAGCCGCACACCTGTCTATATAAAACCTTACAGCTCACAGTGCATGTCAGAGCAAATGAGAATCATGAGGTCAAAGGAACTGCCTGAAGAGTTCAGAGACAGAATTGTGGCAAGGCACAGATCTGGCCAAGGTTACAAGAAAAATTCTGCTTCACTTAAGGTTCCTAAGAGCACAGTGGCCTCCATAATCCTTAAATGGAAGACATATGGGACGACCAGAACCCTTCCTAGAGCTGGCCGTCCGGCCAAACCGAGCTATCGGGGGGAGAAGAGCCTTGGTGAGAGAGGTAAAGAAGAACCCAAAAATCACTGTGGCTGAGCTCCAGAGATGCAGTCGGGAGATGAGAGAAAGTTGTGGAAAGTCAACCATCACTGCAGCCCTCCACCAGTCGGGGCTTTATGGCAGAGTGGCCCGACGGAAGCCTCTCCTCCGTGCAAGACACATGAAAGCCCACATGGAGTTTGCTAAAAAAACACCTGAAGGACTCCAAGATGGTGAGAAATAAGATTCTCTGGTCTGATGAGACCAAGATAGAACTTTTTGGCCTTAATTCTAAGTGGTATGTGTGGAGAAAACCAGGCACTGCTCATCACCTGTCCAATACAGTCCCAACAGTGAAGCATGGTGGTGGCAGCATCATGCTGTGGGGGTGTTTTTCAGCTACAGGGACAGGATGACTGGTTGCAATCGAGGGAAAGATTAATGCGGCCAAGTACAGGGATAACCTGGACGAAAACCTTCTCCAGAGTGCTCAGGACCTTAGACTGGGCCGAAGGTTTACCTTCCAACAAGACAATGACCCTAAGCACACAGCTAAAACAACAAAGGAGTGGCTTCACAACAACTCCGTGACTGCTCTTGAATGGCCCTGACAGAACTTGAGAGGATCTGCAAGGAGGAATGGCAGAGGATCCCCAAATCCAGGTGTGAAAAACTTGTTGCATCTTTCCCAAAAAGGCTCATGGCTGTATTAGATTAAAAGGGTGCTTCTACTAAATACTGAGCAAAGGGTCTGAATACTTAGGACCATGCGATATTTCAGTTTTTCTTTTTTAATAAATCTGCAAAAATATCAACAATTCTGTGTTTTTCTGTCAATATGGGGTGCTGTGTGTACATTAATGAGGAAAAAAAATTAACTTAAATGATTTTAAATGATTTTAGCAAGTGGCTGCAATATAACATAGAGTGAAAAATTTAAGGGGGTCTGCATACTTTCCATCCCCACTGTATTTACTATCTCCAAGACAAATAGAGGCATTGGCTACATTCTGGATCTAAAGATCTTCAAGAGGTTTCTTTGCGTTCAAAAGGTTTGCATGGAATCTGAGAGGGCAGTCATTGCTTCCCTAAAACCTGGAGAGTTTCTGGCCTCTATGACATCTAGGATACCTACTTAGATATCCCCATTTTCCCATCACATCAAACTGCCTGTGTTTTGCTGTGAGCATACTACATTACCAAATTGTTGCCATTCCCTTTGGCCTGTCCATGGCACCTCAGGGTTTTACCAAGGTGATAGTGCATGTCTTAGCTCAGCTTCACTCTCAGGGCATTCTTAGGACATAAAAGCTATTTAGTCAGCAATGTCAGATGTTTGATTGGGATTAATCAGTCTGCTGACACTTTGGGAAGGACCTACAGTATTTCTTGCTAGTGCAACGCAACTACACTTTCTGCTGCAGGTTTATGTACCCTCCCAACCCCAATTTTATTGTGGGTGGAATTGGCAGTTTTCAAGTTGACATTTTATTATACATGCCCCTGAGTTAAAATGGGATTTGTTATACATATACACAAAACAGATTAAAAAAAATAATGATTGTAATAAAATAGAAACTGAAGCACCAAACCACTGCTAGGAGGTCATATACAGCTATATACGACTTTTTTTTTGTTCCAATGATTTTTACATACATACATACATTTTTCAGACAAAGAGGTTCTCCATAAAATAAATACAGTGTCAACAATAGCAGGTGTCAGGTCAGTGTAGTTGGATCATTGTACAACCACACCAGATCAAAGTTATCAACCATTATCGTCCCTTTCCCGAGAGCAAGGTGATGATTCATGAGATACAGTATCTTACAAAAGTGAGTACACCCCTTTTAAATACTTTTTTCTATCTTTTCATGTGACAACACTGAAGAAATTACACTTTGCTACAATGTAAAGTAGTGAGCGTACAGCTTGTATAACAGTGTACATTTTTTGTCCCCTCAAAATAACTCAACACACAGCCATTAATGTCTAAACTGCTGGCAACAAAAGTGAGTACACCCCTAAGTGAAAATGTCCAAATTGGGCCCAAAGTGTCAATATTTTATGTGGCCACCATTATTTTTCAGCACTGCCTTAACCCTCTTCGGCATGGAGTTCACCAGAGCTTCACAGGTTGCCACTTGAGGATGCCCCACAGATGCTCAATAGGGTTTAGATCTGGAGACATGCTTGGCCAGTTCATTACCTTTCCCCCAGCTTCTTAAGCAAGGCAGTGGTTGTCTTGGAGGTGTGTTTGGGGTCCTAATTATGTTGGAATACTGCCCTGCAGCCCAGTATCCAAAGAGAGGGGATCATGCTCTGCTTCCGTATGTCACAGTACATGTTGGCATTCATGGTTCCCTCAATGAACTGTAGCTCCCCAGTGCTGGCAGCACTCATGCAGCCTCAGACCATGACACTCCCACCACCATGCTTGACTGTAGGCAAGATACACTTGTCTTTGTACTCCTCACCTGGTTGCCACCACAAACGTTTGACACCATCTGAACCAAATAAGTTTATCATGGTCTCATCAGGCCACAGGACATGGTTCCAGTAATCCATTTCCTTAGTTGGCTTGTCTTCAGCAAACTGTTTGCGGGTTTTCTTGTTCATCATCTTTAGAAGAGGCTTCCTTCTGGGATGACAGCCATGCAGACCAATTTTATGCAGTGTGCTGTGTATGGTCTGAGCACTGACAGGCTGACCCCCCACCCCTTCAACCTCTGCAGCAATGCTGGCAGCACTCATACATCTATTTCCCAAAGACAACCTCTGGATATGAGCACATGCGCTCAACTGCTTTGGTCGACCATGGCGAGGCCTGTTCTGAGTGGAACCTGTCCTGTTAAACTACTGTATGGTCTTAGCCACCATGCTGCAGCTCAGTTTCAGGGTCTTGGCAATCTTCTTATAGCCTAGGCCATCTTTATGTAGAGCAACAATTCTTTTTTTCAGATCCTCAGAGAGTTCTTTGCCATGAGATGCCATTTTGAATTTCCAGTGACCAGTATGAGAGAGTGAGAGTGATAACACCAAATTTAACACACCTGCTCCCCATTCACACCTGAGACCTTGTAACACTAATGAGTCACATGACACTGGGGATGGAAACTGGCTAATTGGGCCCAAATTGGACATTTTCACTTAGGGGTATATTCACTTTTGTTTCCAGTGGTTTAGACAATAATGGCTGTGTGTTGAGTTATTTTGAGGGGACAACAAATTTACACTTTTGTACAAGCTGTACACTCACTACTTTACATTGTAGCAAAGTGTCATTTCTTCAGTGTTGTCACGTGAAAAGATATAATAAAATATTTACAAAAATGTGAGGGGTGTACTCACTTTTGTGAAATACTGTATCTAGAACTCACAAGATCATAGAAAACCACTGTATGTCAAACAATGTTATTATTAACATTTATAACAAGCCCAGGCTATTATGCTTATATAATTCTGAGAGGCATTGTATGGGAGAAGACAGAGAATAGAGAGAATTCTCCTGCAGGGGGACTCTCGTGTAATGGAACCAAACTTCTTAGTATAAGTCTGTGATAGAAAACTCATTGTCTAGTATAAGCTAGGCTTAACATAACATTAGAGCCCACTATCAGTCATGTGGGAACCCAAAGTAGGGCAAAGTGAGAATTGAATGGATGAGTAAAAGAAGAGAAAAAAAAAGATAAATAAGCAGAAAAAAGAAAAGAAGAGAAAAAGAACAGATTTATGGTTGATCACCACGTGACTGATGACCCTTTCCTCCGCAACTATATACAACTTTTATTCCATAAAAGTCATGGGGTATCCAACACCCTTTGAGTGTCCAAGAGCACCCCCTTCATCAGGGTTTGAGTGACAACAATGTGAATAGATAGAAGTGAACTTGACCCTTAATGTTATTTTTCCAGTGTGATTGTAAGCACAAGCAAACCAGCTGCTGACAAGACATGTTCTTGAAATCACAGTGAATACTTTTTTGATTGTCCCCCTGACTTTTTTTGAAATAAAGTTGTATCTGGACCTCTTAGCAGCGGTGTGGCACTTCAATTAACATCTCGTTACAAATGGTAAATTTAGGCATTTATATTGTGTATATGTATAACAAATTCCACTTTAACTCAGGGACATGTACAATAAAATGTCAAAAGCAGTGGAAGCAGCACTTCCATTTGGCCATTCCACCCAAAAAAGGTTATATCTGGATCTCATAGCAGTGATGTGGCACTTCATTTACAATTTGTCTTACATTACTGGAAGAGGTGGGGGTCAGCCTGTCAGTGCTCAGACCATACGCCACACACTGCATCAACTTGGTCCAGATGGCTGTCGTCTCAGCAGGGAGTCTCTTCTAAAGATGATGCACAAGAAATCCCACAAACAGTTTTCTACAGACAAGCAGACTAAGGTAATGGATTACTGGAACCATGTCCTGTGGTCTGGTGAGACCAAGATAAACGTATTTGGTTCAGATGATGTCAAGCGTGTGTGGCGGCAACCAGGTAAGGAGTACAAAGACAAGTATGTCTTACCTAAAGTCAAGCATGGTGGTGGGAGTGTCATAGTCTGGGGCTGCATAAGTGCTGTCGGCACTGGGGAGCTACAGTTCATTGAGGGAACCATGAATGCCAACATGTACTGTGACATCCTGAAGCGGAGCATGATCCCCTCCCTTCGGAGATTGGGCTGCAGGGCGGGACAGTACTCCAACATGATAACGACCCCAAACACACTTCCAAGATGACCACTGCCTTGCTAAAGAAGCTGAGGGTAAAGGTGATGGACTGGACAAGCTTTTCTCCAGGCTTAAACCCTATTGGCGAGGCTCTGTGGCTTATGCATACGTTTGCAAATGCGTGTGGACTAAACCCCTGTTTTTAATGCATACTGTTAGACAGGTCAATTTGGTTGTCTGCGAGCTGGTGGTAAGTAGGCTTGGAATTTTTTCCTGGGCATTCCCCAGGCTTTGTTTGTATGTAAACACTATTGAGCATCTGTGGGGCATCCCCAAACGGAAGGTGGAGGAGCGCAAGGTCTCGAATATCCACCAGCTCCGTGATGTTGTCATGGAGGAGTGGAAGAGGACTCCAGTGGCAACCCGTGAAGCTCTGGTGAACTCCATGCCCAAGAGGATTAAGGCAGTGCTGGAAAATAATGGTGGCCACACAAAATTTTGACACTTTGGGCCCAATTTGGACATTTTCATTTAGGGGTGTACTCACTTGATGCCAGTGGTTTAGACATTAATGTCTGTGTGTTGAGTTATTTTGAGGGGACAACAAATGTACACTGTTATACAAGCTGTACACTCACTACTTTACATAGCATACATAGTGTTATTTCTTTAGTGTTATCACATGAAAAGATATACTAAAATATTTACAAAAATGTGAGGGCTGTACTCACTTTTGTGAGATACTGTATATATATATTATTATAATTAATTGTTGTAAATAGTTATGCATTGAGCATGTCATTGATTTTCAAGTAAATTGTGATACTCTACTTAATGTGAACACGATCCATAAATATCGAAGTCAATTGATGCAAGACTTTCCCGTGAATTGACAGAGTATTAGAACATGACTGTATTTTTCCATGAACTTATCAGCTACAGATAGAAGGACAATTGGCTTTTCTTGGATTGGCTGATTTAGTCATAGAAATGCAGGGAAAAATCAACTCCACCAAGTAAGAAAGCAGGAAAAGTTATTTTAGTATTATTACATCATATATGTCTGTCAGGTTCCTGCTAGATTTATATATTTTATTTACTGTGAACCACTACATCCAGTTAGAAAAGAACATTTGTCTTTCTTGTTTAGAGCATAATTTTATGAAATACTACTA
This sequence comes from Lithobates clamitans, assembly GCA_037952925.1. Taxonomy (NCBI): domain Eukaryota; kingdom Metazoa; phylum Chordata; class Amphibia; order Anura; family Ranidae; genus Lithobates; species Lithobates clamitans. The sequence goes on along the minus strand of JBBGZY010000399.1, from coordinate 11,078,235 downwards.
TTTTTATGAAATGTGTGCTGTGTTAGTAAATATCCAGTCTGATTTAATATGTTTGAAATATTACTAATGTTCTCTGATCTGTACATATTTTTATATGGCTGCTGTGCTTGTATAAATCACTTTCATGTGCACATTATATTGAAATGCCTATGTGCCTTGCACTGTACAAGTGTATTAAGGGATTGGAGGAGGGGGGGGGGGAGGGTGAATTGCACGGCTTCACTGACGGTTTCTCTTACAACAATTGGCGGCGACAGCACCTGAGGGCCGATTGAAAAACTGGCTGGGGTGAAAACACTGCAGAATCCATGGACAGGTAAGTGTCCTAATGTTAAAAGTCAGCAGCTACTGTATTTATATAGCTGCTGACTATTATTTTTTTATGAAGGCATCTGGAGCTCCGCTTTAAATAAAGTGCAACACATGCTGGTCATAGAGCAGTTGTGAACCAATCTAACATGCTAAACAAAACAAATTTGTGTCTATCTATACAACTATATAAATATTTTTATATGATTAAAGCACAAAAAACTGTATTTTTCCAAAAGCAAAGAAGTCACATGGTATAGTGACATAACTCATAGAAAGGAGGAGCGGTCGACGTCAGGCCACAACCAGAAGTGAAGGGAACACCCTTTTGTTGAGGATTCAAAGGAGTACACAAAGGCTGCATTCATTGGGAGATATACAGACACATTTTTTCTTATAATACGCAAGTCTAATTTTAAACTTTTATGAAATAAAGTTAAATTAGCTGTGAGCACTATAAGCAGTGGTGGCTAATGGTACTCCAGCCAGGGGAGGAGGGCTGCAAACAAGCCACCCAAATCACTCCACCCCCCCGGTGGCAGCAATCAGACCACCCGACCCCCCCCCTCCGGTGGGTGGTACTCACGCGGTCGGCTGCGATGCAGGGAAGAGAGATCGTTCTGATGCTCCATTATGGCGGCCATATTCCCTTTTAGATCTCCCAGTATATCCTTCCGCCCCCCCCCAGTACCGACCAATAAGATCGCTTCTCCTCTCGGCCAATCGTAATCCTCCCACTTTCTGATTGGCTGGGAGAAGAAAGAGTGTGACAATAGCAAATATTAATTCGCTTTTATCATACAACTGGGTGGGCTCACGGCGCAGTGCTGCACCCTGAGTTTACCCTTTTTTGAAGCTAATTACAGCCTCAGGCTCTAATCATATGGTTAAAAAGAAAAAAAAAACTCATTGTACTCCATGCATCTGGCACCCCACATGTAGATTAGGGGGCTGCACGCATGGATAGGGGGCGGCACCCCTGAGCTCCTTATGGACGGGCCACCACTGACTATGAGCATTACTCTTTTTTGGGTCATAAACATGAGAATATGTTAAGATGGCCGGGGAGCAGTGATTTTAATGATGCTTAAAGTAAAAAAAAAAAAGTGAAATATTCCTTTAAATATCGTACCTGGGGGATGTCCTTAGTATGCCTGTAAAGTAGCGCGTGTTTCCCATGCTTAGAACAGTCCCCGCACAAAATGACATTTTTAAAGGAAAAAAAGTCATTTAAAACTGCTTGCGGCTTTAATGTAATGACATGTCCTGGCAATATGGATGAAAATCAGTGTGACAAACGGCATGGGTACCCCCAAGTCCATTACCAGGCCCTTTGGGTCTTGTATGGATATTAAGGGGAACCCCACACCCAAGTTAAAAAAGGAAAGGTGTGGGGCCCCCAGGCCCTATATACTCTGAACAGCAGTATACAGGCAGTGCAAACAAGACAGGGACTGTAGGTTTGTTGTTAAGTAGAATCTGTTTGTAATTTTAAACTCTTGCATTTTCAAAGTGTAGCTCCAGCCAAAAAATCTGTTTTTAAGCTTTTTGGAAAACATAGGGAAGGGTTATCACCCTTGTGACATTTGATTTGCTGTCTGTGCTCCTCTTCAGAAGATTTCACCTCACTTTTTTTTTGAAAATTTGGGGTTTTTAGTGAAACAAGGATTGGTGATAAAGCATCAGTGTAAAGGAGAAAAGTTTTTCCCTTCCTATGGGGTAGATTTCATCTCACTTCCTGTTGTCTCCTTCCGCTTGCAAGTAGGAGTCGTTTGTAAGTTGGATGTTTGAAAGTAGGGGCCTGCCCTATATACTCAGCAGAAATTTGGGCCTTAGGTGTTGTTGTGGCCACAATACTGTAAGCCCTCACAGGGCCCTGCTGTGAAAATATTAGATCAAGAATTGTAATTACATGCCCCTGTTGAACAGGGTCAGAAAAATTGGGCCTTTGGTGATGATGGAGGTGGTGCTGGTGCCAAAACACTGTAAATCCTCACAGTTATACTTGGTGGGCGCGGGAAATGGACCCTGCTGTGAAATATTAGATCAAGCATTGTAATTACATGCCCCTATTGAACAGGGCCAGAAAAATTGGGCCTTTGGTGGTGGTGCTGGTGGCACAACACTGTAAGTCCTCACAGTTACTCTTGATGGGCGCAGAAAGGGCCCTGCTGTGAAATATTAGATCAAGAATTCTAATTACATGTCCCTGTTGAACAGGAGCTGAAAAATTGGGCCTTAGGCACTGGTGCTGTTGCCACAACACTGCAACCCCTCACAGATACTCTAGTTGGAATGCAGGAACGAGCCCTGCTGCAAAGTATTGCATCAAAAATTGTAATTACACACCCCTGTTAAACAGGGGCTGAAAAATTGTGCATTAGGCACTGGTGCTGGTGCCACAACACTGCAACCCCTCACAGATACTCTAGTTGGAGCGCAGGAACTAGTCCTGCTGCAAAGAATTGCATCAAAAATTGTAATTACACGCCCCTGTTAAACAGGGGCTGAAAAATTGGGCCTTAGGCACTGGTGGCAGCGCCCAGAACCAAAAATGTTCTTACAAGCTATCAGCATGATCATTGAGGAAGAGGATAACTACTCAGCATAACAGGATAGTCACTCAGCATCAGCATAGGCAGTTTTTGAAGGGATCTGACATTTCAAAAAAAAAATATTCGGTTACATCAGCATCAGGTGCTTGGTAGCTGGTGGTGATCCAAGACTGATTCATTTTTATGAAGGTCAGTCGATCGACCGAGTCGGTGGACAGACGCACCCTGTGATTGGTTACAAAGCCTCCAGCAGCACTTAATGTGCGTTCCGAAAGAACGCTGGTTGCAGGACAGGCCAGTAGCTCAATTGCATACTGTGCAAGCTCTGGCCAGTGATCCATCCTCAAGACCCAGTAACCCAGAGGATTTTCGGTGGGAAAGGTGTCCAAGTCAGATCTTGCTCCTAGGTATTCCTGCACCATGTAAAACAGACACTGGCGATGGTTGCTGGAACCGATCATACCTTGGGGCTGCGAACTAAAAAATTGTCTGAACGCATCGGTCAGACGGCCACCTTCTCCACCGATCCTTCTTTGACTGTGTGTAAAAAGGCAAATTACCAGGGGGAGGGGTTTGAAACAAATACCCCAGGGACTTTAAAGGTGCTTTTAAGTATATAGTAGACACAGAAAGTAGATAAATCTGTACAATCATTTTATAAAAGATCTATAATTTTTATTAGAAACTCATTTTTTAAAACCATATGTCTCCAACAAATGAGACATCACCATAAAAATTAGTACAAAAATGGATCAACAAATTAACCCATTCAAGGGCACATAAAGACAGAGCTACTTAATTCCATGACAATCTGCCGCTCGACATGTTTAGCTCTAATGCGAGCTTCTTCAGGAGTTTGTGGCAAAGATTGTGGTAAGCTCTGAACAGTAAATGAAAAACAAAAACAATAATTACACAAACAATCATGAAAAATTATATATATTAGTTGACAATGCAAGATGTTGACCCAATAAGGTTCAGCAAAATCATAAATCAAAAATTGTACAGAAATGGTCATCTGTTACAAAGCAAAATATATAAAGAAACAAAACAATATTGAAAGTTGTTATGATTGATAAAGTCTTACCAGGTTGTTGTGTACCAGCAATGCATTAAAATTTAAATGGCTGAAAAACTGCTACAAATTTTTTCCCCCCAAAATATAGGCTCTCATACATATGGGTTCCCTTGTCTTGATATGGCCACAGAGGAATATAAAGTTTTATATGGTCCTTAAACAATAAAAATAATTAACAATTAGCCAAATCATAAATGCAATAAGCATTTGAATTAGTCCATGGCTCAGGAGGAGTCTATTACCTCAAATAGAACCAACAGATAATTGCTTGAAGCGAAAAACACCTCCCAGCAATTGATGAAACTAATAACCAAGATGAGTTGGTATACAATGGGATGGCAAATGGTGTGGACTATAATAAGTTGTGCAGAGGAAGAAATCACTTCTCTGCAACACTTTCTAAATAGAAAAACAAAAAATAGATAAAAAACACAGTTAGAATGGCTTTGTAAGTGCAGCTACTGTCACAAAATGACAGGGCTACAGATCGAGCACTTACTTGTAAAACGTCCAGAGGCAAATAGGCTTGAGAGTGATCCATACACTCCCTGTAATAAGGTGCCTGTAGCAGAGCAATGTGCGGTGTGTTAAACCGCCTTTATATACCCCCCATCCCGGCGGCGTCTAACCTCACCGCCGGGATGCGGACGTTCATTGAGAATGCCTGAGTCGCAGTTGATTGGGGGAACGCAGCGGTGTCATTTCGACGTCAGCTGCGTCCATAATAGCTAGTGCACATGCGCATGTCAGCGTTTACTTAGAGAGCCAAAAGACACCACCGGTGCCATCTTAAAAGAGGGAGAAATAAATGGCAACCCCCTCAATGTCCATATTGGAACACCAGGCCTGCTACAAAAAAAGTATGTACTTAAAAGTCCATTATTAAATGGCTTATCAAAGGCTCAACATTAGAGGTTTGTTGATATGGTATTCCCCAATATACCACAACCGGACTCACATCTCTAGGGCTCCCAATTTTGGAGCGATTGGTTATTCACTCATCAAACGTGGGTGCCCCAGGCGTCCGTGTGGACCTAAATAGGCAAGGATAGCCATAGATGAGAGACCTAATTAATAATCAGTTTAGATAAATTAATTGGTAAGTAGACATATATTGTTACACAAAAAACCTGCAAGAAAAACAACACCGGCTCAGTGGACACGTGTTACAGTGATACCAAAATATATACACAAGTGCATCATAAAGATGCCCACCCTGTATAAACATTTAAAAAATACGATCAAAAACCAAGAAGAAAATGAAAAAGGGGGATTTTTTACAGAAATGGTTTAAAACTGAATGCATTATTCATGCCTGGATAACTGAGGGCCGACAGTTCATGTATCCACCGTGCTTCCTTCTGAAGGAGTAGTTTGTCGTAATCTCCTCCCCTGTCTCCAGGGGGGATGTGTTCTAAAGCGAAGAAATGCAGACAACTGCTATCAAAATTGTGCTGTAAGCCAACATGGTGGCTAATGGGGGTCTCCATTCTCTTTTTTTTAATTAAAGAGACATGGTCCCTTATCCGACAAAAAAAGGGTCGCTTGGTCTTACCAATATAGAACCTTCTACATTCACATTGCATGATATACACTATGCCTACAGATTGGCATGTTGCTGCAAATTTGGGTTTAAAAAATGCCCATTGGGCAACAGTAGGCTTCATGTCGCCAGAATGTATCTACAATAATTATATTGGTGACATGGTCTACTACCTTTGTTAGCCTCCCTAACAGTTTTTGTATGACATTCATAGTGGCTGTGGACCAAGGAATCCCTCAGGGAACGGGATCGCTTAAAGGTAATCTCCAAATAAGGGTTTAGGTGCTTAGCCACCCTCTCCCCCATCAGAAGGTACCAGAATCTTTTTAAGATTTCTCGTATTTGTTTGTGTTGACTGGAAAAGCTAATAATAAGTCGAACACCAGGGTTGACTTTTTTGATTTTACATTATGTATGAGGGAAGCTCTATTGTGGTTTTTTGCTCTTAAATATGCCTTCTTAAGGCATTTTTTGCTGTATGCATGATTGAGAAATCACAATCGCAGCATATTAGCTTCCCTTTCAAAATCAGAATTGGCGCCGCAATTGCGCCTGACTCGCAAATATTGTCCATAAGGCACACCGGTGATTAGGGGAGCAGGATGGGTACTCGTGGCATGGAGCAGGGAGTTCCCTGCAGATGGTTTGTGATATAAGGTTGTTCCAATACTGCCATCTGGATTGACAACAATTTGAATGTCAAGAAAAGTTAAATTTGACTGGCTAAATTCAAATGTAAACTTAAGATTGAACTTGTTAATCTTTAAACTCTCCAAAAAGGACAAAAGTAAGTCCTTGGAACCTGTCCATATAAAGAAGATATTGTCTATGAATCTTATCCATAGGGGGATTTGTTCCATGTACCTTTGCATGTCATCTCTACAAAAGAGTTCGCGCTCCCACCCCCCCAGATACAGGTTGGCATAGGAGGGGGCACATTTGGTCCCCATAGCCACTCCCTGTATCTGGAGGTAGTGGGAGCCTCCAAATAAAAAGATGTTGTTGGAAAGAATAAACAACAACAGGTCCAAGATAAATCTATTGTACTGCTGGGATACTTCTGGATTCTCAGAGATAAAGCCTTCAACTACACCAACACCATGTTGATGAGGAATAGAATTATACAGGGCCTCCACGTCAAGGGCCACCAACCACGAGCCTGCAGGAATGAAAACTCCATCGAGGGCGCGTAGAAGGTCATTGGTATCCTGGAGATAGGACACCAGTCCCTCGACGCGGGGCCTAAGAAAATCATCGATTAACTGGCTAGCTGTCTCTGTAAGACTGCCATTGCCAGAGACAATGGGGCGGCCCGGAGGTTTTGTCGGGTTTTTGTGAATCTTCAGGAGTGCGTACAGTGTAGGTGTTCGTGGAGAGGCAACATTTAGGAATTCCCAAGTGGATTTATTTATAAGGCCTCTACGATAAACAATTAGCCAATTAGCCAATTAGATACTGATAGCAATTGACCGTTAAGGTTAAATGGTTTAATGATGCCTTACGATACCATTCACGGTTCTGGAGAATGGCCAGCACCATAGATTCGTACTGGCCACTGTCATCACCACCAAATTTCCACCTTTATCTGAAGGTTTAATTATGATGTTTTTATTTGTTGTAGAGATTTTAAGGCCGCCACTTGGGAGGGGGTTAAATTAGATACAGATGTATTTCTCCATTTGGTCCCCATGATTTCCTTCGTTACTTGATTGGTGAATGCCCATACATTGGGGTTTCCCTGTAGGGCAGGGAACTTACAAGACTTGGGTTTATAATTTTGAGGTTTAGCAGTAATGGAAGGATGACCCAATGGTGGTGGGGGAGGAGGTGAGGGGTCAACAGCCGCCTCAAGGGTATGAGCCTCGAGTAGGTCTGTTTCATCAAGACCTCCCTCCTCCCACAGCTCCATTAGGTCCTCCATGGCCTTAATATCATTGATGGACATACCCTTCCAAAGGGGATTGTTCAAAGTAGAACCCTGAATAGAGGTGGGTGGCCTATCATATAGAATTTTGAACATAAGTTTTCGAGAAAATAGGTTGAGGCCTTTTATCAATTCAAACTGGTCCACCCTCTGCGTAGGGCAGAAGGTCAAACCCAGTTTTAGCACAGAAATCTGTTCTACCGAAAGGGGATAAGAGGAAATATTGATCAACTCGAATTGATTTTCGGGGGTTTGAGATTCTCCAAATCCGAACTTATAGCCTTTTTGGGCTCCAACATTACTTGTGAGAAAATCGGGGCTGGACGAAAATCCAGCTATGAAAAAATAGCATTAGTGTTACTTACCAGAGTGCTAGGAACCATTAATGGTGTGGAAGTGGTTGTATAAGTGTTAGTGAGCGATTCAGGGTGTACCAGTGCATTAGTAAGTGAGCTTTTGGTCGTACCAGCTCGAGTGACCATGGGTGTCTTGGTATTGGGAGTGCGCCTAGTCGTACCGACGAGTGCATTTTCTTTCAAGTGTTTAGGGTTTGATGATCCCTGAGATCTAGTGAGTCGCGTGAATTCTTGTGCCTGAAATGAAGAAACAGAAGAGACAGATGAATCAGAGTCATTGGGTTCACTATTTACTTGTCTTGACTGGCGTGTTTGGTTATTACGTTTCTTTCCCTTATAATTATTTGGTGACCAGTTATAGGCTTGTTTGTTATCATACACTAATTTGTCCCTAATATACTTTTTTTCTTTTGTTTTTAGAATTTCTGTCACATAAATCTCTAGATTTGATTTAAGTTCATTTTCACGCATGGGAAAAAGCCCATCTGTAATGATCAATTGGTTATCCTGATATAATTTTTCAATTTCTTTATCCACTTGGGAAAGCTCAGTAGTATAATGTTTACATAGAAGCTCCATCATTTTCTTGGAGCAACTCTGTAAATTGTCTTCCTATTCAAGTTTAAATTCTGGTTCCATCTGGGTAATAGTTGGAAAGATTTGAATTATCAAACCCCAAGGAGAAATATTTTCTTCTGTATATTTCAAAAAATACTATTTATTCCAAAATAATCTTGATTTCTTCTCGAGCATATGTTGTAGTCTCGAGAAGAACCGTTCCATAGACAAACCACCACTAGAGGCATTCTGAGATTTATGAATATGATCCATAAGGCCCTCAAAGGCATTTCCACAATAATTAGCCATTGCTTTATTCTTCTTTATAAACCTGGCCGAATGACTGACCGAAGCCTCAACAACACGTTGTCCAGAAACAGGAGTTTGTAACCTCCCAGTCTCTGGGAACGCGTTGCACAGACCTTTCCGAAGATGTTTCATCCTCTGCTCCCTCTGCGATGGCAAGATAAGGTCCGCAACCTTACCCTTGTAACGTGGATCAAGGAGGGTTGCCAGCCAGTATTGGTCCTTCTCCTTGATACCACGAATACAAGGATCCTTATGCAGGCTTTGCAGGATCAGGGAGGTCATGCAGCGTAGGTTTGCTCAGGCATTCGGTCCGGAGTCCTCTGGGTCACTAAGGACGACATGATCCGCAGCCACCTTCTCCCAGCCACGTACAAGTCCATGGGTTTTTTGGGACTCTAAATGATACCTTAAAGACTGCTGCTGATGCTGAGTGCCAGGCTCCACCTCCATACTGGCACAATCCTCCTCCTCATCTTCTTCCTGTGTGATCGGTGGGCACGCAGGAACACTGCCTGGATAAAGGTGGCCTTGAGAGCTAAGGAAGTCCTCCTCTTCCTGCCTCTGTTCTGCCTCAAGTGCCCTGTCCATTATTCCACGCAGCGTGTGCTCCAACAGGTGCACAAGAGGGACAGTGTCACTGATGCATTCACTGTCACTGCTCACCATCCTCGTGGCCTCCTCAAATGGTGACAGGACAGTGCATGCATCCCTGATCATGGCCCACTGGCGTGGGGAAAAAAAACAAGCTCCCCTGACCCTGTCCTGGTGCCATAGTCGCACAGGTACTCATTGATGGCCCTCTGCTGCGTGTGCAGCCGATGCAGCATGGTCAACGTTGAGTTCCACCTGGTGGGCATGTCACAGATTAGGCGGTTCTTGGGCAAGTTAAATTCCTTTTGGAGGTCTGCCAGCCGAGCACTGGCATTATATGACCGGCGGAAATGCACACAGACTTTCCTGGCCTGCCTCAGGACATCCTGTAAGCCCCGGTACCTGCCCAAGAACCGCTGCACCACCAAGTTAAGGACATGAGCCAAACAGGGCACATGGGTCAGTTGTCCCTGTCGGAGGGCGGAGAGGAGGTTGGTTCCATTGTCGCAAACCACCATTCCTGCCTTAAGTTGGCGTGGCGTCAACCACCTCTAAACCTGCCCCTGCAGAGCTGACAGAACCTCTGCCCCAGTGTGGCTCCTGTCCCCCAAGCACACCAGCTCAAGCACCACATGGCATCTTTTGGCCTGCGTACTTGCGTAGTCCCTTGAACGGCTACGGAGCACCGCTGGTTCCGAGGACAAAGCACAGGAAGAGGCCATGGAGGAAGAAGAAGAGGAGGAGGTGGAGGAGAGAGGTGTGTCACAATCATTAGTAGTGGCATTTTGGAGGCGTGTTGGTGGAACAACCTCCAACACTACTGCACCTTGTCCTGCATCCTTCCCAGCTGCCAGCTGAGTGACCCAATGTGCCGTGAAACTTAGGTAACATCCCTGTCCATGCCTGCTGGACCATGAGTCAGCAGTAATATGCACCTTACCGCTGACCGCCCTGCCCAGCGAGGCCAAGACATTGCCTTCCACATGCCGGTAGAGAGCTGGAATCGCCTTCCATAATAAAAAGTGGCGTTTGGGTACCTGCCACTGATTGGTGCCAACCGCACATTCCACAAACTCGTGGAAGGGGGCAGAGTCTACCAACTGAAAAGGTAGCAGTTGAAGTGGTAGCAATTTTGCCAAGCTAGCATTCAACCGCTGGGCATGTGGATGGCTGGGAGTGAACTTCTTTCGGCAGTGCAGCAGATGGGGCAGGGAAATTTGCCTGGTACAATCTGACGTCGGTTTACCAAAAGCAGATTGCCCACAAGTACTTGGCTGTGACACACCTAATTCTACATCTTCATTCCTCTCAGTGCAGGTCTCAGAGAGGACTGAAGGTATAGTGGGGTTGGAGATCTCAGCTGATGAGGAGCAAGGAGAGGTCCTCTTTGTTCTTTGGTGTGGGTCTTTTAGATATGCTTGCCAATGAACTGCATGGCAGGTCCACATATGTCTGGTCAAGCATGTGGTGCCCAAGCGGGATATGTTTTGGCCACACCAGATATGCTTGAGACATATGTTGCAAATAGCAGTGGTGCGATCTGATGCACTCGTCTCAAAAAAGTCCCACACCAAAGAACTTTTGGAATAACGCACAGAGACAGCAGCGCTCTGCACATGCGGAGCTTTGCGGTGTGATGCAGTAGTGTGCTGCCCCTAGGCTGGCCCCTGGAGGGCATCCTGCCTCGTTGGTGATGTGCCTCCTCCTCCTCTCTCCTATCAGGCACCCACGTTGAGTCAGTGACCTCATCATCCCCTCCCTCCTCATCACTGGAGCAAACCTGGCAGTATGCTGCAGCAGGGGGAGCATGACTGCCAGATTGCTGTCCTTCTTGGACACCCCCTCTGTCCATGCTCAAGTTACTGCCTTCATCTAGCTCAGTATCATCATCAGAGCCTTCTAAACGCTGGGCATCCTCCTGGAGCATGTACCCAACACTGTGGTCAAACAGTTCGAGGGACTCCTAAGGAGGACATGGTGGGGCTAGGGAAGAAGGCACTGATGCCATTGAGCCGAGGGAAGAGGCCGCTGCTTTGCCAGACAAAGTACCCTGAGCATGCGTGAGGGAGGATGAGGAGGATGAGGATGGCTTGGTCATCCACTCGACCAAGTCTTCCGCATGTTGCAGTTCAACATGGCCAGCTGCAGAAAAAAAGGCCAAGCATGTCCCACGGCCATGTGCTGATGAGGATGCACTGTCTCCATGACCAGCACCGTTGCCTCTAGACACAGAGCCTGTTTGCCCTCTATTATTGGCTTGTGACTGTCTGCCTCTCCTTGTTGGCCTTCCAGACAAAGTAATGGCCTGTAGCTGCACTAAGCTGGGATATATATATATATATATATATATATATATATATATATATATATACTGATACTGCAGCTAGCAAAATCAACTGCCTGCCTACAGTATGAGAACACCACCAACCTTCTACAGGTAGCTTTAGCTGAACACTGTGCAGAGGTCGCACTACACTAACGTGTAAATACTTTAGCTGCCTGCGGTAGTGATAGGATCAGGAAAACACCATCAACCTTCTACAGGTAGCTTTAGCTGAACACTGTGCAGAGGTCACACTACACTAACGTGTAAATACTTTAGCTACCTGCTGTAGTGATAGGATCAGGAAAACACCACCAACCTTCTACAGGTAGCTTTAGCTGAACACTGTGCAGAGGTCACACTACACTAATGTGTAAATAATTTAGCTGCCTGCGGTAGTAATAGGATCAGGAAAACACCACCAACCTTCTACAGGTAGCTTTAGCTGAACACTGTGCAGAGGTCGCACTACACTAACGTGTAAATACTTTAGCTGCCTGCGGTAGTGATAGGATCAGGAAAACACCACCAACCTTGTACAGGTAGCTTTAGCTGAACACTGTGCAGAGGTCGCACTACACTAACGTGTAAATACTTTAGCTGCCTGCGGTAGCGATAGGATCAGGAAAACACCACCAACCTTCTACAGGTAGCTTTAGCTGAACACTGTGCAGAGGTCACACTACCCTAACGTGTAAATACTTTAGCTACCTGCTGTAGTGATAGGATCAGGAAAACACCACCAACCTTCTACAGGTAGCTTTAGCTGAACACTGTGCAGAGGTCACACTACACTAATGTGTAAATAATTTAGCTGCCTGCGGTAGTAATAGGATCAGGAAAACACCACCAACCTTCTACAGGTAGCTTTAGCTGAACACTGTGCAGAGGTCGCACTACACTAACGTGTAAATACTTTAGCTGCCTGCGGTAGTGATAGGATCAGGAAAACACCACCAACCTTGTACAGGTAGCTTTAGCTGAACACTGTGCAGAGGTCGCACTACACTAACGTGTAAATACTTTAGCTGCCTGCGGTAGTGATAGGATCAGGAAAACACCACCAACCTTCTACAGGTAGCTTTAGCTGAACACCGTGCAGAGGTCGCACTACACTAACTTGTAGCTTTAGCTGAACACTGTTCAGAGGACGCACTACACTAACTTGTAGCTTTAGATGAACACTGTTCAGAGGACGCACTACACTAACTTGTAGCTTTAGCTGAACACTGTGCAGAGGTCGCACTAAACTAACTTGTAGCTTTAGCTGAACACTGTGCAGAGGTTACACTAAACTAACTTGTAGCTTTAGCTGAACACTGTGAGAAAAACGCACTACACTAACTGTAAATAGTCTAGCTGCCTGACTGTGGTACTAATAGGATCAAAAGAACACCAATTTTCTTCAGGTAGCTGTAAATACTGTAACAAGACAAGCCTGCCTGTCAGTAGGAAGATAACAGGAACGGATCTAGCTAAACTGAATACAGTGTATATATATATATATATATATATATATATATATATATATATACCACCTGGGATGCATATATACACAATACACTGTAAGTGCAGCTAACTGACCGACTGTCCTGCCTAATCTAGCTAACTCAAATGAAATGACACTGTCTCCCTCTCTCTCTATCTCTCAGCATGCCGGAACACACTACACAGGGCCACCGTGTAGGCGGCCTTATATAGTGTGGGGCATGCTCTAAACCCCCTGAGCCATAATTGGCCAAAGCCACCCTGGCTTTGACCAATTACAGCTCTCTCTACTGACGGCGCTGTGATTGGCCAAGTATGCGGGTCATAGTGCATGCTTGGCCAATCATCAGCCAGCAATGCACTGAGATGCCGCAGTGAATTATGGGCCGTGAAGCGCCACACGAATTTGGCGAGAACGGCCCATATCGTTCGCAATTCGATGAACGGTCGAACAGACGATGTTCGAGTCGAACATGAGTTCGACTCGAACACGAAGCTCATCCCTATTATATATACACCTTTTATAGTGGAAAGAAGTCTATATCTTCACTTTTGGAAAAATACACAGTTTTTTGTGGTTTAATCATATAAAAATATTTATATAATTGTATAGATAGACACAAGTTTGTTTTGTAGCACTACGAGCACTATTATTGAATGCATGAGATTTGCACATGTTAGGTTTGTTTACAACTGCTCTTTGACCAGCACGTATTGCACTTTATTTAAGGATTACACAGTTGAAGAGCAATATTTATGTTGTGCAGGCACAGTTTTTGGATAGTCTTCATTGATTATGACATAACAAAATGATTTACTTAACGAATGAAACTGAAATAAAACAAATTTTTCTTTTGTGTACATCTTTACTGGTAACTGGTAAAGTGATGCCAAAAGTGTTGGCGACGGCAGTAATGGTTTAACTGGACTGAGTAAGGCAGTCCAGGGAGCACCTCTTCCCGATGTAGGAAATACTAAAGTCTAAACAAATTTATAAAAACCCTGAAAGAAAAAGTGAAAAAGGATTTGAAACACAACATATATGGGAGTGACAGTAATACTGAGGCGTTGTCTAAACCTCCCCAGTTGATATCTCATATACTATACCTGTATTTCCTCAGTTACTTTTTTCAGTTCTTTATTTACTACTATCATTCAGATGATTTATGTTGGCGAGTTTCATATTAATAAGCCACAAAGTAAAATATACATTTAATTTAACCACGTTTCATTTTGATATGTTTAAGCAAACATATTATGAATTCGTATTCTTTTCCTACAGCTACACTGAATTTTTAATTTTTGTGTTGAAGTTTACCATATATGATATTGTTATCAGATGCCTTAAAAATAAAACTATCACATCTAGCTTTTCTGAAAACCTTTCAGGTATACATTTACATTTTACTGTTTTTTACATGATTTACGATGCATACAAAAATGTTAAAAGCAGTGCAACGATTTTAGCATATCAATAGGCTATTTACTGGTCAGATGGAATCCCCACAGAGAAGTATACAAGCCATCAGCTTACCATACTTAGAACAGCAGAAAGCACTAACTCTAAGAACTGTCCAAAATGACTGTTTATGGTACCAAGTTTTGACAACCAGCATCTTTTTTTTTCCTACATTGTATAATTCAAGTATTTCTGGGAATGTCTTGTATTTTTCAGTTTCATTTAGCAGTTGTGGTGTAACAGTAATAACATTAGTAAGATCAACGTTGTTGCCTCTTCTGTGCAATCACTCTTTCTGTAGAAGCCAGATTCACAAATAGAGTTTTCAACTGTCAGTATCAATATCAACATAAGTAGCAAAAAAAATGAGATATTTGGTATTGCAATTCAACAACCAAAGCATCCAAAAAAGCCTTAACAATATGCTCTGTAAGCATCTTAAGTCCTGCAAAGCCAACTAGAGGCAACAGCTAAATTTAAAAAAATGTCCTTTTTAAGATGAATTATTATTTATAGTTTTTTCTCATTTTTTCTTCATTTCTCTTTTTGTGGCTATTCTTATTTGACAAAAAAAAAACAAAAACAAAAAACACAGCTGCTTTTTGAATGGATATAACCATATGTGGACTTTATGTCACTTCTAAGAAACCTTTCAGAATTGTATCTGAAGAACGAATCTTAATGTTTGTTCTTGGTCTGCTCCCTGGTTCAAAAATGTTCTTTTTTTTGCTCAGCAGGATTTTGTCTGGAAGTAATATTTAGGTAGTCTTGTGTTAGCGTCAGGGTTTGATATACATAATTCTGCATGGAAAAGATAAGCCTTACCCTTGCCAAACGTGGTGGAAAAATGTATACCGCATGCTTGGCAGCAATTGCCTAGCTAACGTTGGACAGGTGAAAACCTCACTCCTTAACCGCCTATTTATGCATTCTAGATTTGATTTTTCTATGGTTTTAACTGTTTGCTTCTTGAAAGCCAAACCATTTAAATACATTTTCTCATTTATTTTAAACTAATCGCGGTGTTGCCCTGTGCAGTTATGTACTGTAGCTCAAACAGATCCAGACCAAAATGACTAATGTAAACAAATAACGTTTTCTCTTAATAAGTGAAGAAAGGCCTTTAAGTTTCTGATTCAAAGTTCTTTTTTTCCTTTTAAGTCTCAATTACAAGCTCTTCCAAAGTACAATATCATTTAGGCACAGGCAGTAGCATACAATAGCAGTAGCAGGGTTAGAAGCTTTAGTGGACCCATACCTCTAGCTACAAATGCTTGAGATTAAAATCAACTTTACAGATGATTTGCTATATACACCTTCATAAAAATCCATGAACTGTTGCAAATTCCCAACAGGTATGGTTTTCAAGATTTCCTTTACATTGCACAGGTGCTTTAAAACAATGTTGATGGTTTGGTATTCAAAACAGTTTTTTTTATCTAAGGGAAATTCCCAAAACATAGTCTATTCGGGGTACTTGAGGACTGAAGCTACGTATGAACCACTGCTCTAGAAAAAAAATATCTATCATCTGTTTACCTACCTACCTACCTAGCAATCTTATCATATAATTTCTACCTGCCTATCTCTGTATGCTTTATTTGTAATATTTGTATTATTAGGAATGTTACAAGTAATCACCTATCACAAGTTTTGTCTACTTCACTAATCCTTCCTGTTCACCCTTCTTTCTTACGCCACCTTTTGCCAAACACCCAGACTTGCATGCCTCATAGATCTACATATGTATGCATTGTGGTAGTCTTACAAATCTATCGATCCCCACTACACCCTTTATTACTCAATGCACCCTTAAAGTGTATGTAAAGCCAAATTGTTGGTTGGAGTGGGAAAGTATTAAAATTTTTGTCAGGTTTTTATTGCTAAGCAAAAACCCATCCCTCATCTTCAACTTTCACTCTTTAACCTCCCTGATGGTATTCCCGAGTGTGGCTCGGGGTTAAATTTCAGCATCATTAGCGGTAACCCCGAGCCACACTTGGGATTACATCTCAGGATCCTGGTGCGGTATACTTACCTGTGATGTCCTCCCGCGTTGTCTGCAGGCTCCGTCCTCAGCCCGAAGCCTCTCTGTGCCAGGCTCCATTTCCTGCGAGCGTCATGACGCATGGGGCGGAGCCTGGCGGCAAATTTAAAAAATGTAAAATTCCTAGCACAAACAGTACTTTAATCTTACAGATTACAGTACTGTATGAAATCATTTCACTTCCCTTTTGTCCCCAGTGCTTTGGCCCATGCCCTGCATGCAGTTTTATATTATATATACTGTTCTTTCTGCCTGGAAACTTGAAATTGTCCATAGCAACCAAAAAGTGTCCCTTTACGTCAAAAGGGAGAAAGAGGCTTCCATCATGTCAAATGTAGAGTGTGGTGGTCCCATCCCTCACGTAATAGACCACAAAAGAGAATGCCCCCCTTAATGGGACTTTAATAGACCACCAAGTCTTATGATAAAAAATATATTTTAATGGTATACTACGTGGAAGCGTCTATAACATACAAAAGTACAAAAAAATGCATTCCATACAGAATCGGAACAAGAAGTATACAAATATTAAGTACTCTCCTGGGGGTGGTGTACCACGATGCCCGACGTGTTTCCGGTATTCTAACACCTTCATCAGGGGTTTGAGAGTTGCAAATATTTTACAAATGTATAGGTTCTAGAAATATACAAAGAGGCATATCAGAAGAAGAACATCACATTATAGAAATGAACAGTGAAAAAATCCTAGGACCGAAAGAGCAAGAGCATTGGTTAACTAGACATATATGAAAAAAAAAATAGTAAGCAAAGTTACTGAAAAACCAAAATGAACATGTAAGACATAAAAAGAACTATGTCTGGGTTATAAGTAAGAAGATGCAGATTACAGGTGGCACATACCCAGTGGAATGACTTTGTTTTCAGGCAGCACTTAGGACCCCAAGGTCAAATGAAATGTTTCATGGATGCCAGGCCAAGATAATAGAAAAGCTGTACGTGTACTATGTTACCAATATCTATGGAAAAAGTATATACAGTGGATGTAGTACTCCCACACAGGACAAACAAAAAAAGAAAGGGGTAGAAAATATAAGAAATAAAAAGTGCAAAAAGGTATGAGAAATAAAGAGGTGGCGCAGACAGGGCACAGATATAGAGCCCTGACTTGCTTTGAAGAAAATCCCCTTCAGCTAGCGTAAAATCTTCAGGTTAAATGTGAGAAGAGTCACTGGGAGGAACTGCATAACCTAATAGTGTCACCCAAAGGGCTGATCGTGAGTAAACAAAGTAGAGGAAACAGATGTATCAGAGCACCAGTCGGGTGTGTATAGTGACAAGCATCACATGGGGGATTCCTTACCCAAGTATGTTAAACAAGTCTAATTGGGATGAACGTTCGTTAGAGCCTGTGTAATAGAGGCTGCATAATGGGCGGATCAATATCCAAAATGGTCCCACAGTGGCTGTCTCCTAAATATAACCATACGAAAAATTTTTTTTTTGAAATAATAAATAAATAAATTACATGGGGGAGGAAGAGGCCTAGGGCTAGGAATTTGTCTCTGCCTGATAGAGACCTACCTTGAAGTGTCCAGGTCCGATATGGGGTGCCTTCCCACTGTTAGTGCTCACAGGGACCTGAACATCTCCCTGTTTTTATGTATTGGCACCGAACGCTGGCGCCTGCGCACACGAGATGGAAACGCACTGCACCTGTGTGAAATCCTGACAGTTTGCCAGTCATTAGATAGCCGCGCCCCCTGACGTTGACGTCAGTGGAGCGCAGCGTACCTGTGACGTTGGGAACCAGCGGGGATAGGCTGGGGTTAGAACGGACCACAAGGTCCCGTCCACTCGCCCACACACATCACTGCCAATAACTTATGTAATGATAGAGGAGCTTCTGGTGAGGTTAGATGCTTAGGCAGGAAAAACTGAACAAAACAAAAAATAAATGTAAAACCTATGTGTGGGATCACGAATGCATATATACGGAACTCAGTCAATGGTCTGGTGCCATCTAGTGGGGACAAAATAGTGATGTAATAAAGACATTATGCTGATAGAACACATAGTCATTTCACATAATAACAATACACATGGACAGTGTGGACTTGATAAATCACAAAGATCTTGTTGGAATAAGTAACTGCCATACTCATTAATTGTACCTACATAAATTCGTGGGTACCCTATGGAGGATCGATAAAGATACTCAGAATCAAGTTTGTGGGTGTATAACAGGTGGTCCACATGTCTGCTATATGATGTGTCAAAGTTAAAAAAGGAAAAGGAAAGCTCTTGAGGGTTGCAGATCGTGTATCGTCTTCGGTCCAGGTCTAAAATAAATTTACAGTCAGGTCCATAAATATTGGGACATCGACACAATTCTACTCTTTTTGGCTCTATAAACCACCACAATGAATTTGAAATGAAACGAACAAGATGTGCTTTAACTGCAGACTTTCAGCTTTAATTTGAGGGTATTTACATCCAAATCAGGTGAAAGGTGTAGGAATTTACAACAGTTTGTATATGTGTCTCACACTTTTTAAGGGACCAAAAGTAATGGGACAATTGGCTGCTCAGCTGTTCCATGGCCAGATGTGTGTTATTCCCTCATTATCCCATTTACAAGGAGCAGATAAAAGGTCCAGAGTTCTTTTAAAGTGTGCTATTTGCATTTGAAATCTGTTGCTGTCAACTCTCAATATGAGATCCAAAGAGCTGTCACTATCAGTGAAGCAAGCCATCATTAGGCCGAAAAAACAAAACAAACCCATCAGAGAAATAGCAAAAACATTAGGTGTGGCCAAATCAACTGTTTGGAACATCCTTAAAAAGAAAGAACGCACCGGTGATCTCAGCAACACCAAAAGACCCGGAAGACCACGGAATACAACTGTGGTGGATGGAAAGAATTATTTCCCTGGTGAAGAAAACATCCTTCACAACAGTTGGCCAGATCAAGAACACTCTCAAGGAGGTAGGTGTATGTGTGTCAAAGTCAACAATCATGAGAAGACTTCACCAGAGTGAATACAGAGGGTTCACCACAAGATGTAAACCATTAGTGAGCCTCAAAAACAGGAAGGCCAAACAACATCTAAGAAAGCCTTCACAGTTCTGGAACAACATCCTATGAACAGATGAGACCAAGATCAACTTGTACCAGAGTGATGGGAAGAGAAGGGTATGGAGAAGGAAAGGAACTGCTCATGATCCAAAGCATACCACCTCATCAGTGAAGCATGGTGGTGGTAGTGTCATGGCGTGGGCATGTATGGCTGCCAATGGAACTGGTTCACTTGTATTTATTGATGATGTGACTGCTGACAAAAGCAGAAGGATGAATTCTGAAGTGTTTAGGGCAATAATATCTGCTCATGTTCAGCAAAATGCTTCAGAACTCATTGGACGGCGCTTCACAGTGCAGATGGACAATGACCCGAAGCATACTGCGAAAGCAACCAAAGAGTTTTTTAAGGGAAAAAAGTGGAATGTTATGCAATGGCCAAGTCAATTACCTGGTCTGAATCCGATTGAGCATGCATTTCACTTGCCGAAGACAAAACTGAAGGGAAAATGCCCCAAGAACAAGCAGGAACTGAAGACAGTTGCAGTAGAGGCCTGGCAGAGCATCACCAGGGATGAAACCCAGTGTCTGGTGATGTCTATGTGTTCCAGACTTCAGGCTGTAATTGACTGCAAAGGATTTGCAACCAAATATTAAAAAGTGAAAGTTTGATGGATGATTGTTAATCTGTCCCATTACTTTTGGTCCTTTAAAAAGTGGGAGGCACATATACAAACTGTTGTAATTCCTACACCATTCACCTGATTTGGATGTAGATACCCTCAAGTTAAAGCTGAAAATCTGCAGTTAAAGCACATCTTGTTTGTTTCATTTCAAATCCATTGTAGTGGTGTATAGAGCCAAAAAGATTAGAATTGTGTCGATGTCTCAATATTTATGGACCTGACTGTATTGAAGCAAAGATGTTTGAATTCACTGGGTCAAAAAGGAGGGGTGGTTGTAACAGGTAGGCATAACAGGGTATGTTGTACGTGCTGACCCACCCCGAGAAATAGAACCACGATGTCGACTGAGGGGGGGGGGGAGAAAGAGAAAAGGAGAAACAAAGCCCTTTACGCATATATTAGGCGTACTGTTCATCTCAGACCCTCCCACATGCCAGATGTAAATCCCTCTAGAAAGGGACGATAACTGATGCAATCATTCAGACCCGGTGGCAAGGTAGCTTGTAAGGTCACTATCCATCTGGTCTCTTTTTGAAGTAGGATTTTGTCCCAATCGCCCCCTCTGTTGTTAGGGTGTACTCGGTTGAGTACCAAGAATTAGATTTTTGGAAAAATATCCTGATGTATATCTCTGGCATGTCTACCCACGTTGGAGCAATCTGGTTTGTAATTTTTTGGCTTCGATGAGAAACATTTTCTCATCAGAACAATTCCTACGGATCCGAAGATACTGTGTGTAGGGGATGGATTTAATGAGGGGTGCTGAATGAAAACTGGTTGCCTGTAGGATGGTATTGCCGGCTGTTTCCTTGCGGTATAGCGTACTGGACAAACGGCCGTCCAGGTTTTTGAAAATGGAGACGTCAAGAAATGTGGTTCTCTGGACGTCACATGTCATAGTGAATTTGAGGTTAAGATCATTAGTGCCCATGGCTGTCACGCAGTCATTCAGGTCATCTAAAGATCCGTTCCATATAAAGAAACAAAAAGTGTCAGTTGTTACAAGATAAGCCATCATTGCATTTAAAATTTAAAATATGCATGGAGACATAGATGGATAGACAGAGGTAAAAAGAGATGGAGAAAACAAGGAATTTAAATGAAGGTAGGGATGGATAATAATAATAAAGCAGGCAAGGGAGGATTGAGGTGAGGGATTCATAGACAGAGCTAGTGGTGGCTTAAGGAAAGGATGGATGCATATTGCAATATTGGTATTTTTATATAGAACACAACTATAGGTTTAAATACAAAAGTACAGCCGTGGGCAAAAAAATTTGAGAATGACACAAATATTAATTTTCATAAAGTCTGCTGCTTCTGTGTTTTTAGATCTTTTTTTCAAATGTTACTATCGTATACTGAAGTATAATTACCAGCATTTCATAAGTGTCAAAGGCTTTTATTGACAATTACATTAGGTTTGGCCAAAGAGTCAATATTTGCAGTGTTTTTGAAGACCTCTGTAATTCACCCTGGCATGCTGTCACTCAACTTCTGGGCCACATCCTGACTGATGGTAGTCCATTCTTGCATAATCAATGCTTGGAGTTTGTCAGAATTTATGTTTTTTTTTGTTCACCCGCCTCTTGAGGATTGACCACAAGTTCTGAATGGGATTAAGGTAAAAAACCTCCTGTGATGCAGCAGCCCCCCAAAGCCCCCCTTTTACTTACCTGAACCCGTTCTTTCCAAAGATGGGGACAAGCACACCAGCTCTAGATGGTGTCTCGGGTCCTGATTGGATAGATTGATAGCAGCGCAGCCATTGGCTCCTGTTGCTGTCAATCATGTCCAATGATGCGTGAGCCGGTGGACAGGGCCGAGTCCAGCTTTCTGTCAATGGATGCAGGAGCAGGACACAGGAGCATGCCCGCATGAGTGTCCCGAGGGAGAGAGGCTCTCCAATGGGGCACTCGAGAAGAGGAGGGGCCAGGAGCACTGCTGAGGGACCCCAAAAGAGGAGGATTGGGGCCACTCTGTGCAAAACCAAGTGCACAGAGGAGTTAAGTATAACATGTTTGTTTGTTTTTTATTTTTAAAAAAGGAACCTTTACATATCCTTTAATGCTATGCTTACTTGTCAAGGCCTACCTCCTCTATTTCACCCAATTTCACCTTTATATTTACCTCTGATTTGATCACTTTGCGTGTACCTTATTAACTAAGATTTGCCAAAAACCTACTTTGCTAGTTTTATTGCGACAATTGCCATCTGCTGTATAAAATTCTTCTCTGGTATCTCCCTATTATGATTTGAGATTTTTGCTCAATTCTCCAATTTCAGCTAACAAACTTGTCCACAGTAAATACAGACCAACAACAATAAGTAGCGTGCCTGTGTTTCCATCCACATTCTATTAGCTCTGGCGATCTCAAATGTGGTCCAAACTATAACCTAACGTGGTATGCAGAGATGTGTAAGAGCAAATTTCAAAGCTGTTTAGTATGAGGAAACCATATTGTTTTCCTCTAGAAAATAGTAAGTAAAATGTAAAACATATTTTTAATGTAAATAAAGAGTATTCATGCAACAAAGGTAACTTGCTGGGTGACGTTCTCAAGGTAAAAGCAATCAAGTACAATAACTGCAATAAAAGCTAGAACAGACTCTATGGGGTGTATTTACGAAAGGCAAATCCACTGTGCACTACAAGTGCAAACTACAAGTACAAAGTGCACTTGAAATTTGCACTGAAAGTGCACTTGGAAGTGCAGTCGCTGTAGATCTGAGGGGTAGATCTGAAATGAGGGGAAGCTCTGCTGATTTTATTATCCAATCATGTGCAAGCAAAAATGCTGTCTTTTATTTTCCTTGCATGTTCCCCTCGGATCTGCAGCGACTGCACTTCCAAGTGCACTTTCAGTGCAAATTTCAAGTGCACTTTGTACTTGTAGTTTGCACTTGTAGTGCAAAGTGGATTTGCCTTTAGTAAATAACCCCCATGTCAATTGGAATAAGCTTTAACATGCGGTGCGGAGTGAAAAAAAGGAGGGCGGGCCCCCTTCTTCTGCATGTACCACATGCAATATTTAAGACAGATTTTGCACTGTATTCCCTGGTTGCAGTTTTTTGTTTTTCTCCACCGTCAAGAGCTGACAGGCAAACTGAAGCAAAGTACAGACTCATCTGGCAAGAAAGTAAGTGAAATTAAGTATTGTATAGGGAAAATAGACTTCCTGCAATAGTGTAACACATGCGGTACACATACCAGATATAGAACTCAAGGACATATACTTATATTAAATGTCTGATCATATAGAACAGAGGGAAAAGATAACACAATTTCATTGCATGGGTTTTTAGGGACTTTACCTGCATAGGTGTTGATGATGTGCACTAAGCAAATATTTACCTTTGCACTGAGTGATGTCAGAACCGCAGTTGAAGTGATCGATAGACAAGCTAGTCCAACAAATGGCACACACCCAGAAAAAAATGTTCCCAGTCTGACAAGGAAGATGCTGGTGTTAAAACTGGCTACTTTGACTAAGCCTTTGCAACTCTCCATGCAGAGGAAGGGGACAGTTGATGGTTCAACATCTTCTGAATTGAAATACACAATAAAAATGTAGAATTTTACAGGGATGAGGTAACATGCTTCAGTATCCTATTTACAAGCACCAGGTTAGTGTAAAAATGTTGCAAAAATCAACAGACTTGGTCAGTGTTAGTTGGTTAAGAATACTAACCAGCAGGACAATTCTAAAAGAAAGTCAGTCAAGTACTACAGGCACAGCAGCACATAAGTGTTTACCATGACCCAGGACTGAATAGATACATTTGTAGTCTGCTTTTTTTTATTGTAATTTTTGGGGAAAAAAGCATCAGGTCAGAACTAAAGAACTATTTACCCTTTTACATCTTGCTGTATTTCTTTCTAACTGTATTGAACAATATATTATATACATGTGCATGTGACTGATTGAAATATAGAAGCAACTTGCCTTTCCATTGCAAGAGAAATATTTTTCACTGAGACCTGATAGTTGATCTATACATGTGAAATATGCTTTTCACATTTTATGCTTTTTTATGTTTTTCAAAGGAAGGAGAGTACGTTATTGGACAAGGGAGAGATTTTTTTTCACAACAATATTGATATAATACCAGGACAAGATTTTTTTATTATAAGAAGAAATGAAGATGAGGTGCTGGGTACAGGTCCCAATATATAATGAGAGAAGTCCTTATAAAGCCAGATGGCTTGTCTTCAGCACGCCATCTGGCTTCAAAGTTTAAAGTTTAAAGTGGTTTGACAAAGGACATCAGTAAAAAAAAAATACAGGATCAATAAAATATCATTTTAAACTCAATAAACTTTTGTTTAGCACCCTTTTCGGTTGAAATGCATAGAGGTTCAGTATTAATTAACAACTCATGTCAACTCACTCAGTAACACATCATTTGTCCCTTGCAGCACACAATAGAAAGTCACACTCTAAGCAGTGCATCCAATCCAGTCTGCTTTCTCTGTTATGAATCGGATATAACTGGAGCAAAGACTTGTCTCCATCCATGCCCCTTCAGCTTGCACACGGCCCCTTATTACCAATCATGGGGGGACAACAATGGTTCAGAAGATTGTCAAATCTGTTCATCTAAAACCCCAAGTTTCCCCCCATTTTGCAGTTCTCTCCTAGAACTCATCAGTCAAAGCACTTTCTCAACCCATGTCAATCTTGTCTGCACTTGACTTTATACAGGTTACAGCACATGACAAGTCTAATTGTTGCCCTAATTACCATACTATACCATACATAACTGAATGGCAGTGTCCTCCATAAGCTTACTAGGGTTTATCTACCAGCTCAGTTGATATCTCATCTCATCATACAGTTATGAGAACTATTTATGCAAATAAGCAAAGATTTTATTATATTTTCTCATAATTGCAATCAAAACACTCACTTTTGCAACATAGTTGGAACTCACATTCATGTTTAATAAACAACATGCATGCACTTTCTATCTTACAATATGTAAGAAACAGTAGAAATTAGTTTTCAGAAATCTGGCTACATGTACCTGGTCACTTTTGTTTTAGGGTAAGCTACAAACTAACTATAATCATCTTTCAGACAATATTGCCAATTGTAATTAAGGACAGAACATAGGAAAAGAAAAAGAGTTTACTTGTGAACGAGAAACATTCATTCCATGCATTTAATAATTGAGCTACCGCTGGAGCCAAAAAAACTGTCGACTTCTGCTTTCCAGAATGTTCATTCACTATTCATCAGTTCTAGTTCTTTAATGTCAGCTGTAGATTCTGCAAAAGAGCAAAAGTTCATCAAAACATGGTATCTATTTAACACTGCAAATTTTAATTAGTATTTGAAATATATTCAGCCCTTGTGATATGAAAACGAGTTAATTGATCTAATAAATCTTAATTATTTAACGTGGTTTTGTGTTACCTTGAGATCCTAAGCAATCAATGCAATTACACGTTTCTAAATATAGATGTTTGTATGAGCAAGTTGGCAAAATTGAGGGGGCCAGTCAGGATTTGGTTTGACTTTAAAAGCAGTCAAGTCCTGAATATTAAACAAAAAACAGCTGTTTCTCTGAAAAGCTGATGTTGATAGTCATAATGATAGCTATTTTTCATAAGGATTGGGCCAAATTCTGCAAAGAATGAGCCTGACTGTTCTGAAAAGCTAACATGATCGGGCTTTTGTGAAGGAAAATATTTTAAAAAGGGTTACCCTGCTGGACCTCTGTGTGTGTGTGTCTATGTTTATAATCTGTACTGTGTATAATTAGAAAAATGTTATATATGCTGTAATACCTAATCTGATTAGCAGTAATTATAGGCGTCAATTAGCTATGTTTTATAATTTAAACTAATGCAGTCAATAGCTGCTTGTGCAATGTTCAGTGTTGCTATTTATTTATTATAATACAAAAATGTAAAGAAATACACTTAAAAATGATGCCATGCCACCTCTATGTTGTCATTACCTGTTCAAGGAAACTTGTGACAATACAAATATGGTAGCTGTAATTTGTTGACTTGATTTTAAAGATGAATGTCATGGCACTGTCATGGATATTCTGGTTTCACAACCGTCCTCTGAAGTCACTAAAATTGAAAAAAACATACAATTTTAAGGCAGCGATTCAATGTTTTTTCTCAAGGGTAGGACTGGAGTGTGTGAGAAGGTGGTGGTGGTGGGGGGGAGTTCTTGCCCCCAAAACCATTATTATTATTATATGTTGGGCTTGTAACCCCTGAATAGGGATACTTAACCATTCAGATAACAAAGCAGGACTTGCAGTCAGTAAAACATGCTGGGCATTATATATCTACATGCTATCACTGCTGACCTGTAATCACAGCTTCTGCTAAAAGTGAGTCTTCCAGCACTAACTTTCTTTGCACCCCTGAGATGTCTTGTGACCAAGGGCCTAAAGGATGTTGATAATGGAAATTGTAAAGGTATTTTACAAAAAAACATTATTTTAGGAATATTGAATGCATGGCTGTGCCCGAAGATATGTGCATTTGCATAGTGCAGCGCATGTTCCAGTGCATAGAATCAAAGCTGTGCATTCATCCACATAGGAATTTGTGTCCATGTCCAGCAGTGGCTTTTGGTACCCAGAGGCCTGTTTAAAGTAAAGCACAGCAGAACTAAGGAGACTTGCTGAATGGTCATCAGCTGATGTGACTTAAGCCCAGACTTCTTATATATCCTATCATCCTGTGTTTGACTTGGCTTGCCTCCTGACTCTGATTTCTTATTGCTGATTTTGGCTTGTGTTTTGACTTTGTCCACTGTCTGCTGTTTTTTTACTTTTGCTGCCTGTCTTCTGATTTATTATCTCTGCTACCTGGTTTGTTCATCTTGATTACGGCTTTGCTTCCTGCCCCTGCAAGCTCCAATTCTCCACCTGTGTGCCACCATTCTGAACATGCTCCAGTCTGAACATCTGCAGCATCCCAGTAGCATTCAGACTATAATTTGATCATCCACCATTAAATAAATAAAATATGCTGTGCTAATATACAGTAATAAACTCTGTTCTGAATTGTGCCACAAATCACAAGTGCTATTTATCATACTGTATATAGTCACCACCTTCTTGTGAAAATCAATATCATGTGTGCCATAAACAGGAGAAGACATGAAAATATATGTGTGTCAAACAATTGAAAGTGTTAAGAAACAAACGCATCCATAAATAAAGGTTCTTTAAAAACTCTCACAAATAATGAAGAATTTTCACAAGTGAAAAACTCTTCCATTTTGTGTTCAGGTGTAACACCACCACCACCACCTCGTATGGTTACACTCTCACCTTATCATAGTTACATAGTTACATAGTACGCAAGGTTGTAAAAAGACACAAGTCCATCTAGTCCAACCTATGTGTGTGATTTTATGTCAGTACTACATTGTATATCCCTGTATGTTGTGGTTGTTCAGGTGTTTATCTAATAGTTTTTTGAAATTATCGATGCTCCCTGCTGAAACCACTGCCTGTGGAAGGGAATTCCATATCCTAACCGCTCTTACAGTAAAGAACTCTCTACGCAGTTTAAGGTTAAACTGTTTTTTTTTCTAATTTTAGTGAGTGGCCGCGTGTCTTATTTAATTACCTTACGCAGAAAAGTTGTATCCCTATTGTGGGGTCACCAGTATGGTATTTGTACATTGAAATCATATCCCCTCTCAAGCGCCTCTTCTCCAGAGAGAATAAGTTCAGTGCTTGTAACCTTTCCTCATAACTAAGGTCCTCCAGACCCTTTATTAGTCTGGAGGACCTTAGTCCAGAGAAGCTGCCCTTCTCTGGACTCTCTCCATTTCCAGTAAATCCTTCCTGAGGACTGGTGCCCAGAACTGGACAGCATACTCCAGGTCCGGCCGGACCAGAGTCTTGTAGAGTGGGAGAATTATCGTTTTATCTCTGGAGTTAATCTCCTTTTTAATGCATTCCAATATTCTGTTTGCTTTGCTTACAGCAGCTTGGCATTGCATGCCATTGCTGAGCCTATCATCTACTAGGACCCCCAGGTCCTTTTCCATCCTAGATTCCCCCAGAGATTCTCTCCCAGTGAATAGATTGCATTCATATTTTTGCCACCCAAATGCATTATTTTAAATTTTTCCACATGCTATCGACCTCTAAAATAAAAGTCTTATTCATATAATTCTTTTTGAGTTTGGACAGGGCTGTCACTCCACCCATGTTTTTAGATCTTATCAAGTTTCAGGGATCAATACTTGTAACAGGTTCAGAGATATACAAAAGAAAACACCATAGTGTTGTTCACAAATCAAAATATTTATTAATGAAAAAATGCACATACATGAAGATAGATCACCTTTGCTTTAAGGGCCGGTTCACACTAGTGCGATGTCAGACATCGTTTGTGATTCTCACCTCATTGCTGTGCAGATCACATGCGATGTCTGTGTGATTCAAATTTAGCCATACAAACTCTATGGCTCAATTTGCATCGCATTTGAACCAAACTCATGCAGGACCCTTTTTTTGTCCGCACCAGAATCAGATCACATGGGTGTTCACACCCATGCAATCCAGTTCTGCAAATCGCGCTGCGTATTGCAAACTGATTGCAGGGTGTCGTTAACTTGGCATACACTTCGCAAACAGTTTGCATGAACAGGTTTTACTGCCTGCAGTGCAGTGTGGTGCAGTGACTTGCATCTCACCCCCTGCACTTAAAAAAGCACCACATGCTATGAACTGCCTTAATAGGTAACAGGGCTTCTTGCTCTCTCTCTGCATTTGGAATGCTTGGGTGGGGCTCAAAAGCATCTGGTATAAATAGGCCCTAAATGCTGTCTGGTTTTCATTCGAGATTATTTTAATTCACTTCCTGTTTAGACATCCTTCTTTTGACAGGATGTGAGGAAAATTTCTCCATGGGGACCCAGACAGCAAAAATGTAAGACTTCCCCAGTGGCGGTGCACCCATAAAGGCCCCCTCTCTCCTGCCACCCCCTCTATCACCAATAGATGGATTCATGCATTGCATGAATCTATCTATGGCTGCCGCTGCCAACCCCTATTCAGGCGCCTGGCCCCTTATCGGGTGCAGGGCACCTGAATTACAGAGGCGCGGGGTGTTTTTGAAGCACCTGATTAGAGCCATAGGCTCTAATAGGCGTCAAAAAAGGTGACCTGCGAGCACCATGCTGAGCGGTCGCAGGTCACTCAGCTGTGTTAGAAAAGCAAATTACTATTTGCTTTCCTAACACTAAACCGCCTCTCTGATAATCAGGTGCTCGGGTCTGTTATCAGTCACCTAATTGGCTGAAATAACAGGCGCCGCTATTGGAAGCCTATCAGGAGGAGAGGACGGGAGATGAGGATGGCAGGACATGCATGGAGGACCCCGCTCGTTGCTGTCACCCGCTGCCCCACCAAGACAGGGTAAGTGCCGGGCAGATGGCGAGTGGGCGGGGGTCACACTGGGGGCATTCAAGGGCATACTGTCAGCATTTAATGGGCACATTGGCAGCATTTGATGGGCACACTGACAGCATATGATGGGCACACTGGCAGCATTTGATGGGCACACTGACAGCATATGATGGGCACACTGGCAGCATTTGATGAGCACAATGGCAGCATTTGATGGCACAGTGGCAGCGTTTGATGGCACAGTGGCAGCTTTGGCACAGTGACTGCGTTTTATGGGCACAGTAGCAGCATTTGATGGCACAGTGGCAGCATTTGATGGCACAGTGGCAGTGTTTAATGCGCACAGTGGCAGTGTTTGGCACAGTGGCTGCAATTGATGGCACAGGGGCAGCATTTGAGGGCACAGTGGCAGCATTTGATGGCACAGTGGCAGCGTTTGATGGCACAGTGGCAGCCTTTGATGGGCACAGCGGCAGCATTTGATGGCACAGTGTCAGCGTTTGATGGCACAGTGGCTGCAATTGATGATTTTTTTCAATATTTTGTGCCCCCCAAAATTTTTGAGCACCAGCCACCACTTGACTTCCCCATTCTACTGGCTTTGTCCCCATGGTCTTTTCCCTCTTTTCTTATTTGTCTGATACCTATCAATTATGTGGAAAGTTTGGGAAAATCCCCACAACTGGGACATAGGTAACAATACATCTTTTACATGCAGGCAGCCAAAAATATGGTCGTGTTCACTCCACAAGCCTATTGATCTGGAAATGCAGCATTTATTTTAATGTTTCTGAGCATAATGCTGTGGTTTTTAAACAATGCATTTTCTCATGTCCATGTATTTTGCTGGTGCTGGAAACAGCAGCAAATGTTGGGACATTAGAAATTACATTTCAAATCTGATTTATCCAAACATAATAGCCTACAACAGAACACCACATACGACTCAAAAATGCACTGAAATGCATGTTTCAAAACAAATTCACAGGACGTTGCCTTCAAAATTCCCTAATTGTTCTGTTAATAAGGATTACAAAAAACAGTGTAACATTTTGAAAATGCTTTTTAATACCACATGATTTCCAGGTTCGTTCATGCTTTGTTGATAAAAATTCTTAGGAAAATCCATATGAAAATTCTCAGGACATTTGAATGTCGTTTGAACAATTTTGTTTGCTTTTTACCTTTGATTTTGGAATGAATGGACTTTACCAAACAAAAACCACAAACTGTACACTATTAGTCGTAAGTGATGAAACGCGTAAGGGCGTGACTATTACGGCGTAACCAGAAGTGACACGTGCGCCTCACCGTCAGCTGTTCCCAACCAGGAAGTAAACCCGAATGCCGTGTATGCAACACGAGCTTGTTTGGGACTAGGCGATTTGGTGACTACACTCTCTCTTTTAAATGTTCTTTTAACAGCTTATAAATGTACGTAGATTGGAAGTAGGGTTGGCTGTATTTTGGATACCTCTAATAAAGCAGGATTAAGCTATGTCACCATTTCTGTGTTTTTATGAACTCTTTTGGAGCACAACATTTGCCTGCCTTCTGAGTTGATGGTGGGAGTCTGGTTGAAGGAGATGATTGTTTAAGGCTGATTTGTTTCAACATTCTGGTGAGTTTAACCCCATAGGGGAAAGAGTGCCTCACGTGGTGAAGACTAGGACTCGGTGTAGGGTGCACATGCAATCCACTACCTAGGATCACCTACCACTATAGACTCAGTTTGCTATATCATCATATTTTATAATAATATATTTTCTTGTGAAGTTGGACACTTATCCAGCATCAGTGCTGTTTTAACATTGGACTGTTTATGAATTAGACTGTTTCTTATATGTTTTTTTTTTATAACTTTATTACTGTACTGTATGGGAATTCTTATCACTACTTTCAACGGCTGCTGTTTCATTGGATCCCTGATAGATTCAAAGGATTAATGGGATCATAACATCATTGCTACTAATACATATCATATTTACTTTTTTCTGTCTGCATATACTGAGAAGGAGACTCAAGAGTGGTAGGATAATTTGGTGCTGAGTAGTGTACTGAAGGCCTGATTTGTGCACTCTTTTTATATACTACTAGAAATGTGTTTGTTTATTTGACCCACTATCTATTAGAAAAATGAAAAATTTTCTTAAAACATTCTTTTCAAATTCTACCCATCTATGGCCAGCTTAAAGCTAAAGGAAAGGAGTGTTAAGCTGACAGTCCCGTACCACATATATATAAAAAAGGATGTATAAACAATGGAGAAAAATTCAGTGTTAAGAAAAAAATATACATAAATATTTATTAGAACCTGCCTTTAAAGTGGTTGTAAACCCTTACAAACCACTTTTTACTACAGGTAAGTCTATAAAAAGGCTTACCTGTAGCTACTGTGGATATCTCGTAAACCTGCAGGGTTTAGGAGGTATCCCCTGTATCAGCGTTCTTGCTGTTGCTTCAGCTGACATGCCGGTACCGGCGGCTCCCTTACGCATTCGTGGGAGTGACGTCATCGCAGCTCTGGCCAAACACAGTGCCGGAGCCCACGATACCCGGAAATCATTCTGGGAGACATGTCGCCGGGCAGAGCAGTGTGCCGGGACCGCAGCGGGGGCTTCGATCTAAGATGAGTATTTCATAATGAACTAGTATGCTATGCATACTAGCTCATTGTGCCTTTGTCTTGCAGGTTTTTTTGTGGGTTTACAACCACTTTAAGAAGGCGAGAGTAAAATCACCATGTTCTAATGGTGCATGTGGAAAAGCTGGGTGCTTATCGCAGCACAGCACAGGAGTTCATTTTTGTGGTTTAGAGCACACAGCTCTCCCCACATGCATTTTATGTTTGCTGAAACAAAAGCAAAAGAGAGGGCACACCCAGCCTTGTGCATTAAAATAAAAATGTATTTATTGCGTCTTGGTTAGCTTTGATGAAGAGGCTACTGCCCTTGAATTGCGTTAGCCTCGCTCTCGGTTAGCAAGCACCACCTGAGTACATCAACTGGATGTGCCTCTATATACTTCCTTTTGTGAGTATTTTGGTAATCTTTATCTTTTAATACAATTTTTTTATGGTAATGCACAAAGCTGGTGAACCCTCCCTTTTTCTTTTGTTTCAGTTGTTCTGTTAAAGGATTTTCCCTATCCGAAGAGAGCAGCAAGGCTTACGCATTACTGGGCCTTTGATGGAAGACATGTGAAGAGTCCCACCATCTATATTTGACTTTACCATCTATGTTGGACTTGGGGTTCCATTTGTCCTTTAGCTCTAATGTTTTTCTTTGAGTTATGTTGATGTATTTTTATGTCTGCATCCAGGATTGCACATCTGTGCTCATATTTATGCAATCTACATTCATGTCATACTCATTGCCATGTGCTGTCATTGATTTCTTTAGGCAGCAGCTCTGGATCCTGTGGAAAACTGTTTTCAGGTTCTGTATCCTCTCGTATGCTGTGTGGCCCCTTGCTACCATTTCCATGTGCCCAAAATGAGTTAGGTAGTATTAACTTATCTATTTGCCTCTGCAAATCTCTATATTTAATACAATGTCAAAAATATGAAAACGCAAGTATGGAAAATGTGAAAATCACATAAAACGACTTTGAAATAAACACTACAATTTAAGTTAGCATGTGTTTTGTTAAAATACACTATGCTTCCTCTTTAAGTTGTTAGGGCCTGTTCAGTTTTCTGCATGGGTCCAATTAACAAATATCATTAAACATTATCTCTTCTCTTAACATTTTATTGCGAGACATTTAATCTTTTCTATGCCTTTGATCAGAGTCTTTACAATTTAAATTGTTAAAAGATGAACATTTTCGGTTTTGTGCTTGGGAGAACTAAGGACAGCTCGAAGCACCTGTAAGTAATTCCTGTGAGTTCTACATATACATTATGTAACATGTTGTACCAATTCATGGTTTTCATAAAAGATTAGGAAAGACTGCAAAAGAATGGCGAACTAAGAAGTATTTTCATTCAAATAAAGGCTAAAATCTTATTTAATAAAGCCACCAAAAATGTTATTATGCTTTCTCAATTGTTAATTAAGTGTTGCTATAGCTATATAAGACATTCTCTTTAATCCGTTCATTATGATCACCTGGGCAGTACATTTTCTTTGTATGTATTTTATTTATAGAATGTGGCAGATGTTATCTATTTAAATACGATATAACATCCAACATTGGCTCTTATCTAATTGATACGGCATTTGCAAAAAGATGTTATCAGTACACAGAAGCTATTCATAATATGACTGTATCACCACCTATAGGACGTTGGTCTTTAAAAAGAGACTGGAACAGTATGGAAGGTACACAAAGACTGCAATAGTTTGACTGAAGTTATTATGGAGGTAGAAAGTAGAACAACATAATTTTTAGCATTAAAGGGGACCAAAGAGAATCAACATCACAAACTTAAACTCTACCTACCTTTGTCAGTCTTGCATTAAAAGCAAATCCCAGTTTTCTTGTCGAATTTCAAAGAAACCTATCATAAGAAAAACATGGAGGCTGCTATCGATGAACTTTATGTTCTAGTATGCAATCTAGCTGGCTCTAAAGCTGATCCCCTTATATTTCATACTTTTAGACCCCTTTCACACTGGGGCGTTTTTCAGGCGCTTTAGCATTACAAAAGCGCCTGTAAAGCGCCCGAAAGAAGCCTCATCTGCAATCCCAATGTGAAAGCCTGAGTGCTTTAAGAGCCCTTTCACACTGTCAGCGCCCGAAAAACGCTGGTAAAGCGCCGCTTAAACTAGCGGCGCTTTACCAGCGTTTTTCAAGCGCTAGCGGGGCGCTTTTAACCCCCGCTAGTGGCCGAATAAAGGGTTAAAGCACCCACAAAGCGCAGCTGCCAAGGCGCCTTGCAGGCACTTTCCATTGATTTCAATGGGAAGGGGCGCTTTAGGAGCGGTGTATTCACCGCTCCTAAAGCGCTGCAAAGAAGCTGCTTGCAGGACTTTTTTTGGCGTCCTGCCAGTGCAGCGCCTCAGTGTGAAAGCACTCAGGCTTTCACATTGGGATTGTAGATGAGGCTTCTTTCAGGTGCTTTACAGGTGCTTTTTTTAACGCTAAAGGGCCTGAAAAACGCCCCAGTGTGAAAGGGGTCTAACATACATACAGTTACTAAACTGCAACAAGTATCTATATAACAGGGGTGGGCAAACTGGGGCCCTCCAGCTGTTGCAGAACTACTAATCCCATCATGCCTCTGCTTTTGGGAATCATGCTTGTAACTGTCAGCCTTGCAATGCCTCATGGGACATGTATTTCCAGAACAGCTGGAGGGCCCCAGTTTGCCACCCTTGGCTCACTTTTGACACTCTTCCTTCTTTTCTGTTTTGCATATTGGTTTACAGTGGTTGTAAACATCAGACATGAAATATACATAAAGCATAATCCTCTACAACATGTACTTGTCTCAATTGGGAGCACTAAGTTTTACTTTTATCTGCTGTCTTGTTCATCTGCTATCAGCAGGACTCACTTTTGACAAATTTTCCTGACACCAAGAGAAAAATGGTGATGGGGAGAGTTCTCCAGCAGATTGACCTTCTCAGTTCTGTTCCTGTGTGCTGTGTGGAGGGGAGCTTGTCTCTTCCCTCCAATCAGCTCTCAGAGCTCTCCTCACTGCGCTTTGCTTTGATTCGTTATTTATGTAAATTAGTTTAGTTAAATTTGTTTAATCCATTTAATTCATTTTGTTTGTTCATAATCGAATCAATTCGAATTTTCGAAATTCGAATTTGAATCATTTTTTAATCAGTTTGAATAAATTTCAAATAGTTTTCAATTTTCAAATGGTTTTCAAATGCGAATTTGAAAAGTTTTCAAATTTGAATAATTTTTTAATTCAAATTAAAAAACGTATTCAAATAGTTTTTGAATTTGAATCGTTTTCCCATTTTCCCAAGAGAATAAAATAAAATAAAAAATAAAGGACTAGAATAGAAAAAAATAAATAAATAATAAAAATAGCACCTGCATGGCACTTTTAAAGTGTCTCCTGAGTGCTTTCACACTGGAGCGGTGCGCTGGCAGGATGCTAAAAAAAAGTCCTGCAAGCAGCATCTTTTGGAGTGGTGAAGGAGCGGTTTATACACTGCTCCTAAACCGCTCCAACCCATTGAACTGAATGGGCACCGCTGCCGAACCGCCAGCAAAGCGCCGCTGCAGTGGCACTTTGCGGGTGGTTTTAACCCTTTTTCACCTGCTAGCGGGGGTTAAAACTGCCCCACTGTTGGCCAAAACCCCCCGCAAAAACGATGGTAAAACGCAGCTAAAAATAGCGGAGCTTTACCGCCGACGGCGCCGATACCCCAGCGTGAAAGGGACCAAATAGAATAGAAATGAATAGAATAGAATAGAATAAAAAATAGACTAAAATAGAAATAATAAAACCATTTTCCCAAAATTCAAATAGAATCAATTCGAGTTTGAATAGAATAGAAAAAAATAGAATAGAAAATAACAGAGTAGTATAGAAAAAACATAGGATAGAATAGAATAGAAAGAATATAACCATCTACCTATTCTAATCTATTCTTTTCTATTTTATTCAAATATGAATTGATTCTATTTGGATTTTTGGAAATGGTTCTATTCTATTCTATTCTAATGTTTTTTTAATTCTATTCTTTTTCTATTAGGTTATTCTTTTCTATTCTATTCAAATTCAAATCTATTCTATTTGAATTTCTGAATATGGTTATATTCTTTCTATTCTATTCTGTTTTTTTCTTTACTATTCTGTTCTATTCTTTTCTATTGTATTCAGATTCAAATTGATTCTATTTGCATTTTGGGAAATGGTTATATTCTTTCTATTCTATTGTCTTTTGAATTCTATTCTTTTCTCATCCATTATAGTCTATTCTATTCAATTTTTTTCTATTCTATTCTTTTCTTATGTATTTTAATTTGAATTTATTCTATTTGAAAAATCGAATTTCAGAAGATGGTTATATTCTACTTTATTCTATTCTTTTTTTATTCTATTCTATTTGTTTCTATTCTACTGTATTCTGTTTTTCTATTTTGTTCTGTATTACTATATTATATTCTATTCTTTTATTTTCTGTTATATTCTTTTCTATTCTATTCTATTTTTTTTCTATTTCATTCCTTCATTTTCTATTCTTATCTTATCTTATTTTCTTTGGACGTTCGAAAACTATTAGAATTCGAAAACTATTTAAATCGTTTTGAATTTGAATTTTGTCCAAATTTTTTCTTTAGTTATTTCAGATTCGTATAAATTCGGTACTATTGTAATTTTGAAATTCGGATACATCCAAATGTCCGAAAAACTAATTTAATTTCAATTCGGAACGAAACAAACTGCACATGTCTGGTTACAGGAACATCGGTCCCCTCAGTGCCCACCAGTGCTGCTAATCAGTGCCCACCAGTACCGCTAATCAGTGCCCACCAGTGCCACTTACCAGTGCTGCTAATCAGTGCCCACCAGTGCCATCTATCAGTGCTGCCAATCAGTGTGCATTAGTGCCTCATCATCAATGTATCTTATGAGTGCAGCCTATCAGTGCCGCCTACCATTGTCTATCAGTGCCCATCAGTGCCACCTATCAGTGCCCATCAGTGCCACCTCATCAGTGCCTATAAGTGCAGTTTATCAGTGCCCATCAGTGCCAACCATCAGTGCAGCCTCATCAGTGCCCACCAGTGCCGCCTATCAGTGTCACCTCCTCAGTGCCTATAAGTGCAGCCTATCAGTGCCCATCATTGCAGCCTATCAGTGCAGCCTATCAGCACCCATCAGTGAAGGAGAAAAATTACCGCTTTGCAAAATAATATAACAAACTATAAAAAACGTTTTGGTTTTTTTTTTCATAACTTTGTTTAGCAAAAAAATAAAAAACTTAATGGTGATTAAATACCACCAAAAGAAAGCTCTATTTGTGTGAAAAATGTGAAAAAAATGATAAAAGTTTCATTTGGGTACTGCATTGCATGACCGCGCAATTGTCATTCAAAGTGCGACAGCACTGAAGGCTGAAAATTGGCCTGGGCAGGAAGGGGGTGAAAGTACCCAGTAAGCAAGTGGTTAAGTCAGTGACTGGGGAGCCATGGAGGCTCGTGCATAACAGTCAGTGAACCAGCATTACAGAAGGAGGACAGAAATGGCAACACAGTGATTGCTTTTACTTTAATGTAACTCTATACTTTGCTTGTACGCTGTAAAGTAACAACTTAACTTAACTTCCACCTCCCAGCAGAATATAATCACTTATATAGTATATTGATCTCTCACCTCTTTGGTCTGCTGGAAGTGAACAAAAATGCCTGGCACTCCCAGGTATGTGACTCAGTACCTTTCTGTTAAAGGGGTTGTAAACCTTTGTTTTTTGTTTTTTTTTAAACAAAAATGTTATACTTACCTCCACTGTGCAGTTTGTTTGCACAGAGTGACCCCGATCCTCCTCTTCTGTGGTCCCTTAGCAGCGCTGGTGGCTCCTCCCGGCATTGAGTGTCCACGTTGGAGAAGCGCTCTCCTTGGTGGACACCTGTGCAGGCGTGCTCCCGATTCCCGCATCTGGGAGCCACATGGAATGCAGGACTCGGCCCCACACTGCGACATTGAATTTGATTGACAGCAGCGGGAGCCAATGGCTGCGCTGATATCAATCTATCCAATCAGGACTTGAGGTACCAGGTAGAACTGGTGTGCTCGTTCCCGACTGGAGAAAGGATTGGGGTCAGGTAAGTAAAACGGGAGCTGCAGCACCACAGAAGGTTTTTCACCTAAATGCTTAGAATGCATTTAGGTGAAAAACCATGAGGGTTTACAACCCCTTTAATCGTTTCATCTCTGTCACATGACAAGTTCAGAGACTCCAGCCCTGTGTGAGCTCTCACAATTCAGTTTAAAGCCTACACAGGGATTTTTTTCCTGGCTCCAAATGGACAAATGGTGTAAAGGCGAGTATGTAATTTTGAGGAGGGGGTAAGTCAGTGACACATAAAAGTAAAAAGAGTAGAGACATTTTAACCACTTAAGGACAGAGCCTTGTTTTGAAATTTTGTTTACAAGTTAAAATCATTTTTTTTGCTTGAAAATTACTTAGAACCCCCAAACATTTTATATATGTATTTTTCTAACGTCCTAGAGAATAAAACAGCAGTCTTACAAGCGCACTTTTTTTGGAAAAAATACACTTTTTAAAAAATTAAAAAATAAGACAACAGTAAAGTTAGCCCATTTTTTTTTATTAATAAATAAATTGATACCCAACATGGCACACTTCAAAATTGTGCCCACTCATGGAATGGCAACAACCCTTTACCCTTGAAAATCTCCATAGGCGATGTTTAAAAACTACAGGTTGCATGTTTTGAGTTACAGAGGAGGTCTAGGGCTAGAATTATTGCTCTCGCTCTAACGATCACAGGGTTGATACCTCACATGTGTGGTTTGAACACCGTTTTCATATGCGGGCGCTGCTCAGGTATGCGTTCGCTTCTGCATGCGAGCTCAGCAGGACAGGGTGTGTTCAAATTTTTTACATTTTTTTTAAAATTTATTTTACTTTTTATTTTTTATTAATGTCCCCTTAAGAGCTATGGCCGGAAGTGACGTTTTAGTGTCACTTCCGCCCTGCAATGGTATGGAGCCGAGCGGGGGCCATCTTCTCCTCAGTCAGCTCCATACCACAGACCGAGAAGGATCCGTTCGCCTCCGCTGCTACCGACAGCTCCAGTAAGCAGCAGAGGGCACCGTCCCGCCACCGATAAAAGTGATCTTGTGGTAAATCTGCTGCAGTGACTACTTTTATCTGAAAGCCAACCGCCCACTGAAGAAGAGGATACCAGGGTTATCTGCTGCCATAACAACGATTTTCCTCATCAAACAGCTGACATATAACGACGACAGGTGGTCAGCAAGTGGTTAATCATTTTGGTGCCATAGCTTATCCTTTTTTTGAGGTTGGCAGTGTGCAGCCACTAGGGATGAGCCGAAACCCCCCCCCCCCCGTTTGGTTCGCACCAGAACTTGCGAACAGACAAAAAATTTGTGCGAACATGTGAACACCGTTAAAGTCTATGGGACACGAACGTGAAAAATTAAAGTGCTCATCTTAAAGGCTTATATGCAAGTTATTGCCATAAAAAGTGTTTGGGGACTCGTATACTGCACCAGGGGACATGCATCAATGCAAAAAAAGTTTTTAAAACAGCCGTTTTTTCAGGAGTA
This sequence comes from Lithobates clamitans, assembly GCA_037952925.1. NCBI lineage: Eukaryota > Metazoa > Chordata > Amphibia > Anura > Ranidae > Lithobates > Lithobates clamitans. The sequence goes on along the minus strand of JBBGZY010000399.1, from coordinate 11,038,338 downwards.
GTGATTTTAAGAAGGCTTAAAGTAAAACAATAAAAATGAAATATTCCTTTAACCTGTTGCTGCCCGCCCACCATCATATGACGGCGGAGCGGTGAGGCTCTTGTTCTGGGCCGACGTCATATGGCGGCGGCCCATTCACACACCCCGAGACACAGTGCACCACCGACAGTGGTGAACAGCCATTGAGCATGGCTGTTCACCATGTGATCGGCCGCAATTACGTCACGGCCGGTCACAAATAGTATTCCCCGCTTAAGACCATGCATGCGCGTGATCTGGAGCACGCAGTGCGGTCATGTCGCTGGTGGCGTGTTCCCAGGAACACTGCTCATCACCAACAAGGGTAAACAGCCAATTGCTGGTGGCTGTTTACCACGTGATCAGCTGTGTTCCATTCAAAGCTGATCACTAAATGGAAACATAGACCGGATACTAGCTGTTACAGCTCTTCTCTCCTCACACACTAGTTTCTAGTGTAAGGAGAGAAGAGCCAGGAGCAGTGAGTTACCGATCTATGTATTGTAGTGTACTGCACCAACACCACAAAAAAAGAGAACCTATCACATCGTCCCCCTCCTGCCATTACAGCTATCATCACATCAGTGCTTATAAAAGTGCACCTGTCACCCATCAGTGCTCACAAAGTGTACCTGTCACCCATTAGTGCCCACAAAGTGCACCTGTCACCATCAGAGACTGCCGCCAGCGCTGCACCTATCACCCATCAGTGACCATCGCCAATGACCGTCATCACTGCCATTAGTGACTGTCACCCATCATCTGTCACCCATCAGTGACCGTCACCTGTCACCCACCGGTGACCATTGCCAGTGACCGTCATCAGTGACCGTCATCAGCGACCCATCCGTGACCCTCATCTGTCACCTATCAGTCCCATGAAGTGCACCAGTCACCATCAGAGACTGCCATCAGTGACTGTCACCCATCACCTGTCACCCATCACTGACCGTCACCCGTCACCCACCAGTGACCATCACACGTCACCTTTCACCCACCAGTGAGCGTCACCCGTCACCTGTCACTCATCAGTGACCATCGCCGATCACTTGTCACCCATTAGTGACCGTCACCCATCATCTGTTGCCCATTAGTGACCGTCACCTGTCATCCATCACCTGTCACCTATCCGTGACTGTCACCTGTCGCACAGCCCATCAGAAAAAATGTCCAAAAGATTCTATACAAGTGAGGAGGCATTCCAGATCCTCTCCATGACTGATGAGAGCAGCGGGGAGTTCTCATCAGATTCAAATGCAAATTATGATTGTGAATCAAATTCAGCATTTGAACCGATCGGCAAATGAAGTAGTGGATCGGCAAATGAATCAGAGGAAAAATGGATCCCTCATAAAAGTGCACGGTGCTCTGAAAACCAGGCAGCCACTAGCAATATACCCCAGGATCAAATTCCCAGGCCCAGTACCAGTGCTGCCGCCAGCGATAGACCCCAAGAACAAAGGCCCAGTACCAGCACTGCTGCCAGCGATAGACCCTCAGAATAAAGGGCCAATACCAGAGCTGCCGCCAGCAATAGATGCCAAAACCAAAGGCCCACTACCAGTGCTGCCGCCAGCGAAAGACCACAAGAACTACCCAGGCCCAGTACCAGCACGGCCGCAGTATCACACCCAAATGCCAGCACAGGAACTTCAAATCCCCAAACTACTAGCACTGGAGTGCCACATCCCCCAAGAGCCAGGGCCGCTACACATCTTCCAGCTGGTCTTGCCAATCCAACATGGCTGCCTTCCAACTCAGGATCAGCAAGAATTCCCCCTTTTAATGCACAGCCAGGTGTGCAGGCCAATACCCAAAATTTTACTGAAATTGATTGTTTTTATTTATTTTTGCCCGACACTTAGCTGCAACTCATCATGGACCAGATCAATTTATATGCCCAGCAGCACATTGCCAACAACCCCCAATCATCATACGCCCATCCGTTTGAGTGGAAGGATTTGACTCTGGAGGTCCACGAACCCAATCCACCACATACCCATTTATTCTTCCGTAATGTCCAGGTCCCGATACGAAATGATAATGCGCTTTCTTCATTTCAGTGACAACACCCAGTGCCCTCCCCACAATCATTCAAATTACGATAAATTATATAAAATTCGCCCACTCATTAATTTCTTTTCCCAACGATTTGCAGAACTCTATGTCCTCGATCAGCATATATGTGTAGATCAGTCCCTGGTACCCTTTTCAGGCTGGCTAGGAATAAATCAATACATTCCTAGCAAAAGGGCCAAATACGGAGTGAAATTTTATAAGCTTTGCGAGAGTGTAACGGGATATCTGTATGCGTTCCGCATATACAAAGAAGAGATTGCCTACATGGGCACAACTGGTAAAATTGTATGGGACCTGGCATACCCACTGCTGAAGAAAGGTTACTACATATACCTGGATAGCTTCTACACCAGCCTGCCCCTTTTCAAACACCTATACCTCGCAGAAACACTGGTCAGAATAAAAGGGCTTCCCACAAGCCATAGTGAATAATTAATTGCGAAGGGGAGAAAGAGCAACTTTGAGATGCAATGAAGTGCTGGCCTTGAGGTGGAAGGATACCAGGAATGTGTACATGATGTCCACCATCCATTATGACACTACAGTTGAAGTTCAGAGAAGACAAGGTCCCATTGTAAAGCCAACAAGTGTACAAGATTACAATCTTTACATGGGGGGGTGGATTTCAACGACCAAATGCTTCAGCCCTATTTATCAATAAGGAGGCCACGTTTTTGGTACAAGAAGATAGCAATCTATTTAACTCATTTGTTCATTTATAATGCCTACATAATTCACACCAAATCCACAGAAAGCCCTGCCCACTTCCTAAAATTCATCAAAGAAGTTGTCATGTCCCCATCTACTATCTAAGACCCCCCCCCCCCCCAGAAAACCTTTGATCTGATGCTGTTAGCTGACTTAATGAACACCACTTCCCGGACAACATTCCACCATCTAAAGCAGGCCGAAGATGCCAAAAAAGATGTCGAGTATGCAGCAAAAAAGGATTTCGAAGAGATACCAGCTACCATTGTCCCCAGTGTCCCTCCAAACCGGGGCTTTGCATTGGTGAATGCTTCAGACTATATCACACATGCCTAAAATATTAGCCCATATTCTTAACCATTTCCCCATTTTCATCATCTGTGCTGACCATTTCCCATGCTTTCTCATATAACCATGCCACTGCCTTCCACGTGAACTGACCCTGGCCTGTTTTTCGACTATGCGTCTGCCAACCGTTTGGACTGCTTCCACGTGAACTGACCCTGCCCTGTTTTATCAACTACGCTTCTGCCTACTGCTTGGACTGCTTGCACATGAACTGATCCTGGCCTGTTTTATATACTATGCTTTTGCCTACTGCTTGGACTGATCTGTTGCCCTGCTACTGTAGTACACAGGGGTCTCACATGTGTGGGGCTCCAGAAATGTTTTTTCCGTATGGAGAAAACCATTTTTTTTGTTGTCTCCGGGTTTCGTAATTTCGGATTAGGGTCTGGAGTCCGGAGGCTTCATAGAGATTTGGGTGGATCGAAGCCTCTACCCCTGTGCCCCTGTGCACAGGTCTTACCTGATTGTGGCCCTCAGCCTGCTGCTGACTTACTGCCATCTTGCCTCTGCCTGCCACATAAACTGACCACACCTCTGCCTGCTACCTGGACTATGGAAATAATTAGCTGTAGCAAGAGGCAGCATGTTTATGAAGGGCTGGAGAGCGGTACAATAATGAGTGTAGGCAGGTAACGGTGTACCAGGACCAATATTACGGCTGTGCTGGCTGTCTCTGCCTAGGGCCGGACTGGGCATAAAAACCAGCCCTGGAAATAATTTCATAGCAGCCCCAGTGGCGTAGCGTTGGTTGTCCGCACCCGAGGCAAGTAATTTGCGCCACTAACCTGCGGACATTTAGCACTCTGAGTCCCTTCCACTCATACAGTATATTTAGCATAAGGTACCCTTATGGTACCTCTTAGGATGTACCACTCTTTCTATTTGTTCTCCTTTTCTTCCCTATATATCGCTCTCTATCCATCTGTCATGTTCTTTCTCATCCGCTTTCTTTGTTCCTCCCCCACTTTTCATTCCTTCTCCTCCTCTTTGTTTTTTTTCCCTTTCTCACCTCTATATCTATACACACACATACACTGTATGTATTTACACCTATATGTATATTGCACCGAATGAATAATTGTCTTTTGGGGGAGGGTGGATTCCAATGTGAAATGTGCCTTGGCCATAGCGCCCACCATAAAGCATTCTCCCTCTGTACTGGTCCAGGACTGGGGGCTGTAATATACTTCTGCTGTGGCAGATGGGGAAGTGTATACAGTGTGTGTGTGTATCATGTGTGTATCCACTCCTGCAGGGATTGCAGACACATTACAGGAGATGGTCATAGACTGCAGACACATTACAGGAGATGGTCATAGACTGCAGACATAGTACAGGAGATGGTCAGAGACTGCAGACACAGTACAGGAGATGGTCAGAGACTGCAGACACAGTACAGGAGATGGTCAGAGACTGCAGACACAGTACAGGAGATGGTCAGAGACTGCAGACACAGTACAGGAGATGGTCAGAGACTGCAGACACAGTACAGGAGATGGTCAGAGACTGCAGACACAGTACAGGAGATGGTCAGAGACTGCAGACATAATACAGGAGATGATCAGAGACTGCAGACATAGTACAGGAGATGATCAGAGACTGCAGACATAGTACAAGAGATGGTCAGAGACTGCAGACATAATACAGGAGATGGTCAGAGACTGCAGACATAGTACAGGAGATGGTCAGAGACTGCAGACATAGTACAGGAGATGGTCAGAGACTGCAGACACAGTACAGGAGATGGTCAGAGACTGCAGACATAGTACAGGAGATGGTCAGAGACTGCAGACATTGTACAGGAGATGGTCAGAGACTGCAGATATTGTACAGGAGATGATCAGAGACTGCATACATAGTACAGGAGTTGGTCAGAGACTGCAGACATAGTACAGGAGATGATCAGAGACTGCAGACATAATACAGGAGATGGTCAGAGACTGCAGACACAGTACAGGAGATGATCAGAGACTGCAGATATTGTACAGGAGATGGTCAGAGACTGCAGACATACTACAGGAGATGGTCAGAGACTGCAGACATGGTACAGGAGATGATCAGAGACTGCAGACATGGTACAGGAGATGGTCAGAGACTGCAGACATGGTACAGGAGATGGTCAGAGACTGCAGACATAGTACAGGAGATGGTCAGAGACTGCAGACATGGTACAGGAGATGATCAGAGACTGCAGACATAGTACAGGAGATGGTCAGAGACTGCAGACATAGTACAGGAGATGATCAGAGACTGCAGACATATTACAGGAGATGGTCAGAGACTGCAGACATGGTACAGGAGATGGTCAGAGACTGCAGACATGGTACAGGAGATGGTTAGAGACTGCAGACATAGTACAGGAGATGGTCAGAGACTGTAGACATGGTACAGGAGATGATCAGAGACTGCAGACATAGTACAGGAGATGATCAGAGACTGCAGACATATTACAGGAGATGGTCAGAGACTGCAGACATAGTACAGGGGACAGTTAAGGATTGCAGACATAATACAGGAGATGGTCAGAGACTGCAGACATAGTACAGGGGACAGTTAAGGATTGCAGACATATTACAGGAGATGGTCAGAGACTGCAGACATAGTACAGGGGACAGTTAAGGATTGCAGACATAATACAGGAGATGGTCAGAGACTGCAGACATAGTACAGGGGACAGTTAAGGATTGCCGACATAATACAGGAGATGGTCAGAGACTGCAGACATAGTACAGGGGACAGTTAAGGATTGCAGACATGATTGATTCAGGAGATGGTCAGAGACTGCATTTAAAGCTGAATTCAGTGTACAGGTATATAGTATTGCAGGGTTGCTCCACTCTATTTAAACCATCTCTGCAAGATCAAGTCAGTCATTTTCCTTTGAAAGTACAACCAAGTGAAAGAAGAAAACATCACATCCAGTTTCCAAAATACAAATTTTCTTGCAAACACTGAACTGCTCAAGATTAGGGATGAGCCGAACACCCCCCGGTTCGGTTCGCACCAGAACCCGCGAACGGACCGCAAGTTCGCACGAACGTTAGAACCCCATTGACGTCTATGGGACTCGAACGTTCGAAATCAAAAGTGCTCATTTTAAAGGCTAATTTGCATGGTATTGTCCTAAAAAGGGTTTGGGGACCCGGGTCCTACCCCAGGGGACATGTATCAATGCAAAAAAAACTTTTAAAAACGGACGTTTTTTCGGGAGCAGTGATTTTAATGATGCTTAAAGTAAAAAAAAAAAAGTGAAATATTCCTTTAAATATCGTACCTGGGGGGTGTCTATAGTATGCCTGTAAAGTGACGCGTGTTTCCCATGTTTAGAACAGTCCCTGCACCAAATGTCATTTTTAAAGGAAAAAATCTCATTTAAAACTGCTTGCGGGTTTAATGTCATGTCGGGTCATGGCAATATGGATGAAAATCAGTGAGACAAACGGCATGGGTACCCCCCAGTCCATTACCAGGCCCTTTGGGTCTTGTATGGATATTAAGGGGAACCCCGCACCCAAATTAAAATAAGGAAAGGTCCCTATATACTCTGAACAGCAGTATTCAGGCGGTGCAAACAAGACAGGGACTGTAGGTTTGTTGTTAAGTAGAATCTGTTTGTAATTTTGAACATTTTTAATGTGTTTAGCTCCAGCCAAAAAATCTTTTCTAAGCTTTTTGGAAAACATAGGGAAGGGTTATCACCCCTGTGACATTTGTTTTGCGTCTTTCCTCCTCTTCAGAAGATTTCACCTCACTTTTTTGTCCCAATGAAAAATGTTTTTGGAAAATTTGGGTTTTTTTGTGGAACAAGGATTGGAAAGCATCAGTGGAAAGGAGAAATTGTTTTCCCATATTAACTCTTACAGGAGAGAATTTCCCTTCCTTAGGGGTAGATTTCATCTCACTTCCTGTTGTCTCCTTCCGTTTGCAAGTAGGAGTCGTTTGTAAGTTAGATGTTTGAAAGTAGGGTCCTGCCCTATATACTCAGCAGAAATTTGGGCCTTAGGTGTTGCTGTGGCCAAAACACTGTAAGCCCTCACAGGGCCCTGCTGTGAAATATTAGATCAAGAATTGTAATTACATGCCCCTGTTGAACAGGAGCTGAAAAATTAGGCCTTAGGCACTGGTGCTGGTGCCACAACACTGCAACCCCTCACAGACACTCTAGTTGGAACGCAGGAACGAGCCCTGCTGCAAAGTATTGCATCAAAAATTGTAATTACACGCCCCTGTTAGACAGGGGCAGAAAAATTGGGTCTTAGGCACTGGTGCTGGTGCCACAACACTGCAACCCCTCACAGACACTCTAGTTGAAACGCAGGAACAAGCCCTGCTGCAAAGTATTGCATCAAAAATTGTAATTACACGCCCCTGTTAGACAGGGGCTGAAAAATTGGGTCTTAGGCACTGGTGCTGGTGCCACAACACTGCAACCCCTCACAGACACTCTAGTTGGAATGCAGGAACGAGCCCTGCTGCAAAGTATTACATCAAAAATTGTAATTACACGCCCCTGTTAAACAGGGGCTGAAAAATTGTGCCTTAGGCACTGGTGGTGGCGCCCAGAACCAAAAATGTTCTTACAAGCTATCAGCGTGATGATTGAGGAGGAAGAGGATAATTACTCAGGGATAGTCACTCAGCATCAGCATAGGCAGTCTTTGAAGGGATCTGAGATTTCAAAAAAAATTATTCGGTTACATCTGCATCAGGTGCTTGGTAGCTGGTGGTGATCCAAGACTGATTCATTTTTATGAAGGTCAGCCGATCGACCGAGTCGGTGGACAGACGCACCCTGTGATCGGTTACCACGCCTCCAGCAGCACTGAATGTGCGTTCCGAAAGAACGCTGGATGCAGGACAGGCCAGTAGCTCAATTGCATACTGTGCAAGCTCTGGCCAGTGATCCATCCTCAAGACCCAGTAACCCAGAGGATTTTCGGTGGGAAAGGTGTCCAAGTCTGATCTTGCCCCTAGGTATTCCTGCACCATGTAAAACAGACGCTGGCGATGGTTGCTGGAACCGATCATACCTTGGGGCTGCGGACCAAAAAATTGTCTGAACGCATCGGTCAGACGGCCACCTTCTCCACCGCTCCTTCTTTGACTGACCGAAGCCTCAGCAACACGTTGTCCAGAAACAGGAGTTTGTAACCTCCCAGTCTCTGGGAACGCGTTGCACAGACCTTTCTGCAAGGCCTCCCGAAGATGTTTCATCCTCTGCTCCCTCTGCGATGGCAAGATAAGGTCCGCAACCTTACCCTTGTAACGTGGATCAAGGAGGGTTGCCAGCCAGTATTGGTCCTTCTCCTTGATACCACGAATACGAGGATCCTTACGCAGGCTTTGCAGGATCAGGGAGGCCATGCAGCGTAGGTTTGCTGAGGCATTCGGTCCGGAGTCCTCTGGGTCACTAAGGACAACAACGTCCGCAGCCACCTCCTCCCAGCCACGTACAAGTCCATGTGTTCCTTGGGACTGATCCCTTAAAGACTGCTGATGCTGAGTGCCAGGCTCCACCTCCATACTGACACAATCTTCCTCCTCCTCCTCCTCCTCCTCCTCCTCGTCCTCTTCCTGTGTGATCGGCGGGCACGCAGGAACACTGTCTGGATAAAGGGGGCCTTGAGAGCTAAGGAAGTCCTCCTCTTCCTGCCTCTGTTCTGCCTCAAGTGCCCTGTCCATTATTCCACGCAGCGTGTGCTCCAACAGGTGGACAAGGGGGACAGTGTCACTGATGCATGCACTGTCAGTGCTCACCATCCTCGTGGCCTCCTCGAATGGTGACAGGACAGTGCATGCATCCCTGATCATGGCCCACTGGCGTGGGGAAAAAAAACCAAGGTCCCCTGACCCTGTCCTGGTGCCATAGTCGCACAGGTACTCATTGATGGCCCTCTGCTGCGTGTGCAGCCGCTGCAGCATGGCCAACGTCGAGTTCCACCTGGTGGGCATGTCACAGATTAGGCGGTTCTTGGGCAGGTTAAACTCCTTTTGGAGGTCCGTCAGCCGAGCACTGGCATTATATGACCGGCGGAAATGCACAGAGACTTTCCTGGCCTGCCTCAGGACATCCTGTAAGCCCGGGTACCTGCCCAAGAACCGCTGCACCACCAAGTTAAGGACGTGAGCCAAACAGGGCACATGGGTCAGTTGTCCCTGTCGGAGGGCAGAGAGGAGGTTGGTGCCATTGTCGCAAACCACCATTCCTGCCTTAAGTTGGCGTGGCGTCAACCACCTCTGAACCTGCCCCTGCAGAGCTGACAGAACCTCTGCCCCAGTGTGGCTCCTGTCCCCCAAGCACACCAGCTCAAGCACCGCATGGCATCTTTTGGCCTGCGTACTTGCGTAGCCCCTTGAACGCCTACGGAGCACCGCTGGTTCCGAGGAAGAGGCCATGGAGGAAGAAGAAGAGGAGGGGGTGGAGGAGAGAGGTGTGTCACAATCAGCATTTTGGAGGCGTGGTGGCGGAACAACCTCCAACACTACTGCACCTTGTCCTGCATCCTTCCCAGCTGCCAGCAGAGTCACCCAATGCGCCGTGAAACTTAAGTAACGTCCCTGTCCATGCCTGCTGGACCATGAGTCAGCGGTAATATGCACCTTACCGCTGACCGCCCTGTCCAGCGAGGCATGGACATTGCCTTCCACATGCCGGTAGAGAGCCGGAATCGCCTTCCGTGAGAAAAAGTGGCGTTTGGGTACCTGCCACTGAGGAACCGCACGTTCCACAAACTCACGGAAGGGGGCAGAGTCTACCAACTGAAAAGGCAGCAGTTGAAGTGCTAGCAATTTTGCCAAGCTAGCATTCAACCGCTGGGCATGTGGATGGCTGGGAGCAAACTTCTTTCGGCGGTGCAGCAGCTGGGGCAGGGAAATTTGCCTGGTACAATCTTACGTCGGTGTACCAAAAGCAGATTGCCCACAAGTACTTGGCTGTGACACACCTAATTCTACACCTTCATTCCTCTCACTGCAGGTCGCAGAGAGGACTGAAGGTCTAGTGGGGTTGGAAATCTCAGCTGATGAGGAGCAAGGAGAGATCGTCTTTGTTCTTTGGTGTGGGTCTTTTAGATACGCTTGCCAACGAACTGCATGGCAGGTCAACATATGTCTGGTCAAGCATGTGGTACCCAAGCGGGAGATGTTTTGGCCACGCGAGATACGCTTGAGACATATGTTGCAAATAGCAGCGGTGCGATCTGATGCACTCGTCTCAAAAAAGGCCCACACCAAAGAACTTTTTGAATAACGCACAGAGACTGCAGCGCCCTGCACATGTGGAGCTTTGGGGTGTGATGCAGTCAATGTGCTGCCCTTAGGCTGGCCCCTGGAGGGCATCCTGCCTAGTTGGTGATGTGCCACCTCCTCCTCCTCCTCCTCCTCCTCCTCCTCCTCTCTCCTATCAGGCACCCACGTTGAGTCAGTGACCTCATCATCCCCTCCCTCCTCATCACTGGAGCAAACCTGGCAGTATGCTGCAGCAGGGGGAGCATGACTGCCAGATTGCTGTCCTTCTTGGGCACCCCCTCTGTCCGTGCTCATGTTACTGCCTTCATTGAGCTCAGTATCATCATCAGAGCCTTCCAAACGCTGGGCATCCTCCTGGAGCATGTACCCAACACTGTGGTCAAACAGTTCGAGGGAATCCTCATGAGGACATGGTGGAGCTAGGGAAGGAGTCACTGATGACATTGAGCTGAGGGAAGAGGCCGCTGCTTTGCCAGACAAAGCACCCTGGGCATGGGTGAGAGAGGATGAGGAGGATGAGGACGGCTTGGTCATCCACTCGACCAAGTCTTCCGCATGTTGCGGCTCAACACGGCCAGCTGCCGAAAAAAAGGCCAAGCGTGTCCCATGGCCACGTGCTGATGAGGATGCACCGTCTCCACGACCAGCACTAGACACAGAGCCTGCTTGCCCTCTCTTATTGGCTTGTGACTGTCTGCCTCTCCTTCTTGGCCTTCCAGACATACTAATGGCCTGTAGCTGCACTAAGCTGGGATAGAACACCTGTAATTTTCTTCAGGTAGCTTTATATACTGTAACCAGACAAGCCTGCCTGTCAGTAGGAAGATAACAGGAACGGATCTAGCTGAACACTGTGAGCAGGACGCACTGCACTAAATGTATATAGCAGGAACGGATCTAGCTGAACACTGTGAGCAGGACGCACTGCACTGAATGTAAATACCAGGAACGGATCTAGCTGAACACTGTGAGCAGGACGCACTGCACTGAATGTAAATAGCAAGAACGGATCTAGCTGAACACTGTGAGCAGGACGCACTGCACTGAATGTAAATAGTCTAGCTGCCTGACCGTGGTACTAATAGGATCAAAAAGAACACCTGTAATTTTCTTAAGGTAGCTTTATATACTGTAACCAGACAAGCCTGCCTGTCAGTAGGAAGATAACAGGAACGGATCTAGCTGAACACTGTGAGCAGGACACACTGTACTAAATGTAAATAGTCTAGCTGCCTGACCGTGGTACTAATAGGATCAAAAAGAACACCTGTAATTTTCTTCAGGTAGCTTTATATACTGTAACCAGACAAGCCTGCCTGTCAGTAGGAAGATAACAGGAACGGATCTAGCTGAACACTGTGAGCAGGACGTACTGCACTAAATGTATATAGCAGGAACGGATCTAGCTGAACACTGTGAGCAGGATGCACTGCACTGAATGTAAATAGCAGGAACGGATCTAGCTGAACACTGTGAGCAGGACGCACTGCACTAAATGTAAATAGCAGGAACGGATCTAGCTGAACACTGTGAGCAGGACGCACTGCACTGAATGTAAATAGCAGGAACGGATCTAGCTGAACACTGTGAGCAGGACGCACTGCACTAAATGTAAATACCAGGAACGGATCTAGCTGAACACTGTGAGCAGGACGCACTGCACTGAATGTAAATACCAGGAACGGATCTAGCTGAACACTGTGAGCAGGACGCACTGCACTGAATGTAAATAGTCTAGCTGCCTGACCGTGGTACTAATAGGATCAAAAAGAACACCTGTAATTTTCTTCAGGTAGCTTTATATACTGTAACCAGACAAGCCTGCCTGTCAGTAGGAAGATAACAGGAACGGATCTAGCTGAACACTGTGAGCAGGACGTACTGCACTAAATGTATATAGCAGGAACGGATCTAGCTGAACACTGTGAGCAGGACGCACTGCACTGAATGTAAATAGCAGGAACGGATCTAGCTGAACACTGTGAGCAGGACGCACTGCACTAAATGTAAATAGCAGGAACGGATCTAGCTGAACACTGTGAGCAGGACGCACTGCACTGAATGTAAATAGCAGGAACGGATCTAGCTGAACACTGTGAGCAGGACGCACTGCACTAAATGTAAATACCAGGAACGGATCTAGCTGAACACTGTGAGCAGGACGCACTGCACTGAATGTAAATACCAGGAACGGATCTAGCTGAACACTGTGAGCAGGACGCACTGCACTGAATGTAAATAGTCTAGCTGCCTGACCGTGGTACTAATAGGATCAAAAAGAACACCTGTAATTTTCTTAAGGTAGCTTTATATACTGTAACCAGACAAGCCTGCCTGTCAGTAGGAAGATAACAGGAACGGATCTAGCTGAACACTGTGAGCAGGACACACTGTACTAAATGTAAATAGTCTAGCTGCCTGACCGTGGTACTAATAGGATCAAAAAGAACACCTGTAATTTTCTTCAGGTAGCTTTATATACTGTAACCAGACAAGCCTGCCTGTCAGTAGGAAGATAACAGGAACGGATCTAGCTGAACACTGTGAGCAGGACGTACTGCACTAAATGTATATAGCAGGAACGGATCTAGCTGAACACTGTGAGCAGGACGCACTGCACTGAATGTAAATAGCAGGAACGGATCTAGCTGAACACTGTGAGCAGGACGCACTGCACTAAATGTAAATAGCAGGAACGGATCTAGCTGAACACTGTGAGCAGGACGCACTGCACTGAATGTAAATAGCAGGAACGGATCTAGCTGAACACTGTGAGCAGGACGCACTGCACTAAATGTAAATACCAGGAACGGATCTAGCTGAACACTGTGAGCAGGACGCACTGCACTGAATGTAAATACCAGGAACGGATCTAGCTGAACACTGTGAGCAGGACGCACTGCACTGAATGTAAATAGTCTAGCTGCCTGACCGTGGTACTAATAGGATCAAAAAGAACACCTGTAATTTTCTTAAGGTAGCTTTATATACTGTAACCAGACAAGCCTGCCTGTCAGTAGGAAGATAACAGGAACGGATCTAGCTGAACACTGTGAGCAGGACACACTGTACTAAATGTAAATAGTCTAGCTGCCTGACCGTGGTACTAATAGGATCAAAAAGAACACCTGTAATTTTCTTAAGGTAGCTTTATATACTGTAACCAGACAAGCCTGCCTGTCAGTAGGAAGATAACAGGAACGGATCTAGCTGAACACTGTGAGCAGGACACACTGTACTAAATGTAAATAGTCTAGCTGCCTGACCGTGGTACTAATAGGATCAAAAAGAACACCTGTAATTTTCTTAAGGTAGCTTTATATACTGTAACCAGACAAGCCTGCCTGTCAGTAGGAAGATAACAGGAACGGATCTAGCTGAACACTGTGAGCAGGACACACTGTACTAAATGTAAATAGTCTAGCTGCCTGACCGTGGTACTAATAGGATCAAAAAGAACACCTGTAATTTTCTTAAGGTAGCTTTATATACTGTAACCAGACAAGCCTGCCTGTCAGTAGGAAGATAACAGGAACGGATCTAGCTGAACACTGTGAGCAGGACACACTGTACTAAATGTAAATAGTCTAGCTGCCTGACCGTGGTACTAATAGGATCAAAAAGAACACCTTTAATTTTCTTCAGGTAGCTTTATATACTGTAACCAGACAAGCCTGCCTGTCAGTAGGAAGATAACAGGAACGGATCTAGCTGAACACTGTGAGCAGGACGTACTGCACTAAATGTATATAGCAGGAACGGATCTAGCTGAACACTGTGAGCAGGACGCACTGCACTGAATGTAAATAGCAGGAACGGATCTAGCTGAACACTGTGAGCAGGACGCACTGCACTGAATGTAAATAGCAGGAACGGATCTAGCTGAACACTGTGAGCAGGACGCACTGCACTGAATGTAAAGAGCAGGAACGGATCTAGCTGAACACTGTGAGCAGGACGCACTGCACTGAATGTAAATAGCAGGAACGGATCTAGCTGAACACTGTGAGCAGGACGCACTGCACTGAATGTAAACAGCAGGAACGGATGTAGCTGAACACTGTGAGCAGGACGCACTGCACTGAATGTAAATAGCAGGAACGGATCTAGCTGAACACTGTGAGCAGGACGCACTGCACTGAATGTAAATAGCAGGAACGGATGTAGCTGAACACTGTGAGCAGGACGCACTGCACTAAATGTAAATACCAGGAACGGATCTAGCTGAACACTCTGAGCAGGACGCACTGCACTGAATGTAAATAGCAGGAACGGATCTAGCTGAACACTGTGAGCAGGACGCACTGCACTAAATGTAAATACCAGGAACGGATCTAGCTGAACACTGTGAGCAGGACGCACTGCACTGAATGTAAATAGCAGGAACGGATCTAGCTGAACACTGTGAGCAGGACGCACTGCACTGAATGTAAATAGCAGGAACGGATCTAGCTGAACACTGTGAGCAGGACGCACTGCACTGAATGTAAACAGCAGGAACGGATGTAGCTGAACACTGTGAGCAGGACGCACTGCACTGAATGTAAATAGCAGGAACGGATCTAGCTGAACACTGTGAGCAGGACGCACTGCACTGAATGTAAATAGCAGGAACGGATCTAGCTGAACACTGTGAGCAGGACGCACTGCACTGAATGTAAATAGCAGGAACGGATCTAGCTGAACACTGTGAGCAGGACGCACTGCACTGAATGTAAATAGCAGGAACGGATCTAGCTGAACACTGTGAGCAGGACGCACTGCACTGAATGTAAATAGCAGGAACGGATCTAGCTGAACACTGTGAGCAGGACACACTGCACTAAATGTAAATAGTCTAGATAGAAGATAACAGGAACGGATCTAGCTAAACTGAATACAGTGTATATATATATATGCAACACCTGGGATGCATATATATACACAATACACTGTAAGTGCAGCTAACTGACTGACTGTTCTGCCTAATCTATCTAACTCAAATCAAATGACACTGTCTTTCTCTCTCTCTATCTCTCAGCACACCGGAACACACACTACACAGGGCCGCCGTGCAGGCGGCCTTATATAGTGTGGGGTGTGTACTAAATCCCCTGAGCCATAATTGGCCAAAGCCACCCTGGCTTTGGCCAATTACAGCTCTCTCTACTGACGGCGCTGTGATTGGCCAAGCATGGGGGTCATAGTGCATGCTTGGCCAATCATCAGCCAGCAATGCACTGCGATGCCGCAGTGAATTATGGGCCGTGACGCGCCACACGAATTTGGCGCGAACGGCCCATATCGTTCGCAATTCGACGGACGGTCGAACAGCCGATGTTCGAGTCGAACATGGGTTCGACTCGAACACGAAGCTCATCCCTACTCAAGATTAGATGAGGACCGTAACCATTTAATAGGTCTGTGAAGCTTTTAGCCTGATCCAGCAGTAAATCCTCAAAAAAATAAAATAAAAAAAAAACATCAATCTGTGCAGCACACAGAGCTCTGGCTAAATAGCTGATTATAAGCTGAAATGGTTAACAGCCATGTGTCCCTGGTCTCATAGAATGCTGCTGCAGCTTCTTCCAGAGATCTTATCAGTGTGATCAGACAATGTGCAGGTCAGGTTAGGCCGATAAAAAAAAGTAACCAGGAAGACATGAATGAGGGGAGACTGATCGGTAACCTGCACACTGCCTGATCACATAGATATCTGGAATACACTGCAGCTGGCCAGCAACATGTAACTGTGCTCCAGATGATCCCGTTTTTTCCTTTTAGCCAGAGTTCAGTGTCCTGGAGAACTTGCATTGTTGTCATACCTCCTTGTTCCTTGTATCTCTCTCCTGCCGTCCCCATTCACTCTCACTCCAGCACTTACAGTCAGTGTGAGCGGGGGAGGGCTACACTGCCTGCTGATTGGCTGTGGATGGACGGGAGGAGAAGCAAGTCCTCCCTTGTAGTCCCCTAAGCAG
Source organism: Lithobates clamitans (assembly GCA_037952925.1). Classification (NCBI taxonomy): domain Eukaryota; kingdom Metazoa; phylum Chordata; class Amphibia; order Anura; family Ranidae; genus Lithobates; species Lithobates clamitans. Next base: position 11,021,980 of record JBBGZY010000399.1, on the reverse strand, counting down.
CGCTATTGGCTGTGGGTTCCCTACTAAGAGAAATGATTAGTCCACTGCCCAGAGAACACAGTGTCCATGCTCCCTCCCTCCTGCATTATCCTCCTGCACAGCACAGACCTGCCTGCCACACGATAGCCACGTGCTCTTCTGTCCCTCCGCTGCTAGAATTCATTTCCTCAGCCAGCCCAGCCTCCTCTTCACAGCTCCTAGCCGACAGCGGCCACAAGGCAACCAGCCTACCGGGAGATCTCCCGCTATCCCGGTAGGCCAGTCCGGCCCTGTCTCTGCCTGGACAGTTTTTATGAACAAATGCTTTGGCTGTGTTGACATATTCTTGTGCTGACTATAGACAATATTCCTGCCTGCTGCCTGGATAATTACTATTGTTTTTGCTAAGCACATCCCTGCCTGCTGCCTGGACCAATTCTCTCCTCTGGGGACACTACTAAAACCGCAGGTAATACTTTTTTTTTTACCCTTTCCTCAATAGAATTTATTTTGGAGTGTAATTTTTGGTATGTAAATGCTATGTGTTAGAAATTTAAGGGCCTTCAAAAATGATAGGTTGTCAGGAAATTAGATGTGTAATTTATGCTTGTAGAAAGCCTGAAGGTGCTACTTCACTGGTGGGCCTCTGTATGTGGCCAGTGTAAAAGTCTCTCACATGTGGTATCGTCATACTCAGTAGGAGTAGCAGAATGTATTTTGGGGTGTCATTTTTTCTATGTACATGCTATGTGGTGGAAATATCTTAAAAATGGACAACATTGTGGGGAAAAAAAGCGGTTTAATTTCTTTTCCACATTTTCCAAAAACATCTGGAAAAAAATGAACGATTCAAAAGACTCATTATGTCTCATAGATTATATGTTGGGGTGTCTGCTTTCCAAAGTGGGGTCATTTTGTGGGTATTTGTACTTTCCTGGCTTGTTAGTGTCTCAAGAATTGAGATAGGTCTTCAGTACATCAGGTGTGATCAATTTTGAATGATTGGCACCATAGCTTGTAGACTCTATAACTTTCACAAAGACCAAATAATATACACTAATTAGGGTTATTTTTCATGAAGATATGTAGCCGTATAAATTTTGGCCACAATTTATGAAGAAATATTACTAATTTGCAAATTTTGTTTTTTATATTGTTGCATAAACATTTTATTGAGAAAATACAAACTTGGCATGTACATTTATGGCTCAGTGAACCATAAATAGTCAAAAAGAGACAGGCGGGAACAAGACTAAACATCTCTAGGTTGTAAACAGATAGTCAGATATGGCTACAATGTTTAGGAGTGTGTATCTTCAATGACCGATATAAGGAAGGGAAAGTGAAAACAGGTGGGAAAAGGAGAGAGAAAGAGAGAGAGAGAATAAAGAAAGTAGGAATGGAGGAGGGAGGGAGGGAGGGGAGGAAGGAGGAAGAGGGAGGAGGGGGGAGGGGTTGGGGAATATGGGTAGGGGGATGAAAAAAAAAAGGGGGTGCAGATGAGGAGAGGAGGTGAGGTCTACACCAGCTACCCTCTCCAGCTTGTAGTGGTCATTACCCTTGAGTTTGTCACAACTGGGTTTGAATTTAGATTTGGTTTCAATAGCAAGGGTGGGAACACCCCTGTTAGGAGTTAATTCAAATCTGTCTTAAGACCTTGATATGATTGGGAGCTTTTGAAGGATATCCAGGTTTCCCAGGTGGTCGTGAATTTGGAGATGTTATCCAAGGCAGTATATATCAGTTCCTCCATCTCAGCGATACAATTTATTCTGTTAAACCATTCAGGGATGGAAGGCGGACTTGTGGACCACCAGTGTGTCGGTACACACATCCTTGCAGCGTTAATCATGTGCATGGCAACCGACTTATAGTAACGTTTTTTAGGAAGTTTAGTTAGCTGTAAGAGATATTGCGCAGGGCCGAAGTCCAGTGGGAGTAGTGACACTTGTTTTGTCAGGTCGTGAACTCTACGCCAGAATGGTTGGAGCGATGGACAGTCCCACCAAATATGGAGGAATGTGCCCGTCTCTGTACCACACCGCCAGCAGAGATCAGAGACAGAGGGGGAGAATTTGTGTATCAGTTCCGGTGATCTGTACCATCGGGTTTTCAGTTTATATCCATTCTCCTGAACAGACACATTCAGGGACCCTTTGTGAATGTACAGGTAAATGCGGTCCCAGCTCTCTTCATCTATCTCAGATCCCAGGGAAGATTCCCAGTAGGAGCGTTCTGAGCGCAGGAGTCTGGAGGGTTCTTCGAATAATGACGGATAGAGCATGGAGATGATATGGCATTAGGGGGACGAATGAGTGCAGAGCGATTCCATGGTTGTAGGGAGTTTTGTAAAACTTTGTTTGCGGGTCGGGTCAGCTAAGTAATGTTTAAGCTGGAGATAGGACCAGAATGGGAATGTGCCCGTATTAGAGAGCTAAGGGAGGTCAGTTTGCCATAAGAAGTGGCCTCTTTGAAAGAAATGTTTAGCCAACAACTCCTCATGTGGCCATTCAGCTTTCAAAAAGGAGCCTGGTAATCCTTGGGGAAAGTCTGGGTTACCTCTGACTGGAGTAATGGGGCAAAGTTTAGCTGAGACTGCATGTACCGTGCATGCCCTATAAAATTCGTGTAAGGTGGCTCCTACCAGGGGGTGGGTTAAGGCTTGTGTCGAGACGTGTCTTTTAGAGAGCCAAGGGGTATGACATAGATCTGAATTCGTCCCTCAGTTATATAAGAACTGTCACAGAAAAGACACTTCAGTCGGTGGGAGCCTCCCATGGAGGTGGAATGATCGCGGCTTTTTTTTCCTTTTTCGGTCCGTCAGGCGGTGTGATTTTATATCACGGGACATTTTTATTTTTTTATTTTTTAATAAAGGACTTGTCCCAAGCTGTCTCTTGTCTTTTTTTACCATTTCTGACACTTTTTTTGTGAAATTGTAGGGGTACAATGTACCCCATTACCAATTCACACGGGGGGAGGTCAGGATCTGGGGGTCCTCTTGTTAAAAAGGGCTTCCAGATTTCGATAAGCCCCCCACCTGCATACCCCCACAACCACCAGGCAAGGGTTGTGGGGATGAGGCCCTTGGGGATAAGGTGCTTTGGGGTCAGACCACAAAGCACCCTCCCCATGTTGAGGGATCTGGTATGAATTTTGGGGGGACCCCTATGCCATTTTTAAAAAAAAATTTGATGCAGGGTTCCCCTTAATTTCCATATTAGACCTGAAGGGCCTGGTATGGATTTTAGGGGGACCCCCACGCAATTTTTTAAATTTTGGTTTGGGGTTTCCCTTAATATTCATACCAGACCCAAAGAGCCTGGTAATGGACTGGGGCGGAACCCATGCTCTTTTTTTCAATGAGTTTTAGCTATATTGCCAAGACCCGACAATTCATTACAGCCACAATTAGTTTTAAATGACAATAACTTGCATATAAGCCTTTAAAATTAGCACTTTTGATTTTTCATGTTAGCATCCCATAGACTTTAATGGTGTTCCAGCAGCTTTCGAACTTGCCGCGAGCACCGCATATTGTTCGCTGTTTGGCGAACAGGCGAACACCCAACTTACGTTCGACTCGAACATCTGGCTCATCCCTAGTCAGGAACCATGAAACAGACGGAGACAGAAAATGCAGTAAAAATCACACCTTTTAATAAAATGGTAAAAATGGTACAACTGGTAAACGTAGTCAAAACATAGCCAGGGTTCAGTAATCAAATTGGGTAGTCAGAACAAGACAGGAAATCAGAGAGCCAGAGATCAGCATAGTCAGAGGCAGCAGACAGGATCAGGAACCAGAAGGAATGTCAGCCAGGCAAGTCTTTAACAGGAACACAGCAGAGAGTCTCTTGATACTGTATGTTTGACCAAGGCAAAGGCAATTGATGAAATGAACCAGGCAGTTTAAATAGCCAGGAGGGGCTGGCTGTGGGCTTGACTGACAAGCAGGCGATGATCAACAGGTGAGCCACTGTGGAACAATGAGTTCTGGCAATTAACCGACAGCTGAGCAACCTGAGCACAGGAAGGACTGAGAGCCCAGCCCACGACTGATTCATTTTGATAAATGTCAGACAGTCCACCGAGTCTGTGGACAGACATGTACTATTATCAGTAACAAAACCTCCAGCAGAACTGAATGCCCGTTCGGAAAGCACGCTGGCCAATGGTCTATTCTCATGACCCAGTAAGCCAGTGGATCATTGACTGGAAACCTCTCCATCTCTGTTTTTGCCCCTTGATAATCATCCACCATGTGATGCAGACGCTGCCGATGGGATGTGGAAGCTAACAGCCCTGGACGGCGAGGACTAAAAAAATTATTAAATGCATCACTTAGGCGGCCACCTTCTCCAATGCTCCTCTCTTGACCAACAGGTGCCTCAAAACTACATTTTCCACGACACTGTAACCTACCAGAGTCAGTAAAAGCTTTAGATAAGCTCCACTTTAGGGTGTCCTCAAGAGATTTCATCTTCTACACTCTCTGTGGGGAGGGGAGTTTTGAGACTTTCCCCTTGTAACAGTGGTCAAGGAGGGTTGCCAACCAAAAGCGATCCCTCTCCTTTACGGCACGTATTCTTGGGTCCTTTCGCAGGCTTTGAAGCATGAGGGAGCCCATGCATGGCAAATTTGTGGAGGCATGAGAAGCAGCCTACTCTGGGTCACTGAGGATTATAGTATCTGGAAAACCATCTCTTACTGTTTGACGTATGCCTTCCTCTGCTTCAATGCCTCCAAAACTGCCAGAAACCTCTTCCTCATCCTCTTCCCTCTCTTCTTGCGTGTTCTGGGGCATAGGAACAATGGTGTCTGCATAAAGTGGGCCTTGAGAGGAAAGGAAGTCCTCTTCTTCCTCCCGCTGCTCTGCCTCAAGTGCCCTGTCCATAATGCCATGCAGAGTCTGCTCCAGCAGGAATACAACAGGGATTGTGTCACTAATGCATACATTGTCATGGCTCACCATTCTTGTGGCCTCCTCAAATGGTGACAGTACAGTGCATGCATACTTTATGAGCAGCCATTGGTGGTCAGGAAAAGAAGCCGAGTCAGCCTGAGCCTGTCGTTGTGCCATGCTCACACAGGTACTCATTGACAGCCCTCGGCTGCATGTGCAGCTGCTACAGCATTGCTAAAGTCAAGTTCCACCTGGTGGGCATGCCACAAATCAGACGGTTTTAAGGGCTGGTGTAATTCCCGATGAATTTCAGCCAACTGGCTTTGTATGACCGCCTGAAATGGCTACAGACTCTTCTGGCCTGCTTTATCAGCTCTTCCAACCATGGGTACCTATTTAGAAAATGCTGCACCACCTAATTGAGGACATGTGCCAGGCATGACACATGTGTCAACTTTCCCTGTCTAAGAGTGGACAGGAGGTTTGTACCATTATAACACACCACCATTCCTGGCTCCAGCTGGCGTGGCATGAACCATCTCTGGGCCTTTCCCTGCAGAGCTACAAGAATCTCTTCTCCGGTGTGGTTCCTGTCCCCTAGACACACCAGCATGGTGCCTTTTAGCCTGACTCATTGAATAGCTCATTGAACGCTTAGCGGTAACTCCTTGAACGCTTAGGGGTACTTGTGGTTCATAGGACAATTCAGCAGAGGAGGGCATGGAGACAGAGGAGGAAGGGGTAGAGCTGACAAATCTGGCGTCATCGCCACTAGATCTATGGAGACGTGCGGGCACAACAAGCCGCAGCACTGAGTCCTGTTGTCATGGACGTACTGCGCATGCCTCTGCAACTGGCCGCGGGCGCATGGGTCCATTGGGATGTGTTCCAATGTGCATGCACGTGCGCAGACTGCGGACGCGTGCACAGTAATGCAGCTTTGGTGCCCAGTGATCCTTAAAAGGGGCCTCTTCAGAATGCATCCTTACTGTCTCATCCTGTACCTGATCCTGAACCTGTATCTGCTCAAGTGTTACCCGGCTTCTCCTGACCTCGCTGCTGTCTCCAGTCCTGACCCCTTGGCTTGCCTTTGACCTGCTCTGTGTTCCTGTTTGTTTGATCTCCTGTTGCCAATTCTGCCTGAACTTTGACCATTCTCTGCCTGCTGCTTTTGTCTGATTGATCCGCTGCTGTGACCTGGCTTGTCTGATCCTGCTCCTGCCTGCTGTCCTGCATCCGTTTGCATCTGCCTACAAGTCCTGCATCCGTGTGCATCTGCCTACAAGTCCTGCATCCGTATGCATCTGCTTACAGTCCTGCATCTGTGCGCACCTGCCTGCTACTTCTCAGCATTCCTGTCTCTGCCAAGCAGACATCATCTCCAGTCAAGCGGACCCTGCAGGCTCTCCTACCCTGCTGTGCTCCGAGGGTCACTATTTTCACTCCAGTGATCCCGGAACCAGAGCCGTACGAGAGGTCTCCCTCTGCACGTCACCTCCAAGGTATGTGTCACCTGTCCTGCATCCTTCTGAGTTGCAAGCAGAGTTACCCAGTGTTCTGTGAATGAAATATATCGTCCCTGACCATGCTTGCTGGACCACGTGTCAGCAGTAACATGGACTCTGCGGCTGACTGCCTTGCCCAGCAATGCCACAATATTACCTTCCATGTGATGGTACAGAGCTGACATGGCCTTACATAAAAAGAAATAGTGACTGGGAACCTGACATTGTGGTATAGCACATTCTGCAAATTCACAGAAGGGGGCAGAACCCACCAGATGGAAAAGCAGAAGTTGTAGAGCTAGCAGCTTTGACAAGCTTGCATTTAGATGCTGGGCATGTGGGTGTCAGTGACTGTAGTTTTTTTTTCGCTGCAGCATATGGAGCAGATAAATTTGCCGGCTATAGTCTACAGCTGGAGGTGTGCTGCTGGCAGATGTGCTGCAAGGACCTTGGACACACAGTGCTATACCATCATCCCTGTTAGTGGAGGCTGCTGAGAGGTCATGAGGTGTAGTGGGGTGGACTGAGGTGAGTAAGGAGGAGGAACAGATTTGCGCCCCTTTAGTGTGGCTTTCAGGTGCTCTTGCCAATGGGCTGAGTGGTGGTGGGGGTTAAATACCTTGTAAAACATGTGGTATCCAAATGGATGGTGTTTTTTCCACGTTTGATGTGTTTGAGACAAAGTTTGCAAATTGCAACAGTGTAATTAGCTACACATGTGCTAAAAAAAGACCCAGACAGACAGAGCTGTGGGAAGTGGGCTGGGAGATAACAGCTCCACAATGTGATGGAATAGGATGGCTGCTCTCTACTCTTTCATAATGGCTGACTTGTTGGGGTTGTGCCTCACCCCCACTTTCCTCTTCTGCTCTATCTGGCACCCAAGTCGAGTCAGTGACCTCATCATCATCATCATCTCCTCCATCCTCATTACCATTGGATACAACTTTGCAATACGCTGTGGCTGGAAGAACATGACTGCCAATTTGTGTACCAGTGTTCTCCCCTCTCTGTAGGCCCATGTTCCTGCCTTCCTCAACCTCAACCTCAGAACCAACATCTGAATCAAGTAATGGCTGTGCATCATCAATGAGCAAATGGCTAACTCTGTGTTCAAATAACTCAGACTCCTCTTTGCTTGATGCTGGGGCTATAGCAGGAACAGCTGTGTACATGGAGGCAGGTTTAGCCAATCTGGCAGCTGCAGTGGACTGTGCACCAGTCTCTGCTTGGGTAACGAGGATGAGGATGGTTTAGTAAGCCAGTCCACCACCTCTTTTGGTGGACTGACCACGTCCACCCTTGCCTGTGGACACATACACTGCTGGCTCCCTCACAGTGCCATGGGGTGGTCTACCTTTCCTTGTTGTCCTCCCAGACATGATGGGGGGGTGCTTATTAATTAATGTAATATAGATGTGGGAATGTGTACATGGATGCACTTTAATTGATGGAAAGTGGTGTTTGGTGCACTTTAACTTGGGTACTCACTACTACTCACACACACTCCACTGAAACACTCTATTATACTGCAGTAAAACTGCACTGACACACTGCCATATACTGCGTCAAACGTGCACTAATGCACAGAAATGTACTGCGTTAAACGGCACATAATGCACTGAAATATATGACATTAAACTTGCAGTAACACACTGAACTGTACTGCATTACACGATAGATAACATACTGAAATATATGGCGTTAAACTTGCAGTAACACACTGAACTGTACTGCATTAAATGGAAGATAATGCACTTAAATGTATGGCATTAAACTTGCAGTAATGCACTGAACTGTAGGGCGTCAAACGTGCAGTAACGCACTAAAATGTACTGTCTTAAGCGTGCACTAATGCAGAGAAACTGTACTATGTTAAACAGAATGTAGCGCACTAAAATATATGGCGTTAAACGTGCAGGAACACACTGGACTATACTGCGTTAAATGGAAAATAACACAGTGAACTTGCAGTAACGCACTGAAATATATGGTGCTAAACTAGCAGTAACGCACTGAACTGTACTGCGTTACACGGAAGATAATGCACTGAAATATATGGCGTTAAACTTGCAGTAACGCACTGAACTGTAGGGCGTCAAACGTGCAGTAATGCACTGAAATATACTGTCTTAAGTGTGCACTAACGCAGAGAAGTGTACTGCGTTAAACGGCATGTAATGCACTGAACTTGTACTGTGTTAAATGGAAGATAACGCACTAAAATAAACAGCGTTAAACTTGCAGTAACGCACTGAAATATATGGTGCTAAACTAGCAGTAACACACTGAACTGTACTGCGTTAAATGGCACATAATGCACTGAAATATATGGCGCTAAACTTGCAGTAACACACTGAACTGTATGGCGTTAAACTTGCAGTAACGCACTGAAATATACTGCATTAGGCATGCAGTAACGCACAGAAATGTACTGCGTTAAACAGCACGTAACGCACTGAAATATATGGCGTTAAACTTGCAGTAACGTAATGAAATATACTGTGTTAAATGGTCACTAAACTTACACTGACTGAACTATCCCTACATTCACACTAATGTAAAGATGAATGGTCGCACTACACTCACACTGAACTGTCCCTAGATTCACACTAAACTGATATTCTACACTATCAATATAATCAGAATAGCACACTATAGCACACTAACTGTCTAAAAGCAATGAACCATCCCTGTTCTAACTCTCTCCATGCCGATATCACACTGAAAATGGCCACTATTGAAAGAATACTTTTATAGTGTGGGGCGGGACTAACAGCAATGAGCCATGATTGGATAACGCCATCTTGACAGTGTCCAATCATGGCTCTGGCAGTACTCTGTGCCTTGATTGGGCAAAGCTTTCATTACTTCAGCCAATCAGGGCTTTCAATGCACTGTGCGGCGGCGCAGTGCATTGTGGTCGTTCAGCGGGCTGAACAAACGGTCGAACACCCTGATAATTCGGTTGTTCAGTGAACATGCGAACAGCCTATGTTCAGCCCAAACTCATGCTCGGGCCAAACCGTTTGTCCATCCCTATTGGTGACAACCGTAGAGAGAATTTTGCCCATTTTAGAGAGATGTCCTCTCACTTTCTGGTGTCTCCACAAGACAGGAAATGAGACAGGAAAATTCTCCACAATGAGACACAGATGGCAAAAGGCTAGAACGTTCACTACTAAATGCAAATATATAATTTAGGAGCTTAATGCTGCAAGGTAAGTGTTCTAACCACTTATCTACCATACTATACCAATTATTATAGTCAAATGTCCATTGCCTGATGTGGACTCAGGATCAGCTAGTAGCTTTGCTTTATAAGTATTGTTAGCAATGCTGAAGACAAGTGGGGTCTTCATTTTTAAAAAATCTATAGTGTTTGTCTTTTAGCTTTTGCTCAATGAAAGATGGGTCTGTCTAAATTCTATGAAATACTTTTCCTGGGACCACAAAGTTTTACTTGATTTTAGTATATTTTGTAACAGACTAGCTATTTTCAGGTTGTCTGGGCATTTACAAGCACCAGTTGCAGTCATATATATCTGTAGTTTTTCATCCCACCTTCTCCAGTTTTCACTGAGGCTTCCATATATCAAAGGATGTAGAGTTTAAACTGCTTAATGTCTATCACACACCCATTTGTATCTGTTTGAATGTTATTTCTCATAAAGAATTTTCTTTTTGAGTTACTTACTGTTTTTCTTTTCTTGTCAATGCTTGATTGTAGAGATCTGTCCTTTCTAACATCTGATAGCATTCTGTAATATGTTCATAACCTTCTGAGACCATGTAGTGGGCTGCAGATCAGCATGTTGTGTACCAATACAATTTACTGGGAAATGAAAATTCTAATAACTGGGGCAAAAGACACTGGAGCTGTAATTTGAACATAAATCCTTTATTCTTTACAGCAGAACAGCAATGTACAGTACAAGACAATTTGACTTATGCATCGCATACTAGCACATTATGACAGACTTACCTGAAAACGAAGCCCTCCAGAGGAGCGCTGTCACGACGGAAGGTGCTTCCATCTTAATCCGGTCAGAGTATACAGTGCTGTGAAAAAGTATTCGCCCCTTCCTAATTTTTTTATTTTATTGCATATTTCTCACACTTAAACGATTCAGATCATCAAACTAATTTTAATATTACACAAAGATAACCCGAGTAAATCCAAAATGCAGTTTTTTAATTATTATATCATTTATAAAGGGAAAAAAGCTGTTTAAACCTGTCTGGCTCAAGCTCAAGTGCACTTGGGATATGCAGCAGGACAACGATCCAAAACACAACAGCAAATCTACGTCCAAATGGTTCAAACAAAGCAAAATTTAGGTTTTGGAGTGGCCTAGTCAAAGCCTGAACTTAAATCCAATTGAGATGCTGTATCGTGACCTTACAAATACCGTTCATGCTGGAAAACCCTCCAATGTGGCTGAATTTTAAACAATTCTGCAATTCTGTGGGCCAAAATTTCTCCACAGCAATGTGAAATACTCATTGCCAGTTATCGCAAATGCTTGATTGCAGTTGTTGCCACCAAGGGTGGCACAACCAGTTATTAGGTTTAGGGGGCAATTACTTTTACACATAAAGCCAGGCAGATTTGGACAGCTTTTTTGCATTAATAAATGAAACCAATATTTAAAAACTGCATTTTGTATTTACTCAGGTTATCTTTGTGTAATAATACAATTTTTTGATGATCTGAGTTATTTAAGTGTGACAAATATGCAAAAAAAAAAAATCAGAAAGGGGGCAAATACCTTTTCACAGCATTGTTATGAAAACTTAAACACTAAGAGGGTGCTCCAGAATTAAATGATGCAAAAAATGGCCTACAGAGTACAAAAACATTACAGCCCACGTTATCGAATTTTGAATGAAAATTTCAAGAAATGAATATTACTTTTAAATGTGAAGTTAAAAAAGCATATTCGAAGTCTTGTAACCTAGGTAATAACATTAACCTCCCTGGCGGTTTTCCCGAATGTGGCTCGGGGTTAAATTTCAGCACCATTAGCGGTAACCCCGAGCCACACTCTGGATTACATCTCAGGATCCTGGTGCAGTTTACTTACCTTGTCCCCAGGATCCTGCGATGTCCCCCCGCTGTGTCTGTCCTCCACCCTGATGTCCTGTGTGCTGGCTCTGTTCCCTGCGAGCGTCGTGATGCACGGGGGCGGAGCCTAGCGGCAAATTCAAAAAAGTGAAAATACATAACACATACAGTACAGTACAATCTTACAGATTACAGTACTGTATGAAATCATTTCACATCCCTTTTGTCCCCAGTGCTTTGGCCAGTGCCCTGCATGCAGTTTTATATTATATATACTGTTCTTTCTGTCTGGAAACTGGAGATTGTCCATACCAACCAAAAAGTGTCCCTTTACATGAAAAGTGGTTTTAGACCAGATAGAGTACAGCGATAGTAAATTAGAAAACTTGCAGAATTGAGTGATAGTGAATGGTGGGGAAAAAGGAAAATTTATTATCAAATACTTACCGTAATTTTCCTTTCCTGATGGACTCCATGGCAGCCTACGTGTGGGTTAACCCCGCCTCCTCTCCAATGCTATAGGACCCCATTCCCATAAATGAGTACTCACCACTAGCTACTGCGTTCCGTAACTAGCCTACTCTATGACCAATGGGTGGGAACTCCGTCTGCCATGGAGTCCATCAGGAAAGGAAAATTACGGTAAGTATTTGATAATAAATTTTCCTTTTTCCTGACAGACTCCATGGCAGCCTACGTGTGGGAAATAACTAGCCGACCACACAGGTGGGTATGTTAAATCAAACCAAATTTGAATTTGTCCTATCAACCGATAGGATTCTCCAAGCAAAGTTTACAGAGGACAATGAAGCAGGCTCAATACAGTAGTGAGACATGAAAGTATTGATAGAGGCCCATGAGGCCGCTTTGCATATGGTGTCCAGGGCCACGTGCCGAGCTGCCGCCCATGAAGCCGCCATTCCCCTGGTGGAGTGAGCTGTCACCGCCTGTGGAGGAGCCAAGCCCTTCGCCCTGTACGCTTGTTGAATAGTCTGTACTAACCAAGTAGCGAGTGTCCTAATCAAAGCTTTTTTCCCTTTATTGCTTCTTGAGTGTAAAATAAATAAATGGCCAGAACGTCTGAAGGGAGAAGTCACTCTCAAGTATTCTTTGATTGCTTCCCCTACATCCAGAGGATGAATCTCGGAGGACTCTGGCGACCTGAACGTGGGAAGGACTATCTCCTGATTATCATGGAACACCGAGGACAATTTTGGGTTCGAACCCAGCATAGGGATGAGGACTACCCGGTCCGGGAAGAACGTCAGGAAGGGTTCTTCACAGCCCAGAGAGCCAATTTCAGAGACTCTTTTCGCCGATGTGACGGCTACTAAAAAGACCACTTTTGCTGAGAAGTCCTTAATAGAGAGCGGGGAAGGCCCGGTAGTACTGAGTCCCGAGATTGAATCTAGAACAAGTGGCAGGTCCCATTTGGGGAACCTGGATTTCCTTTGGGGCTTGAGCCTTGAAGCACCACGAAAGAATTGCCAGATTAACTGATTAGTTGCCCAAGAGGACCCAGAGAAGGCAGACAGTGCAGAAACCTGAACTCTAAGCGAGCTGATGGATAATGGTAGATCTAAACCTGTTTGAAGGAAGCTGAGAACGTCTTGTACCTCCGGATGTCTAAAAGACCTGCCGTTAGAAGAGCAAAAATCCACAAACTTGGACCAGATCCTACTGTAGACTCTATTCGTGCTAGGTCTTCTTGAGCTCATGAGAGTTGAGATCACTGTGGGAGCGCAACCAAGCGAGATTAGCCTCTCCCTCTCAAGAACCAGACCATCAGTCTCAGTACTGCCGGGCATGGGTGCAGAACTGACCCCTGAGAAAGAAAGTCCGGCCTGAGAGGGAGAGGCACCGGGTCCCTGAAGCTGAGTTGGACAAGGAGAGGGAACCACGGCCTGTTCGGCCAGTATGGAGCTATCGTCAACACTTCGGCTGTTTCCGAACGGAGCCTCTGCAGGAATCTCAGGATGACTGGAAGTGGCGGAAAGGCATAAGCCTTGTTGAATCTCCAAAGATCCGTCAGTGCGTCCGACCCGAGAGCCTGGCTGCAATGACCTCTGGCATAATACTTCTCCAACTTGTAGTTGTGACAGGAGGCGAATAGATCCACCTCGGGATTGATCCCTAGTGATGAGACCCATCTGAATGTCTCCATATGCAGGGACCACTCGTTGTTGTCCAGCTCGGTGCTGTAATGGAAATTTGTAAGTTCTGTATATAATTGTATTCTATTTTGTATGTATTGCACACTGCCCTCACTGTGCACACAGCACTAATAATGTTTTCAGTAAATGTTTACATTCTTTTGAGTCCTGATTAGAATTAGCCTGCCTATGTAACGCCCCTTGTTACCATAAACGTACAATTGTAATATTAATGTGATACCTACGTAATCATGTGCATAAAAACCTTCAATTGCGTCATAATAAAGCAGAACAGTAATTTGGAAAGATGCTGAGCGTATCTTTTGTGCCTGTTCCCTACTGCAGTAGTTATTATTAATTTGGAACCACTAATCAATATGAGGATAGGAGTTGCCTATCATCAATTCAACTGAGTCAGCATGGCGAGCTTTGCCTTAGGAGGGGATTCCAGGTGACCCTGAGTATCCGAAACGAGGAGCTTGAGACGATCCAGGAATTTCTGATAATCAGCCGGCTGAGGTAAGCCTTTTGCTTACATTTGAGTTATCAGACTTCCTTGATCGGTAAGGCATTTTCGGGACAAAGGGTACCTATTTTACTCCCCTTAATCGAACTGTATTGATTGGTGGTTATATGTTATGTTGTCACTGTCTATTGTCCATCGGAGTGTTATAGATAAGAAAGGGAATAATAGTGCTGTTCACAGGTATATGTAGTAAATCTGCTAGATAAAGTAGTTTAGAGGCAAGAGGGTATAGGCACACGTAGAGAAGAGAGAAGACTGGCCAGTCATTATGGGCATTAAATTAAGTAAGGGAATGAAGGGTAAGAGACCCTCAAAAATGCCCAGCGCAAGAGGAGCGCTATATATGAACCAAAGGTGCGGTTCCGCCTATACTGAGCCCCTAGATTAATGGTTAGAGTGGACAGTGATCCACAATGGGTAACTGGGTTACCAAAGGCCATAGGGACTAAGAATCATGCAGAGTAAACAGCTAGAGAAACAGCTATCTATATGAGCAGGATGGATCAAGGGTGACATTAACACTGGACAGAAAGGGACATTTTCATGTTAAGTTATGGGATGAATTTGGGGTCAGGCACTACAACTATTAGAGTCAGAAACAGAGAAATGAGAGGTAAAACAGAATACTTTATATGTTGTCAGAGAGAGAAGATGGGATGAGCACTCTGGCTGCCCATCTGATCATAGAAGCTAGATATAAAAGATATCTGAACAAAATAAAGAAAGTAGAATTTAGACAGGAAAATATTAATGAGAGTTAAAAGAAAGTGAGAGAATGATATGCATGTGTTGTGTACAAATGGGAAAAATGTAAGCGATTTTAGAGAGATATTGGTGTATGTGTGTGCGAATGCTGGGACCTTTAGTTCTATTGCTTGTGTGTGTCATGTACGCAGATGTGACCCCCTCCTTTGTGCTCTCCTGAAAGAATGTGGTCAGTGATAAGCTGGAAGGACACCATGCCAATTTCTGTTTTTTTAGACAAAACATTTATAACAAAATGTGCCGGGTTAACGAATCTAATGGTAAACAATGTGATCACAATTATTTTGAATCTGTTTTCCAAACATGGTAAAATGAAGGTTACATTTAACCGTGTATTACACAAATTGAATATCCTTTGATAGTTGAAACAGTGCATTTAAAAAAGGGAAATTAAGTAAAATTAAGTAATAATGAGTATTAATTTCTAATATGAGTTTAACAATTTTATTAATAATATAGATATATTGAAACTGGTTTAGACAACCTTTGGTTGGAAATGAAGTCGAGGTTAATGGGGAAATTTGTAATGAATGAGATTAGTTTAGATTAAGATAACAATTTTGTAATTTTACATTTATTCAATAAGCCCTTATTGAGAGAAAAAAAGATTAAGATGAGGTTGTTATTTGGAATACAGCTGCCATAATATTTAACAAAGCCAAGATGGATGGAATACATAAGAAGTTTTTCTACAAAAATGAAATTTCAAGGTTCTTGATAATAACTTGATGTCAGTCCATGATGTGAGAGTTGTTATAAATAAAATTTAAATATAACAGACCCATCACATCAAGTCCACACACCCTGTTAGGATAGATGTCACCTGCAGCCAGTTGTTTTATAGTTTTTGATGCTTTCTCGTCCATCATACAGATTCTTGGTCCTTTTGTTTTTATTTATTTTTATTTTTGAAATCCAAAGCAGAATGTGTGGATTGTGAAATGATGTGCCCCTTTTTCTTGTAAGTACTGTGGTATAAGCAGAAGAATATTTTGGATTTATGGGCATCTCTCCATGACTGCAGGGTATTGCTATCATTTATTATAATATTGCCAGGAAAAAGTTGTCTTTTGAAACATGAGACTGGAGTTCTTACACAAATAGCGTGATAGAAAACAAGCCATTGTAATATATTTATGCAAGCTGGACCCAGTAATGAAGGGTTCATCCCGATATATCAGAGCTGTAGCTTTTATGCAAAGGTGCTATTAGACAAAGTTAGATATTGTTTTGGTCAAACATTTAATTTTTAATGGTCCGACATTCTGTGCAGCAAATATACAGCTAACTAAATGTTTGTTTAATGAAAGGTTTAAAATATGAGTTTGTTTATGTACAAATCTAACAATGAAAAATGCGTACATTTATTCAAAAGAAAGGAAAAGACACATGTGTTAAATTGATGGTATAGGAATCAGCTGCTGTGAGCCCAGTGCGGGACACACTCCCTGAAGACCCAGATATTTAATTTTTTGTAGATTTGAGTATGCAGTTTATCACCCAGAAGGATACTCTGTATTCAAAGTCATTGGATCCTTTTTCCCCAGCTCAAGAAACAGAGCTCCATGTTTTAGCAAAGCCTGTGAGCTGTAAAAAGAGTGTATATTTATATAGATAGTCGAGATATAGAGAGCTTTTGGTTCCATTTAAAGGGCCAGAAGTTTGTTTTTACTTCGGCAGGTAAACCAATAAAGCATGCTAAGTTAATTTGATCGGCTGTTTTCAGCCTTCCAGGTTCTTGCTGAGGTAGCCATATTAACTTTCACACATGGAAGCAGACCAGGTGACTAAGGATGCTGCATTTACAGCCCCGGACACTTGATGGGTCTGTGCAACTCACAGATTCCACCCTAGTTCTGGCCCAGTATAGCTGGGATTAATAATTCAACTTTAAGGACCCCAGAATGAGAAGAACAAGTGGTCCACAGGGGGCAACTTCTTATGAAACAGGACTTTGGAAAAGGTGATCATTTATGTCTGCCAGCCACTCTTTTCCCTTCAGCTTGACACATGGACCGTGTCATCAGTCACAAGCAGTTATGGCTGCCTTAGTAAATGAGCATGGGATAGAGCCAGGGTTCTCCACAGTTGTTTTTATAACATACCACTTCTTGTTTTACCTGTTACCAAAGGTGTTACCAAAAGCTGAACATCCCTCCCAGAGATTACATGCCCAAGTTAGGATCTTACGAGTATGCATTTTGTCTGTATGGACATGTTTTTTGGATGTCCAGTGGCAAATGCTACTGCAAAGGCCACAGTAAAAAGTGTTATCAGAAGTAGTTTGTAAGTACAGAGTGCCAGGGAGTACAGAGAGTAACAGAGGAAATCATTTTTTATAGGAGAGTCCTTACTAGAAGTTTTGAGGTTTTATTTTTACACCCCCTACTGTCTACAATGTATCAGACAAAGTAGAGTAAGAAACTAGAAAACTTTTGCCTGAATGTTTTCTTATATTTTATGAAGCCCCTAAGGGGGATGGTGGACTCTCTCCCTATGGGATTTGGTTTGGGAGTGTGTTACTCACTTGCTTATATTTTGTCTCAGCAGCTGAAGTCCTTCATTCGGATCTCACAGAGAATGTTGCTGATCTTTTAAGGTTTTTGACAAACTCATTTATGTGTTTTCTCCCCAATTCCAGATCCTAAAAGTTTGGAAGGATCTAAAACTAAAGCCAGGTGACTTGTGGATTTTTAAGAGACATTTATATATAAGGAAATGTTTGGAGACTCAATACAGCATCTATTTCATGTACAGTTTTTGCAAAACTTGAAGGAAAAGTCACCTGGATCCACACCAGACACTGCAAAAATGACTAAATTAAAGAAATCTCTGTGTGATTTGTTTCCCTCTTGTGATCACAGTCTAGGGTACTTTTTGATTCAGTTGCTTTAATTGTAAGGGATATATATATTTGAAAAATAGTTTAGCCATGTTGAAGTCATATTTGTCTTTTGTACGTCTTCCATTTTATGTAGAATTGTCAGTGTTTACATATGCTGATAAGTCAGCATGCCAACAATTAAGCTAGAAGGCCATTCTGGCCACAGGAGTGTACAGCCAGTACTCTGTAAATATGTCTTATCAATCATTTGTTTTTCACAATGAAAAGTCATTTGGTAATGAAAAAGTTGCTCAGCTATTATTTTCTCCACAATGGAGTTTTTTTGCCTCTTTGGCCAGGACTACCTCCACCTAAGCGTGTGGAGGTTCCAGGTTAAAGGTGATAGCAGGTATGGTTAGTGATCAAAATATTGATCAAAAGAGGGGAGACTGTAATGGAAATTTGTAAGTTCTGTATATAATTGTATTCTATTTTGTATGTATTGCACACTGCCCTCACTGTGCACACAGCACTAATAATGTTTTCAGTAAATGTTTACATTCTTTTGAGTCCTGATTAGAATTAGCCTGCCTATGTAACGCCCCTTGTTACCATAAACGTACAATTGTAATATTAATGTGATACCTACGTAATCATGTGCATAAAAACCTTCAATTGCGTCATAATAAAGCAGAACAGTAATTTGGAAAGATGCTGAGCGTATCTTTTGTGTCTGTTCCCTACTGCAGTAGTTATTATTAATTTGGAACCACTAATCAATATGAGGATAGGAGTTGCCTATCATCAATTCAACTGAGTCAGTGCGTGAGAGGAAGTCTGCTTGGGTATTCTGGACTCCTGGGACAAACACCGCCAAAATATTGCACAGGTTCTTCTGTGCCCAAGAAAGGATGGGCTCGACTTCCCGAAGGAGATTGGGACTCCAGGTACCCCCTTGCCTCTTCACGTAGGCAACTGCCGTTGTGTTGTCCATTCTTAACAGCACTGAGTTCCCTTTCAATAGGTGAGAGAAGGATTGTAGTGCACACCAGGCCGCTCTGAGTTCCAGGACGTTTGAACCCGGGACTGGGAGGCATGGATCCCATTTGCCCTGGGCAAGGTTCGAACCGCAGAGGGCTCCCCAACCCGTCCCGCTGGCATCAGTCGTGACCGTGATCCAGGAGATGGGGGCAATGGAGTGACAAGTCAGGAGGTTCTTGCGTTGAAGCCACCAGAAGAGGCTGTTCCTCATTGATGATGTCACCCGGATGACTTGACTCTTGTCCCCTGTTCTCCACTGCTGCAGGAACCCTGACTGGAAGGGACGTAATCTCCACAAGGCCCACTTGACCATGGGAGTTGTGGAGACCATCGTACCAATGATTTCTAGACACTGAGAGGCTTTCAGGTGTGTGGTATGTAAAGCCCGAGAAATTCTGTCCCGGACCACCGGAATTTTCTGTAGTGGAAGGGAAATAGTGCTTCTTACGGTGTCGAACTGTGCACCCAGATATATTAGGTGTTGAGCCGGAATTAGGTGGCTTTTTGCTAGATTCAGGAGTAGGGATGAGCTTCGAGTTCGAGTCAAACTCATGTTCGACTCGAACATTGGCTGTTCGCAAGTTCGCCGAACAGCGAACAATTTGGGGTGTTCGCGGCAAATTCGAATGCCGCGGAACACCCTATAAAAGTCTATGGGAGAAATCAAAAGTGCTAATTTTAAAGGCTAATATGCAAGTTATTGTCATAAAAAGTGTTTGGGGACCTGGGTCCTGCCCCAGGGGACATGGATCAATGCAAAAAATTTTTTTAAAAACGGCCGTTTTTTCAGGAGCAGTGATTTTAATAATGCTTAAAGTCAAGCAATAAAAGTGTAATATCCCTTTAAATTTCGTACCTGGGGGGTGTCTATAGTATGCCTGTAAAGGGGCGCATGTTTCCTGTGTTTAGAACAGTCTGACAGCAAAATGACATTTTGAAGGAAAAAACTCATTTAAAACTACCGCGGCTATTGCATTGCCGACAATACACATAGAAGTTCATTGATAAAAACGGCATGGGAATTCCCCAAAGGGGAACCCCGAACCAAAATTTCAAAAAAAAATGACGTAGGAGTCCCCCTAAATTCCATACTAGGCCCTTCAGGTCTGATATGGATATTAAGGGGAACCCCGGCCAAAATTTAAAAAAAAAATGACGTGGGGTTCCCCCTAAATTCCATACCAGACCCTTCAGGTCTGGTATGGATTTTAAGGGGAACCCCGCGTCAAAAAAAAAAAAAAAACGGCGTGGGGTCCCCCCAAAAATCCATACCAGACCCTTATCCAAGCACGCAACCTGGCAGGCCGCAGGAAAAGAGGGGGGGACAAGAGTGCGGCCCCCCCCCTCCTGAACCGTACCAGGCCACATGCCCTCAACATTGGGAGGGTGCTTTGGGATAGCCCCCCAAAACACCTTGTCCCCATGTTGATGAGGACAAGGGCCTCATCCCCACAACCCTGGCCGGTGGTTGTGGGGGTCTGCGGGCAGGTGGCTTATCGGAATCTGGAAGCCCCCTTTAACAAGGGGACCCCCAGATACCGGCCCCCCCCTGTGTGAAATGGTAAGGGGGTACTGTACCCCTACCATTTCACTAAAAAACTGTCAAAAATGTTAAAAATGACAAGAGACAGTTTTTGACAATTCCTTTATTTAAATACTTCTTCTTTCTTCTATCTTCCTTCATCTTCTGGTTCTTCTGGTTCTTCTGGTTCTTCCTCCGGCGTTCTCGTCCAGTATCTCCTCCGCGTCGTCTTCTATCTTCTCCTCGGGCTGCTCCGCACCCATGGCATGGGGGGAGGCTCCCGCTCTTCTCTTCATCTTCTTCATCTTCTTCTCTTCTTCTTTTCTTCTCTTCTTCTCTTCTTCTCTTCTTCATTTTCTTCTCTGGGCCGCTCCGCACCCATGCTGGCATGGAGGGAGGCTCCCGCTGTGTGACGGCGCTCCTCGTCTGACAGTTCTTAAATA
Source organism: Lithobates clamitans (assembly GCA_037952925.1). Classification (NCBI taxonomy): domain Eukaryota; kingdom Metazoa; phylum Chordata; class Amphibia; order Anura; family Ranidae; genus Lithobates; species Lithobates clamitans. Next base: position 11,001,248 of record JBBGZY010000399.1, on the reverse strand, counting down.
ACGGGGGGCGGGGCCACCCGGTGACCCCGCCCCCCTCTGACGCACGGTGACTTGACGGGACTTCCCTGTGACATCACTGGGAATGCCACAGGGAAGTCCCGTCCTGTCCCGTGCGTCAGAGGGGGGTGGGGTCACCGGGTGGCCCCGCCCCCGTTATTAAAGAACTGTCAGACGAGGAGCGCCGTCACACAGCGGGAGCCTCCCTCCATGCCAGCATGGGTGCGGAGCGGCCCGGAGAAGAAAATGAAGAAGAGAAGAAGAGAAGAAGAGAAGAAGATGAAGAAGATGAAGAGAAGAGCGGGAGCCTCCCCCATGCCATGGGTGCGGAGCGGCCCGAGGAGAAGAAGATAGAAGACGCTGCGGAGGAGATGCTGGACGAGAACGCCGGAGGAAGAACCAGAAGAGCCAGAAGAACCAGAAGATGAAGGAAGATAGAAGAAAGAAGAAGTATTTAAATAAAGGAATTGTCAAAAACTGTCTCTTGTCATTTTTAACATTTTTGACAGTTTTTTAGTGAAATGGTAGGGGTACTTTTGTACCCTCTTACCATTTCACACAGGGGGGGCCGGGATCTGGGGGTCCCCTTGTTAAAGGGGGCTTCCAGATTCCGATAAGCCCCCCGCCTGCAGACCCCCACAACCACCGGCCAGGGTTGTGGGGATGAGGCCCTTGTCCTCATCAGCATGGGGACAAGGTGTTTTGGGGGGCTACCCCAAAGCACCCTCCCAATGTTGAGGGCATGTGGCCTGGTACGGTTCAGGAGGGGGGGGCCGCACTCTCGTCCCCCCCTCTTTTCCTGCGGCCTGCCAGGTTTCGTGCTCGGATAAGGGTCTGGTATGGATTTTTGGGGGGACCCCACGCCGTTTTTTTTTTTGGCGCGGGGTTCCCCTTAAAATCCATACCAGACCTGAAGGGTCTGGTATGGAATTTAGGGGGAACCCCACGTCATTTTTTTTTTAAATTTTGGCCGGGGTTCCCCTTAATATCCATACCAGACCTGTAGGGCCTGGTATGGAATTTAGGGGGACTCCCACGTCATTTTTTTTTTAAATTTTGGTTCGGGGGTTCCCCTTTGGGGAATTCCCATGCCGTTTTTATCAATGAACTTCTATGTGTATTGTTGGCAATGCAATAGCCGCGGTAGTTTTAAATGGCTTTTTTCCTTCAAAATGTCATTTTGCTGTCAGACTGTTCTAAACACAGGAAACATGCGCCCCTTTACAGGCATACTATAGACACCCCCCAGGTACGAAATTTAAAGGGATATTACACTTTTATTGTTTGACTTTAAGCATTATTAAAATCACTGCTCCTGAAAAAATGGCCGTTTTTAAAAAAAATTTTTGCATTGATCCATGTCCCCTGGGGCAGGACCCAGGTCCCCAAACACTTTTTATGACAATAACTTGCATATTAGCCTTTAAAATTAGCACTTTTGATTATTCATGTTCGTGTCCCATAGACTTTAACGGTGTTCGCGTTTTCGAATGAACTTTTTTCCTGTTCGCATGTTCTGGTGTGAACCGTACAGGGGGGTGTTCGGCTCATCCCTATTCAGGAGCCACCCGAAGCTGGGTAGGGCGGAGATCACCTGTTCCCGGTGTGCCAGCAGCTGGTCCCTGCTTTGGGACAGAACCAGGAGGTCGTCGAGGTAGTGGTAGAGCCGCACCCCCTTTAACCTTATGAGAGCTACTGTGGCTAAGAGGATTTTTGAAAAGACCCGAGGGGAAGTTGTCAACCCGAAGGGGAGGCAAATAAACTGCAGATGATCCTGTCCTACTTGGAAACGTAGGTACTTGTGAAGCCCCTCTTCTACTGGGACGTGGAAGTAAGCGTCCTTCAAATCGATGGAAATCATCCAATCGCCTGGCTGAATAGCTTGCTGAATGGTCGCCAGAGTTTCCATCTTGAATTTCCCTTGCACTATAAACTTGTTCAGGTAGGTCAGGTCTATGACCGGGCGCCAAGAGCCACTCTTTTTTTGAACTAGGAAAAGAGGGGAGTATACCCCCTGAAACCATTCGTCTCTGGGGACAAGTACAACTGCTCCTTGAGACTTCAGAAGGTCCACATAGGACAGTAGGGCCTGTCTTTGTTCTTCCGACCGGGGTAGAAGAGTGGAGACAAATCTGGGAGGAGGAACATTGGAGAAGGTCCATCTGTGACCTGTCGAGACTGTTCTTATTACCCAAAAATCCGAGATCGAGGCCACCCAGACGTGCCGGAAGAGGCTCAGCCGTGCCTCTACCCGACCCGCCTGGGCGGGCGCAATCTCAAAAGGACTTTGCCTGCTCACGACCACTTGATGTCTGGCCTTTAGTGGACTTACGAAAGGAAGCTTGACCTCTGTTCCAGCTCTTCCTAAAGTCCCTACCGGGCTTGTAAGAGCGAGCTTCCCTGGATCGCTCTGGAGAACGTCTTCTAAACTGAGGTTTCTTCCGACCAAGAAGGCGTCTATCCTGGGGAAGGAAGCCCGACTTGCCACCCGTGGCACGCGATATGGCATCGTTGAGTTTGTTGCCAAACAGTGAGGATCCCTCAAAGGGAATCTTACACCAAGCCTGTTTGGAAATAGGGTCAGCAAGCCAAGGACGTAACCATAAGGCCCGCTTAGCCGTAACCGAGGACAACATAATTCGCGCCAAAAGGCGTATCAAATCAATGGATGCCTCCCCCAAGAAGACTGCTGCTAGCTTTAATTCTGCAGCTGCTGAACTTCCTGCTAGCTCCTCTGAAATTCCCTTAAGGAAGGAATCCACATTTTCCGTCCAAGCCTCCATGGCTTTTGACATGGCTGCCAGGGCCAAAGCCGGTTTACAGGCCGTGCCGGCCAGCCCATAGATCCTCTTCAGATCCTGGTCAATCCTTCTCTCGAGACCATCCTTGAAGGATACCGTATCCTCTAGGGGAAGTGTGACATGTTTAGCCAGCCGCATTAGGGCAGCGTCCACAAGGGGAGCATTCTCTAGGTACTTTACCTCTTCCGACTTGAAGGGGTACAATCTGGAGGCTTTATTGACCATAGAGGACTTCCTGTCCGTCTTGCTCCATTCCTCATCTATAATCTCTTTCAGCTCTGAAAGGAGCGGGAAACTTGAACGCTCTTTTCCAAGGTGTTTGAAGAATTTCTTCTGTTTAGCTGGGGGAGTAGCGGGATCCTCCCATTTAAGGGCCTCCTTGATTGCTTTAATTAAAGGTGACACCATGTTGAAATCGAAGCCTCCAATTTCCTCTTCTTCCTGAGGATCATCATCTGAGGAATCAAGAGAGGCCGCATAAGGTTGAGAAGTGCCCGGGTCATCACGGGTCTCATCAGCCGGAGGGCCAGACAGTGAAGTAGACTGGCTCAGCGTGTGGGGAGAGTCCAGCTCTTTTAGGGATTGCTGTACCACACGTTTAACTAGAGATTCCAAGTGTTGGTTCTCTGTTTCCTTTTCCCTGGCCGCCCGGGCATAGCACCGATCACATAGTGATTTGCTCTCCGGAACTCTTGTTCCACATCCCCAGCAGGCCCTTCGATCGGAGCGGTGTCTGGAGGAGGAATGAGATCGTCTCCCCTGGTGGTGGTCTCCAGATGCAGAGTCTCGTCTGGATCTTGAAGGAGACTGGCGTTGTGGCCTGGCAAGGTCTTTATCATTCTGGACCGAAATCTGAGGGTCCGATCTAGAAGGGCTGGGAGAAAAAAACACAGTAGGGACCAACATCAGATAACGCATGTACCATGCGGCTGACTTTCCACCCCTCCCCTCTTAAGCACATACCTTGTGCGAGAGGGCTGGCCACTTAAAGGCGGGGAATTATCCATGATTTTGCAGAAGAAGTGCGACACAATGCAGCTGGTCTGCAGAAAGAAAAAATGGCCTGAATGGGCCAATAAACCAGTAAGGAGGAGTCTTTTGCCCTAAAGTGAATATAAAGCGAATATAACATATCATCATAAAAAGGGAAAAAAAATTATTTTTTTTTTAAAACATGAATTACACTTAGTAAAATACACTTAGTAAAATATATGTATATAAAATTTTTTTTTTTTTTTCAACATGAATCGAATTAAATAATTTTATTATATTATTCTTCTCCCCCTTTTTTTTTTTTTAAGTTTTCAGCATACACAGTGTATACCTATGTACTGCAAACACTCACCTAGCGTTGACCAGAGCTGGGCATGGGGAAGACCGCTCCACTCCCGTTCACTGTGAGGGAAATCCCACTGTGAGGGAGTCTAAGAGCGGAATTTGAAGCTCCCCGCCCATGACGTCACCGCCCAAGACGCGCCTGCGCCGTAGGTTGACGATCGTACCGCGCATGCGCGGTTCCAGAGCATTACGCCGTACTACGCATGCGCGAGCCAAGCCTCGGTCCCGAGGAGGCTACTGCGCACGCGCGAACGGCGCGAACGCCGTACCCGGAAGTGCTAAGGCGAGCTGGAACGCACCAGCGCTCCAGCCGCCATGAGGGGCGGAAAAGGACCCAAAAGTGACCGGACTCCTGCAATAGAAGCCGGAGACACCTGGGGGAAGACATAATACACAGAGAAACACTGCCATGGAGACATACATAATACTTCCAACCTTGCCAGCCGTTGATGCGTCCAGAATTTCGGCATACAGAGGCAACCATCCCTCCACCACAAGGGGAAAACCTTCAGCCTCAGACACTACTCGCCCACCCATGGCTGGGCCCTGAGCTGCACCGCAAGAGGTATGCCATAATCCTGGATTCGTTCGACCGGACGCGAACATCTTGAGTAGGTCCATTGGAGGAGGACAAAAAAGGAACGCAGTAGCTAGTGGTGAGTACTCATTTATGGGAATGGGGTCCTATAGCATTGGAGAGGAGGCGGGGTTAACCCACACGTAGGCTGCCATGGAGTCTGTCAGGAAATTTATTTTATTATTATTATATTATTTTTTATAATTATTTATATTTATTTATTATAATTTATGATTTTGTGTTTCAAACTTCATCATACCCGGGATATCTACTAGACTCTTGGTGGACAGATTTAAGTGTGTTATTGCTAAGAATTACAGGCCTACAATATAAAACGCCAAATTTCTATGCAAAACAATTGTACCACTTTGAGACGCAAAAATCTGAAATCATCATACCACCAGGGAGGTTAATGGACTAATTCTGAAGCAGTGTCAGACAACCTGTAGCCCCTGTCTGTAACTACAAATCCCGATATGTTTGATTGCCAACAACTAGCAAGGCCTTATTTGTCTGTAACGTATTAAAACCATTTCTAGGCAGTATCAAGCATTTAAAGCTTTCTGTTAACCATAGCTTGATCATAGTGGGTGACTGTTGGTTATTAAGCCAAAATTTACTAAATAAAAATGGAAATCTGAGATAAATTAAATGAATATAAATAAATACATAAGCAACAGAAAACATAGCTCTACTAGATATTGTTTTGACATAGGTAAGAAGATTACCTTCCCATACAGACACAAGTCAAAAATGTGTTTCTAGGCTGCAAAAGTCTAGCTGTCTAGCTGTCCTGAAAAGCAATTATAAAATGCTCTATACTCATCAAAATTCTGCATAATGTTAAAAATGGCACATTTGAGTTATCTACTCACTCAAAAAGTTAAAATAGTAGCACACAAAAATGTTAACACTTCATGTTTAATTTAATAGAATGGAAGGCCTGATTTATTAAGCTGAAGTAAAAGTCCAACCTGTCAACATTTTACTGTTGTTTGTGTCCCCATTGAGGAGGCTTCTTCGATGGTCATTTGATCATTACATAGGCCTCTTAAAGCGTGAGTTTAGTTAAAAAAAAAAAAAAAAGCACAAAGAACATTACTTACCATCCCTGCGATGCATTCCTTCTGCTGCAGTTCTCCTCCATCAATCCCACAACCACATTCTTCCAGTGCGGTGGGGGTTAACAGAACTGTGTGAGCTGTGGCAATTATTAAGAGTGCCCAACAATGCTTGCCCTTTCCACTTAGCTCCTCCATTCATGGAAGCCATACTACAGATTTTATGAATGAAACGTGAATGGAGGAGAAGCAGGAAAGGTCCAACCTCTCTATTCATATATTGTGTTTCATTCATAGAACCTGTAGCATATCTTCTATTAATTGAGAAACTGGTCAGAAAGGGTGGGCATAGTTGGGCACTGTTGGTGAGGAAAAATATTTCACCTAAACTAGGAGACAGAAGCACAAGGGGCATCACAAAACTTTAGCTTTAACAAATATTAAAGCTTTCTAAGTATAAATATAAAGTATAATGTCTCACCAAAAGTAATGCTAAATAAAAATAGGTAAATGAAAAAGAAAAAAATACCACAAAACCTGTGTGCTGAGACACAATTTAATTAATACACTCAGGACACAGAATAGCACACTAAACCCATAGGCTATAAATATTAGGTAAACACAGAAAAAAAATTGCACTTACTTAAAAAAAAGTAATGCAGCAACCTATATTCTAGACACAAAGAATATACAAACATAATTATCTAAAAGGTGCACAAAACCAGTGTCTCTATAGTGATCAATACAATAATATGTGTGTGAAAAAAATAACGTTAACTCATATTAAACCATAATGAACAATGTGCATTAAATAAATGGTGAAATAGTCCCAAAACCTATAATTCACTTATGGATAACAAAGAAGTAAACTTTAAAGAGAAATATATAAAAGTCCAAATGTAAAATCTTGAAAATGATGAAAGTTCACGTGTAAGAATCCCAAACCACCTCACAGATAAGTGTGCCAGTTTCCTTACCAAACAGTAATGATCTCCAAACGATAAGAGACCATCAGCGCAGAAACTATCCAATTTGGGGGCCCCAGCTCAGGACACCACTGTCTCCACCGCCTCCACAGTCCTTCACTGGTTATCCAAAGCCAGCGACTCAAAGTAAAATCAGGCAGGAGAAAGAACAAAAGACCATAGAGTAGTATGCTAAAATAAAACATATGATTTATTTAAAGTAGAGTAACACAGGCTAAACACCCCACAACACATCATATGCCACTGACCCCATCTAAATATCATATAATTTAAATATTATATAATTTAAATGCGTCAGTGTAACTTAAGTTTGTATTGTGATAAATTTGAGGCTGTACTTTAAACTTTTTTGCTGCCACCAACATAAGGTTTTCAGTGGAAAAATGTATTCCCTTCTGCTATATGCTCATGGTCACTTCTGTCCCCTAGACTCTGACGATTATTGCATATCTGTGATCAGTGGCTGAAAAACTGTGCATTGCAACCATTTATTAAAAAAATTGACCACCTCCACCTCCACTACTTTTTTCATTTGCAAAAAGGAACAATGTTATTTATTAACTCAATACAGTTTTGTATTTTGGATTTCATGGGGATATTGTATGCTGTGTAGTGTTTCTGTGCGTAATAATGATTTTAGTGTATATTTATAGAAAATATTGTTTGGGAACCATTTGTGCAATAATTGGAGGATGTACAAAATAAACAGCAACATATTTTATTCTACTAGACCTGTGCCTTTAGATGGTGGGTAGTTTACAAAATTGTGAAAGATGTAATTAAAAAATAGCAAACAATGATAAAAATTGAAAAACAGCAGAAATTGTCTGGCTATTTGACCTTAAAAGTGAAGAACAGGTTCCTGATAGCGAAAGGGTTCATTAAATTTACATTGTTTACACTGTTTACACTGCTTCTTAAATGAATTTCCTTTATTTATTTTTTACCTTTAATTTTGCATTTATGTATGCTAACAACCCTTTTTTGTATTGTTTTTTAAAGATTTAGGTTTTAGCAAACATCTGTAGGAATTGTATTTTATATAGAAAATTCAGGGATAGCATTTTGTAACTGCTTTACTTAAAAAGTGAGAACATATAAAATTAACAATGCCCCCAATGCAGCGCTTTACACATCTATTAATCTCTTGATAAAGTATGAAGTTATACCAATGTAACACAGTGTAAAAGAATAATCACAGTATAATCATGCAAGAATCACAATTCCTTATAGCAACATCAGTGTCCAATATTCTTTAACTATAATAACCAAGTGTCCAAGGTGTCCATTTTTCCTCTCCATAAACACAAACTCTTCACCAGCACACGTGAGCTGTTGTTGTGAACCTAGACAGTGTGTGGACACAGAGATGAGCCTTAGATAGTCCTAGGGCAGCAGGACTTCAATTTGTAACAGTGTTTTTAATGCTGATGTGCGGAGCTATAAATTGAGAAGTTAAACTAAGGAGAATGTCATGTGTGAATCTGAGGTTCTGGATTGAAAAGCAAATTTAGGCTTGTTACCTAAAAAAATAGCACTTTTGCCTCTCTTGAGAAATAGAGACTTAAGGAAAATATGATTGCATTTCCTATTTTCCTATTTCCTTCACACAGCACACGAGTGGTGTGCTGGGTGAAGAGTTTGTGTTTATGAAGAGGAAAGATGGACACTTGGGTGTTTTATTTAACCACTTCAGCCCCGGAAGGATTTACCCCCTTCCTGACCAGAGCACTTTTTTGCGATTCGGCACTGCAACGCTTTAACTGACAATTGCGCGGTCGTGCGACGTTGTACCCAAACAAAATTTCTGTCCTTTTTTTTCCACAAATAGAGCTTTCTTTTGGTGGTATTTGATCACCTCTGCGGTTTTTATTTTTTGCGCTATAAACAAAAAAGTGCGACAATTTTGAAAAAAATGCATTATTTTTTACTTTTTGCTATAATAAATATCCCCCAAAAATGTATAAAAAAACAATTTTTTTCCTCAGTTTAGGCCGATATGTATTCTTCTACATATTTTTGGTAAAAAAAAAAAAAATCGCAAAAAGCGTATATTGATTGGTTTGCACAAAAGTTATAGCGTCTACAAAATACGGGATAGTTTTATGGCATTTTTATTTCATTTTTTTTTATTAGTAATGGTGGCGATCTGTGATTTTTATCAGGACTGCGACATTATGGTGAACACATTGGACATTTTTGACACTATTTTGGGACCATTGTCATTTATACAGCGATCAGTGCTATAAAAATGCATTGATTACTGTGTAAATGACACTGGCAGTGAAGGGGTTAACCTCTAGGGGGCGATGAAGGGGTTAAGTGTGTCCTAGGGAGTGATTCTAACTGTGACCGGGGAGGGGCTACAACACACAAGACAGCGATCACTGCTCTCGATGACAGAGAGCAGTGATCTCTGTCCTGTCACTAGGCAGAACGGGGGAATGCTTTGTTTACAAAAGACCAATAATACTGCACGTCAAATCAATTTCTAGTAAAACCACCAGTGATATGAACAATAACTGTGAACCATATCACATAGATAAATTGCATGTTCAATCAGTTGACATACCCTCCAATCAAAAAATAATAAATAATAATGTGTAGCAATGCTAAGTGCAATGCACCAATGTGCGATGCAATAAACCAATGCAACTCCCAAAAAAGAAATAATAACAAAGTGCAAAGTGCTAACAATATGGATTAAAAAGAACAAAAAAGCAATCGATGTGGACAATGTCACATGATAAACTGCGTATCCAAACAATATAAACTTCTAGCATAACCACCAATAATGTAAACAATAAATGTGAATGATATCCCATAAATGCGTATTCAATCGGTTAGCATATCATAATAATAGATACAAATAATTATGATGTGTAAAAAATATTAAGTGCACTACATCAACATGTAATGCGATTAACCCAATGCGACTCCCAGAAACAAATATACAAAGTGCAATGTGCTAACTATGTGGATGGTAAAAATGCATAATAAATTTGCAAATAAACAAATAAAATATACAATGTCAATATACACAAGTAGTATAATAAGTGTCCAATCCCCTAGGGGTTGGTAGCAAATGAAGGTAAAAATAGTGCAGTCCAAACACCATGCAGTGCAATATTTAATGCAACTTCAAAGTGAGAATGTATTGTGCAGTCCAAAAACATGCAATGCAATTTTCAATGCGATTTCCAATATGAACAGCAAACAATCCTTCTAAGAGTGAGGAGAAGTGCAGGTGTAATGATGGCAGATGTCTAATTCATCCAATTTTATTCCGATGTGCGGTGACCATTTCCCCCAGCCTCTCACCTGCAGTGGCGGCCCCCAATGAGCCGAATCAAGCTTGAATCCACAGGTGGATGGGGGTATGTGGAGACCGGGGCAGTTTCCAAGAGCAACTTCCAATCGAGGTCCCAGCTCCCAAAGGGAGTATAAGTTGACACACACTCACATCGGTATTTCTCAAATATATAATGAAAGGAAAAAAGTGGGCTCCATAGTGTAGTAGATTAAAAATTATTTTAATTAAATCGCTGTAGTAACTTACATAGAAATAAAGAAACGATCAGCAGATGAAAGTAAGGCTTCCGGGTTCGGCCGTCCCCTGGAAGCAGCGGCACCTGGCTCCTCCCACCCTGATGCGTTGCGTCACACTACACGTGACTTTATGAAAGGAATGATCATATGCTTTGATTAAAGCTTGATGCACTTGAGGTTTATTAAAGAATGTATTTATCAAACCTCTTACAAAATAAAATATACTGAGATATCACATAACTAAGATATGCAATTTAAAATCTGTGCATGTCTGCTTACTTTTATCCTTTTATGTCGATGTATACTGTTATATGGAGGTTCACAGGTATTAATGGACTACAGTGTTAGTGTCCTTTTACATAGGCTTTTCATTCAGCAGGGGATCTGTGAGCAAACAATACTTAGTACTCGCAGACTAAGTAGAGGACAAGTTCACAAATTTGGTTGAAAACAGGAGTGGGTGCCTGTTTTCTTTAATATAGTACTACTACTGGGTACTAAGTATTACTTTAAGCGATTTCCTGTAAAATTGTATGTTTGTACACTCAACCTGGTGTTTTAGAGGGGCTGAGGTTCTTGAAAAGGTCAAAGCAAAGAACAGAGAGTCCATCCTAATAAGCAGCTCCTATGGGAGTAGCCCTACATTATAAAGCCGATTGCACCACAATCAAGAATCTGCAAAAGTAGAGTATACCAGCAATTTGCATGCTTAGGGTACAGCCATTTATTAGTCACAGAACAAGCAATCAATATGTGCCATACACCTAATGTACAAAACAGCAGGAATTAGACATCCAAAATGCACAACTAAAGCCCAAGCTGACCACTGTTTGCAAGCAAATAGCACCAAAAAAATAGAAAAAAGCAATTCTTTTTTTTTTTGATGGTTTATTTCTTGTAATGTGATTGCTATACTTAGTATTTAAAATATATTTGTTTCACTTTATTTCTGAGGCTATTGCATGGAGAGGTGAATTACTGGTGCTGCAACCTTAGGTAACACAGCTTTCGTGTTAGGAATTTATTGTGTTACGTCTAGTAGTGAACCACTAGGAAAAACAGAAGCAACCATACGATAATCTGATCGTTGACAGTTCATCCAAAATTATCCAAAGGGACAAATACTAAAATTGTTCCCTTACAATACCAGAGTGTGCAATTTTTGTTTTAGCAGGACAGTATTCATCCGGAAAAAAAAGACGGAAGAGCAAAGCCACACATGTTCAGAAATGAAAGAATACATTACAATACAATACAATACAACACATTCAGGGGCAGACTGACAACTAGACATGTGCACAATGATGGGAAAGATCCTGCGAGCCACACAAAACTTAGTGAAACACTACTCAGCTGCGTGCGTTAAACACCTCTCATTCGCGTGCAAATGACAAATGTAAAAAAGATTACGCTGCCCTAGAGTGTGTTAGATATGCTAATAAATTATAGCATGATAGAACAACTGCTTCTAAATAAAAGCATGTGGATGTGGGAAAAACAATACCTCTACAAGGTAAGCGGACCTAATAATAGATAAATACTATGAATACAAATATGAAATATGACAAATGCATATAAACGCATTAAAGTATAAATGCAAATTCAAATGTGAAATATCACAGATTAACGCATCAAAGTGCACAAGTACCAATAAGCATAACTGAATCACAGCATTACTAGATGAATAAATGACTACAATGAATAAATGAATACAAACGCATCAAAGTGCATATGTGCCAATATGCATAACTAAATGACAATATTACTCAAATTTGCAAAATATAAATGCATACAGTGCAAATGTGCACATAAACATACTTATTACAATATAAATATCTATATATGAGCATGTAAAAAGTGCTAAGTGCAAAAAACACAAAACAAAAAGTAATTTGGTGTCGCACAGTTCATGTGTAAAAAAGTCCTCAATGGAACCAAAAAATATAGTTCACCATGAAGTTCTACAAAAGGTATAAAGGTGCCTAAACGTGATGTCCACTGGTGATAAAATCAAACTTGCTAATAATTCTCAAAATACCACAGACCATGCAATGGTGCGATTCAGTGACCCCAAAGATAATGCGCTCACCTCAGAGCGTGTGACCAAGTCCCTAGACAAAGTCAAACCACGCTTGTGAACCACCCCGGGTTCTAAGTAGGTCACAGGATCCCAGGCTCCAATGCAGTAAAGAGTATATAGATGGGAAGAAAAAATTACATAGTATAATACCGTTTTAAAATTTATTAAAAGATATAGATACTCTCCCCAAAAGGGGTACTCGCAATATATAGGTGCTTCAGTGCACCGCTCTAAACATGGCAAGTATGATATTTTTCGTGAGGGTACGGTGTGCGTCTCCTCAATAGGCAACTCAGCTGTCTCTCGCTCCGTCCTGGCCCCTCCCCTATGCGTGTTCGACACAGGGATCATGTGTCATCATCAGGGGGATACTGACATGTGCACAACAGAAAAATTAGTTTTGTTTCTGTTAGTTTCTGTTGATTTGTAATGATTCATAATTTCGTAAGACGTGGGTTTTCGTATTTGAACTCGTTCGTATTTTCGTAAGAGTTATATTTACGTTGATTTGAAATGATTTGTATTTCTGTGAGTCTAATTTCCATTGATTGGAAAATCGTACTTTCGTAGATTAAGTTACATTCGTACTTTCGTTAGAATACATTTTCCATTTATTCGAAATACTACTCATCGTAATTTTGTAATTTGTAATTTCGAGAGATTGACTGCCTCATTTATTCGTACTTTCGTAACATTGTTTTTGTAGATTCGTAATCGGAGCATAATTCGTATCTTTACGCAATGTGTCAGAATGGCGCTATGCTACTAACGTGCTTTGAATGGATTTGTACTAAGTACATCGCGGTTAATCGTAATTATTCGAAATCTCGTAATTTACTTTCGTTTTTGACACACGGCTATAGCCTCTGCCCCGGACACCATTTTAAGAGGGTGTACAGTGGTGTGGCGAGGGAGGAGCAGAGAGCAGAGCAGAGTGGGATTGTTGGGTTTGTGGTTGTTTTTGTGTGGTGATTTGGTAGTTTTTTTTTTTAACTAGAATGTCTGGGAGTGAGAATGGACGTGTGAGTCTTGAGAGTGAGAATGTTGGTGTTAGTCAGTGTGTTGATGTGAGAGTTGTTGGTGTGACTGAGAGTGGAGGGGAGGAGTGGATTGGAGGGGAGGCGTGGAGTGGAGCAGTGGAGTGGAGGGGAGAGCAGGTGTGGAGGGGAGGAGAGGCAGGGATTGGAGGGGAGGCGTGGAGTAGAGGAGAGGCGTGGAGGGGAGGAGAGGCGTGGAGGAGAGGCAGGCATCGCAGGGGAGGCGTGGAGCAGAGGAGAGGCGTGAAGGGGAGGCATGGAGGGGAGGAGAGGCGAGGATTGGAGGGGAGGCATGGAGTGGAGGGGAGGCGGGGATCGGAGGGGAGGCATGGAGTGGAGGGGAGGCATGGAAGAGAAGCATGGAGGGGAGAGGAGGCATGGAGGAGAGGAGAGGCGTGGAGGGGAGAGGAGTGGAGGGGAGAGTGGAGATGTAGTGGAGTGGTAGCATGGCCAAGGAAGGAGACATGTCTCCCCTCCTATGTCAGAGAATTCGGACTCAGATGTTCAGCAGAGGCAGCGAACCAAGAGACAGAGATCAAGGGGACCTGTATATACCAAAAAGGAGAATGCTGCATTGGTTGCTGTGGTGCATACTAGCTCATTCAGCCTTTGCTTTACAGGTTTTTTTTTTTTTTTGTTGCGGGTATAAAACCGCTTCAAAGGTTTACTGCAATAGTATACCAACAGTACCATATCCCAGTCCCCTGGTAAAAGGAAAAAATGTTTATGAGCGACTTGCCCTTTTACCTGTGACTTGCTGGGACCCTATACTGTATATATATATATATATATATATATATATATATATATATATATATATATATACATATATACATAATATATCTAGTAATAGAATTAATATATAAATATATACATACACAAAGTGTCAGGAGTATCGAACACTCAAGCTCCTCATTCGAGCATCCAGGGTTTTGATTATGGCACTCTCCTTGACTGTGTGTCAACCTTTAGGGTAATTAATGTGGCCAGTCAATGGGTGGAAACCAAACCTGTTATAAGCCAGCCTAACCCTCACTCGCATGCTTTGACAGAGAGTGATACCTGTATAATTCCTGAACTAGTCCCCTGCCTGCCTTGCTCTGATACTTTGTATTTCTCAGTGTATGACCTTGGACTATTACCTGAACTCAGCCTGCCTTTTACCTAGACTGTCATAGAAAGCCATGTGTCTATCTGCCAACCTCAAGTACCTGTTTGCTTTGCTCAGTTAGCACCTGCCCCGGTGTGGTAGTCAGGCACTATAGCATTGTGTCTAAGACCTGGGAGCAACCACGTATCGGAAAGGCCTGCTTGGCTTATGTGAAAGGGGGCTGCTATAGGCGAAGAACACAGAAGACAGCTATAGTGTCTGACCACCTATGTTGGGGTAGATGTGACAAAAATGTATTTATAGGTGGCAAGTGTAATTTCTATAGTTTATAAATTAGAGTAAAAGTAGAAATGTCACTATGTGAGTTATTCAATAAGCAACCATGTTTACTTTTGTAGTAAACTAATGAGAAAATATCTGCTTTTGCAACAAGATAAAGCTTCTTCATTAGTATTTTTTAATAATTTTAGTAATTTTATTTTAATCATTATTACAAAAGATAACAAATGTCCCAGTCTCCCTGTTCTTACCTTGCAGGGAGGTGAGCATTCAGATCCCTAGTGGTCAAGAGGGCCGCTAAATACCAGGGCCAAGGTAGGCCATAAGTTCAGATGTATCTCTCTCTTGGAACTCTGGGAAGTGGAGGTGCTGCGCTGGCAATGGCATAGATATTAAGGAATAATTTTCTATGGAAAAAACATAAAATAAGTAACACTAGTTTATTTCATATATACGTCAAAAGAACATTTTTGCAATGTATGCACTCCTTGACACAGTCCTTTACTGACACACACTGATATACTCTCATCCACTTAAAATATACATATACACACAGACACACACTGACCCATAAAGACAGACACACACCTTAACTGACAGACACAATGACCAATGAATGAACTGCTTCGTACACAAAGACAGACTGACCCATACATACACAGAGTCACAGACAAACCCATACACACCCACATTGACCCATACACCCACAGACTGACCCCATACTCGCTCACACACACTGACAAATCAATATTATTTATTTTAAAAAAAAGTCATACAAGTTTATTATTATAACATCCTAAAAGTGGGGTGTACTGTTAATACTTACTATGCAGTGCTCAAAAACTCATGTGTGGATCTATTTGATTCTTCCTCACACAGTATGATCTCTTTTTCGGGTTTACAACCTCAGCCTTATTTTTTTTTGGGGGGGGGGGTAGAGAGTCAGCCAATTGTCCCAAAAAGATTTAGGTAAATAATATGTTTAGGCAATCAATGTTGTACCACTTGAGATGGGCCTGCCCCCCCACCCAAAAAGAAATCATTGAATAATATACACTGAGGCTGATCCCAGCTTCTCATGCTCTCTCAGTCTCTACATTGTGATTGATACTTTATCGTATGTTCATTAAACATATTAATTTTGGTAAATATCTTGACATGCACTATAATTGGTTTTGTTGTATTTATTATTTGGCATCTAATCTTGGAACAGGTTGAATTAACAATAGCTTTATAGATTTGATAAAGATAAGAAGTAGTACAATTACTCAATTTCAAAGCTTAGGTCATTGTAGCCCAGCTTTGGGAGATTAACTTTGAGAAATGTCATCTGCTCCATCAGCTGTGGGACCAGTTGTGATCTCTGTGGGCACAGAATATTTCCAGTGATAGAAAATACCTGCTCACTTTGGACAGAGGTCAGGGGGCAGGAAAGTAGCTCTTGGGCCACCATGGAAAGAGCAGGCCAAATACCCCTCTTCTCATCCCAATACTGTAATGCATCTGTAGTAGAGGGCAAATGTGGTTCTGACAGATAAAGTTTAACATGATCTGACACATGGCTTTGTTTCATGGTGGGCAGTCTTGTGGGTCCAACTAAAGAATGTAATGCCTCACTTCAAACGTCAGGTGTTCTGGTGGAGTGCGCAGCAGTGGTGGTGCTGATATCAGTAGGTGATGGTGGCACAATGTCACTATGAGGCTCCTCCTGCTCTTCTTCCTCATCACCCTCTAACGGCATAAACAATTTTCTGTGACTGTCACACACCCTCTGGAATAATAGATCCCTATAGGTGGTAAGGGGACTCCTGAGGAATGCCATTTTTCCCTTGATTTGTGGATCGCACATAGAGGTAAGCATTAGCTCAGGGCATGCCTCTATGAGCTTGTTCATCCTTCGATTTAATTGGGTCTTCAGTCTCCTTACAAAAATGTTGTAATAAAAGAAAATTTCCCTGTAGGGTTTTTTAGCAGCAATTGTGAGTCAATAAATTTGTAAAAGTATAATGATTTTATTATCAAAAAAAGCAAATAGACAATATAAACACATGAGTTAAAACATGAGCTCCGGGTATATACAATGCGAAACTAGTACATTAGAAAAGGGGAAAAATCACAATATTGGCAATACCATAAAGGTTGAAAAAAGGGTAAAATTATCTAATCCTGCAACCTACAATGATTGAATTGTGGTTGTGCTGTCCGATGTTTGGAACAAAGCCCCAATGCATTTTGACCTATATATTTATGGTCTTCCTCAGGGGGTTCATGTGTTTCTATAATTACATCAAAAGACAATTTTCAATCATAGGAAATATGATATCCATTCATAGACATTTATGTATGTATCATGTATAAAATTCAAAAAACAAAACAATAATTGCATCATATTTACCCTCTTCGTTAAATTAGTTTGCTTATCCAGAGACTTCTTATTAAAACAAACACACACGAATTAGAAAATTGTTATTCCCACTGGTGGTCTTGAAGGCTGCTGGGGAGCTGTCCCCACCTCGACACCGTAGAGGGCCGCCCACGGCCGCGGGACTTACAAGTGATCACAAATTATTTGGCACTCCAAAAGGGGGGGAGTGAGGACCATAGGCACCTGGAAATCATTACAATTGAGGTAATTAGTATATTATATACATATTGATTTTTAGGGTAATTAAGCTAATGGAGAGATTAACATTTTTTAGAAAAATTGAAATTTTATATATATATATATATATATATATATATATATATATATATATATATATAGTGGCTTGCAAAAGTATTCGGCCCCCTTAAACTTTTCAACCTTTTGCCACATTTCAGGCTTCAAACATAAAGATATAAAATTTTTATTTTTTGTGAAGAATCACCAACAATTGGGACACAATTGTGAAGTAGAACGAAATCTTTTAAATTTTTGAAACTTTTTTAACTAATAAAAAAATGAAAAGTGGGGCGTGCAAAATTATTCGGCCCCCTTGCGTTAATACTTTGTAGAGCCACCTTTTGCTGCGATTACAGCTGCAAGTCGCTTGGGGTATGTCTCTATCAGTTTTGCACATCGAGAGACTGAAATTCTTGCCCATTCTTCCTTGCAAAACAGCTCAAGCTCAGTGAGGTTGAATGGAGAGCGTTTGTGAACAGCAGTTTTCAGCTCTTTCCACAGATTCTCGATTGGATTCAGGTCTGGACTTTGACTTGGCCATTCTAACACCTGGATACGTTTTATTTGTAAACCATTCCTTTGTAGATTTTGCTGTATGTTTGGGATCATTGTCTTGTTGGAAGATAAATCTCCGTCCCAGTTTCAGGTCTTTTGCAGACTCCAACAGGTTTTCATCCAGAATGGTCCTGTATTTGGCTGCATCCACCTTCCCCTCAATTTTAACAATCTTCCCTGTCCCTGCTGAAGAAAAGCAGGCCCAAACCATAATGCTGCCACCACCATGTTTGACAGTGGGGATGGTGTGTTGAGTGTGATGAGCTGTGTTGCTTTTACGCCAAACATATCGTTTTGCATTGTGGCCAAAAAGTTCGATTTTGGTTTCATCGGACCAGAGCACCTTCTTCCACATGTTTGGTGTGTCTCCCAAGTGGCTTGTGGCAAACTTTAGACGAGACTTTTTATGGATATCTTTGAGAAATGGCTTTCTTCTTGCCACTCTTCCATAAAGGCCAGATTTGTGCAGTGTACGACTGATTGTTGTCCTATGGACAGACTCTCCCACCTCAGCTGTAGTTCTCTGCAGTTCATCCAGAGTGATCACGGGCCTCTTGGCTGCATCTCTGATCAGTCTTCTCCTTGTCTGAGCTGAAAGTTTAGAGGGACAGCCAGGTCTTGGTAGATTTGCAGTGGTCTGATACTCCTTCCATTTCAAAATGATCGCTTGCACAGTGCTCCTTGGGATGTTTAAAGCTTAGGAAATCTTTTTGTATCCAAATCCGGCTTTAAACTTCTCCACAACAGTATTACGGACCTGCCTGGTGTGTTCCTTGGTCTTCATGATGCTCTCTGCGCTTTCAACAGAACCCTGAGACTATCACAGAGCAGGTGCATTTATACAGAGACTTGATTACACACAGGTGGATTCTATTTATCATCATCAGTCATTTAGGACAACATCGGATCATTCAGAGATCCTCGCTGAACTTCTAGAGTGAGTTTGCTGCACTGAAAGTAAAGGGGGCTGAATAATTTTGCATGCACCACTTTTCAGTTTTTTAATTGCTAAAAAAGTTAAAATATCCAATAGATTTCGTTCCACTTCACAATTGTGTCCCACGTGTTGGTGATTCTTCACAAAAAATTTAAATTTTATATCTTTATGTTTGAAGCCTGAAATGTGGCAAAAGGTTGAAAAGTTCAAGGGGGCCGAATACTTTGGCAAGCCACTGTATATATACATATATATATATATATATATATATATATATATATATATATATATATATATATATATATACATATATACATATATACACATATATACATATATACACATATATACATATATATATATATATATATATATATATATATATATATATATATATATATATATATATATATATATATATATATATATATATATATATATATATAAAGGTGGCCCTGAGCAGGTCTCGTAAAAAGAGAGAAGAGAGAAAAATGCGGGGGTCAATTCCCAGTGTGTGTTGAGTGTTACAAACACTTAAATTAAATTATTTGTTGTTGTAAATATTCATAAATGTTCCAATAATTTAAGTGTATAAAAGTGAAATTAATCAATTTAGGTAAATATTCAAATGTGAAAAAAAATAAAAATAAAAGTTGATATTCATGTATGATCAAATTTTAGTTGTTCAAAGGGAAATCCAGTTAGTGATGTGTTAAAAGTGAATAATGGAAAAAAATAAATAATGTAGTAATAATGTGGAGTAAATTTAAAAATGACAAAAAAGTATAATGTGGTAATTGATATGTGAAAGAGTGAAAACAATAGTGATGATCCCAGTGCGTACTGGGATTATAAGACATGCAGGCCAAGTGATAAAAGAGAAAAAATATGTGAATATGAAGAGAGAAAACTGAGGTGCATGAATAAAGTGAAAGGTGCTCGAAATTATATAACATGCTGAATAGTGCTAAAGTGAATAACAACATGACTAAATACCTGACTGCATGTTTTAAATTATTAGGACTTTAGTCCCTGTGATAGAAAACATCTGGTCCAAAATGTAGATCAGTGTAAATCACTACAAATAACTACAGACTCTAAAAGGGAAAAGGAAACGCAAAAAATATTATTATAAGTAATGAAAGAATTATTATATGTGGCAGAAAGGGTGCTGTTTGCACCATTTGCTGCCTCCTTCTTACCTGATATATCGGTATATCTTTTCATTTCAAAATGAGTGACTTTCAAGGTGAGGAATGGACTAACTTATTGTCAGGCTATGCTAATGTACTAGTCTTGCATTGTATATACCCGGAGCTCATGTTTTAACTCATTTGTTTATATTGTCTATTTGCTTTTTTTGATAATAAAATCATGGGACAGCACAAAGGACTAAAAGATATATATAAATAAATAAACAGACACAACACAACTTCATGTTGGTAAAAATGGCCATGGCATTTATTAAGGGGTTACCCAATAAACAATAATCATTTATAACCAAATCTTTTAACTTAAATTCCATACCATAAATTATTTAATTTATTAATTATATCATGTAGTCCATCCAGAACTTAACTGGATGACAAACCCCCACTAAAAAATGCCATGACGGATTCAAAATAATAATATTTAGGGAGGGAGGGTGGGAGCAGCGTGGTTCTGTTTTCAGCAACGTCCCCTCAGGCGGTGACCGGAGCGGGAAAGCTGCCAGCTATATATAGACACAGCCTGGCTCAATCCCGCCCGATCCAGCCAATCCGGGGACCGTTGCTACCTGCTCCACTCTCTGCCATCTCCTGGGGCAACCTAAAACAAACAGAGAGAGGGGGGAACACTGGAAGATACCATCGCCCTCCGTACTGTCCCATGGAGCCCCGCATGAACGCTAGGGGCTCAGACATTATACTTTTACAAATTTATTGACTCATAATTGCTGCTAAAAAACCCCACGGGGAAATTTTCTTTTTCTACAACATTTTGTTATTCGGGGTGTGCAGCCTTTCAGACTCCTTACATGTGTCATATCATGCTACAGTCTCCTTACAATTTCAGCAACATCTGCAACTATGCCAGCAGGCAAGGGCTCTCTGTTGTTCTGAAAGCCATCCATCTTATTGATAAGATAGGTGAAGAGAGGGATGACTTGAGCCAGACCTGCATTCCCTTGGCTCAATTTTTCAGTAACATTTCAAAAAGGGCTAAGCACCACCACCAGTGCCACCACCGCCACCACCGCCACCACTGCCACCACCTGACTAATTATTTTCCACTCCTCCCTGCTTAGTGGCCTAGTTACACTGATAACATGTTCATTTGACATGGCGTGTATTAGCTTTTGTTGTTCCATAATTCATTCAAGCATCTCTAAAGTGGAGACTACGTCTACCTTCAACCAGTGCTGTGGAAAGCCAGCCTTACTTTGCTCAAGTCTGAGTATATTTCTATCTTTCACACTTCAATGAAAAAGGCCTGTTATCTTTCTACAGGAGTCTAAGATAGCAGACATTTTTCTAGTGCCACTTTCATCATCCACAGCAGCCTTCACAATGAGATGCAGGGCGTGTGCAGAGCAACGAATGCCAACAAATCTGCCATCTCGCACAGCCTTGAGCATGTTTGCTGCAGCATCAGTGACTATAAAGCCCATCTTTGGCCGTGTGCCTGCCTCCTCCCCAAGCCACTCCGCCACCATTTTCTCAAGTGCACGTAAAATATTTAGAACACTGTGCTGCTCGTCCATGACTTCTGCATGCAGTAAGAATGTGCGGAGCCCCTGGTTGAGAGTTACTGCTGCCTTAGCCCCTGTGCTTCTTGTCCCTGCTTTTTGCTTTATTGGTTGCAACTCCTTGGGCTGCAACCAGTGCGCCGTTAATGATAAAAAGGCATGTTGCCCACTGGGAGCGCTCCACAAGTCTGTAGTGAAATGGACAGACTGGCCAGGTGCTCTGCCCAGCTCCTCTTTCAATAATCCTACACCGGAATTATACAAAGATGGTACAATTTTGCGACTAAAGGTAGTACGGCAGGGCAGAATATAGTGAGATGCAACCGCCTTCATGAGTTGTTTAAACGGCTCTCCTTCAACTTTATTAAAGGGTGCTGCCCCGACTGCTATAACTTGCCCTATAAGATGGGTAATTTTATGTGACTGTTTCCAAGACATCCCCCTTGATTGAAAGCCGCTAAATTGTTGCAGCGTGGGCTGCTGTAAAGGAACGGGATGCCTCATGTCAGCTACACAAGAAGTCCCTTAATCTTCCTGCCCCTTGTCCAGCCTTTTGCTGGTAATGGCAGCAGTAGTGCTGCTGCTTGCTCTCTTTTTACTAGGTGGAGCTGCAACTCCATATTCTTCTCTCAGCAGCACTGGTGTATGGTGTGTACGAAAATGGTTATCGATTCTTGCACTGGTTAAATGCCCAAAGTCTCTCCCATGGCTCACTTCCCTGTCACATAATTTGCATTTTGCTAGGCACCCGTCACAACTGAAACAAAATATTCCCTGATTTTGGATCGGCGGTTGCCAGTGGCCGTGAAGAATGTTGTACAATTTCTTCTGGCTGATGGGTATGTGCAGCTTCCGTGGCTTCTGAAGAACTTGGTGGCCTAACAATGGTGGCAGTGGCACTACTTGCATGGGAGGGAGAGTTAGGCAAAACAACAAAGTCGGAAGAGGATAGTAATGGTGCTGACACTCTTTTTTGAAGGTGAAGAGGACTCGGTAAATAACAGAGGGGAGTAATATATAGAAATAATATCATCCCGATATTGGTGTACTTGTAGTGCCTCATCCTCTATATTAAAATAAATTCCTCCTAAGTCAAGACCTTCAAGGGTCGGACTCAAAGGTAATTCTACTTCAGCAGCCTGTTCTGCCTGGTGCCTACTTGGATATACTGAAGTACTATCAAAACAGCTGCTGCTATCTGATTTTGTCTGCTATTTTTACATCTGGAGGCTGAGCAATTCTCTCCTCCTCAAGCTGTAAAATTTCTATTTTTGTCTGCCTAAAATTATGGACACTAGCAACAGCCTTTGCATAAACCACCCGGCCTCTCTTGTAAAAAAGAGTCGGTGTTACAGTTGGCCTCTTTTCCAAAGTTGTTGCTGTGTCACACTGAACTTTTTCCTCTGTTGCTTCCCTCATGGGGAGAATGTGATGAGAAGTAGAGTCCATTATACAATATGTCTATTTTTAAATAGTATTATTATTTATCTTTTTAAAAAAAAAGAATTAAAAAAATTCAAGTAAAAATTGGATCAGGAAAAGAAAGGGATTGAGGAGTATTATTAATTTACTGGTCCTTACAATTAGTCGGGATTAACATGCAACAAAGATCTACTGATCTACTACTACCACCATCAATATCTAGTAGATGCTGCCTGGGCTGGCCTAGGAGTGGTACTGGCTAACACAACAAAAAAAAATATGTAGGGTAGACAGACAGCAAGATAATAAAACATAGTCCCACACTGTCTCACAAAAGGGGAAAAAAATAACTGCAGGAAATCCTAGGAATAATAAATAGTAAGCCTAATTAGAAATTTATAACTTCTCTATCACTCTCTGTGTCACAAGAGAGTGACTCACAAATCCAACACCACCACACCCTGTCTAGAATGCAGTCTGACATAGGAGAAAACAAAAATATCAGAGATATTACAAAATACAAATATAGAATTTAGGGTTGGGCCTAACAGCCCCCTGTTCGGTTCGCATCCAGAACATGCGAACAGGCAAAAAATTAGTTTGAACATGCGAACACCGTTAAAGTCTATGGGACACGAACATGAAAAATCAAAAAAGCTAATTTTAACCACTTCAATACCAGGCACTTAGACACCTTCCTGCCCAGGCCAATTTTCAGCTTTCAGTGCTGTCGCAATTTGAATGACATTTGCGCGGTCATGTAACACTGTACCCAAACAAATTTTTTATCATTTTGTTCCCACAAATAGAGCTTTCTTTTGGTGGTATTTGATCACCTCTGCGGTTTTTATTTTTTGCGCAACAAATAAAAAAAGATCGAAAATTTTGAAAAAAAAACAAACTTTTCTTTGTTTTTGTTAAAAATTTTTGTAAATAAGTATGTTTTCTTCTTCAATGACGGGCACTGATATGGCTGCACTGACGGGCACTGATACGGCGGCAATGATGGGCACCGATAGGTGGCACTGGTATGCTGCACTGATGGGCACTCATAGGTGGCACCGACGGGCACTCATAGGCGGCACTGATGGGCACTCATAGGTGGCATTGATGGGCACTCGTAGGTGGCATTGATGGGTAGTTATGGTTGACACTGATAGTTGGCACAGATGGGCATGGATGGGCACCGATAGGTGGGCACTGATGGGCACAGATGGGCACTGACAGGTGGCACCGATGGACACTGATGGGTGGCACTGATGACACTGATTGTTTGCAGTGATGCCCCTAAGGGTGGCATTGCTGGGCACATGTGGATGGCCATGGGGTACATACCTGGCCATCCACATATAGCCCCTTCCCTGGTGTTCCTAGTGGCGATCCCTGGTGGTCCAGTGTGGTGATCTGAGGGGGGGCTGCACTGATAAACAATCAGCGCAGACCCCCCCTGCCAGGAGAGCCGCCGATCGGTACTCCTCTACTCGTGTCTGTCAGATGCGAGTGAGGAAGAGCCGATCAACGGCTCTTCCTATTGACATCGTGATCAGCCGTGATTGGACACGGCTGATCACGTGGTAAAGAGCCTCCACCGGAGGCTCTTTACCAAGATCGGTGGAGCGGTGTGTCAGACTGACACACCGATCCACCGATCGCGGCGATGAGTGCCCCCGCGGGCGCGGCGGCATGTTATCCTGCTGGACGTCATATGACGCCCAGTCAGGATATCTGAACCACCGCCCAGCCGTCATCTGCTATGGGCCGGGCGGGAAGTGGTTAAATGTTACTATGCAAGTTGTTTTCATAAAAAGTGTTTTGGGACCTGGGTCCTGCCCCAGGGGACATGTATCAATGCAAAAAAAAGTTTTAAAAATGGCTGTTTTTTCAGGAGTAGTGATTTTAATAATGCTTAAAGTGAAACAATAAAAGTGAAATATTCTTTTAAATTTCGTACCTGGGGGGTGTCTATAGTATGCCTGTAAAGTAGTGCGTGTTTCCCATGTTTATAACAGTCCGAGAGCAAAATGATATTTCTGAAGGAAAAAAAAGTCATTTAAAAGTACTAGCTCTAGTGCCAGCTATTAATGAATTGTCGGTCCCGACAATACACATAAAAGTAATTGAAAGTCATTTAAAAAAAAAATGCGTGAGGGTCCCCCAAAATTCCATTACCAGGCCCTTCAGGTCTGGTATGGATATTAAGGGGAACTCCGCGCCAAAATAAAAAAAAATGGCATGGGGTTCCCCAAAAATCCACCCCAGACCCTTTTTCGAGCATGCAACCTGGCAGGCATCAGAAAAAGAGGGGGGGACGAGAAAGCGCCCCCCCTCCTGAACCCTACCAGGCCACATGCCCTCAACATGGGGAGGATGTCCCCATGTTGATGGGGACAAGGGCCTCATCCCCACAACCCTTGCCCGGTGGTTGTGGGGGTCTTTGGGTGGGGGGGCTTATCAGAATCTGGAAGCCCCCTTTAACAAAGGGGACACTCAGATCCCATCCCCCCATATGAATTGGTAAGGGGTACATAGTAAGTCACAACTTAACTCACAAATCCACCAAAACAGTGCTACCGACCGAACCACACCTTATCTGGACTCTGGATGGAATGCACTGCACTCTAACACAGAAAAACACACAAGGGAATAAGAAACAAGCTCATTGGGGAAGGGACAACCTCGTCAGGGGAAGGGACAAGCTTATAGGCCAACGTCCAGAAATATTTCAGAACTAACAAATTTGTTCTTTCTAATTCTCGATCAGCAGAATTTTCATTCTTTCATATTTTCTCTGTTTCTAATTTAATTATTTCGTATTTTCGTTGTTTTCCATATTCGTTCTTTTCGATGATTCGTTCGAATTTTTAGTAAAACGTTTGTTCATTCGTATATTTACGAATTAACGAATATAACGAATTTTGACGAATAACAAATTCGTAACTAAACTAATTGCATATGTCTACTGACAACACTCAGGGCCCACGGACCAAATAAAGCAAGGGCCCACCCATGACCCTGCCCATGGCCCGTCCCTGATCCCGCCCATGGTCTGCCCCTAATCCCGTCCCTACAGTTTGCACAAAGTACAACTTCTGCCTTTTTTTTTTTTTTTAATGGGACCTGGAGGGGGGTCTCTCTCTAACAGTGTCCATTAGACAGTCTGTTAGAAAGCATTCCCTCCAGGCCCCATTAGCATCCACAACAGAGTAAAATGGGACCTGGAGGGAGGTCTCTCTAACAGAGGCCCTTTCAGTGTCCATTATGGAGTCTGTTAGATAGAGTCCCCCACAGGTCCCATTAGAGACTACAAAGGAATATAATAGGATCTGGAGGAAGGCCCCTTTCTAACAGAGTGTACAGTGAACACCTTCATTCCCTCTGGTCCTCACGGGACCCCCTCCTTGTGCCATGACTCTCACCCCTGCCCCAACCTCTCACAAATTAGAAATAAAATTGGCACTGTGTAGTGCTTCTCTTACCTTAACTATGGGTACTGTAGCTGTGGCTGGTTCCCACATTCTCTGTGGCTGGCTGGCTCCCACATCCTCTGTTGCTGGCTGGCTACCGCATTCTCTGTGGCTGTCTGGTCCCGCATCCTCTGTGGCTGGCTCCCGAATCCTCTGTGGGTGGCTTCTGTGGGTGGCTAGCTGGCTCCTTGGTGTGGGTGGGTCTCTGTGGGTGGCTGGCTGGCCCTGCTGTGGGTGGGTCACCGTGGTTGGTTGGCTGGCACCCTGGCCCTGTTTGGTGTGGGTCATTGGGGTGGGTGGCTGCCTGGCTCGCACCCTGGCCCTGCTGTGGTTGGCTGATGTGTCCTCTCCTCTTCCACTGTTCCAGGCACTGTTTGCTGAGATGAGGGAGGGACTTGGAGGCAAGTAGTGGCCTTTTCCCCCGATCCAAGCAAACTAGCAGCAGGCTCAGTGCCCGGAGGCGCTCTGAGCAACACATAACGACATTACGTGCGTGTGTGCAGGTCCTTTCTGTGTCCATTTGAGAGTCTAGGTTGGAAAGAGCCCCCATCAGTTTTCATCAATGCAGCCTCACGAGTGCCCATCAATGCAGTGCCTGATCAGTGTTCATCAATGCAGCCCCACCAGTACCCATCAATGCAGCCTCACCAGTGCCCATCAATGCAGCCTGCAATGTGCCCATTAATGCAGCACCTGATCAGTGTTCATCATTTGAGCCTCACCAGTGCCCATCAATGCAGCCTCACCAGTGCCCATCAATGCAGCCTCACCAGTGCCCCTTAATTCGTTCTCTGCAGTGCCGCTCAATGCAGATTCACCAGTGCCCATAACGCAGCCTCACCACCTGTGCCCATGAATGCAGCTTCACCACCAGTGCCCATATTTCAGCCTCCCCACCAGTGCCCATAATGCAGCCTCACCACCAGTGCCCATGAATGAAGCCTCACCACCTGTGCCCATAATGTAGCATCGCCACCAGTGCCCATAATGCAGCCTCACCACCAGTGCCCAGATTGTAGCCTCACCACCTGTGCCCATTAATGCAGCCTCACCACATGTGGCCATGAATGCAGCCTCACCATCAGTGCCCATAATGCAGCCTCACCAACAGTGCCCATAATGCAGCCTCACCACCTGTGCCCATGAATGCAGCTTCACCACCAGTGCCCATATTTCAGCCTCCTCACCAGTGCTCATAATGCAGCCTCACCACCAGTGCCCATGAATGCAGCCTCACCACCTGTGCCCATAATGCAGCATTGCCACCAGTGCCCATAATGCAGCCTCACCACCAGTGCCCAGAATGCAGCCTCACCACCTGTGCCCATGAATGCAGCCTCACCACCTGTGCCCATGAATGCAGCCTCACCATCAGTGCCCATAATGCAGCCTCACCAACAGTGCCCATAATGCAGCCTCACCACCTTTGCCCATGAATTCAGCCTCACCACGAGTGGCCATAACGCAGCCTCACCAACAGTGCCCATAATGCAGTCTCACCACCTGTGCCCATGAATGCAGCCTCCCCACCAGTGACCATAATGCAGCCTCACCATCAGTACCCATAATGAAGCCTCACCATCTGTGCCCATGAACGCAGCCTCACCACCAGTGCCCATAATGCAGCCTCACCACCAGTGCCCATAATGCAGCCTCACCACTATTGCCCCTCAATGCAGCCTGATCAGTGCATGGGGGTTAGGGAGGGTCACACAGATCTCCCGCTTTTATACCTGGCACCGCTGTCATCCGATGTCCCGCCTGATAGACATCACATGCCCCCCCAGCATTGGACCAGTGTGACATCTGTCAAAGGAGCCAAGAGGCGGGACATTGGATGACAGTGCCAACAAAGCCTGGGGAATGCCCAGGAAAAAATCCAAGCCTACTTACCACCAGCTCGCAGACAACCAATTAACCTGTCTAACAGTATGCGTTAAAAACAGGGGTTTAGTCAGCACACATTTGCAAACGCATGCGTAAGCCTCAGAGCCTCGTCACAGCACCCTGATATCTGTGGTCCTAACACTAAAATATGAGTGTCCCCACAGTGGAGACACATACATTCTGATGGATAAATTAGGGCAGGTGGACTGAAGGGGAGCCCAACCCTTCTTAAAGGTACAGGAGCACACCAAACATCCAGTAGGTAGCACAATGGCTGCAAAGGTGCTGGGGCGTTGCTGGACCAATACACACAACAACATGATCACAAAAAACTTGCCACCACCCTCATTTATACCTGGCTATCAGGGTAAGTGGCATTGGAAGGCTACAAACAGATACCAACAAAGCCTGGGGAATGCCCAGGAAAAAATCCAAGCCTACTTACCACCAGCTCGCAGACAACCAATTAACCTGTCTAACAGTATGCGTGAAAAACAGGGGTTTAGTCCGCACGCATTTGCAAACGCATGCGTAAGCCACAGAGCCTCATCACGGCACCCTGATATCTGTGGTCCTAACACTAAAATATGAGTGACCCCACTAAGTCTGAACACATGAGATGAGTGACACCGAGTGATTCCGATCCAGCAATCTCAGATGTCCTATAGGTTTTTTAAAGACAATTCCCTGGGCTTGGTGAGACCAATTCATTGGTCTTTTCAGTCGGTAAGGAGAATATATATACTCACCTCGGGTGTTCCGCTTCTCTGGACAAGGGATTCTATGTCACGACTTGTTTTGTTGGATTATTCACGGGCTAATTTCCTTCTTGCAAGACTATTGGGACTTATTCAGTTTTTCACATTGGGACTTTGCCTAGTTTTTCAACATTTGTATTGTTCTCACATATGATTTTGAGATCAACTTCAAATTTCTATCTGGATCTATAGTTATTCATATCTGGATTGCTTTCACCTACGATTGAGAACAATTAATTTATCACTTTTCATTGCTTAATTTATATGATTATTTTTATATTTATGCTTTTTATTTATGTTTTATTACTTACCCTTTTTTAGTGTCTATATTTTTTAGCACAATATTGGTGATGTAATATTCATGATTTCTACTCACCAGAATCTAAAATATTTGGGGAGCTGGTACTCCACTTTCGTTTTTATTTTTTAGACTGCTTTCACCATTTCAGGATGTCAATACTTCCTTTTGGTGATTTTTTTTGGGAATATTAATTTTGTGATATCAGCGCTGCACCCGTTTTTCACTTTTTTCATTTATATAATAAAAATAAAAAGCCCAGTGATTATCAGATACCACTAAAAGAAAGCTCTATTTGTGTGAAAAAATAATATAAATTTAATTTGGGTACAGTGTTGCATGTCTGCGCAATTGTCAGTTAAAATAGCGCAGTGCTGAATAGCAAAAAAATGGCCTGGTCATGAGGGGGGTAAAACTTTCTGGAGATCAAATGGTTAATGCGTACCTTGCCATGACACCGTAACTGCACTGGGGTCATTGCAATTATAACCTTGACAAGAGCAAATGTTTCTTCCTGGAATAACACTTTTTATGCTTGCTAATTTAAATAAATAAAATAACTTTATTAACACTTCTATCTTCTTCAAGACATTAAAACAAAATAGAAATATAAAAAAATATAAAGATTGCTTAGCTACAGCTAGGAGTAACACTTTAACATAACAGTTCATTCTATGTGGTTTCATCATTACTTCACATCCCAGAACAAGGCTAAACATCTATACCAGCGACTGCCCTTTCCTTTTTAACAGTAAATTATTGCAGCTATTATCATGACTGCAGGACTACAATTATAAAGTGCCCTTTGTTCAAAGGTTTTGACAATAAAGAGCCTGGGCTGAAATTACGATGATAAACACTGGTAATATATATCCAGTTAAGACAAAGAAATGGTCTAAATATGCTTCCCGACCATGCATCTCCGACATCTGCAGAGCGGCTTTTAAACATTTCAGTTAGCCCTGACACTGCACAGGATAGCCCACAGATTATCTCTGCACTGTGCTGTTTTATTAGCCTTCCTCTACAAATAATATATTTGTGTAGCCATCTATAAATCCCAAGTGTGGAACAGCTAAATAATTGTTATAGATAATGTCAGTTCCTCATTTTCCTTCTTTTTTGTGTTTGTTTTGTATAAAGCCATAGAACGTTTTTCCTATTTTTCTTTCTAAATGGGTTAATGTATTCTCATCTAATACGATTTTACAGTGTTTCAGCGTATTATGAGTAGCTGAATGCAAAATTCATAAGTACCATTGTGTTCTCACACAATTGGGATTCTGACTACATTACAGGCACAACATTTGGAATTGACTATATTTTTGTAAGAGTTTTATAATCATCATACGCCTATCTATGTTATGTGTTTTGTGATCCTTTTCAGGAGCAATGTGTCATGCAATCTTTTCTCATCAGGGCCTCAATTTCTTGTGCCCAGCTACCAACAACTTATAGTTGATTTATTTCTAGAGGTTTCAAGGTGATCATGGTGCTAGATTTTTTTCAGGGGTGTCAAGTTACCCAAAAGGTCATGATAATAGATTATTAAAGCTACTGTGGCATTAGAAATAAGGAGAGATATAAAAGCAGTCAGGTGAGAGTGGCTGGTCTCTAGAGAAGAACACATGGTGAGAGGTAAGCTGACAGAAAAGCTCTATTGCATAACCATGACATTATGTCCTTGAAAGTTAAGAGTTTCTTTATTCCTTGCTGCAAATAGAAGTTGTTCTTTTGTTCTGTGGAAATGAAACTTTGCAATGATATCGCGGGGTGGACCATCAGATTTTTTAGGTGTTAGGGCTCTATGAACCCTGTCCTGTTCCAGGCGGTCTATCGGGATGGCTGGTTGTAGTTCCTGAAAAAGTCCTATTATAGTAGCTTGTCAATTACAGTTTCAGGAATACCTCTAATACGCAAATTAGAGCGTTTAGCACGATTTTCGTAGTCTTCCAATCTTGTCTGTAATGTTGCATTTTCCTCTTTAAGGTTGTCAATTTCATTATAGCATTCTACATTGCTAATTTCTAAGTCAACTACTCTGGTTTCAAGTGTGGATAAGCGCTGACCCAGCTCTCTTATTTCCTTGGTAAGGCTAGAAGTAAAATGGTCAGAGGTGCTTTTCAATGCCCTTTGAAGCATTTTTTCTATTTGTTTCAGTGTAACTGGTGAGATAATTTCATTCTGAGGTGAATCTTCCAAATATTTACAGTGTATTTCAGAATGATATGGTGCAGTCTGTGTGACAGTATATGCCTTTAAGTTGATATCACCACCGGAGGTACCTGAGGCAGACTGCTGCAGCGCCGTTTTAGCTGTGTTGTGAGGCAATGCTGTTTTGTTGATTTTGGGACCCATATTCTGTCCAGTGACACCGGGACCGAGACCTCCAAATTCAGGAGTGCTGTGGGTACAAATTGATATATTTTATGTGCGGTTGTTTTGCGAACACCCTCCATTATTCAGCTTTATCATTCTCTCAGAGAGCAGAGCTTCAGGCAGGCAAGTCTTCTCTGCTTGGCTCTGCCCTGTTTTTTTATGTTTCCTGCTCTTTTAATAGCCATTCTGACAATGGCTGGGAATACCAGGTTCGTTTAAGCAATTGTAATAGATTATCATAAGGTTTGATATATAATCATTTATTATTATTATTATTTATTTATTACAGGTATTTATTTAGTTCCTACAGTTTATATAGTGCTTTTTATAAATATTGTAACATCCACTAAAAGGGCTAATGGTTTAAGTAGGCCATACATTTATATTTGCCATAAATGTGAAGAGACTTCCCCATTGGTACAAAAATAAATTAAAAGAATATCAGGTCTTGTAGATTATCTTTGTAAAGAGTTTATGTGTTTCATGAAATATTGGTTTTCACTGCAGCTGAACCTTGTTTTTTACTTGTGGCCCTATAGGCTTCCTTTTGACCCCTCACATTGCTATTAATCATTTTGACTTAGGTATACGGATTTGAAGTCCTAAGTTACAGACTTTTAGTGTTATTGGAAAACCAGACATTTGAGAACTATGCATAAGAGCCATTTAGAAAGCAATGATGGTAAATAGGCAGAATGTGTCCCAAATAATGACGTGGGGCTATAAATCACAGGAGTAAAATCTAAAATGAGGAAATCCATGTTAAACAGAGGAAAATGCTTAACAGTCAAAGCACACTGTGATCCTCATAGAAGCTTAGAAGTTTTTTTTTATTTTCATGAAAAAGTAAAATATTCCTTCTGCTCCAAACCAATGGGAGTTTCTTTGATACATTTTGATATTCAGTGCTATTGTTGCACATATGATCAATAAACTCAACAGTTCAATAGGGGTGGGTAAAATAAAGGTGTTCCAAAATGGAAGGGCTGCAATGAAACTGAAGACACCCATCACTCAGAGGGAACATGGATAAAACTGAGAAAACCATAATAAAGTATAAAAGACATACAAATAACATGTATTGATACAAAACAGAAGGATTTTGAATAACATTCAAATGATAAACCCAAATGGGCTGCATTTGGAAACATCTTTCTACAGAACTACAATGAGGATCATGCAGCTTGTATTATGATCATACAGAAATAGTTTTCCATTGCCACAGGAACTAAAAAATTTGAATCCATCAGAATCAAGGTTTTTCTGATTAGAGAATTATCTTTCTTACCTGCACTGAAATTGATGGCACTCATCATTGTAGGGGTAGCATAAAGTTCCAACCAGAAACAAATAACTAAAGCTGTCCATAGATGGATCAAAATTTAGCCATTTCAGCAGGGACCAGCTGAATTTTTGATTACATTGATTACAATGTTCCAGCAGGGAGGATTCCTCTATCCACCTCAAATGTGTGGATGGAAGAATCTGTTTATTATTTTTTGTTCAGTCCGCTGGTTGAATGAAAAAAGCTGATCCATCTATGGCCAACTTAAAGAGGAGCTCCGGTCATTTTGTGTTTGTTAAAGTCAGCAGCTACAAAAAGTGTAGCTGCTGACTTTTAATAACCACATACTAAGCTCCAGGGGTGTGCTCACCCAAGCCAGCCCTTCTCTTGGTCTTCTCTCCCCAGCACCGGGATCACAACTTTGGGCAGCCGGCTGTGACAGTGTGTGGCTTCACAGCCAGGGGATAGTGCGCATGCAAGAGCCGTGCTGTGCATTGTGAATGGTCCTGCAGTCTTCTGAGACCTGTGATGTCCCAAATAACTGCAGGGAGGGAGGAGGGAAGAGAACTTCCGCTCAGATCATCTAGGCGACTTGAACGGAAGTGGTAGTGAGTACCAGTCAAAACCGGGTATCTGCCCCCCTCCCCCCCAAAATAGTGCCATTTAGGCTCAATTCACACTGGTGCAATGTGGGAACCTGACTCGGAAAGCAGTTCACACTGCCTTATGCGAACTGCTGGGAGTATCAATACACCCCCAGATCAGTTTGCATATTGCAGTATGAACTGTCAGTTCGGACATGAATCCGATTGCATAGGTATGAACACCCATGCGATCCAATTCTGGTGCAGACCAAAAAAAAGAAGGTCCTGTGCAAGTTTGGTCCGAATGCGATGCAAATTCAAGTAAATATTTAAAAAGTGATAATAAATCCAGTGGCAGCCCGTTCATTAGGGGCACAGCCCCCCTAATCCATGCGTCCGGCCCCTAATATCCATGCAGGGCGCTGGACGCCAAACGCATGGACGCAATTTTAAAGTGTGACATGTTTGGTATCTATTTACTCAGCATAACATCATCTTTAATAATTTGCCAAACAATTGGGTATTATATTGTGTCTTTGTGGAATAAAAACCATTAAAGTGTATTTTTTCCCAAAAATTTGCATTTGAAAAAACGCTGCACATATATCTTCTGACATAAATATATGCAGCACCCAATATTTTATTCTCTAGGGTCTCTGAAAATAATATATATTATGTTTAGCAGTTACAAGTCATTTTCTAGCAAAAAAAATGTTTTTTTACATGTAGGAGATGAATGCTAGGTGGACTGGAAATTGACAATTTGGCATTAGGAGATGACCAGGCTGCTGCTGATCTTTCATTGTCCAGTCATAAGCTGGGAGAATTGAGGTGACCATGCTATGTTGTTTAACGGCAGCAGAGAAAGGTCAGGCTGACTGTGCTATATGGTAAGGCTGTGTAAATCACGGGAGTATATGGATACAAATTCAAATCCTTTGCAACAAATGTCAGGTAATTTTATATGTAGTTCATCTGGAGTTCAGCTTAAACTTTGAAAAAAATCTGATTGGTTGAAAGTAGTATGTTTAAATGCATAGTTGATAAATCTCAAAATAGAATAGTATATAAGTAGTAAGAGCATACATAACCAAAAGAGTCACATACTACTTGCTTTTTATAATACCCACTGCAAAGGAATAAAATTCAAATGATGATAGTGGCAGCAATTTCCAATAGTCCTTCAGGGAAACGTGATTCAACTGACATACTTATGCTCAGGCCTGGACTGGCCATAGGGCACACCAGGAATTTACCCCCTCCCCCCTCCCCAGTACTGTCACTGATCCCTACCCCCATCCCTTATAGCAAGCAGTCAGTGAGCGGTAATACTATGCAGTAACCTCTAGCAACCAATCAGTGAGTGGTAATGGTGTGCAGTAACCTCTAGCAACCAATCAGCAGGCAGAAATGATGTGCTGTAACCTCTAGCAACTAATCAGTGAGCCATAATGTGTGCTGTAACCTCTAGCAACCAGTCATTGAACGGTAATGATATGCTGTAACCTATGGCAATCACTTGTAATCACTGCCTGGTCTGCTGCTGTAAACTGATTGAGTCTAAATGCTATTTATTGTATGTCTCAGAGCAGGTGGAAAGCAACATTTCATGGGGGGGGGGGGGGAGAACTGGGAAAATGTTTGCCCAGGATCCAATCAATATTAAATAAAGCCCTGAATGTGAGAAATGCGGCATAAAATATGCAATTATATTGTATATATGCACCTGGCTCTCACTTGTGGATCTCTGTCTGCCGAAACCATGTGGGCCTCTAGTGACAGAAACCTCACTGACTGGTTCTCCCTTCGGCTTCACCACAGAACATGATGACACCGCTTAGTGGTAGCTCTGTCTGTAAATATCTGGTGGTGAAATACAGAAAACAGAATATGTTACGCGATGCGCGTAGCCAGGTTCTGTTTTATACTTCTATAGTGGGTCTGGTGTGGGCCTCCAGGGAGGGACTGTGGTATGGACTGGAACTTACTCTGCTTGAGTAATGCTCTGCTGCAGTGGGTCCCCTCTCGTGGAGCTCAATAGAGATGTCAGCGTTCAGAGAGGGGCAGTAGGCTGCTAGCCTAGACAACCCTTTGGAGGGGGAATAAAGATATATCAGGCTATGCACATTGCGTAGGATACGCAATGTGCTTAGAATACACTATGGGTGCAGCCAGATACTGTCTTTATTCTTCTTCTCTGGTACTATGCTGGTTTGCTACCCTCCAATAGGCCGGCAGGGGGCTTGGTCCTCCTCTCACAGTAAGTTTGTGAGAATTATCTTCCCTGCCCACTGCCTAGAATTAGTGAATTTCTTTTTTCTTCATCATTTTATATTTTAAATAGATGTCTCCAAAAAAGCAAAAAGGAGGAGCAGAAAAAAAGAAGAGAGAATATAAGAAGTCTTTCGAACTTAATGTTCATAAATGTGCTAAAATTTCAGATATGTTCAGTCCCTATGCACAGAGTTCCAGTGATCCCATGGCAGGGCCCAGTAGAGAGGCAACAAACATACAACAAATAACAATAGAAGGAGATTTAGTGGAATCTGTTGATGAAACATCAGAATTATCCACTGAACAACATAGAGATCTGGGGCACACTGAATTACCAAGGAAACAAGTTATTATGGATGTTTCAGAGTGCCAAACTGAAGACATAGATATATAATTTAATTATTTTGCTCATCCAAATAAAAATGGGCTTGCTGTCTTTTTCAAATATCATCCATGGCAGGATATTCCAGATCCAGTGTTAAAAAAGGCTACAAAACTTAAACATGGAACAAGTCACAAATGGCTTATCTACTGCAATGAAAAAAAAAGTTGTGTTTTGCTCTGTTTGTCTGGCTTTTTTAAAGTCACAGGAAACAAATTCTTTTATTGAAGGAATGACAGATTAGCGTCATGTCAAAGACTCGAAGAGCATGAGAAGAGTGTAATGCACAACGTGTGTGCCGATGCCTTTTCTGTGAAATCCAGCAGTGTTGGAACTGATGATCTACTTTTGTATAAGCAAATGTCTGTAAGGCGAGAACAAGTGAGAAACAGACGGCGAGTATTGAATTGGGTTAGGCAAAGTGGTCTGTACTGTAGATGTAGTAAAAGTTATAGGAAAGCAAGATTTGAGTTATAGGGCAGATAAAGATTAGGCTGCCTATAATTTAGAGGACATAACAAAAGACCATGGACATTTTTTAGAGCTCATTCTTCTCGTCAGCAAGTATGATATTTGTCTGAAAGATCATGTAAACAAGTCTATTGAAGACAGCAAGAAATTGCAGTCTTCTGGAGAAAAAGGAAGAGGATCTTTGATAACCTTGCTCTCAAAAGCAACTGTTAGCGTGTTTCCCCCCAAAATTAGCCTGGGTCTTATATTCATTTTGGCAACAAAAGACCCAGTAGGGCTTAATTTGGGGGTAGGTCTTACCATATAACGTGCTGTTTTCTCTCCCTCTGTACCTGTCAGGAATCCCCAGTTTGAATAAAGTTAAAATGCTTGTAAAATGCACAAATCCTCTCTGTTACTCTAGCACACAATGCACAATGTGTGTGCCCCTGCAATCCAATGGTGCCAAATACCTCAGCTCTGCTCTCCTCCACCTCTCCCAGCCGCCAGTCAGGGACCCCGGTCCCTCCCTCCGCAATGCTCGGAGTGGCAAAGAGAGCACACCGGCATGTGAAGAAAAAAAGATCTGTAGCATTTCAGTGCTTCAATTGTATGCATTGCGTGAAGATTGAGTTTAAGTAAATACCTTGTGGAGACAGGAGTATCGGTATGCACAAAATATGACATGTTGATTGATTGCAGAGGCTCTGCGCTGAGACAACCGTACCTTCCGTGACCCTCCGAAGCTCTGCAGATGGTGGGGGGCCAAGATCCCCCGCCGACAGCCGGGAGAAGTGGAGGAAACCAGCGGGGAGATCGGTTGAGCGCCGCTCTTTACCAATAACACCTGACACAGCTAGATCACAGAGACACACACACAGCACACTGCCAACTGCCATAACAGAGAGGGTTATAGGAGTACACAAGCACCTCAAACTAGGGCTTATTTTCAGGGTAGGGCTTATATTGCAGTCCTCCTGGAAAATAGCGCTAGGTCTTATTTTCGGGGAAGCACAGTAACAAAGTAATACAAGCTATTTGGATGCTTATCCAGGAAAATATCTCAAAAGAAGTAAGGGAAGCCAGGATATTTTCAATTCAGATTGATACAACTCAAGACATCACTTCCAAAGATCAATGCTCCATAATTGTTTGCTATGTGACTGACTGTATCAATGAAAAGCTTCTTGCAGTTGTTGAATGTGAATCTTCAACAGGGCAAAACCTTTTTAAATTGCTAATAGAAGTCTTAAAATCATGCAAACTTAATATTACAAATTGCATTGGCAATTCAACGGATGGAGCAGCAAATATGCAAGACCAATACAATGGTTTCTCTTCCTGGTTGTCAACTGACTCACCAGGGCAAATTCATGTCTGGTGCAATGCACATATTCTGAATTTAGTACTTGCAGCTACAACAAAGGTGGTAGTTGAAACTGCATCACTATTCAGCTTGTTGAATGACATTGCTGTCTTTATTCGTGATTCTTATCAGCGCATGAATACCTGGAAACAAGTTAGCCAGGACCCCCACCATCAAAGAATTTTCAGTAATTGGGGAAACACGCTAGTGGTCAAAAGATGCTGTTTTAAGAAAAGTGTTTGGGGAAATTTCAAATCCTGATTCTGCTTTGTTTCTTATGCCCCGTACACACGGTCGGATTTTTCGATGGAAAATGTCCGATCGGAGCGTGTTGTCGGAAATTCCGACCGTGTGTGGGCTCCATCAGACATTTTCCATCGGATTTTCGGACACACAAAGTTGGAGAGCAGGAGATAAAATTTTCCGACAACAAAATCCGTTGTTGGAAATTCCGATCGTGTGTACACAAATCCGACGGACAAAGTGCCATGCATGCTCAGAATAAATAAAGAGATGAAAGCTATTGGCCACTGCCCCGTTTGTAGTCCCGACGTATGTGTTTTACGTCACCGCGTTTAGAACGATCGGATTTTCCGACAACTTTGTGCGACCGTGTGTTGACAAAACAAGTTTGAGCCAACATCCGTCGGAAAAAATCCTAGGATTTTGTTGTCGGAATGTCCGAACAAAGTCCGACCATGTGTACGCCCTATTAGCCTACTGTACACTTTGAGCAGAGTCGAAACAACGTATGATCGAAACCTGAGGGGCGTGTTAGAGCAAAATCTTATGCAGAATCCTTACTAAAATATGAAACCATTTTAACAGCTAAATTGTTTCTGAGAATATTTGAATTGACAACACGATTGTCCAAATATCTGCAAACAACTCAGATGGATATCTCAAAAGCTATTCAAATGGTACAGGGAACTTATGAAAAACTTAAAACAATTACACAAGATTTTAATTCCATACAAATGACTTCTGACAAGTTTGTTAAGTGGGCAATTGACAAGATTCAAGAAGAAGAAAGGTAGCACCTAGAAAAAGAATAAGAAAAAGAAAGCAAAGATGAGACTGATGATGATGTAGCAGTTTCTGATGCTGTTTTAGCTTATAAGATATATGTGCACAATGTAATTTTGGATACGGTCACAGAGAACATGAATTGCCACTTTCTCCCCTGTGGGACTCTCTATGCTGATTTAGCTTCCTGGACCCAAACAGTTTTTCTGATATAAAAAAATCTGGACTTCAGGCACCAGCAATGGAAGAACTCAGCAAACGATTAGTTAGATTTGATGAGGGAACAACATCAGAAAATTTGCGTTCCCAAACTGGCAAATTTTGCAATGCAGTGGGACAGGCTGAAATCATCACTTCTTGGGGAATATAGTGTAGCGGTGTTGTTGCCACTAGTAACAATCATCCACCAATTCACCCCACTGCCAGACTCCCATATATCACTTGCAGAGACAATGAACAGTCCTTTGCTGGTTTTGTTTTTGTTTATTGGAGGGTACAACTTGGTTGGGGGAAAGGGATGTATGGGATGTCCATAGATGAGTTCACTTTGCCATCATATTTGAAGATTTTTACATATTAGCACATAATTAAAGCCTGAAGAAATGATGTGCATGTTTGACTGCTATTACCTTTCTCCTGCATCACAAATGCAGACTATTGCTCCTCCTCTGCTTAACTCCTGCAGACTATTGCTTCCAGGACTTCCTCACCCATGACCATGTAAGGATGAGGACATCACTCTTGACTGTGTAAGGATGATGTTCCCAGAAACCCTCTGCTCCTGCACAAACTTATCCTGTAGTTTTCAATGTAATGTAAATGCCACATCTTCTTCTATAAGCAAGAAGGACCCACTCTGAATAGTTCCTTAAGCTGGCTCTGGTTGCTCGCTGCTACTAGACCAGAGGCCTGCAGCACCTCTCCCCGGAGGCCTAGTAGCTTAAAAGCCCATGTTGTATGGTGGACTACTGTTCCCAGCCAGCTCAGCTTGCAAATACTGTGCCCTCAGGCCACATTGATTGGACACATATTCCCACAGTCTCTCCTCTGATCCAGGACTCCTCATCATTGACCGTGTAATGATGAGGACTTTGCTAATGACTGTGTATAAGCAAAGTTCCCTCACAGACTTCCTGACATATCCAGCTCTCCACTGTGGTACACTCACCGACTTTCTCTGCCCTGGGTCCTTGATGAAGACCTTGACTGCACCATACGTTCCAACAGTTTCCCCTGCCCCTCTGCTCCAGGAGTTCCTTATCAATCACCGTATAATGATAAGGACATCGCCAATGACCATGTAAAGGCGAAGTTCTCCCCAGGCCTCCTCCTGCGATCGGTGCCCCCCCCCCCAGATATGGGTGCCCTCCTGTTGCTGTCTAGTATTCCATTCTCCACTTCACTCAGCCGACAACTCCCCCCCAGTGGCATGTTATCTCAGCTTATATGGGAGGCCCGCCTGCTGCCAATTTCAGTTGGGGATTGGTCAGGGCTCCCACATGAGCTGCTTGCCACTCCAGTTCCAGGCCTTGCCCCTCTTCCAGAACATTCTCCCTGGAAGCAGGGGAGGCGCCACAGAGCCAAAGCACAGGTAGCCACACCCACTGCTACTCTAACCACTCCTAGCCCCAGATCAAAACAGACAGGCCTAGCTTACAGCATATTACAGTCTATTTAACAAAAAAATCCTATTACTAGCACCTACCTGATGGTAGAGGGCGCTACATTAGTATTGTGGAAGATGTATCTATGGAAAACCAGGAAAGCAAATTAACAGAAACAGAACTGGTGAACAAATCTTGCATGGCATGTAAGAATTGTGCTATTTGCTGCTATAAGATTCTGCAGCGCTATAATTTGTTAACTGATGCCTATAATGTCATTGATTTAGCCTACACATTTTTGCTTACACTATCTTTTACTCAAGTCGACCGTTAAAGAAATTTCTCCACGTTGAAGTTTATCAAAACCCGTCTAAGAAGTTCTGTATCTCAGGAGCATTTGAGCTCTTTGATGCTGATGGCAATCGAAAAGGATATACTAATGAACCTAGATTCTGATGATGTCATGGACAGAGTTGCAGAAACCAATGAACTACGAAACTTGCTGAATCGTTAGTGCAGTTATTTTGTTCTGTGGTTTTGAATATAAAAAATATATTCCAAAAAATGTAATATATTTTGGTATTTGTTATAGTATTGAATCGTTCATTAAAGATGTTTCACCTTATATATTGCAGTAATTCTCTCATTTATTACCATATATTTACATAATTCCAAATGATTGACAAATTACAGTGACTGAAGCAGGCTAAATATAACTAAGACCCCTTCCACACTAGGGCCACTGAGCGTTAGCAGTAAAGAGCCGCTCAATTTAGCGGAGCTTTTCGGCCGCTAGTGGGGCGCTTTTACCCCCGCTAGCTGTCGAAGAAGGTGTTAAAAGTGCCCATGTTGCAGCACTTCTAAAGCGCGTTTCAGGTGCTTTGGGAGCGCTGGCCCTTCATTTCAATGGGTGGGTGGGTGGTGCTTTAGGAGCGCTGTATACAGTGCTCCCAAACCGCCCCAAAGATACTGTTTGCAGGACTTTTCCTAACTTCCCGCAAGCGCACCACCCCAGTGTGAAAAGTCACACCGAAATAAGTGGGAGGCAGTTTTCTGGCGGTTTACAGGTGCTATTTCTAGAGCTAAATGCCTGAAAACCACCTCAGTGTGAAAGGGGTCTAAAATACATAGAGAAACTGTTTTTTATTATTTGTAAATTGGTTTAAAAAAAAAAAAAAAATGGGCTGCTCAGCTTAGAATGCCAGGGCCTATTTTTTGTCCCAGTCAGGGCTTGGATTCAGACATGTTTTGGACAAATATAGATCAATACTCAGACAAAAAAAAAAAAAAACTACATAAAAATTGGTCAGTCTCGATGGAGTATTTTTTTCTGCTGTCACTCTTCTATGTTTCTGAGTTTAGCTTTAATGTTATAGATGACTAACTTTATTGCATATACTTTTTTTTTGTTATTTTTTTTATCAATGTAACTATTCTCCACCATACATTACACTTATAACTCTTGTTATTTTGCTCAAACAAATACAACCTACCAAATCCCTTTTCATAGATGGCTTAAACATCACTGCATATTTCACTGTCATAGGATATACGTATCCTCTAGTAGCGGCTACTCCAGTTTTCCCACATGGCTTTAAGTCTCTTTGCTTGAATAAGCAAAAGTGACAGCTATTTATGATGTGGCTGACAGCAGATCTCAGTAAACACTAGACATGTTGAAAGACATGTTCTACTATGTACAAAAACCACAGAAGCCTGAATATTTACTTAAAATGTTTTAATACACCTCCAATAAGGACCCCTCTAATTACATCTCAGAGATACATATCCCACATATAAAACCTGACATGAACCTGCCTTTTTCCGTTTGACAGCTGTCAGCGTGGATAAATATAATTTCCTCCGAGGCCTTTACAAGGCCAGTAACAGGTAAGAACTGGCGAGCGCTGCATCATTATACAGCTGATTGAGTTATGACAGCTGAAATCAGCTGGGAGAGAGATGTGTGGAAGGCATAGGGCAGGGAGCAGACAAATGATGATTAAGTGATCACTTTAAGGAACAATCTTCATGATATTTCATGCTCAGTCCACAGTATAAAGTCTCGGCTCCTAACAGCTCCATCAATTGATTTGATTTAGTGCGGCAGCTTATCCCAGTCATAATATTTCATAGAAATGGTATTGCAGACAGAAATAATATCTACATCAATATTAACCCTGAAAGGACTAATGGACACAAGCTATAATTTCCTGGACATCCATAAAAACCATTTTGCTGGTATTTGGCATTAGGCAATTTGTCTTTCTTATTTTAATCCCCCCCTCCTCCTTCCTGTTTTACTGTATCAGAGCTTATACGGTTTTCACCTCTGACACTCTTTCATTACCGCTGATCACAAGCCCAAGACGCGGTTCTAACTTCTGTATTCGGGGACCTTAACAAGCTACATTATAGTCATCTGGAAAAATTGATTGTGATGTTAAGTCGTTCTCAAACCTTTAACCGTTTTGTGATGTCATTTTTTATTTTAGTAAAAATGGGAAAAAAATAACTGGATATTTCACAAGCATCCTGCGTGCCAAATACAGCACAAGCATTAGTAGCAGAAGGATTTTTTTTTATAGTGGATGAAACTGTTACAGTCAGTAGGGGCGGTAAACTGCACTTCAACCCCCTACACCTACTTGCTACTTCATGCTCGCAATAGAATTTGACTGTTTCATAGAGAATAGTATTTTTTTCTTTTTTGCAGCTGCCATGTTTTAAAGTGTGTCTAAACTCAAAAACAAACATTTATTTACTGCAGCTCACCAGTTTTTAGATGAGGTGGCAACATACTTACCGGTCTTTAGATGAGGTTTCAGTGGCTTTTTTCACTTTTGTTTCCTTTATATGCACCTGGTAATTTAACAAAGACACACATCTTGTCCCTGAGTGGCAATGCTCACTCATCCACTGTATCTATGGAGGGAGCTGTAATTACCACCCAGGCTGGACCTCAAACATAACAATAGATTACAGCACGCACAAACAAAAATGACATTAAATCCTGCAAGGCTATTTAAAACATCTAAACACATTCAAAGAATGGGGATTTGGTCACACCATATGGCCATATATCGCTAAGCCCACTACTGCGTCAAAGTACCCCATTATCAGTGGGTCCTACACTATTCATAGAATGAAAGATCCTGCGTCTCAACCATGGAAGACAAACTCCTCTTTATGTGATAACTGAAAGGACTCCTCCTATAACACAGGAGGACACTAATAAGAGGTAATGACGGTGTGTGTGTGTGTGTGTGTGTGTGTGTGTGTGTGGGGGGGGGGGTGCTCCACCCCAAGGGATCTGGTCAGGACCCTTACAATATACAAACAAGGGTCCTGACCAGATCCCTTGGGTTAGAGCACCCCACCCCCTCCCACCATTACCTCTTATTAGTGTCCACCTGTGTTATAGGGTGAGTCCTTTCAGTTCTCCCATGAAGAGGAGTTTCCCATGGTTGAGAAGCAGGATCTTTCATTCTATAAATAG
Source organism: Lithobates clamitans (assembly GCA_037952925.1). Classification (NCBI taxonomy): domain Eukaryota; kingdom Metazoa; phylum Chordata; class Amphibia; order Anura; family Ranidae; genus Lithobates; species Lithobates clamitans. The sequence continues at coordinate 10,956,872 of JBBGZY010000399.1, read as the reverse complement.
TGTAGGACCCACTGATAATGGGGTATTTTGACGCAGTAGTGGGCTTAGCACTATATGGCCATATGGTGTGACCAAATCCCTATATTTTTTAATCTGTTTAGTTGTTTTAAATAGCTTTGCAGGATTTAATGTCATTTTTGTGTGTATGCACTGTAATCTTTCATTCTGTTTGTCAGTCTTATATCAGCACCATCCTAAATGTAAATGCAATTTAGGGTGTGCCCCCAAAGTCAGTTGTTTGAACCTCAAACACAGGTTCCTGCACTACTTTGATCTGACATTGATACAACTTCAATGCCAGAGAGTGTAAAAGTCTCATCAAAGTCACTTTGAGGCCTGATTCACACTTGTGCAGGTTGCAATTTGCATATTCCAGGTGCATTTTGCATTTTTCAATACACTTTTTTGATCCATTGAAGACTATGGAACCAAAAACCAGAAAAAAGTCCCTGGCCCTTTCCATAAAATGCACAGATGTGAATTTCATCCATTGGAAACCATGTTAAATGGACTGTAGTGTGTTTCTGCAAAACTGAAAACACACAAAAAAATGCACAAGTGTGAACCAGGCCTAAAAGTGGAGGGACATTGTATTTCTGGTAAAATCAGAAAATCAGTACAAAAATTTTTGTACTTTGTAAAAATATTCTCAGACTAAAAAAAAATAACTCATGCGGCCACCATCGATTCACATCTATGCATGTTGCTTTTGAGCGTTTCTGCAGTGTTTTTTGTGGTGCTTGCCACGTTTTTGAGCAGCGTTTTACAGTGTTTTACAGCGTTTTTGTGACATTTTTGCCGCATTTTGCGTTTTTTTTTTACGTTTTTTTTTTTTTAGACTGTATACAGTCTAAAAAAAAAATGCCAAAAACTCATCAAAAACGCTGTAAAAACGCTGGTCCATTGAATTCTATTAAATGCAAAACGCTGTATTTTGCATGAAAAAAGTCACTGACCCTTTCCAAAAACGAAGAGGTACAAAAATGCACTGATGTGAAAATGTTCCATAGGAACCCATGTTAAAAAAATTCCCATGCATTTCTGCAAAATGCATCAAAAAACGCGTTAGTGTGAATGGAACCTTAGAGCTAGTAACCTGCAATATATTACATTTTTGTTCTTGGGTTTAGTTTGTCTTTAAAAAAAAAGAGGACTAGCAGTATAGTTCCCAACTCCCCCTCTTTTGAAACCGATTCCCTCTGTAATTTTTTCCTCAGTTGTCCATGTTTTTGGTCTGATATACAGACTTGTTTAAAAAAAATACTGTAAAAAAAGTTACACTGCACTAAAGCCTTTATCAATCACTAAGGATGAGCACTAATGGCTTATCAAATGAGCAAATTCAGTAATATAGTTTATGCATTTTTCTGGCGTGTTCGCACAGCCCACGTGCAGAGCCTGCCAGGAAGTCGGCACTGCACTAATCACAGGCAGTGAGACATTGTCCCAATGCACGGCTGCAGAGATCAGGAAATGTCTCACTGCCTGTGATCAGCGCAGTGCCGACTTCCTGGCAGGCTCTGCACGTGGGCTGTACGAACACGCCAGAAAAATGCATAAACTATATTACTGAATTTGCTAATTTGATAAGCCATTATAAAGGAAGTAGGGGTGTAAATGAACACTTTCTGGATGTATCCAATTTAATAAATATTCATGATCCGTGTAACTGGGGGCATGGAAGGGAATGTGTGTTTTTTAGGTTCCTTTTATTTTAAGGTAAACAATGTTTTTACTGCATTTTGACTAAAATATATTTGACATAGAGATGAATGGAATTGTATGAAAAAGCATTACCAATGCACAATATGTAAATTTTAAGTGCATTTAATATAAGAGATTCCCTGAAAATTTACGTTGTGCAAAGCTCTTAGGCTTTGTTCAGACCTGTGTATGGAAAAATCCAAGTCAAAAAGACCCCTGGTATTAAAATTGCATTAAATTATTAACCTAGGAGGATGCCTCACAACCAAAGCTCTACAAAAAATATTTTAAACTCTGGGATGGGTATTGAGAGCCTCTTTCCTTTACAAGTTCATATCACTCAGAGGACTTTTTGAAATTGCTGGCAGTTCAAGATTTGATAGTCTTTAGCAAGCTCTATTGTTGGTCTCCTAATGCATTTAATCATGAATCTAAAAACATCCACTGTTCACACCCTGAGAAAGGGGGAGGAATTTCACCTGTTGTCATTTCCCATAAAAATTTCAAAAAGACCCCTGGGAGATATAAACTTTTGTTCTAGACTCTCCTCAGTTTTTGATAAGGAAGCTTCAGTTGCTGATTTTTCCATTTTATACATAATAAAGCAAACTGGCAATTGAGCATTCTGTTTAACAAACCTTTTGTCTATTTTTTAATTATTCATTTGTGGTTTGTTTTTTCATGTGTGGGTGCCTAAGTTTAATTAATAATCACACTTACCCTTGATTATTATATATACATACATACACACTTACCCTTGATTATTATATATACATATATATTATATATACAGAATTTCCTTTTTAAAGGTTTTCCTCAATACCCATATCCTGAGGGTTCTCTTTGTTGCAATCATAGAGGTACTGTAGCAGCCTAGGACCAAAGCAAAGTGCACCTACACTATAGCTTCATTAAGTATCAGCTTCTTTGAATGAAGATGTACTATATTCTTAATTCTTACTTTTTACAGCTCAGGAAAATGCAAAGATATGAGTATGAGTTAGGACCAAGACTGAAATCAGGATCGCTTTACACTTTATCACTTGCACCGCCTTTACTTGAATTATATGAGCATTTTAAATTAAATGCTACTGAGAAATGTACTGCCAATAGATGGATAAATCACTGAGTATGAAATTAAAATTCTCTATGAAGTCCAAGAGAACCTGCCTCCAGACAATGTACTTTACCATAAGATTATATGTTCTTTAACATATTTTAAATATGTTATGTAGCAGTCACCTACTTTTATGTAGGTGACTCTTTTTGCCAGCTTACAGTTTCAGGTAAATTTAGGCAGGCTTGTACCATTATAGCAGGCCTGTTTTGTTTATTTGGGATCTGAGTGACAGCCAGTTTGTGTATGAGTTCTGGCCAATCATTAATTTGTTTGGCAGGAGGCGGGACTCTCATATAAAAGCAGGGGTCACATGGTCAGAGAGGAGAGTTGGAAGTTCGGAGTTTGGTGTGGAGGCCCAGCCTGGTTCCCGGAGGGGAGAGTTTCCCCCTCCGGGGAGCCAACGGAGCCCCCTCCTGCGGGGAGGGGAGCGTGCCAGAAAAGAGGAAAGGGATGGAGAAATCATTGCAGAAAAAGTAGCAACTAAGCGGAAGGCAACTTTGTGATCAATCGTTTATGAGTGGCACATGGACTGTTGATCAAGTGAGTGCAAGCCCAAGGGAAGGGTACTACCAAAGGCTGAGGGATGTTGGCACGCAAGTCAGTGAGACAGACGGTGATGGCCTGTGACTTTGGGTTAAACAATGCCCCTGGGATTCCAATAAGTCAGGCGGGAGGAATTATTCAGAGTAATCTCTTCTTTAGCTCAACTTGGAAGTACCATGCAGATGGGAAGTAGTGGTAAAAAGGTGGCGGTAAAGCTACAAGCACATATATAGAGATACAGACTGTTCTTGAAAAGTTCTGCAGGTCAAGAAGTTATTCAGAGTGACTCTTTACCAAATATTCTCTATCAAAATCTACTTCCATCTTCTCTGAAGAAGAAATCATCCAGAGTGATTTCCTATTATCCGCAATGATTCTAAGTCTTTGCATGAGAGGCAAAGAAAAGATTATGAAGCAACAAAAAGAGCATGTCAGAAAACCCTTCTCCTATCCCAGTTTATGTTACACAAAATAAAGCAAGAGAAAAATACAATATGGACTGTTTCTATTTTATGGGCTGCGATGGACTAGGTGGTAAACGTGAATTACGGATATAATAATTAATCAGCAGCTCCTTCGGGTGTTAGTGCTACAGTTATTTACCCATAAAAGCCTTCTTTTTGTATACATCATGCTGCCCATCCCCATCTTGGTTGTAATATCAGCAGCCCCAATAGAGCTCCAATAATATTCTATAGTATTCCTCTTTGCTCCTCCCACAGCTGCTATTTAAAAGGGAGGTTAGGGAGGTGCAGAGAGCTGGGCCAGGACAGAGTACCTAGACCCTCTCAGAGAAGGAGACAGAGGGAGTTGTGCTAGGAAATTAACCTTTCTTGGAGTCATCACATTTTCTAGCAAGTTCAAAGGCATATACTATGTAAATAGAAAAATATTTATTTGTTTCCAAATTACAGTACATGAAAAAAATCTGCATAATGCAAACATATTTATTAGGGTATGTTATTGTATCAAAAATCAAGTTTATGAGTATGTAATTGTCTATGTACATTTGGACAAGCCTTTTTGATTCTGTCTTACTACAGCCTGAAAGCAATAGATTCTCTGCTGTAATGACCATAGCCAGAGACCAAATGGTCTAGACTTCCTTGACAATGAGCTCAGAACATTAGACTTTTATTCACAGCTAGAGATGTGTTTCTACTTAAATAATATGTTATTTGGTCATTCTAACATCTGCATTTGATGCATGAGTAGTGTGAATCTGAATTATAGATTCATCCTAAGCTATTAACAAATTTTACACTAACCAATCCTCTTTCCTTTACATGTTCAACGCACTCTCAATACATTCACCCAAGTTTCACAAATTGTTTAGGTCAGTAAATCTCTTACCCTCTCCCTGAATAAATGACAGCAGGGTCTGTTTATCCGGAGTGCTCAGAGTCACATGCCGCAATGTTTCACCTGCCATTTGTCCAAAGTCTGCACCATGTTGTAGTTGGCCTCAGATGTAACTGTGTTACTAAAAATGCACCCAGCTGAATGACACCATGCTGCCCTGGTTGAAAAGGTTGTAGTTCCTATGCTCTTACAGCAATAAGCTCTCTTTCTCTGTCCTTCACATACTGAATTAAAGTTCTTTTTAAGTCCTTTCCATCAAGCAGAGAAATAAACATCCAATGCAAACATTTAGATCTTTAATGTTCAGAAATAGTTTATCTTGCATTCAAGACATGTTTTTCTATCTGTAAATATGTGTTCAGATTGTTAAAAATGAATAATCTTTCAAATCTATTAATATCTAAATATTGACAAGAATCTGCGACCCCACTGAAAAATGTTAACTGACACTTCCCACCAACAGCAATAACCTTTATGTTCATACTCATCATTGTTCTCCCATTTAGAGCCCCATGGGACCCTGAAACCATGGTATCTCATAATCTGGGTATTTCTGTAATGCAGTGAGCAGCTTCCATACTGGTTGGCTTTGGCTTGCCCCATTTGAGTTTTATTGGCCCACTTCTGTGATTGATGGCCCCATTACTAGTGTGACAAAAGAGGATGAAGCGGATGGGTCAGAGTCAGTGACCTTTGAGGATGCTCACTGGATGCATTACAGAGATACCCAAGCTATGGGGCATCTGGGCACCTATCAATAGATAGGTTAACATCAGTAAAGATTTTTTCTAGTTTTTCCTTCTGGAATACAGAAACAAAGGGAAACATCACATACAACTCTAAACAAGGCATGGAGATTGGCAATGAAAAGCAGAACATTTTTAAGAAAGCTGAAAAGCTGTCTATGTAGACCAAAAAACTTTCAGTGGTGTACACTGCTTCCTGTGACCTGTTTCAATAAAAGACTTAAGCCGGCCATAGATGGTTTGAATCTTGGGCAGGTCAGCAGGGACCAAGGACAAGATTAAAACCATCGATGGGCTGGCTGACTGTACCCAAGACATCAATCAACTTGGGTGCAACCAGCATGTGCAACCAGCCGCTAGCAATAATCACTGTGTTCTCCTGGCAGGGATGGCTCCCACCCGCCGGGGGGACACAATAGTTCCGCAGGAGGGATTCCCCCATCAACATTGACTGTGTTGATGGGGTAATCAAGCGATTTTCTTCCCTGCAACCTATGGATGCAGGAAAGAAAGTTGCATCCTCTATGGTCTGCTTAAGTTCCTGATTGAATGAGACACGAAAACCCATTCAACATCATTAAAGGCTAGTACATTTGGGCCAAATGTCAGTGGCATGTTCAGCACATTCAGCCTGTTGAAGGGTCATGGCTGAAAAAGGTCTATCGACCAACTCCAGATCAGCGCTCTCAGCCAATGGCTGAGAGCACTGACCAGAGTCCACTGGCGGGCGGCCATCCCCCTGTCAGAACACAATAGCTCAACAGGCCAGATCGCTGTATTAACACCGCATTGTTAGTACAGTGGCTCCTATACTAGTGTGTATGAAGCTTAAGGTTGTATTCACACAGGACTGGACAACTGCCGGATCACTTTTTCTCTCTGGCAGCTGTCTATTTCTGACTGCGGTAGGGGGCAGTGGGGCTTATTTACGAAAGGCAAATCCACTTTGCAGTGCAAGTGCACTTGAAATTGCACTGAAAGTGCACTTAGATTTAGAGCGACTGCACTTACAAGGGGTACATCTGAAATGAGGGGAAGCTCTGCTGATTTTATCATTTGTTTTTTTATTTTCCTTGCATGTCCCCCTCAGATCTACAGCAACTTTACTTCCAAGTGCACTTGAAAGTGCACTTGCAGTGCAAAGTGGATTTTCCTTTAGTAAATAACCCCCAGTGTGTGATTCAGCACATGACATGGGGATACCTTTGTTTTGCCTTTGTACAAAGTTTATTTGATGTGTACAAAAGTACACTTCATTCATGTTGCTGTACAGCAGCACAGTGCGCTGTGCTGCTTTACAGTGCCATGCGAATATGCACAGCACACTGTGATAAAATACAGCATATGTGCAGTTTATCACAGCATGCTGCAGTGCAGCTGTGGGCTTCATTGCAGTGTGAATGGAACACACAGGAAAAAATTATGCGACATTCACACTGTGAATTAGCCCTTAAACTTCTGGAAAGATACTTTTTGTCACTGTAGCAAGTAAGTTGCAATAGATACATAATAAATACAGAGCTATGCTTTTGTCATTTCAGCACCCATCTGACTGAGAAAAACCTTCTGCATAACTAACTTTTCAAAAAAGTGTTGTGCAAAGCATGAAGATTTCAGTTGAAGAAAAAAAAATAAGATTTTTATAACCGCTTACCTGTAAAATCCTTTTCTTGGAGTACGGAACAGAGACACAGAGCCACAGTAATTACTGTATGGGTTATATAGGCACCTTTAGGTGATGGACACTGCCACATCCTAGACAGGAAGTTTAACCCCCTATATAACCCCTCCCCTTACCGGGAGTATCTCAGTTTTGTAGCAAAGCAATACATGTGTAACCAGAAAGAGGGGAGGGACCTCTGTGTCCCGTGATGTACTCCAAGAAAAGGATTTTACAGGTAAGCTGTTATAAAAATCCTATTTTCTTTATCGTACATCACAGGACACAGATCCACAGTAATTACTGTATGGGATGTCCCAGAGCAATGCTATCTGAGGGGAGGGAGACACAAACAAAAGTAGGGTGCAGTCAGACCTGAGGACCCATACTGCTGCCTGCAGCACACTGCGCCCAAAGGCAATATCCTCATGCCTTCTTACATCCACCTGATAGAATCTAGTGAACGTATGGACTAAAGACCAAGTTGCGGCTTTGCAGGTTTGAGCCATGGTGGCTTGATGATGCACTGCCCACGAAGCACTAACAGCCCTGGTGAAGTGCGCTTTGATTTGAAAAGGTGGAATTTTCCTCTTCAAACCATAAGCTTGAATAATTACTTGCCACTTACTGAAACCACTTAGCAATAGTAGATTTCGATGCTGCCTGCCCTTTTCTAGGACCTTCAAGCAACACAAACAAAACATCTGTTTTCCGAATCTGAGCAGTCGCTTCCAAATAGATTTTGACTGCTCTCACTATATCCAGAGAATGTAGTGACTTTTCTTCCGTAGAACAAGGTTCTGGAAAAAATGAAGGTTGAACAATATCCTGGTTTAGATGAAAACCTGAAACCACCTTTGGCAGAAAGCTAGGATGAGGATGCAATACTAATCTATCCTTGTGAATAATTAAATATGGCTCTTTACAAGAAAGAGCCGCCAATTCTGATACCCTTCTTGCAGAAGAAATGGCTACCAGAAAAACTAGCTTCCCTGTCAAAAGAACCAAGGGAATATGTTGTATCGGCTCAAAAGTCTGTTTCTGTAATGCCGACAGAACTAAATTCAAGTCCCAAGGGTTCAGGGGTGTTCTAACCAATGAATTAAGCGGCATTACACCCTGTATAAAGCTACGGACCAAAGAATGCGAAGTAAGTGGTCATTGAAACAATACCGATAAGGCTGAAACTTGGCCTTTGATAGTACTCAAGGCCAGCTTCATCTCTAACCTCATTTGCAGAAAGGCAAGGATTCTACCTATGACATACTTTCTGGGATGCCAACTCCTGGATTCTCACCAGGAAACATATGCCTTCCAGACTCTATAATAAATGATTCTGGAAGCTGGCTTCCTTGCATTAATCAATGCAGATATCACTGAGCCTGAAAGCCCACAATTCTTCAGAATGTGGGTTTCAATAGCCAAACCATCAAATATAGCATTTGTAAGGTAGGATGGAACACTGGTCCCTGCGAAAGCAGGTCCGGACATGGTGGTAGGGTCCATGGGTCCCCTACCGCCATCTTTATGATATCTGCATACCAAGATCTTCCGGGCCACGCTGGGGCCACAAGCACCACCGACTTCCTTTCCTGCTTGATCCTGCGAAGAAGCCGTGGTAGCAGCAGAATAGGAGGGAATGCATAAATCAGTGAGAACTGATCCCACGGGGTCACCAACGCATCTGTTCCACATGCGAGTGGATCCCTTGTTCTTGCCACAAAGTTGTTGACTTTGCTGTTGAACCTGGAAGCAAACATATCTACAGTAGGGATGAGCCGCACACCCCCGGTTCGGTTTGCACCGGAACCTGCGAACGAACCGAAAATTTGCGCAAACTCTAGAACCCCATTGAAGTTTATGGGACTCGAACGTTCGAAATCAAAAGTGTTAATTTTAAAGGCTAATATGCATGGTATTGTCCTAAAAAGGGTTTGGGGACCCGGGTCCTGCCCCAGGGGACATGTATCAATGCAAAAAAAAACTTTTAAAAACAGCCGTTTTTTCGGGAACAGTGATTTTAATGATGCTTAAAGTGAAAAAAAAAGTGAAATATTCCTTTAAATATTGTACCTGGGGGGTGTCTATAGTATGCCTGTAAAGTGGCACGTGTTTCCCGTGCTTAGAACAGTCCCTGCACAAAATGACATTTTTAAAGGAATAAAAGTAATTTAAAACTGCTTGCGACTTTAATGTAATGTCAGGTCCTGGCAATATGAATGAAAATCAGTGAGAGAAAAGGCATGGGTACCCCCCCCCCACCACAGCCCATTACCAGCCGCTTTGGGTCTTGTATGGATATTAAGGGTAACCCCGCACCCAAATTAAAAAAGGAAAGGCGTGGAGCCCCCAGGCCCTATATACTCTGAACAGCAGTATATAGGCGGTGCAAACAAGACAGGGACTGTAGGTTTGTTGTTAAGTAGAATCTGTTTGTAATTTTAAACTGGTACATTTTTAAAGTGTAGCTCCAGCCAAAAAACCTATTTTTAATCTTTTTGGAAAACATGGGGAAGAGTTATCACCCCTGTAACATTTGTTTTGCTGTTTGTGCACCTCTTCAGAAGATTTCACCTCACTTTTTGTCCCAATGACAAATGTTTTTTGAAAATTTGGGGTTTTTAGTGAAACAAGGATTGGTGATAAAGCATCAGTGGAGAGGAGACACATTTTTCCCATATTAACTCTTACAGGAGAGAATTTCCCTTCCTAGGGGTACATTTCATCTCATCATCTGGTGGTGGTGCTGCTGCCACAACACTATAAGTCCTCACAGTTACTCTTGGTGGGCGCAGAAACAGGCCCTGCTGTGAAATATTAGATCAAGAATTCTAATTACACGCCCCTGTTAAACAGGGGCTGAAAAATTGGGCCTTAGGCACTGGTGCTGGTGCCACAACACTGCAGCCCCTCATGGATACTCCAGTTGGAGCCCAGGAATGAGACCTCCTGCAAAATATAGCATCAAAAATTGTAATTACATGCCCCTGTTAAACAGGGGCTGAAAAATTGGGCCTTAGCCACTGATGGCGGCGCCCAGAACCAAAAATCAGCATGATCATTGAGGAGGAAGAGGATAGTCACTCAGCATAACAGGATAGCCACTCAGCATCAGCATAGGCAGTCTTCAAGGGATCTGACATTTCAAAAAAAATTATTCGGTTACATCAGCATCAGGTGCTTGGTAGCTGGTGGTGATCCAAGAATGATTCATTTTTATGAAGGTTAGTCGATCGCCCAAGTCGGTGGACAGGCGCACCCTGTGATCGGTTACAAAGCCTCCAGCAGCACTGAATGTGCATTTCAAAAGAACGCAGGCCAGTAGCTCAATTGCCTACTGTGCAAGCTCCATCCTCAAGACCCAGTAACCCAGAGGATTTTCGGTGGGGAAGGTGTCCAAGTCAGATCTTGCCCCTAGGTATTCCTGCAGCATGTAAAACAGACGCTGGCGATGGTTGCTGGAACCGATCATACCTTGGGGCTGCAGAACAAAAAATTGTCTGAACGCATCGGTCAGACGGCCACCTTCTCCACCACTCCTTCTTTGACTGACCGAAGCCTCAGCAAAACGTTGTCCAGGAACAGGAGTTTGTAACCTCCCAGTCTCTGGGAACGAGTTGCACAGACCTTTCTGCAAGGCCTCCTGAAGATGTTTCATCCTCTGCTCCCTCTGCGATGGCAAGATAAGGTCCGCAACCTTACCCTTGTAACGTGGATCAAGGAGGGTTGCCAGCCAGTATTGATCCCTCTCCTTGATACCACGAATACGAGGATCTTTCCGCAGGCTTTGCAGGATCAGGGAGGCCATGCAGCGTAGGTTTGCTGAGGCATTCGGTCCGGAGTCCTCTGGGTCACTAAGGAGTAGACATGTGCATTTGTTTTCGTCCGAATGCATTTTCGTCCGAATTTCAGGTATTTTCGTTATCGTTTTAACAAACGATAACGAAAGCGCAGATTCCGAAAAACGAAAGATCCGGCATAAACAAATGCTTTATTTTCGTTTTCGTTGCGACGACTGTTTGATATAGATAGGAGATTCGACATGACGCTAACAATAACAATTTGTGTCTATCGAACCTGTGGTCAAATGTGCCTAACCTTAACTCTATAGGCTATCCACCATAGTAGTCCAAGATTATTCGAATAGATTCGACATAGAGAGAAAAGATTCAACATAGAGAGAAAAGATTCGACAGAGAGAAAAGATTCGACAAAGAGAGAAAAGATTCGACATAGAGAGAAAGGATTCAACAGAGAGAAAAGATTCGACGAAGAGAGAAAAATTAAGTAAAATAAAAATAAAGATGATGGTGGTTATTGGCCAATTGTAACCAAAGAGGAGGGGCAGTAAAATAGCTAGAACCGCATGTACAGCCAACTTAGTTTCACTTACGATTTGCTAGCAGAGTGAGACAGACACGCTGATTAATTTCAGAACAGTCAATGTTAACTGGTCCGTTTGAATTGTCACTTTGTCAGAGAACCTGAACTATTTCATTTGAGCATAAGCTAAGCACAGCAGCAGAACAGTAGTGAAGCAAGCTACATCTGTGTTGTGAACTTGATAGATAGACTAGTGATACTAGTGTTGCTGCTAGTGTTGTGATAGCCTCAGAGGCTGCCCGTGTTGTGGTGGGGGGTGATTTATAGATTGAGATTCTATATACCCTATCTCCACTCCAGTCCATTTTCTGACTTGCAGTTGCTGTAAAGTTCCGAAATGTACCGTTCTAACGTAAAAGTGAAGACTGGTAGAGGTAGTGGTCGCGGTGGACGCCTTGCTAAAAAAAGTGGCAAGGTCTCTGCTACTAGTGCCTCTGACACTTCTGCCGCCACCAACATGCCGTCCACAGCAGTGGGTGTCACTGCCAGTGCCACCGGCAAAGCTGGTTCCACAACCCCTAGTTCTTCTAATATTACTTTTACTGTCTGACCACCAACATCTGCTGCCACTTCCACTGCCAGTGCAGCGCCTCCTTTCACTTCTACAGGTGTCATGGCTGCATATTTTTATGGAATAGGCAAGAAACCTAGTAAAGTGGAGTTGCCTTTACAGTCACCACCACCAATCACACTACCAGTGCCACTGCCCAGCTCCCCAAAGAAGCAATTGAGGGAGACAGCAGCAGAGACAGAGTGTGAGACTTTTTCTTCATTGGCCCAAGAAGATGATTTAGAATGTGATGCTCCTCTTTCCCCAAACACTGCGGATGTTTTATACAATCTTAGTCCACAGGACTTACAGCTTGACCTGGAGAAAGTGCAAGAGGGATATTCTGTGAGGAGTAGGACAGGTAGCAGTCCACTTTTTTTCATCTGCTGCTAACTCACCTTCTCCCTCTGTTATTATGGAAGAATCCTGTGATGATATCACTGACCTCCCAGTCACCAGCACCCCTGCCATTAGCAGCACTAGTTCTAGTTCACCAAGTGTAACTGTAGTGGCAACAGCTTCCACCACTTGTGTACTACCTGCTGCAGCTATATCAGCCCTAAATAGATATCAACAGGGTCAAGGGGCTGCATCCCGCCGCAGCAATGTTTGGAAATACTTTCAAACATTGGAAGGCGGGTTCTTTGCCAAGTGTAAATTGTGTGGGAAGCAAGTAAGTAGGGGTAAAAAGTTAGGTAATTTAACCAATGCTGGTATGAACCTACACCTTAAAAATTACCACCACTCTACTTTACTACTGGCAGAGGCAGAAAAAGAAGATGGTAGCGCAGGAAGCAGCATAACGGACTCTGACTGTACTGGTGGTACCTCCTCAAGCACACCACTTACTCAGAGAAAAGGAGGCAATAGAGAAGGTTCAATTAATACAACCCGTCCACGTGCAGTAGTTCCACTGCAGACCCAATCAGGCTCCTTATCCTCCCAAGGACATCATCAGCCTACCCTCAATAGTTTTGTTGGCTTTAGTTCCAAGGGCATGTCAAAACAGCAGGCCAACAAGATCACCCGCCTCATTGGCCAATTCATTGCTGTTGGAGGAGCCTCTTTTCGCATGATTGAAGGGGAGCCGTTTAAACAGCTCATGCATGCCCTTGCTCCACGATACGTTGTTCCTGCATGAACAACTTTCAGCAGAAAGATTATTCCAGCACTATACCACTCGTGTGTTGGATTATTGAAGGAAAAAATGGCCAAAGCCGAGGGTCAGACAATTCATTTGACAACTGATTTGTGGACAGCTCCCAGCGGTCAACACGCTTTCCTGTCTTTGACTGCACACTGGTGGCAGGCAACTGTGCCTGTTGGTGGTGGCACTGGTGTAAGAGTTCAAACTCCATCAGGAAGCAGGTCTGCAGCGCAAGACCAGCAGGGTTATCAAGATTTCCTGCTCCACACAGAAGTCCGTGATGACAAACACAGCTCTTCCAACATATTGCGGGCAATTAGATCAATGTTGGCCAATTGGTTTGGAGAGCGGGCAGTCACCAATGTCTCTGTTGGGTTCATTGTGACAGACAGAGGTTCAAACATGGTTAAAGCTCTCCAAGATGGATCTTTTGTCGGTGTGCGCTGTTCTGCACACATACTGCATTTAGTGGTCAAGGGTGCAATCCCAGTGGAGAAAAACAACAAGATTGCTCAAATCTTGGACCTTTGCAGAAAGATTGCAGGGCATTTCCACCGCAGTGTAGGAGTTAGTCAACTGTTGAGGGAGGAGCCTCCGGGTTCATGCAAATTGTCTCTCTTGGACCTCCACAATGCGCCACAGATAATCAGTCACATGTGGCTCTGGAGGGTGGGGGATGTGTACTTGTTCTGGAGCAGGTGGAGAAGAATGCACTGGGGAGGAGGCACCAATGGGTGTGTCACTATCCAGGTGGGGGGATGTTGATGAAGGGTGGAGGAGAACATGCCCTGTAGAAACCACTGGGGAGGAAGGACAGTCAGTCCAACCAGACCCGGGCAGATCCAGGCCTTCGTCCACAGGGTGCAGTTGAAGGATGAAGACTTCACCTGTGAAGAAAAGAAAATACATTAGATAGATAGATAGATAGATAGATAGATAGATAGATAGATAGATAGATAGATAGATAGATAGATAGATAGATAGATAGATAGATAATACAATACACATGGCTTATTCACCCTAACATTATATAAAGGCAAAGATCTCCCAGCCCTTGTAGACAATCCTGTAACATCTTGAGATGTTTTCACTTCCATATCAGTTTTCCATTTTTGATATTTAGTGAGATGCACCTAATCAATTTGTGTGTAGGAGATAGTGGTGTCTGCGTCAATTTGCTGCGTCATACCAAGTTTGCAGAGCTTTGCAGGAAGGTGTAGTACTACTTTACTGTACTCTGACCGGAGTGGAGCTGAGTGTCCTCCCCGGCCAGAGTACAAAGGGATTCCCCTCTACACATCGAGCAGTGTAAAGGGGAATCTCCCAAAGATTGTATCCGCTTGGTCGCACGGGCGGCTGGAGAAAGTCTTAAGGTGTAATGGACGCCTAAGTGCTAACTACTCTACCTCTTTTGAAACAGCAAGTTAGGTTGGGACTTTGTATGAGACCATGACCATCCAGTACACAGGTCTCCATCCCTAATATATGAGAAAAATGGGAGAAAATGGGGGAAAAGGGGAATTTGGGACTGCTCCCCCTCTTCCTGTTGTAATTAAATATAATTAATTACTACCCTACATTATATTCTAGATATTTCCAGATAGCTGCTCCTGATGAGTGGACAAACTTCCACGAAACACGTCGAGCATTTACAATTGAGCAATTTCTACTTTTTGACATGTCACAACAAATACGCATCTACCAGGGGCATTTTTATTGTTTTAGTCACCAGTTTTATTATAATACGATATTGAATATATATACACATGTTGGGTGCAATGTCGATGATACTGCAACTTACCTACTGTTTACAGTGTTTAACATGCTACCTTGTTACTATATTATGTCTTATTATCATGTTTGACCTATTCTGTACCATATTTACTGATTATATGTGAGTATCATCTATTGCACTCTGTTTCTCATGTGGTATCAATAAATTCATAACTTTTTCTACATCTGATGACTCAGCTTGCCCTAGTGTTGTGTTTCATATAAAGTCCCAAATTCCCCTTTCCCCCCATTTTCTCCCATTTTTCTCAACTACTCTACCTCATCCAGACTGACTGACTTTGGCAAATATGGAAGATCAGTTGCACTTGCAGAAAAACATATCAGCTATACCAGCTTTTAACATTACACTCACCAAAGAGAAGCCATTCCAGCCATTGCATTTGGTATGACCTAATAAAAAGTTGTTTAATAAAATATAGCAGGCTACTTTTAAAGTTGATAATTTTGTAAGGCCACTGATTGTTGAATAAGCCCCACTTCTGTTCTAGGCTAGGTAGGTTACTCACTCCTGGTCTAGGCTAGGAGGTATAACAGGTATAACATCATGAGAAAAGTGTTAATGCATGCATTAGGGACATGCCAGAGATTGAACATGTCCAGGGACTGCCAGCCAATAGCTGGAGATTCTTTTCTGACACACCCCCTCCAGCCTGCTGTGTTATTCACAATGATTAACAGTGATTGGCTCAGACTGGGAATCTGAACTGCAGCAAGAAGGTGGCGTGATCAGGGACATTGAGGAAATAACAAGCACAGGTCACGCTAACAGGAAGACTGGAATCAGCTGCAGAGGGGAACTAATATAATTAATAATTCCAGCTAAACCGAAGCCTTGCAGAAGAAATCACAAGCTATTCTAGACAAGGTATGCCATCAGCATTTCATATTTAAAATACTATATTTACCTGGAAAATACAAAAAAAGTTATGCTTACTCCCTGGATCTGCCGCGTCTGGCTGTTCTTCCGCATCCCCAGCAGCCTCTACAGGGCAGGTCTCCTCCATCTCCTGCTCAGCCTCAGTAGCTGTTGATTAATGATAGAAAAGAACATTACAATCTGCAGTGTACAACAATCTCACACATTAGTACAAGAACATTGAAACATGTATGATCACTCAGCAGATACCAGCAAGATTATACTAACTTAATGTGGGCGTTGCTGCCTCAGCCTCCTCCTCCTGAGTCTCCCCCTCTACTGGATGACACCTATTTATAAAGGAGAAATGATGAACGTTAATAAACGTAAATAAATATACTGTAGTGTAAATAGATAAAATAATTATCCATTAGCATGGCAATACAGGGCAGGCCACTAACGTTTATCTACAAGGCAGGGACATGCATTCACCATTTAGAAAAAAATCATTAAAAAAAAAACAAATATGAAGCACTTACCTGTCCTGGTTCCAGTGGCGCCGGCGAGTGCTAGGTGCACCGCCACTGATCAGGCGCCTCAGTTCAGAGCGGCGACGTTCTGTCAGATTACGTAAGTTACGCAATCGCTTGCGTTACCTGACAGAGCGTCGCAGAGGCTCTGCCTGTCACTGCATGAGCGAGAAGCAATGACACTGGAATCAACTATGGAAGGCTGGACAAATGGAAAAGTATTAGTTTCACTACTACAGTACTTACTGCACGTTGATGATGTGGAGGACTCCTGCTCCCCCGCCCTCTGCCTTCGGCGGCGCTGGGCCTGGAGACGATCTTTAAATAAAATCAAACACATCATGGTAAATGTCGTGTCGCATGCTTGACAAAAAAAGTCCTGCGCACAATGCAATGCTGACACCAACCTTCATGAGCCAGCAGCTTTTTTATCTCATCCTCCCCTACAGCTGCTAAGAGCTCCTTCTCATGGGGGAGGAGAGGCACCTGCTTCCCTCTGCGCCCCCCCAACTGCCTGTGCTTACGCGCTATGGAACTGCAAAACAAAAAGAGAAGAGAAACGGGTTCCACAATTAAACTACAATTGTAATCTGAAAATGACATCAACACATGAAACACATGTAGAATGAACCCGTAGAATGAAACAATGTAAATGGAATTTTTGGATTAGGCACATTTTTTCATGTAACGCAAGGTTTGCACATTTATTTATTAACCAAATTTATTGTAGGAAAAACGTATTCTTTTTTGGTGCATAATAAATAATAAAAGACAGGATTGGGATTGTGCCGAGTAAATGTCCATTGTGTCCACTCCAGTCCACCTTTCTATTACGTGCTTGTGTGAACTGTGTATAGTGTAAAATTTCCTTTCTTGTTTCTTTTGCAAAGCATTAATCCACTTGCGGATGTGGACCCCCCCATAGTAACTAAACATATGGCGGTTCCGCAAGCTGGTTAAGTCCAGCCACCGTAACACTTTTATATATATATATATATATATATATATATATATTTATATTTAACTTTTTTATTTTTCAATAACAAAAAATGTAAAACCCAGCGGTGATCTAATGCCACCAATAAAAGCTCTATATGTGGCGGGAGAAGAGCATAAATTTCATTTGGGTAGTACATCGCAGGAGCGTGCAGTTTAAAGCTGCAACGCGCTAAATAGCAGAATATGGCCTGGTCAGAAAGGGGGCGTAACAAACAGAAGTTCCGACTAGAGGGGGTGGGCGTCATGACGTAACGCGCATCACGGAGGGAGAGAGGAGAGTGTGTCAGCCGGAGAAGCGGGCTCTCCTAGGATCCCCGCAGTGTGCGTTCCCAGGAGCCGTATAAAGAAGAATCATGCACACCTACAGGATAGGAGGAAAGATCCCCGCACGCCGCCGCTGATTGAACCCAAGGGGAAAGGAAGGAGAAAGAGCCCCGCACGCCGCTGCCGAGTGGACTCGAGAAGAAAGTAATGAGAAGCGCATGCAGCTGATAAGCGGTGAGGCTGACGGCGAACACAGGAGGTTTTTTTTCTTCCTTTGTTTACACCGGTACATTGTTTAAAACGGAAGACAGGAGACAATAAGGAGGTGAACAGAGGTTGGCAGGTGAAGGTACTGGATCATCTGAATTTTCTGCTGATTTAAGTAATAGTAACCTGTTTGTAACTATAATGCGGAAATGGGGAAAATGCTGAAATGTGCCCTGTATAAACTGGAGATGGGCTATGAAGGGGAGAGGAGCATACGGGGCAAGTAATTCCATTTTATTTATTGGCTCAAGAAAGCAAGGCATTGAAGGAAAATATACAAATTAAATGGTCTGCATTAAGCATGTAACGGAGGACGGTAAAAGGATATACATCTGGAAGGGCTAATAAAGGAGTTAAAAGTGGGGAGTGACCGACCAAAGGTATCTTTGAGGTGTGGGTGAGAGGAGGGATCTAATTGTTGGACATAAAATTGCTACCTCCCAGTTCTTCACGACAGTAGAGAGGAGAAGAGACAGGCCGGCCGGTGAATAGGGCCCTGTATGTCTAAGGGACTCCCCTGGGGTAAATAGACCCCCCTTTTCTTTATATTCTCCCCTGGGCTTATTCATTTTGTCCCGCCCCTCTCCGTTGGCTTGCCCCACAGGTGGAGGGAGCGGGTTAGATTAAAAACTGGGGAAAAAAACAGGAGGGTCAAGAAAGAGGGCAACGATGAATAAAGCAGCAGCCAAGTCAGGAAAAGGGGGAGCACCTAAAACCCCAAAGGACAAGATCGCTGGAAGCACAATAAAACAGTTTATGTCCCAGGGAGCTAGCCCAAGAGGTGGGGAGCACGAGGTTCAAGGAGGATCAAGGACGAAGAGAAAGGGGGGAACCCCAAATAAAATAGGGTACAAGATGGCTCAGTCAAGAGAGAATTCAATCATGGAAAGTGAGATGGAAATAAGTCGGGTGGAGGAAAGAAGAACAAGTGCCCAGATTCTTTCAAACAGGGAATTGAGTGATATTCTCCAAAAGTTGGAGAACTCAATAAAATCAGAAATAGGCCTGGTTAGAGCAGACCTGGGAAGCCTTTTGGAAAGAGTAGAAACAACGGAGAAAAAAACAGATGAATTAGATCTGGAGCTGAGGAATCTCAAAGAGCAAATAAAAATTTCCAGACAAAATCAGAAGAAAATTCTATATAAGATCGAGGATCAAGAAAACAGAGAAAGAAGACAGAACATAAGACTCTGCTCTGTCCCAGAAAATAAAGGAGAAGATCTGAGGAATATTGTCTCCATAATCTTTGGCCCACTCCTTGGAGAAGGGGTAGCAGAGTTTCCCAAAACAGAAAGGATCCATCGAGTTGGAAGATTATATAATACAGAACACTGGAGGCCAAGAGATGTAATAATTAGGTTCAGATTTTATGAAGACAAAGTGGCAATTTCATCCAAAATGAGAAGTAAACCCCCTCTAAACTTTGAAGGATCAGAGATTCAAGTGTACACAGACCTTGCGCCCGAAACTTTAGCAAGGAGAAGGCTCTTGAAGCCTCTGTTAGATCAGATGAGAGATCAAAATATAAAATATAGCTGGGGGTTCCCAGCGTGTCTAATGGGCTATAAGGATGGAAGGTCAGCAAGACTGAGGTTCCCTGAAGAATTGAAGGATTTTTGTGACAGACTGGACATGCAAGAGCTGCCGGGTTGGGTGGAAGAGTAATCTGGAGTTTTCAAAAAAATTAAAGTTTAAAAAATTAAAATCTGAGGGCGGGGGAGGGGGAGGAGGGAGGGGTTGAAGATGAGTAGGTGGAAGAGAAGGGAGATAAAAGAAAATTATTAAGGAAGTAGATCCGGGAAGGGGGCGGCGTGGTGGGGAAAGGTGGGGGAGGAGCTACCGTGGATACCGGCTTATCCCTTCCTGCTAAAACCATCATGTAGGGGGGGTAAGGGGCACACTCGAACCCTCACCTCAAAATACGAGATTCGTTAAGCTCCATGGTATCCATGGCGCCTGGCGAATGGGGGGCCAATAGGTGGCTGGGGGGAGGGGGGGAGGGGGGGAGGAAATTCTGTGTACAGGGTCAAAAAAATCTAGGGTTAGCTCAGTAATGCAAGCTCAATATAAAAAACATGAGAAGAGATGAGGAAGTTAAATTTTATGACTTATAATATAAGGGGCCTTAATACGCCCATGTAGAGACACAAGATATTGGGGAATTGAAGAGATACAAAGCTGAAGTTGTGTTTCTTCAAGAAACCCACCTAACATATTGTTCAAATACTAAGTTATGGTCAAACGCTTTTCCAAACTGGTTCTACGGGGATTCAATAACAAAAAGAGCAAGAGGAGTGGCAATAGGAATTGCAAAGGGGGTCAATTTTAAGGTTGACGAGAGATTAACAGACCCAGGAGGGAGGTACATCTTCCTGAAGGGCTCCCTTGAGGGATGGGAATGTACTCTAGCTAATGTGTATGCACCGAATAAGGAGGCCAGTGGATTCCTAGTGAATACATTGGAAAAATTAGAAGGGGGGTCTGATTATGATGCGAGATTTCAACCTCTGTATTGCACCAGAGGTGGATAGTACGTCGCGTGCACTGGGGAAGACGAACAGGAAACTGAGAAAGTTAAAACAGAAGTTACATTCTTGTCAATTGGTAGATATATGGAGGATTATGAACCCTAATAAGAAAGATTTTTCATTCTACTCCCCAGTGCACGGGACGTACTCTAGGATCGATTATATTTGGACTGAGCATTCACTTTTAGATAGAGTCGTAGAATCCAAGATAGAGACTACAACCGTGTCGGACCATGCCCCGGTTAGTATGGAAATGTATGTCTCAAATGCCCAAAGAGTCCCAGTAAGTTGGAGATTAAATGAAGATCTTTTACATGATGAAACAAACCTAAGGAAAATAAAACAGGAACTAAAACAATATTTTCTAATAAATGATACAGGAGAGATCTCGGGGTCCTCCCTGTGGGAGGCCCATAAGGCTTATATTAGGGGGATTTTAATAAAAATGGGTGCAAGAAGAAAAAGAGTAACAAAAGAGGAAATTAAAAAGCAGCCAACTACTAGATAAAATCCTGAGGAGAAAGAAAGCCAGAAACTATATAGAAAAAAATCCAAAATAGCAAAGGAGTTATGGTTCACACAACCAATGAAATAGGGGAATCCTTTAGGAATTATTATAAGGATTTATACTCAGTAGGGAAAATTAGAAGTCAAGACGGAGCACATAAAATGAAGATAGTAGAATTTCTAAATAAAGCAAATCTCCCCAAGATTACTGAGAACAGTAAGGACAATTTAGCGCGATAATGGTAGAGGAGATTAATAGAGCACTAGCAGAGTCAGCTCCGGGAAAAAGTCTGGGTCCGGATGGATTTACTACCTTTTATTATAAAAAATTTAAAGATACACTATCCCCAAGACTTTGTGAATATATGAATGGGTTGGGCACGGATTTTGAGCTAAGTAGGGAGGCGCTAAAAGCGGAGATTACGGTTAATCCAAAAGAGGGGTAAAACGTTACGATCTGTTCTAGCTATAGGCCAATATCGCTGATCAACACAGATGTGAAACTGTATGCCAGAGTATTAGCAAATCGGTTGAAAGAGTGGATGAGTGAATGGATACACACAGATCAAGTGGGGTTTACTCCAAAAAGAGAAGGGAGAGATAACGGGGTGCGAACCCTCCTTCTACTGCAGAATATCAAGGATAAGGGGCCCCCAGGTCTACTCTTGTCTATAGACGCAGAAAAAGCATTTGACAGAGTAGACTGGGGGTTCATGTTCCAAACCCTTAAACACATGGGAGTAGGCCCGAAAATGATTGGCTGGATCCGTGCCTTGTATAATCATCCTACGGCCTCGATAAAAATTAATGGCTCCTCTTCGGCCGTATTCGAAATGGAAAACGGGACGAGACAGGGATGCCCCCTGTCTCCTTTGCTCTTTGTTCTTTCCCTGGAGCCTTTGCTCTATGTGATTAGGGGGGACCTGGATATTAGTGGTTTTAGGGTTGGGGATGAGGAGCATAAGGTCGCGGCCTTTGCCGACGATGTTCTGCTCTTTATAACCAACCAGAGAATTACAATGCCAAACATACTTAAAGTTTTGAGACAATATGGAGAAGTGTCGAACTTCAAAATAAATCTGGCAAAATCCGAAATTCTAAATATTAACCTAGGTAAAAGGGAGGAAAGTAAGCTGAAAAAGGAATTTCAATTTATGTGGAAAAAAGAAATAAATTATCTGGGCATAAAATTGGCAAACTCACTAGGGAAGATCTATAAATTAAATTTTATTCCACTGCTCGACAAAATAAAAGCTGAGAGTAAAAGGATAATATGTAAACCATTATCGTGGATAGGCCGCATTAATGCTATAAAGATGATTTTGCTACCAAAAATCATCTACAAACTACAGATGCTCCCACTGGCAATCCCACAGTTTTATCTAAGAAAACTTAAATCAATTATAATGAAAACAGTTTGGAAAAATAGGAGGGCTAGAGTGTCTTTTGATATTTTAAAACAGGAAAAAAAAAAGGGGGTTCTGGTGGTGCCCGACATCCAGGGCTATTATAAGGCAATATGAGTGTCAAGAGCGATCGAGTGGGTTAGAGAGAATAAACAGAAGAGATGGGTGAATATAGAAAATAATTTAAGTAAGGCACATTTAGGACACATAATTTGGAATCCCCCACATTATAGATTATTAGATGGAAACACACACATTGACAAAGGTGGTCCTTAGAGCGTGGGACACAGTATATAAACAAATAAATAAGACATTTAATTTCCCCTTAATTTCACTTAGGGAAAATGATTATTTTGCACCGGGGAAAATGGAAATAGGTGGTAATTGTTTTAGGAATGAAAAGGCACAACTGAGAGACATAATAAAAGAAGGGAAGATTGTTTCATTTCACAAGTTAAAGCACAATAGGGAAGCATGGGTGTTAGATAGATGGAGATACCTCCAGTTAAGTCATTTTGTTAATCGCCTGCCACAGCCAATAAGGTCGGGAGAGGAGTTATCAGAGCTGGAAAGGCTGTGTCTGGCGAAAAGTACTAAAGGCATAATATCTAAAATTTATAAAATGGTGTTGACGGTGGGTAGTAGGGAGGTACCTCCATATATCACAAAATGGGAAAGAGAATTAGGATCGCAGATAGATAGTAATATTTTAAGGAAAATATTGGAACTGACACATGGCTCGTCGATTGACACCAATGTTGCTGAAATGAATTATAAGATTTTGACAGGTTGGTATGTCACCCCAGACAAAGCCTGTAAATACCAAAGAGATAAAACATTGGAATGCTGGAGGGGGTGTAAAGGAGTGGGCAATATGGCCCACCTGTGGTGGGATTGCCCTGAAATTAAAAGATACTGGGTAAAAATCCTGGGGTTTATTAACCACTTCAGCCCCCACTTTTACCCCCTTCCTTGCCAGAGCATTTTTTGCGATTCGGCACTGCGTCGCTTTAACTGACAATTGCGCGGTCGTGTGACATGGCTCCCAAACAAAATTGACGTCCTTTTTTTCCCACAAATAGAGCTTTCTTTTGGTGGATTTTGATCACCTCTGCGATTTTTATTTTTTGCGCTATAAACAAAATAAGAGCGACAATTTTAAAAAAAACGCATTATTTTTTACATTTTGCTATAAAAAAATATCCCCCAAAAATATATACAAAACATTTTTTTTCCTCAGTTTAGGCCGATCGTATTCTTCTACATATTTTTGGTAAAAAAAAATCGCAATAAGTGTTTAATAATTGGTTTACGCAAACGTTATAGCGTTTACTAAATAGGAGATAGTTTTATGGCATTTTTATTAATAATTTTTTTTTACTAGTAATGGCAGCGATCTGCGATTTTTATTGTGACTGCGATGTTATGGCGGACATGTCGGACATTTTTGGGACCATTGTCATTTATACAGCGATCAGTGCAATTAAAAATGCACCGATTGCTGTGTAAATGGCACTGGCAGTGAAGGGGTTAACCACTAGGGGGAGGGGTTAAGTGTGTCCTAGGGAGTGATCACTAACTGTAGGGGGATGGACTCTGTGTGTGACGTCACTGATCTCTGCTCCGATGACAGGGAGCAGAGATCGAGTGACACTTGTCACTAGGCAGAACGGCATCTCCCCGTTCATCCGCCCCGTGAGGCGATCGCGGGTATCCCCGCGGCGATCGAGTCCGCGACCCGACTCACGGACCTCCCGGCCGGCGCGCACGCAATGGCACGACGGGTAATTTAAATGGACGTACGGGTACGCCCATTTGCTCAGCCGTGCCATTCTGCCAACGTACATCGGCGTGCGCCGGTCGGGAACCGGTTAAAGAAATAACAAAGATAGAAGTAAAATCAGACCCCTGGATAGTATTACACCATGGAATAGGAGGTGAGGTTAAAAAGTATAAAGATACCCTGGTGCCACACCTGCTAAATGCGGCTAAAAAAATCATCCCAAAAAAGTGGCAGATGGTAGAAAACCCATCAAGTTGGGAGTGGGTTGATGCAGTGGAAGGTATTCGCTATATGGAGGAAGGGGGACATGGGAGGGAAGGCGATTTAGCAGGGGAAAAAAACAACTGGCAATGCTGGAAGGAATTTAAAAAATGGTGGAGTATTACTGAGGGTTTGAAAACCAGATTTGATTAAAGAGAGTAAAGTTAACCAAGTGTGCACAGATGTTGGGGGTGGAGGGTGGGGGTGGAGAAGGGGTAAGGGAGAGAGGGAAAGGTTTGGGGTCATATGGGGTAAAAAGAGAAAGTAAGGACCTCTAGGATGAATTTGTATTTTGTAATGTCAATAAATGATTTGTATATCTGCAAATAAAGCTACAATGATGTGAAAATGAGAAGGGACATAGATGACACTGATAAGGTGGATTAAGTCTCACATAAGACTCACTGAGGTGGCAAAAAAAAAAAAAGAAAAGAAAGGGGGCGTAATCTACAGGTGGTCAGGTCAAGTGGAACTTAGAAGCACTTACTGCTCAGTTTAGTGATAACTAGGGATGAGCTTCGTGTTCGAGTCGAACCCATGTTCGACTCGAACATCGGCTGTTCGGTCGTTCGCCGAATTGCGAACGATATGGGCCGTTCGCGCCAAATTCGTGTGGCGCGTCACGGCCCATAATTCACTGCGGCATCGCAGTGCATTGCTTGCTGATGATTGGCCAAGCATGCACTATGACCCGCATGCTTGGCCAATCACAGCGCCGCCTGAACAGAGAGCCGTAATTGGCCAAAGCCAAGGAGGCTTTGGCCAATTATGGCTCAGGGGATTTAGTACACGCCCCACACTATATAAGGCCGCCTGCACGGCGGCCCTGTGTAGTGTGTGTTCCGGCGTTGAAAGAGATAGACAGAGAGACAGTGTTTGATTTGAGTTAGATAGATTAGGCAGAACAGTCAGTCAGTTAGCTGCACTTACAGTGTATTGTGTATATATATGCATCCCAGGTGTTGCATATATATATATACACTGTACTCAGTTTAGCTAGATCCGTTCCTGTTATCTTCTAGACTATTTACATTTAGTGCAGTGCGTCCTGCTCACAGTGTTCAGCTAGATCCGTTCCTGTTATCTTCTAGACTATTTACATTTAGTGCAGTGCGTCCTGCTCACAGTGTTCAGCTAGATCCGTTCCTGTTAAATTCTAGACTATTTACATTTAGTGCAGTGCGTCCTGCTCACAGTGTTCAGCTAGATCCGTTCCTGTTATCTTCTAGACTATTTACATTTAGTGCAGTGCGTCCTGCTCACAGTGTTCAGCTAGATCCGTTCCTGTTATCTTCTAGACTATTTACATTTAGTGCAGTGCGTCCTGCTCACAGTGTTCAGCTAGATCCGTTCCTGTTATCTTCCTACTGACAGGCAGGCTTGTCTTGTTACAGTATTAACAGCTACCTAAAGAAAATTACTGGTGTTCTTTTGATCCTATTAGTACCACGGTCAGGCAGCTAGACTATTTACATTTAGTAAACTGCGTCCTGCTCACAGTGTTCAGCTAGATCCGTTCCTGTTATCTTCTAGACTATTTACATTTAGTGCAGTGCGTCCTGCTCACAGTGTTCAGCTAGATCCGTTCCTGTTATCTTCTAGACTATTTACATTTAGTGCAGTGCGTCCTGCTCACAGTGTTCAGCTAGATCCGTTCCTGTTATCTTCCTACTGACAGGCAGGCTTGTCTTGTTACAGTATTAACAGCTACCTAAAGAAAATGACTGGTGTTCTTTTGATCCTATTAGTACCACGGTCAGGCAGCTAGACTATTTACATTTAGTAAAGTGCATCCTGCTCACAGTGTTCAGCTAGATCCGTTCCTGTTATCTTCTAGACTATTTACATTTAGTGCAGTGCGTCCTGCTCACAGTGTTCAGCTAGATCCGTTCCTGTTATCTTCTAGACTATTTACATTTAGTGCAGTGCGTCCTGCTCACAGTGTTCAGCTAGATCCGTTCCTGTTATCTTCCTACTGACAGGCAGGCTTGTCTTGTTACAGTATTAACAGCTACCTAAAGAAAATGACTGGTGTTCTTTTGATCCTATTAGTACCACGGTCAGGCAGCTAGACTATTTACATTTAGTAAAGTGCATCCTGCTCACAGTGTTCAGCTAGATCCGTTCCTGTTATCTTCTAGACTATTTACATTTAGTGCAGTGCGTCCTGCTCACAGTGTTCAGCTAGATCCGTTCCTGTTATCTTCTAGACTATTTACATTTAGTGCAGTGCGTCCTGCTCACAGTGTTCAGCTAGATCCGTTCCTGTTATCTTCCTACTGACAGGCAGGCTTGTCTTGTTACAGTATTAACAGCTACCTAAAGAAAATGACTGGTGTTCTTTTGATCCTATTAGTACCAAGGTCAGGCAGCTAGACTATTTACATTTAGTAAAGTGCGTCCTGCTCACAGTGTTCAGCTAGATCCGTTCCTGTTATCTTCTAGACTATTTACATTTAGTGCAGTGCGTCCTGCTCACAGTGTTCAGCTAGATCCGTTCCTGTTATCTTCTAGACTATTTACATTTAGTGCAGTGCGTCCTGCTCACAGTGTTCAGCTAGATCCGTTCCTGTTATCTTCTAGATTATTTACATTTAGTGCAGTGCGTCCTGCTCACAGTGTTCAGCTAGATCCGTTCCTGTTATCTTCCTACTGACAGGCAGGCTTGTCTTGTTACAGTATTAACAGCTACCTAAAGAAAATTACTGGTGTTCTTTTGATCCTATTAGTACCACGGTCAGGCAGCTAGACTATTTACATTTAGTGCAGTGCGTCCTGCTCACAGTGTTCAGCTAGATCCGTTCCTGTTATCTTCTAGACTATTTACATTTAGTGCAGTGCGTCCTGCTCACAGTGTTCAGCTAGATCCGTTCCTGTTATCTTCCTACTGACAGGCAGGCTTGTCTTGTTACAGTATTAACAGCTACCTAAAGAAAATTACTGATGTTCTTTTGATCCTATTAGTACCACGGTCAGGCAGCTAGACTATTAACATTTAGTGCAGTGCGTCCTGCTCACAGTGTTCAGCTAGATCCATTCCTGTTATCTTCCTACTGACAGGCAGGCTTGTCTTGTTACAGTATTTACAGCTACCTAAAGGAAATTACTGGTGTTCTTTTGATCCTATTAGTACCACGGTCAGGCAGCTAGACTATTTACATTTAGTAAAGTGCGTCCTGCTCACAGTGTTCAGCTAGATCCGTTCCTGTTATCTTCTAGACTATTTACATTTAGTGCAGTGCGTCCTGCTCACAGTGTTCAGCTAGATCCGTTCCTGTTATCTTCCTACTGACAGGCAGGCTTGTCTTGTTACAGTATTAAAAGCTACCTAAAGAAAATTACTGGTGTTCTTTTGATCCTATTAGTACCACGGTCAGGCAGCTAGACTATTAACATTTAGTGCAGTGCGTCCTGCTCACAGTGTTCAGCTAGATCCGTTCCTGTTATCTTCCTACTGACAGGCAGGCTTGTCTTGTTACAGTATTTACAGCTACCTAAAGGAAATTACTGGTGTTCTTTTGATCCTATTAGTACCACGGTCAGGCAGCTAGACTATTTACATTTAGTAAAGTGCGTCCTGCTCACAGTGTTCAGCTAGATCCGTTCCTGTTATCTTCCTACTGACAGGCAGGCTTGTCTTGTTACAGTATATAAAGCTACCTGAAGAAAATTACTGGTGTTCTTTTGATTCTATTAGTACCACGGTCAGGCAGCTAGACTATTTACAGTTAGTGCAGTGCGTCCTGCTCACAGTGTTCAGCTAAACCTACAAGTTAGTGGGGTGCGTCCACCTCACAGTGTTCAGCTAAAGCTACCTGTAGAATGTTGGTGGTGTTCTCATACTACAGGCAGGTAGTTGATTTTGCTAGCTGCAGTATATATATATATATATATATATATATATATATATATATATATATCCCAGCTTAGTGCAGCTACAGGCCATTAGTATGTCTGGAAGGCCAAGAAGGAGAGGCAGACAGTCACAAGCCAATAAGAGAGGGCAAGCAGGCTCTGTGTCTAGTGCTGGTCGTGGAGACGGTGCATCCTCATCAGCACGTGGCCATGGGACACGCTTGGCCTTTTTTTCGTCAGCTGGCCGTGTTGAGCCGCAACATGCGGAAGACTTGGTCGAGTGGATGACCAAGCCGTCCTCATCCTCCTCATCCTCTCTCCCCCATGCCCAGGGTGCTTTGTCTGGCAAAGCAGCGGCCTCTTCCCTTGGCTCAATGTCATCAGTGACTCCTTCCCTAGCTCCACCATGTCCTCCTGAGGAGTCCCTCGAACTGTTTGACCACAGTGTTGGGTACATGCTCCAGGAGGATGCCCAGCGTTTGGAAGGCTCTGATGATGATACTGAGCTCGATGAAGGCAGTAACATGAGCACGGACAGAGGGGGTGCCCAAGAAGGACAGCAATCTGGCAGTCATGCTCCCCCTGCTGCAGCATACTGCCGGGTTTGCTCCAGTGATGAGGAGGGAGGGGATGATGAGGTCACTGACTCAACGTGGGTGCCTGATAGGAGAGAGGAGGAGGAGGAGGAGGAGGCGGCACATCACCAACGAGGCAGGATGCCCTCCAGGGGCCAGCCTAAGGGCAGCACATTGACTGCATCACATGTGCAGGGCGCTGCAGTCTCTGCGCATTAATCAAAAAGTTCTTTGGTGTGGGCCTTTTTTGAGACGAGTGCATCAGATCGCACCGCTGCTATTTGCAACATATGTCTCAAGCGTATCTCACGTGGCCAAAACATCTCCCGCTTGGGTACCACATGCTTGACCAGACATATGTTGACCTGCCATGCAGTTCATTGGCAAGCGCATCTAAAAGACCCACACCAAAGAACAAAGAGGACCTCTCCTTGCTCCTTATCAGCTGAGATTTCCAACCCCACTAGACCTTCAGTCCTCTCTGAGACCTGCACTGAGAGGAATGAAGGTGTAGAATTAGGTGTGTCACAGCCAAGTACTTGTGGGCAATCTGCTTTTGGTACACCGACGTCAGATTGTACCAGGCAAATTTCCCTGCCCCAGCTGCTGCACCGCCGAAAGAAGTTTGCTCCCAGCCATCCACATGCCCAGCGGTTGAATGCTAGCTTGGCAAAATTGCTGGCACTTCGACTGCTGCCTTTTCAGTTGGTAGACTCTGCCCCCTTCCGTGAGTTTGTGGAATGTGCGGTTCCTCAGTGGCAGGTACCCAAACGCCACTTTTTCTCACGGAAGGCGATTCCGGCTCTCTACCGGCATGTGGAAGGCAATGTCCATGCCTCGCTGGACAGGGCGGTCAGCGGTAAGGTGCATATTACCGCTGACTCATGGTCCAGCAGGCATGGACAGGGACGTTACCTAAGTTTCACGGCGCATTGGGTGACTCTGCTGGCAGCTGGGAAGGATGCAGGACAAGGGGCAGTAGTGTTGGAGGTTGTTCCGCCACCACGCCTCCAAAATGCTAATGATTGTGACACACCTCTCTCCTCCACCCCCTCCTCTTCTTCTTCCTCCATGGCCTCTTCCTCAGAACCAGCGGTGCTCCGTAGTCGTTCAAGGGGCTACGCAAGTACGCAGGCCAAAAGATGCCATGCGGTGCTTGAGCTGGTGTGCTTGGGGGACAGGAGCCACACTGGGGCAGAGGTTCTGTCAGCTCTGCAGGGGCAGGTTCAGAGGTGGTTGACGCCACGCCAACTTAAGGCAGGAATGGTGGTTTGCGACAATGGCACCAACCTCCTCTCTGCCCTCCGACAGGGACAAATGACCCATGTGCCCTGTTTGGCTCACGTCCTTAACTTGGTGGTGCAGCGGTTCTTGGGCAGGTACCCGGGCTTACAGGATGTCCTGAGGCAGGCCAGGAAAGTCTGTGTGCATTTCCGCCGGTCATATAATGCCAGTGCTCGGCTGACGGACCTCCAAAAGGAGTTTAACCTGCCCAAGAACCGCCTAATCTGTGACATGCCCACCAGGTGGAACTCAACGTTGGCCATGCTGCAGCGGCTGCACACGCAGCAGAGGGCCATCAATGAGTACCTGTGCGACTATGGCACCAGGACAGGGTCAGGGGAGCTTGGGTTTTTTTCCCCACGCCAGTGGGCCATGATCAGGGATGCATGCACTGTCCTGTCACCATTTGAGGAGGCCACGAGGATGGTGAGCAGTGACAGTGCATGCATCAGTGACACTGTCCCCCTTGTCCACCTGTTGGAGCACACGCTGCGTGGAATAATGGACAGGGCACTTGAGGCAGAACAGAGGCAGGAAGAGGAGGACTTCCTTAGCTCTCAAGGCCCCCTTTATCCAGACAGTGTTCCTGCGTGCCCGCCGATCACACAGGAAGAGGAGGAGGAGGAGGAGGAGGAGGAGGAGGAGGAGGAAGATTGTGTCAGTATGGAGGTGGAACCTGGCACTCAGCATCAGCAGCAGTCTTTAAGGGATCAGTCCCAACAAACACATGGACTTGTACGTGGCTGGGAGGAGGTGGCTGCGGACCATGTCGTCCTTAGTGACCCAGAGGACTCCGGACCGAATGCCTCTGCAAACCTACGCTGCATGGCCTCCCTGATCCTGCAAAGCCTGCGTAAGGATCCTCGTATTCGTGGTATCAAGGAGAAGGACCAATACTGGCTGGCAACCCTCCTTGATCCACGTTACAAGGGTAAGGTTGCGGACCTTATCTTGCCATCGCAGAGGGAGCAGAGGATGAAACATCTTCGGGAGGCCTTGCAGAAAGGTCTGTGCAACGCGTTCCCAGAGACTGGGAGGTTACAAACTCCTGTTTCTGGACAACGTGTTGCTGAGGCTTCGGTCAGTCAAAGAAGGAGCAGTGGAGAAGGTGGCCGTCTGACCGATGCGTTCAGACAATTTTTTGGTCCGCAGCCCCAAGGTATGATTGGTTCCAGCAACTATCGCCAGCGTCTGTTTTACATGGTGCAGGAATACCTAGGGGCAAGATCAGACTTGGACACCTTTCCCACCGAAAATCCTCTGGGTTACTGGGTCTTGAGGATGGATCACTGGCCAGAGCTTGCACAGTATGCAATTGAGCTACTGGCCTGTCCTGCATCCAGCATTCTTTCAGAACGCACATTCAGTGCTGCTGGAGGCGTGGTAACCGATCACAGGGTGCGTCTGTCCACCGACTCGGTCGATCGACTGACCTTCATAAAAATGAATCAGTCTTGGATCACCACCAGCTACCAAGCACCTGATGCTGATGTAACCGAATAATTTTTTTTGAAATCTCAGATCCCTTCAAAGACTGCCTATGCTGATGCTGAGTGACTATCCCTGAGAAATTATTTTTTCCTTTTTTCCTTTAAAAATGACATTTGGTGCAGGGACTGTTCTAAACACGGGAAACACGCGTCACTTTACAGGCATACTATAGACACCCCCCAGGTACGATATTTAAAGGAATATTTCACTTTTTTTTTTTTTACTTTAAGCATCATTAAAATCACTGCTCCCGAAAAAACGTCCGTTTTTAAAAGTTTTTTTTGCATTGATACATGTCCCCTGGGGTAGGACCCGGGTCCCCAAACCCTTTTTAGGACAATACCGTGCAAATTAGCCTTTAAAATGAGCACTTTTGATTTCGAACGTTCGAGTCCCATAGACGTCAATGGGGTTCTAACGTTTGTGCGAACTTTCGGTCCGTTCGCAGGTTCTGGTGCGAACCGAACCGGGGGGTGTTCGGCTCATCCCTAGTGATAACTAACTAAGAACAAATAACGGGCATGGAAATATTCCTCTTAAAATGATCGTGGCAATAATATATAACATGTGCAACTGCAAACTATGCTTTCATGTGTAGGCTAGGCACACCTATGCGCAAATTTGGTTTTTCACAGGAGGGAGGATAAATTGAAAATTATTTATTCCTTTTTTTAAAAAAAATTTCACTTAACTTTACTGACATCACATGTGATAGCAATAATATATGTTTATGTGTGTGTGTAAAATCAGTGCATTTTTGGAGCTTTTATCCTTGTATAAATGACAATGGTCCCAAAATGGCATCAAAAGTGTCCGATGTGTCCGCTATAATGTCGCAGTCACAATAAAAATCGGTGATCGCCGCCATTACTAGTAAAAAAAATTGTTAATAAAAATGCCATAAAACTATCCCTATTTTGTAGACGCTATAACTTTTGCACAAACCAATCAATATACGCCTTTTGCAATTTTTGTTACCAAAAATTTGTAGAAGAATATATATCGGCCTAAACTGAGGAAAAAATTTGATTTTGATATATTTGTTGGGGATACTTATATAGCAAAAAGTAAATAAAAACTGTAGAGGTGATCAAATACCACCAAAAGAAAGCTCTATTTGTGGGAAAAAAAGGACGTCAATTATGTTTGGGAGCAATGTCACACCACCGCGCAATTGTCAGTTAAAGCGTTGCAGTGCCGAATTGCACAAAGTGGCACGGTCATTTGGCAGCCATACCTCCGGGGCTGAAGTGGTTAAAATGTAAAAAAAAAAAAAATAATCAGACACGTTACTTACCGTTTTATGTCGCTGAATTTTTTGCGACAGGCAGTCGGGTCACGCCGATGGCGATAGGTCTCCTCGACCTTCCTGGAGATCTCCTCCCACTTCTCCCGCTTCCACTCCAAAGTGGTTTCCCTGGAGCGGGGGCCACACAGCTGCATCCAGCAAGGAAGCGTTTCCCTTACAAGGACCTGGGACTCAATGTGAGTCCACATAAGGTTACGCTTCCTGCTGGTTGCAGCTTGTGTCGCCCTCCTGCGCCCATTTTTGGATGCTGGTGTTGTTGGGGATGTTGCTGCTGCCTCCATAGAAGGCCCAGGATGTCCTCCTCCATATCTGAGCCAGACACACTCACAGCGTCGGATTTTGCGGCCGCCATTGCACTTCCGATTGAGAAACAAATGTGAAAGTTTGGTTGGCTGACTGCTGGGGCAGAGTAGACCAATGAGCATGAACGATGAAGATTCGACACAGAAACGAAAACATGCAAACTTAAATCTTTGGCTTATGGTGTCTGTCAAAACTTAGAAGATTCAACGGAGCAGCTAAACAAACTGTACGATGCTGCTATCGTACATTTCCGGTCAAATGCATCCCGGAAAATTTGACCGGAATGTACTATTGCGACGTTGTACAGTTTAGCTGCTCCGTCGAATCTACTTTGAACATTCGACAGACACCATAAGCCTTTAATGACAGATTCAACCTTAATTCATTTTGATTTTTGGACGAATGCAAGTTTTTAACGAAAAACGAAATAAAGAAAAACGAATTTCGGGAGTAACTAAATAAATTTATTTTTCGGACGAGAACGAAATTCCGAAATGAAATATTTCAGTGTGCACATGTCTACTAAGGAGGACATGATCCGCAGCCACCTCCTCCCAGCCACGTACAAATCCATGGGTTTCTTGGGACTGTAAATGATCCCTTAAAGGCTGCTGCTGATGCTGAGTGCCAGGCTCCACCTCCATGCTGACACAATCCTCCTCTTCCTCGTCCTCTTCCTGTGTGATCGGCGGGCACGCAGGAACACTGTCTGGATAAAGGGGGCCTTGAGAGCTAAGGAAGTCCTCCTCTTCCTGCCTCTGTTCTGCCTCAAGTGCCCTGTCCATTATTCCATGCAGCGTGTGCTCCAACAGGTGGACAAGGGGGACAGTGTCACTGATGCATTCACTGTCACTGCTCACCATCCTTGTGGCCTCCTCAAATGCTGACAGGACAGTCCATGCATCCCTGATCATGGCCCACTGGCGTGGGGAAAAAAAAAACAAGCTCCCCTGACCCTGTCCTGGTGCCATAGTCGCACAGGTACTCATTGATGGCCCTCTGCTGCGTGTGCAGCTGCTGCAGCATGGCCAACGTTGAATTCCACCTGGTAGGCATGTCACAGATTAGGCGGTTCTTGGGCAGGTTAAATTCCTTTTGGAGGTCAGCCAGCCAAGCACTGGCATTATATGACTGGCGGAAATGCATACAGACTTCCCTGGCCTGCCTTTTTTTTCTTTTGCATTTTTTGTTGTGTTTGTGTCACAATCTAGGACATCGCAGCTTTATGTCATTTATTCTGTAGAAATTTGAAGTGCAATTATTTATTGTTTTTTTTGCTTTTGGAGGTCTGCCAGCTGAGCACTGGCATTATATGACTGGCGGAAATGCACACAGACTTTCCTGGCCTGCCTCAGGACATCCTGTAAGCCCGGGTACCTGCCCAAGAACCGCTGCATCACCAAGTTAAGGACGTGAGCCAAACAGGGCACATGGGTCATTTTTCGGAGGGCGGAGAGGAGGTTGGTGCCATTGTCACAAACCACCATTCCTGTCTTAAGTTGGCATGGCATCAACCATCTCTGAACCTGCCCCTGCAGAGTTGACAGAACCTCTGCCCCAGTGTGGCTCCTGTCCCCCAAGCACACCAGCTCAAGCACCGCATGGCATCTTTTGGCCTGCGTAGTTGCGTAGCCCCTTGAACGGCTACGGAGCACAGCTGGTTCCGAGGACAAAGCACAGGAAGAGGCCATGGAGGAGGAAGAAGAGGAGGGGGTGGAGGAGAGAGGTGTGTCAGAATCACCAGTAGTAGCATTTTGGAGGCGTGGTGGCGGAACAACCTCCAACACTACTGCACCTTGTCCTGCATCCTTCCCAGCTGCCAGCAGAGTCACCCAATGCGCCGTGAAACTTAGGTAACGTCCCTGTCCATGCCTGCTGGAAAATTAGTCAGCGGTAATATGCACCTTACCGCTGACCGCCCTGTCCTGCGAGGCATGGACATTGTCTTCCACATGACGGTAGAGAGCCTGAATTGCCTTCCGTGAGAAAAAGTGGCGTTTGGGTACCTGCCACTGAGGAACTGCACATTCCCCAAAATCACGGAAGGGGGCAGAGTCTACCAACTGAAAAGGTAGCAGTTGAAGTGCTAGCAATTTTGCCAAGCTAGCATTCAACCGCTGGGCATGTGGATGGCTGGGAGCAAACTTCTTTCGGCGGTGCAGCAGCTGATGCAGGGAAATTTGCCTGGTACAATCTGACGTCAGTGTACCGATAGTAGATTGCCCACAAGTACTTGGCTGTAACACACCTAATTCTACACCTTCATTCCTCTCAGTGCAGGGCTCAGAGAGGACTGAAGGTATAGTGGGGTTGGAGATCTCAGCTTATGAGGAGCAAGGAGAGGTCCTCTTCGTTCTTTGGTGTGGGTTTTTAGGTACGCTTGCCAATGAACTGCATGGCAGGTCAACATATGTCTGGTCAAGCATGTGGTGCCCAAGCGGGAGATGTTTTGGCCACGCGAGATACGCTTGAGACATATGTTGCAAATAGCAGCGGTGCGATCTGATGCACTAGTCTCAAAAAAGGCCCATACCAAAGAACTTTTGGAATAACGTGCAGAGACAGCAGCGCCCTGCACATGCGGAGCTTTGGGGTGTGATGCAGTCAGTGTGCTGCCCTTAAGCTGGCCCTTGGAGGCCATCCTGCCTCATTGGTGATGTGCCTCCTCCTCTCTCCTATCAGGCACCACATGGAGTCAGTAACCTCATAATCCCCTCCCTCCTCATCACTGGAGCAAACCTGGCAGTATGCTGCAGCAGGGGTAACATGACTGCCAGATTGCTGTCCTTCTTGGGCACCCCCCCTGTCTGGGCTCACATTACTGCCTTCCTCTAGCTGAGTACCATCATCGGAGCCTTCAAAACGCTGGGCATATTCCTGGAGCATGTACCTGACACTGTGGTCAAACAGTTAGGGGGACTCCTCAGGAGGACATGGTGGGGCTAGGGAAGGAGTGACTGATTCCATTGAGCCGAGGGAAGAGGCGGGGTTAGCAGCTGCTTTGCCAGACAAAGTACCCTGAGCATGGGTGAGAGAGGATGAGGAGGATGAGGACGGCTTGGTCATCCATTCGACCAAGTCTTCCGCATGTTGCGGCTCAACACGGCCAACTGCCGAAAAGAAGGCCAAGCGTGTCCCACAGCCACGTGCTGATGATGATGCGACGTGTCCATGACCAGCACTGTTGTCTCTAGACACAGAGCCTGCTTGCCCTCTTTTATTGGCTTGTGACTGTCTGCCTCTCCTTGTTGGCCTTCCAGACATACTAATGGCCTGCAGTGAGATGTAGCTGCACTAAACTGTGATATATATATATATATATATATATATATATATATATATATATATATATATATTGATACTTCTACAATCTTCTACAGGTTCAGCTTTAGCTGAACACTGTGCAGAGATCTCACTACACTAACTCATAGCTTTAGGTGAACACTGTGCAGAGGACGCACTACACTAACGTTTAAATAATGTAGCTGTCTGCGGTAGTCATAGGATCAGGAAAACACCACCAACCTTCTACAGGTAGCTTTAGCTGAACACTGTGCAGAGGACGCACTACACTAACTTGTAAATAATGTAGCTGCCTGCGGTAGTGATAGGATCAGGAAAACACCACCAACCTTCTACAGGTAGCTTTAGCTGAACACTGTGCAGAGGTCGCACTACACTAACTCATAGCTTTAGTTGAACACTGTGCAGAGGACGCACTACACTAACGTTTAAAAAATGTAGCTGCTTGCGGTAGTGATAGGATCAGGAAAACAGCACCAACCTTCTACAGGTAGCTTTAGCTGAACACTGTGCAGAGGACGCACTACACTAACGTTTAAATAATGTAGCTGCCTGCGGTAGTGATAGGATCAGGAAAACACCACCAACCTTCTACAGGTAGCTTTAGCTGAACACTGTGCAGAGGACGCACTACACTAACTTGTA
This sequence comes from Lithobates clamitans, assembly GCA_037952925.1. Taxonomy (NCBI): domain Eukaryota; kingdom Metazoa; phylum Chordata; class Amphibia; order Anura; family Ranidae; genus Lithobates; species Lithobates clamitans. The sequence goes on along the minus strand of JBBGZY010000399.1, from coordinate 10,919,697 downwards.
AATAATGTAGCTGCCTGCGGTAGTGATAGGATCAGGAAAACACCACCAACCTTCTACAGGTAGCTTTAGCTGAACACTGTGCAGAGGTCACACTACACTAACTCGTAGCTTTAGGTGAACACTGTGCAGAGGACGCACTACACTAACGTTTAAATATTGTAGCTGCCTGTGGTAGTGATAGGATCAGGAAAACAACACCAACTTTCTACAGGTAGCTTTAGCTGAACACTGTGCATAGGTCGCACTACACTAACTCGTAGCTTTAGCTGAACACTGTGCAGAGGACGCACTACACTAACGTTTAAATATTGTAGCTGCCTGCGGTAATGATAGGATCAGGAAAACACCACCAACTTTCTACAGGTAGCTTTAGCTGAACACTGTGCAGAGGTCGCACTACATTAACTTGTAGCTTTAGCTGAACACTGTGCAGAGGTCACACTACACTAACTTGTAGCTTTAGCTGAACACTGTGCAGAGGTTGCACTACACTAACTCGTAGCTTTAGTTGAACACTGTGCAGAGGACGCACTACACTAACGTTTAAATAATGTAGCTGCCTGCGGTAGTGATAGGATCAGGAAAACACCACCAACCTTCTACAGGTAGCTTTAGCTGAACACTGTGCAGAGGACGCACTACACTAACGTTTAAATAATGTAGCTGCCTGCGGTAGTGATAGGATCAGGAAAACACCACCAACCTTCTACAGGTAGCTTTAGCTGAACACTGTGCAGAGGACGCACTACACTAACTTGTAAATAATGTAGCTGCCTGCGGTAGTGATAGGATCAGGAAAACACCACCAACCTTCTACAGGTAGCTTTAGCTGAACACTGTGCAGAGGTCGCACTACACTAACTCGTAGCTTTAGCTGAACACTGTGCAGAGGATGCACTACACTAACGTTTAAATATTGTAGCTGCCTGCGGTAATGATAGGATCAGGAAAACACCACCAACTTTCTACAGGTAGCTTTAGCTGAACACTGTGCAGAGGTCGCACCACACTAACTTGTAGCTTTAGCTGAACACTGTGCAGAGGTCTCACTACACTAACTTGTAGCTTTACCTGAACACTGTGCAGAGGTCGCACTACACTAACTTGTAGCTTTAGCTGAACACTGTGTAGAGGTCGCACTACACTAACTTGTAAATAATGTAACTGCCTGCGGTAGTGATAGGTTCAGAAAAACACCACCGATCTTCTACAGGTAGCTTTAGCTGAACACTGTGCATAGGACGCACTACACTAACTATAAAAACTGTAGCTGCCTGACTGTGGTACTAATAGGATCAGAAGAACACCAGCAATTTTCTTCAGGTAGCTGTAAATACTGTAGCAACAGCTGCCTGCCTGTCAATAGGAAGAGAATAACAAGATCAGATCTAGCTAAACTGAATACAGTGTGTATATATATATATATATATATATATATATATATATATATATATATATATATATATATATATATATATATGTATATATACAACACCTGGGATGCATGTATATATACACAATACACTGTAAGTGCAGCTAACTAACTGACTGTCCTGCCTAATCTATCTAACTTAAATCAAATGACACTGTCTCTCTGTCTCTGTCTCTTAACGCCGGAACACACTACACAGGGCCGACGTGCAGGCGGCCTTATATAGTGTGGGGCGTGTACTAAACCCCCTGAGCCATAATTGGCCAAAGCCACCCTGGCTTTGGCCAATTACAGCTCTCTGTACAGACGGTGCTGTGATTGGCCAAGCATGCGGGTCATAGTGCATGCTTGGCCAATCATCAGCCAGCAATGCACTGCAATGCCGCAGTGAATTATGGGCCATGACGCGCCACTCGGCCCATATCATTCGCAATTTGGCGCACGACCGAACAGACGATGTTCGAGTTGAACATGGGTTCGACTCGAACACGAAGCTCATCCCTAATCTACAGTCAGGTTTATAAATATTGGGACATCGACACAATTCTAATCTTTTTGGCTCTATACACCACCACAATGGATTTGAAATGAAACAAAAAAGATGTGCTTTAACTGAAAACTTTCAGCTTTAATTGTAGGGTACTTACATCCAAATCAGGTGAACGGTGTAGGAATTACAACAGTTTGTATATATGCCTCCTACTTTTTAAGGGACCAAAAGTAATGGGACAGATTAACAATCATCCATCAAACTTTCACTTTTCAATACTTGGTTGCAAATCATTTGCAGTCAATTACAGCCTGAAGTCTTGCTCTTCGGGCATTTTCCCTTCAGTTTTGTCTTCAGCAAGTGAAATGCATGCTCAATCGGATTTAGGTCAGGTGATTGACTTGGCCATTGCATAACATTGCACTTCTTTCCCTTAAAAAACTCCTTGGTTGCTTTCGCAGTATGCTTCAGGTCATTGTCCATCTGCACTGTGAAGCGCTGTCCAATGAGTTCTGAAGCATTTTGCTGAATATGAGCAGATAATATTGCCTGAAACACTTCAGAATTCATCCTGCTGCTTTTGTCAGCAGTCACATCATCAATAAATATAAGAGAACCAGTTCCGTTGGCAACCATACATGCCCACGGCATGACACTACCACCACCATGCTTCACTATTGAGGTGGTATGCTTTGGATCATGAGCAGTTCCTTTCCTTCTCCATACTCATCTCTTCTCAGCACTCTGGTACAAGTTGATCTTGGTCTCATTTGTCCATAGGATGTTGTTCCAGAACTGTGAAGGCATTTTTAGATGTTGCTTGGCAAACTCTAATCTGGCCTTCCTGTTTTTGAGGCTCACCAATGGTTTACATCTTGTGGTGAACCCTCTGTATTCACCCTGGTGAAGTCTTCTCTTGATTGTTGACTTTGACACACATACACCTACTTCCTGGAGAGTGTTCTTGATCTGGCCAACTGTTTTGAAGGGTGTTTTCTTCACCAGGGAAAGAATTCTTCGGTCAACCACCACAGTTGTTTTCCTTGGTCTTCCAGGTCTTTTGGTGTTGCTGAGCATTCTTTCTTTTTAAGGATGTTCCAAACAGTTGATTTGGCCACACCAAATGTTTTTGCTATCTCTCTGATGGGTTTGTTTTGTTTTTTCAACCTAATGATGGCTTGCTTCACTGATAGTGATAGCTCTTTGGATCTCATACTGAGAGTTGACAGCAACAGATTCCAAATGCAAATAGCACACTTGAAATTAACTCTCTACCTTTTATCTGCTCTTTGTAAATGGGATAATGAGGGAATAACACACACCTGGCCATGGAACAGCTGAGCAGTCAATTGTCCCATTACTTTTGGTCCCTTAAAAAGTGGGAGGCACATATACAAACTGTTGTAATTCCTACACAGTTCACCTTATTTGAGATGTAAATACCCTCAAATTAAAGCTGAATGTCTGCAGTTAAAGCACATCTTGTTTGTTTCATTTCAAATCCATTGTGGGGGTGTATAGAGACAAAAAGATTAGTATTGTGTACATCCAGGATCCCCCATCTCTGGCATATAGCCAGAAAGATGTCGGGGTGAAGGGAACATTCCCCTGGGAACAACTGCTGGCGACTCAAGTAGTCCGCCTGACAATTCTCTATCCCTGGGATGAAGATTGCTGATATGCATGGCACATGCTTTTCTGCCCAGGCTAGGATACGGTTTACCTCTTCCTGGGCTGCATGACTTCTGGTGCCCCCTTGGTGATTGATATAAGCCACTGCTGTGGCATTGTCGGACCGAATTCTGACCGGATAATTGTGCAACCTGAATGTCCAGGCCCTTAGGGCTAGACTCGCTGCCTGAATCTCTAGAATATTGATGGGCAAGGTTCTTTCAGTCCTGGACCATTTTCCTTGGACAGTCACTTCTTCCAGGACTTCTCCCCAACCTGACAGGCTGGCATCTGTTGTTACCACCTTCCTGGTAACTGGTATGAAGGATTTCCCCTTCTGCATATTCTTGTATATCCTCCACCAACCAAGGTACTGGTGCACCTTTGGTGACAGATGCATTGGATAATCTAGCGCTTGGACCTTCTTGTTCCAAGCAGAAAGGATACTGTTTTGCAGCAGTCTCAAATGAAACTGAGCATAGGGAACCGCTTCGAATGAAGCCACCATTTTTCCCAACAACCTCATGCAAAGGTGAATAGAAGGACCCTTCTTTACCCTGACCACCTGAACCAGCTCCTTTATGGCGCTGATTTTTGCCTGGGGTAAAAACACCCTCTTCTGGGCTGTATCTATGACCAGACCCAAGTACTCTAGTCTTCTTAATGGTTTTAAGGAAGATTTCTCTAGGTTGAGGACCCAACTTAGGTATTCCAGGTAGTTGACTGTGGTGACCATGCTTTGGTCTAAGCAGGCTACTAACTGATCTATCAAGAGCAGGTCCTCTAGGTATGCTATAATTGTTATACCTTGAGTCCTTAATCTGGCCAGAGGAAGGGTCAGAAGTTTTGTAAACATCCGAGGTACAGTAGCTAGACCGAAAGACAAGGCTACAAACTGAAAAAGGAGTTTTCCTACCTTGAAACGCCGATACTTCTGGTGAGCGGGGAAAATAGGCACATGCAGGTATGCATCTCTGATGTCGATTGACGCCAGGAGTCCTCCTCCTTGTAGGAAGGAGACAACCGACCGGATTGATTCCATGCGGAAAGAGCGGATATTCAGGAATCGGTTTAGATCCTTGAGATCTAGAATTGGTCTGACATCTCTTTGGTTTTGGTACAGTGAAAAGGTTTGAATAAAACCCCAACCCCTGCTCTTTCGTGGGGACCACCATGATCACTTTTTAAGATAAAAGTCGATCTAATGCTCGAAAGAGAGACTTCTTTTTCTTTGGATCTTTGGGGATGTTTGACCTGAGGAAACAAGGAGACGGGAATTCTCGGAACTCTAGTTTGTAACCTAGAGTTATTGTGGAGACCACCCATTTGTCTCGAAGCTCTTCCTACCAGACCTTTGAGAACTGCAGAAGTCTTCCCCCCACTCGAGCGAGCGGGGACGCCCCCTTCATAAAGAGGCTTTAGTGTTCTGCCTTGTAGGTTTCCTTCCCCAGGGCTTCTTTTGTCCCTGGGGTTGACCCTGAGATTTACCTCTTGAATCTGATGGCGGAGGCCATCGCGACTGCCTGGAGGCTGATGCCCATGGCCCTGGAAAAAGAGACTGTTTAAATGAGGGATGTTTACTCCTTTTCTTAACTGGCAAAAGGGTACTTTTCAAACTTGATATCTTTTGGATGTATTTGTCCAAATCATCCCCAAATAGCCTTTCACTGTGGAAAGGAAAACCAGCCAGGAGTTTTTTGCATGGCGCTTCAGCTGACCAACTTTTCAACCATAAGATTCTATGCATATGCACCAACCCAAGCGTGAGTCGAGAGGTTTGAAGAATAGGATCTCTAATTGCGTCAATTGCAAAACACAAAGCCACTGGCAGCTCTGCTAAATCCTGGGCCTGCTGCTCAGTGAAAACCTTGAGCACCTATACAAGTGGTCTCTCAAGGATTGACATACCCCAATTGCCACCACTGTAGGTTGATCTACTGAACCTGCCAAGGAGAAAATGTTTTTCAACAGGAATTCAAATTTTTTATCGTTTTGATCCCTAAGCATTTGTGCATTGTCAACAGGACAAGTCAAACTTTTATTTACAGAAGATATAGCAGCGTCAATTGCTAGTATACCCCACATCTTAGTAAATTTATCCTCCATAGGATAAAGTGTTGAAAACTTTTTAGGGGGAAAAAATGCTTATCTGGGTGATCCCACTCAGAATACATAAGCTTTTCCAGCAATTGATGGACAGGAAAGGCACACAAAGCTTGAGGAGGCTTTAGTGAACCCAAACAAGAAGTGGGCTTTTCAACAGACTCAGTTAAGGGTAGTTTAAATGTGGAGCGGACCAAGTCAGTAAGAGATTTCACCAGCAATTTCTCCGCTTGTGAAGCTGAAGAAGGTCTCTTCCCACTTGATCCCTGGGAAGAGGAATCATCAGCCTCTTCACGATTCCCTGAGGGCGATTCATCTTCCCCCTCCCACTAGTCCTCTGTTTGACGGTCCAGGGTGGTAGAAGAGGACCTAATGCGTTTTCTCCCATTCTGGGAAGATGTGATTAAAGTCGCTAACCTTTCCTCCAATCCAATTATGGCTGAGGAAAAAACCTCCTCAGTAATATAGACAGGGGCTGAAATGTCGGAAGCAGTTGCAACCCCTGATTTCCCCAATGGCTCACTCTGACCAGCCTCCCTAGGCCTTTCAGGGGGGGATGGTGTTGCAGAGGGAGGGTCCTCAGAGCATAAGGGAGATGTGTTTGAGCCCCTGTTTTTTTGGGGTATTTGCACCTCCCCTGCTGCCCATAGTGGTAAGCACAAATGCAGAGGTACTGCCAAAAATGCACCCACTGCTGAGTAAATAGTCCAGCAACTGCCTCTGCTATTAATGCTCAGCCTGATGCTAAGTAAATGTGCCCTGGGAATGCCTGTGTCACCAATACTCACATGCCCCCGTCTGCTCTGTGTCCCTCCATCAGCTGAATGTACTTGTAAAAGGTGCACTTATAGCCTGCACAGCCCCGCGTTATGGACGCTGAAACATGCCGACACCGAGCTAAGCCCCGCCCCTTCCTCTGACCTCCCACCGCGCCCCCCCCCACTCTTTTTTTTTTTTAAAGATTGTTTCTGCATGCGAGCAGGCCTCTGATCCGACCAGAGCGCATGGGGGGAGGGTGGGCTGGAGGAGAGGAGGAGAGCCGATGGAAGAGAACCACAATGCTGTGGCGGTGGCAGCTCCCTCGGCCTCCTGGAGAGAGAAAAAATACTCCTGTCCAGGTGGGGGATGTTTAAAAGAAAAGCCCCATTTCCAACATCTTACCTGAGGCTTGGGACTGGAGGAAGCATGCAGCTTGTACTGACACAGAGCAAGACTGACAAGCATGGAATCAGGTACATGCTCTTGACAGCCCCCAGTGGTGAATTTAGGCATGACAACATTTACTTAAAGGAGAAACCCCATAGGAATTTAGAAAATTCCTTAGGAATCTCCACTTACCTTATCCTCCTGCAGGGTTCCATGGTAAACCAGACAGACCCACTCTTCTCCATTCACCGCGGGCTCCGTTAAAAACCTTCATGGACCGGGGCCCCTTTTTATCGTGGATTCCACACCCTTGGACCAGTACAGCACCCCGCCAGGAAATATGGCTGAAAAAACCAAGCACAGGATCCAGCTCTCTAAAAAGAGAAGTGTTACAGGCTAAAACTTGTTTCTTCCAACACGAGGCCCAGGTACCATTCAATTTGACCTAAAAAGACACTTTGAATCGATCTGGCTGCATGGCTTGCCCAGGCAAGGATTACTCCAGCAGAGCTCAGCACAGCACATCTTTACTCTTGACCAACACCTAAGACACTGGCGAAAAAACTGAGGTACCTCCGGTAAGGGGAGGGGTTATATAGGGGGCTAAACTTCCTGTCTAGGGTGTGCAAGTGTCCATCACCTAAAGGTACCTATATAACCCATACAGTAATTACTGTGGCTAGATTGTTTGGTAACGTTCACATTTATCCATATCATAGTATAGATGGAGGTAGTTTCTGGCCATTGCTGGTATTTCCACCTTCACTCAGTACTCTTCTGGGTCCAAAATGTCTGGCCATTCCAATTGGCTGGGCCAAGATCATGTACACTAAATCAAACATGTCTGTTATATCCAGGGTTTTTTTTCTCAGAGAACAGGTGCAGCCCCACCAACTCCTGCCCACAGTCCCAGCCCTACTGCCCCCAATCTCGCCATTCCTTGGGGAAGAGAAGTAAGATTATGCCAAATAATGGGTGTGGTCAAGGCTCAGAACTGTGTTTCACACACGATTCAAAGTTCAGGAAAGTGTAACACACAGAGTTGTACAGTGTTGAGGAGTGTGTATGATTAAGTGTTCAGAAAAAATATTAGCATCCCCATTCACAGCTCAACTCCCACCCCCTCCAGTCAGGAAGGTCACCCTCCACAGGTCATCCTCTCACACCTTTCCTCCCCATCTGAAGCTCATTGTCTCCCATATGTCTATAGGTCACCCTCTCCCCCATCCACAGTTCACCTTCCCTCCTCATTCACAGGTCACCTTCTCTCTCCCCCATAAACAGCCCACCTTCCCTCCCCATCTGAAGCTCACCTTCCCTCCCCATCTGAAGCTCACCGTCCCCCCCATCCACAAATCACCTTCCCTCCCCATCCACAGCTCACCCTCAAGAGAAGACTTCACCAGAGTGAATACAGAGGGTTCACCACAAGATGTAAACCATTGGTGAGCCTCAAAAACAGGAAGGCCAGATTAGAGTTTGCCAAACAACATCTAAAAATGCCTTCACAGTTCTGGAACAACATCCTATGGACAGATGAGACCAAGATCATCTTGTACCAGAGTGATAGGAAGAGAAGAGTATGGAGAAGGAAAAGAACTGCTCATGATCCGAAGCATGATGATGGTAGTGTCATGGCGTGGGGATGTATGGCTGCCAATGGAACTGGTTCTCTTGTATTTATTGATAATGTGACTGCTGACAAAAGCAGCAGGATGAATTCTTTTTTTTTATCCCTTTTCCTCCTTTCTTTTTTTTTATCATTTAAATCCTTTTTTATTTGAAATATATGCTTATCCAGCAAACAAATACTGTTTACATCACGTATAAAAACATTTCATAGGAAAAAGCGAGCATACACAAATACCCCCAGACATTTTACCCTTTACCACCCTTCCATCCCCCCCCCTCCACCACACCATTCATCCCCCCCTCCCCCCCTCCCCCAACTTTCATCAGCAGGATGAATTATGAAGTGTTTTGGGCAATATTTTCTGCTCATATTCAGCAAAATGCTTCAGAACTCATTGGACGGCGCTTCACAGTATAGATGGACAATGACCCGAACCGCACTGCAAAAGCAACCAAAGAGTTTTTTAAGGGAAAGAAGTGGAATGTTATGCAATGGCCAAGTCAATCACCTGACCTGAATCCGATTGAGCATGCATTTCACTTGCTGAAGACAAAACTGAAGGGAAAATGCCCCAAGAACAAGCAGGAACTGAAGGCAGTTGCAGTAGAGGCCTGGCAGAGCCTCACCAGTGATGAAACCCAGCATCTGGTGACATCTATGCATTCCAGAGCAAGACTTCAGGCTGTAATTGACTGCAAATGATTTGCAACCAAGTATTAAAAAGTGAAAGTTTGATGGATGATTGTTAATCTGTCCCATTACTTTTGGTCCCTTAAAAAGTGGGAGGCACATATACAAATCTGTTGTAATTCCTACACCGTTCACCTAATTTGGATGTAAATACCCTCAAATTAAAGCTGAAAATCTGCAGTTAAAGCACATCTTGTTTGTTTTATTTCAAATCCATTGTGGTGGTGTGTAGAGCCAAAAAGATTAGAATTGTGTCGATGTCCCAATATTTATGGACCTGACTGTATTTTCGCTCTTTATTGTCTGCTCTATTGTTCTCTCTCTTTTGTTACTGTATTTTAGAACTGTAATGTTTTATTTTTACTATGTTTTATTGCATTTGCTTTGCAGGTATGGTAAGTCTTATGCCCTGTACACATGGTCGGATTTTCCAACGGAAAATGTGTGATAGGACCTTGTTGTCGGAAAATCCGACTGTGTGTGGGCTCCATTACACATTTTCCATCGGAATTTCCGACACACAAAGTTTGAGAGCAGGCTATAAAATTTTCCGACAACAAAATCCGTTGTCGGAAATTCCGATCGTGTGTACACAAATCCGACGCACAAAGTGTGACGCATGCTCAGAATAAATTAAGAGACGAAAGCTATTGGCTACTGCCCCGTTTATAGACCCGACGTACGTATTTTACGACACCGCGTTCAGAACGATCGGATTTTCCGACAACTTTGTGTGACCGTGTGTATGCAAGACAAGTTTGAGCCAACATCCGTCGGAAAAAATCCATGGATTTTGTTGTCGGAATGTCCGATCAATGTCCGATCGTGTGTATGGGGCATTACTGTTATACTGTTATTGTTAACCATCATTTGCTTAGCAGGTACACCATTCAGCTGCAGCACGGGTTTATTTATTCTGACAGCAACAGTGTTTGCTCCCACGATATATAAAGCCGTCACTCCAGCGCTGTAGGAGGTGATTTCACCACCACAGTTTAAAAAAAGAGCATATATGCCAAAACATGGGAGCAGGGGTGGAGGAGCGATTTGCCCCTAACATTAGGGGCAGATTGCCCCATGCTTCGGCATATATTTTTTAGGCACAGATTGCGTTAAAAAATGTTTTATTTTGACTATGTTTTATTGTATTTGCTTTGCAGGTATGGTATGTCCTACTGTTATACTGTAATGTTACGCCATTAGCAGGTACGCCATTTAGCTGCAGCACTGATTTAGTCATCTTGACAGCAACAATGTTTGCTCCCACAATATGTAAATCAGCGACTCCTGTGCTGCAGGAGGTGATTTCACCACCACAGTTAAAAGAAAATGGTACATGTATGCCCATCAGGGCCGGTACAAGGGGTGGGCAAGAGGGTCGGGTGCCCTGGGCGGAGTGTGAGAGGGGGCGGATTTCTCCCCCTCCCTCTGCTCGCTGACTCTGAGCATAATATGAGAGCCGCTCCGACGATCTGCTCCCTCCCCCTCATTGGCAGGGAGGAGAGCGACTTCAGGAGGGATTGAACCAGCAGGGGGAGGGGCGGACAAGCCTCCCATTATCTTTGTAACTGTGAAGAAACAGACTGATTTCTCCCGTCCGTAGGAGAATCAGTCTGTAAATACTGAGACTGTGGCTTCAGCTGTGTAAGAGTGTCTGACTGTGACACTTACACAGCTCAGCGAACACATCACCTCCCCCCCTCACTGACGGGAGATCAGGGAGGAATACAGCTCCTCCCACCTCTGCTCCTCCAGTGACTTTCTGCCCCGCCCACACTATCCCCGATGTGCAGATGTATCTGAAGAGAAGGGATGTGTGGGTGGGAGATATGAAAAGCTGCAGAATCCTGTGTGCCAAAGATGCCTGAGCTTCCAGCCTGGACCTGGGTGAGTCATGTGCACACTGCAGTGCACAGTGATCACTGAGCTGTCCTTATCTCCATCCCCCATCTGCCCCCCCCCTCTCATGTTCTTTCAAGATATTCACTAACTTTCACTTTCACTTTCAGTTAGACAATAGATGGTACAAATTTCTTTCCAGTAACCACAGATTGCAGGAAAGAAATTTACATGATTCCCCTGTCAGCTCAGTCAGTGCTGACAGGGGAATCCCTTCTGCTGAGCAATTGTATTGTCCCAACAAACAGTGATTATCGCTAGCAGATATAGCAACCGCTAGTGATAATCATAAGAATCCGGCAGGCTGGTTGTACCCAATTTGATTGATCAACTTGGTACATTCAGCCTGCTCATTAATGGTTCTAATCTCAGCCAGTTCTCACTGAAACAGCTGAGATTTAACCACTTGCTTACTGGGCACCTAAACCCCCCTCCTATCCAGACCAATTTTCAGCTTTCAGCGCTGACGCACTTTGAATGACAATTGCGCGGTCATACAACACTGTACCCAAATGAGATTTTTAGCATTTTTTCCCCACAAATAGAGCTTTCTTTTGATGGTATTTGATCACCTCTGTGGTTTTTATTTATTGTTAAAAAAATGTAAAAAGACCGAATTAAAAAAAAAAATGTTATTATATTTTGTTATAAAATTTTAAAACAGGTAATTTTTCTCCTTCATTGATGTACGCTGATGAGGCGGCACTGATGGGTGGCAATAATGGGCACTGATCAGTTACACTGATAGGCAGCACTGCTAGGTGGCATTGATAGGTGGCACTTGTGGGCATTGATAGGTGGCACTCATGGGCATAGGTAGGTGGCACAAATGAGGCATAATTGCCTCTTCCTCTTCGGGGCCAATGTCCCTTGCAGATGAGCTGGTGATCAGCTTTTTTTTTTGATCATGTGATCAGCTGTCATTGGCTGACAGCTGATCACATTGTAAGGGACCGGGACTCAGAGACTCCGTGATCACAGCGCGCACAGGGCATGTGCACTCCCGGAAATTCAGGTCCGCGCTGTGGCCGTCATTCAGCTATAGCGTGGATGTCAAGAGGTTAAACTATCTTAGTGTTAGCTCTTGGGCTACCCATACATTGATCACTTTTTTCATTCAACTATTAGGTTGAATGAAAAAAAGAGAATGTTCCAATTCCCCCATGTACACATTCCAGGTGGAAGGGGGAATCCTCCCACTGTGGACCAGTGGTGGAATCCATTGTGGTGGTGTATAGAGCCAAATAGATTAGAATTGTGTCAATGTCCCAATATTTATGGACCTGACTGTACATATAATTAAAAGGTGTGAGTGAACTCTGTTTCTGTCGCATTAAACCTAATTGAATTTGTATTGTTTTAAGTATATCCTTATTTTGAAATGACATTGATTCTTTCTTAAAAATGGGGGGGGGGTGCAGTTTGCCATCTTTGCCCTGGGCACCAAATGGCCTTGTCCCAGCACTGATGCCCATTATTAGAAGTGGGTGGATGAAGGGCAGTATTCTAATGGTAGGCATACCCACCGATCAATCTCTTTTTTTCGTTCAGTCCACTGGCTGCATGAAAAAAATAACATTACTATATATGCCCAACAAGGCCCAGCAACTTACTGGTATGTTGCTGGACTTTGAGTGGTTATACTAGAATGATCATCTTGGTATCGTTCTTTTCAGCCAGCGGTTGGCTTTTCCTAGTGGCTTATTAGCCTCTAGACTGCAGGGAACCCGAGAATGCAGCCGGTAGTTCCGTCAGCTGACCATAGAGCTGATCGCAGACCAGAATGGCTCCAATCATCTCTATGGCCCAAGAAACCGGAAGCTATGAGCATTTCATGACTTAGGTTTCGTCAGATATAAACAGGCCCATTGGGAAATTGGGAAAGCATTTAATCACACCGATCTTGGTGTGGTCAGATGCTTTGGGAGCAGAGGAGGGATCTAGGGTCTAATAGACCCCAATTTTTTCAAAAAAGAGTACCTGTCACTACCTATTGCTATCATACGGGATATTTACATTCCCTGAGATAACAATAAAAATGATTTAAAAAAAATGAAAGGAACAGTTTAAAAATAAAACAAAATAGCAAAATAAATAATTAAAAAAAAAAAGCACTCCTGTCCCCCCGTGCTCACACGCAAAGGTGAACGCAAGCGTCAGTCTGGTGTCATATGTAAACAGCAATTACACCTCATGAGTATTTTGCAGCTCTCATTTATTTTTGAAAATGAAGCAAGAAAAGAAAAATGTATTCTTTTTTCAATTTTCAAAACTTTGTGACAAAAAGTGAGATCTGCAAAATATTCAACATGCCTCTCAGCAAATAGCTTGGGGTATCTACTTTCCAAAATGGGGTCATTTGGGGGGAGTTTGTGCTATCTGGGCATTTCATGGTTCCCGAAACTGTGATAGGCAGTGAGGAGTGAAATCAAAAAGTTAAGCCCTTAGAAAGCCTGAAGGCGGTGATTAGTTTTCAGGGTCCTGTACACGGTTAGACTGCCAAAAAGTTTCACACATGTGGGATCCCCATACTCAGGAGAAGCAGCAGAATGTATTTCAGGGTGTAATTCCACACATAACCATGCCATGTTTGAACAACATATCATTTAGTGACAACTTTGTGTAAAAAAAAAAAAATGTAATTTTCTCGAAACTTGTGGCAAAAAATAAAATATTCCATGGACTCAACATGCCTCTCAGCAAATAGCTTAAAGTGTCTTCTTTCCAAAATGGGGTCGTTTGGGGGGGGTTTGTGAGGATTCAGTGAAATCACCATTTTACGCCCTTAGAAAGCCTGAAGGTGGTGATTCGTTTTTGGGGTCCTGTAAGCGGCTAGGCTCCCAAAAAGTCTCACACATGTGGTATCCCCATACTCAGGAGAAGCAGCAGAATGTATTTTGGGGTGTAATTTCACATATGCCCATGGCATGTTTTAGCAATATATCATTTAGTGACAACTTTGTACAAAAAAAAAAATTGTAATTTTTCCGCAACTTGTTGCAAAATATAAAATATTCCATGGACTCAACATGCCTATCATCAAATAGCTTGGGGTGTCTACTTTCCTAAATGGGGTCATTTGGGGGGGATTGTGCTATCTTGGCATTTTATGGCCTTCGAAACTGTGATAGGTAGTGAGGAGTGAAATAAAAAATTTACGCCCTTAGAAATCCTGAAGGCGGCGCTTGGTTTTAGGGGTCCTGTACGTGGCTAGGCTCTTAAAAAGTCTCACACATGAGGTATCCCCATACTCAGGAGAAGCAGCAGAATGTATTTTGGGGTGTAATTCCACATATAACAATGGCATGTGTGAGCAATATATCATTTAGTGACAACTTGTATAATGTTTTTTTTTTGTCATTTCTCAATAACTTGTGACAAAGAAATAAAATATTCAAAGGACTCATCATGCCTCTCAGCAATTTCCTTGGGGTGTCTACTTTCCAAAATGCAAAATGGGGTCATTGGGGGGGGGGGGTTTTGTACTGCCCTGCCATTTTAGCATCTCAAGAAATTAAATAGGCAGTCATAAACTAAAAGCTGCGTAAATTCCAGAAAATGTACCTTAGTTTGCAGACGTCTAAATGCATGACTAAAATTGATTTTATTGGATTTTTTTTATAACAAAAAGTAGAAAATATCATTATTTTTTTTTTTAATTTTCGGTCTTTTTCCGTTTATATCGCAAAGAATAAAAATCGCAAAGGCAATCAAATACCATCAAAAGAAAGCTCTATTTGTGGGAAAAAAAGGACGCAAATTTTGTTTGGGTACAGCATTGCATGACCTCGCAATTACCAGTTAAAGCAGAGCAGTACCAAATTGTAAAAAGTGCTCTGGTCATTGAGCAGCCAAATCTTCCGGGGCTGAAGTGGTTAAAAAGCACCAATGGGTACTCACATGAGAAAAAAACGACATACAGCATGTATCGGCCAAACGCTGTCTGCCCACAAGCGTGATAGTGTCAGCCGCTCAGACTCCGCCCAACATGTTTCATCACTAGAGAACATCTTCAGGGGCCAGTGCACTGATATCTGATATTTTTGGTAAGAGGCTGGCTACGTGTTGTAAGCCGTCACATCGATTGCCCCATGTATTGCACGGGTTGCGTTTTATTTTAATGCCGGCATAATTCATCGTTTTTTTATTTATACGGAGTGTGCACTCTCCGTTATTGTTGCACTTTTATGATTAAAACCGAAACTTTTTCACACTATTTGGAGCCCTGTTTTTTTCGTTTTCTCCTCTTCACCACTCCTGGAGCAAGAGAGCCCTCTCCCCCCCTCCATGCTCACGACTTGGACCAGTCTGGACCGGAGACACTGTTCCTGTCAGCTGTTTCAGATACCATCGTGATACGGTCCCCGCAGAGGGCAAAGTCTGCACGCTCGATAGACCTCGCCAGTGAGGAGGTCCAACACGGAGGGTAAGGGTACACCTTTTACCTTGTTTTCACTTCTTGGAGTCACTACAAGTCGAGTCACATCATTCTGCACATCCCTCTCCCCTTCCGATCCAACCATAAGGATAATGGGTTTTCATTAAGTGGATGGATGTTCGGTTTACTGATGAACTTTATCTGATTTACATTATGGACTGAGATTGTTTAGTTCTCCTATAATTGTTTTGATATTTTTTACATTTATTATTTTCAGATTTGATCATATCCCACTTGTCGCACTTTACTTCATTATACCTTATTCACCTTATATATGTGTGCATTGATGTAATATACTTTGCTGCCATTTTCTTCTTATCATTTTTTGGTTTGCACATTTAATTATTTGTACTATTATATATCATAACAGATTATAAGCGCACTTTTTTCCATTTTTTGGTAAGAAGCTGTGTTTGGTGTTGGAACACAGGAGTAATCACGTGTAATTTCCAATGAGCACTTCTTCACCCGTGGATGGACTTTGTTTCTATTGTGGAGATTTTTCATTTATATTATTGTATTTTTTTGAGATTGTGGGACATTATTTTTATGAATGCATTTTTTTATAAATGCAATGCATGAACAAAAAAAATATGAACAAAACAGATAAAAATTAAAAAAAAAAAACTAAAAATTGTTTAAAGTGGACATAAAACTGGTTTGTCAACAAATGGCTGACAGGCAGGGTATTAATGACAGAAGCCAAAAATGCATCCTTCTGCCTGTCAGCTGTCATATTCACTTGTGCAGCTCAGCGAACATCTATGGGCCGATTGGCCCCTGATCTGTACCACGGTGATATGACTCCTGTGCGTATGTGCAGAAGTGGTGTCATCGCGGCCTGGCCTATCAAGTGGCCGAAGGCACACTACACGGAAGGAAGACTGTGTTAAGATGGAAGTGCTGAGGGCCCGCCGGATCGGTCCCAGCAGTGCGCTGGAGGACACCATATGACGGGTAAGTCTGCCATAATGTACTAATATGCCGTGCATACTAGTACATTATGGCATAACCCACCTGTGGGCCTAAAAAAAAAAATTATAGCGGACTTTACTTCCGCTTTAAAAATTTTTTAAAATGGTGCGTAATGGTTTAAACAGTCTACAATGGTTTTAAAAAAAAGTTTAAATGATTTAAAAAAAAGTTTAAGTAAAAAAAGATAGGTAAGAGATATCTGTTTAACAGGACTTATTTAATTGCAGAAAAATTGTAACCATTTTTCTGTAAGAGCATTGTAGGCTACATCTTACCACCTTATTTAAAATGGTTAATTAAAAATAAAATGGCTAACCTTAACTTTTTTTTACTAGGGTAAGCAATATTTATTATTTAAAGTGAGACCAGTAAAAAGAGTTTTAAACACACCATGCAGTGTCTATATGTTGAAAACCAATAATTGAAGCATCTCTAATTCAACAATAAATCACCTAGCTCCCTGTAATTTGCCTTCCAATAGTCTGTGTATCACTAATTTATTCACAAGGAAATGCCGACACTTCTCATTTACTGACAGATTTCAATAATTCTGTATTCACTACACCAATGATTCCCTATTCCGACCTCATCAATAAATGTCTGTGCCATCTCAGATCTGCTCTGCTGTAACTCCTTCATAGCCAGGACCTTGGAGACTTGGCTTTGTTAATGTTTCCCAGTGTGTCTTTTTCTTTCCTAAAGAGTTGGTGGTGCAGAAATTAATTTTGAAGTCTGTTTAATAACATAATTGTACCGGTTGCAAGGCTCTTGCAGAGCAGCACCATTTACCTGAATGGGTCGCATTTGACAGAGGATATAAATACTGTTTTGGCATGTGTACACCCCCAGCAGCTGTCTCTGCAGCTAAAGAGGGAAGTGTTTGGGGATGGTAAGAGTGCAGCTCAACCATGGGGCTTTAATGTCCCACAAGCTCACATGTGAACGAGCCCTAAGGGCTCATTCACACAGGTACTCTGGCCGCAACCGCAGATCTCAAGCTAACAGGTGTGTAGGTGTGGGTGGGTGGTCCCTGATGGCACACTGTCTGTGTTCAAGGCCATACACCTACCTGCCTGTCAAATTAGAACCTGCAGCTGTGTTTGTACAGCTGCTACGTCCCCATAGCATAACATTGGCTGCATGCACACAAGTCCAGGTGGGTAAAAGCTACTTCAACAAACCACTGATTGACACTGTACAGGCCACAGTGCCCATGTGGATGAGCCCCAAGACCTCATTCCCACACAGATACTTATTTATTAACTAATACAATTTTATCTTTCAGTTTTAGCAAAAATGTTGTAAGTTATGTTGTGTTTGTGTCTGCTAATAATGGTTTTGGTGTATTTTAAGCTAAAATATTGCTTTGATGTTATCTTTGGGGTCCCTGTTAGGTAGGCTGTACAGGGCCCTGTGACTTCTAACAGCAGCCCTGCACACAGTAAGTAAAGGATAAATGTTGAAGCAAGGTTTTAGTTGCAGGGGCTGCTGAGGTTGGTCGTATTGCAGTGTGTGTCTTGATGTCGGAGACCTGAAGACAAGATCTGTGATGATGGGGAGATCCCACAGCTGTTGTTCAATCAGCCTGGAATGCAGCTTTTCACCAGGAGAAACCATAGTGTGGCACTGGAACTAAGAATCAGTCTTATCTTTGTCCCTAGTAGCTTGTTATCTGTCATGCAGCCGGACCTCTAATTACCAAGTTTCCATCGGATGCCTAACCTGCCTCTAGCCTATGCTGGTTATTGAGCCCTGAGCCAAAACTAGCTAAAGAATCCCAGGCAAGACGGAACAGGATTAACTAATATAACACAAGCTGCATGTAAACTCTATTGCAATAAGCAGGTCTACATACTAACATACAACACGGGGACCACTACACACACACTGTATCATAGACTTAGTTATCTGGAATAGTGCATTTAAGATAACAAGGTGACAGATAGTCTGTGTATATATATATATATATATATATATATATATATATATACAGTCAGGTCCATAAATATTGGGACATCGACACAATTCTAATCTTTTTGGCTCTATACACCACCACAATGGATTTTTTAAATGAAACAAACAAGATATGCTTTAACTGCAGACTTTCAGTTTTAATTTGAGGGTATTTACATCCAAATCAGGTGAACGGTGTAGGAATTACAACAGTTTTGTATATGTGCCTCCCACTTTTTAAGAGACCAAAAGTAATGGGACAGATAACAATTATCCATCAAACTTTCACTTTTTAATACTTGGTTGCAAATCCTTTGCAGTCAATTACAGCCTGAAGTCTGGAACGCATAGACATCACCAGATGCTGGGTTTCATCCCTGGTGATGTTCTGCCAGGCCTCTACTGCAACTGTCTTCAGTTCCTGCTTGTTCTTGGGGCATTTTCCCTTCAGTTTTGTCTTCAGCAAGTGAAATGCATGCTCAATCGGATTCAGGTCAGGTGATTGACTTGGCCATTGCATAACATTCCACTTCTTTCCCCCTTCTTTATGCTACCCTAGCTACCTTTTACTGCGCTTTTTTTTGTTCAATTGAACCAAATTTTTACTACCCGTTTTACCATTTGCTGGAAATATTTTTAAAAATACAATTTTTCCTTGAACAACCGGATTTACACTATGTGGAAGCTCTCTTTCTTTACTTTCTCCTCGCCACATTTGGAGGATTGTTGCTGATCGGGTGGAACCCGGTGGAAGATCCCAGCCTACACCCCGATAAGAAACCAGACTAACACGAATACGAACAAGAAGGTTGGGTACACTCTTACCCCTCCCTGGAACCTAAGAGCCGTGAGGTCTTTCTTGCCTTGTTGGCTTCTCCTTGGGATTTGAACCGGATCTAACCCTACCGCTTTGACGGTACAAGCCTATACAACTCACCGCCAACGGCCTGTGAGTCCAACATCTCTGGTAAGGGCATTACATTTCTCTCTGCTGAAGTGTGCATTTTAGAAGACCTGGCTTTGTATGCCGATATGCCTTACATCTTGTGGTGAAAAGCTTCAACACAAGCTTTGAACATCCTGCATCCCCAAGAGTTGCCAACCCATATAGACTTTTAAAATCACATATATGTCTATAAGTTTTCTCATTCTTAGTCAATATTATTGTTTATGTCACATTGTTGTTGCATTTCTGTCATGATAGACATATGACACTACCTTTGCACTTTCTATGTTTGTATCATTACGCTAGTAGGGTCTCTTAGACCACTCATTACATTTTGGTTAAATCTTTCTTATGTTTGCTTTGTTTGATGTCACAACCAATGAGACACACTTGGTTTTATGACACTAACCAAGTTGAGAATTCCTGAACACATTTGTCCTCTATTTTAGAGTCATATATCTCATAGAGGCTGTTTATACACATGGTAATTTTATATATCACTCTTACCACTGTGATTCTGCATTCATTAATGTAGATTCCATATTTTCGTTATAGCGCTACACTTTATTGTCTTTTTCTTTAACAGGGATGCTCATGGTAGGAGGTTAAAACCCTGTTTAAACCTTGTAAACCTTTAACCTGAATTATGAACAAAGCACATATTTTTAGTGTTTATTTGTTTCTTTCCAAAGCATTGAGTTTCATTTTTCTTTGCTGTCTAGTTCCTCTGTTATCAGCATGAGTCACTTGTGGCAAGTTTTTCCAACACCAAAAAGATAAAAAGGTGACAGGGAAGGAGAACTGCAGCACACAGCCTGTGATTATATTAATAGCCCTGCATCATTACCCTGTAGTGTAAGGAGGAGCTGTGTCCCTTCCCTCCAATGGCTCAGAGCTCTACTCCCTTTGTTGTGCAGGGTGTGAACTCAGACTCCCACTCCCTGCTTTTTGCTGGCGAGATACTGACAGTGTATATTCTGTGTTTTAAAAGACTGTAGAGGAGAGAATGGTGCAGATAAACAGGTACAACTTACGAAGGAGGATTTGTTTCATCTCTGTGTATCATATTAAGCCAGTCACTTCACTGTGTATATGGAAGGGTTTACAACCACTATTTTATTTTGCTAACCTGTAATGGGTAAACAGGCTTCTGACTTTTCTGTCTTCCCTGGCCTGGAATCTAGTGGATCAGAATAACACCAGAACAGCTAGAATTTTCAGAACAAATTTAGAAAAGGAAGCTTTGCATTTCCTTTATAACAGATTAACAGTGAGTAACAACACATCAGAGTGTGCATGAACTTGGTATTCTTATCCATTATTAGCCTGGCAAATCATTGTAGCAATCTAGCTGTCAACAAGGAGAAGGGGGTTATGTCACTGATTTCCTAAAATTGTCTGTATCCAGTAACAAAACTATCATAGAAATCCTAGCAACCAACACGTATAATAAAATCACTTTAGAGATTCAAACTTTACACAGGAAACATTGGGCACACATGAACTGAGATGAGTTCAGTGGAAATGCAAAAACACATCACTTATAGAATGCAGGTCAAAACCTTGTGTTATTTTTGTATCATATGCTATATTCTAGAGACAGGATATAAATATAGTTATGTACCATTATACTGTACATATATTGTGAATATTTAACATCAAGTGTAGGGCTTAAAAAGATGCAATCCAATCGCCAACTTGCATTTAAGGGGGGCGTGGTTTCAGCATGGAGCTGTGAGGATGCATCTTCAACAAGCTCTGACTGAGGTTTCATTATTTGCTTCATAAACATCTAAAACCACATTGTACCACCTTCTCTCAGCATGGGGAAACACATGGGACATTCTCTACCAGCTAAAAAACCCTCAAGCAGAGGATTCCCTGGACACAGAAGAACAAGACTGCTCTCCGCATGGCACTAGCTCGGCCTCCCACCATAGGCCTGGGTTAAGACACAGCTCCCCAGCCTCCTCATCTTGCTTGAACAGGGACAGATGCTCTCCTTGACGCTCAGGGGTGGCAGCTCTGGTGAGTGGTCTTCCCACTAAATCGGAACTAGCCTCCATGCTCTATAGTCTTGAGAAGGCTATTAAGAAGGAAGTATTGACTGCCTGATCTGACCTCTCCCAAGTCTTGATTCAGCTAGAGAAGTCTAAGCAGCGCTTAGATCACCGTGTGGCTGCCATTTGTGATCTACAAACCCAAGCTTTTCCCCTGGCTATCGCTCACATGATGGCCCTTTATAAGCTGGAAGATCAAGAGAATCGTAACAGTAGGAATAATATCTGGATACAAGGCCTTCCAGAGACGACCAGGGGTGGAGATCCGAGGGATCTTAAACAACCCCATAAAGCTGGATAGAGTTCACTGGGCCCTCCGTCTCCGTAACCTGGCTACTGAAACACCAAGGGATGTCATCTGCCAAGTACACTATTATGAGGAGAAAGAGCTGATTATGCACAAAGCCAGAGAGATCTCCACCCTGGATTTCAATGGGGCCATCCTGTTTTTTTCCTGGACCTGGCAAAAGAGACTTTGGATTATCGTCATGTCCTGAGACCCCCATTGATAAGCTTCCCAGCAATGC
This sequence comes from Lithobates clamitans, assembly GCA_037952925.1. Lineage (NCBI taxonomy): Eukaryota > Metazoa > Chordata > Amphibia > Anura > Ranidae > Lithobates > Lithobates clamitans. The sequence goes on along the minus strand of JBBGZY010000399.1, from coordinate 10,897,734 downwards.
TATAGCCTACCGCTTGGGCTTCCCGGCCTGTCTCATAGCTAATAGAGACGGCTGCACCGCTACACTCTGTTTTCCAGAAGATCTGAAGAAGATTTGCCTAGATCTCAACATCACCCCTCCAGAGCTGCTGGCCTGGCAGAAAGATATTCCTATCCTGGGGCCTTCTTCTTAACTGCAGTGGCACAAATCTTCATGGAAACACCACACTTCTCTGCGCAGCCCTGCCTTGGGCTTATGTCCCTTTGCTGCCGTTTCCTGATCTATGTGGCCTTGGCTCACATCATCCCACAGTCTTTGTTTGTTTCCCTGTTTTGTTTTTGCAGCCTCTTTGGCTGCATACACTTTAGGATGTTTTTTCCCAGACTCTACAACTTTTATGAACAAACTACCTTGCTCCACATGTTTGTGTTTTTAGACTCTGCCTAACAGGCTATGTTTACTGTTCTTTTGGTACCATTGTTTAGTGCTGTATGTTTTTTCCCTTTTTAAGTACATTGTTACCTCCTGGTGGCAACCCCTTATGGGAATTTCTCATATTGGGTGCTATCTTTGCTCTTTTAAGCTGCCTTGTATTCCCCCCACAGGGACCCATTCGTCTTTGGCTCCTCGCGGTTCATTCCTCCTTGAGATGTCCCTCGCTAGACCCCCTGTTTTTGCACTGCTTGATAATGCATGCCTTTCTCAGGTATTTTATCAAGGTATACAAACACTCTTTATCTTTTGTTTCATACTCTGCCTTTCTCTGTCTTCCTCTCTATCCCCTTTCCTCCCCCTCCTCCCCCCCTCCTGCCCTACTTCAGAGATTTTGTGGTATATGATGCTTATCATATCTCTCTGTGATTCCCATGGCGGCTTTTAATTTTGTATCCCTTAATGTGAGAGACTTGAATACTTCAGGAAAGAGGCATAACTTGTTTAGAGAACTAAAACGTCTCCACTGTGACATCTCTTTTCTTCAAGAGACACATCTCACCCATACCACCTCAACAAAACTTTTTTCTCCAAACTATCCCATTTGGTAGTACGGGTTATCATAAAGTGAAGAGAGTAACCTAGGATTTTACAAAGGGACTTCTTTTCAGTTTGGCAGACAGCTATGGGAGATATCTATGTTTGAAAGGCACTCTGGGTAACATGCCCTGTACACTGGCAAATATATATGCACCCAACCAGGACCAAGCTGGGTTCCTATCTATATCCCTCAATATATTGGAGGACTTCGCTCAGGGTTGTATTATCCTGGAAGGTGACTTCAATGTCCCAATAGAGCTTAAAATAGACACTTCTCAGGGCACTTCTTCCATATCTCACAAACGCCTACCTCTCATCTGCAAATGCCTCCATGGCGTTCAGCTTATGGATGCTTGGCAAGGTGTACACCCAAAAGAGAGAGATTACTCTTATTTTTTACAGTTACACCAGTCTTACTCTGGGATAGAATAAATTTTTTTTTACCATCACCACCTGGAACTATTGCTCCAGGCCAAGATAGAGGTTTCCACTTTCTCTGACTATGCCCCAGTATGCATCAGTTTAAAAGTTCCTTCACTTCCCCTTAAAACCAATAACTGGAAATTGAATGATTCTCTGTTGACAGATGTAGTGGAGAGAGCACAGATTGGTGCTGACTTGGCCCCTTATTTTGCAGAATATTAAGTCTCTGATAGCTCGCCCAGCATGTTCTGAGAAGCACATAAAGCCCATATACATGGTAAATTTATTGAACTAGGCTCCCATAGGAAGAAGGAGAGAAAATTCATTACCAATCTGCCCTCATTAAGGAAATCAAGCCCTTAGAGCTCAACCACAAGACATCCTACTCACTGTCCCCTCTACACTTGTTAACTCAAAAGCATGAACAATTCAAATCCCTTTACCACACAGACCAAAAATTATCTTTTCATCTAAAATCCCAGCAGATTTACAAATGGGGGAATAAACCGAGTAAATACTTAGCTAAGTCATTGCAATACAACAAATCTGCCTTGTTCATTGCTAAGATTAAGACATCACCTGACAAACTAGTTCATGAAACTAAAGCTATCACCAATGAATTCCGCTCCTTCTACCAACATCTTTACCATGTCTATAGGACCAATAGTGAGCATAAGTATGCCACTTGCACAGATGACATACTGTTATATTTACAGCAATCCACCACTACCTTACCTAACCTTATGTCAGCCTTTGATCGTTTCACTCAGTTAAAACCTAATTTCTGGTTGGTTTGCAGAGGTAATCACAAAATGCTAACCATACACTTGCACAACTTCATAAAATATTCCCGGACACATCTAAACTTTGTTGGAGAGGCTGTGGGGCTGTGGCTATTCATGTCCACATCTGGCGACACTGCCTTTTTTGTCCTCTATCCTACATTGGATTGAAGTAATACAGGGGTCCCCCATCCCTAACTATCCCTGGGTTGGAATGTTTCATTGTATAGGTGAACCAGTCGGTCGATATTGGTGCTCTATTACCTCCCATCTTTTAAACGCTGCAAAATCTCTCATTCCTCATGTCTGGAAACAGTCTACTATTCCCACTGTACAACAATGGCCACATGTGGTTGACCACATATATCATATGGAAGATCTTATATATGAACATCGAGACTTAGCATATGCAGCGCATAAAATATGGGCCTGCTGGTTCTCCTTTACCTTTTCCTCTACCTATGCTGAACTTATGACTCAAACCAATTAATTATGCTTATGTCATAATGGGTATTTACTGTCATAAATCATAGGAACAGGAGCCTTTCATAACCCCCTCCCACCAAACCTTTCACACTACCCCATCCTCCCCACTCTAGTGCTTTCCCTTCCTCATCTTTCACCTTCACTTTCTTGCTTGATCCTTTCTTACTTCCTTCTGGAGACTTTCACTCACTTCAAAAAGCTTACCCTATGCATATTGACTGGATATCGGTGTGAACTATTGTCAGGATTCTGACACTTGAAGTCACTTTACACACTGTGTATCTCCGATATATGCATGTTACATTGCAATATTTGCTGTTACTATGTTTTTGTCTCTTTTAGATAAAAACTTATTGAACAAAAAAATTGAATTCAAGGGTTCTTCTGTCCACTTTTATTTATTTATTTAAAGAAATATACCATTACAACAGGTTTTCCACACAGGGATTTCATTATCATATCGATACAACAAGAGAAATTGTTCAGCCTCTTGACCAACTTTGACCCACTCAGGCTCTCAGTATGTCTCCCACAAACAAATTCAACTCAGCCTGCTGGCTTTTGGACTGCCCCACTTGTGCTGTACAGGCTGTCGGCCTCTTGTAGCACTGTCTCTCCTTGTCCCTGACAGTGTCTCATACTCTCATTCAATGACAGTCTGGATCAAACACCTGTTCTAGAGCATGGACAGGCCAGCACATAGACATACACTTCTGGTGTCCGCTCACCCAAAGCTTCTCCCTCCAGCCAACTCCACTCAAGAGGTAGAAGCCTTGGTTGCCAGACTGATTGCCCTTTTGTGGGGAAAATTACCCCCTGACAATCAGTCCCACACCTGCACATAGACTGTTTGCGTGCTAACCCAAAAATAAAGGTTTAAGTTGTTTCCTTATGTATTGCTACACTTGTTAGGCAGTGGTGGGCTGCTTCATTCTAATGTATTTTGGATAGTGTGGTTGTATTACTCTTACAACTCCACAGGAGAAGTAGCTATACACCTATTAAGGCCAGCCACATAATTTTTCACGAATATCTGTACAGATATACAGTACCATGCAAACGTTTTAGGCAGGTGTGAGGAAATGCTATAAAGTAGGGATGCTTTAAAATATATATATTTAATTATTTATTTTTATTAATTCACAAAATACAAAGTGAGCGAACAGAAGAAAAATCTAAATCAAATCAATATTTGGTGTGACTACCCTTTGGCTTCAAACCAGAATCCATTCTTGTACACTTTGTACACTTGCACAAAGTCAGGGATATTGTAGGATTAGATTCAGGTGTATGATTAAACAATTATACCAAGCAGGTGTTAAAAAATCATCAATTTTATATGTAGGTTAAAATACAGTCATTAACTGAAAGAGAAACAGCTGTGTAGGAGGCTTAAAACTGGGTGAAAGACAGCCAAACTCTGCTACTAAGGTGAGGTTGTGGAAGATAATTTCATGCCATAGGTCATGCAACAAGACACAAGGTAGTTATACTGTATCAGCAAGGTCTCTCCCGGGCAAAGATTTCAAAGCAGACTGGGGTTTCAAGATGTGCTGTTCGAGTTATTTTGAAGAAGCACAAAGAAAAGGGCAACAGTGAGGACGTAGACAAAGTGGTCATCCAAGTAAACTTAACGCAGCAGATGAACGACACAACATACTTCCCTTTTACATCGGAAGATGTCCAGCAGTGCAATCAGCACAGAACTGGCATAAACTAGTGGAACGGAGGTACACTCATCTACTGTCCAGGGAGGTCTGGCCAGAAGTGGTCTTCATGGAAGAATAATGGCCAAAAAGCCATACCTCTGACATGGAAACAAGGCTAAGCAACTCAACTTTGCATAAAAACATAGAAACTGGGTTTCAGAAAAAATGGTAGCAGATGCTCTGGACTGATGAGTCAAAATATGAAATATTTGGCTGTACCAAGACGCAGTTTGTTCTCCAAAGGGCTGAAGAGCTGTACAATAATGAATGCCTGCAGGCAACAGTGAAGTATGGTGAAGGTTCCTTGAAAGTTTGGGGCTGCATTTCTGCAAATAGAGTTGGATTTGGTCAGGATCAATGGTGTCCCTTATTTCTGAAAGCATTCCAAATTTACAAAATTTTTCCCTCCCCCGTCTAAAACATTTTCACAGTAGTGTATACTGTAGGATAAATAAATATTTTGTGTTTTTCTGATTCCTTGCTGGGCTTGCAAACCTGATCCATTGCGTATTAATAGGATTTCTGCAAGTGTTATCGTGGTGTGTCCTAATGTACTTTGATCCAATACCCTTTGAGACCTAATAATGCTTCCATCCATTACAGGTGGGTCATCTGCCTGCCTAACTAAAGGTTGTGCTGTACTACAGCACAATGATACAATGAATATTAAAAGTGTTTTTTTTAATGGGTACTTAGTAAAAATTTTAAAGTGTAAAATAGTAGCAGTACTTCATTTTAAATTCCACTGTTAGAAAAATAGAGCAATTAGAAAAACAGCAATGGACGGGGCAGGAGGCGGAGCCTAGCGGAGCAGACATGCATTGTTAGAGCTCCACACCGCTGAGAAGAGAAGAGAAGGACAAAGCGGAGCCTGCAGGCTCAAAAGGTATCCATTTGAACCTTTTTGCCCCAGGGAACAAGCTGTGAAAGTTTGGGCAGGAAATATGGTACTGGGAGGAAACCGTGGCAGAAATAAAAATCACCTCACAAAGAGCTCACAGGCACTCACTGCAGCTGAAGCAGCTCCAGTCACCTCACAAGATACAGCATCAGGGCGCTCTCACAGACAAAAAATGTCACAGCAAGACTCTCCATTTGAGTCAGATACAGAACAAATCCTCTCACAAACTTCTCCACAAGCCTCCTCAGTATCCCCAGTAATATTATTACAGTTTGAAAAGATGCTTCATAAGGCTTTAAAACAAACCTCAGACCAAATAACAAAAAGCCTAACCAAAGAAATAAGAGAGCTGGGAAACCGCACCGCAGCCTTAGAAATAAAAATGGATGACATTGAAATTACAACCCAAGAAAATATAACAGAATTGGAACAATTAAAAAAAGAGAATTTAATACTTCAAACTAAGCTCGAAGATTACGAAAATAGAGCCAGACGTTCAAACTTGCGCATAAGGGGAATACCTGAAACTGTGACAGACCTGCAATCTACTATTACTGCTCTATTACAAGAACTAAAGCCAGATATCCCTATTGAACGTTTAGAACTGGACAGAGTACACAGAGCCTTCACAGCCAAAAAGAAAGATGGACCCCCACGTGATATAATCACAAAATTTTTGGCAAGATTGACATCTTGAATAAGTTGATTCTCCCTCCCCATGATAGTTTGGTGTGTGAAATTCTGTTAAGGTCAGTTTTAACTTCGTTAAGAAGTGGTATGAAGTTTGGTGGTGGTTATTTTAATACCTAGGTAATTGAGTTCTTTTGCTCCCCATTTAAATGGGAATGACGATTGATACGCCGTTTCGCTCGTACTCCCCTTTATTATCTCGAGCGTTTCTGATTTGGCCTGGTTCACTCGGAAATTGGACAATCTGCCGTACTCTTTAAGGGTCGCTACCAAGATCGGGAGTGAGATCCTCGGGTGCGTGATATAGAACAGTACGTCGTCCGCAAAGGCGGCGAGTTTATACTCCTCTTCACCCACCTTTACCCCTCTAATATCAGGGTTGGTCCTTATCTTTGCCAGGAGGGGTTCTAAAGCAATCACAAACAACAATGGGGAGAGGGGGCACCCCTGTCTCGTACCATTGTACATTCTGAATGGTTTCGATAGGGTTCCATTAATTTTCACTCGCGCTGAAGGATGTGAATATAAAGCTTTTATCCAGCTAATCAGTCTGTCTCCTAGGCCAATCTCCTCCAGGGTGTCCCACATGAAGCCCCAGTCAACCCTGTCAAAGGCTTTCTCAGCGTCAATTGACAGGAGAAGACCTGGGGCCCCACTATTTTGGACACCCTGGACTGCCAGTAGCGTCTTAATGGCATTATCCCTCCCCTCCCTGCCTGGCACGAAGCCCACCTGGTCTGGGTGGATGCCTGTAGCTCGAGCAAAGCGTATTATCTTTTCCTTCTTTCCAGATTACAGTAATACTGGCCTCCAGTGCTTCATTCCTCATCTCCCATTTCTCCCCTATTCCGTTCATATACGAACACAACCTGGGAGTCAAGAGTTCCTGAAATTTTTTGTAATAAAGAGCAGTCAGGCCATCAGGCCCGGGGCTTTTACCATTTGGGATTTCCTGAATAGCTTTCTTGATCTCTAACTCCGAAATGGGGGCCTCTAATATGCATTTGTCGCTTTCTGTTATCCTGGGTAGCATTGCTTCCTTTAAAAACTTTTTGGTTCTTGCACTTTTGCTACTTTTGTTCTCTTGAGTGTTTTTAGTATTGATGGCATAAAGCCCACCATAGAATTCTTGGAAGGTATCTGCTATATCCCCTGTTCTAAATCTAATTTCCCCAGACTTTGTCCTTATTTTCTCTATATAGTTGTTAATCATCTACAAAATGCAAATGTTACCAATTCCAATCCCCCAGATTTATTTCAATAAGCTACGCACTGTCTTCTTAAGATTTATATGGAGAGGGAGAAAACCTAGATTAAAATTAGCACAATTAACAAAGGATAGGAAGAAGGGGGGGTGGGGGGCACCAGACATTAGAAAATATTATTTTGCGATTGCTTTATCACGTTTGTTAGACTGGGTAAAAAATAATGAAGAAAAATCATGGGTGAAAATGGAAAAAAGTATGAGTGGAGCGGATTTGAGCAAGGTGGTCTGGATCCCACCACAGTATAGAAAATTGGGCACAGAAACAACGTATATAACAAAACATACACTTAATATTTGGGATAACGTACACAAAAAAGAGCACTGGGAGTTCAATTCACCATTAATTCCTTTAAAAAACACAGATTATTTTGCACCAGGGAAAGAAGAGGTGTTTGGGAGGTGGATTTTGAAGGAGGACCTGCAATTAAAAGATGTCATGAAACAGGGGAAGATGTGTACTGAGGCAGAAATAAAAGCTAAAAATGAATGGTTGACAATAGATCCCTGGCGATACTACCAACTGAAACACTTTGTTGATTCACTCCCGCAACCAATCAGACCGATAGAGAAACTACTCCCTCTGGAGAAACTATGTGTTGAGAAAAAAGGGAAAGGAGGCATAGCCAAGACCTACAGAGCGCTCAATGAGTTAGAGGGAGTAGGAGACCTGAGATTCGTGGAGAAGTGGGAGGAAGAGCTGGGTACTAAGATTGACAGACAGGAGGTGGGTAGGATTATGAAAAGGGTGAACGCTACTTCAGTAAATTACAAGCTTTCAGAAATGAATTACAAGATCCTCACAAGGATGTACATAACCCCAGATAGAGCGCATAGAATTACGGAGGGACGGTCACAGTTATGCTGGAGAGGTTGCGGAGGAATAGGGACCATGGCGCACTTATGGTGGCAGTGCCCGGTAATCATGGAATTCTGGGGGGAGATTAGGCAAATCATCAATAAGATCTTAAAGACAGACATCCCCTTAGACCCCTGGGTGTTTTTGCACCACGGGAGGAAAGTTCCCACGAAGGCATATCTGAAGTCGTTACTTCCCCACCTCTTAAACGCTGCAAAAAGCCTCATCCCCAGATACTGGCAAGATAAAAGGAGACCTACGGTACGGGAGTGGCTAGGCAAGATAAACGAGATTTATAGTCTTGAATACTTGAAGTATAGTGAAGGAGTAGAGATGAAAACCTTCGAGGAGGCAGAATTGTGGGGAATTTAATGTTAAGAAAAAAAAAAAAGAGAAAAAGAAGGAAAAAAAGAGAAAAAAAAAAAAAAAAAAACTACCTAGGTAGTAACTTGCTAAACTTGGAATAGCATATCGACTTTGAACTTGCATCTGAGATACGGGTGCAGGAGCTGGAGTCGGGAACGGGTAGGGTTATACGGGAGCAATGGGGGGGGGGATAGGGGGAGGGCAGGCTTAGGTGGGTCACGGGGGAAGGGACTATGTTTCTTCTTTATTTCTTTTTTCTTTCCTTGCTCTATAGGAGATGTCTTTTCTAGAATTCTTCCTTTTAATTTTTTTGAATTAAAGAAGGAAAAATAGCCACAGTGATGTGAATGCTTGCTGGGATAGACTTGAACTGAAAAGTTGAAAACATAGTCCCTGAAAATACTTCGCTGAAGTGGCAAAAAAAAAAAAAAAAAAATAATCACAAAATTTCATTATTACAGAACGAAAGAACAAATACTAATTGCTGCAAGAGAAAAAAAGGAACTTAATTTTCAAGGACACAATTATCAAATTTTTGCTGACCTATCCCAACTTACTATTACTAAAAGACGATCCATGAAACCACAACTAATGGAACTGCAACGCAACAACATTATGTATCAATGGGGCTTCCCCTTTTCAGTCAGATTTAACTACCAAGGTACAATTTACAGAAGCAGATCAGCAGATGAACTACAACAAACCCTTTTAAAATTAAATCAGACAGAACCCACAAGCAGCAACTCTCCCACACGCAGAAGAATGGCGTCATCTTCACCTTCAGGCAGCACCCAGAAAATTTCAGAACAAAATGGGAATCATCATTCTCACAAAAGAGGCCGTTATGCCACATCATCCATGGACCAAGAAGATTCAATGGACTGACATCCTAATTCCTGATATCTCTTCATTTATTATACTAAGAGATGGTTCCCTTTAAAAAACCTATATTTATAACTGAATGTAACTGCATTCTGATAGTCACACACTGTGTGGGATCATGTTACACTCCAGTTATATTTCTTATTACTTCTGATTCATATAGCCTTAGAATATATAAGTGAAATAAGGAAATTCTTGTTCAGTTATATATTATCAGGTAATAACAATAGATTTGTTACTTTTTAGGACAAATATGTTCAATAATCCAGAAGTAATGGAAGCTTTTTCTTTCTTTTCTTAAAACAAATATATTATTACCTAACTAGTTCCTAGAATTATGTTTTTGTTTATTCTAATCTGAAGCAATACAACCTCAATTTTATGAGTTAACATATCTAAACAGTTACATATGAATAAAATATGTAATTGTTTACTCTAAAAGGGTTAAAATCCCAAAATAATTCAAACTATCTTCATCAATACCAAAGTTATTAACAGTACCTTTCTAACTGAATTATTTAGCCTAGGGCAAGACTAACCATATACAACCACCCTGGAATAAATAATTTCAACAAAAACTATATTCTGCACTCCAATTAATGAAACATCATTTTGATGTCTTTTGACATAGCACTTCTCTCCTGTAAGCGGAAGATCCCTGTACCCCCATTAGCCCTCCTCATTCTCCCAACCATATTATGTGGGAGTGTGACGAAGGCACTTATTCCCCTGAGAGAGATATTTATTCTCTTTCACGGGTAAATTGTGATTACTTGCAAAAAATAATTTATACAATGTATCATTTAATCTCATATGTTTTTTGTTTACTCTTTACTCCAGAATTCACTGGTTTCTTTTCTATCTATTCATCTCTTCAGACCACACAGGTTGATCTGCGCAGTCAGCTCTGCATAACAAAAAGTAAGTCAAAACTATTTGATCTATTGCCATGGCACCACTGAATATACTTTCCCTGAATGTTCAGGGAATAAATGTCCCTCAAAAAAGGACCAAAGCCTTCTGTACTTTCCATAACAAGAAGGCTCACATAGTATGCCTCCAAGAAACACACTTCACCAAAGATTCTACTCCAAAATATATTTCTCCTTTTTATCAACAAATTTACACGGCTTCTGCCTGTACCAAGCAAAGGGGAACTCTAATTGCATTTCACCGATCCACACCATTCACTTTATCATCAGAAATTAAAGACCCAGAAGGTAGATACCTGATACTCATGGGTTATATAATGGATACAGCAATCACGGTGATTTCCTACTACGCTCCTAACAAACAACCTACACCATTCCTCTCACATATATTACAAGTGATTAATACGCACAAAATAGGAACAGTGATAATGTGTGGGGATTCGAACCAGGTCCTCCTCCCATTTCTAGATAAATCACCTTTTACACCATCCAAAATAACCTCTAGATTACCTTTTTCTCAACTTCTTTCCAAATACAATCTGGTAGATTCATGGAGAGAAAGTAACCCAATGAAAAAGAAATTCACTTATTTCTCGCACCCTCATCAAACCTTCACCAGAATAGATCATATTTTTCTAACAATAGGAATGATACCAGAAATTGTTGCATCAGATATAATTCCGATTCCGTGGTCTGACCATAATGCAGTATACACTACTATAGCCTCAGCCATACCAAAAGCGCATGACCCAACGTGGTACTTACCGGACATAATGCTCAAACACCCACTACATCAGATGGCCATTGAACAAGCTTTAAAGGAATACATATCAATTAATAATACAACAGACATCTCCCCAATAACACTGTGGGAAGCTCATAAGCCTGTCTTGCGTGGTACAATACAAAGACAAATGGCACTATTTAAACGGGAACTCAAAAATCTAGCAAAAAAACTAGAACTCAATTTTAATGCAGCCTACATATCATTTCAAGATAATACATCTCAGAGTACAAAATCTCATCTGGAAAAATCTAGACTGGAATACGATCTATTTCTCACTGAGTCAGTTGATAAATCCCTCAAACGCTCCAAACACAATTTCTACATGAATACAAACAAACCAGGTACATATTTGGCTCGGGCATTAAATTCAACTAACAAATCTTTCAAACCAATACGTTTGAAATTATCAAAAAATGTTTACACTTGTAATCCAGTTAAAATAGTCCATAAATTTCACTCACATCTCGCAACTTCTTCTCAAAAATAAACTTACCTGAGTTATCTCAGAATCAAAAAAGCAGTTTGGATGAGCCTATAACTATAGATGAAGTTGCTAACGCCATAAAAGACCTAAAACTTAACAAAAGACCAGGCCCAGACGGCTACTCGGCTTTATACTATAAAACATTCTCAGAAATACTCTCTCCCATTCTCACTGAAACTTTTAACAAACTTCTAGATGGACATTCTTTTCGGCAAGAAACACTAATGGCAATTGTTTGTATGATCCCAAAACCCCTTTCTGATGATACTTCCTGTGTGAATTATCGGCCTATCTCTCTGTTAAACCTCGATATTAAATTATTAGCAAAAATAATAGCAAAATGCCTCAATAGCATTATAGGAAAATTAATACATAGAGATCAAGTAGGCTTCATGCCAAATAGACAGGCAGGCGATAATATACGCAGGGCAGTGTTATTGGCACATATTGCTAAAAAACGGAAAATCCCTTTATTTTTTCTATCTCTCGATATTAAGAGGGCATTTGACACAGTATCCTGGCAATATATGCAATATTCATTACAAAAATGGGGTTTTGGACCCCACTTTTTAACATGGATCAAAGCATTATATAATAAACCCAAAGCCTATATAAAATATGCTGGATACAAATCTGAAGCCTTTAATATCGAAAGAGGTACCCGACAGGGTTGCCCATTATCTCCCTTATTATTTGCCCTTATACTCGAACCCATGGCCCAATACATCAGAACAAACCAAACTATAACTGGCATTGAAGTAGGAGGTATTACACACAAATTATGTATATTTGCAGACGATATATTACTTTTTCTATCATCACCACAGGTCTCTGGTCCTAACTTAATACCAGCTCTTGATGGATTTGCAGCCCTATCCGGCCTTATGATTAATCCTAAGAAATGCCTAGTGCTTAATATTTCACTCACAAACATGGAATTGATCCCGGCTAGGGCTGCACTCCCATTCACATGGGCAGAAAAATCAATCCCATATCTTGGAATTCATTTAACAGCATCTCATTCTGACTTATTCTTAACCAATTATCCTCCTGTATTAACACAGATCACAAATCTAATAAAACAATGGTCGCAACTTCCTTTATCCTGGATAGGGAAAATTAATGCAATCAAAATGACTATTCTACCCAAATTGCTTTATCTATTCAGAGTCCTCCCTATTCCGATTCCTTCCTATTTTTTGAGAATAGTACAAAAAAAGCAACTTCGTTTATATGGGGCTCTTCTAAACCACGTATACCTATACACACACTACATCTTCCCAAAAATAAAGGAGGCCTGGGATACCCTAATTTTACTAACTACTACAGAGCAGCACATTTGGCCAGTCTGTCCAAATACCATGCAAAACAGGAAATCCCATTATAGGTATTTATAGAGGCTTCAGAAAATGACCCTCTATTAATATCAAATTTATTATGGCTTGATCCTACAGACCGCTTTAAAATTCATAATCCCATAACTAAACACTTCTTATCTCTCTGGGATAAACTAAAAACCAAATATCAGTTACAATCTCCACACAATCCTCTCCTTTCTTTTATCAGAAATCCGGCCTTTTATCCGGCATGGATCTACCCAAATTCTTTTAAAGCTTGGACAACATCAGGCATTCAGACACTAAATGACTTCAGAGCATCTAAATCATTCCTTTCATTCCCATCGCTTAGAGAAAAATATGATCTACCAAACTCTGAGATATTTAGATATCTCCAAATCAAAAATTTCTATACACCATTCCTAAAGGGGGATACACCATTATCCCAATTATCCCAATTATCCATTTTTGAATCAATCTGTACAAAAGATCCATTTGCTAAAGGTACAATTTCATCACTTTATAATCAATTATATGGAGTAGCAAATCTTAATAGACCCTCTTACGTTCAGAGGTGGGAGGAGGACCTGGGACGAACTTTAGAAGACACTGACTGGTCTAACATATGGCTCACATCTAAGTCATCTTCACCCAACATCTTAGCACTGGAGACAAATTATAAAGTCCTAACTCGCTGGTACCTTGTACCCGCTAGAGTGGCAAAATATTCACCTAATACCTCAGCTCTTTGTTTTCGAGGATGCCCAGAAATAGGCACATATTTACACATATGGTGGACGTGCCCAGTAATCCAAACCTTCTGGAAGGAAGTTTTCGTGATTGCATCTAAAATATTTAAAAAAATAATACAACCAGATCCATATTTAACTTTACTTAATCTAAAACCGGAATGGTTAACACTCTCTCAATTCAAACTTATGATCCAACTAATAATGGCTGCAAAACAAACAGTGACCAAGGCATGGAAATCTCCTACATTGGAACTAGCAGAAACAATTCACAGAATGAATAATACAATGTCCCATGCTAAGATGGTAGCCATCAATCAAAATCGAATTCCAAAATTTGAAAAACTTTGGCACCCTTGGATAAAACAACAGTTCCTGTCAAATTTCAATGACTCTGTCCTGTTGCCATGGTAACAGATTAAATGACTTACAGAGACACCCATTTTAAGGCTTCAAAGAGAACTAAAAAGAATAATAAACTGACGAGCAGGACAACCTTGTGGACCATACCTCTACCTTTCAACCCTTTTTCTTCTTTCTCTTTCCTTTTCTCCACCTTACGATTAAAGCTCATTATCAGAATTTATTTGACCTATATACACTCTACTTGTAAACAATATGTATAGTAGGTATAAATCATTTAAATACCTACAAAAGTAACTAAGGAAATGATATATATCTTTAATTTAGGTTTACGTGAACCCAATGTTTAATATTTGAAATTTCATGATATTTACCTATATAAACCCTACTGTAAAACAATGAGCTTACTTTATAGATCCTTGTAAACTTACTTTATGTATCTTTATAACATTGTATACTCAATAAACTTCTTTTGACAAAGAAAAACAGCAATGACTGAATTTCAGATGTCAGCAGGAACCAAGAGTGTATGCTGTAGACACAGCGCAGATGGTTTTCTTTTGATGATAGGTATTAGTGTGTGAACTACATAGTTTAGGGAACATCAGTTTTGTAGCAAAAGTATGGGAGGTCAAAGTGGTGGTCTAGAGGACTACATTTGTTTGAATCTTAGTTTGTTCAGATAAACAGGGTTGAATGATAACTACAAAAGCAGTATAATTTAAAGGTGTAAGGTGTCCTTACTCTCTTGTCCCACATTAAGCAATAATCCTAGTTTGGACACCTAAGGGCAAAGTGAGTGTAAAGTTACACTGGCATGCATTATATTTACAAGGTTGCCCAGTCAGACTGACGGATCAGATTACTGGATAGGGTGGAGTTGGGCAAAGATTCAACAATCCACATCCTGGAGTGAAATCATTATTTATTCTGGGTAAATAAAGAGAAGAATGTTTGTTTAGTTGATTGTAGTGTCTTCCTAATCTGTGCCACAGAACTTTGATTGTCAATAATAGTGTATTTGGTAATACTTGTGCTTAGGTAACATGAAAATAAGGTATAGTTGTGAAATAACTCTACCCCCAAATCTTATCCTGATATCTTCAGCAAACCTGTTGGTCTCTATAAGGTTGATTTCAAGGTATCATATACATCTCTAAAAATTGAAAAATTGAATATAAAAAAACAACGTTATTAAGTTCACAACTATTTTGGTTGCCTTTAAAGCAGGTGTTCCTTCAATTCAGGGAAAGGGATTACAGCTATTGGGACTGCATATCAATATTTTTTGAATGTTCACATTGATATGCACATAAAACTATTCTGCAAATAAGATTCCTATTTTTTATTTAAAGCATCTTTGGGAAGATTTTAATGTAAAGTGTCTGATGAAAACTCCTCTGAATTATTTATTAAAATAAAAATTTCTCTATAAAGGTCCACACCCTGTTGTTGCACATTTCTAATTTTAGATGTAACAAATTCCCAATCGATTATGTTAGTGGCCTTAAGTAAGAAAAAATGGAGAAAAGAAAAACTAATACAAAACTTACTGTATAAAATTGTCTCCCATGGTTCACATCTAATCTCCAAGGGTGAGCTCATGTCTCAAAGCTAAACAGTGAAATGTATCTTGTTGTTAGTTAAAAGAACAAATCCTGATAGCAAGTCAAATCAATCAGCGAAATGCTTTTGCTATCCAGAAAACAATACAACTGTGCTAAATTTAAAAATATCCTTTAACCTAAGTGTAGAAAATAGATAGATTACAAATTTGACAAGCTTTCACAGTTCTTCTTGATATTAAAGCATCTTGTTTCATAATGCTTTAGATACTGTGCATTCTGAATCCTGAAGAGGGAATGGGTTGAAAGCCAGAAAACCTGGGAATAATTAGCCTAATTTTTTGCAAATTTGTTTTTTGTGCAGAGTATAGCAATAAGCACTGGAAGCTTCTTGGATGCTGTAATACAGCTTTACTTTCATGGAGAAATATATTACACGTCTTACAGCATGGAGAAACATGAAAACAGGAAGCAGGAAAATACAAGTACGTGCACTGAGATAGACAATACATCCTGTTATATCATAGAAAACATGAACTATACGCTATAATACTACAGCGCCACCTGCTGCATAAATAGGTATAATGCATAGAGTATTGTCGTTTATTAACAACTTTACATTACATGCTGTTGTTCTTTTCCAACACCCTATTTTGACAGCATGTGCTTTGTGAAATTACATTCAGCTTCTTCTGGATATGAGGTATGGAGGGGGGGTATCTCAGGGGCTACTACAAAAATGCCCCATGACATGCTATATCACAATATTATAAATATATATTTTTTCAGCCACAGCACCCTGTCAGTCCCCCCTTTCAACCAATTGGTTGAAAGCCAAGAAACGCGTTGAGTTACCAACTTATGGATGCACAAACTGTTTCAATATATAATAACAACAGTTCTTTTTTCTGTAACTATACCTATTACATGAATTATGTCCATTGTCTTTTTGCCTGTATATGCCTAACTATGTTGTATAATGTATGTCTTAAGATAATTTTATTAAACTACTTTGTACCATTTACACCTTGAAATTCCTTTGAGATTATGGTATCCCAGGCTTTACATATAACTATGGATATTACATTATTTTACGAACTATAGGTGTAATATATGTTTCAGGTCAACCCTATTTGATCCTGAATAATTAATCTTTATACTCATTGACATGTTCTCACACAAAGTCCCGCTACTATCCCTTGTTCTTTTGTGCCTTAAATTACTGGGATGGAGACATGTCAATGCATTTATTGGTGTGGACAGGTCACAACTCCATTTAATCTTGGACTAATAGTTAGGTTAGGCACATTCAACCTTTTTTGCTATTGTCTCTATAATGTTGAATCTTTTCTCTCTATGTCGAATCTTTTCTCTCTATGTAGAATAATCTTGGACTAAAAGAGCTAAGGTTATGCACATTCGACCACAGGTGCGATGGACATAGATCGCTATTGTCAGCCTCATGTCGAATCCCCTATCTATATTGAACTGTTGTCGCAACTAAAACGAAAATAAAGCATTTGTTGATGTTGGATCTTTTGTTTTTTGGATTCTGCACGTTCGCTTTTGTTTGTTAAAATGATAACGAAAATACCCCGAATTCGGACGAAAATGCTTTCGGACGAAAACTAATGCACGTGTCTAATGGATGTTCCACTTCCATAAGTCCACTTGCTTCCTATAGTTTTGCGGTTAGGAGGGAGGTCTGTGAGTGTCCAGGTTTTATTTACTTGAAGTGACTTCAATTCGTCTTCTGCTGCCTTTTTCTTCACGTTTTGGCAGTTTTTCTATGTCTTCCCAGTATGTTGGTTAAAGTATGCTGTGTGTTTTGACAGTGTATGATATCTTGCGGGGTGGTATCCCCTTTTTAGTCCGAGTGGATCTTCTGTCTTCAGGTAGTTCAGCAAGATCTGGTGGGGAACTTGATTTAGGCATTGTGAGTTCCACCTTCTGTTCTAAATCCTGCATAGGTTCGCTTTGGTCTACCTTTTCTTCTGGTATGCTTGACATATTCACTTCACAGCTTTCAGGGATTGGTGTTTCTGATGATGGGCTCTCATCAAAATAAACACTATAGCTTATTGTCACACTGTCAGTCTTTGGGTGTAGGATTCTGTAATCCTTAGTTTGCTCACTGTGGCCTACTGGAAAGCCCTCTATGGCTCTGTTCTCCAGCTTGGATCACTTTTCACTTGGAATATAGGCATATGCTTTACATCCAAACACTCTGATGTGCCCTAAGCTAGGCTTTGATCCATGTCAAATTTTGAATGGAGTATGTTTAATGGTTCTTGAGGGTAGTCTGCTTTTTAGGTAGGTTGCAGTCATGACTGCTTCCCCCCAGTACTTTTGAGGTAGGCTGGCATCCGCAAACATGCATCTGGCCTTTTCTATAAGAGTGTGATTTTTACTTTCTGCTACACCGTTTTGTTCAGGAGTGTATGGTGTGGTTATCTGGTGTACTATTCCTCGTCTGTTAAGATATTAGGCCGCTGCTTTGCTTACTTTGAATTTGCTGCTAGACATGGCAACAAACTCTTGAAGTTTTTCTGATGTTTCATTCTTGTGTTTCATCAGATAAATAGTTGTGTACCTGGAAAAATCATCAATGAAGGTCAGTAGAAATCTGTTAAGACCTGACGTGGGAATTTTAATCGGACTGCATTATGACATTGTGTATGAGCTGCAGGGGGTGGGTAGTTTTTCTTTGTGATGCCTGTGGAAGGGGAACATGTGTGGCTTTTGCTTCAATACAGCACTTACATTTCATGAGCACTTTGCAACACGCTATTGTTAAATCTTCTGATAAACCTCTTTTTATAATGTCTTTTAAAGCTTCTGGACTTCTGCGTCCCAGCCGTCTGTGCCATAAGTGAATACATTTGCTGTGTAGGTCATTAGAGACTATATTGGTCTGCTGGTCTGTGGTGATGAGCTTGTATAGGTGATCATCCAGTTTTCCTTTTACGAGGAATTGCTTATCATTATGTTTGATGTGGAGGCGACTCTTGGCTTCTGTAAAACTTTTGCGTCTACGCTGCACATCAGCAGAAAAATCTGGGAATACGGCAATCATTTTATTGCCAAATGGGATATTCCCCTTCTCCCTACTTAGATGCAGCATGGTGTCTCTGTCTCTGTAGTTGAGGAATTTTGCTATAAACATGCAGGGCAGTGCCCCGACTGGTGGTGGTCTCCCAGACACACAGTGTGCTATTTCTACAACAAATGTATGGGAAAATGCCTTCTTACCGTATGTGTCACACAGCAACTGCTCCAGAAATGTGGGGGGTCTGCTCCCTCTACCCCATATGGCAGCCCGATAAAGCACAAGTTACACCGGTGCAGCCTGTTCTCCATTTCGTCCTGCTTCTGCAATAGTTGATTGACCTGTAGTTGCATGATGTTGGAGGTGTTTTGTAGTGGGGGGAGGGAGTCCTCTACATTGCTCAGGCAGGTCTCTGTGTCAGTGACTCTATCCCTCAGCTTCTGGAAGTCCTGCCTTACCAGGGAGATGTTCACTTTTACCTCTTCAATCCTGGCCGTCAGGGTAGTTTGGCAGGATGTGATAGCCTCCTGGCATGCTGTGATGGCATCCAGCACTCTCGCTGTGTCGGCTCCCGCTGCAGTCCCCTCTCCAGGTGTGGCGCCACCATCTTGCTCTGGGGAGTCCTGGTCTAATCGGCAGTATTTATCTAGTTTATCTGCCGCGTCAGTATTCTTTTTTTGCTTGGACATGATCCAGGGAGGCTCTGTGAGGTCAGGCTGTAGGAATCAGGCAGTTTGTGTCTATCAGGGTCTCAGGATTGTCGTTCCAGGATATGAAACTGGCAGAGCTACGGTCACCAGCTTCCTATCTCATGCTGCTTCAGGCCATGCCCCCCACTTATCATTGTGAATTGTGTATTTATCACCCTGGAACTTAACTGTGTTTGCAAGAGATTTCACTGATATAAGGCTGCCTTCTAGTTCTGGAACATACAGCACTTTATTTACAAGGATACTGTGGTGAACTCCTTGTGGTGTAATGCAGTTCAGGAAGCCCTGGCCGTTACCTTCGGCAGTGATGCTTTTCCTGTTTGTTAGGAAAATGTTGTCTTTTGCACTGTAATCAATGTTTGTGAAGAAGGTCTCATCGCTAGTCATGTGGCTTGTCGCTCCTGAGGAGTCTATGCACTATCCACGTGGCTCGCCGCTCTGTGTCACTTTAAAGGTGCCACTCCATGATGTGTCTTCAGTTTCCTTTGTGGCTGCTTTCACTCTTTCTTTTGAGGATAGCTTTAGCATTCGCTGCTCGGCTTTCCAGATAGAACAGTGACCGGACCTTTTACAGCACAAACAGGCTATGCTTTCTTTGTTGTGCTTTGTGCCTTTGTACATTTTAAGAGCTTTGTCATCATGGTGCATATTTTCTTTCCTTCTGTGATATTCATCAATTAATTTCCCTTTGACATATTCCAGTGTCAGCTACTGCTCGGGTCTGGTTTCTAAAGCATTAATGAGAGCAGTATATGTCTCTGGAAGGCTGCAGAGGAGCAGGGCAACAATATAATTATCTTTAATGTCTTATCCGATTGCACGCAGCTGCTCTATGATTTCTAGCATAGCATTCACGTGGTCACACATTTCCTGGCCTTCTTGTAGTCTCCTCTTGTACAACTTTCTTAGCAAAAACAGTTTGCTGTTTAGACTTGAACGCTCATGCAGCTTTTGTAATGAAGTCTACATACCTTTGTTTTCTCTGTTCTTATGTGGATAAGCTGGTCATCTTCCACTAGCAAGATTATAATCGCTTTTGCTTGTCTATCCTTCCTATCCCAATCCTCCGTCTCTCCGTTTGTGGGTCTGTCTGTATTTAGCACTTGCCACAAGTCATCCTTGCTGAGAAACACTTTCAGTTTAAAATTCCATAGCTGGTAATTGGCATTGTTCAGCTTTGCTATTGTAAACTTCACATCTGAACCACTTGCCATGTTTTAGCAGTCTGTATACAGTATTCACTGACTCACTGTACTCACAGAGTATTCTTTCCAGTGCCTCTGGAAGTTGCTGGGTGTTGCTGGGTGCTGCTGGGTGCACTGGGTTATCCTCTCCAATGCTTGGGTGCCTGCTGGCTGCTCTGGGTGCCTGTGACCCATACCCAATTGTGCAGAGTATTGCATTAAGCGCTGGAAGATTCTTGGATGCAGTAATACAGCTTTACTTTCATGGAGAAATATATTATTACAGCAAGGAGAAGCATGAAAACATGAAGCAGGAATATACAAGTACATGCACTGAGATAGACAATACATCCTGTTACATAGTTACATAGTTACATAGTTAGTAAGGTTGAATAAAGACACCAGTCCATCCAGTTCAACCTGAGTGAGTGTGGGTACGTGTCTACAATTATCTCTATTTATTTAAGGTACCCATATAGCGCCATCAATTTACGCAGCGCTCCACACATACATCGCACACTCACATTGGTCCCTACCCTCAAGGAGCCCACAATCCAAGGTCCCCAACTCACATTCATATACTAGGGCCAAGTTTGAACAGACGCCAATTAACCTACCAGCATGTCTAGGGAGTGTGGGAGGAAACCGGTGTACCCAGAGGAAACCCACGCAGGCACAGGGAGAACATACAAATTCCAGGCAGGTAGTGTCGTGGTATAATGCATACAGTATTGTCAGTTTTTTAACAACTTTACATTACATGCTGTTGTTCTTTTCCAACAGTTTCATGATGCTTTAGTTACTGTGCACTCTGAATCCTGAAGAGGGAATGGACCGAAAACCTAGGAATAATTAGCATAATTTTTTGCAAATTTGGTTTTAAAGCAAAAAAAATAAAACTTGCCTTCAAAAGACAATGTTTCATACTTACTTCTTCAGCAGATGATTGCTGTCTTCTGCTGAATTCAAGAGTTCCGACAGCTAAAGTTGTGTTGGATACCTTGTCCCCTGCTGCTCTATGGGATCAGTGGATGGAATCATGGCATGCAAAAGGGGGACCATGCATTAACACACCTGGAAGTATGTTGAATGCTGAGGATTATTCAGATACCATAGCTGAGATAAAAGGCACCATCTGTAAAAAACAATTTCTTTTGCAAGCATTTTTTAACTTTTCTTTTGTAGCGGCAATGAAGAATTTTCATAAAGAGTAACTCCACTTTTCTTTCGAAAAAAACATTCCCCTCTGGGTGATCTATGTACATTGCAAGGATTTTAACAAACTTTATTTCAGATTCCTAACTTTTGCTTTTCTGTATAAATAGCTGTTTATTTGTCTGTGCCCATGTGCATAGTGAATATTTATGGGATTTCCATTTGGGAGTATCTCACCAAAAATTACGTTTTTGATGCAGGGGATGTTCAAAATCTGATTTGTATCAGTGCACACCTTTGGGAAAATCAGTAAGCCAATCACACAAGCAGGGAATTACATATCTGGGGAGCGTTTACCCAGAATGTCTACAGGTAGCTATATTGCATTGCATTTTACAGAAAATTACAGCGCTGCAGATTGAAAAGGAAAAGCAATTATTTATAACATGCAATTACTATATGATTTGCGTCCCAAATGTATATGCTATATTATTTTTTTTTATTTGCTATTTTTTTCTTCTGAAAGTGGAGTTACCCTTTAACTGAAGTGTTGAAACCACCTTCTCTATAGGGTTGAGTACTTGTACTGTTCTAGTCAGTAATGTGCAGAAGCACCGCACATTAGCAAAGACATATCTTAATTGTTAATACTCTTTGATTGCTACAGTATTATGTTAGCAAGTTTAATTACACACTTCATTATCTCAGAAAATATGAGTGATATATCAATGAAAATATTTCCATCTCTTAATTATGTGTAATTGATACAGTTTTCACACTTACAGCTAATTAATAAACAATTCATAACTGAGTGACAAATCACTGCCTGTTAATATCGAGTATTAAGAGTCACATTTCACTGGAACTGTGAATTGTTTTGTTAGAATATAATAAATATTTCCATTATGTTTGATTTCACATTGCTTAAGTTATTACTTCACTAGTCACTTGTCAGCTGTACTGTAGATTCAGCTGATGTAACCTGTTGTGCTATGAAATATTCATCAAGGACGTGTTAAAATGAATAGTAAAATAGTTACATTTTTTATTGCTATATGTATGTACCTCTTTAGCATGTAAAGCTTATATTAAAATTGATAACTGTTACCAAGAATGTTAAAACACAGCCTAAACATGAATTAGGCTACATATTGGTAAGGATGATATTTTGGGTTGAATATGAGTTTAATGTGAACCCAAGTTGTTTGCCGTTTGTAGGGGTCAACTTCGGGTTTGGGTGAAATACTGATATTTATACTTCACAAACATTGATATGAACCCAAATAGTTCAGCAAAATACAAAACATAAATGGATATTCGCTGATATAACAACCATACCTCCCAACTTTAGAACTTGAGAAAGGGACACACTGGTGACAAAAATTTGCAGTGCTACAAAAGTAGGCTTGACTACATTGTCCTGATTATTAGGTGTGGCCAGTGGCGTAGCGTGGGGGGGGGCAGGGGGTGCTGTTGCCCCGGGCGCAACATTTGGGGGGGGGCGAAATCCCGCACAATTGTGTGTCACTTTGCTTCAATCCTCCAAATTATTATTTACTGTGTCCCCTGCGATCCGGCGGCCATGTTTAATAGATGGTGCCCTGTGATTGGGCGAATGGGGTCATATGCTGCAGAAGGCCTGGGCGGTGCATGTGTGAAGGCTGTTCCTGGAGTCCCGTTCCGCCCCCTTTATTTGTGCCGCAGCCATCGTCTCCTCCTCCTCTCCATCTGACCGCGCCGGATCCGGATCTGGAACTGGGACGTCATCTGGCAATCGGCTATGTGGCAGACTGATCAATAAAAAAGCAGGTGAGTCATCTCAGAGGAGGGACGGAGCAGCCGCCAGCCAGCGAGCGAGCAATTAGGGAGAGTCACGCTACATCCATGCATTCATTTCAGCCAGCGAGCAAACTTGCAGCATGCCTGACAGTGTAGTGTAGTGTTAGTGGAGTGGGCAGTGTAGTGTTAGTGGGGTGGGCAGTGTAGTGGGGTGGGCAGTGTAGTGTTGATGGGGTGGGCAGTGTAGTGTTAGTGGGGTGGGCAGTTTAGTGTTAGTGGGGTGGGCAGTGTAGTGGGGTGGGCAGTGTAGTGTTAGTGGGGTGGGCAGTGTAGTGGGGTGGGCAGTGTAGTGGGGTGGGCAGTGTAGTGTTAGTGGGGTGGGCAGTGTAGTGTTAGTGGGGTGGGCAGTGTAGTGTTAGTGGGGTGGGCATTGTAGTTTTAGTGGGGTGGGCATTGTAGTGTTAGTGGGGTGGGCAGTGTAGTGCGGTGGGTAGTGTAGTGTTAGTGGGGTGGGCAGTGTAGTGTTAGTGGGGTGGGCAGTGTAGTGTTAGTAGGGTGGGCAGTGTAGTGCGGTGGGCATTGTAGTGTTAGTGGGGTTGGCATTGTGTTAGTGGGGTGGGCAGTGTAGTGTTAGTGGGGTGGGCATTGTAGTGTTAGTGGGGTGGGCAGTGTAGTGCGGTGGGCAGTGTAGTGTTAGTGGGGTGGGCCCTGTAGTGTTAGTGGGGTGGGCAGTGTAGTGTTAGTGGGGTGGGCATTGTAGTGTTAGTGGGGTTAGCATTGTAGTGTAGTGGGGTGGGCAGTGTAGTGTTAGTGGGGTGGGCATTGTAGTGTTAGTGGGGTGGGCATTATAGTGTAGTGGGGTGGGCAGTTTAGTGTAGTGGGGTGGGCAGTGTAGTGGGGTGGGCATTGTAGTGTTAGTGGGGTGGGCATTGTAGTGTAGTGGGGTGGGCAGTGTAGTGTGGTGGGCAGTGTAGTGTTAGTGGGGTGGGCATTGTAGTGTTAATGGAGTGGGCATTGTAGTGTTAGTGGGGTGGGCATTGTAGTGTAGTGCGGTGGGCATTGTAGTGTTAGTGCGGTGGGCAGTGTAATGTTAGTGGGGTGGGCATTGTAGTGTTAGTGGGGTGGGCATTGTAGTGTTAGTGGGGTGGGCATTGTAGTGTTAATGGGGTGGGCAGTGTAGTGCGGTGGGCATTGTAGTGTTAGTGGAGTGGGCGTTGTAGTGTTAATGGAGTGAGCATTGTAGTGTTAGTGGGATGGGCATTGTAGTGTTAGTAGGGTGGGCATTGTAGTGTTAGTGGGGTGGGCAGTGTAGTGTTAGTGCGGTGGGCAGTGTAATGTTAGTGGGGTGGGCATTGTAGTGTTAGTGGGGTGGGCATTGTAGTGTTAGTGGGGTGGGCATTGTAGTGTTAGTGGGGTGGGCAGTGTAGTGCGGTGGGCATTGTAGTGTTAGTGCAGTGGGCATTGTAGTGTTAGTGGGATGGGCATTGTAGTATTAGGGTGGGCATTGTAGTGTTAGTGGGGTGGGCATTGTAGTGTTAGTGGGGTGGGCAGTGTAGTGTTAGTGGGGTGGGCATTGTAGTGTTAGTGGGGTGGGCATTGTAGTGTTAGCGGGGTGGGCAGTGTAGTGCAGTGGGCATTGTAGTGTTAGTGGAGTGGGCATTGTAGTGTTAGTAGGGTGGGCATTGTAGTGTTAGTGGGGTGGGCATTGTAGTGTTAATGGGGTGGGCAGTGTAGTGTTAGTGTGGTGGGCTGTGTAGTGTTAGTGGGGTGGGCAGTGTAGTGTTAGTGGGGTGGGCAGTGTAGTGTTAGTGGGGTGGGCTGTGTAGTGTTAGTGGGGTGGGCATTGTAGTGTAGTGTTAGTGGGGTGGGCATTGTAGTGTTAGTGGGGTGGGCGTTGTAGTGTTAGTGGGGTGGGCTGTGTAGTGTTAGTGGGGTGGGCAGTGTAGTGTTAGCGGGGTGGGCTGTGTAGTGTTAGTGGGGTGGGCAGTGTAGTGTTAGTGGGGTGGGCAGTGTAGTGGGGTGGGCAGTGTAGTGTAGTGGGGTGGGCAATGTAGTGTTAGTAGGGTGGGCAGTGTAGTGTTAGTGGGGTGGGCATTGTAGTGTTAGTGGGGTGGGCAGTGTAGTGTTAGTGGGGTGGGCATTGTAGTGGAGTTTAGTGGGCAGTGTAGTGGGGTGGGCAGTGGAATTTAGTGGGCAGTGTAGTGGGGTGAGCAGTGTAGTGGAGTTTAGTGGGTAGTGTAGTGGGATGGGCAGTGTAGTGTAGTGGAATTTAGTTGACAGTGTAGTGGGGTGGGCAGTGTAGTGTTAGTGGGGTGGGCATTGTAGTGTTAGTGGGGTTAGCATTGTAGTGTAGTGGGGTGGGCAGTGTAGTGTTAGTGGGGTGGGCATTGTAGTGTTAGTGGGGTGGGCATTATAGTGTAGTGGGGTGGGCAGTTTAGTGTAGTGGGGTGGGCAGTGTAGTGGGGTGGGCATTGTAGTGTTAGTGGGGTGGGCATTGTAGTGTAGTGGGGTGGGCAGTGTAGTGTGGTGGGCAGTGTAGTGTTAGTGGGGTGGGCATTGTAGTGTTAATGGAGTGGGCATTGTAGTGTTAGTGGGGTGGGCATTGTAGTGTAGTGCGGTGGGCATTGTAGTGTTAGTGCGGTGGGCAGTGTAATGTTAGTGGGGTGGGCATTGTAGTGTTAGTGGGGTGGGCATTGTAGTGTTAGTGGGGTGGGCATTGTAGTGTTAATGGGGTGGGCAGTGTAGTGCGGTGGGTAGTGTAGTGTTAGTGGGGTGGGCATTATAGTGTAGTGGGGTGGGCAGTTTAGTGTAGTGGGGTGGGCAGTGTAGTGGGGTGGGCATTGTAGTGTTAGTGGGGTGGGCATTGTAGTGTAGTGGGGTGGGCAGTGTAGTGTGGTGGGCAGTGTAGTGTTAGTGGGGTGGGCATTGTAGTGTTAATGGAGTGGGCATTGTAGTGTTAGTGGGGTGGGCATTGTAGTGTAGTGCGGTGGGCATTGTAGTGTTAGTGCGGTGGGCAGTGTAATGTTAGTGGGGTGGGCATTGTAGTGTTAGTGGGGTGGGCATTGTAGTGTTAGTGGGGTGGGCATTGTAGTGTTAATGGGGTGGGCAGTGTAGTGCGGTGGGCATTGTAGTGTTAGTGGAGTGGGCGTTGTAGTGTTAATGGAGTGAGCATTGTAGTGTTAGTGGAATGGGCATTGTAGTGTTAGTAGGGTGGGCATTGTAGTGTTAGTGGGGTGGGCAGTGTAGTGTTAGTGCGGTGGGCAGTGTAATGTTAGTGGGGTGGGCATTGTAGTGTTAGTGGGGTGGGCATTGTAGTGTTAGTGGGGTGGGCAGTGTAGTGCGGTGGGCATTGTAGTGTTAGTGGAGTGGGCATTGTAGTGTTAGTGGGATGGGCATTGTAGTATTAGGGTGGGCATTGTAGTGTTAGTGGGGTGGGCATTGTAGTGTTAGTGGGGTGGGCAGTGTAGTGTTAGTGGGGTGGGCATTGTAGTGTTAGTGGGGTGGGCATTGTAGTGTTAGCGGGGTGGGCAGTGTAGTGCAGTGGGCATTGTAGTGTTAGTGGAGTGGGCATTGTAGTGTTAGTAGGGTGGGCATTGTAGTGTTAGTGGGGTGGGCATTGTAGTGTTAATGGGGTGGGCAGTGTAGTGTTAGTGTGGTGGGCTGTGTAGTGTTAGTGGGGTGGGCTGTGTAGTGTTAGTGGGGTGGGCAGTGTAGTGTTAGCGGGGTGGGCTGTGTAGTGTTAGTGGGGTGGGCAGTGTAGTGTTAGTGGGGTGGGCAGTGTAGTAGGGTGGGCATTGTAGTGTTAGTGGGGTGGGCATTGTAGTGTTAATGGGGTGGGCAGTGTAGTGTTAGTGTGGTGGGCTGTGTAGTGTTAGTGGGGTGGGCAGTGTAGTGTTAGTGGGGTGGGCAGTGTAGTGTTAGTGGGGTGGGCTGTGTAGTGTTAGTGGGGTGGGCATTGTAGTGTAGTGTTAGTGGGGTGGGCATTGTAGTGTTAGTGGGGTGGGCGTTGTAGTGTTAGTGGGGTGGGCTGTGTAGTGTTAGTGGGGTGGGCAGTGTAGTGTTAGCGGGGTGGGCTGTGTAGTGTTAGTGGGGTGGGCAGTGTAGTGTTAGTGGGGTGGGCAGTGTAGTGGGGTGGGCAGTGTAGTGTAGTGGGGTGGGCAATGTAGTGTTAGTAGGGTGGGCAGTGTAGTGTTAGTGGGGTGGGCATTGTAGTGTTAGTGGGGTGGGCAGTGTAGTGTTAGTGGGGTGGGCATTGTAGTGGAGTTTAGTGGGCAGTGTAGTGGGGTGGGCAGTGGAATTTAGTGGGCAGTGTAGTGGGGTGAGCAGTGTAGTGGAGTTTAGTGGGTAGTGTAGTGGGATGGGCAGTGTAGTGTAGTGGAATTTAGTTGACAGTGTAGTGGGGTGGGCTGTTAGTGGGCAGTGAAGTGTAGTGTGGTGGGCATTGTAGTGGAGTTTAGTCAGCTGTGTAGTGTGGTGGGCAGTGTAGTGTAGTGTACTGTACGGTGGGGTGGGCTGTTTAGTGGACAGTGTGGTGGGGTGGGCTGTGTAGTGGAGTCTAGTGGACAGTGTAGTGTAGTGGTCGGTGTAGGAATCAGGTAGGTCAGTACTATTGTAGGAAAGGAAGCGACTCAGGGAGTGCTAAACGTCCGCAGGTTAGGGGGGCGCAAATTACTTGCCTTGCCCCGGGCGCTGACAACCCACGCTACGCCACTGGGTGTGGCTTAAGGGCATGGTTAAATAGAGACAACATCTTCTAATATTTAGTACACGCATATGCTGTGGTCCCTGTACCCACACAATACATCTCAGTGCCACAAGTGACAGTCTCACAGACGCGCATTTACCTCAGCACAAAGGATCATTTAAAAAATTCTTCTATGACATATGTTTTTTTTCTACCCGAGAATATTGACATAGAGCTAACTCTTTGTCTAAGCCTACCTTAAAATAAAACTTCTTGCAGCATTGCAATAGTTAGAATAGTGGGAAAAAATACTCCCTGAATCATTTGTGGTCATTAGTAATTAGTGATAAACTAAACACACCTGGATTTGGTATGGGGTTGGTTTGGCGAACATTACTAAAGTTCAACTGCTAAAGTCATTGGGAGCTGATTCCTAAAAGGCCACAATGTCTGGGTGGACTAAAAAGAGAGGCCAAGATGCACAGCTAGTAGGAGGCATGCAGGTTCTGCATCTGCAGGACAAAGTTCTTGTTGGGCTGTACCTTTTAGAGGCAGGGACCATCTGTCTTTTCTTCCTGGCAGTGGACATGGTATACAGTCAGAGCATGAGGAAGGGGTAGGATAGTGGCTCACCTAATCTTCTTCCTCCCAGGCACCATAACTGGATCATGCCAACTTTGCCAGATCTACACCATTACCAGCTCCTGCCATCACTGCTATGCTGCCACTTTTACCAGATCCTACCACTTTGCCACATCTCTACCTGCTGCTACCACCATTACCAGCTCCTACAATCTCTACTGGCCTGCCACCATTACCATGTCTTGCAGCTTCTCTTGCCCTATTCCAGTGCCACACATAATCTTTACACAGCTGGACCTCAGCTGAAAATGTTGAAATGTCAGCTAAATCATGCTCTGTGTTTCCTAGTTTGTGTTCTAATCCGGTGCTCAGGCAAAGTAATGTGGCTATTCTCATCTCTGAAATAATATACTCTGATGTTAATTTCAAGATAAATACTTCTTTGTTTCTCCATTTTATATTGTGGCCTAAAGAAGCTGTTACTGCTTCCCAGTGAATGTTCAATATTTGTGGTTATTGTCACTGAAAGTATGCACTGATTTTCTTTGCCTCAAAAAACTCCCTAAAACCTTAAATTGCAGTTTAATAAAGTTGCATATGTTCTGTGCATCAACTGTACAATATTTTTGACTATTGTCTGGGAAATATCACATCTCTCATTTTTTAGTTAATAATTAAACCTGCTTCATCTATCTCTCTTTTTACTTTGCAGTACAATAAAGCTGTTTATACAGTATAACGTGCATTGACTAAAAATGTATGGATTTGAAATAATACACTTTCTATCATATTTCTAGATAAAACCTGTATTGTCTCTCCTTAAATTGGCACCTAAAAAGGCTGTGTGTATAATATGCATCAGCTGTTCAATATTTGTGTGTATTATCTCAGAAAAAAACACTCTAATGTGCATATTGTTTTATAAAACCTGCTTCATCTCACCCTATTATATTGCAGCCTATTACATCTGCTTATATACTGTGCATCGGCTGTACAATATTTCTAAGCATTGTCTCAGAAATAATATACTTTAATTTTTGTTTTCTTGATAAAATATGCGTCATCTCTCCCACTTAAGTTGCAACCTAATAAAGCTGTTTTTATTTCGTGCATTATAGTATTTCTGTCTATTGTCTGTGAAATATTGCACCCTAATTTTTATTCCTTCACAAAACCTGCCTGGTCTCTCTCTCACATTATGCCCTAATAAAGCTGCTTACATGCTGTGCATGAAACGTGCAATGTTTCTGGCTATTGTCTGTAAAATATTGAAAAAAAAAAAAAAAAAAAAAAAATATATATATATATATATATATATATATATATATATATATATATATATATATATATATATACTAATATTACACTAATATTTATTTGTTGATGAAACCTACCTAGTCTTTCCCTCTTACATCGCTGACTAATGAAGTTGTTTACATGCTGTGCATCAGCTATACAATATATGTGGGTATTTTCTGTGAAAAACACTCTCATTTTTATTTTTTATATAAAACCTACCTCTCTGCCTTTAATACACTCAATTATTAGTATATAATAAAAAAACTGCCGGGTCTCTCCCTCTTACATTGTGGCTTAATCAGGCTGCTTACATACTCGCCAGCCACCGTACTATAGGTATGGCTATTGTTTATAGAATATATTCTGCTTTTTATTTCAGGATAAAACAGTCTCATCTCTGGAAAGTGGAGCTTTGGGTTTTGTGCATTCAGTTTTGATATTTTATTAAACGTTTGTCAGGCTCCTACTTACCAGATCGGTGAGTCCGCTTGGGCAGAAGGTAGGCTCCCTTACGTGTCCGACTCGCGGCCCCTGGTAAGGTAAACAGGAGGCACAGGAGTGTGGAGTGGTATGAGAGCCTGTTTGCAACAGTCCAGATATGGATGGATGAGCAGGTATGATGGCTGGAGCTGGCTGGAACACAGGCAACAAGACTGAGCAGGATGGTCAGGAGACAGGCTGGGTTCGGCAACAGACAGGCAGTTGAGGTACAGTGGAGCAGGCAAACGGATAGTCAGACAGGCAGAGGTCAGGTGCAGGCAGAGTTCAATGGGAGATTCAGGAGACAAGGCTGGGTCGTCAGGATATCAGGATCAACACAGGTACAAGGGTCAGGCACGCGCACCCCCGCACACCGGCACACACAACAGACCTGCCCGGGACACGCATGCCAGCACTGCAAGGAACGCGCACAGCGGAGCCCGCAGGAACGCGCGCGCCAACGCGCGCCGACGCACACCACCGCGAGCACCCTGCCCGCCGAGGTACGCTCTCTGACAACGTTGAGGACAATTCAATGTGGTACTGCAAAAAAGCGCACAAACTATACTGTGAAATTGGTCTGTTACTGACCAATTGGTATGATGCTGAGGGCTTTGCACTTTACTATAGCCTTTAGATATGTTGTGATTGCTGCTGCATGGTCAATTCAGACTGATAACAATTTGATAAAAAATCAGATGTCACAGCCAAAACTACCTAAAGAATTGTGTTTTTTAAGGTAAAATGGAACAGCCTGATTTGCTGCCACTGCTGTATTTTAACCGGGCAATAATCTAAAAGTAAAAAATACGTGATGCCATAATAGGGTGTAACTGTGCATGAGAATCATACCGTTTCATAACACCACAGCATCTAGGCATTCCCCGAACATGTAATTGAAAGGGGAGGGGACAGGATGGTTTGTGAGACAGTGGGGTGTTCTCAGAGCAGGAGAGGACAGTACAGCGTCTTTATATTTGTTTAGCTTGTTACAGAGTGGTGCGCTCATAGCACCTATTAAATGTGAGTACCCTAATATAGGGAATATTGTCATTTTACATAAAACTTTTAAAACTGTAATACACTATCCAGTTTCCTTTGTTTTCCATATGAATATTGTTGCAAGCAACCATCCAAGGATCCGAATGCTGACCATAAACCCAGAGGTGGTTTAAAAGCGCGTTTTGATCGAGCTTAGGTGCATGGTTACATACTCTTATGCCCCGTACACACGGTCGGACTTTGTTCAGACATTCCGACAACAAAATCCTAGGATTTTTTCCGACGGATGTTGGCTCAAACTTGTCTTCCATACACACGGTCACACAAAGTTGTCGGAAAATCCGATCGTTCTAAACGCGGTGACGTAAAACACGTACGTCGGGACTATAAACGGGGCAGTGGCCAATAGCTTTCATCTCTTTATTTATTCTGAGCATGCGTGGCACTTTGTCCGTCGGATTTGTGTACACACGATTGGAATTTCCGACAATGGATTTTGTTGTCGGAAAATTTTATATCCTGCTCTCAAACTTTGTGGGTCGGAAAATCCAATGGAAAATGTGTGATGGAGCCTGCACACGGTCGGAATTTCCGACAACAAGGTCCTATCACACATTTTCTGTTGGAAAATCCGACCGTGTGTACGGGGCATAAGGTGAGCGCATACGCTAAAGGGGAGCACAAGAATGAACAAGAGCACTTTATTGTTTTTATCATCCGTTTTTTTGTCTGCAATGAGTACCAGAAGAATGGAGTAGGTATGGATGGACTTCGGTTGTGATTCTATGGACACAGATTAAAGCATGAATTTGTTTGGCACAAGAGCACTTTTATCACATTTAACGCAATTATCACACAGGGTTGAAAATTTCTCTATTGCATATTAATGTAATATGTGTATATAGAGGTGTGTATGCGACATTGGGATTGTCGCATAGGATTGCAATTTTTAATTGTTTATGATTGCAACTTTTTATTGCATATGATTGCATTATTATGCTCACTAGATTTTTTACGTAGGAATGGAATATTTCACCACCATTATTTAACTGTAGTCAGTAATAATTATGATTTAGTAAGATTACCATATGATTACATTTGGATAGCGCAGCACTACATTGGTATAAATGTAATTGAAAGAATTGGTGTTTTCCCACATGTCATCCTTGAAGTCATATAAAATGTAGGACCTTCCCCCACTGTACAGTATTTTTAAAATGTTATTTTCATTGATACATTTCTCCCACACTGGAGTCCAGTTCCCCGTGCCATTTGTTTGACAATCCTATTGCCTATTATTTTTGAGGGTAAAAGTTTGACGCCATTCCACGAGCGGGTGCAATTTTCAAGCGTGACATGTTGGGTATCAATTTACTTGGCGTAACATTATATTTCACAATATAAAAAAAATTGGGCTAACTTTACTGTTGTCTTATGTTTTTATTCAAAAAAGTGAATTTTTTCCAAAAAAAGTGCGCTTTTAAGACCGCTGCGCAAATACGGTGCAAAAAAAAGTATTGCAATGACCGACATTTTATTCTCTAGGGTGTTAGAAGAAAAAACATATATAATGTTTGGGGTTCTAAGTAATTTTCTAGCAGAAAAACCTGTTTTAAACATGTAAACACCTAAAATCCAAAACGAGGCTAGTCCTTAAGTGGTTAAAAAAGAAAAACTGAAATATCACATGGTCCTAAGTATTCAGACCCTTTGCTCAGTATTTAGTAGAAGCACCCTTTTGATCTAATACAGCCATGAGTCTTTTTGGGAAACATGCAACAAGTTTTTCACACCTGGATTTGGGGATCCTCTGCCATTCCTCCTTGCAGATCCTCTCCATTTCTGTCAGGTTGGATGGTAAACGTTGGTGAACAGCCATTTTTAGGTCTCTCCAGAGATGCTCAATTGGGTTTAAGTCAGGGCCTTGGCTGGGTCATTCAAGAACAGTCACAAAGTTGTTGTGAATGCACTCCTTCGTTATTTTAGCTGTGTACTTAGGGTAATTGTCTTGTTGGAGGGTAAACCTTCGGCCCAGTCTGAGGTCCTAAGCACTCTGGAGAAGGTTTTTGTCCAGGATATCCCTGTACTTGGCCGCATTCATCTTTCCCTCAATTGCAACCAGTCGTCCTGTCCCCGCAGCTGAAAAACACCCCTGTAGCATGATGCTGCCACCACCATGCTTCACTGTTGGAA
Source organism: Lithobates clamitans (assembly GCA_037952925.1). Lineage (NCBI taxonomy): Eukaryota > Metazoa > Chordata > Amphibia > Anura > Ranidae > Lithobates > Lithobates clamitans. The sequence goes on along the minus strand of JBBGZY010000399.1, from coordinate 10,864,027 downwards.
CTGTATTGGACAGGTGATGAGCAGTGCCTGGTTTTCTCCACATATACCACTTAGAATTAAGGCCAAAAAGTTCTATCTTGGTCTCATTAGACCAGAGAATCTTTTTTCTCACCGTCTTGGAGTCCTTCAGGTGTTTTTTTAGCAAACTCCATGTGGGCTTTCATGTGTCTTGCACTGAGAAGAGGCTTCCGTCGGGCCACTCTGCCATAATGCCCCGACTGGTGGAGGGCTGCAGTGATGGTTGACTGCATCTCTGGAGCTCAGAACAGTGATCTTTGGGTTCTTCTTTACCTCTCTCACCAAGGCTCTTCTCCCCCGATAGCTCAGTTTTGCCGGACGGCCAGCTCTAGGAAGGGTTCTGGTCATCCCAAATGTTTTCCATTTAGGGATTATGGCGACCACTGTGCTCTTAGGAACCTGTGCAGCAGAAATTTTTTTGTAACCTTGGCCAGATCTGTGCCTTGCCACAATTCTGTCTCTAAGCTCTTCAGGCAGTTCCTTTGACCTCATGATTCTCATTTGCTCTGACATGCACTGTGAGCTGTAAGGTCTTATATAGCCATGTGCGTGGCTTTCCTAATCAAGTCCAATCAGTATATTCAAACACAGCTGGACTCAAATAAAGGTGTAGAACCATCTCAAGGATGATCAGAAAAAATGGACAGCACCTGAGTTAAATATATGAGTGTCACAGCAAAGGGTCTGAATACTTAGGACCATGTGATATTTCAGTTTTTCTTTTTTAATAAATGTCAACAATTCTGTGTTTTTCTTTCAATATGGGGTGCTGTGTGTACATTAATGAGGAAAAAATGAACTTAAATGATTTTAGCCAATGGCTGCAATATAACAAAGAGTGAAAAATGTAAGGGGGTCTAAATACTTTCCATCCCCACTGTATATATATATATATATATATATATGGGGAAAATTGTTGCCCATACTTACCATAATTTTCCTTTCCTGGATCCTCCCCATGTCAGCCTACTATGGGTCAGCTCCGCCCCCTTTAACCCCTCCAGGACCACCTTTTTTCTAGCCCATAAAGGGCGGCTGTCGGACCAGCTCGACGTTCAAACACCCTTTGGAAGATAGGGTGGGACCTCCCCATGTCAGCCTACTATGGGATGTACCAAGCAACCTTCAATAAGTTCAACGTTAAATGAAATAAAGAACAGGATGATGTCGGGTCAAAAGGAGGAGGCAACAATGCTTTTAAGTCCAAGTCTTACTTGGGAAAGTAAGACTTTAGGGGAGGCCTGGTTTTAATGGCTGCCTTCAGAGAATGAACCACGACTGGATAAGAGTTTCTACCTTAATGCAGAGTAGAACTTGCTCAGCTAGATCGCTGAGAGGAACTGCAGGGAAGCCCAGAGTATGGGAGACTGCCCCTTAAGTCTAGGCAGCAGCGTAAGTCAGCGCAGATCGTCCCGGTGGTTACTAAGCAACCGAACGAGAAGGGAAGACTGCCGTGACGTCACCTGCCCATACTGAAGCACATGAAGGGTGTACTGCAGAGTCCAGCAGACCGCTAAACACCAGGGAAGAAGGTAACTGCATTAAAGTGCACACAGAGACTAGCCCAACAATACCTTCCTGTTTCTCCTCTGCCACAAACACAAAGTTATTTAAACTGAAAGCATATGTCCCTGCACCTCGGGAACCCACCGCCTTGGGAGATTTACAGCCCGTCTGGGGGGGTCTTTTGTGCCGAGAGAGACTTAACCTGGAGAGGACATACATTCGACCCAAATTCTTCACTCCTATATATAGGACGAGGACAAAAAAAGAACGTCGAGCTGGTCCGACAGCCCCCCTTTATGGGCTAGAAAAAAAGGTGGTCCTGGAGGGGTCAGAGGGGGCGGAGCTGACCCATAGTAGGCTGACATGGGGAGGTCCAAGATATATATATATATATATATATATATATATATATATATATATATATTACAGTATCTCACAAAAGTGAGTACACCCCTCGCATTTTTGTACATATTTTATTATATCTTTTCATGTGACAACACTGAAGAAGTGACACTTTGCTACAATGTAAAGTAGTGAGTGTACAGCTTGTATAACAGTGTAAATTTGCTGTCCCCTTAAAATAACTCAACACACAGCCATTAATGTCTAAACCGCTGGCAACAAATGTGAGTACACCCCTAAGTGAAAATGTCCAAATTGGGCCCAATTAACCATTTTCCCTCGCCGGTGTTATGTGACTCGTTAGTGTTACAAGGTCTCAGGTGTGAATGTGGAGCAGGTGTGTTAAATTTGGTGGTATCACTCTCACTCTCTCATACTGGTCACTGGAAGTTCAACATGGCACCTCATGGCAAAGAACTCTCTGAGGATCTGGAAAAAAAAAATTATGCTCTACATGAAGATGGCCTAGGCTATAAGAAGATTGCCAAGACCCTGAAACTGAGCTGCAGCATGGTGGCCAAGACCATACAGTGGTTTAACAGGACAGACTCCACTCAGAACAGGCCTCACCATGGTCGACCAATTAAGTTGAGTGCATGTGCTCAGTGTCATATCCAGAGGTTGTCTATGGGAAATAGACGTATGAATGCTGCCAGCATTGCTGCTAAGGTTGAAGGGGTGGTGGATCAGCCTGTCAGTGCTCAGAGCATATGCCACACACTGCATCAAATTTGTCTGCATGGCTGTTGTCCCAGAAGGAAGCCTCTTCTAAAGATGATGCACAAGAAAGCCCACAAACAGTTTGCTGAAGACAAGCAAACTAAGGACATGGATTGCTGGAACCGTGCCCTATGGTCTCATGAGACCAAGATAAACTTATTGGTTCAGATGGTGTCAAGCGTGTGTCGACAACCAGGTGAGAGGTACAAAGACAAGTGTGTCTTGCCTACAGACAAGCATGGTGGTGGGGGTGTCATGGTCTGGGGCTGCATGAGTGCTGTCAGCACTGGGAAACTACAGTTCATTGAGGGAACCATGAATGCCAACATGTACTGTGACATACTGAAGCAGAGCATGATCCCCTCTCTTCTGAGATTGGGCCGCAGGACAGTATTCCAACATAATAACGACCCCAAACACACCTCCAAGATGATCACTGCCTTGTTAAAGGAGCTGAGGGTAAAGGTGATGGACTGGCCCATCTGTCTCCAGACCTAAACCCTATTGAGCATCTGTGAGGCATCCTCAAACCGAAGGTGGAGGAATGCAAGCTCTCTTACATCCACCAGCTCAATGATGTTGTCATGGAGAAGTGGAAGAGGACTCCAGTAGCAACCTGTGAAGCTCTGGTGAACTCCATGCCCAAGAGGGTAAGGCAGTGCTGGAAAATAATGGTGGCCACACAAAATATTGACACTTTGGGCCCAATTTGGACATTTTCACTTAGGGGTGTACTCACTTTTTTTGCCAGCGGTTTAGACATTAATGGCTGTGTGTTGAGTTATTTTGAGGGCGAAGCAAAATTACACTGTTATGCCCCGTACACACGATCGGATTTTCCTACAACAAATGTTGGATGTGAGCTTGTGGGCAGAAAGTCCGACCGTGTGTATGCTCCATCGAACATTTGTTGTCGGACTTTTCTCCAACAAATGTTGGCTAGCAGGTTCTCAAATGTTTGTTGTCGGACTTTCCGATCGTGTGTACACAAGTCCGTCGGACAAAAATCCACGCATGCTTGGAATCAAGTACAAGCCAGAGATATAACTAGCGTTCGTAATAGAGATATCACGTACGTCTTGTACGTCACTACATTCATAATTGTTGGCCAACATTTGTGTGACTGTGTGTATGCAAAACGAGTTGGAGCCAACATCCTTCAAACAAAAATCCATGGTTTTGTTGTCAGAAAGTCCGATTGTGTGTACGGGGCATTATACAAGCTGTACACTCACTATTTTACATTGTAGCAAAGTGTCAATTCTTCAGTGTTGTGACATAAAAAGATGTAATAAAATATTTACAAAAATGTGAGGGGCGTACTCACTTTTGTGAGATACTGCATATATCAATTACACTGCCTGTACTGACTGAATATAGAGAGTATACACTGTATATATATAGGCTAGGCTACACTGAATACAGACTATATATATATATATATTATAGCCTAATCTAGCTCAATCTCTCTATCTCTGTCCAATATAACACACTATACTGGAGCTGTGTAAGCAGCCTTATATAGTGTGGGGTGTGGACTTAGTCCCCCCGAGCCATGATTGGCCAAAGGCACCCTGCCTTTGGCCAATTATGGCTCTCGCTGAGGAGCGTGCTGTGCTTGGCCAAAGCATGCAGGTCAGGTGTACACTTTGGCCAATCATCATACAGCAATGCACAGTGGTCTTGCAGTGCATTATGGGGCACTCGAATTTGCCGCAAACGCCCCATAAAATTTGCTGTTTGGCGAACGGGCGAACACTCAATGCTCGAGTCGAATTTACGTTCGACTCGAACTCGAAGCTCATCCCTACTGACCACAAGGTTTAGGAATGTGTCTATGAGAATGTTTGACTATTCTTCCAGAAGCGAATTTGTGAGGTCATGCACTGATGTGGACAAGAAGGCCTGGCTCACAGTCTCTGCTGTAATTCATCCCAAAGGTGTTCTATCAGGTTGAGGTCAGGACTCTGTGTTTGCCAGTCAAGTTTCTCCACCCCAAACTCGCTCATCCATGTCCTTATGGACCTTGCTTTGTGCAGTGGTCCAAATCATTTGGTGGAAGGGGGTTATGGTGTGGGGTTGTTTTTCAGGGGTTGAGCTTGGCCCCTTCATTTCACTGAAGGGAACGCTTAAGGCGTCAGCATACCAAGACATTTTGGAAAATTACATGCTCCCAAATTTGTGAGAACAGTTTGGGAATGTCCCACTGTTTCAACATGACTGCGCACCAGTGCACAAAGCAAGGTACATAAAGACATGGATGAGCGAGTTTGGGGATGTTGAAACAGGAAGGGACCATCCCCATACTGTTTCCACAATGTTGGGAGCATGAAATTGTCCAAAATGTCTTGGTATGCTGATGAATTAAGAGTTCCCTTCACTGGAGTCCTGACCTCAACCTGATAGAACACCTTTGGAATGAATTAGAGTGGAGACTGCCAGCCAGGCCTTTTCATCCAACATCAGTGCCTGACCTCACAAATGCACTTCTGGAAGAATGGTCAACCATTCCCATAGACACACTCCTAAACCTTGTGGACAGCCTTCGAGAAGAGCTGAAGCTGTTATAGTTGCAAAGGGTGGGCGTGGGCCAACTCAATATTGAACCCTTCGGACTAAGACTGGGATTCCATTAAAGTTCATGTGTGTGCAAAGGCAGGCGTCCCAATACTTTTGGTAATATAGTGTATTTTTCATTGTTCATCTACAGTACATTACATGGGGGTGATGGGATTAGTAGTTAACATGCTGCATTTCTGGTAAGATCCGCTGGCAGGTAACTGTACTTGCTAAAAAAAAGTTTTTTAGCTTGAAAAATAACATTTAAGGCAGCCAACACATTTAAAAAACTGGTAAGCTGCAATCTTTTACATTTTGTTCTTGGATTTAGCTAAACTTTAAAGCCCCAGTCCAGACTGATGTGACAAATACTAATGCATGGGATTCCCTTTGCACTGCATAGGTTAAATGCTCATTTGGCTATTGAGTAAAAGGATTGCATTTAAATACTTACGCTATTCCTCACTCCTGGGAGCTTCCTCCTCACTATATGTTTCCCTAAAGCTGCTTCACTTAGCTGGCCGGATGGTTGAAGCTCTCTGATGTCATCACATAAAATGCAGGGCCAGCAGTCCTGCCTTGTACAAGAGGAGAGTGAGGACCCCCCCCCCCCCCCACACACACACACACACACACACACACACACACACACACACACACACACACACACACACACACACACACACACACACATTTCTGAGTGCCTCTGTTCTTATTACCTTCCCTTAGCTGCCTTGCTAAAGGAGCATTTTACTCTTGCAATCCCAGGGGGGAGCCCACTGTATAGGTAAGTTTAACAGCATCCAGGAGTCAGGCTTGATTACATTTATATTTGCCTTGGCAAGTATACAGAAATCCTACCAATGTTTACCCTTAAACTTTATTGACAGTGATGAAATGCTATACATATACTGGATCATTTGTATTCATTATTAACCATGACTAATGGAATCTAATAAGCATCCCACAACACTCTTGTAATAATTTATTTACTCACATAATTATCGATTAAAGTTACTGTAACATGCCAGCTTAAGACTTCCCTTCTTCCTTTTACTTTCCCTTATTGTTTACAAATGATATGACTATTCGGGTTTATTCACAACTGAATAAAGTATTTTAAAAATGCATAATTAGTTTACCTCATTATGCTCCCCATCTCCAACAAAATAAAGATAATAAATCCTTTCATAGGAAATTTACAGTACAGAAAGCAATTCCTATATCCGTGAAAAAAAGACAAGCAGCACCAATCTAAGTGCAACAATATTGTAACATATTTAATTTAGTAGTAATGCACTCACTCAAAACAGGATAAAAGCAGGCACATGTCAGATTGACAATAGGGATCCAAAGCGATCATCCAGGCAGCGGTGTGATGTCTTGCTTGGTGGCACCAGTGGTTTTGGGTGTCCGGAGACACTTCCATGTTACAGTCTTTGGATTTCATAGCAGGCAAGAGCTGTTGTTGCAGGAGGTTGGTGGAAAGTGGGTACCAAATTGGCCAGGAGAGGCAACACCTTGAAACAATCAGCGGTTAAGGCCACATTCACACTTGCGTATGGCCGACATAGATGATTACATGTGAGAACCCCAGTAGCTGCTCATGCAGTAATCAACTGTGAGTGCTGGGGCCTGGATGCTCACTGTCATCTTATAAGGGGTTAAGGGAAGTCTGTTCAGCTACATATAGAGGATACTTACTGGTACAACTTCAACTTTTAGCACAGATGGCACACATTCTCTCATCAAGCACACTTTGATATAATGCATAATGTAGTTAATTCAATAAGTGCATGCTGCCCAGGCTCTGAAGTAGCAAAGAAATCCCACACTATAACATTTCCACAATCATTTCCACAGCACATTGTTTCAGAAGGCCTTGTCTATTTATTTGTTTAAATTCTGAACTGTAATCTTGCTGTAATGTTCTTTTTGGACAGCAAAGTTTTTTTTTTCTAACGCATGTTTGATCCAAGTTGAATTGGTGCAAAACATTTCTTATTACAGATGTATGCACTTTGACTACAACTGTTACAAGAATTACATAAATACCTCGCAAGAAAAGTTTAGGGTTCTTGGAAACATCTTTTAGCATCAAACGATCAGCTCTTAGGTTGATTTTCCAGTGTTGGCCAGTCCTAAACAATTTGCATTTGTTGGAAATCTACTCCACTTGTAAATTATTTTCCTTACAGTAGAATTTTTGATTTCATATAATTTGGCAATCTTTTTGTATATATTGGCAAACTCATAGGCATCCACAACCTTTCTTTCTGAGGGCTTAGGAGAGCTCTTTTGATCTTGGCACACTGGCATTAATGACACCACACACTGCAATTGCTAGGTGTCTGAGGTTTGAATAAGGTAGTTTCATCTGCATACTTTATAAGAAGGTTCTAATCATTGGCACCTAAGCTGAAACACTTATAGCTATTTCATTGATGTGATGTGGTGGTAAATGTAGTATACTGTATAAGTACCGTATATTTACTTTTTCCATGTAACTAATCTGTATTTTCATTTATGTAAATTATGATAGTAACAAGTATATAACCTTTATCTGTAGGCCCTTTTTAAAATCAATGTCTAATATTTGTCTGTTTTTATTGTGTGTTGATAGGGCCTTTTTTAAGTTTTGGGTGCTCAAAAGTACAGCATCATTTTTGTTATCCATTTGTCCTGTACCTCCCATTTTGTTTGTAGCAGAAACACAACTAAGAGCAAAACCAGTGTGCACCAAAATCACCTCACACTATTACCTATATTTCCTTTACCTCCATCTCAATGAAATAAAAAAAATGTTAGACATACATTGGTTTGGCATATTCTTTCTAATTAAAACTGTGCCACTACCAAACAACTTTACATTGCTGTATCCTCTGCAGTATCTAAATTCTTGTAGTAAAGCCTCAGCCTGTACTCTTTGTCTCTGTTAAATTGGCCAAGCTTTGCTATTCAAAATTGTCCTGCTTCTGGTCAATTGCTAAGTCATCTGTGGTTTCCTAATTTACAAATTCTTGTGGTAAAACGCCCGCCTGTACTCTTTTTTTTTCTAGTATATTTTGCCCAGTTCTCCCTGAATGAAAATGTATATCAGACATACATGTGTTTTAGCATATTTAAAAAACAGCGTAGGAATATGGTTAAAATGTATATTAAAACATATGATGGTTGTTAAAAATATAGGGAAATTTAAAGTTAAATGGCTATCACTAAAAATAATTAATTGCATAATAATTAAATGGTGATAATTCTGATAAACTATGGGGATGGTACATTGAATGAATTGTAAGAAATGTGAGCTAATATACAAATAATATACAGATAACTGTTTACATTGGTGTGTAGTATGCAAGTGATCATAAACCAGCAACTCAGAGTGTATCATATGTTAACTCATATTATCAGACTTAGATCTTATTGTGAACCAAGCTGATGGTAAAGGAAGCAGATAGTGTTTAAATATTTATGGAAAGGATCAGGTAGCAGCAAAAAGGAGTATTTTTGTCAGAAACAATCTAGAAAGGCAAAGTAGCTCTTTACTATGAAGCTATGCATGTCAAGCAATCTTCGGTGTGAATCCATGTAAATGGACAGGATGCTGGCATGGCAGCTAAAAAATCTGATGTGCTCTCCAGCGGCCGTCTGATTCAGGGAAAAGTACTTTCTGGACATTCCGTTTGATCTCTGTCTTCCATGTTATATGTTATACATATTGATAAAACCTGTTCTCAAATGTTTTTCTTCTTGGATAATATTGCGGTTGTAAACAGGCAAAAATATTTTGTACCTTGTTAAAACCTAATAAAGTCTTTATGGAATAAAAAATAGAGAAAAAACACATACATATAGCAGCTATATCAACCTGAAAAATCGATCTAAAAGCAATAATTCATTTTGTAAAAAAAAAAAAAAAGTAATAATTCATGGCACATTTAAAAAGCTGGTAAATCAGTGCAAGACATCAGTATTTATAGCAATTATAATGATTTACTAAAGACAAATAGGTTGTTCACTTTTCAAGGAAAGCAAAAATGTGTTTTTTTTTGTTTGTTTTGTTTATTTTCCTTGCAAAGGGAACTTTCACCACATTCACTAAGCTCTGGGGAAAATTTCCTTGCAAACCGCAACTTTTCTTGTAAAGTGAAAAGCCTTTTTGTCTTTATTAAAGTGTTACTAAACCCACAACAGTAAAATCAGTCGATATATGCAGTAAAGCTTGCTTGTTATATTCACTGTGGAACCTAAGGGGTTAATCCTCTGGATTGTGTAAAAACTCTGTTTGATCCTATCTCCTCTAATCCTCCCCTTCTTCCACAGTCCCCAACCCATCTCCTGATCAGACAGAACCTTTGGAGTCACCCTGCACATGCTCAGTTTGATGTATATTGCTAGAGAGTTTTTTATTTATATTGGGAGGGTGCATGCGATCGGCACTGGGCCAATCAGCCCTGTTCACACAGAGGGTCAGGGGACCTGCATCCTCATTGGACAGTCAGAGTAGAATGAAAACACCTCCTACAAGCTTTCTCTATACACTGACAGAAGTCAAAAGACTGCTATGTACTGCTAATGAGAAAAGCTATTTAGCAGTTTATATTTACTAAAATAATTGTTTTTTCCATGATCTGTCTGTGTACTGTGGGAGATCAGATATAGTGAATACAGGCTCCTGGGTCTAGTAACACTTTAAATAAACTTTGAGAGAACATGAGATTGACTTACTAGAGAGTTTAAAATCTCAGCATTGTGAAAATGTTCACTTTAGTTATCCAATAATGTGAAAAAGAAATTCCTGTTTTCTTTTTTCATTTGTACATGAATGGGTATTTAACTCTTTCATGACAAAGGTAAAAGAAATCCTAACACCTGAACACATGTTGACATGTTTTAGTAAAACTGTACATATAATTACAACTACTTAGTGTATCCACATGGATTACAGTGCATCCGGAAAATATTCACAGCGCTTCACTTTTTCCACATTTTGTTGTGTTGCAGCCTTATTCCAAAATGGATTAAATTCATTATTTTCCTCAAAATTCTACAAACAATACCTCATAATGACAACGTAAATGAAGTTGGTTTGAAATCTTTGCTAACTTATTAAAAATAAAATTTAAAAAAATCACATGCATATAGGTATTTGTTGAAGCACCTTTGGCACCAATTACAGCCTCAAGTCTTTTTGAGTATGACGCTACAAGCTTGGCACACCTATTTTTGGGGAATTTCCCCCATACTTCTTTGCAGGACCTCTCAAGCTCTATCAGGTTGGATGGGGAGCGTCTCTCAAGAGATGTTCAATTGGGTTCAAGTCTGGGCTCTGGCTGGGCTACTCAAGGACATTCACAGAGTTGTCCCATGGCCACTCCTTTGTTTCATTGGCTGTGTGCTTAGAGTTGTTACCTTTTGGAAAATGAACCCTTGCCCCAGTCTGAGGTCCAGAGTGCTCTGGAGAGGGTTTTCATCAAGGATGTCTCGGTACATTGCTGCATTCATCTTTCCCTCGATCCTGACTAGTCTCCCAATTCCTGCAGCTGAAAAACATGCCCACAGCATGATGCTGCTGCCACCATGCTTTACTGTAGAGATGGTATTGGCCAGCTGATGAGCGGTGCCTGATTTCCCTCAGGCTAACACTTTCCATTCAAGCCAAAGTTCAATCTTTGTTTCACCAGACCAGAGAATTTTCTTTCTCATGGTCTGAGAGGCGTTCAGGTGCCTTTTGTCAAACTCTAGGTGGGCTATTATGTGCCTTTTACTGAGGAGTGGCTTCCATGTGGCCACTCTACCATACAGGCCTGATTGGTGGAGTGCTGCAGAGATGGTTGTTCTTTTGGAAGATTCTCCTCTCTCCACAGAGAAATGCTGGAGCTCTGTGCAAATGACTGACTATGGGCCTTCTCCCAACTCAGTTTGGCTGGGCGGCCCACTCTAGGAAGAGTCCTGGTGGTTCCAAACTTCTTCCATTTACAGATGATGGAGGCTACTGTGCTCATTGGGACCTTCAATGCTGCATAAATGTTTCTGTACCTTTCCCCAGATCTGTGCCTCAATACAATCCTGTCTCAGAGGTCTAGAGACAACTCCTTGGACTTCATGGCTTGGTTTGTGCTCTGACATGTACTGTTAACTGTGGGACCTTATATAGACAGGTGTGTGCCTTTCCAAATCATAACCAATCAACTAAATTATTCACAGGTGGACTCCAATCAAGTTGTAGAAACATCTCAAGGATGATCAATGGAAACAGGATGCACCTGAGCTAAATATATATTTATATAGAAGGCAGATATAAAAGCACATAGGGCTTTATATATATATATATATATATATATATATATATATGCAAATTCCAGTTAAAAGTGGTAAAATCGGTCCATCATCAAGGGGCACCCCAGGAACGTGGGGCGCGGGGGGGTGGAACTCTGGTTTCCAGAGACCACCTTCTGCAGAAAGAATGGGGGGGTTACTGATATGAGGGGGAAACCTTCATATCAGTGCCTCCTTGTTGGTGACTCTGAGGTTGGTGACTATGGTTTTACTCTATAGTCTCCTCTCCACAGTCCACATGTTTTACTTCTCCCATGACCCCCATCCAGGCGGCACTTCCACTCTTGACTCCTCTCCAGACTCCCCCTCAGAGACTGAAAACATGATATAAGACAAGAGATGGTCAGAGTTTGCAAACATGGTACAAGAGATGGTTAGAGACTGAGAACATGATACAAGAGATGGCTAGAGACTGAGGACATGATACAAGAGATGGCTAGAGACTGAGGACAGGATACAAGAGATGGTCAGAGGTTGCGGACATGATACAAGAGATGGTCAGTTGTTGCGGACTTGATACAAGAGATGGTCAGAGGCTGCAAGCATGATACAGTAGATGTCAGAGGCTGCAGACATGATACAGTAGGTGTCAGAGGCTGCAGACATGGTACAGGAGATGGTTAGAGACTGAGGACATCATACTAAGGATGGTCAGAGACTGCAGACAAAGTACAAAAGATGGCCAGAGACTGCAGACATGGTACAAGAGATCAATGCAGCCTCATCAGTGCCCTTTAAATGCAGCCTCACTGTGCCCATCAATGCAGCCTCACTGTGCCCATCATTTCAGCCTCACTGTGCCCATCAAATGCAGCTTTATGGTGCCCATCAAATGCAGCTTTATGGTGTCCATCAATGTAGCCTCACTGTGCCCATCATTGCAGCCTTACTGTGCCCATAATTGCAGCCTCGCTTTGCCCATCAATGCAGCCTTGCTGTGCCCATCAATGCAGCCTCACTGTGCCCACCAATGCAGCCTCACCATGCCCACCAATGCAGCCTCTGTGCCCACCATTGCAGCCTCTGTGTGCCAGCCATTGCAGCCTCTGTGTGCCCACCATTGCAGCCTCTGTGTGCCAGCCATTGCAGCCTCTGTGTTCCCACCATTGCAGCCTCTGTGTGCCAGCCATTGCAGCCTCTGCATGCCCACAATTGCAGCCTCTGCATGCCAGCCATTGCAGCCTCTGCGTGTCCACAATTGCAGCCTCTGCGTGCCAGCAATTGCAGCCTCTTTGTGCCCACCATTGCAGCCTCTGTGTGCCCACAATTGCAGCCTCTGCATGCCAGCCATTGCAGCCTCTGTGTGCCAGCCATTGCAGCCTCTGCGTGCCCACAATTGCAGCCTCTGAGTGCCAGCCATTGCAGCCTCTGTGTGCCCACCATTGCAGCCTCTGTGTGCCCACCATTGCAGCCTCTGTGTGCCAGCCATTGCAGCCTCTGTGTGCCCACCATTGCAGCCTCTGTGTGCCCACCATTGCAGCCTCTGTGTGCCCACCATTGCAGCCTCTGTGTGCCCGCCATTGCAGCCTCTGTGTGCCCGCCATTGCAGCCTCTGTGTGCCAGCCATTGCAGCCTCTGCGTGCCCACAATTGCAGCCTCTGCGTGCCAGCCATTGCAGCCTCTGTGTGCCAGCCATTGCAACCTCTGCGTGCCCGCCATTGCAGCCTCTGTGTGCCAGCCATTGCAGCCTCTGCATGCCCACAATTGCAGCCTCTGCGTGCCAGCCATTGCAGCCTCTGAGTGCCAGACATTGCAGCCTCTGTGTACCCACCATTGCAGCCTCTGTGTGCCAGCCATTGCAGCCTGTGTGTGCCCACCATTGTAGCCTCTGTGTGCCAGCCATTGCTGCCTCTGTGCCTACCAATTGCAGCCTCACAATTTCCTGAATCACACACACCGATGTTAGCAGAGACGGAGCTGGGTCTCTGTGTGTAAGGCGGTGCTGTAACAAGGTCCCGCCCCCCTAGACCAGCTCATGTGATAGGCGGAACACTGATTCAATCAGTTTTCCATCTAGAAGACTATCACACGAGCCGGTCTAAGGGGCGGGACCTTGTTACAGTGCCGCTTTACACACACAGACCGAGCTCCGTGCCATACAAGAAGAGGAGCTGGAGTACAGAGGAAGGGAGGGGAGCACTGCAGCCACCGCTCAAAGCGGCCCCAGGGCAGCCGGCCTACCGGGAAATTTCCTGCTATCCCGGTAGGCCGGTCCGGCCCTGCACATGTATGCATATATGCAGCCTCACAGAAAAAGAGCCACAAGGAATTAAGGTGATCAGGAATTTGCTTTTCACATGATTGGATAATTATTGTGACTATTCACATAAAATGTATTGGGTGAAGATTCTCCACTCCTTTACCTAAATTAGCCTTAATCTGAAGTTTTCTATGCATTAGGGAAAATAACAACTTTTAGTATTCGATCACTGAGGAATATTCTGTCATCGTTGTGTTCTATGGATTAGCAAGCTCATACTGGGGGAATTACTTAAAGCGGAACTTTACTTAAGAGTAAAGTTCCACTCATTCTCCCCCCTACCCCAGTTTAACAAAGTTTGTGTTTTTATTTTTTCTGAGCGCAGGTACCTTTTTCTCACAGGTACCTGCTCTGACTTCACATTTCTCACCCTGCCTCCTGCCCACCCGCAACACACAGCTGGTTTCCTACTGCACATACAAAATATCATGCACTACTTTTTACCCATTTCATTGTGTCTTGCATAGACTTCTGTTAAATGAAGTCGCAAGCAGCAATGACATTGGCAGTGCAAAACACAATGATGATTCAGTGTGAACGGGGGCTAAGTGATCATATCAGATTCTATAAGCATTAGGTCCCAATTTAATTATTGCCCAAGTGCAGACTCCTATTTATTATAGATAGATAGGTAGATAGACAGATTCTTAAGCAAAATAGTGAAAAAGTTTAGAGGCTCCATTCCTGAACAGGTACTACAGCAGGCCAGCAGTTAACCCCAACATCATCTTGTTGCACACTGCCGACTGAAAGCACAGTCCAGCCACAAAAAGCAGACAAGGAGCCATCTTGGAAGGGGGCAGCCCTGACAAAAATATTCCAGCATCTTTGCAAGGGAAACCAACATACCCAAAGCCAGACTAACAAAAATGTGTGTGTGGGGCCACAACTCACCAGGGAGGAGAGACTGGATCAGTCCCAACCCAACCAAAAGGCAGAACGGTTTCACCTGCATCCAGAGGCCAGTATCCCAACCCCCCAGTATCTGGACCTGGGGGGATCTCCCTCTTATGGAAGTTTTACAACCGATGGCTAGCCAGGTGAATCTGGCAAGGTGAGGGCAAAAATTAAAAATCTTCTTTGATTCATAGCTATAACCAGTTGAGCATTTGAGGAGCAAAAAGCGAATGCCATCTGGGGGGGGGTGACTCATTTATATATAGTATAACCAGTCCCGATTGGGGGAGAGGCAGAGCCTTTCCCATTCGTGTATGCTGTCATGCTTGTGTCAAGAAATTACAAATCAGGAGCATGGATTAAGAAGTCATAAAGCCTGCCATTTATCATCTGTCCTATAATGAGCAGTATCCAAGTCTACATGACAGCCTGAGGGAGGGGTTTTATGAACTGTTATTTACAAACTAAATTTAAATCACAAGGATAAAGTTAACCACAAAAGCATCATGTGCAGTAAAATAATAATAATAATAATAATAATAATAATAATAATAATAACAATCTATTTACTTCCATATTACCATTTAGCCATCTGAATACCAACATATAGCTCTAATTTATTGTAATATATATATATATATATATATATATATATATATATATATATATATATATATATATATCGTATATACTCGAGTATAAGTCGAATTTTTCAGCCCTTTTTTTTGGGCTGAAAGTGTCCCCTTCGAATTATACTCGAGCCACCGCCATCTGTCTGCATGATCAGCGTGTCATGCAGGCAGACGGCGGCCGGCGTGTGATGATAGTGGTAGGCGGCTATTCCAGCATTCAAAAGCCGCGCCTCCTGCTCGTCTGTGATAGGCTGAACAGCTGTCAGTGTACAGCCTATCACGGACATTCTCTCATCCTCGTCCATGGTATGAGAATGAGAGAATGTCCGTGATAGGCAGTCAGCGGTCAGCCTATCACAGACGAGGAGGCGCGGCTTTTGAACTGTGGGATGGCCGCCGAACACTATCATCACACGCCGGCCGCCGTTTGAGGATGGAGATCGCCACAGGGAGGCTGGAAATCGCCACAGGGAGTCTGCACAGGACACAGGTAGGCTGCACATTCACACAGGACACATGTACACAGGACATGTACAGGACACATGCACACAGGGACACAGGAACACAGGGACACAGCACACATGTACAGGACACACATGTACAGGACACATGCACAGGGTACAGGTAGGCTGCACAGGACACAGGGAGGCAGGCAGCTGCAGATGGGCATTGTTGACCCTCTGCATTTCTCACCCTCGTCTTATACTCGGGTCAATAAATTTTTCCCAGTTTTTTGTGGTAAATTAGGGGCCTCGACTTATACTCGGAACGACTTATACTCGAGTATATACGGTATATATATATATATATATATATATATATATATATATATATATATATAAATAAATAAATAAATATATATATATATATATATATGTGTGTGTTTAGCGGTGCCCCATGGGGTCACTACCTGTCTTAGCATCCACACATTTAACCTTGCTGGTCAGTAGGGATGGGTGAATTATTCGACCTAAGCATAAGTTTGGGCCGAGCTTTTGTTGTTCGGACGTTCGGCGAACATCCGAACAAACGGGTCGCTCGACCGATGCAATGCAAGCCCTGATTGGCTGAAGCAGTGAAAGCTTCAGCCAATCAGGGAACAGAACACTGTCAGAGTCATGATTGGATGCTGTCATCATGACTTTATCCAATCATGGCTCATTCCCGCCCCACAGTATAAAAGTATTCTTTCAATGGCAGCCATTTTCAGTGTGATTTCGGCATGGAGAGAGATATAACAGGGCTCTGTTCAGTGCTATTAGTTAGTTAGTGTGCTACTATACTGTGCTATTTTGCTTCAATTGTGTACAATATTAGTTTAGTGTCAGTCTAGGGATAGTGTGAGTGTAGTGTAGGACCATCATTCAGCTTTGCATGATATGCAGCTAGAGTAGGGACAGCTCATATAGTCATTCATACATACATTAGTGTACAGTAGGGACAGCTCAGATAGCTTCAGTGTAGTGTAGTGAGACCTTGTCAGTAATCTTTACAATAGTGTATAGCTAGAGTAGGGACAGTTCAGATAGCATCAGTGTAGTGATGGTTGAACACCGTCTAATTGATTGCGTTACTGCCAGTTTAACGCCATATAGTTCTATATGCGTTACTGCCAGTTTGCCATATAGTTCTGTGTGCGTTACTGCCAGTTTAACGCCATATAGTTTTGTGTGTGGTACTACCAGTTTAACGATATATAGTTCTGTGTGCGTTACTGCCAGTTTAACGCCATATAGTTTTGTGTGCGTTACTGCCAATTTAATGCCATATAGATTTGTGCGTCACTGCCAGTTTAAAGCCATATAGTTTTGTGCATTACTACAAGTTTAACGCCATTTACTTCTGTGTGCTTGCTGCCAGTTAAACATCATATAATTCTGTGTGCATTACTGCCAGTTTAACGCCACATAGTTTTGTGTGCATTACTGCCAGTTTAACTCTATATAGTTTTGTGTGTGGTACTGCCAGTTTAATGATATATAGTTCTGTGTGCGTTACTGCCAGTTTAACGCCATATAGTTCTGTGTGCATTACTGCCAGTTTAACACTATATAGTTTTGTGTGCGTTACTACCTGTTTAATGCCATATAGATATGTGTGCATTACTTCCAGTTTAACACCATATAGTTTTGTGCGTTACTGCAGTTGCCAGTGTGGATAAACCTGCCTCCTCGTCTATATCTATTCCTGCCATAGCCCCAACATCAGCTATGGAGAAGTCAGCTGAGTTATTTGACCACAGCGGCAGCCTCTTACTCCTTGATGATGCCCAGCCATTACTGGATTCAGATGTAAGTTCTGAGGTTGAGAATGACAAGAACATGAGCCTAGAGAGAGGGGAGAACACTGGTTGACAAATTGGCATTCATGTTCCCCCAGCTGCAGCGTATTGCCAAGTTGTCTCCAGTGGTAATGATGTTGATGGAGGAGATGGAGATGATGATGAGGTCACTGATGTGACTTGGGTGCCAGATAGAGCACAGGAGGAAACTGAAGATGAGGCAGCACAACCCCAAGGAGGCCAACATCAAGAAAGACTAGAGAGCAGCCACCCTATTCCATCACATTCTGCAGCTGTTATCTCCTGGCCCACTCTCCAAAGCTCAGCTGTCTGGGCCTTTTTCAGCACATCTGCAGCAGATCGCACTGTTGCTAACTGCAAACTGTGTCTCAGGCACATCAAACAAGGCAAAAATACCAGCCATTTGGGTACTACATGCTTAACAAGGCATTTAACATCCAACCGCTCAGCCCGTTGGCAAGAGCACCTGAAAGCCACACAAAAGTGGCACAAATCTGTCCCTCCGCCTCCTCCTCCTCCTAACCCACTTCAGTCTGCCCCTGCTATACTGAGTCATTACCTCTCAGCAGCCTGCACTGACAGGGATGATGGTATAGCACAGGGTGTCCCAGGTCCTAGCAGCACATCTGCCAGCAACACACCACCAGCTGTAGACTATAGCCAGCAAATTTCTCTGCCCCATCTGCTGCAGCAAAAAAAAATAATACAGTCCCTGACACCCATATGCCCAGCGTCTAAATGCAAGCTTGTCAAAGCTGTTGGCTTTCAAACTTCTGCCTTTCAGCCTAGTGAATTCTGCCCCCTTCCGTGAATTTGCACAATGTGCTGTACCACAATGGCAGGTTCTCAGTTGCTACTACTTTTCACGTAAGGCTGTTTTATCTCTCTACCATCACGTGGAAGGGAATATTCTGGCATCATTGGACAAGGCAGTCAGCTGTAAAATCCACCTTACTGCTGACATGTGGTCCAGCAAGCATGGGCAGGAACAATTTATTTCATTCACAGCACAGTAGGTAACGCTGCTTACAACTCAAAAGGATGCAGGACAGTGTTTGGATCTGCAGCTTGTTGTGCCCCCAAGTCTGAATACAGCTGGTGGTGATGATGCCAGACCTGTGAGCTCTACTCCCTCCTCCTCCTCTGCCACCTCCATGCCCTCCTCTGCAGAATTTTCCTATGAACATCAGGTAGCCCTAATCGTTCAAAGGTCTATTCCATAAGTCAAGCTAAAAGGTGCCATGCAGTGCTTCAGCTGATGTGTTTAGGGGACAGGAACCACACCGGAGCAGAGATTCTTGCAGCTCTGCAGGGACAGGCCCAGAGCAGGTTCACACCATGCCAGCTTGAGCCAGGAATGGTGGTGTGCGATAATTGCTCAAACCTCCTGTCCGCCCTTAGACAAGGAAAGTTGACACATGTGCCATGCCTGGCACATGTCCTCAATTTGGTGGTGCAGAGTTTTCTAAATACATACCCAGGGTCCAAGATATGCTAAAGCTGGCCAGAAGAGTCTTAAGTCATTTCAGGCGGTCATACACAGCCAGTGCTCAGTTGGCTGAAATTCAGTGGGAATGCCACCTGCCCGTAAACCAACTTGTGACATGCCCACCAGGTGGAACTTGACTTTGGCAATGCTGCAGTGGCTATACATGCAGCAGAGGACCATCAACGAGTACCTGTGCCAGAACGACATTACGACAGGCTCAGGCCACCTCGGCTGTTTTTCCCCATTCCAATGACTGATCATTAAGGATGCATGCACTGTATTGTCACCATTTGAGGAGGCCACAAGGATGGTGAGCCGTGACAGGTCATGCATCAGTGACACAATACCTGTTGTGTTCCTGCTGGAGCAGACTCTGCATGGCATTATGGACAGGGCACTGGAGGCAGAGCAGCAGGAGGAAGAGGAGGACTTCCTTTCCTCTCAAGGCCCACTTTATCTAAACACCATCATTCCTATGTCACAGAACACACAGGAGGAAGAGGGGAGGAGAATAAAGAGGAGGATTCTGGCACTTTCATAGGCTTTGAAGAAGAGGAACACATGCATCAATCTGTAAACAATGGCTTTCCAACCCCAGGGCCCTTGGGAGTAGTGCATGGCTGGGAGGAGGAAGTTCCAGATGCTGTCATTCTGAGTGACCCAAGGAGTCTGCTTCTCAAGCCTCTGCAAATTTGAGGCGCATGGGTAGCCTCATGCTTCAAAGCCTGCGAAAGGAGAGGATTTTATTGAACAATTTTCCTGACTCCAGTAGGTTACAGTGTCATGGAAAACATAGTTTTGAGTCTTTTGTTGGTCTTGGAGAAGTCGCCCACATAAGTGAGGCATTTCGGAATTTTTTTAGTCCTCGTCTGCATCACATGGTGGAAGATTACCTCGGTGCCAAAACTGAGATGGAGAGCTTTCCAGCTGACAATCCACTGACTTACTAGGTCATGAGAATAGACCACTGGCCAGAACTTTCCCAGTATGCTATTGAGTTGTTGGGCTGCCCTGAATCCAGCATGCTTTTAGAACGGACATTCAGTGCTGCAGGAGGTTTCCTTACTGATCAAAGAACGCGTATGTCCACAGACTCTGTGGACCATTTGACGTTTAGAAAAAAACCCACCCGAATTACTAAATTTTATCCAAATTCTTCACCCCTCTGTTTCAGAGGCTGTGGCCATATAGGTTCCCTACTTCACACATTTTGGTAATGTCCCAAAATTAGAGGGTTTTGGAATGGAATATTTCATCTCATCCGCAAAACCACAGGATTTGCAGTCCAACAAAGCCCTACAATAGCTCTACTAAATTACAACATCCCGAAAGTACCTAGATTGTCACGATCTCTGATTCACTTCATTCTGCTTGGGGCCAAGATTACGCTAGCTCATGCCTGGAAAAGACCTTCGGTTTCCCTTCGCCAGGCCAAACAAAAAATTTCCTGGATTATGACACAGGAGAAGGTCTCGAGCAGAATTTTAGACACCTCTGATAAATTCAGAATGATTTGGGAGCCCTGGGCTAGTTTCCTGGGACTACCACCTCTAACCTGAATCGGTACAAGGTCTAGGTGCCCCCCAGGCTCTGGTCAGATCCAGGTCCGCCCCTTGCTCCGCGAGGATTCCTGTCCCTAACCTTCTCACACCCTTTCTCTTCTCTCCCCTCTTTACCCCCCTGTTCTTCTTCCTTCTTTCTCTTTAATCCTACTACCTTCTGTCTAAAATCCTTCTAAGTATGATGAGCAAAAGTTGAGAATAGAGTACCTGGCAGAAACCCCCTTAACTGTATTTTTTTCCTTCAAAGATATATTAAGGCTGTACAATTTGAAAATGGAAAAATTCACAATATAGTGATTTAGCAGGTACCTTCTCTAAGTTTTGGGGTTAGTCCCCTGTATAAGTGATACTTTCTATTTTGTTACAGTTAGGCTCATAGTCTGTTTTTACTCCCTTCTTTGAAACGACAAAGCTCTCATTTGATCAACAATGGGCGGTCCGTGAGCTCAGAACAGGTTCAGAGAAGGCTATTATGCTATCCCAGGGTCCCTCTAGGCGGGTCCGCGTACAGCAGGTTCCCAATTGGGGTGCGTGGCCGACCCTGAAGGAACCCTGGTACCTGTGAACTTTAGGTTCCCTGTCCTGACCTCTGGCAGCCTCACTCTAGGAGATAGAGTTTTGATTGATGACCTTGAGTCATCATTTGTGTACACTTTTATCTTGTTTTTGAATCAAGGGGAGGTACATGTACATATTGACACTAATGTAACTTACATAGCTATGTTACTCCTGGTGGTCTCTGCCGGTTCGATAATTTTGTACTGTTATTTATTTTTCAAAAAACAGTATTTAAACCGAAAAAAAAAAAAGAAAAAAAGAATCAGTCCTGGATTACCAGCTATGAAGCTGATATCACTGATTACGTCTTTCTGGGATGTGGAATCTCTGAAGGACTTTGAGGCTGCCTAGCTCTGAGGGTGTTCAATCATTTCATGTGGAAGAATGTTTTTGGTATAGGTTTCATAGGCAAAATTAACACCCAAAGACCAATTTTTCAGCACCTGTTTGACAGGTGCAAATCATTGCAATTTTTTTTGCTTTCATCAAGAGCACCTCTATAGGGTTACGGTGGGAAGGCGTCCCCGACACCCAAAGAGTAATTTTTCTGCACCTGTTTGACAGGTGCATATAATTGTAATTTTTTACAGCAAGGCCAATTCTTGCTTTCATCAAAAGTACCTCTATAGGGTTACGGTGGGAAGGCGCCACTGACACCAAAAGGCCAATTTTTACCCACCTGTTACTTCCATCCTAAGTCAAAGTGACACCAGAATGTATCCAAAAAATCTCTAATCTTGTTCCCAGTGCACTACATTGTGGCCTCATCATACACACTGGCTCTCCAGCTGTTGCTGAGTAAAGGCAGCTTGCAGGGAAAATTTAATTTTTTTGGCTTTATAAATGCAATTATTGCTGCAGCAGATTCTAGACATGGTACAGATCTGCCACTTTATAGGGAAAAGGGATATGGGATGCCCAGATAATGAATACTTCTCAATGAAATCAATGTTGGTTGAGTCTAAATTTAACAGTCTCTTCCCCTGCACATCTCCAGCACACTTGCTTCACTTCACTGTCCAAATCTAGGTTCCTGTCTCCATTTGCACATGGCTAGGCCTCAATCTAAATAAGTCCTTTAGATTGAGGCCTAGACCCCTTTGAGATAGCAACCGTTTTATTAGAGAAGAATAAATGTGCTAACTGACACTTGGTGGACTACTGATCCCAGCACGTCCGATGAAAATCCTGACAGCCCTCGTGGCTGCAACGACTTGACTCCAAAACAACACCACAGTCTCTCCCTTTGGCTCCAAATCCAAATCCTGGCATGTCTCTCCCAGAGCTTCACACTGTGCTTCTCACCCACTGACCCCAGCATGGATCCCTCCTGAATGACATTCCTGGCAGTGCTCCCAACTGTCCTCTTTCTGCTCCTGTTGCAGGACACCTCTCAATGTAGAGAGAGGCTCTCTCCCAACTCCCAAGCTCCCGGCCTGAGTTCACCCCCTCCCAGAAAGGAGGTTCCCTCAGACCACGTGTCACGTACCTGGTAGGTGGAGCCCGGAATGCAGAGAACGGCCTCTCGTATACCTCTGATTTAAGAACCCCTGAAGGTGTGAACAGGGACTCGAAAGTACAGAGGGGCACAAGTGCCTGACTGGAACACTGAAGCAGAAGGCAGGATCCTGTAGTCAGCAGGGAGGTGCACTGTAGTCCCGTAGCAGGTTGCAGACAGCAGGGAGGTGCACTGTAGTCCCGTAGCAGGTTGCAGACAGCAGGGAGGTGCACTGTAGTCCCGTAGCAGGTTGCAGACAGCAGGGAGGTGCACTGTAGTCCCGTAGCAGGTTGCAGACAGCAGGGAGGTGCACTGTAGTCCCGTAGCAGGTTGCAGACAGCAGGGTGGTGCACTGTAGTCCCGTAGCAGGTTGCAGACAGCAGGGAGGTGCACTGTAGTCCCGTAGCAGGTTGCAGACAGCAGGGAGGTGCACTGTAGTCCTGTAGCAGGTTGCAGACAGCAGGGAGGTGCACTGTAGTCCTGTAGCAGGTTGCAGACAGCAGGGAGGTGCACTGTAGTCCTGTAGCAGGTTGCAGACAGCAGGGAGGTGCAGACAAGCCGGGTCAAGGTACTGGCGGGCAGATCAGGTACAGAAGGGCAAACCAAGAGTCCAAGCCAAGATCGGGACGGGCAGCAAGCAGGTAAGTCAGGAACAAGCCAAGTAAATACTGGATACAGGAAAACTGGTAACAAGGTAGCAGGGGTCTCAGGAAACGCTGTAGACCGGACAGCAAGGCAGCATTGAAACAGTCTTCTTTAAACAGCCTATCTTTGGCGCCAAGTGGCGCTATTGCGCATGCGCGTACATTTGTTAGCACTATTAGAGCTATTGGTACTATTGCGCATGTGCGTACGTTTGTTAGCACTATTAGCGCCATTGGCGCTATTCCGCGCCCGCGAGCGCCGGATGGCGCTTCTATGCACAGGCATTCGTTTAATCCTCAATCCGCTGGGAAAACTGCAAGAGGGCTTTTCCTGACACCACGACAGTCTAATGCCCCGCACACACGGTCGGATTTTCGGATGAAAAAAGGTTCGATGGGAGCTTGTTGTCGGAAATTCCGACTGTGTGTAGACTTCATCGGACATTTTCCATCGGAATTTCCGTCACACAAAATTTAAGATCTGGATCTCAAATTTTCCGATTGTGTAAATTCCGATTGTGTGTAACTCCGAAGCAAAGTTCCACGCATGCTCGGAATCAAGCAGAAGAGCCGCACTGGTTATTGAACTTCCTTTTTCTCGGCTTGTCGTACGTGTTTTACGTCATCTCGTTCTTGACATTCGGAATTTCCAATAAGATTTGTGTGACCGTGTGTATGCAAGACAAGTTTAAGCCAACATCCGTTGTAAAAAATCCATGGATTTTGTTGTCGGAATGTCCGATCGTGTGTATGGGGCATAACACTCCATTATTCAGTTCTTCCACCCGACACCTCCTCCCACAGCAGACTGACCATGGGTATATATAGGAGGTCTGCCCCCTGCCAATCCTAGTTAGGGGTTGGTCAGGGCTCCCACATACACCCCATGTCACACCAGCTCTCTGCTCTGCCTCTTTTCCAGGACCTTCTGAAAACCAGAGGAGGTGCCCAAAAGCTGAAGCACATGTCAGTCACCTGTTGCTACACTAAACCACTCCCCTGCCCCCAGATCAAAAACAAATAGGCCTAGCTCAGAGCATAGACCTGCCTAAATTTACCTGCGCTGACAGTACAAAACAAACCCACTACTCTAGCACCTACCTACCTAAGGTAGAGGGTGCTACATATATATATATAGAAATGACACTTTGCTACAACGTAAAATAGTGAGTGTACAGCGTGTATAACAGTGTAAATAACAGTGTAAATTTGCTGTCATAATAACTCAACACACAGCCATTAATGTCTAAACCACTGGGAACAAATGTGAGTACAACCCTAAGTGAAAATGTCCAAATTGGGCCCAATTAGCCATTTTCCCTCCCTGGTGTCATGTGACTCATTAGTGTTACAAGGTTTCAGGTGTGAATGGGGAGCAGGTGTGTTAAATTTGGTGTTATCGCTCTCACTCTCTCATACTGGTCACTGGAAGTTCAACATGGCACCTCATGGCAAAGAACTCTCTGAAGAGCTGAAAAAAAGAATTGATGCTCTACATAAAGATGGCCTAGGCTATAAGAAGATTGTCAAGACCCTTAAATTGAGCTGTAGTACGGTGACCAAGACCATACAGCAGTTTAACAGGACAGGTTATACTCAGAACAGGCTTCACCATGGTCGATCAAAGAAGTTGAGTTCACATGGTTAGCATCATATCCAGAGGTTGTCTTTGGGAAAAAGACGTATGAGTGCTGCCAGCATTGCTGCAGAGGTTGAAGGGGTGGGGGGTCAGCCTGTCAATGCTCAGACCATACACAGCACACTGTATCAAATTGGTCTGCATTGCTGTCGTCCCAGAAGGAAGCCTCTTATAAAGATGATGCACAAGAAAGCTTGCAAACAGTTTGCTGAAGGCAAGCAGACTAAGGACATAGATTACTGAAACCATGTCCTGTGGTCTGATGAGATCAAGATAAACTTATTTGGTTCAGATGGTTTCAAGCGTTTGTGGCAACAACCAGGTGAGGAGTACAAAGACAAGTGTGTCTTGCCTACAGTCAAGCATGGTGGTGGGAGTGTCAAGGTCTGGGACTGCATGAAGTGCTGCCGACTCTGGGGAGCTACAGTTCATTGTGGGAACCATGAATGCCAACATGTACTGTAACATACTGAAGCAGAGCATGATCCCCTCGCTTTGGAGACTGGGCCGCAGGGCAGTATTTCAACATGATAACGACCCCAAACAAACCTCCAAGACGACCACTGCCTTGCTAAAGAAGCTGAGGGTAAAGGTGATGGACTGGCCAAGCATGTCTCCAGACCTTAACCCTATTGAGCATCTGTGGGGCATCCTCAAACAGAAGGTGGAGGAAAGCAAGGTCTCATCACCAGCTCTGTGATGTCGTCATGGAGGACTTGAAGAGAACTCCAGTGGCAACCTGTGAAGCTCTGGTGAACTCCATGCCCAAGAGGGTTAAGGCAGTGCTGGGAAATAATGGTGGCCACACAAAATATTGACACTTTGGGCCCAATTTGGACATTTTCACTTAGGGGTGTACTCACTTTTGTTGCCGGGGGTTTAGACATTAATGGTTGTGTGTTGAGTTCTTTTGAGGGGACAGCAAATTTACACTGCTATACAAGCTGTACACTTACTACTTTACATTGTAGGAAAGTGTCATGTCTTCAGTGTTGTCACATGAAAAGATATAATAAAATATTTACAAAAATGTTAGGGGTGTACTGACTTTTGTGAGATTAAGTGCAAATGTCCAAATTTGGCCCATTTAGCCAATTTCCCTCCCCGGTCACGTGACTTGTTATGCCCCGTACACACGGTCGGATTTTCCGATGGAAAATGTCCGATCGGAGCGTGTTGTCGGAAATTCCGACCGTGTGTGGGCTCCATCGGACATTTTCCATCGGATTTTCCGACACACAAAGTTGGACAGCAGGAGATAAAATTTTCCGACAACAAAATCCGATCGCGTCAATTCCGACCGTGTGTGGCCTGTTCCGACGCACAAAGTGCCACGCATGCTCAGAAGAAATTCCGACACGGGACAGCTCATTCTGGTAAACTTAGCGTTCGTAATGGATAAAGCACTTTCGTCACGCTGCAATGTAAAAAATGGTTTAATACAGCGCACTCTCTTCTTCTTTATAATGTGACAAGAATTAAGTCTTTTTGCTGCTCATATTCACACACACTTCTCACAAAGTTTTATTTGTGTTTTTTTAGTGGGATTCCCTCAATATATTGTTATTAGTTGTCACATCTGACAGTTTTATATTTTTTAGGTTTTTTTTTTTTCTTTTTAAGCCTTTTTTTCTTCTTTAATGTTTGGATTTTTTCCAAGGCTGATCTTTGTTAAATGTTATTTTTATTTTTACTCCAGAATATTTTTGTGTGTGTTTTGTGTGGCAAGTTACCCCAACACCATTGATATCTTTTATTATTTAATCTCCAGGAGATTTTTTGTTGTTGGTGTCCCTTGTTCATTTCACATTGTATATTAGAAATGTACCTGAATCCTCACAAACAAACCATCATTTTTGAAGAAGTAAAACACATAGGAGAGTATAATTCAAAACAAAAATCCTTTATTAAGGGCTCAGAACCAAACAAAGAGGAAGGCAACACTGGATCAACAGGAGAAATTAGTGAAGCCTGGGACCCCCACGGCAGACATCAATTCTTAAACCTCAAAATTGGTGGCCTGAGGAGTCCATATATAAGGGAGGGCAGTCTGGTCCGGAATTCACAGAGACTCAGATAGCAGCAGATGACATCAGTGTCCCCAGGCTGTGGTACCACAAGAGGCTGCATCTTTTGGCCGACCAGACTGGATCCAGGGTCCTCACTCTCTGGTCTTCCTTTCACACTTCCTTCCGGGCTGTGGCTGTGCAGTTGGAGATGTGGCAGGAGGAGGAGTAGGACCTGGAGGAGTAGGACCTGCAGGAGGAGGAGGAGGACCATCCCAAAGCTGTGTGTGAGGTGTAAGTTGGCCCCTCACACCTTTCGCCAGAGCCTCTGATATGAGGGCCTCACACATGGCTTTTTGGCCCTCCTCCATCCTCTGCATTTTATAGGCAATGAATGCCGCAAGGTTCTCCTGCCTGGTGTGTGGTGCTCCCAGGACCTCTGTAGCCCTACAAAAAAATCTGATAGCCGCCTCCTCTAGGGTACTCCTCCTCCTGCCACTTTCTGTTTCCAGGGGGGGTGGAGGGACCTGCAGATCAGCAACCTCCTTGCTGAGACTTCCCTGTGTATGAAAAAGGGACATGGTTTTAGTTTTTGCATCATCAATCACAATCATAAATTAGTACTCCCAACTAACATCTAGTTAACATCATTAATTGGACAAGCAGAAATATTTAGAGGAATGCTATACCTGGCTCAATCTGGGCTCCTCCACATGTGGCCTGGAAGGCCCAGGTTGGGCGTCAGAAGCCTCAGCCAGGGGGGAAGGAAGCGTGGAAGGAAGACTGGAGAGGGATGGCCTGGGTTTAGTCTGGCCTGCCAGAAAGTGCAGATAAAAATGATGATAACTTCAAGCGCATATACAGTATACAATATTCAGGATTAATCGGATTGGCCAGGCATATAGTCCATGGCTAAGGAGTTAGCAACCCAGGGGTTAATGAGGGTCTGGCAGTTCAAAGCATATGGATATGGGATTAACTGTTTAAAAAGGGTTTGGCAGTCCAGGGGTTAAAAAGGTGTAGCAGTTCACAATGTGTGAAGTGGGTTGATGAAGCAATTGATCTAGAAGGCGGCTGCTATCCCCAGAGATGCTGGCTCTGTGATATGTAAAAGAGGGTAAAGAAGGGAAGCGCCACCTAAGTGCAGTATTAGTGAATATTTTTAATGACACAAGGTTTAAAAACACTTACAAAAGACATAATTAAAAAGGGCTCATCTGTGGATGGATGATCCTGGTAGGTTCCTGGTGGGGATGATCCTGGTGAGTTCCTCGGGCTCCAGTCTGGGTGTTGTATCAGCGATAAGTACATTTTCTGATGATTCACATATGACTACCCATGATCATCCTGATACCACCAGTGAATCGCAGTCATTAGCCTGGATAGAGAATCTCCCTCTCACGCAATTACAGAGTTCCAAACCCCCGCTAAAAATAGCCACCAGTCTAGAAAATGATTTTTTAGCACTTACCCCCCCGCCGCTCCTCACAAAAAGAAAACACGCAGAAGAGGACGGAGGGGGGGACGAAGGAGAAAAAAAGTCAGTAAAGATGCGGAAACTGTAAAAATCTATAATCTATCACATACTTCTTTAACCGCATATGACTTATCCCTCCTCAGAAAGGGGCTCACCTTTGCCCCTACCATGCAGCCCAACAGTTTTACACTATTTAAAGACCTCAACAAATACATCAGAGACCTCACAGTCCAGAGATATTTCAATATCCAATCATCCAAACAAACCTCCGCGTCTGATATCGTCAACTCTGTTTCATGTCCCATAAATCTTGATACATCTGAGGAACCAGATAGACCCGCCCTTGCCCTACTTGAGGAGTTATATGCCGAAAATTACTATGCTGACCTTGAATGGCTCACCCAACATGGTCCTACCTCACCCCCAATCCAACATACCTCACTACGCCCGAAATCCATCTTTAACCCAACATCCAATAAGGGTCCGTACTTACAAACTTTCTACCAGGTAGTCTATTCAGACCTCACTAATATGTGCAATCGCACCTCAAAACATACCTACATCAAATCCAACCTCTCCCCATTGGAACGTAAGGCCCTGGAACAGCTGACACACAATGAATCCATTGTCATCAAACCTGCGGACAAAGGGGGCAGTATAGTCATCCAGGACAAAAAAGATTATTTACTTGAATCACGCAGACTACTTTCTGATATCAACACCTATGCTAGGCTTCCCAGTGATCCCACATCCCAGTTTTCATTAGAAGCAGCTACACTCATTAATAAAGCCCTTACTGACCAAATCATTTCCAAATCTGAAGCTTCGTTCCTAAAGAAAAACTTCCACAAAGTTCCGTACTTCTACCATCTACCGAAAATTCATAAAGATCTCACCTGTCCCCCAGGCCGTCCCATAGTAGCTGCCATGGAGAGTGTCACTAGTGGCTTCTCCATATATATTGACCAATTCCTCCAACCCCTAGCACAGAACCTCCCTTCCTATATACGGGATGGACCCCATTTACTCGAGATGCTCAAACCCTATACATGGCATAAGAACTACTGGTGGCTCTCACTTGATGTGTCATCACTTTACACATCGATACCCCACGATATAGGAGTCAGGGCTGTCGAACATTTTTTGGCCAACGATCCCCTCATCAACCCCCGGCAAGCTAATTTCATATTAGAATCCCTAACCTTCTGCCTCAAACATAACTATTTTGAGTCAGAGGGTACACATTACCTTCAGATCAATGGTACAGCTATGGGGGCCAACTTTGCCCCCAGCTACGCCAATCTCACCATGGGATACTGGGAACATATGTACCTCGCAGCAGACCACCCCTTTGCCGCAAACATAATATACTATGGTCGATATATTGATGACATAGTTATCATCTGGGATGGTACACTCGATGGCATACTTACCTTTGTCCAGCATTGTAACACCAACATCCTAGGCCTATCATTCACCCACGTGGCTGATCCTGATACCCTGGCATTCTTAGACCTTGAACTTTGCCATGACAATGAAACCATTTATGCCAAAAATTTCATCAAACCTACTGCGGGCAATTCCTTCATACATTATACGAGCTGCCACCATCCCAGATGGGTGAACAATATTCCTCGGAGCCAGTTTTGCCGTCTCCGGAGAAACTGCACCAGAGACTCAGACTACGAAGCCCATGGTCTACTCCTATCAAAAAAGTTTCAAGAAAAAGGATATCCTGCTCCTCTCATAGAGGCAGCCTTCAACAATTACCGCAAGCCACAGATCGACCATCATAACTCCTCTTCCGTTGCCAAACAACCAATCCGTTTCATCACACAGTTCCACGACAAACATAAAAGAATGGAAAAAATACTAGAGTCACACTGGTCCATTCTTCTGGAAGACCCCCATTTAAAAGCTATAGTTGGGACAAAACCTAAAGTAACATATAGGAGGTCTAGGAATATTAAGAGTCAAATTGCACCTAGTAAAATTAAGTCATCCCAATCCATCCCCCTGAAACCTGTCCTTATACCCCTCAGAGGGATGTACCAATGCAAAAAACCCCTCTGTCTCACCTGTCCATTCGTGCGACATGGTCAGAAAACTTTCAACGTCAAAGGCAAAAGCTATACCCTCAAGGAATTTTACAACTGCTCTACGGACTTTGTTGTATACTGCCTGACCTGTCCCTGTGGACAATTCTATGTTGGTCGCACCATAAGGGCACTCAGAGCACGATTTGGGGAACACAGACGCTTTATCGAAAAGGGTCGTGACCACCATAGCGTCCCCAAACATTTCCTTACACACCACGGCCGGTCCACTGTAGGCCTAAGCGTGTGGGTCATCGAGTCCATTCCTGCTACATTTCCTACAGCTGAACGCTTCAAACGCCTGTGCCAACAAGAAACTTATTGGATCTATTCCTTGGGCACCCTTACACCCGGTGGGCTTAACGAAGAAATCGAGGTTCACACACTGTTATGAGCCACTTTGCCATCCAGCCTTCCCCACGTCCCCCTTCCATTTCCCCTTTTCCCCCATCCAGCCTCCCCCAGGTCCCCCCCCCCCCTTTTCCTCCCCTCCCCCCCCCCCCCTTTTCCCCTCCTTTTCCCCCCCCCAAACCCCCCCCCCCACCCCACCTCTTTCCAGCTTTCCACCCCCCTGCAACCCCCCGCCCCGCCAACTTCCCCAGTTTATCTAAACCTTGTACTTCCTATATATCTACATATGACACCGTGCGCAGGCACATGCATACTACCTAAATATATTATATTATATATATATTCTTGCCTTTATCTTTGTTTTTACACTAATATATATATGAGATCTTTTAGCATAGGGTAATTCATCTTTATATTCATTTTTTTGTGTATGAGTGTACATGCATGCATGCGTTTGTGCATGCATGCTTGTAACACATATCAGCTCCACATAATGATAATTCCCTCCATACACATGATTCCTTTTCCCTTTCCCCTTCCCCCCCCCTTCCTTTTTTCAGAATTTTATATTGATTTTTTATATTGATTTTTCTATATTGATTTTTTATATTTTTTATATATTGACATTTTATTTGTTTTTTAATTGATTTTCATGAATTTTTTATTGATTGTTGACTTAATTTATTTATATGTGATGTGCATCAACATTCTCTCAGCCATCATGCGCCCTCCTCCCATGTGTCATTCTATTTGTGTTCCTTCCCCTCCCCCACCACAGTACGGTCCTTCACAAACCACATTTCACATCCCCTTCCCCTTCTCCCCCCCCTTTAGCCCACCGCACTTTATTATTCCATCACAGCGCTGTGCTATCAGCCGGCGCTGAGCCTTGTTGTCCCACAGCGCCGGCATATAAATAGCACAGCATCTATACACTGCCCCCTCAGGCCTATTGAAGGAGCAGCTGCTCCGAGCGCGTAGCCTATCCACAGACTCCCTCACAGCTAGTATCCTCCCTCCATGTGAGCCCTCCCCTTGGAATGTACCCGGAAGCCGGAAGCTGCTGAACAGCCCGTGACGTCACGCACATCTTCTGTGCGCTCCACGCCGGCCCCAGCCTCCTCCTGACGGCCACAGGACGAACCACCGCTGAAAAGCTTCTCTAACAGCCTAACATCGCTGATACAACACCCAGACTGGAGCCCGAGGAACTCACCAGGATCATCCCCACCAGGAACCTACCAGGATCATCCATCCACAGATGAGCCCTTTTTAATTATGTCTTTTGTAAGTGTTTTTAAACCTTGTGTCATTAAAAATATTCACTAATACTGCACTTAGGTGGCGCTTCCCTTCTTTACCCTCTTTGCCAGAAAGTGCAGCCTGTCGTAGTACAACATCCTGGGGACATAGATGTCACCTGCTGCTCCGGATCTCTGTGAATCCAGGACTTTATTGCGCTCCCTCAGATATGTGCTCCTCAGGCCACCAATTAAGATCTTTAAATAAGTGATGTCTGCCGTGGGGATCACCTGCTTCACAATTTCACACAATTGCTCCAGTGCTGCCTTCCTCTTTATTTGGTTCTTGTAATGGTGTTTAATCTCCCACAGACAGGGCAGCTCCCTTAGCATCTCTATGAAGACTGAAATGAAGTCCTGATCTTCCAGTACCATATCCATGTTCACTGCAAGACACAACACAAGACAAAGCCTAATGTCACACCAAACTCTCCTAATCTTGTTACAATATAGGCCTCAATCTATAAAAGCAGTATAGGCCCAAGTTTGTCTCTTACCTTCGTTCTTACGATCGCCGCGTTCAATGCTCCTTCCTCCGCTCACAGATCAAACGTAATACGCACGCGTGTTACGCTTTATATACACTGCGCATGCGTGTAACTCCGCCCGCCCCTGACGTTCTTTCTAGTCTATTCCCCGCCCCTTTTCGTTCGGCGCAGTCGGGGAAGAGCATGATGGCGGACATACAGCAGGTGCGGGCTAATTGTAGCAACGAGGAGGAGGAGGAAAGGGCGGATCCAGGCACGTCCCGATCCAGAAGGAGACGTTTTAAGGCCACAAATATGTCGTTTGGGGAGATGTTGGAGATGGTCGACATCATGAGGAAGTCCGACTATGACGGAAAATATGGGCCTTACCCCAACCCCAACATCCGAAAGGCCCAAATCATGGCGAAAGTGGTCAGGAGTCTCGAGCGTAATTTCGGGGTACGAAGGTCTAAAGATCAGCTCAGGAAGCGGTGGTCGGACCTGAAGTTGAGAGAGCCAGAGCAGTACCGAAAGATCCGGAGAGTGCTGCAAAAAAGTAAGTACCGTATATACTCGAGTATAAGTCGTTCCGAGTATAAGTCGAGGCCCTAATTTACCACAAAAAAAATGGGAAAAACTTATTGACCCGAGTATAAGACGAGGGTGAGAAATGCACAGCTACTGTAAGTGGAAAAGAGGGTCAACAATGCCCATTTGCAGCATCACTGTGCGAATTTGCATGCCTCACTGTGCCCATTTGCAGCAATAGGTCCCCTGAACTTCAAACTCAGTAGTTAAGGGTTCTTAGATGCCCCCTAGCTGCAACCAAAATTTGGGGTCTCTGAACCCAAAGGGTCCCGAAATGACATTGCTGCAGATAGACACCGTTGACCAAATTTGGGGCCCCGTATCTCGGGGCCACTTGGTGCTAAGAATCCCAAATTTGGTGTGCAAACCCAGTGGCCACGAGATACAGGGCCCCAAAAATCAGTTCAGAAAATGTAAAGCACTTTTCTGCAGCAGAGAATGACATTTTCCGAACCAGATTTGGGGCCCCGTATCTCAGGGCCACTTGGTGCTAGGAACCCAAGCTTTGGATATGTTGTGGTACTAGGTCCACTGGGTTTGCATACCAAATTTGGGGTTCCTAGCACCAAGTGGCCCTGAGATATGGGGCCCCAAAGTCGGTTCAGAAAATGTCAAGCACTTTTCTGCAGCAGAGAATGACATTTTCCGAACCGATTTTGGGGCCCCGTATCTCGGGGCCACTTAGTGCTAGTGCTAGTGCTACCCCACTTCCAAGCAATGTTTCCTATTTCTATAGTTCTGCCATCAGATATCTGTGTGCTAAGTATACCATTTTTGTTTTACATAGGGGAGAAAAGACTCGGGGGACACCCCTCATCCCAGGAGACCAGAGACCCCCCCCCCTCTGGAAGAAGGGGAAATACCTACACAAGAAGAAGAGCAGGAGGAGGAAGAAGACGTGGTGGAGATTGGCACCACAACAGGTGAGTGTCTGCGACCAGGGGCTCAGGTAAAAGAGATGGATGGTGGCAGATTTTTGAGACCTTTTTTTTTGTTCTTTATCTCTTTTTAGGTGATCGTGATGTGAGGGATCCAGAACGTTTCACATCTGAAAGTGCCCAGATACTGATAGGGGAGATCATGGGGTGTAATCTCCAATTGCAAAACATCCAGCAACAAATCACTGATGTTATTAAAAAAAATAATAACATCATTGATGTTTTGGGGCGAATTTAAACCCCACAAAATCACCTGTTTTATGGTACCAAACTTTTTTCAATGTTTAGAAAAGCCAAATTTGGAGGATGCACACAGTGTGCCAACATGTGCTATCTGCCATCACGGGAGATCAATGGACGCGTTTTGGGGGGGCAACCCCTTCCTCAATTATAAAGTAGCGTTGAGGAAGGGCTTGCTCCCCCAAAACACATCCCTTGATCCCCCCTGATGGCAGATAGCACATGTTGACATTCGTAAATTGGTGTGCATCTTCCAAATTTGGCTTTTCCAGGGGTGATTTCCCCCCATCTGAACGCTATATCAAACCCAGTTCCTAAATACTGATGTCTGATATAGCCTTCAGGTTTTACCTAATGTGAACTTTGTAAGTTCTAGTTTTTTGGCTTTCTTGTTGGTTTTACACAGGCCTGTTTTATCTGAAATGGATATTTGGATTTTTGATAATGCCCCCCCACAAAAATTGTTATATAACAAACATGTTGTTTTGTTTTAAAAACCTTTGGTAAATGCGCATGTGATTGTGCAGGTATAAAAAAGTGCCTTACTCAAGAATGTGTGGATTATTGTCTCAACACTACAACACTTTTGGGGTGATGTAATTGTTGTTTTATGCACAAATGGGGGTTATTTCCTAAGGGCAAATCCTCTTTGCACTACAAGTGCAGGTTCAGTGCAGTTGCAAGTGCACTTGTAGTGAAATGTGTTTTTGCATTTAGGAAGTACCAGCCAACACTATTCTTTATAAGGTTACCCAATCACGACATTTTCTGCACTCAACACATTTCTGTCAGGGTCAGCTCAAACAAACACAAGCAGTAAATGTCCACCAAGAATTTCTTTGGGTTGTTTTTGATTTGAAAAAGGTGTCACATATTATCTGGCATATTGATAGCCCCCCTACCCGCAAAGAACTCCAGGTATCGTAACCGGACATCACGGGCATTCAGGGAGGGCAAGCCAGGACGGCCGCTTTCAAGTGCCGTCATTGTTGAAGTATTTAGGATTCCGGCCTCAGGCCCAACTGAGCCAGCATAGTTGGCTGAATGTTTTCATAAAAAATTATGGAGAACACAGCAGGCAAGTATTATATGGTTCAGTTTATACTCCGCCATATGGATGGGTGTCATAAATAATCGGAACTGGCTGGCCAGGATTCCAAATGTGTTCTCCACCACTCTTCGGGCTCTGGCCAGCCGGTAATTAAAAACCCTCTGTTCCGGGGTGAGGGTCCTCATCGGGAATGGCCGCATCAGGTGGTCCCCCAGCACAAATGCTTCATCAGCAACGAACACAAATGGGAGACCTTCAACATTGTCCTCTGGAGGTGGCAAGTCCAAGCTGCCATTCTGGAGACGCCTGTAGAACTCCGTCCATCGGGCATCCGGCCATTCTTCCCCACGTCCACATACAAGAAGTCGTAATTAGACGACACCACCGCCAACATCACTATACTATTAAATCCCTTGTAATTATAATAGTACGACCCCGAGTTGGGTGGTGGGACGATGTGGACGTGTTTCCCATCAATTGCCCCTCTGCAGTTAGGAAAGTCCCACCGCTGGGCAAAGTGGGAGGCCACAGTCTGCCATTCCTGTGGCGTGGAAGGAAACTGTTGAGGAAAAAACAATAAACATTACTATTTTTGCACAGAAACCTGGCAAGCAGATTAGACACCAACATTATGGGTCAACCTCCAGATAGCATTTATTAAGGGGAATTTAACAACAACAAAGTATAAGGTACACCTATTATATTCACCACCCCCCCCCCCCCCTCTCATGGGCCATTTCTAACATTAGAGGGGGGAGGAACTCTTGGACAGGTAACCCTCTTCACTTCATTGAGAGATGAATGCCTAAATACAGGGTATTACTTGGAACAGCCCCTCCTTAGTTACACTATTGGCATCCCACTGGACAGGTAAGAAGTGTCATAATACAAAGATATAAATACACACTGTACACATTTGAGCACATTTGGACATTCTGCTATTACCTATCAAGATCATAATAGGATACAAGAACTTTAAACAGTACCATTGGAAAGTATACAGGCAGGCCCTTGCACTACATGCTTTGGGGAATTCATCCATATATCTGACCAGTAAAGAGATGGGTATAGTGTGTATGGGTTTGGCAAAGTCAGCAGATAGATGATTGAGGATAGAGAATTGGGATCAGCTGACTTAGCAGTTGGGGGAGGGAGGGTTCCAAAAAATTTGGGGACACCACAAAAAAAAACCTCTGGCCCTCTGCCTGAATTTACATAAAAAATAACATTACCAAACATTTTAGGGGGTGTTTGGGGTAAAGCACTACTATGGAGCTGATAAAATACATTGTTAAGTGACTACATGAGGTGAATATAGGGCAGGAGACACCATGCTGGAGAGGTTATTGAAGGGCAAATATGTATGAAGGACCTAAAATAATAATTACATAAAAATCCAGCATGCATGAGGACAAAGGGGACATTCACAGCATAATACAATCATGGTAATTAGGGAATGAGGAAAGAAATACAATATATTATCAAACATTCAATACAATAAAATGTGATATAAAAGGATAAAAATCTTACCTTTATATACTCCTTCTGTAGGACCTGTATGATGGCAGAACAGGTCTCTGGGATAATGATCCCCAGAGCCTGGGGGGAGATGCCTGTCGAGAACTTGAGGTCCTGCAGGCTTCTCCCTGTGGCCAAATACCGCAAGGTAGCGACCAACCTCTGCTCCGGAGTGATGGCTTGCCTCATGCAGGTATCCTGCCTGCTGATATAGGGGGTCACCGAAGCCAACAAACGGTGAAACACGGGGTCCGTCATCCGGAGAAAGTTCCTGAAATCATCAGGATTATTCTCACGGATCTCACGGAGCAAAGGCATATGACAGAACTGGTCACGCTGAAGCAACCAATTCTTGGTCCATGAACTCCTCCCCACCCTGTTCATGGACTGGACTTGTGTCGAGGTCAGGACCCCAACACCAAGCCCCCGCACAGCACGAACTCCACGAGGAGTATGCATACGAAACATGGCTAGAAAACGGTCGGCTGCTCAGAATGAAGTAACAGAACGCACTGAAGAACAGCAAGGCCTGTGAAGAGCGACCTGAAAACCAGTAACGAACGAACAAGAATACAGTGACTAAAGTCACACGGAACTTGCTTGCACGCACTGAAGAGCAGATACAAACCCACAAGCACAAACTGAACGGCAGAAAACGATCTGAAAGCCACGAGTCTGAAAAAGCGCGAATCGTCTCT
Organism: Lithobates clamitans; assembly: GCA_037952925.1. Lineage (NCBI taxonomy): Eukaryota > Metazoa > Chordata > Amphibia > Anura > Ranidae > Lithobates > Lithobates clamitans. The sequence goes on along the minus strand of JBBGZY010000399.1, from coordinate 10,826,271 downwards.
CACCAAACTTTTACTAACGCGAGATTAGCAAAAGGAGCCCAAAGGGTGCTGCGCTTGGTTCTGAACCGGCCTTTTCTAGTCTCGTCGTACGTGCTTGACGTCACCGCGTTCTTGGCGATCGGAAATTCCGACAACTTTGTGCGACCATGTGTAGGCAAAACAAGTTTGAGCCAACATCCGTAGGAAAAAATCAGAGGATTTTGTTGTCGGAATGTCCGATCAATGTCCGACCGTGTGTACGGGGCATTAGTGTTACAAAGTCTCAGGTGTGAATGAGAAACAGGTGTGTTAAATCTGGTGTTATCGCTCTCACTCTCTAATACTGGTCACTGGAAGTTTAACATGGCACCTCAAGGCAAAGAAGTCTCTGAGGATTTGAAAAAAAAAAGGAATTGTTGCTCTTCATAAAGATGACCTAGGCTATAAGAAGATTGCCAAGACTCTGAAACTGAGCTGCAGCATGGTGGCCAAGACCATACAGAGTTTTAACAGGACAGGTTCCACTCAGAACAGGCCTCGCCATGGTTGACCAAAGAAATTGAGTGCACGTGCTCAGCATCATATGCAGAGGTTGTTTTTGGGAAATAGACATATGAGTGCTGCCAGCATTGCTGCAGAGGTTAAAGGGGTGGGGGGGCAGCCTGTCAGTGCTCAGACCATACGCTGTCATCCCAGAAGAAACCCTCTTCTAAAGATGATGCACATGAAAGCCCGCAAATAGGGATGAGCTTCGTGTTCGAGTCGAACCCATGTTCGACTCGAACATCGGCTGTTCGACCGTCCGTCGAATTGCGAACGTTATGGGCCGTTCGCGCCAAATTCGTGTGGCGCGTCACGGCCCATAATTCACTGCGGCATCGCAGTGCATTGCTGGCTGATGATTGGCCAAGCATGCACTATGACCCGCATGCTTGGCCAATCACAGCGCCGTCAGTAGAGAGAGCTGTAATTGGCCAAAGCCAGGGTGGCTTTGGCCAATTATGGCTCAGGGGATTTAGTACACGCCCCACACTATATAAGGCCGCCTGCACGGCGGCCCTGTGTAGTGTGTTCCGGTGTGCTGATAGAGAGAGAGACAGACAGTGTCATTTGATTTGAGTTAGCTAGATTAGGCTAGATCTGTTCCTGCTATTTACATTTAATGCAGTGCGTCCTGCTCACAGTGTTCAGCTAGATCCGTTCCTGCTATTTACATTTAGTGCAGTCAGTGCGTCCTGCTCACAGTGTTCAGCTAGATCCGTTCCTGCTATTTACATTTAGTGCAGTGCGTCCTGCTCACAGTGTTCAGCTAGATCTGTTCCTGCTATTTACATTTAGTGCAGTTCGTCCTGCTCACAGTGTTCAGCTAGATCCGTTCCTGCTATTTACATTGAGTGCAGTGCGTCCTGCTCACAGTGTTCAGCTAGATCTGTTCCTGCTATTTACATTTAGTGCAGTCAGTGCGTCCTGCTCACAGTGTTCAGCTAGATCTGTTCCTGCTATTTACATTTAGTGCAGTCAGTGCGTCCTGCTCACAGTGTTCAGCTAGATCCGTTCCTGCTATTTACATTTAGTGCAGTGCGTCCTGCTCACAGTGTTCAGCTAGATCTGTTCCTGCTATTTACATTTAGTGCAGTGCGTCCTGCTCACAGTGTTCAGCTAGATCCGTTCCTGCTATTTACATTTAGTGCAGTGCGTCCTGCTCACAGTGTTCAGCTAGATCTGTTCCTGCTATTTACATTTAGTGCAGTGCGTCCTGCTCACAGTGTTCAGCTAGATCCGTTCCTGCTATTTACATTTAGTGCAGTGCGTCCTGCTCACAGTGTTCAGCTAGATCTGTTCCTGCTATTTACATTTAGTGCAGTCAGTGCGTCCTGCTCACAGTGTTCAGCTAGATCTGTTCCTGCTATTTACATTTAGTGCAGTCAGTGCGTCCTGCTCACAGTGTTCAGCTAGATCCGTTCCTGTTATCTTCCTACTGACAGAGCAGGCTTGTCTGGTTACAGTATATAAAGCTACCTGAAGAAAATTACAGGTGTTCTATCCCAGCTTAGTGCAGCTACAGGCCATTAGTATGTCTGGAAGGCCAAGAAGGAGAGGCAGACAGTCACAAGCCAATAAGAGAGGGCAAGCAGGCTCTGTGTCTAGTGCTGGTCGTGGAGACGGTGCATCCTCATCAGCCCGTGGCCATGGGACACGCTTGGCCTTTTTTTCGGCAGCTGGCCGTGTTGAGCCGCAACATGCAGAAAACTTGGTCGAGTGGATGACCAAGCCGTCCTCATCCTCCTCATCCTCTCTCACCCATGCCCAGGGTGCTTTGTCTGGCAAAGCAGCGGCCTCTTCCCTCAGCTCAATGTCATCAGTGACTCCTTCCCTAGCTCCACCATGTCCTCCTGAGGATTCCCTCGAACTGTTTGACCACAGTGTTGGGTACATGCTCCAGGAGGATGCCCAGCGTTTGGAAGGCTCTGATGATGATACTGAGCTCGATGAAGGCAGTAACATGAGCACGGACAGAGGGGGTGCCCAAGAAGGACAGCAATCTGGCAGTCATGCTCCCCCTGCTGCAGCATACTGCCAGGTTTGCTCCAGTGATGAGGAGGGAGGGGATGATGAGGTCACTGACTCAACGTGGGTGCCTGATAGGAGAGAGGAGGAGGAGGAGGAGGAGGCGGCACATCACCAACGAGGCAGGATGCCCTCCAGGGGCCAGCCTAAGGGCAGCACATTGACGGCATCACACCCCAAAGCTCCACATGTGCAGGGCGCTGCAGTCTCTGCGCGTTATTCAAAAAGTTCTTTGGTGTGGGCCTTTTTTGAGACGAGTGCATCAGATCGCACCGCTGCTATTTGCAACATATGTCTCAAGCGTATCTCGCGTGGCCAAAACATCTCCCGCTTGGGTACCACATGCTTGACCAGACATATGTTGACCTGCCATGCAGTTCGTTGGCAAGCATATCTAAAAGACCCACACCAAAGAACAAAGAGGATCTCTCCTTGCTCCTCATCAGCTGAGATTTCCAACCCCACTAGACCTTCAGTCCTCTCTGAGACCTGCAGTGAGAGGAATGAAGGTGTAGAATTAGGTGTGTCACAGCCAAGTACTTGTGGGCAATCTGCTTTTGGTACACCGACGTCAGATTGTACCAGGCAAATTTCCCTGCCCCAGCTGCTGCACCGCCGAAAGAAGTTTGCTCCCAGCCATCCACATGCCCAGCGGTTGAATGCTAGCTTGGCAAAATTGCTAGCACTTCAACTGCTGCCTTTTCAGTTGGTAGACTCTGCCCCCTTCCGTGAGTTTGTGGAATGTGCGGTTCCTCAGTGGCAGGTACCCAAACGCCACTTTTTCTCACGGAAGGCGATTCCGGCTCTCTACCGGCATGTGGAAGGCAATGTCCATGCCTCGCTGGACAGGGCGGTCAGCGGTAAGGTGCATATTACCGCTGACTCATGGTCCAGCAGGCATGGACAGGGACGTTACTTAAGTTTCACGGCGCATTGGGTGACTCTGCTGGCAGCTGGGAAGGATGCAGGACAAGGTGCAGTAGTGTTGGAGGTTGTTCCGCCACCACGCCTCCAAAATGCTGATTGTGACACACCTCTCTCCTCCACCCCCTCCTCTTCTTCTTCCTCCATGGCCTCTTCCTCGGAACCAGCGGTGCTCCGTAGGCGTTCAAGGGGCTACGCAAGTACGCAGGCCAAAAGATGCAGCAGGGCTCGTTCCTGCGTTCCAACTAGAGTGTCTGTGAGGGGTTGCAGTGTTGTGGCACCAGCACCAGTGCCTAAGGCCTAATTTTTCAGCTCCTGTTCAACAGGGGCATGTAATTACAATTCTTGATCTAATATTTCACAGCAGGGCCCTGTGAGGGCTTACAGTGTTTTGGCCACAGCAACACCTAAGGCCCAAATTTCTGCTGAGTATATAGGGCAGGACCCTACTTTCAAACATCTAACTTACAAACGACTCCTACTTGCAAACGGAAGGAGACAACAGGAAGTGAGATGAAATCTACCCCTAGGAAGGGAAATTCTCTCCTGTAAGAGTTAATATGGGAAAACAATTTCTCCTTTCCACTGATGCTTTCCAATCCTTGTTCCACAAAAAAACCCAAATTTTCAAAAAACATTTTTCATTGGGACAAAAAAGTGAGGTGAAATCTTCTGAAGAGGAGGAAAGACGCAAAACAAATGTCACAGGGGTGATAACCCTTCCCTATGTTTTCCAAAAAGCTTAGAAAAGATTTTTTGGCTGGAGCTAAACACGTTAAAAATGTTCAAAATTACAAACAGATTCTACTTAACAACAAACCTACAGTCCCTGTCTTGTTTGCACCGCCTGTATACTGCTGTTCAGAGTATATAGGGACCTTTCCTTATTTTAATTTGGGTGCGGGGTTCCCCTTTATATCAATACAAGACCCAAAGGGCCTGGTAATGGACTGGGGGGTACCCATGCCGTTTGTCTCACTGATTTTCATCCATATTGCCATGACCCGACATGACATTAAACCCGCAAGCAGTTTTAAATGAGATTTTTTCCTTTAAAAATGACATTTGGTGCAGGAACTGTTCTAAACATGGGAAACACGCGTCACTTTACAGGCATACTATAGACACCCCCCAGGTACAATATTTAAAGGAATATTTCACTTTTTTTTTTTTACTTTAAGCATCATTAAAATCACTGCTCCCGAAAAAACGGCCGTTTTTAAAAGTTTTTTTTGCATTGATACATGTCCCCTGGGGTAGGACCCGGGTCCCCACACCCTTTTTAGGACAATACCATGCAAATTAGCCTTTAAAATGAGCACTTTTGATTTCGAACGTTCGAGTCCCATAGACGTCAATGGGGTTCTAACGTTCGTGCGAACTTGCGGTCCGTTCGCGGGTTCTGGTGCGAACCGAACCGGGGGGTGTTCGGCTCATCCCTACCCGCAAACAGTTTGCTGAAGACAAGCAGATTAAGGACATGTTGCCTACAGTCAAGCATGGTGGTGGGAGTGTCATGGTCTGGGGCTGCATGAGTGCTGCCGGCACTGGGGAGCTACAGTTCATTGAAGGAACCATGAATGCCAACATGTACTGTGACATGGTAAAATGAGTATTCCCGCGCTACCATGGAGTGTAATATGGCAATATGTGTGGTGCAGCAGCCACCGTATGAGTCAAACACTACCCACAATAATTTGTATGGAAAAACTATTCAGATTTCTATTAAAAAGAAAACAGAGGAAACTGAGGAAGATTGACCAAACCTTAGAAGAAATTAAGGGTGAACTAGAAGCACACAAAGATTCAGCAGAATTTACCACACTCACTGCACAACTTAACAAAGATCTAATGAAAAAAGATAAAGAGGTCCAAAACAGAAAAAGTAAAAAATACACTAGGGACATTAATGACTTTAAAAACGATCGGGTATTTAAATGGCAGAGTAAATTGGGACATTTAGACCCGATTTCTACTTACTCTACGCCGGAAAAAAGAAATAGAACAAACACACCACATGGGAATCCTCAACCGGACCGTAATGTAACATACAGATTTCCAAAAACTAATGAGTAAACTAATAGAAACAGAATGGATTCACAAAGACACGCGCGCCCTATTGATGGATATAACAACGCTAAACATCAGACCCCACAGAGAAGACCACCTCAACACAACCAGACTCCACACAATGGGTGGAAAAAACCACATTGGAAAAATATATGAAGCAATACAATGGGAACAATTGGAATAGACCGCCGTATGAACAACGTGAACAAACAACGTGATTTTATTTATTGTATACCTTCTCCTTGCTTGACATCATTTCCGGAGTCCTATGATACGTTATCTTATTATATGACATCTGGGCAGTATATATGTATATATATATTTCTTTCCCTCTGTCATCTTTTAATTATTGCCCAACATACTTTTACACTCTCCTGTTTTTTTATAAATACTTCCGGTACTTTTTTTTTAGTAAAGTTTATCCAACCGTTTTTAACATTTTAATATCTATTAAAACATATTTTGAGCCAGTGCCACTATATATCCGCAATTCTGGCCGGAATGCCATATTTTTTTTGGCACCCACAAAGTTTGTTCACTATTGGATTCATTCAGTTTATATACCCAGTATGTTTATATTTATTATATTTTTTTTATAATTGTCATTAAGTCGAGACATGACGCTTTCAGTGAACCATAACAAAATGGCCGCGATCGTAACCCCATAGAACATCCCAGGCAAAATGGCTGCTCCTAAGGTTTTAATGGACGGTCTCCAAGATAAAGGCCGACCAGCAATAACTCATTAGCTGTTTAAAGACACTTCCATTGCCTACAATCTATCCCTGATGAAGTCACATGACGGCGATGACACGCATTGGATACGGACACCGGAAGTGACGCTCTAGCCGTGAGCTTGCCACTCGTCTGGATGCATTGTACTGTTGTTGTTACTTTAATGTGAGTACCTGACCCCCCTTTTTTATCTAAATAAACATATTGAGTACAAACATACTACACTATAGAGCTTCTTTATATTTCCCCATTTTACCTGGTTTGGCATGTTCTGAGTGGTGCCTGGCTGTTCATCTGGTCCTGGAAAGGGCATCAACCCCTAGGCTCCAGAACCCCAGGAGAAACTGATGAGAGATCCCCCTCTCCCCCCAGAATGATCATCTATCCTCTTGGTTACTTTGAATGCTGCTTACCTTACAGCAGTAAGGTAAGAAGTTAGTACACCTGCGGGTGTCATGTTGCACTGAAGATTCACAGCACAAAAGTCACAACGCCACCTGTTGATGCCAGTTAGCACCTTATGGTTTGCACCTTGCACTTTCTATTGGTTGGAAGATTTCATTACTTCCGGACTGTGATTCATTTGCACCATTTGCACTTTCATACATATGGACTTTTTTTGAATGATTATTTTTCTTATTTCAGTATGTTGTTTTGATTATTCAATACACTACAGTCACTTTATTTGCTATTATTGCACTGATCACTATTACTTTTCGATCTAATGAAGCATTGGATTTGTTTCTATATATGTCAGTTTGGTATTAAAACAACACATACTGTTTTTTATCTCAGCACTTTAGATTCATTTATTTATTACTCTAGAGCGCAACACCATTCTTTAATTTTTTTCCATGTACTGTGACATACTGAAGCAGAGCATGATCCCCAAACGGAAGGTGGAGGAACTCAAGGTCTCTAGCATCCACCAGCTCCGTGATGTCGCCATAGATGAGTGGAAGAGGACTCCAGTGGCAACCTGTGAAGCCCTGTTGAACTCCATGCCCAAGAGGGTTAGGCAGTGCTGAAAAATAATGGTGGCCACACAAAATATTGGCACTTTGAGCCCAATTTGGACATTTTCACTTAGGGGTGTACTCACTTTTGTTGGCAGCGGTTTAGACATTAATGGCTGTGTGTTGAGTTATTTTGAGGGGACAGCAAATTTACACTGTTGTACAAGCTGTACACGCACTACTTTACATTGTAGCAAAGTGTCATTTCTTCAGTGTTGTCATATGAAAAGATACAATAAAATATTTATAAAAATGTGAGTGGTGTACTCACTTTTGTGAGATACTGCATATATATTATATGTAAATTATTAATTTATTGGAGAGTTATTGTGTTCCTTTAGTTCCTTCTCCTTTTTCATCAAAAAAAATGTAATTTCTAACCATATCGTTCTGATAAAAAAAGTCCTTTCCAACCATATCTTTCAGAAATAAAAAAAGAGAAAACATATAAATATAAAAAAATGCCATAATTCTTCTGTTTTTAGGGGTCATTCTTTCTTGTTGTCTGAGAATGAAAGGGTTAAATATGTTTTGTTACCTCTTTTAATATTTTATTTTATTTTTTTAAAATTACATTTAGAGATTCTATGGTTAAACATTCAAGTGTGTCACTTTGTGGATTATACAACTCTCATTATTTTTTTACACAGGCACCAGAGCAGAAAGCTTTCCAGTATAATGACGAAAAACAAAAGATTTGATGTTGGTGTTCGTGAAAAGCCCAGCACTCTTCGTCTGCACTGAACACTGCTAATATTCATCCAAGCTGGCAATGCTCTGTCTGCTGTGGAAGCCCCTCATTTCCTACTTGCAATGCAATGACTCTTTAGGTCTCAATTTCCAAAACATAATTCTGAATGAATTCACAATCTGTCTTCCACATATACAACCTTTTCCTCCCTTAAGAAACACAGGCTATGGATGGATTGAATTTAAGAAACATACCAAATTAATATAATGTTTATCAAAACCATCTCAGCACCAAAAAACATTGGTGGTTATCCAGTAACTTCGTTTTTATTATTTTCATTCTTGTTTAAGCTATTCAGTATTGAATGGCCTTTTGTTTACAAAATAGGTTTATTGGTTTTGTTGGCTAGAGGTTGTTGTCCAAAAAGGAGGCTCATTTCTAAACGTGTCTTTCCCATAGAGTATGTGATTGCCCTCTATATAAAACTTATGAAGCCACAGCAGAGCCACTGTTTCACTGCCAAACTACGATTGATAAAACTTAAAATGATAGCTCTGTTCTGTGAGTGTGTATATTTCATACCGTACAAGGGTAATTTACAACAGAGTGGCAGAGGGCTTAAAAAACCTTTTTAATTGTGTTTCTCTACTTCTCAGAATCTGCACCTCTGTGCCAAGATAGTGGGTTTTGCAGAAGCACATAGTATAGTTTTGCATGACTGGTAAATTGGAGTACTCCCTTAAAATAACAGCATGGTTATGCTCAGCACCAAGGGCAATGCAAAATCACAAAGACTGGGTAGCTTCATATTTAATGAGCTACAGGAGCACAGAGTAGGAAACCTTACAGACAGCACTTTGTTTCTTTGCTGGTGGTACAGCACTTGAGCATGCTTGTCTTGACCTCATTGAAAATAAGCAGGCCATACACTAGGTGAAATGTTCTCCAAATTTTTAGTTTTACCAAAGTTCATTCAATTTTCTAATCATTAGTGAGGTCAAATTGACATTCATTTTTTAACACGATGATGAGAAATTTTGAAGGAGCTGGGTGGAAAGTGTTTCTTGAATTAATGAATTACTAGCAGTGCATCTGGCTATTGTTCAGTAGAGACTATTTGCTCCAAAATTGAATATTAACCAGATGCCGACCACCCCACATACATTTACTGTGGCAGGGTGGGCGCTCTGGGCAGAATTACGTATCCAATCCATACGCGATTTTGAACTTCTGGGTCTGGGGCACGCACCTGCGCCACCGGCGGCCCGCTCCTGCTGTGATTGGACACAGTGGGAGCCAATCAGCGGTCGGGCGGACGCAATGTCTGCCGAGACCCACCAATCGTTTGGGAGACAGGCAGAACAGAAATGTAAACAAGGCAGATCACCGTTCTGTGACAAGCGAAGGCTGCGATCCTGTCTTCCTGCTATTTGTTCTCAGACCTGGCGACCATCCACACAGCTTAATTCCAAAATCACAGCTCTTTGCAGTCTTTGGGATAGACTCCTTTCCCTTTCCTATTGATGTTCTTATCCACATATTGACCCAAACGGATATTGAACGGACTGTCATGAGTGATGTTCACATGTTCAGTAAAGATATACAGGTGGTGTAACACTATATTTACGCCACGTAAAACAATTTTTCATGACCATTGGTGACTGTGTATTTAAGAGTGATTGGCATTGCATGGACTTTCCAGTTTTAGCACACATCCCCATGTGTCCACGGTGAATGACCTGACCCCAATGACTCACTGTTTGGGCACCGGTCTGGATGCCCCTCATTGACATTTAGAAGACAATCGCAACCAACTTTTTAATTCTGGTTCTTCTTATAAAATGTATTCTTAGCTTTTTAAGAAAGTAATTTCCTTTCTCTAATGTGTATGCACCCCTGAAGAAGAAAATCTAATTTGAAACGCATTGAGTGTTCATCATTTTTCATCCTCTGTTTTGGCGATTCCAACTTGAGTACAGCGTTAAGAGCACTTTTCCATCATTTTCAAGATGTATTGTATTGTTTTATATATTTTGTATTAATAAAGATTTCTTAACTTTTACACTATTCAGAAATACTTTCAATACTTAATATAATAATGACCCAGTACCACTTTGGGGGTTTTTCTTATATATCCTGCTAAGCAGGAACACAGATCTCTGCCTTCCCACAGTACAAGCACCCCCCACACAGTTAAGCCTCATACACACGATCGGATTGTTGGCCAACAAAACTGTGGACTTTTGTCTGAAAGGCATTGGCCCAAACGTGTCTTGCATACACACGGCACACATATGTTGGCCAACAATCACGAACATAGTGACGTACTACATGGTTTTTCAGCTCTTTAGCACCACCCTTTGGGTTCCTTCTGCTAATCTTGTGTTAGTTTGGTGAGTGTTTATTCACGCTTTTCTTTTCGTGCTTTTCATTTAGTGCTTTTCAGTTTGTATTTTTCATTTTGTGCTTTTCAGTTCATTTCTGAACGGCCGTTCATAAACCAGACATGTTGCGGAATCGGAGGAGATAACGTGTTATTTATTATTGGCCTTGGAGTTATTGCTTTGACATTATTTTTTTTAGTTAGATAATAATGATTTGATTTGGTATATTTTCTATATTTTTGGATGCATAGAATGCACTTTTTGGTTAAGTTCTATTGGCAAATAGCATGTCTAATTTTATTTGTTTTCTTTTTTTAATGCACAATAAAAAAATTGTGTAGAATAATACTTGGCTATGTTTTTTACTGCAAATGAGTAGGCAGTTACATTTTTAAAAATACAATGTAAACTTAACAAGGGACACCAACATAGTTGTATCTTTCATTTTAAAAACTATGGGATAATGGTGTTGTGGTAACTTGCCCAAATAAAATTAAAAAAAAAAAGCATAATATTATTCTTGCTATCACTAGAAAAAAAAAAGCCTTTGAAAATTTGTTTGCAATAACTCCATCAGTATCACCAGCAAAGCAGCTTCATTATTATCCCATTAAAGAAGAGAATGTGTGCTGCATTTCGAGATTTCATAATTTGCCACGTCACGAATGTTAATTCTCCATTACGAACGCTAGTTTACAAGACCGACCGCTTCTGGCTCGTCCTTGCTTCCGAGCATGCGTGTTTGTACTTTGGACCTTTGGACTTTTGTCCGACAGACTTTTGCACACACTCGGAAATTCCGACAACAGACATTTGTCCGTGGAAAATTTTAAAACATGCTATCCAACATTTGCCCGCGGAAAGTGGAACAACAATTGTCTGATGGAGCATAAACACGGTCGGATTTTCCGCCAACAGCCTGTCATCACACATTTCTTGTTGGAAAATCCGATAGTGTGTACGAGGCTTTAGATAACACTCCCTAAGAACAAATTTAACGCTTTGATCGCTCCTGATGTTAACCCCTTCCCTCCCAATGTCATTAGTACAGAGACAGTGTATATTTTTAGCATTGATCACTGTATTAGTGTCACTGGTTCCTAACAAGTGTCAAAAGTGTCCATTAGGTGTTTGATTTGTCCGCTGCAATATCGCAGTCCCACTATAAGTCGCTGATCTCCGCCATTACTAGTAAAAAAAGAAAATAAAAATTCTAAAAATATATCCCATAGTTTGTAGGTGCTATAACTTTTGCGCAAACCAATATATATATTTGCTTATTGGGATTTTTTACCAAAAATATGTTGCAGAATACATATTGGCCTAAATTGATGAAGAAATTAGATTTTTTACATTTTTTTATTGGGTATGTTTTATAGCCGAAAGTAAAAAAAAAATATTATTTTTTTTTCAAAATTGCAGGTCTTTTTTTATAGCGCAATAAATAAAAACTGCAGAAGTGATCAAATACTACCAAAGGAAAGCTCTATTTGTGGGGAAAAAAGGGCATACATTTTTATTTGTGTACAGCATTGCACGACCGTGCGATTGTCAGTTAAAATAACACAGTGCCGTATTGCAAAAAATGGCCTGGTCATGAAGGGGGTATACCTTCCAAAGCTGAAGCGGTTAAAGAAGAACTTAAAATGATTGTAAATGATCACTTTGTACAATTACTCACTCAGTTTAAAATATAAATAAAAGGCAAAACATGTGTGTATAGATATAATTAAAAATATATACATACCTGTTTTTCTCTTTTTTATAAGTGATCACATTCCCAATGTTCTCAGCTGCATCTTTACTGGTCTTCCCAGTAAATGACTGGATGGGGGGGGCAGAACAAGTCTGAATATTGGAGGAGAGCAGGCTGAGTTCCCCGCACAGCTAAGGAACTGACCACTCTGTGCTCTCATACCTAGTGTGGTCAGTTTTTGATAGGAAAGCAGGAGGACTGACAGAAACACCAGGGATTTCACACAAAGGAAGCAATACAAAGAGAACAGGATACTTTTTCATACAAGTACATGAAACAACGGGCATATATCAGGAATATGAAATGTTGAGTTTACATACTCTTTAACTGAGCACCACAAACTGAAATCTGATTTTAAGTAATTTCTCATTTTCTTTTTTGTATCAATCACACCGGAAGTACAATCTCAGGAAGAAGGGTGGAGAATTATATACAAAGGAAGTGTGCCATAATATCAAGAAAGGGAACATAAGAAAACAAGTGCATTACCACAAAAGGTCACTAGATGGCAGCATGTGAATTAAATATAAACATCCATAGAAAATGGTTAAGAAAACAATCTATATGAATTCTATGCCCCGTTGGGGCGGCACACTAGGGATGGGCGAATGGTTCAGCCCGAGCATAAGTTTGGGCCGAACTTTCGTTATTCAGTCGTTCGGCGAGCAACTGAACAAATGGGTCGTTTGACCGTTTGTTTGGCCCCCGAACCGACCACAATGCATTGTGGCGCTGAGCAGCGCATTGCAAGCCCTGATTGGTTAAAGCAGTGAAGGCTTCAGCCAATCAGGGCAGAGAGCACTGTCAGAGACATGATTGGACACTGTCATCATGACTTTATCCAATCATGGCTCATTCCCTCCCCACAGTAGAAAAGTATTCTTTCAGTGGCTGCCATTTTCAGTGTGATTTTGGTGTGGAGGGAGATAGAACAGGACTCTGTTCAGTGCTATTAGTTAGTGTGCTATACTGTACTATTTTGCTTCAATTGTCAGTGTGGAATATTAGTTTGGTGTCAGTCTAGGCATAGTGTGAGTGTAGTGAGGAGGACCATCATTCAGCTTTGCATAGTGTGCAGCTAGAGTAGGGACAGCTCAGATAGTCTCACTGTAGTGTAGTGAGTAGGGATGAGCTGAACACCACCCGGTTCGGTTCGCATCCAGAACATGTGAACAGGCTAAAAATTTGTTTGAACACGCGAAAACCATTAAAGTCTATGGGACACGGACATGAATATACAAAAGTGCTCATTTTAAAGGCTTATATGCAAGTTATTGTCATAAAAAATGTTTGGGGGAGGGAGGAGCCGGATGTGGGCGTCAGGCTGATGCCACTGCTAAGTCCGTGAGGTCGGCCGTATCCCTCCCCATGATGCGAGTCTAGGCGTCAACCCCCTTATGCCCCGTGTCTTCCCCACGTCCCCCCCACGGATCAGCATGGAACAGCTTGGGTGCCGGAGCCTTCCCACGTTTTCAGCATATTGCATACCCGGATAGCAGCGGCGGGCCTCACCTGAGTTGCAGCGTCTCCGCATTCCCCGCAGCGGTCCCCCGTGAGTCGCAGTTAACCCCGGCTCGCGATAGCACTGGGGCCTCTCCGCACCTCCGCGTCTCCGTGCCTCCCGCTGCTTCACGTGCATCTCTGCGAGTGGGGGCTGGGTCGGAGCTTGGCTGGGGGCGTGGAGGTGAGCCGATAGCAGCCAGCAATCCCCACCAAACATCGCACACAAGCGCCGTGGGCGGAGCAGACTCGCGGTCCCTGGGAAGAAGCGAAGAGACCGCCGCCACAGCAGAGGTTAAGGTGAGAGGGGACCTCGTGAGCGGCTGCAAGAGGCAGAGAGAACGTAAGGATACAGAGGGTTCGGTTGGTATACAGTGGAACAGACACAGAGATACTGAAGGACATTGAAGGATCAGAGGTAACGTTAAAAAAAAAAAAAACACATGGAAGAGGTGGGAGTAGCCAAGATCAGCCAGCGGGGTAAGTGAAAAAAAAAATATATATATATACCCTGATAGTGAGGTCTGAAGTAATGGACTGTAGCACCTGGCTGTAAAAAACCTGCAGTTTGAAATAGCAGGAAATTGAACGCATATATAGCAAAACCAAAAGGTGCCCCGGAGGCTTTGGAGGCGGAGGAGTGATCGGGACTTTGTGATCGGTATATGTGGGGGTACAGCCACAGTTCTAAAGTGGCGGGTGAAAGGAAGTTGAAGGAAGTTTAAAGCCTCCCGGTAAATCTCATCAAATTCTCAGCCAGCGTTATATAAAACCAATATATTATTTATATAAGAGTGAAACTTCCACACTATAAATATACATGGACACATACAACATAAAAAAGCTTAACTAGGGTTAAACCTGAGTCTGCACACAAGGTTTTGGTCGCCTGCAACCTACCTCACCAGCTCTATCTATATCTACCGTACAGCTTTATTTTAACTGCCTGTTGCACTGTCTGTAGTACTCTTGCACTCTGGATTTGATCTGTGCCCTGGACCAACTCTGTATGCTCGAATTATCGAATATGCATAGGGTAAGGGGGGGTGGACTTCAAGAGTGGTATTAAGATACACAGAGAACCAAGTACCGATCGGCGGGAGGAGGAGCTAAGTGGGCCCGGAGAAACTGAACGTACCCAGTCTAAAACTTATAAAACTATATAAAATTATACGTGCAAACCTATACCTATCACTATACCTGATAGCACCACTCCCCCGGCAATATCAGGGAATAGAAAGGAAGGTATAAGAGGTAAATCAACAAAGGGGATGACATCTAATCCACCTAGAACAAGCGCAAGCCTGGGAACTATCAGGAAGTATATGGTACAGGACTGTAGTAAAGAAAGCCCAGGTAAACAAACAGGAGCTAAAAGTAAAGCTCCGGAGAGCTTGCCAAAGATTGGGACAAGAAGACAAACAGCAGAGATAGACATCCATGCTGCAAGTGGTGAGATACTGGAGGCAGAAATGGTGGATTCCCAAAATAAACAATTACCAACTAAAAGCGAAATGGCAGAAATGTTCGCGAAGCTTGAAACCTCAATAAAAGGAGAAATCGATTCCCTACGAGAAGACATGAACTAAACTTTAAAAAGGGTGGAAGAGGCAGAAACAAAGCTGGACCAACATGGAGAAGTGCTGGAAGGTTTCAAAAAACAGATAGAGGAGGTCATAAAAGAACAGAGAAACATCCTGTACAAACTGAAAGATCAGGAGAATAGGAGCAGAAGAAAGAACCTTCGAATAAGAGGTCTTCCCGAGATCCAGGGGGAAAAAGAGGATCTTCAAGGAAAAATGGATGCAATCTTCGGGGGAATGATCACCTCACCCAATATAAGCGGTAAAATAAAATTTGACAGAGTTCACAGGATTCGCAAGCCCACAGAGATCAAGGGGGACGTCCCAAGAGACGTGATCGCGAGATTTCACAATTTTCAAGATAAAGAACTGGTGAAGACGTGTATGAAAAAGAATCAACCTGCGCGGTACGGAGAGACGAACTTACAAATCTTTGCGGATCTGGCGGCGGAGACGCTGGCCAGGAGAATAGTGTTGAAACCGCTGCTGGCCCAGCTCCAAGCGCATGAAGTTAAATACTCCTGGGGTTTCCCAGCCTGCTTGAACGGGTTCAAAGAAGGCCGATCGGCAACCTTAAGATTCCCAGAAGAAATTCAGAAATTTTGTGATCGCCTGGGGATCCCTCTAGTCGAAGTCCCGGGTTGGTGGGAAAGAGCAGGAAATCGGGACCCCACCAAAGAACAGCAGGCCTGGCAGTCAGTCCTCAAGATAAAATTGAGATAACTAGAACTGTACCTGTTAGGCAACAGTAAAATACCAAGCGGATACTGGGGAGGAAGTGGGGGGGCCGGGGAGTGGAGGAGAAGGGGGAGGGGGCAGACCCGGGCAACCCTCAATAAAGGAGGGAGCATTGGATCTGGAGACGCCTAAGCCGAGCTTCACCTCAAGGGGGATAACCAGAGGGCCAGGTGGGGCGGTAGGGCCCATGGTTTCTCAGGTCATGGGGAGACCGGATTCCCCCAATCGGGGGGAGGAAATGGGAGGAGAGGGAAGGGGGGGTTGGGGGTAGAGGGGGGGTTGGGGGTAGAGGGAGGGTTAGGGGGGGAAGAAATGTTGGGATGGGGGGACAGGGGAGGGAGGGGGGTGATGGGGGGGTTCAGGGATGGGGGAGGGAAGGGGAATCTACCAGTAGTAACAGGGAAGAATAAAGATGAGGCCCTTGCTCTCGCAGAGTGGTGCGACCAAATACAAAAAGTGTAAAAAAGGATGGTGGGTCTAAAGATAATCACCTATAATGTACGTGGCATAAACGCTCCCAGGAAAAGAGTGAATATTGCGGGTGAGCTGAGATTCCTGGGGGCGGACGTGGTCCTACTTCAGGAAACCCACT
This sequence comes from Lithobates clamitans, assembly GCA_037952925.1. Lineage (NCBI taxonomy): Eukaryota > Metazoa > Chordata > Amphibia > Anura > Ranidae > Lithobates > Lithobates clamitans. The sequence continues at coordinate 10,809,735 of JBBGZY010000399.1, read as the reverse complement.
TCGCTATAACAAATAACAATAAAATAAGCTCAAAAGATTACCCCATGTGGTTCTACGGTGATTCCCCAATTAGCCGAGCAAAAGGAGTAGCCATAGGGTTTGCCAGAGGTGTAAGATTCGATCTAGATGAGAGACGAGTGGACCCTGATGGGCGATACCTGTTCTTGAGAGGAAAATTAAACGGAGTAGAATGTACCCTGGCAAACATATATGGCCAAATAAAAAACCCCTACCTACTGAGGCGGTTAGCTGACTTAATGGAATTCAAGAAGGGGGGCCTTATAATGGGGGGCGATTTCAACTTCTGCCCGGAACCAAAGGAGGACAGTACGTCAAGTGCACAGGGGACTGGAATGAGATGGAGGAACAAATTAAAACAGAAATTGCACCAACATCAATTGGTAGATGTCTGGAGGCTACAACACCCCAAAACAAGAGATTTCACATTCCACTCCCCTGTCCATGCATCATATTTTAGACTTGACTACTTTTTAATAGAGCATAGGTTGTTAGAGGTAGCTGTTAGCACAAACATCGGTATAACAACGTTTTCTGACCATGCGCCGGTGATGTTACAACTAAAGATGGGAGAGTTAAACATAAGGAGTAAAGTGTGGAGACTAAATGAGGAACTTTTGCATGATAGAGCAATAGAAGAACGAATGAAAAAAGAATTAGAGATGTATTTCAAAGAAAATAACACAGAAGGGGTATCTAAAATGACGGTGTGGGAAGCTCATAAGGCCTTTATAAGAGGCATCATGATAAAAGAGGAGGCGGTGAAAAGAAGGTGCACTAGAGAGAAAACACGGGCCCTGAGTAAAGAAATTAACACATTAGAGCAGCTCCATAAGAATAAGATCGACAGCGAAACTTTGCTAAAACGTAAAAAAAAAAGTAAAAAAAGAAAGGTACCTATACGGGAACAAACCGGGGAGACATCTAACACAGGCTCTAGCAAAAAAAAATCAGCAAATTACATAGACAAAATACAAACAGGTAATGGAGAATTCGCACACAAATCAGTGGAAATCGCCAGGAAGTTTCAGGAATACTACGCAAGTCTATATGCTATAGGCTCCAAAGAAGAGGTGGAACAGAAACGGGCAAAAATAAAAGCATACCTGAGAGAGAGCGGCTTAAAGAAAATCACAGAGGAACAAATTAGTCAGCTAGAGACATCACTGAGGAAGAAATAACAAAAACCATAAAAGAAACACCGATGGGGAAAAGTCCAGGCCCTGACGGCCTGACGATTCTCTATTACAGAAAGTTCAAAGATATCCTGATCCCAAAAATGTGCTACCTCATGAATAAGATTGGGGAGAATGAGGAATTACGTAAAGAAGCCCTAGAAGCTACTATTGTTGTTATCCCTAAGGAAGGGAAGGATGGAACGATATGTTCAAGTTACAGACCGATTTCTCTCCTAAATCTAGATACCAAAATCTACGCTAAAATCCTTGCGGACAGGCTGAAAAAAGTAATGCAAAAAATAATACACCCAGATCAAGTTGGTTTCATCCCAGGGAGGGAAGGGAGAGATAATGGAACCAGGACCCTGCTAGCAATACAGCAGATGAAAGGCAATGGGGCCCCAGGACTACTCCTGTCGATAGATGCAGAGAAAGCATTCGACAGGGTAGACTGGGGCCTCATGCAGGGTACATGGGAAGAAATCAGACTGGGCGAGAAAATGATAAAACGTATAAAGGCCCTATACAATAGACCTACAGCCAGGGTAAAGAAAAACGGGATAGTATCAGAACCATTTGAAATGTTCAACGGAAAGAGACAGGGGTGCCCACTATACCCCTTGCTATTCGTGTTGGCATTGGAACCACTTCTAGCTAGGGTAAGACAGAACCCTGATATAAGGGGGATAAAGCTGGGGGAGGAAACACATAAGTTAGCCGCGTACGCGGACGATATCCTGTTCTATGTAACCAGCCCAAAGACATCCCTCCCAAATGTAATGAAAACCTTAAAAGACTATGGTGAGGTCTCAAACTTTAAGTTAAATCCATCGAAGTCCGAAACCCTCACCTTTAACATCCCAAAAAGTGAGGAACTCTTACTTCAAAAGGGCTAAGCGGTAGGGTGGGTTTGGGAGTATAAAGGCATTTATTTATGATAAGGTTTGGGAGAATAAAGGCATTTATTTATGATATAAATCATTGAAATGTATACAAAAGGGGGGAAGGGAAGACTGCAAAAAAAAAAAAAAAGCTACTATGATGTAATTGTGAGGGAAATAAATGAACGGAAAAGTTGATTTAAGTACCTCAAAAACAACAAAAAAACTGAAGTAGCTAAAAAAATAAAAAAATAAATAAATAAAGAATAAAAAATGTTTGGGGACCTGGGTCCTGCCCCAGGGGACATGTATCAGTGCAAAAAAAAGTTTTAAAAATGTCCGTTTTTTCGGGAGCAGTGATTTTAATTAAGCTTAAAGTAAAACAATAAAAGTGAAATATTCCTTTAAATTTCGTACCTGGGGGTTGTCTATAGTATGCCTGTAAAGTGGCACTTTTTTCCCATGTTTAGAACAGTCCGAGAGCAAAATGACATTTCTAAAGGGAAAAAAAAGTCATGAAGTAATAGCGTGTCGGCTATAGTGAATTGTCTATGGGAGAAATCAAAAGTGCTAATTTTAAGGGTTAATATGCAAGTTATTGCCATAAAAAGTGTTTGGGGACCTGGGTCCTGCCCCAGGGGACATGTATCAATGCAAAAAAAAGCTTTAAAAACAGCCGTTTTTTCGGGAGCAGGGATTTTAATAATGCTTAAAGTGAAACAATAAAAGTGTAATAGTCCTTTAAATTTCGTACCGGGGGGGGGGGTGTCTATAGCATACCTGAAAAGGGGTGCATGTTTCCCGTATTTAGAACAGTCTGACAGCAAAATGTAATTTCTAAAGGAAAAAAAGTAATTTAAAACTACTCACGGCTATAATGAATTGTCGGTCTGACAATACACATAAAAGTTCAGTGATAAAAATGGCATGGAATTTCCCCACAGGGAACCCCGAACCAAAATTTTTTAAAAAATGCGTGGGGGTCCCCCTAAATTCCATACCAGGCTCTTCAGGTCTGGTATAGATATTAAGGGTAACCCTGCGCCAACATTTTTTAAAAAATGGTGTGGGGGTCCTCCTCAAAATCCATACCAGACCTGAACCCCGCGCAAAATAAAAAAAATGGCGTGGGGTTCCCCCAAAAATCCATGCCAGACCCTTTACCGAGCACGCAATCTGGCGAGAGAGCGCCCCCCTCCTGAACCGTACCAGGCCACATGCCCTCAACATTGGGAGGGTGCTTTGGGGTAGCCCCCCAAAGCACCCTGTCCCCATGTTGATGGGGAGAAGGGGCTCATCCCTACAACCCTTGCCCAGTGGTTGTGGGGGTCTGCGGGCGGGGGGCTTATCGGAATCTGGAAGCCCCCTTTAACAAGACGACCCCGAGTGTGAATTGGTAATGGGGTACAAATGTACCCCTACCATTTCACAAAAAAGTGTCAAAAAGGTTAAAAAACACAAGAGATGGTTTTTGACAAGTACTTTATTAATCTCTTCTTCTTTCAGCTTTTTCTTCCATCTTCTTTCTTCTGGCCTTCCTTCGGTGAGCTTCTTCTTCCTCCATCTTCTTCTCTATTTTCTTCTTCTCCATCTTCTTCTTCTTCCGCTCTTCTCGTCCCGCATCTTCCTCCGGCTTCTTCTCCACTCCGTTCGCATGATCCGCCTCAGTGGGAGTCTTCCGCTGCGTAACGCTTCGGTTCTTCTGACACCTCTTATATAACGGAGGGCGGGGCCACCCAGTGTCCCCGCCCTCCTCTGACGCACAGGGACTTTACGGGGAATTCCCTGTGGCTTTCCCCGTGCGTCAGAGGAGGGGGGGTCACCGGGTGGCCCCGCCCTCCATTATATAAGAAGTGTCAGAAGAACCGAAGCGTCACGCGGCAGAAGACTCCCACTGAGGCGGATCGTGCGGACGGAGCGTTCAAGAAGCAGGAGGACGATGAGGGATGAGAAGAGCGGAGGAATAAGAAGATGGAGAAGAAGAAGATGGAGAAGAAGAAGATGGAGGAAGAAGAAGAACACCGAAGGAAGATCAGAAGAAAGAAGATGAAAGAAGAAGAAATTAATAAAGGACTTTTCAAAAACCGTCTCTTGTGTTTTTTAACCTTTTTGACACTTTTTTTGTGAAATGGTAGGGGTACCCCATTACCAATTCACATGGGGGGTGGGATCTGGGGTCCCCTTGTTAAAGGGGGTTTCCATATTCGGATAAGCCCCCTGCCCGCAGACCCCCACAACCACCGGGCAAGGGTTGTGGGGAAGAGGCCCTTCTCCCCATCAACATTTGGACAAGGTGCTTTAGGGGGGGTTACCCCAAAGCACCCACCCAATGTTGAGGGCATGTGGCCTGGTACAGTTCAGGAGGGGGGTGCTCTCTCGTCCCCCCCTCTTTTCCTGCGGCCTGCCAGGTTGCGTGCTCGGATAAGGGTCTGGTATGGATTTTTGGGGGGACCCACGCTATCTTTTTTTAAAATTTTGGCACAGGGTTCCCCTTAAAATTCATGCCAGACCTGAAGGGTCTGGTATGGATTTTGAAGGGGACCCCCACACCATTTTTTTTAAATTTTGGTGCGGGGTTCCTCTTAATATTTATACCAGACCTAAGTCTGGTATGGAATTTAGGGGGACCCCCACGCCATTTTTATTTAAGTTTGCCGCGGTGTTCCCCTTAATATCCACACCAGACCTGAAGGGCCAGGAGTACTGCTTAGACCTTGAAGAAGGGGACATACCCCAAAAGCTAGTCCTGAAAAATTGTATGTTAGTGCAAATAAAAAAAGTATCACGGACAGTACTCAATTTTCTCTGTGTGTATTGTGAGTAGTTTTAAATGACTTTTTTTCCTTTACAAATGTCATTTTGCTGTCAGACTGTTCTAAATATGGGAAACATGTGCCCCTTTAAAGGCATACCATAGACACCCCCCCAGGTACGAAATTTAAAGGAATATTACACTTTTATTGTTTCACTCTAAGCATTATTAAAATCACTGCTCCCGAAAAAACGGCCGCTTTAAAAACTTTTTTTTTGCATTGATACATGTCCCCTGGAGCAGGACGCAGGTCCCCAAACACTTTTTATGACAATAACTTGCATATTAACCCTTAAAATTAGCACTTTTGATTTCTTCCATAGACAATTCACTATAGCCAACACTGCTATTACTTCATTACTTTTTTTTTCCCTTTAGAAATATCATTTTCCTCCCGAAAAAACGGACATTTTTAAAACTTTTTTTTGCATTGATACATGTCCCTTGGGGCAGGACCCAGGTCCCCAAACACTTTTTATGACAATAACTTGCATATTAACCCTTAAAATTAGCACTTTTGATTTCTCTTATAGACAATTCACTATAGTCGACACTGCTATTACTTCATGACTTTTTTTTCCCTTTAGAAATGTCATTTTGCTCCCGAAAAAACAGCTGTTTTTAAAACTTTTTTTTGCATTGATACATGTCCCCTGGGGCAGGACCTAGGTCCCCAAACACTTTTTATGACAATACCATGCATATAAGCCTTTAAAATTAGCACTTTTGATTTCTCCCATAGACTTTTAAAGGGTGTTCTGCGGCTTTCGAATTTGCCACGAACACCCCAAATTGTTCGCTGTTCGACTGGCGAACAGCCAATGTTCGAGTCGAACTCATGTTCGATCTGAACATAAAGCCCATCCCTAGTTGTGAGACCATGTCATTCATACATACATTAGTGTCAAGTAGGGACAGCTCATAAAGTTTCAGTGTAGTGTAGTGAGACCGTGTCAGTAATCTTGACATTAGTGTATAGCTAGAGTAGGGACAGTTCAGATAGCATCAGTGTAGTGACAATTGAACACCATCTATTTGATTGCGTTACTGCCAGTTTAACGCCATATCATTTTGCGTGCGTTACTGCCAGTTTAACCACTTCAATACAGGGCATTTTCACTCCCTTCATGCCCAGGCCAATTTTCAGTTTTCAGTGCTGTCACATTTTGAATGACAATTGTGTGGTCATGCAACACTGCACCCAAATGAAATTTTTATATTTTTTTCCCTCAACAATAGAGCTTTCATTTGGTTGTATTTGATCACCTCTGCGGTTTTTATTTTTTGCGCTATAAACAAAAGAAGAGTGACAAGTTAGAAAAAAACACAATATTTTTTACTCTTTGCTATAATAGATATCCCAATTAAAAAAAAAAAAGTTAGTTTAGGCCGATATGTATTCTTCTACATATTTTTGGTAAATAAAATCGCAATAAGCATATATTGATTGGTTTGCGCAAAAGTTATAGCATCTACAAAATAAGGGATAGTTTTACGGCGTTTTTATTATTTTTTTTACTAGTAATGGCGGTGATCTGCGATATTTATCGTGACTGCGACATTGCGGCGGGCACATCGGACACTTTTGACACTATTTTGGGACCATTCACTTTTATACAGCGATCAGTGCTATAAAAATGCACCATTTACTGTATAAATGTCACTAGCAGGGAAGGGGTTAACACTAGGGGGTGATCAAGGGGTTAAATGTGTTACCTAGGGGGTGATTCTAACTGTAGGGGGAGGGGACTCACAAGGGGAGGAGACCGATCAATGTTCCTCTGTACTGGCAACACACGATCGGTCTCCTCTCACCTGATGTGGATCTGTGGGTCCTGCTCTGTTATCGGGCAATTGCGGATGCCCGGTGGACATCGCGGCCGCTGGGCATGCGCACCAGCTCCCTGGTGATGCGGCGTCATATGACGTCATATGACGCTCACCCAGGATGGGAGATCCCTCCTGCGGATGTCATACTACTATGGGCTGGATGTCAAATGGTTAACACCATATAGTTTTGTGTGCGTTACTGCCAGTTTAACGCCATATCGTTTTCTGTGCATTACTGCCAGCTTAACGCCATATCGTTTTGCATGCGTTACTGCCAGTTTAACACCATATAGTTCTGTGTGCGTTACTGCCAGTTTAACACCATATCATTCTGGGTGTGTTACTGCCGGTTTAATGCCACATAGTTTTTCGTGTGTTACTGCCAGTTTAACGCCATATAGTTTTTTGCGCGTTACTGCCAGTTTAACGCCATATAGTTTTGCATGCATTACTGCCAGTTAAACGCCATTTACTTCTATGTGCGTTACTGCCAGTTTAACGCCATATTGTTTTGTGCGCTACTGCCAGTTTAAAGCCATATTGTTCTGTGTGCGTTACTAGCAGTTTAATGTCATATAGATCTGTGTGCCTTACTGCCAGTTTAACGCCAAATAGTTTTGCGTGTGTTACTGCCAGTTTAACGCCATTTACTTCTGTGTGCGTTACTGCTAGTTTAACACCATATAGTTTTGCGTGCGTTACTGCCAGTTTAACGCCATATAGTTCTGTGTGCGTTACTGCCAGTTTAACACCATATCATTCTGGGTGTGTTACTGCCAGTTTAAGGCCATATAGTTTTGCTTGCGTTAGTGCCAGTTTAATGCCATATAGTTCTGTGTGCATTACTGCCATTTTAACACCATACAGTTCTGTGTGTGTTACTGCCAGTTTAATGCCATATTGTTTTCAGCGTTACTGCCAGTTTAACGCCATATAATTCTGTGTGCATTACTGCCAGTTTAATGCCATATAGTTTTGCATGCATTACTGCCAGTTTAACACCATTTACTTCTGTGTGCGTTAATGCCAGTTTAACACAATATTGTTTTGTGTGTGTTACTGGCAATTTAACACCATATAGTTTTGCTTGCGTTACTGCCAGTTTAACGCCATATAGTTTTGTGTGCATTACTTCCAGCTTAACGCCATATAGTTTTGCGTGTGTTATTGCCAGTTTAAAGCCATTTACTTCTGTGTGCGTTACTGCCAGTTTAACACCATATCGTTTTGTGTGCCTTACTGCCAGTTTAACGCCATATAGTTTTGCGTTCGTTACTGCCAGTTTAACGCCATATAGTTCTGTGTGCGTTACTGCCAGTTTAACACCATATCATTCTAGGTGTGTTACTGCCAGTTTAACGCCATATAGTTTTGCGTGCGTTACTGCCAGTTTAACGCCATATAGTTTTGCGTGTGTTACTGCCAGTTTAACGCCATTTACTTCTGTGTGCGTTACTGCCAGTTTAACACCATATCGTTTTGTGTGCATTACTGCCAGTTTAACGCCATATAGTTTTGCGTGTGTTACTGTGTGCGTTACTGCCAGTTTAACACCATATCATTCTGGGTGTGTGTCACGGAACGTCCCACACTCCGCTTCAGTGCTTCCGTCAGTATACCACTTCCTTGTAGTCTGGATACAGATATCAGATATTCCAATCTCTCTGAGCACAAAACAAGGCGACACTTGCTTGTTGCTAACAAGGACTGACTCTTTATTTGAGATCTCACACAAATCTATACACAGCAGAATGACTAAAACCTAACCTAATTAACATGAGCTAATTAACTAATCCTTTTACCCAGACTAAGTGACTACGTCCCCTAGCTCATTGACTATTCAACACACATTACCATAAACATCAACACAGGGTTAAATAGAACAAACAACAATGAGTTGAATACCCTTAGAACCTGTGGTAAGCCAGACTAAACTAATTTACATTAAACACATTATAGCTGACATTAGACAGGTGAGTGGAGTTGATGACATTAGTATCTTCTCACAGTATGAGTCCCAACAGTATGACTCAGTCACTATTGCTACTATGGCAAATACAGGGTCCCCAGAGTCTGTGTGTTTTGGGGAGAAATGGAGCTGAATCCAAAGTAACACCAACCCCAGGGTCCCCAGGCATACAGCTCACAGAGAGCACCATTCCCCCAAATGCCAGGGCCCATAATCTGTTGGCAAGAGGCTAGCATTCAGTCCCCTCCAATAGCCTCTGTCGCGGGTGAGTCTGTCACATTTCTTCCCCATCAAAGGTTGACTAACAAGGTCCCAGACCTCCACCTGGTCTGGACATGCATTAGTCAGGCAGAGTGAACTCGCATAGTCTTCCCGCATGATCTCCATTCTTGGCTGCAAGGAATAGTTGACCTCAGTAGGTGTGGGGCAGAGGTTATTTACTCTCTGTTTGGCTGCCAGGGCTTCAGCTGGATTGTTTTTAACATTCCTGGACTCGGTCTGCTGCTGGGCAGAGGGGCCAATCACCCCTGCTTCTTGAAGCTGTAGAGAGACACTAGGTGCTAGGCAGAGGCCAGCGGTGCTCTGCCCTGTTGCCAGTGATTCAGCTGGGAGTAGCAGCTCCACTACATCAGCTTGTCATCGGAGAGAGGAGCCAACTCCCTGGAACTTCAGTTGTTGCCGGTGCTGGGCAGAGGTTGGTAGCACTCTGCCCTGTTGCCAGCACTTCTGCTGGGGACTCCACATCCTCCGCTCTGGCTAACCGTTGGGGCAGGAGGCTGGCTTCCTCCATTCCCAAACTGTGTAGCTGCCATTAGAAAGGGGAGCCAGCTGCTTCCTTTTCCATTCCCTCGTCTGGCTGCTGGGACGACATGTCTATGGTACTGTCTCCCAGGTGCACGGATCTTTGCTGGGGAGGAAAGGCTGCTTCCTCCACCCTGGCCAACTGTTGGGGAGGGACAACAAACACCTCCTCTCCCTTCTCCCCCTGTATCTGCTGCTGGGAAGCGATTGCCACCTTCTCACCCTGAGCCTCCGAAACTGCCACAGGTGTGGGGCAGAGGTCTTGGACCCTCTGTCCGGTTGCCAGCACTTCTGCTGGGGGTTTGCTAGGTTGTTCCTCCTCTACAGAAACCTCTATTAAATCCCAAGTCTCTGGAATTGCTATAAGTGTGGGGCAGAGGTCTTGGACCCTCTGTTCAGTTGCCAGATCTTCAGCTGGAGGCTCATCAGGTTGTTCTTCCTCAGCAGAAAAGTCTATTAAATCCCCTACCTCTAAAACTGGTGTCTGGGGATAGAGGTTCACCATCTCCTGTCCATGGAACCCAGAAGATGTTATCAGTGCTGGGCAGAGGTTAGCAGAGCTCTGCCCTGTGGTCAGCACTTCAGGTTTGGGAATGGCAATCTTCAGATTTTCCACTGTCGATTCTCTGGCATGCTGCTGAATGTGTTCTAGCAGTTTCCTGAATGCCCTTTCCAGATGCTGTTCCTTCCTTAGCAAATAGTCCAGATCAGGTTTGAGCTCTGAGACCCCTGCAAGACCGAGCATAGCCTCTCTATATTCTTGCAGGTCCTCAAGGTCAAGTTCCCCTTCATCGCCAAACACAAAATGATCTGTAAGGCTCTCCCACAGCAATCCAGGGCCTCCAAAGTCATATCCCTCCGGAGAGCATTCTGTTGTCCCCCCTAAATATCCCTCTTCTGCGTGCCATTGCAGAGCCCGATAACGATTGTCCAGCTCTATCTCCTGCTGAACCAGCCTGTCCAACTCAGTCACCCATTGATCCTGGGGCCGCTCTCCCAGGAATGCCATCCGCAATGCCCGTTGGTCACTGGCCCGTTGCTCTTGGGTTGGAAATCACTTGCCCTGTTTTATACCAGCGAGCTGGAGGGCTCCAATCCAGAGCACCACCCGAATTTGTTGCCTGAGCTCCAGGTATTCATCCTCAGACACAGTCCTGGTGTATGTTGAAAGGATGAACCTGCCTCCTTGTCCACATCTATTCCTGTCGAACCCCCAACATCAGCCATTGAAGAGTCAGCTAAATTATTTGACCACGGCCTCAGCCACTTGCTCCTTGATGATGCCCAGCCATTACTGGATTCAGATGTTAGTTCTGAGGTTGAGGATGACAGGAACATGTGCCTAGAGAGAGGGAGGAACACTGGTAGACAAACTGACATTCATGTTCCCCAAGCCACAGCGTATTGCCAAGTTGTCTCCAGTGGTAATGATGAAGGTGAAGGAGATGGAGATGATGATGATGAGGTCACTGATGTGACTTGGGTGCCAGATAGAGCACAGGAGGAAACTGAAGGTTAGACGGCACAACCCCAAGGAGGCCGACATCAAGAAAGAGTAGCGAGCAGCCACCCTATTCCATCACATTCTGCAGCTGTTATCTCCCGACCCACTCCCAAAAGCTCAGCTGTCTGGGCCTTTTTCAGTACATCTGCAGCAGATTGCACTGTTGCTATCTGCAAACTGTGTCTCAGGCACATCAAACATGGCAAAAACACCAACCATTTGGGTACCACATGCTTGACAAGGTATTTATTGTCCAACCACTTAGCCCATTGGCAAGAGCACCTAAAAGCCACACAAAAGGGGCATAAATCTGTCCCTCCTCCTCCTCCTTACCCACTTCAGTCTGCCCCTGCGATAGCGAGTCATTACCTATCAGCAGCCTCCACTGACAGGGATGATGGTATAGCAGAGGGTGTCCCAGGTCCTAGCAGCACATCTGCAAGCAGCATACCACCAGCTGTAGACTGTAGCCGGCAAATGTCTCTGCCCCATCTGCTGCAGCGAAAAAAAAAATACAATCCCTGCCACCCACATGCCCAGTGTCTGAATGCAAGCTTGTCATAGCTGTTGGCTCTCCAGCAAGGTTTAAAATTTATAAATTTTTAAATAAATTGGCCAGATCATTCTGCACTATTGGAGTATTTTTTCTCCTTTTTTGGGGGCACTTGTGGTCAAATCTTTGCTGCATCCTGTGGCCAAGTCTTAGCTGCACCCCGTTTGGAAGCCCCTCTTGGCTTGCCATAAGAATACCTGGAGAAAACCTGGAGATTATTGGCGAGGACATCTTCTGGATCTACACATCTCTACTGAGCCTGTTTTGACCCCACTGAATAAGGGTGGTCGCAGGCTGTCCGGTAAGCCTCCAACTTTAATCCCTTGGTGGGGGGCAACAGCTGCTGTGGAACATTGAACCAGCATTTGTGTTGGAGTGTCACTACGTTTTGGGACTTTTTGTTCATAATTTTTGGGACTGTCCTAATTTTATTTATTCCTATTTTCTTCTTTCATTGTGATCACTAAGCATAAGGATCAATTAACACTATATAGGTGAATAGAGTTTCTCATCTTATGTCGATGTAATTCATCTTTTGCTGCCACATTGGTTCACATAACTCACTTAAAGTTCACCATTTTTATATATACTTTCATATCACTTTTCGTTTTTTAGATATACGCAGGTGTACTTGATTAATTTCCAGTGTTACAATACACGCATATGGACACTGGATTATTTTAGATTAAGTGGTATATGGTCTTTTTTTACATTATTCGCTTATTTACACATTTATGGGTCCTGCTTATTCGCATATACCAATATATGCGTACTCTTATTAGTCCAGCGCTACACTGTTTTATATATTGTTTAGTTTGTGTGCCCTTGTATTGGGGTTATTGTGTTTCAGCTGCAGGACTCACTTCACTTTTTTTTAGTCTTTAAATTGAACACCGAGCGCAATTTCTCTCCCCTCCCCTTTATTATATTGGGAGGAATTTTTTATTTTTATGCTTTCACTTTAAAAATCAAAAAATCACTGCTTAAAAAAGTTGTTGTTTTTCACAAACTTTTTTTTTTATTGATACATGTCCCCCAGTGCAGGACCCGGACCCCTATAACCATTGTATGCCCAATTACTTGCATATAAGCCCTCAAAATGGGCACTTTTGATTTTTGACGGGTCCCATTGACTTTAATGGGGTTCGTTATTCAGGTACAAACTTTTGCGGTGTTCGAAAATTCTGGCGTGAACCAAACAGGGGTCCGATTTGGCCCATCCCAAGTTAAGACCCCTTGGATTTCCGATATGGTTTGAAAAATCTTCCTCCAGAAGCTGTAAATATTCAAGCATGACCATAGTATTTGTGGAATAGATTACCCATAAGGCCACAACCTCTCCAGCAATGTGAGGAATCAGGATTCAGTCTCGATAGTTTACAGGGCGTAAGATACCATATAACATTGATCTTTAACGGTAATTCCCAGTGGTTGATGCAGTGGGTGACATTGTATGTAGAACGTATTGCCCATTGCCTATGGGACTCGGAGAATGTGTTGTTCAGGTCTTCTTGCCATTTGGTCATAAGGCCATGTTTCCTAAATACAGTTTTGTTGTGCAATAGGTTATAAATCAGTGAGATACCCTTTCAAGGTTTCTCTTTGGGTCTCAAGAAGCTAACTATTTTAGGATGTAGAGATATTAAGTGAGGTGGCATAGAAGATAAGAAATACCTGATGCATGCAAGAGTGAGTCATTTCTAATTTGCAATGCAAACTTGCCTATCCATGTCTTCATGCCTTTTTCTTGTTGAGAAATCACTCTGAAATGCTCTAAAAACCTCACGCCCCAAAAAACCACCAAAGGGGTCCCCCTCAAAATCCATACCAGACTCTTATCCGAGCACACAGCCTAGCAGGTCAGGAAAGGGAGGGGACCAGCAAGCACCCCCTCTTCCTGGACCATACCAGGCCACATGCACTCAACAATGGGGGGGTGTTTTGGGGCAGCGGGGTCTGCGGGTGGGGGCTTATCGGAATCTGGAATCTCCCCCATGTGAATGAGTATGGGGAATATTGTACCCCTACTCATTCACCCAAAAAAAGTCATGGCGTAGCTATCTGGTGACATCATCCAGAGACCCCGCCCCTTGTGATGTCACCTGGGGGCATGATAGGGTGGTGATGTCATAAGGGGGCAAGGTCTCTGAATGACATCACCGGATGGCCATGCCCCATGGCTATATAAGAAATGGCAGACAGAGGGAGCCTACACAACAGCAGGAACTAGCGTCAGGAGAAGTCATTAGCGTAGGGAGAAGAACTGGCAACAGAACCAGAGGAAGCACACAGCAGAGGGAGAAGAACTGGAGGCAGAACCAGAGGAAAGAGACATCAGCGGAGGGAGAAGAACCGGAGGAAGAAGACATCACCGGAGGGAGAAGAACTGGAGCTACGACAGGGGACATTTTTCATTTTTAATAAAGTACTTCATCAAAAACCTGTGTACTGTTTTTACTTATTTTTGACACTTTTTTGGGTGAATGAGTAGGGGTATTCACATGGGGGGGATATGGGGGCCCCCTTGTGAAAAGGGACTTCCAGATTCCGATAACCCCCCATCCACAGACCCCCACAACCACCGACCAGGGTAGTCGGGAAGAGGCCCTTGTCCCCATTAACATAGGGCCAAGGTGCTTTGGGGTTCCCCTGCCCCAAGGCACCTGCCCCCCCCATGTTGAGGGCAAGTGGTCTGGTATGGTCCAGGAGGGGGGGGTCGCTCTCTCGTCCCCTCCCTTTGCTGATCTGCTTGCTCGGTTAAGGGTCTGGTATGGATTTTGGGGGGACCCAACACCATTTCTTTTTTGGCGTCAGGTTTCCCCTCAAAATCCATACCAGACTGAAGGGCTTGGTATGGTCATGGGGGGAGGACCCCACACTGATTTTATATTTGTTTTTTTGGTGCGGTGTACCCCTTTAAGATCCTCAGAGCACAAGTCGCATGCCACAAGTTTGATCAGTTAAGATGATGATGCGACTTGGATGCGACTTACATTCAAATCGATGGGCTGAAATCATGCCCAAGTGGGACCAATGTAGCGCAGGAAACTTTTTCAAAGTCAGACAGACACAAATCAGACCAGTTAAGACGACTCTCATAGGGAACTACTGATTTATACACGTCATGCGACATGTGCTCACAAAGTCGGAGCGTGTGTCGCACCAGTGTAAACCGGGCCTAAGCCCAGTTTCATACTGACAGCAGGAATGAAATCATGCATGTTCAGCTGTCAGTCCCGACTTCGGGGGGCGATTTCAGAGACATCTTTGCTGCACAGATGTCTATGGAAATTGCACCCCAAAGTCACCAAAAGTAGTACAGATACTACTTTTAGGAATTGGTGCGGCACCCCAATTGTCAAATCGCATGCCAAATCGTTCCAATGTGAACTTAGGCTAAGCCCAGGTTAACAGTGAGCTGCGGGAATGAAACCGTGCGAGTTCAGCTGAATTCAAACGACTTCACTCCCGCATGTCAGTCCCGATTTCACAGATATCTGTGTGGGTTTCTGCACAAATGTCAATGGAAATCACAAGCTGAAATCGCATGACATTAGAAGGGGCGGGGTCACCAGTTTACGTCACCGGGTGGCCCCGCCCTCAGCTATATAACAGCTGTCATTGGAAAAATCCTGCAGTCAGTGGGAGCCTCCCATCGAGGTGGGGTTTTTTCCGGTTTCTTTTTTTTTTTTCTTGGGTCATCAGACGCTGTGATCGAAAATGGAGTTACATCGTGGGACACTTTTTATTTTTATTTTTTAATAAAGGACTTGTCCTAAACTGTCCCCTGTCATTTTTACCATTTTGATACTTTTTTTGGTGAATGTGTAGGGGTACAATGTACCCGATACCCATTCACATAGGGGCTCTGGGATCCCTTTGTTAAAGGGGCTTCCAGATTCTGATAAGCCCCCTACCTGCAGACCCCCACAACCACCGGGCAAGGGTTGTGGGATCAGCCCATTGACATGGGAACAAGGTGCTTTGGGGGGACCCCAAAGCATACTCTCCATGTTGAGTGCAAGTGGCCTGGTATGGTTCAGGAGAGGGGACACTTTCCCCCTCCCCCCTTTTCCTGCAGCCTGCCCAGTTGCGTGCTCGAATAAGGGTCTGGTATGAATTTTGGGGGGGACCCTATGCCATTTTTTTTTTATTTTGGCTCCCCCTATTCCCCTTAAAATCCATAACAGACCTGAAGTGCATGTAATTACAATTTTTGATATAATATTTCAACGCAGGGTCCGTTTCTGTGCCCAACAAGAGTATCTGTGAGGGGTTACAGTGTTGTGGCACCACCACCCAAGGCCCAATTTTTCTGCCCCTGTTTAACAGGGGCATGTAATTACAATTCTTGATATAATATTTCACAACAGGGCCTGTTCCTGCGCCCAACAAGAGTAACTGTGAGGGCTTATAGTGTTCTGGTACCACCAACACCTAAGGCCCAAATTTCTGCAGAGTATATAGGGCAGACCGTATATTATATATACTGCTGTTCAGAATATATAGTGCCTGGGGGGACCCCCACCCCATTTTTTTTTAAATTTGGGTGTGGGATTCCCCTTAATATCCATACCAGACCCAAAGGGCCTGGTAATGGACTGGGGGGGGCATGCAGTTCTTTTCAATAATTTTCATCTATATTGCCGGGATCCGGCAATACATTACAGCTGCGAGCAGTTAAATTACATATTGTTTTCCTTTACAAATGTCATTTTGCTGTTCTCATTACTAAAACTATGTACAGCTCCTGCATAAGCAGCCTTATATAGTGTGGGGTGTGGACTCAACCAGCTGAGCCATGATTGGCCAAAGGCACCCTGCCTTTGGCCAATCATGGCTCTCACAGCAGAGCGCGCTGTGATTGGCCAAAGCATGTAGGTCAGGTGCATGCTTTGGCCAATCAGCAGCTGTCAATGCACTGTGATCTCGCAGTGCATTGACGGTCTCGCCATTCATTATGGCGCGTTACGCGGGCGCTCAAATTTCCGGCGAACACCCCATAATGTTCGGTATTTGGTGAACGGCCGAACACCCGATGTTCGAGTCGAACTTATGTTCGACTCGAACCCCGGGCTCGTCCCTAGTTTTCACATCCTGCAGAAAAGTTATTACCCTGCTTAGCTTTGTATCATCCGCAAATACTGAGATAGAGCTGTTTATCCCATCCTCCAGGTCGTTTTATGAATAAATTAAATAGGATAAGTCCCAGGACAGAACCCTGGGGGACTCCACTTTCCACCCCAGACCATTACGAGTACTCCCCATTTATCACTACCCTCTGAACTCGCCCCTGCAGCCAGTTTACAATCCCTGCACTTACCCTATGGTCCATGCCAACAGACCTTACCTTGTACAGTAGACGTTTATGGGGAACTGTATCAAATGCTTTTGCAAAATCCAGATACATAACGTCTATGGGTCTAGATGTCAGCTCACCTCCTCATAGAAGAATAAAAAATTGGTTTAGCAAGAACGATTCTTCATGAATCCATGCTGATTACTGCTAATGATACCGTTGTCGTTACTAAAATCTTGTATATAGTCTCTTATCATCCCCTTCAAGAGCTTGCATACTATTGATTTTTAGGCTAACTGGTCTGTAATTCCAAGATTGGCCCTTTTTTAAATATTGGTGCTACATTGGCTTTTCTCCAATCAGCTGGTACCATTCCAGTCAGTAGACTGTTTGTAAGAATTAGGAACAATGGTCTGGCAATTACTTGACTGAGTTCCTTAAGGACCCTCGGGTGCAAGCCATCTGGTCCAGGGGACTTGCTAGTGTTAAGTTTTTCAATTCTATTTCTAATTCTGTCTTCTGTAAACCAAGAGGGTGCTTCCTGTGACATGTCATGAGGATAAACATTGCAAATTTGGTTACTGAAGCCCCCCGATTCCCTTGTGAAGACTGAGGTGAAGAATAAATTCTATACCTTCGCCATCACTCCATCCTTAGTAATAAGGTTCCATTCATCATTCTTTATGGAACCAATATGATCTGACCTCTCTTTCTTACAATTCATGTACTTAAAGAATTTCTTGGGATTTTTTTTACTCTCCTCCACTATGTGCCTTTCAAGTTCTTCTTAGCCACCCTGATTTCACCCTTACATTTCTTGTTGCATTCTTTGTGAAGTTGGAATGCTGCTGATGATACCTTAGCCTTGTAATTTTTGAAGGCCTTCTCCTTTGCTTTTATATGCATTTTTATGTTGGCGTTAAGCCACCCATACCCATTTATTAGCTCTTTTATATATATTTCCCAATGGGTTGCACTGGCTAATGCCCTTATTTAATATGCCCTTAAAGTACACCCATTTTTCCTCTGTGTTCTTTGTTCCTAGGATTTTATCCCATTTAATATCTTCTAGCAAGGCTCGTAGTTTAGGGAATATTTTTGTAAAATGTGAAAGATGATGTTACACCGCAAGAATCGTGAGAGAATCGTGATCTTTATTCTAAGCAAAAAAATAGTGATTCTCATTTTAGCCAGAATCGTGCAGCTCTAGCTAAAATGTTTGCTTTACAAATAAAAAGAAGTGCATTTAAAAAAAAATATGAACTTTGCAGAATTAAACCTGCAAAAAATTATAGCAGGCCAGATTTTGCTCAACCAGTCAGTTTTTAATGTGGTTGTAAACCTTTCCATATACCCAGTGAAGTGACTGGCCCAGGTGATACACAGAAATTAAACAATTCTTCCTACGTAAGCTATGCTTGTTTATCTGCAGCCCTCTCTGCTGTACAGCTGTTCAAAGTACTCAGATCAAGGAATATTAATGCATTTCTAGGAGGCAGGGGGTGGGGATTGATTGTCACACACTGCATGGCACACAGCACAGAGCTTAGTGTACTCTGAGACCTGAGTGGAGAAAATGGGCATACCTCTACACTCAAATGAAAACATACATAGCTGAGGCTGTCAATCATCTGCTGTATGCTGGGGGGGGGGGGGGGGGCTGGACCATCTATTATGACTGCCTGATGTCAAGATAAACTGTCACAAGTGACTCATTTAGAGGAAGGAAAAAGCAGACAGGATTCACACTATATGGTTTTGATTGAGGCAAGTACACCCTATAGAAGGCTATGCTTTCTCATTTTTCTTTTCAGAGTTTTACAACCACTTTATCTTTTATTCTAACTGTTCAAATGTAAGTCAGTGAAGGTTAAAATCAGATTAAACAATCCGATTGGTTGCTGTGGGGAAACACAAACAGTTCTTATCTCAGAGGCCTCCTACACTGCAAATCCCATGCGACTATTATTCCACAGCATGTGTGTTTTACGTGAATAAAAGTTAAACTCTTTTTTTATATACCTGTGGAGTTTTTACACCAGCTCCAGGGCCAAGAAACAATGATGAGAGTTAACGTTTTCTCCACGCTAGTGATGTAATTTGCATTACATCATTTCAGTGGAGAGATCACATATTAACTTCAAGAAGGCAGGACGCTTTGATTTCCAATGTTTTTCTGGAAAAATTAAATCTACTGCAGTTGTTGGTGTCGTTCTGTTCCTGTAAAATCTGAAACACATACTCATCAAAAAGAAAACATATATAAACAGGATCTAAAGGTGCCAAGTGAGATCCTTCTCTGCTACAAATAATGAAACATATTGTGGTGAATTACAAGCGCTAGTGGCAATGACACTGTTAATATTTATTACAGACATATGCCATTACATTAAAGGCAGGTTATTTAGTTGGAAGAAAATAAAGATTTCCTTTCTGTGAGCCAGGCCTAGAAATGATTAATGCCAAACACTGCATAAGTTATGCTGGATCATACCTAAGAGATAAAGAAGAAAGGTGCAACGAGAATATAGTGCCATAAAACTGCAAAACTATACTTTTTTTTAACTATTTGGTGCCCAGTGGATTACAACTTGTGTTATTATACTGTTATACTGACATTGAGCTATTCCTTTTTATGACAAATGCAACTTAAAGGAACTACCTGCCATGTCATTTCGTAAATGTAAATATGAATGTGCCTCCGCATATGTCAAATAGCCTTCTTAGCAAAGTATGGATTACAAATACATGTGTGATTATTGTAAGTCATGCATTCAGACACTGTAGCCAGTGTTTTATAGTTAGCAGTATATTCATTACTACAAATTAGCATAAATATTATATTACCGTGAGCTAAAAATTAATAAGATGTATTCTAACATAGCTTTAACCACTTGAGCCCCGGACCATTATGCTGCCTAAGGACCAGAGGTCTTTTTCCAATTTGGCACTGCGTCGCTTTAACTGCTAATTGCGCGGTCATGCAATGCTGTACCCAAACGAAATTTGCGTCCTTTTCTTCCCACAAATAGAGCTTTCTTTTGATTGTATTTGATCACCTCTGCCGTTTTTATTTTTTGCGCTATAAACGGAAAAAGACCGAAAATTTTGAAAAAAAATGATATTTTCTACTTTTTGTTATAAAAAAAATCCAATAAACTCAATTTTAGTCATACATTTAGGCCAAAATTTATTCGGCCACATGTCTTTGGTAAAAAAAAAGTTAATAAGCGTATATTTATTGGTTTGCGCAAAAGTTATAGCGTCTACAAACTAGGGTACATTTTCTGGAATTTACACAGCTTTTAGTTTATGACTGCCTATGTCATTTCATGAGGTGCTAAAATGGCAGGGCAGTACAAAACCCCCCCAAATGACCCCATTTTGGAAAGTAGACACCCCAAGGAAATTGCTGAGAGGCATGTAGAACCCATTGAATATTTATTTTTTTTGTCCCAAGTGATTGAATAATGACAAAAAAAAAAAAAAAAAAAAATATTTACAAAAAGTTGTCACTAAATGATATATTGCTCACACAGGCCATGGGCCTATGTGGAATTGCACCCCAAAATACATTCAGCTGCTTCTCCTGAGTATGGGGATACCACATGTGTGGGACTTTTTGGGAGCCTAGCCACGTACGGGGCCCCGAAAACCAATCACCGCCTTCAGGATTTCTAAGGGCATAAATTTTTGATTTCATTCCTCACTACCTATCACAGTTTTGAAGGCCATAAAATGCCCAGATGGCACAAAACCCCCCCAAATGACCCCATTTTGGAAAGTAGACACTCCAAGCTATTTGCTGAGAGGCATGTTGAGTCCATGGAATACTTTCTTTTTTGACACAAGTTGCGGGAAAGTGACGATTTTTTTTTTTTTTGCACAAAGTTGTCACTAAATGATATATTTCTCACACAGGCCATGGGCATATGTGGAATTGCACCCCAAAATACATTTAGCTGCTTCTCCTGAGTATGGGGATACCACATGTGTGGGACTTTTTGGGAGCCTAGCCGCATACGGGGCCCCGAAAACCAAGCACCGCCTTCAGAATTTCTAAGGGCATAATGTTGTGATTTGACTCCTCACTACCTATCACAGTTTTGAAGGGCATAAAATGCCAAGATGGCACAAAACCCCCCCAAATGACCCCATTTTGGAAAGTAGACACCCCAAACTATTTGCTGAGAGGCATGTTGAGTCCATGGAATATTTTATATTTTGACACAAGTTGCGGGAAAGTAACACTTTTTTTTTTTTTTGCACAAAGTTGTCACTAAATGATATATTGCTCAAACATGCCATGGGCATATGTGGAATTACACCCCAAAATACATTCTGCTGCTTCTCCTGAGTATGGGGATACCACATGTTTAGGACTTTTTGGGAGCCTAGCCGCGTACGGGGCCCCGAAAACCAATCACCGCCTTCAGGATTTCTAAGGGCATAAATTTTTGATTTCATTCCTCACTACCTATCACAGTTTTGAAGGCCATAAAATGCCCAGATGGCACAAAACCCCCCCCAAATGACCCCATTTTGGAAAGTAGACACTCCAAGCTATTTGCTGAGAGGCATGTTGAGTCCATGGAATACTTTCTTTTTTGACACAAGTTGCGGGAAAGTGACAATTTTTTTTTTTTTTTGCACAAAGTTGTCACTAAATGATATATTTCTCACACAGGCCATGGGCATATGTGGAATTGCACCCCAAAATACATTTAGCTGCTTCTCCTGAGTATGGGGATACCACATGTGTGGGACTTTTTGGGAGCCTAGCCGCATACGGGGCCCCGAAAACCAAGCACCGCCTTCAGGATTTCCAAGGGCATAATGTTGTGATTTGACTCCTCACTACCTATCACAGTTTTGAAGGCCATAAAATGCCAAGATGGCACAAAACCCCCTCAAATGACCCCATTTTGGAAAGTAGACACCCCAAACTATTTGCTGAGAGGCATGTTGAGTCCATGGAATATTTTATTTTTTGACACAAGTTGCGGGAAAGTGACAATTTTTTTTTTTTTTTTTTTGCACAAAGTTGTCACTAAATGATATATTGCTCAAACATGCCATGGGCATATGTGGAATTACACCCCAAAATATATTCTGCTGCTTCTCCTGAGTATGGGGATACCACATGTGTGGGACTTTTTGGGAGCCTAGCCGCATACGGGGCCCCGAAAACCAAGCACCGGCTTCAGGATTTCTAAGGGCGTTAAGTTGTGATTCCACTCCTCACTGCCTATCACAGTTTTGAAGGCCATAAAATGCCAAGATGGCAAAAACCCCCCCCAAATGACCCCATTTTGGAAAGTAGACACCCCAAGCTATTTGCTGAGAGGCATGGTGAGTATTTTGCAGCTCTCATTTGTTTTTGAAAATGAAGAAAGACAAGAAAAATGTATTTTTTTTTTCTTTTTTCAATTTTCGAAAGTTTGTGACAAAAAGTGAGGTCTGCAAAATACTCACTATACCTCTCAGCAAATAGCTTGGGGTGTCTATTTTCCAAAATGGGGTCATTTGGGGGGGGGTTGTGCCATCTGGGCATTCCATGGCCTCCGAAACTGTGCTAGGCAGTGAAGAGTGAAATCAAAAATTTACGCCCTTAGAAAGCCTGAAGGCGGGGCTTGTTTTTCGGGGTCCCGTGCGCGGCTAGGCTCCCAAAAAGTCCCACACATGTGGTATCCCCATACTCAGGAGAAGCAACAGAATGTATTTTGGGGTATAATTTCACATATTCCCATGGCATGTTTGAGCAATATATCATTTAGTGACATCTTTGTGCAAAAAAAAAAAAAAAAAAAAAAAGATTTGTCTCTTTCCCGCAACTTGTGTCACAATATAAAATATTCCATGGACTCGACATGCCTCTCAGCAAATAGCTTGGGGTGTCTACTTTCCAAAATGGGGTCATTTGGTGGGGTTTTGAACTGTCCTGGCATTTTATGCACAACATCTAGAAGCTTATGTCACACATCACCCACTCTTCTAACCACTTGAAGACAAAGCCCTTTCTGACACTTATTGTTTACATAAAAAAATAATTTTTTTTTGCAAGAAAATTACTTTGAACCCCCAAACATTATATATTTTTTTAAAGCAAATGCCCTACAGATTAAAATGGTGGGTGTTTCATATTTTTTTTTCACACAGTATTTGCGCAGCGATTTTTCAAACGCATTTTTGGGGGAAAAAACACACTTTTTAAAATTTTAATGCACTAAAACACACTATATTGCCCAAATGTTTGATGAAATAAAAAAGATGATCTTAGGCCGAGTACATGGATACCAAACATGACATGCTTTAAAATTGCGCACAAACGCGCAGCGGCGACAAAATAAATACATTTTTAAAAGCCTTTAAAAGCCTTTACAGGTTACCACTTTAGATTTACAGAGGAGGTCTACTGCCAAAATTACTGCCCTCGATCTGACCTTCGCGGTGATACCTCACATGCATGGTGCAATTGCTGTTTACATTTGACGCCAGACCGACGCTTGCGTTCGCCTTTGCGCGAGAGCAGGGGGGGACAGGGGTGCTTTTTTTTTTTTTTTTTTTTTTCTTTATTATTTTTTTGCTTTTTTATCTTATTTTTAAACTGTTCCTTTCATTTTTATTTTTTTTTAATTAATTTTATTGTTATCTCAGGGAATGTAAATATCCCCTATGATAGCAATAGGTAGTGACAGGTACTCTTTTTTTAAAAAATTGGGCTCTATTAGACCCTAGATCTCTCCTCTGCCCTCAAAGCATCTGACCACACCAAGATCGGTGTGATAAAATGCTTTCCCAATTTCCCAATGGCGCTGTTTACATTCGGCGAAATCTAAGTCATGAAATGCTCGTAGCTTCCGGTTTCTTAGGCCATAGAGATGTTTGGAGCCATTCTGGTCTCCGATCAGCTCTGTGGCCAGCTGGCTGAATCACCGGCTGCATTCTCAGGTTCCCTGTTGGGACAGGAAAGCCAGAGAAAAACACGGAAGACGGTGGGGGAGGGGGGGCATTCCCTCCCACTGCTTGCAAAAGCAGTCTAGAGGCTAATTAGCCGCTAGGATTGCTTTTACATGAAAGCCGACCGCTGGCTGAAAAGAATGATACCAAGATGATACCTAAACCTGCAGGCATCATTCTGGTATAACCACTCAAAGTCCAGCAACATACCAGTACGTTGCTGGTCCTTGTTAGGCATATATTGTAAACTTTTTTTTCATGCAGCCTGTGGGCTGAACGAAAAAAAGATATTGATCGGTGGGTATGCCCACCATTAGAATACCTCCCTTCATCCACCCACTTCTAATGATGGGCATACATGCACCATTTATATATGCCGAAGCATGGGGGCATCCTCCCGCAAAAGGCAGGAGCAAATCGCTCCTCCACCCACTACTGCCCCCACGCTTCAGCATATATGCTGAAGTATGTAACTGTGGTGGTGAAATCACCTCCGACAGCGTTGGAGTCACGGCTTTATATATCGTGGGAGCAAACGCTGTTGCTGTCAAGATAAATAAATCCGCGCTGCAACTGAATGGCGTACCTGCTAAGCAAATGATGGTTAACAATAAAACAAAGCAACATTACAGTATAACAGTAAGACTTACCATACCTGCAAAGCAAATACAAAAAAAAAAATAGTAAAAAATAAAACATTTAACGCAACCTGTGCCTAAAATATATATATGCCGAAGCATGGGGGCATCCTCCCGCAAAAGGCAGGAGCAAATCGCTCCTCCACCCACTTCTGCCCCCACGCTTCGGCATATATGCTGAAGTATGTAACTGTGGTGGTGAAATCACCTCCGACAGCGTTGGAGTCACGGCTTTATATATCGTGGGAGCAAACGCTGTTGCTGTCAAGATAAATAAATCCGCGCTGCAACTGAATGGCGTACCTGAAAACAATAAAATGGTTACCAACAAAACACAGTAAACGGTAAAGTATGAAAAATCTGAAAAGGAAACATGGTAAAACATAATAACAATAAAACATTGCAGAATAGAATAGAGTAAAAAAGAGAAGAACAATAGAGAGAGAATAGAGAGAGAGAGAACAATAAAACAACAACTATTTTTGGTTTTTTTTATTTTATATTTTTTTTTGTGTTTTTATTTTTTTTAATTTTTTTTAATTTTATTTTTTTACACTTTTTTTTAGTAACTTTTAACTTTTGTAACTTTTGTTCCAGGTTTGGGTCTCTCAAAATGCAATGGCATCTTGGGAGACCCTGTGTTAGTGTGCCTAGTCTGTGCAGTGCTGAACCCTACGCTAATACTCAACTAATGTATGGTAGCGTTCAAAGCATTCACCCATGCAAAGACCAGGATTGCCAGGACAGGAGGGACAATAAGTCCGGGTGTCACGCCTAAATCCGCGCTTGCTGCAGACACGACATCTTTTTTGGGGGGCTCGTTGGGTAGGGGTACTCGGGATGGCATAAATAAAATGCCGCTCATGCAGCCGGCTTACTGCATTTGGTTGGGGATGGTGAGGTAGAGCACCGTCTGGAAACAGAAGGGCTCTGACGATCTCTTCCTGGAATTTAAGGAAGGATC
This sequence comes from Lithobates clamitans, assembly GCA_037952925.1. Classification (NCBI taxonomy): domain Eukaryota; kingdom Metazoa; phylum Chordata; class Amphibia; order Anura; family Ranidae; genus Lithobates; species Lithobates clamitans. The sequence goes on along the minus strand of JBBGZY010000399.1, from coordinate 10,784,328 downwards.
CAGTCCGTCCTGAAGCTCTGTATAGCACATGAGCATTCAGCAAAGCCAATTGAAATAAGTATACAGACACTTTTTTGTACCAGCGTCTGGCCTTACGGGCAACTAAGTACGGCGCCAACAACTGGTCGTTGAGGTCCACCCCTCCCATATTAAGGTTGTATTCGTGGACACAGAGGGGTTTCTCCACAACACCAGTCGCCGTAGAAATTTGGGTCGTCGTGTCTGCATGAAGGGAGGTGAGAACGAAAACATTCTTCTTATCCCTCCACCTCATAGCGAGCAAATTATTATACTTCAAGCAGGCTCTCTCCCCCAGCCTAAGACGGGAATCTACAAGCCGCTGGGGAAAGCCCCGGCGATTAGGTCGCACGGTGCCACATGCTCCAATCTGCTGATCAAACAAGTGACTAAAAAGTGGCACGCTCGTATAATAATTGTCCACGTACAAGTGGTACCCCTTTCCGAATAAGGGTGACACCAAGTCCCACACTATCTTGCCAGCGCTTCCTATGTAGTCAGGGCAGTTTGTCGGCTCTACGTGACTATCTTTGCCCTCGTAAACCATAAATCTATATGTATAGCCTGTGGCCCTGTCACAGAGCTTATACATCTTGACCCCGTATCTGGCACGCTTGCTGGGAAGGTACTGTTTGAATGACAAGCGGCCAGAAAACTTAATCAGGGACTCATCAACGCAGACAACTTGATGGGGGGTAAACAAGTCTGCAAAACGTTGGTTGAAGTGGTTTACGAGGGGCCGAATTTTGTAGAGCCGATCGTATGCAGGGTCTCCACGAGGACGACAGAGTTCATTGTCGTTGAAGTGCATGAACCGCAAAATCTGCTCGTATCGTGCCCTGGCCATGGAAGCAGAGAACAAGGATGAATGGTAAATTGGGTCAGTGGACCAATATGACCGCAACTTACTCTTTTTATTCAGGGGGAAGTACGGGTGCTGCAGAAGTGGAAGGTTCCCAATTCGGATTGGCCAATGCAGCAGGAAGGGCACTATGGGCACGACGGGCCTGTCTTTGTCTTCTTGGTGGCAGCGGGACACTACTACTGCTTGCCACCTCGCCAGCTTGAACTGCACTTATGGGACTCGCCACGTCACCACGTGATACTGCAGTGCTGGATGTACGACCAGGGTGTACTAAGCCGCTGGTGCTTGCCAGTTCACCAGAAGGAGTAGCGGCGCTAGTACTGCTCTGCTCCATACGAGAGTCCTGCGGTTCTTGCACTTCAAGGACAGCATAAGTTCGGGGTCTGGTACGCCTGACCCTAGCAGGGACCACAACTCTGTCGTCAGAGCTATCTGTCATGGAGCCGCTGTCCTCTACAGGTTCGTATTCTGAGCCTGAACTTGACAGATGAGTGACTTCCTCTTCACTATCTGTCATACTCAGAATCCTGTAGGCCTCTTCACTAGTGTACCTTGGATTTGCCATTTTGGCCTCTAAATTTAGGGGTACACTAGTGAGACTCACAGGCAAAAAAGCTCCTGACTGTTGGCGACTGTATCAAAACGCTACCAAAAAACTGTTAGCGATCGCAGGGATCAGGCCTGACTCTGCGACCGCTGCAGTTATGTGTGCTTAGTGTTTTGTAAGTGTCAGTAATCGATCGATACTGCACTTGGGTGGGCTGGGCAGGGCTGGGCCGAGGAGCAAAACGCAGGTGCTAGCAGGTATCTGGGCTGATCCCGCTAACACTGCGTTTCAGGGAACCCTAAACTGCTGGGGAGTATAGATCTGATCGGATCAGATATCGATCCGTTCAGATACTATAGCACTAAGGGAGGTGTATGCTGCGTGCGTGGGTTTTAGCTGTACTGGCGCTAACCTGACGCTGCCTGGGGCGACGCAGACCTTATCAGATCCTAAAAACTATAAATCTATCACCGCCGGGCAATTAGGGGGTTAAACCTTTATAGGGTAATAAACGGCGGGTGCCCTAAAACTATAATAAACTGTAATAAACTGTAATAAACTACAAAAAACAAACTATCTAACCAGCGTCACCCGTAACACTTATACGGTGATCGCTGGTGAAAGGGTTAACTAGGGGGCAATCAGGGGGTTAAAACCTTTAGCAGGTAGTATATGGGGGTCCCTGTCGCTATAAAACACTGACAGCGAACCTATATACTTACCTCCCTAAACTAGCGTCACCTGTGTCACTAATACAGCGATCAGAAAAACGATCGCTTAGCGACACTGGTGACGGGGGGTAATCAAGGGGTTAACTTTTATTAGGGGGGGTTTTGGGGGTACCCTGGACCTAAGGGGGGGTACCCTAGACCTAAAGGGGGCTAACCTAACTGCCCTAAAACTTTTAACTGACACAAACTGACACCAATGCAAAAAAAAAAAAAAATGCTATTGGTGTCAGAGTGACAGGGGGTACAGGGGGGTGATCAGGGGGTGATCGGGGGGTGATGGGGGGTGACAAGTGTGCCTGGCGTGTTCTACTGTTAGTGTAGTGTTGTGCAGACTTACTTGATGTCTTCTCTCCTCGGCGCGGCGACGAAAAGACCGGCTCAAGGAGAGATGACATCACTTCCTTTCCCTCTGTTTACATTACAGAGGGAAGGAAGCATTTTCATTCGCCGGGAGCGATCGGGAGGGGGTGGCCAACAATGGATGGCCTCCCCCTGACCTTTGATCGCCCGGGAAGAAATGGCGACCGCCTCGGGCACCGGGGGGGGGACCGATCGGTCCCCCCACCCGCGGAAGGCAAATCACGTACCCTGTACGTGATTTTGCCTGTCCGTGCCACCTTGCCGACGTACATCGGCGTGAGGCGGTCGTCAAGTGGTTAAAGCTGATCTCTATGTTTTGAAGAAGTTTCATTCCCAGTTCACATTGACGCGATTTGCCATCCATGTTCCTCTGAGCTCTGTAGTTCCTCTGTAATAGGCTGCTGAACTTGCTGAAAAAACATTATTGCCTGCTGACTTCCTGTTTGTAAGACCGCTGGCTGCTATCCCTCTCCTCAGCTCAGCCAGCGGTCTGATGCGCCCCATGTCAGTCCTCTGAAAGCCGAGCAGGAGGAAGCAGACATGTTGTGGGCAGAGGGAGTCTCACAGCCCCCGGTCTGTGCCACCCATGGAGGAGTGTCCTCCTTCGCCTCTCTCCCCCTTTCTACTCCTCTGCCCCTGCCAGTCACCGCCCCCCACTCCACCTCCTCTCCGTCTCCCTCCACTCTGTCCCTGCTGCACCATGCAGAGTGGGGATTATCATCAGTATTTACTTGTATGACACATCGGGGATCTCCCACTGTGTCCGGTATTTTATATGAGAACACCGATGCTGATGTCCCACCCCCCACCCCCCCCCGTGGTTAAAGGGACAGTGCACTGTCAATCATAATAAGGTCGGGGGGTTGGGCATCAGCACTCGGCATTCACACATACAATACTGGACACTGCAGAAGATCCCTGCTGTGTATATACAAGTAAATACTGATGATAATCCCCGCTCTGCACTGGTGGTCCCTGACAAGTGGCACTGGTGGTCTCTGACAATTGGCACTGGTGGTCCCTGACATGGGGTCGCTGACATTTGGCACTGGTGGACACTGATAAGCTGCATTGGCTTGCATTTATATTAAATTAATATTATATTAATATGCATTTATATTAAAATGCTTTGCATCTATAAGGCTGTAACATATCATACCGTGTGTTATGTATGGCTGGCTGGCTGCAGAATGAGGGGTGTGATTTATGTTGAACTGGGCGAGTTCACATTTACATGTACAAGTCTAGCGTACCTCCCACATTCACTCCCATCCCAAAGATTCATGGGAAATGTAGTCTGATTACAGTTAGAGATAGAGAAGAGGATATGATGCAATCACTGTTCTAACACCTCCTCTTGGGCAGAATACAGGCTGCATTTTTTAAATAAAAAAACTGACTTCCTGAAAACCTAATCAGACATATCTCTTAAACGGTAAGAAATTTCACAAATTTGATAACTGTTTAGTGTTTTGTGTCGGGGGGTATACTAATGGGGGATTTTTTGAAAATCACGCCCCGAGTTCAATCCCGGAGTTTAATTGAAACTCTATCCTACAGAATGTTTCTATCGGAAATTCCGACCGTGTGTAGGCTCCATCACACATTTTCCATCGGATTTCCATCCGACACACAAAGTTTGAGAGCAGGATATAAAATTTTCCGACAACAAAATCCGTTGTCGGAAATTCCGATCGTGTGTACACAAATCCGACGGACAAAGTGCCACGCATGCTCAGAATAAATAAAGAGATAAAAGCTATTGGCCACTGCCCCGTTTATAGTCCCGACGTACGTGTTTTACATCACCGCGTTTAGAACGATCGGATTTTCCGACAACTTTGTGTGACCGTGTGTATGCAAGACAAGTTTGAGTCAACATCTGTCGGAAAAAATCCTAGGATTTTGTTGTCGGAATGTCTGAACAAAGTCTGACCGTGTGTACGGGGCATATATGTATACGCTTTGTCATTATTATATCTTTGAATAAAAATATTGAAAGATATAAAACTTTATGTTCAAGGTAGCATTCTGTTACTATAATGGTAGATCATAACATTGATCTCAGTCTGATGCACCTCCCTACCTGATTTATCTTGCACTCTCCCTGTAACCCGGTGCCTCTCACTTGAATATGCACATCTTGTATTCTGCTGTTTTCAAGTGCTGACTCCCTTTGTAAGCCTTATGCCCCATACACACGGTCGGATTTTCCGATGGAAAATGTGTGATAGGACCTTGTTGTCGGAAATTCCGACCGTGTGTAGGCTCCATCACACATTTTCCATCGGATTTCCTTCCGACACACAAAGTTTGAGAGCAGGATATAAAATTTTCCGACAACAAAATCCGTTGTCGGAAATTCCGATCGTGTGTACACAAATCCGACGGACAAAGTGCCACGCATGCTCAGAATAAATAAAGAGATAAAAGCTATTGGCCACTGCCCCGTTTATAGTCCCGACGTACGTGTTTTACATCACCGCGTTTAGAACGATCGGATTTTCCGACAACTTTGTGTGACCGTGTGTATGCAAGACAAGTTTGAGTCAACATCTGTCGGAAAAAATCCTAGGATTTTGTTGTCGGAATGTCTGAACAAAGTCTGACCGTGTGTACGGGGCATATATGTATACGCTTTGTCATTATTATATCTTTGAATAAAAATATTGAAAGATAAAAAACTTTTTGCTTCACTAATATGTGCAACAGCTGTGTGCACATCTTATTATTATGATGATAATAATGATAATCATGCCATGCACTTGTAGAATTTAGCTTGAAAACATTTATTTTTGAAACTTTCCTTCACTTTTCTTATAGCTAATGGGGACACATTGATGTTCACTTTTGTATGGTCAAAGGTGGAAAATTTTTGTTGTTTCTTATCTGAACAAACAAAATAAATCATGGCTGTTAGTATGGTCCTCATTTCTGAAAAACATATTTTATTGTATTTGCATAGGCTCAAATAGCAAACATTAAAATTCTATACATTGGTATGACAATCAAACAAAAATTTATTTCAGTTGAATGAAAGTCCTTTGAGTTAATGGTGGGCTCAACAAATGCTCTGTTGAAAAATCTTTTATGTACAATTCTGTGAAAATCTAGTGTATGGCCAGCATATGTGATCTATATGTAAAATATGTGACACTTGCACCTTGGTGACGTGGGTTAGTTATTTTGGGCCGCTTCTGTGAGTACTGTCCCCCCTTGGAAAGGGAACAGAAAAATGGTAAAATTGACTGAACAGCTCTTGCCTCACCACACCTATAAATCCTGAATCCCTAACACACCACTTCAGGCACGGACGTTGGAACATACACTGATCTGCAGACAATGTAATCCTACACAAGCCGATAGTCGCACGGGGGTCAAATATTTGAGTAGTTATTTACAGCATTTTAACAAGGATATTTTAATAGTAAGATGCCAATGTTCAATAAAAGTTTGAAGGATCTTACACGATGAGGAGTCCTTTTTTCATATCTTATATTCCTGCACACCCTGGTCCATGAGCGCTACAGTAGGAGGCGAGACATCATAGCGAGAGTACCCAGTGGATACCGTGGTGAGATAGGTTCCTCCCCAAGAGACCTAAAAGCACAGTTGACTCCTTCTTACCATAAGGTAAAGGAGTCCAACCTATCCGGTGAGTGGGGAACTATATAGCCTCACAAGAGAAGGATTAAAAGTCAACATTGGAGCACGGAGCACAAGAGCACTTTTAAAGATTTGATTTGCACATGTATAATCAAGTGTTGTTTTTATCAGTGTTTTTAACAGTCACTAATTTTAGTAGCTACAAGTCAATATTTAATTAATTTATTAACTTATTCATCAATTGGTATTTATCGGTTTCATCAGTCACATATTAACAGGATTATATATTTATTTAATATTTATTGGGGGGAACAAATAATTATTTGTCCAGGCACAGGCACAGAGTAATCACATATGGAATAATTTAATCATTTATAGGTGTGGTGAGGCAAGCGCTGTTCAGTCACCTTTACCATTTTTCTGTTTCCTTTCCAAGGGGGACAGTCAACATTACCATATGTGATCTATATGTCAAGACTAAAGCTGGCCACAGATGGATGAGAATTTGTCAGATTAAGCAGGGACCGGCTGAATTACGATCTGCGTGTGACCCTCCCTGTTTGACACAAGTCAATCATTATATCAACCTTAAACGTAAAACTTGTTTTAGTGGGAGCCGCTATCGAAATATATCTTGTGTGGATGGAGGAATCTGTTCATTTTTTTAAATTCAGCACCCTGGCTGAATGAAAAGAAAAATCTATCTATGGGAAACTATACTGTATACCTAACAAATCAGCCATAAAATACACTACAAATTTGACTACATACTGTATGACTTATAATAATGCAAAAAGTATCAGACTTTCGCAACTTTTAATCCTGAATACTGGACTTGAACAATACTCTCAATAAAAAAAGTGTGCTGTCCCTTTAAATATCCAGCAAACCAAATAACATTAATATCTAAAAGTTATATTAATCAAAAAATAAAATGAAATATTTTTTGATTGATAATACTTTTAGGTATTAATTTTATTTGGTTTGCTCAATATTTAAAGGGACAATGCACTTTTTTTTATTGAGAATACTGTGTGACCCACTGAAATGCATATGGACAGTTGAATTTTCAAAAAAGGACAACATTTTAGATACTTTGCTAATACTAAGGATGAGCTTTGGGTTCGGGTCAAATACAACCTGTTCCCATTTGGACGAACCACTGAACAAATTGGCTGTTTTTGGCCAGTTCACCCATGTGAATCCCAGACTGCTATCTATATACAAACCAGTTAGGGATCTGTCATGTTGAGGCGACAGCTCTAAATAACAGAACCCTAGAAAGCTAGAGCTTTTAAACAAACCAGCCTGGGGTTTCTGGGTGAAGTCATTGACCAAATATGGTCATGAGCACATTTCCTCAATGAAGTTACCCATGATCCATGACTTGTTTGTTTACAGACAAAAGCCACCTGGGGAATCTGTCATTTTGTAGTCATAGTGTGTCAGGACAACATCGTTAGGTGGCGTATTGTCATCTGGATGTCGTCTGGATCATCATGATTAATGCTGGATGTGCACCCCTGGACAACATTATTGATGATGGATATGCATTGTGGGGCATTGTTTTTTTTAATTTGCAGGAAAAGACTTTACCATGGTGTGTATGTTTTTACAATTTTGGGGGGGACAAAGTAATAAGGGATACACAGGTAACGTGTATCCATTCCCCTAGAAGGAACCCGATATCTGCCCACCCCCTTCTAAATAGGGTTTCCAAATTCCAATAAATTCCCCAAGCCCCCATATCCTTGTACCATCCTATAAACTTCAATAGGGTTCTGCACTATGTTTGGGGTTTGCAGACTTTTCTCCAGTTTGCTGAACATCCTGCAATTCGAACTTTGGCTGGTTGGCTCATCCCTTACTATTACCCATCAACAGAATATTATTTAAGCTGAACAGACATCTGTAAGAGAGTTGATATGTCAGCATACAAATATGAGCACACATTGAGGCAATCACATAAAGGATAATATAGCAGGAAACAAATATGAGTCTGATTTCTTTCATTACACAGTTTTTGTCTGTTTTGTCACGCTGTTTCTCATGAGCTGTTGTTTGAAGTTAAATTGAATACTTTACCATATATCAAAGATATCTATATTGTTATTGGAGGAGCAAGAACAAAATAACAGTCTTCATCCTAAAGAAAAAAATCTGTACATTAATCGTCCTCACTTGAACTACTGCGGTTGAACCAGCTTTTTGCAAGAGATGGAGATTGCTGTCATCTGGCATTCTAATAATGCAAATGGACCATACTGTTTTCGGACTTTACATTACTAAACCTTGTATTTACTTTCAGCTGATATGGCCCAAATTGGTTACTAAAATTGAACATCTATGAGAAAAAAAACTATATGTGAGTATTTTTTGAGTATATCAGAACTGAATATTTTTAAAAATAAAGGTAATATATCTGGAAGTAAACACCAAAAATTACCATGCTACTCTATGCAATGATGATAAAACTCTGTTAAATAACATAAAAAGCTGCAGTCCTAAAGTGAGGCGTGCACATACTAGACAAAAATAATCAAAAAAGACTGCACTAGAAAAAATGACATGTGATGTAACTAAACAAACATGATTAAGTTAATAAATAAATACAATTCATCGAGTGTTAAAAAATAATAATTAGACACAAAAAATCTATTGAAAGTAAGTAAAAATAAAAGTGACTGAAAAATGAAAGTCCCAAATAAAGTTGAAAAAAGTGACTAAATATGGAAAAAATAGTCAAAAAGCAGACAGTCCTTGGAGCCAAGGCAGATATAATAGGTGATCGTAGACGTAAAACACCCAGTGAGGAATCCTCCACCTATTAAGATGTACGCTAACCAGAGGTAAGCTGTAAATCAGCTTACTAGTGGACATCCACTCAGGGGAAATCAGCTCCTCAAGTCTCCTCACAGGAAAGGGGCAGACAGGATCTCTCAATGCAATAGATTCAATCCGCATATCAGGAGGACCCAGAAGGATAAAACAAATTCTCCATAGTGTAAAACTGTATATCATTTATTAAGGTAAAAAGATGATCACACTTACATGTAAAATCACGATAAGAGGCACATAAGATGTACAACAGCTGGCCGGCTCGCATGCACCCGTTCAAAACGAATAAGGATAAAACGATGACGTCAGCGCGTCAACCTTCCGACGTACGTTTCGTCCTATTGGACGACGTCATGGGAACGGGCGACGCACTGACTCATCGCTATATATAGACCAGAAACCGAAACCAAACCTCGCTCTGAAGCTCAGATGGCGTCACCGCACCATCCTACATAGAAGCAGGAAGTGTGTGACCTATAATAATGAAATGGGCAGACGGCACTTCCGCCAATACTCTCAGACCCCTCCAGCGCTGACAAGACTAGAATGATCGAAGGATCACACCAAATAAACTGGGTCAAAAATCAAATTAAAACCGAAATAAACTTATATGTTAAATTTTATGTTGTATGCTTAGAAAGGGTGAAAAAATATAAAAAATAAAAAATGTGAAAAACGAAAGGCGTTCAAAACAATGATGGGGACACGTGTAAGAACTCTCATCCGTTCTCCAGAGGAACGAATGGAGATTACACTGAAAAATAATTTAGACATCATATACAAATAAGTTATAAGGATATAAATACAACTAGAATTGGTGGGAAGCTAGGATACCACTCTAAAAGTGGTTATGGATAATGAAATACTAACCCCCACTAGAGATTCAGAGCGAGTGAACAGAATGTGATGTATATAGTGGTTAAACACTTCATAATATTAACAATATTAACATATGGTGGTAATTAAAATGAAGATATACTGTTAAGTGTTATTAATACATCACCCCTCGCTCATAATTCACTGAGAAGAGTATAACGTAATAAAAAATATATAAATTAAAAAATAAATAACAGTGATCAACTTTCAATGTAATTAATCATGAGTTGTCCAAAAACGCGTTCAGATCTACATCTACATTGAGTCCAAAGGGGGTGTAGCACTTCAGTCTGTGTATCCAGGTCATTTCAAGCCTAGAGATCCCACGTATAATAGACCCCCCCCTCCAATGTGGGGTGTATCTATCAATACCAAGAAAAATGGTTTTCCTAGGGTCTCGGTTGTGTACCTCAAGATAATGTCTGGAGACCGGATGTTTGGGGAAACCAGTTAGAATGTTGGTGATATGCTCGTTGAGTCTTACAGATAGGGGGCGTTTGGTCCTCCCCACGTATTGTAATCCACAAGGACATTGGAGAAGGTACACCACCCGCTCTGTGGAGCATGTAATAAATGATCTAATTTCAAACTCTGTTGAAGTACTGGTGGAAATGAACTTATGAGTTCTTCTATGGGTGCATCCACTAAGAGAGCACACCCTACACTTCCTGCATTGATAGAATCCAATCATATATTCAAAAAATCCCCTCTTGATAGGGGGAGGGTCCAGAATATTCGGGGCCACTCTACCTCTCAGAGAGGGGGCACACTTATATATCACCTGTGGCTTGGCCGGAAGGATGGTACCTAGTATATGATCATTCTTGAGGACATGCCAATGTTTGCCTATCAACTTAGCTACATTCCTATGTTGTAAGGAATAAGTAGTGATAAAGGGGACTGAGGGTGCTCTGCCAACATCAGGTGTCCTAGTCCTAAGTAAACTACCCCTATCGATGGTGGCCACTTCATCCAATGTGCTCTTTAGAGAGGTCTCAGAATAGCCCTTCTCCAAAAAGCGTTCTATTAAGATATTTGCTTGGACTAAAAATTCTCCATGGTCAGAGCAATTACGTTTTAGGCGGATAAGTTGACTTTTCGGCACAGACCTCAGCCAGGTCTCATGATGGCAACTATCGGTCGGTATATAAGAATTCCGATCTGTATTTTTGAAAAAAGTTGCCGTGGTGAACTGCCCATCCTTAACGCCAATCTTAGTTGATCTCCGAATTATGTGGTATCACGGTATATAATGAGGCGACATCAGCTGTCACTAGCCACCAAGATGGACCTGGGGTGTAATTAGAAAGTTTGTTGATCACATGGCGGGTGTCCTTCAGATAGGACGGCATCCCTGTAACCAATGGCTGTAAATAAAAATCTATATACCTGCCCACCCGGGACGATATGGAATCAATTCCACTGACGATGGGGCGTCCCGGGGGGCAGGTAGGATGTTTGTGGATTTTAGGTAAGTAGTAAAGAACCGGGGTGCGCGGGGCCTTGGGAACTAAATAGGATTTCTCCTTGTTATTATCCATAACCACTTTTAGAGTGGTATCCTAGCTTTCCACCAATTCTAGTTGTATTTATATCCTTATAACTTATTTGTATATGATGTCTAAATTATTTTTCAGTGTAATCTCCATTCATTCCTCTGGAGAACTTATTTGTATATGATGTCTAAATTATTTTTCAGTGTAATCTCCATTCATTCCTCTGGAGAACGGATGAGAGTTCTTACACGTGTCCCCATCATTGTTTTGAACGCCTTTCGTTTTTCACATTTTTTATTTTTTTATATTTTTTCACCCTTTCTAAGCATACAACATAAAATTTAACATATAAGTTTATTTCGGTTTTAATTTGATTTTTGACCCAGTTTATTTGGTGTGATCCTTCGATCATTCTAGTCTTGTCAGCGCTGGAGGGGTCTGAGAGTATTGGCGGAAGTGCCGTCTGTCCATTTCATTATTATAGGTCACACACTTCCTGCTTCTATGTAGGATGGTGCGGTGACGCCATCTGAGCTTCAGAGCGAGGTTTGGTTTCGGTTTCTGGTCTATATATAGCGATGAGTCAGTGCGTCGCCCGTTCCCATGACGACGTCCAATAGGACGAAACGTACGTCGGAAGATTGACGCGCTGACGTCATCGTTTTATCCTTATTCGTTTTGAACGGGTGCATGCGAGCCGGCCGGCTGTTGTACATCTTATGTGCCTCTTATCGTGATTTTACATGTAAGTGTGATCATCTTTTTACCTTAATAAATGATATACAGTTTTACACTATGGAGAATTTGTTTTATCCTTCTGGGTCCTCCTGATATGCGGATTGAATCTATTGCATTGAGAGATCCTGTCTGCCCCTTTCCTGTGAGGAGACTTGAGGAGCTGATTTCCCCTGAGTGGATGTCCACTAGTAAGCTGATTTACAGCTTACCTCTGGTAAGCGTACATCTTAATAGGTGGAGGATTCCTCACTGGGTGTTTTACGTCTACGATCACCTATTATATCTGCCTTGGCTCCAAGGACTGTCTGCTTTTTGACTATTTTTTCCATATTTAGTCACTTTTTTCAACTTTATTTGGGACTTTCATTTTTCAGTCACTTTTATTTTTACTTACTTTCAATAGATATTTTGTGTCTAATTATTATTTTTTAACACTCGATGAATTGTATTTATTTATTAACTTAATCATGTTTGTTTAGTTACATCACATGTCATTTTTTCTAGCGCAATATATCTGGAAGCATTATATCCCAACACACAGCTGACTTTAGGTCCAGTTATATGGCTTTAAACTTTTAAAAGATCTCCAACTACTTTCAGACTGGTGGCCAAAAGATATAGCTTGAAAATGTAAAGATTATTTGTTACAGTTAAAGCAATACATCACTTTATTTATTCACATATTCTATTTCACTGCCAAGACTTTTGAAACCATCCTCTCTAGTATTGTTTCCTGCAGATTCAATACTCCAGTTTTGTTACTGCCAGTTCTCTTCTTGATTGAACGATACCTGGTGTACACCACAACTTTTGTACACTAGTAATAATAAAGGGGGGCACAGCCTGTATTTTTTTTCACACTGTCATTGCTTACTATGTAGCATTAGATTTTTATAGAGTGCCAACTGCTTGAACGGTGCTTTACAATATAAAGGAATATAGTACAAATACACTATCATTCTACAATATGGTTAGGAGGGCCCACTTGTGGGGGCTTTTGAGCTGCCTTAATTATAATATGGAATTCAGGATCTGAGGCTTGGCCCCTCAACTATAACATCAGAGCCTGCACAGCAGCAGCAAAAAAATGGCTGGAGACAACCTACTTAAGGACTACCAGCCCACAAGGTTTCTCTCCAAACTGAGACAGTGGTGATCCAACCTCAGAGATTCTCCCAGGTGGACCTACTGAAGGAAGGTACTTCTAGTTGTCTGCCAAGAATGAAACTGGACATGCCGGTGCTGCTTGTGTAGGACACCACAGGATTGGGATGACAATGCTGCCACTGCTGTAAAAAAATGTAATGTTGTAAATGTTGTTACACATAGACAGGAAGTGTTGTGGATTATTTTTTATGTTTAATGTCTCAGGAGCATTCCACAAACTAACCAAAAATTCTTAGAGGCTGGATACACATTCTTCCCTGTGTTTTGCAGTGTACATGGTAATACACATGTATCATTGTGAATGGACCCATATATTTTGCCTATCTTTTTCACACTAAACAACAGTACATATATGTAAACCAGCCAGCTAGGAAAAAATATAGGCATCAAAATAAAGAAAGCAATCAAATAAGTGCAGGGCCTGCATGATTTGGTGTGAAGGGGAGCAAGATATCTGAGAGGTTAGATGTTGTAAAAATAGGTTAAATTAAGGTCACTAACCTGATTGGTGGTTGTGGGCTGGCTGGGAGGAGCTCTAGGGGTAGTCCATGAGTATTGAGGCAGGTCTGACTGAAGATCTGTATGTAGGGTGTATGTGGCATATCCTGCCCACTATGACAGGATGTGGGCTGCTATAAACTTCCTACCAGTTCATGGTTACCCATAGCAATTGCTCTCCAACTCTAACTCTCCTTTAATAGTGGCCTTACTTGGCACCCCATGTGTGCTTAAAATGCCTTCTTCTTCTGATACTGCCATGCACCCCTTAAATAAATTCAGACTAGGCTTAGAACATTTTAAAAACTTTAAACTCTTGTGGCAATGTCCATTCAAACAAAATACAGTCCATCGCTAACTGACTAAACTAAGCATGCCCAGACATACTTTAACAGGTGTAAATCCCTGATTGGTGTCCCCCAAAGCCTGGCAGATTTTTCTGATGTCCGATGTTCTGTGGGACTACATGGCGCAGCAGACCCTTCTCAGCATCCTATGCGTGGCAGTTCTCGGGACCTGGCCTTCCCCCTATTTAAATATGCACGGGAACGGAAGGCATGACCCAAAAACCCAGAAAAGAAGCTTAAACCCAATTAATACCTTCCCAGCCTAGTAGATGAGGAGTGGCCTGGGATCTTTGAAGGTAGTCATGAGGGTGGTGATGTGAAACTGTCGGGAACTAATCTTCCATATGACGGCCTCTATTTAGTGCTGTCACCTTGTAGTAAAGAGGTATTTTATCAATTAGAAGGTGTCAGCAGTTAGTTTCATATTGTCCCTGTGGCAGTGTGATGCAGCTGGGCACCTAACATTTGCAATTGTTTCCACAGAAGCAGGTGTTCTGTTTTGTTCTTAATGTGGTTGTAAACCTTCACATATACCCAGTGACTGACCTTAGGTGATACACAGAGATAAAACAAATCCTCCCACGTGAGTTGTATTTGTTTATCTGCTGTCTTAATTTATAAAGCTTGTCTAAGGTGTCAGAAAAAAAGGAGCCGAGAGATGAAGTTACACTCTGCAGAGCTCAGTGAGGGTAGCTCTGACAGCTGATTGGAGGGACACACTCCTCTGCACACAGCTGGAGGTCCCTCTCCTGTCACCTTTTTTTTCTTGGTGTGAAGAAAACTTGTCAGAAGTGACTCATGAAGATAGCAGAGGAATGGGGCAGCAGACAGCAATCACACTTAGTGCTCTTAATTGAGACAAGAACACACAGAGAGATATGTTTTGTTCATATTTCATGCCTGAGGTTTACAACATCTTTTAAAGTGCCTTCAAAGACCTGCAATCCTATCCAGATTTGATCACTGTTCAGTTATGTAAATGTGTGTTTATAATAAAAGTTCACTAGTTCTGTTTAAAGGAGTTGTAAACCCTCATGTTTTTTTCACCTTAATGCATCCTATGCATTAAGGTGAAAAAACACCTGGCAGTGACCGGCCCCACAGCCCCCCCATTTTACTTACCTGAGCCCTGTTTATTATTATTTAAATACTATAATTATACACACTATTTTCTTGGGATTCAGTGCCATCTACAGGTAAATGCTTATTTTGTCAGTAAAGCCTTCAGCCTGCATGTGAATGATGGATAAGTCATAGCTGACATATTGATCATATGATCAGGAACCACTTGGATTGGTCCCCAATTGTTACTAGAGACCAGAGCTGTCAGTCACAGTTGTGATTTAAAAACACCAGCCACACAGAGGGGGTTATTTACTAAAACTGGAGAGTGCAAAATCTGGTACAGCTCTTCATAGAAAACAATCAGCTTCTAGGTTTTATTGCCAAAGCTTAATTCAACAAGCTGAAGTTGGAAGCTGATTGGCTACCATGTACAGCCGCACCAGGTTCTGAGTGCATCCATTTTAGTAAATCTACCCCAGAGTGTCAGCTGGTGACTCTCAAGGAAAGATGAGTATTAACATATCCCATGTACAGGGTGTATATTCAGATTATAAGCAGAGAGTATGCATTTCCTGAGATATATATGTGGGCTGCTATTGGTGGCTTCTTTCAGAAGATGCTAGTTCCCTGGTTATGCCTGTCTTCAGTACGTCTGAAAAAAAAAATCAAAATTTTAGAAAATGTTTTACATACTGTTACCAGTAAAATAAAGAATCATCATATAATTGGTGTGGCAGAAATCAGGAACACTGGCTGGTGATAGTATGTAAATAATAATAATAATAATAATAATAATAATAATAATAATAGTATTTATTTTTTCACTTTTTAAAATATTTTTTCTTTTTATTACACTTTTTTTTTTTTTTTTACAATTTTTATTTTACATACATTGACCAGAAAAATACAGTGTAACCATAGTATCACGTACTACTCTGGGGAGGTGATCAAGATTTTGTTTTGTTTTTTTTACACACTATGATTGCTTATAACTTATAAAAAAAAAGTTGTTCTGTTATTCCTAAATACAGTGGGTTGGATTTAGTAAAGGCAAATAAACTATTCACTGAGCAAGGGAAGTTGCATCTTGCAAGGGAATTCACCCCAGAACTTAGTGAATGAGGTGAGGTTCTATTGATTTCCATCATCCAATCATGTGCAAGCAAAAATGCTGTTTCTATATATCTTCTCTGCACATTAATTGGGTATTCTTTGCAAAGGGAAACATTACCACATTCTCTAAGCTATGAAAAAAACTTCCTTGCAAAGTGAACAGCTGTATTTGCATTTAGTCAACAAATCCCAGTGAGTAGAGATACCATTTTGTCGTTGTTTTAGTCAATCCACTGTAAAAGTGAAAACACTCTGTATAGGGTGCAGAATTTACTGTATATGCTTGTTGCAGTTTGATGAGATCACTTGCAGGGAGTGATTTTGCTGTAATGAAAACCGGTATCCAAATATGAACTTAAAACTTTTTGTCACCTTTCCTTCAAGAGAGTATAACCTCTCTTGCTATATGTTTGTGTCTTGAGATCTTTGTTATCTCAGTAGCTTGCAGGTTTATTCTTTTTAGTTGGCTAATGAAAGGTATCAACTCAATCAACCAAAGGGTAGCTAATAAGACCTTTGACTTTTAATCAGTTACTCAAGGTATATTTATAGACAAAACTTTATTATTTTTTTATTGTGAATAGGATAAAGGAGGGTTAAGACCACCATTGTTTTTTTTTTTTTTTTTTGCAATCTGTGCCTTATTACAGAGATTGCCCTTTCCTGTAGATTCAACAGGAAATGAGACGATTTATTCCCAACGTGAGGCAAATACTCTCCAGCTGTCACTAGAACATCCGTCCCCTTTTATTTCCATTTTGTTGGCAAATCAAAATTTTAAAAATAACCTTTACTTTCATTTTGGTATTCTTTTTAGTGGTGATCTGGACAGTTAGAAAGAATAAATCTCCCTAATGGGAAAACAGACAGCAATAAAAACCAGACAGTGCGTCTAACCCTCTGACCACTCAAATTTAAAAGTTTTACCAGTAGTTAGGCCTTCATATGCGATCAATTGTACATAGGGTTAATATGAGCTGAGAAATGTATGCATGGTATGCAAAATGATTTATGTTTTGTGATTTTCCCTATAGTATTTGAAATATAAACATGCAGAAAGAGAGAATGATATATATGCACATTCATTATATATATATATATATATATATATATATATATATATATATATATATATATATATATACATATATATATATATATATATATATATATATATATATATATATATATATACATATATATATATATATATATATATATATATATATATATATATATATATATATACATATACACATACATACATACACACACACACACTCATATACTAGCTAATCACATAGTACAGATGGGCTGTGATTAGCCCTGTCTGTACCATGTGATCACTGTGACCAATCACAACTAGCAACACAATTGTACACAATGGATGGCATAAAAGGAAGCCATCCATTGTTCACAATTGTCATGTGATTTGCTGTGATTGGTTACAGTGAACACATGGTACCAGCAGCGAGCTATATATATATGCTTTTTTTCAAATAGCAGACAAATAATAATTTCATATATACTGTATATATAGACTATTTACCACTTCCCGCCCAGTCTATTATCAATTGATGGCTGGGCAGGACATTTGTCCTGCTAGGTGTATGTCATATGATATTCTCCCAAAACACGCCTTGAGCGTGGCCATGCTGTGGCGTGATTTGTCACTGGCTGTGTCAATCAGACACGGCTGATGACTGATCAGAATACCAGCTCCCTGCCAGTACCATGTGTTCACTGTAACCAATCACAGCAGATCACATGACAATTGTGAACAATGGATGGCTTCCTTTTATGCCAGCCATTGTGTACAATTGTGTTGCTAGTTGTGATTGGTCACAGTGATCACATGGTACAGACAGGGCTAATCACAGCCCATCTGTACTATGTGATTAGCTGTGGTCAATCACAGTTAATTACAACAATATACACTGAATGAATCATTTTTATTCAGTAAAAATGGTTGCTTATGCCAATGAAATTCACTGGTATAAGCAATCATAATGTTTAAGAAAAATCCTGATCACTTCCACAGAGTAGTATAGTGTTACTATGGTAACAGTGTATTGCTCTGGTCAGTGTGTTAAAAAATACTAATAAAAAAAAAAAAAAGACTCAAATGTAATAAAAAAAATATATACATTTTAACATACTGTCACCAGTCAGTGTTCCTGATCACCGCCACACTAGTTATGATGATGCTGTACTGCACTGGTGCCAGTATGTAAAAAAAAATTGTGAAAAAACGATTTGTCTTTACATTTCTTTATTTTTCAAAAAATTGCGACAAAAAATTAGAACTTCAAAAAACTTGCCATGTCTCTTACTAAATACCTTGGATGGTCTACTTTCCAAAAAGGGGTAATTTGGGGGATGTTTGTACTGTCCTGCCGTTTTCAGGCCTCAAGAAATTAGATGTCTGTCAGTACATCAGGATTTATCAATTCTCATTTATACAGCGTATACCATAGTTTGTGAACTCTATAACTTTCCTACAGACTAAATATTAAACACTGATTTGGGTTTTTTTTTTACCAAAGAAATGGAACAGAATACACTTTGGCCTAAATTTAGGAAAAAAGATTATTTATTTGCAAAATTTTATAACACAAATAAAAAAAAGCGATTTTTTTTTTCAAAATTTTTGGTCTGTTGTCATTTGTTTAGCAAAAAATAAAAAAAACAGTTGTGAATAAATACCACCAAAAGAAAGCTCTATTTGTGTGAAAAAAATGATAAAAACGTAATATAGGTACAGCATTGCATGACCGCGCAATTGTCATTCAAAAGGCAGGAGGGGGGTAAAAGTGTGCTGTATTGAAATGGTTAATATGGTCAGCAAGCAAGCAAGCTAAGAGCTTTCAACCAAATTCTTTTTCTTGCTAACACACAAGTTCTTATTACATTCACTAAAAGATATGTCAGTAGGTAGCTTAGCTAAAAAGGCAAGCTGTCAGCCTGTGGCCGGTATGCCAGGTTTGGGGGGACAGCTCACTGTTGGGGTCCTGGACAGTTTTTGATTGCCAGGCAGAGGTTCAAACTCAACCTGCTCCAAAAAGAACTGAGCACATTACATACAGCCCTATTTTTTCCAAAACATATTTGGGGGAAATAAACCTTTTTTTTTTTTTCTAAGTACAATATTGGATTGAGCTGAAACAGGGTAAACTGACTGCCAGGAATATGGCCTTGGCCTACTGACAAAAAATGGTATTGCCAGCAGCTCTATAATCAACTAAACTTGTTAAAGAATGAACTTTCATCTCCCCATCCTGTGTGTATTCGTATTCCCTGTCTCTTCACCAGATGTAATTGCTTTTAGTCTCCTAAAACCACGTATAATTCCAGACCAAGAAATATTCCTTTGAATTACATCTGAAGCAGCAGAAGTATTAGTATCTTGGGCATGACAGTGATGTCCTAACAATCTATACATATTGATTTAGGTTGATAATAAACAATTTGATTAGCCTCTATCTATTGTGTGTCATTTCAATCACTGTCACCAGACCAATAGAGTGGAAGGGAAGCTTTTGCAAACGCCTAGGCCAAGATTTCTCAAAATAAGAAACTCCGTCCTGATTAGAGGCCTAGATTCAGTGAATTGGACAAGACAGTTCAACTGCCAGGTTATTAACTCCCTCAGAAAATACTCTGCGTTTTTTCCCTCAAGGCCGAGCTGAATATTCTGATCTGGATCGATAAGCAATCTCCACTGTGTAGAAAATGCCAAGCAGAATCATTTGTCTCGATGTATCTTTCCTACAAAGGATAAAACACCTGCAAAAGGAAAAAAACATATATACACACACACATATTATATATATATATATATATATATATATATATATATATATATATATATATATATATATACATATATATATATATATATATTTTCCACGCCCCCTTGTCCCTACACATATACATTTTTAAATAATGACCTGCCACCTCTGGCACAATAACAGAATCCATTTTATCACAGAAAATGTTCTCTAAGGTTTTATCTGCTGATACGTAACTGCAACCTCTCAATCTGATAAAAATTATATCAGTCATTGTATCCCGATGGCATATTTATGGACGTAATGTGAGCAGCGTTGTAATGACAAGTGTACAGATGTCACACTAACTGCGCCCTTGGCTAGGAGATATTTCAGAATGTCACTTTTTTTATTGAACAGTCATACCGTCTGTACAGTTTGTGGATATTAAGTTTTCAACAGTGAAACGCAGCAAATGCTTTATCACATCTGGTCACAAAGAATATTGAAGACATGAGCTGTTAGCCGTGATACATTTTTCTCAGACTTTCATGCAGGATATAAATCGCGCTTTACTGTGTACATTTATCATAATTAACTTTTATTTATTTGTGTAGGTCATTTTGTTTTGTACATAGAACTGTGTACAGGGAATTGTATGAAACAATGTATATTCACACTGGAAATACCATGCAGTGCCACTATTTGCCATTGCAGGTAGAAGGAAAGTTAAGTACAAGTTAAAGTGTATATAAAACTGAACACTAAAATAACATATATTTTTTGACATGTTCATTAAATTACAAATGTAATTTTCAATCTTATTAAATCTGCAGCTTTTAGTAAACTATTACATCATAAACCAGCCTTGAGGGTACTTTCCGTTTTGGGGTGACAACATTCTACCTGTCCCCAACTGCTCTTAACTATAAGCCATGGTGCTAAAGCCCACCAGGGAGCCCATCCTGAGCCATGACATGCAGATGCCAAGAGGCTGGAGAAGATAAGAACTGAGATGCAAAAAAAAAAAAAAATGAAAAAAGGTGAAAACAGTATTTTGCAAAAGAAAGAAGGCAATTGTTTACGATTAACTGTACTTTAGCAAACTAAGGGGTTGATTTACTACAGGCAAATAGACTGTGCACTTTGTAGTTGCCGATGCAATAATTTTCCCCAGAGCTTAGTGAATGTAGTGAAGCTTTACTTTGTAAAGAATACTTAATTAGTAGCAAGGAAAATAAAAAAAAATAAAAAAACAGCATTAGAGGTTGAACATGCTTGGATGTTGGATGATGAAAATCAGCAGAGCTTCACCACATTCACTAAGCTCTGGGGAGAATGAATGCAAGCGCACTTTGCCTTTAGTAAATCAACCCCTAAATGTCATCCAGTTAGGGTTTAAATCAGAAATGGTCTATTTGCTAGATATGGGGGCTCTCCACTGCTGTCCCTGCCATTCACAGGGGGCTGCACATAATATTCAGTATACGTAGAGCTACAGAGGATTGTCAGAGACTGCTGAGACACTGTAGGAGATGGCCAAGAGACTAGTGACATGCTATAGGTATGGGGTGGGGATATAATTCAGAAGACCTATAGCCCCCTTTGTGGGAAGTCCCATTAATGTCTATTGGGACATGCCCGCTGCCCCCTAGTATGATATTAGTCTGGTTGCGGGTACATGCGAGTGCACGTCCCCAAACTCATCCTAGGTGCATTTGGGGTCATGCATATGCACCCGTATGTATGTCACATTAGGAGCAGCGTCTATATCCATGCAGTTGCTGTGTCCCAATAGACAGCTATGGGACGCTGGCTCATGAATGTATGCAATACCTGTGGATCCCTGTGCCGGTAAAATACAGCCCAGCAGAGGGCATAAATCAAATTGTCCCAACTATTACAGCCCTTATACAAATCAACGCTTCCCCTACTGGTTCCTTTGACCTTAGGGCTCCACTGCAATTATTTACAGTGGAGCGACAGAAGGTGTGATGTCACTGCTCCCTCTTAGGAGATATTTACTGTATATGCAGCCGATTACGTCATCAGCACCTGCTCTCTGAAGGAACAACCATCTGTGCTGTTCCTTCAGATTCCTGTGCTGTGAATGGCGGCTCCCATGCGCATGCATGGAAGTGATGTCACGTGGCTCCAGCCAGTCACACAGCCGGAGTCCGCGAACCCAGAAGGAAGACGAGTGAAGATGGATGTGGCCTCCAGCAGTGACAAAGCATCCGTGGAGGGCTCCGTTTGCAGGTAGGTTTCACATAATGTGCTAGTATACGATGTTACAAGCACATTATGGCTTTAATTTGCAGGTCAGGGAAAAAAAAATGAAACCTGACAATTTAATTCTTCTTTAAGCTGTCCATAGAGAATCCAATCCTTTTTTTATCATCCTTCTGGCCGCCACAAAAAAAAAAAAAAGACAAGGCATCTGTCACACTGAGGCGCTTTACAGGCACTATAGCGCTAAAAATAAATAGTGCCTACATAGCGCCTGTATAGAGCCTCTCATGTCACTCCAGTGTGAAAGTCTGAGTGCTTTCACACTAGAGCGGTGCGCTTGCAGGACCGTAAAAAAAGTCCTGCAAGCAGCATCTTAGCAGCGCTGTAGGACCGCTCCTAAAGCGCCCCTGCTCATTGAAATTAATGGGCAGCACCGCCGAACAGCCGGCAAAGCGCCGCTGCAGCAGCACTTTGCTGGTGTTTTTAACCCTTTTTCGACCACTAGCGGGGGTTAAAAGCTCACTGCTAACGGCCGAATAGCGCCGCTAAAACGACGGTAAAGCATGTGTGAAAGCACCCTCAATCTCACCACATAGGACTCGAACGTCAGTCAATTTCTACCAAAATTCAGCAGAAAATTTGAGCCATGGGTGCTTCTGTTAGCAACAGATTGCTCAACAAAGGTCAATATAAAAATCAACTAAGCCGAATGGAAAATTATTGGCTAAACAATGACTGTATCTTATCAGACGCAGTCACTGTTTGGCAGCATCACAGTATTCAGGCAGGTAAGGCTGCCAAAGCTGCTGAACGCAGTAGCTGGCAGCGGGGATTCCCCCATCTATGCTGTTTAGTGTGGATGGAGGAGTCAAATTGTTTACTCACAGTCAGACCATCTGCTGAACAAAAGAAAATCATGTTGTGTATGGCTAGTGTTAGTGTCTGACACCAAATTCTGGTTCCATTTGTGGACCCCTTTAAAAAAAAAAAGTAGCATTAAAGTAATCAACTATTGTGGGTGGAGTGAAGTGGAACAGTGTTTAGAAATACAGCAATGAAAAAGGCTATATTGAACCCGCTTATTAATTTAAGGGGTTACCCAATTCGATGAGAGCATGACTTGCTGGAGACACTTGGGAGCACAAGTGGAAGTGGAGGAGATGTTTTGTAGTCCCACAGCATATTTCGCATTTTGGTGGAGTGAGCACACAGTTAATTTAGGAGTTTGAAGAAATTTTTATTTATTGTGAACCCTTTATATGCAATTTTTGTGTACACTTTATATTGGATTGCTTTTTTTAATTAACCATTTCAGCCCTGGAAAGAATTAGCCCCCTTCCTGACCAGGCCATTTTTGCGATACGGCACTGCGTCGATTTAACTGACAATTGCGTGGTCATGTGACGTTGTACCCAAACAAAATTTATGTCCTTTTTTCCCCATAAATAGAGCTTTCTTTTGGTGGTATTTGATCACCCCTGCGGTTTTAATTTTTTGAGCTTTAACCACTTGCCGACCGTGGGACGTCCTAGGACGTCTTGGGTTTGTGGGGGTATATCTGAATGATGCCTGCAGCTAGAGGCATCATTCAGATATTGCCGTTTTCAGCCGGTGATTCCCTACACCATAAGAATGATCATAGTGGCAGGTCAGCCGCTTGATCGTTCTTACGAGCGACAAGAGGGGACTCCCCCCTCTGCGATCGGTGAGTCGGAGAACAGATCCACCGGCGCCGGATGTCCACCATAGAGATTTCCGGCGGTTCAGACGGTCGCCGGAGTCTCTATGATCGTTGGAGGCCGGGTGTGATGTTATGACATCACGCCCGGCCTCTGCATTCAAAAAAACGGTGCCACCTCAGCTGGGAAGCCGTGATTGTTTTATTTATTTTTTTATTTCAGGCTTCCCAGCCTAGAGGTGAGATGTGGGGTCTTATTGACCACATATCTCACTGTAAAGAGGTCCGATCATGCCATATTTCTATTACAAGGGATGTTTACAATCCCTGTAATAGGAATAAAAGTGATCAAATTTTTTTTTTTTTTTAAAGTGTCAAATTAAAATTTTTTAAGTAAAATTAACAATAATTTTTTTTTAAATGCCCCTGTCTCCGCGTGCTCGCACGCAGAAGCGAACTCATACGTAAGTCCCGCCCACATATGAAAACGGTGTTGAAACCACACATGTGAGGTGTCACCGTGAACGTTAGAGCGAGAGCAATAATTCTAGTCCGAGACCTCCTCTGTAACTCAAAACATGTAAGCAGTAAACATTTTTAAAGCATTGCCTATGGGGATTTTTAAGTACCGAAGTTTGGCCCATTCCACGAGCGTGTGCAATTTTGAAGTGTGACATGTTAGGTTTCTATTTACTCGGCGCAACTTGATGATTTTTACATATAGTAGCGAAGTGTCAGAATTGGCCGGGTTGGTAAGTGGATAGACAAAAAAAAGAGCGCCAATTTTGAAAAAAACACGATATTTTAAGTATTACAATATTATAAGTTCTTGCCATAATAAATATCCCAAATTTATAATATATATATTTTTTCCTCAGTTTAGGCCAATATATATTCTTCTTTTTTTTTTAACAAAAATATGTAGAATTGCAATAAGCGTATATTGATTGGTTTGCGCAAAAGTTATAGTGTCTACTAAATAGGGGATAGACTTATGTCATTTTTATTATTATATATTTTTTTTACTAGTAATGGTGGCAATCTGCAATTTTTATCAGGACTGCGATATTTGGGCGGACAGATCGGACACTTTTAACACTATTTTGGGACCATTGACATTTATACAGCGATCAGAGCTAAAAAATAGCCATTGATTACTGTATAGACGTCACTGGCAAGGAAGGCATTAACACTAGGGGGCGATCAAGGGGTTAACTGTGTTCCCTCAGTGTGTTCTAACTGTAGGAAGGAGGGGACTGACTAGGGGAGGAGAGAGATCGGTGTTCATACTTAATATGAACACACAATCTGTCTCTTCTCCCCTGAGAGAACTGAGATTTGTGTGTTTACACACACAGATCCTGCTTCTCGCTCGGTCACGAGCGATAGCCGGTGCCTGACGGTCATTGCGCCTGCTGGGCACGTGCATCAGCTCCGGGTACACGCGGTGGGTGCGTGCGCACGCGCCTGCTGTGAAGTCTTAAAGAAGCGCCATTAGGGTTGTTCTGATACCGATACTAGTATCGGTATTGGCACCGATACCGAGCATTTGCCCGAGTACTTGTACTCGGGCAAATGCTCAGATGCTTCACCCGATACCTGGGCAGTCAGGGATGATCAGTGCAAGGGTGAGTTACAAGCACCGATTTCAATAAAGCCTGACAGCCGTTTCTCCACTCCCCCCCCCATCAGCTGCTTTAGTGAAATCTTCACAGCGGTGATCAGTGCTTGTAACTGCCCCCAAAGCCGCACGATCACCGCTGACTGTCCCTGTATCCTCCTTCAGTCCCCCTCTGTTCTGCTGCTGTCCCCCTCAATGTCCCCCTCCGTGCTGCAGTCCCCCTCCGTTCTCCTCCGTGTCCCCCTCCCCCCTTCGTTCTGCTGTCCCCCTCTGTTCTCCTCCATTCTACTCCTCTGCCCCCTCCATTCTGCTGTCCCCCTCTATTCTTCTCCTCTGCCCCCTCCGTTCTCCACCGTGCTGCTGTCCCCCTCCGTTCTCCTCCTCTGCCCCCTCTGTGCTGCTGTCCCCCTCCGTTCTCCTCCTCTGCCCCCTCCATGCTGCTGTCCCCCTCCTTTCTCCTCCTCTGCCCCCTCCATGCTGCTGTCCCCCTCGTTCTTCACCTCTGCCCCCTCCATGCTGCTGTCCCCCTCCGTTCTTTTCCTCTGTCCCCTCCGTGCTGCTGTCCCCCTCCATTCTTTTCCTCTGCCCCCTCCGTGCTGCTGTCCC
This sequence comes from Lithobates clamitans, assembly GCA_037952925.1. NCBI lineage: Eukaryota > Metazoa > Chordata > Amphibia > Anura > Ranidae > Lithobates > Lithobates clamitans. The sequence continues at coordinate 10,758,156 of JBBGZY010000399.1, read as the reverse complement.
CCTCTGTTCTTCTCCTCTGCCCCCTCGATCTTTCAGGATGGAGAGCGGAGATAGGAGCCAATAAATCTGGCTCCTTCCTTTTCCAAATGAACAGTCAGTGATAACTGACTCTGTCCATTCACATAACTGAAACATCGTAACCTGTGTTTACGATGCTTCAGTTTATGAATGGATAGGAGCCTCTGTCTCCTCTCCATTCATTTTCAGTGCAGCTGAGGCTGCTGAGAAGGGGACTGGGAAACATGTGTCCTCAGTCCCTTTCCCTGTCTCAAAGGGGAGATGTCAGGGGTCTATTAAGACCCCTGATATCTTCCCAAAGCCCACCAACAGGGCTAATAATAATTAAAAAAAAAGAATTGCAATAAATAATAAAAAGAAATTAATTGTAAAAAATAATAAAAACTAAAATAAAAAAACACACTGACATTGTCCACTCCCCCCCCCCCCTTAAAAAAAAGCATTTCAAAAAAACATAACAAAATAAATTGTAAAAAATAATTAAAAAATCCATTGTAAAAAATAAAATTGTAAAAACAAAAAACTACTGACACACATGCCACTGTCACATGACATTAAAAAAAAGTATCGGTAATCGGTATCAGCGAGTACTTGGAAAAAAGTATCGGTCTTAAAAAAGTGGTATCGGGACAACCCTAAGTGACATACACCTAGGGCAATTGGCGCAGCCATGCTAACCTGTCGCAGTATAACTGGGGAGGCTGGATGGCTAGCAGTTAACATCACCATACTACTTGCGCTAAATGTTTCATACTGCCCCTAATTTCACAATGTATTCCTTTAATTTATTTTAAAACGTATGTGTTATTTCACAAAAGATTGGGGTTGTGGTCACTGTATTGCACATGGTAGAGTGATCATTTAGATGAGTATTAGAAAGTGAATTTATTTTACTTTTACAAGCAGTGGAAGGGAATGCCCCCCTCCCACCGTCTTCCACCGTCTTTTCTCTGGCTCTCCTGTCCCAACAGGGAACCCGCAAATGCAGCCAGTGGTTCTGCCAGCTGACCATAGAGCTAATCGGAGACCAGAATGGCTCCAATCATCTCTATGGCCTAAGAAACCGGAAGCTATGAGCATTTCATGACTTAGGTTTCGCCGGATATGAACAGCGCCATTGGGAAATTGGGAAAGCATTTTATCACACCGATCTTGGTGTGGTCAGATGCTTTGAGGGCAGAGGAGAGATCTAGGGTCTAATAGACCCCATTTTTTTTCAAAAAAAGAGTACCTGTCACTTGGAAAAAAGTATCGGTCTTAAAAAAGTGGTATCGGGACAACCCTAAGTGACATACACCTAGGGCAATTGGCGCAGCCATGCTAACCTGTCGCAGTATAACTGGGGAGGCTGGATGGCTAGCAGTTAACATCACCATACTACTTGCGCTACATGTTTGATATTGCCCCTAATTTCATAATGTATTCCTTTAATTTATTTTAAAACGTATGTGTTATTTCACAAAAGATAGGGGTTGTGGTCACTGTATTGCACATGGTAGAGTGATCATTTAGATGAGTATTAGAAAGTGAATTTATTTTACTTTTTGTGTATAATTTAATCACCGAGATTAATTTAGTTTAGCGCGGCACCCACTATCTTTGTATTGAAACTACACAGACACGGTTATTTTCCCCTAATGGGAATGGTGACCGTGTCTCTTTAATCATTACACACCTTTATTTCTCATAAATTGGTAGTTTTTCTTATCAGTTATTGTTTTATCTCCACCAAAAATGCCTCTTTTATCTGTTCTTCTTAATAGAAACTTGAATTACAAATCAAGAACTAGTAGCATATTAGAGAGCATAAACCAATGCAATAATCTTTATGAAGTGATCATGTACAAAATATTGCAAACCTTGATGATATATTGTGCATGCAGTACCTTATTCTGATCCACTGCGATAATAACTTTCATGACATGAAAATGTAATTTTTTTAACTTAAAAAAAGCAAATAAAGGATGGTAAAACTGCATTGTGCTTTATGCTTAGTGAATTGACCCCAATGTGCCTTGTTTATACATGTTATGCATACTCGGTTTAAATAAATATAGACCACAAAAGATAACATGACTAGATGCAACCATGGAGATGAAAGTTGTATAATAGGAGCTGCATATGAGTCATCCATAAAAATGAAAAGAATATATTAACTATAACGATACCCATATATTACCAGCTATCTACAGTCCAAACCTGTAAGCAATACTAGTACGATGCTATCCAGTTAATAGATGACAATTACAAAGACGGGTCACTCAAACTCCATAGAGGTGCAAAAAGCTCATGAAAAATAATTGTAGAAAACAAATAGAAATAAGAAAGGTTCTAAAACCTTGTGAAGAAAAGTGTTGTCCCAAAAAGTAGATACAGTGCCTTGCAAAAGTATTCATCCCCCTTGGCATTTTTTTGTGTTTTGTTGCCTCACAACCTGGAATTAACATGGATTGTTTGAGGATTTGCATCATTTAATTTACAGAACATGCCCACAATTTTGAAGATGTTTTTTTTTTTTATTGTGAAGCAAACAACAAATAGGACAAAATAACAGAAAAAGTCAATGTGCATAACTTTTCACCCCCCCCCCTCCAAGTCAATTGTAGAGCCACCTTATGCGGCTATCATAGCTCCAAGTTACTTTGAATAAGTCTCTATGAGCTTGCCACGTCTTACCACTGGGATTTTTGCCCATTCCTCCTTGCAAAACTGCTCCAGCTCCTTCAAGTTGGATGGTTTGCGCTTGTGAACAGCAATCTTTAAGTCTGACCACAGATTTTCTGTTGGATTGAGGTCTGGGCTTTGATTAGGCCATTCCAACACATTTACATGTTTCCCCTTAAACCACTCAAGTGTTGCTTTAGCAGTGTGTTTGGGGTCATTGTCCTGCTGGAAGGTTCTTCTGTTTCCAGACAGTGCTGTGGCCCAACTTCCCAATCCAAATGCAGTGAGCCAGGCTGCATGAGAGGCATTTTCCGTATGTCCTCCCTGGTACCCCTAACCAAAGGAATCCCCAAAGAAGATGTTGTGTCTGTAGAAAGCGTGTATTTAGGTGTGACACCCTGGTCTTTGCATTGGTGAATGTTTTGAACGCTACAACACACTAGTGGAGTATTAGCGTAGGGTATAGCATTGCACAGTCCTAAGGCACACTTACACAGGGTTTCGAAAGATGAGATGGCCATCACATTTTGAGAGACCCTAATCTGGAACGTTTACACTTAGTATAAAAGTGAAAAAAACAACACAAAAACACAAAAAATAAAAAAGCCAAAATTAGTTTTATATAGGTTATTATATAGGTTTTATTTTTCTTCTCTCTCTATTGTTCTCTATCTTAAGTTCGCTCTCTATTGCCTGCTCTATTGTTCGCTCTCTATTGTTCTATATCTATTCTCTATTGTTACTGTATTTTAATACTGTAATGTTTTATTTTTATTATTTTATTGTATTTGCTTTGCAGGTATGGTATGTCTTACTGTTATATTGTAATGTTACTTTGTTTTAATGTTAACCATCATTTGCTTAGCAAGTACACCATTCTGCTGCAGCACAGGTTTATTTATTCTGACAGCAACAGCGTTTTCTCCCACGATACGTAAAACCGGGACTCCAGTGCTGTAGGAGGTGATTTCACCACCACAGTTAAAAAAAAGAGCATATATGCTGAAGCATTGGGGCAGGGGTGGAGGAGCGATTTGCTTCTAACATTAGGGGCGGATTGCCCCCATGCTTTGGCATATATTTTTAGGCACAGATTGCGTTAAAAAATGTTTTATTTTTACTATGTTTTATTGTATTTGCTTTGCAGGTATGTTATGTCTTAATGTTATACTGTAATGTTACTTTGTTTTATTGTTAACCATAATTTGCTTAACAGGTACGCCATTCAGCTGCAGCACTAATTTATCCATCTTGACAGTAACAGCGTTTGCTCTCACGATACGTAAATCAGCGACTCCAGCCCTGCCACCACAGTTAAAACAAAAATGGTGCATGTATGCCCATCATTAGAAGTGGGTGGATGAAAGACAATATTCTAATGGTGGGCATACCCACCGATCAATCTCTTTTTTTCATGCAGCCCACAGGCTGCATGAAAAAAACGAACATTACAATGTATGCCCAACAAGGACCAGCAACGTACTGGTATGTTGCTGGACTTTGAGTGGTTATACCAGAATGATGCCTGCAGGTTTAGGTATCATCTTGGTAACACTCTTTTCAGCCAGCAGTCAGCTTTCATGTAAAAGCAATCCTAGTGGATAATTAGCCTCTAGACTGTTTTTACAAGCAGTGGAAGGGAATGCCCCCCTCCCACCGTCTTCCACCGTCTTTTCTCTGGCTCTCCTGTCCCAACAGGGAACCCAAAAATGCAGCCAGTGGTTCTGCCAGCTGACCATAGAGCTAATCGGAGACCAGAATGGCTCCAATCATCTCTATGGCCTAAGAAACCGGAAGCTATGAGCATTTCATGACTTAGGTTTCGCCGGATATGAACAGCGCCATTTGGAAATTGGGAAAGCATTTTATCACACCGATCTTGGTGTGGTCAGATGCTTTGAGGGCAGAGGAGAGATCTAGGGTCTAATAGACGCCATTTTTTTCAAAAAAAGAGTACCTGTCACTGCCTATTGCTATCATAGGGGATATTTACATTCCCTGAGATAACAATAAAATTGGTTAGAAAAAAAAATGAAAGGAGCAGTTTAAAAACAAAATGAAAAAGCAAAATTAGATAATTAAAAAAATAATAATAAAAAAGAACCCCTGTCCCCCCGTGCTCATGCGAAAAGGCAAACGCAAACGTCAGCCTGGTGTTATATGTAAACAGCAGTTGCACCATGCATTTGAGGTATCACCGCAAAGGTCAGATCGAGGGCAGTAATTTTAGCAGTAGACCTCCTCTGTAAATCTAAAGTGGTAACCTGTAAAAGATTTTAAAGGCTTTTAAAAATGTATGTAATTTGTCGCCGCTGCACGTTTGTGCGCAATTTTAAAGCATGTCATGTTTGGTATCCATGTACTCGGCATAAGACCTTCATTTTTATTTCGTCAAACATTTGGGCAATATAACGGAAAATTGTATCAAATACTTACCGTAATTTTCTTTTCCTGACGCCAAACCATGGCAGCATACTAGTGATAGAGCCCTGCCTCTTAACCACTCCCTCAGGACCAGTGAATAGCATAAATAAAAAGGCCTAGTTAGGCCCCACCACATTCTCTGTAATTAGCTACATGCCGAAATGTACAAGGGTGAGACCATATGCTGCCATGCTTTGGCGTCAGGAAAGAAAAATTACTATAAGTATTTGATAAAATTTTCCGTTTTCCTGACGCCAACATAGCAGCATACTAGTGATAAATAACTAGCTGACAGTGTGGGATCTACTTGTCAAACCAATCTTCTAATTAAGATGAGACAGAGGACTGAATAGTCCTTCCTACAAAGTCCCCGATGACAAGGCCCCTGGGTCTATTCCGTCAAGTTTGAGTAGGAATGTTGGAACAACCACGATATCCCTCTACAGATGGGTACCATAGATTCTCTTGAATGTGCTGCCTCTGAGGCTTCAACCACTCTAATAGAGTGCTCCACCGCCGCTGACGAAGGCTCGCGACCCCTAGTCCTATATGCACAACCAAGCCTGCTAGGATCTAGGCAGTAACCTCTTTCCCTTGATGATTCCCAGATGGAATGACAAAATGTTTAGATGACCTGAAAGGGACAATTGTGGACAGATATATATATATATATATATGGCCTGAACCAAACCCTGCTCTGTTGGAACAAACGGTTAAACTGATATGAGATCCAGCAACTCTAATAGATCTTTCTTCCTTGGTGACTGACTCCTAACGACTGCCCTTAAAGTTGTTCAAACTGAAGGATTCTTGGCACATTTAAATGTGTTATTGCCGATATAGCCCACACTCGTGAGCTATGTGAGGATAGGCTAAGGCCTGGAGGAAGTATAGAACAGCTGACACTGGAAGGGCAGTAGGATCAATGTCTCACCCTACCAAGAAAAAGCAAACTTGTTCCAGAATTAGGCCTAGATGTTGTAAGTAGAATGTCTCCTCGCACACAAAAAAGTAGAGATCACTCTGGAGTGAAACTGGAGCAACCGGAGTTACCCATCCTCACCCTTTAGTGCCCCTGCTTGCAGCCCCAGTCTCGTATGTTATGGAGGGGAAATGTCTTCTGTATCCTGAAATGAATGGCTAGGGAAAACTGAAGGCCTCCTGGTCAATATGGAGGACTGGCTATGATTACTATGTTCTCCTTTGACAGCCTCAAGAGGAATCTCATTTACGAGAAATGTTGAGGAAAAATATATAGGTTAGATTGCAGTCCGAGGGAGAGACCAGAGCATTTGCCCCCTGCACCTTGGGGAACAGAAACAAAGTCAGACCAAAGTTTGTGATTACTGTGGGAAACAAGGAGGTCTGTCTGTGGTAGGCCCCACCTGTGGACCAGCTCAGAGAAGACCTGGGATGTAGACCCACTCGTTGTGCTCTGGGAAGCTTGTACTTATTCAAAAAAATTCACTGGGAGGTAAACTGCTTCTGGAATTTTGCTGGTGATCTTCCGCCCCAGGCTTTATGGATTTCACCTCTCTCAATAGCATATTGCTGTGAGTTTCACCCTGGAGCTGAATATAGGCAACTGCTGCCCTGTTGCTAACTGGAAGGAGATTGGTCCTCCTTGACTCTGTGTAGTAAGGCCAAAGTGCTAAAAGGGCTGTTTGAACCCTCAGCGCATTCAAGATTACCCTCCTTGGCTGGCAATCTCTGCTTGCCTTGACCGAAAGTCCCTCGCAGTGAATCTTCCCGGCTGTCTTGCAGACATGATTCGTAGCAATTCTCTAGTCTAAAGGTCCTAACGGACCGAGACCTCCTCAAGGACTTTTCATCACCACAGACTGCTACTCATACTGAGTAGGGATGAGCCGAACACCCCCCGGTTCGGTTCGCACCAGAACCCGCGAACGGACCGCAAGTTCGCACGAACGTTAGAACCCCATTGACGTCTATGGGACTCGAACGTTCGAAATCAAAAGTGCTCATTTTAAAGGCTAATTTGCATGGTATTGTCCTAAAAAGGGTTTGGGGACCCGGGTCCTACCCCAGGGGACATGTATCAATGCAAAAAAAACTTTTAAAAACGGCCGTTTTTTCGGGAGCAGTGATTTTAATGATGCTTAAAGTAAAAAAAAAAAAGTGAAATATTCCTTTAAATATCGTACCTGGGGGGTGTCTATAGTATGCCTGTAAAGTGACGCGTGTTTCCCATGTTTAGAACAGTCCCTGCACCAAATGTCATTTTTAAAGGAAAAAATCTCATTTAAAACTGCTTGCGGGTTTAATGTCATGTCGGGTCATGGCAATATGGATGAAAATCAGTGAGACAAACGGCATGGGTACCCCCCAGTCCATTACCAGGCCCTTTGGGTCTTGTATGGATATTAAGGGGAACCCCGCACCCAAATTAAAATAAGGAAAGGTCCCTATATACTCTGAACAGCAGTATACAGGCGGTGCAAACAAGACAGGGACTGTAGGTTTGTTGTTAAGTAGAATCTGTTTGTAATTTTGAACATTTTTAATGTGTTTAGCTCCAGCCAAAAAATCTTTTCTAAGCTTTTTGGAAAACATAGGGAAGGGTTATCACCCCTGTGACATTTGTTTTGCGTCTTTCCTCCTCTTCAGAAGATTTCACCTCACTTTTTTGTCCCAATGAAAAATGTTTTTTGAAAATTTGGGTTTTTTTGTGGAACAAGGATTGGAAAGCATCAGTGGAAAGGAAAAATTGTTTTCCCATATTAACTCTTACAGGAGAGAATTTCCCTTCCTTAGGGGTAGATTTCATCTCACTTCCTGTTGTCTCCTTCCGTTTGCAAGTAGGAGTCGTTTGTAAGTTAGATGTTTGAAAGTAGGGTCCTGCCCTATATACTCAGCAGAAATTTGGGCCTTAGGTGTTGCTGTGGCCAAAACACTGTAAGCCCTCACAGGGCCCTGCTGTGAAATATTAGATCAAGAATTGTAATTACATGCCCCTGTTGAACAGGAGCTGAAAAATTAGGCCTTAGGCACTGGTGCTGGTGCCACAACACTGCAACCCCTCACAGACACTCTAGTTGAAACGCAGGAACAAGCCCAGCTGCAAAGTATTGCATCAAAAATTGTAATTACACGCCCCTGTTAGACAGGGGCTGAAAAATTGGGTCTTAGGCACTGGTGCTGGTGCCACAACACTGCAACCCCTCACAGACACTCTAGTTGAAACGCAGGAACAAGCCCTGCTGCAAAGTATTGCATCAAAAATTGTAATTACACGCCCCTGTTAGACAGGGGCTGAAAAATTGGGTCTTAGGCACTGGTGCTGGTGCCACAACACTGCAACCCCTCACAGACACTCTAGTTGGAATGCAGGAACAAGCCCTGCTGCAAAGTATTGCATCAAAAATTGTAATTACACGCCCCTGTTAGACAGGGGCAGAAAAATTGGGTCTTAGGCACTGGTGCTGGTGCCACAACACTGCAACCCCTCACAGACACTCTAGTTGGAATGCAGGAACGAGCCCTGCTGCAAAGTATTACATCAAAAATTGTAATTACACGCCCCTGTTAAACAGGGGCTGAAAAATTGTGCCTTAGGCACTGGTGGTGGCGCCCAGAACCAAAAATGTTCTTACAAGCTATCAGCGTGATGATTGAGGAGGAAGAGGATAATTACTCAGGGATAGTCACTCAGCATCAGCATAGGCAGTCTTTGAAGGGATCTGAGATTTCAAAAAAAATTATTCGGTTACATCTGCATCAGGTGCTTGGTAGCTGGTGGTGATCCAAGACTGATTCATTTTTATGAAGGTCAGCCGATCGACCGAGTCGGTGGACAGACGCACCCTGTGATCGGTTACCACGCCTCCAGCAGCACTGAATGTGCGTTCCGAAAGAACGCTGGATGCAGGACAGGCCAGTAGCTCAATTGCATACTGTGCAAGCTCTGGCCAGTGATCCATCCTCAAGACCCAGTAACCCAGAGGATTTTCGGTGGGAAAGGTGTCCAAGTCTGATCTTGCCCCTAGGTATTCCTGCACCATGTAAAACAGACGCTGGCGATGGTTGCTGGAACCGATCATACCTTGGGGCTGCGGACCAAAAAATTGTCTGAACGCATCGGTCAGACGGCCACCTTCTCCACCGCTCCTTCTTTGACTGACCGAAGCCTCAGCAACACGTTGTCCAGAAACAGGAGTTTGTAACCTCCCAGTCTCTGGGAACGCGTTGCACAGACCTTTCTGCAAGGCCTCCCGAAGATGTTTCATCCTCTGCTCCCTCTGCGATGGCAAGATAAGGTCCGCAACCTTACCCTTGTAACGTGGATCAAGGAGGGTTGCCAGCCAGTATTGGTCCTTCTCCTTGATACCACGAATACGAGGATCCTTACGCAGGCTTTGCAGGATCAGGGAGGCCATGCAGCGTAGGTTTGCTGAGGCATTCGGTCCGGAGTCCTCTGGGTCACTAAGGACAACAACGTCCGCAGCCACCTCCTCCCAGCCACGTACAAGTCCATGTGTTCCTTGGGACTGATCCCTTAAAGACTGCTGATGCTGAGTGCCAGGCTCCACCTCCATACTGACACAATCTTCCTCCTCCTCCTCCTCCTCCTCCTCGTCCTCTTCCTGTGTGATCGGCGGGCACGCAGGAACACTGTCTGGATAAAGGGGGCCTTGAGAGCTAAGGAAGTCCTCCTCTTCCTGCCTCTGTTCTGCCTCAAGTGCCCTGTCCATTATCCCACGCAGCGTGTGCTCCAACAGGTGGACAAGGGGGACAGTGTCACTGATGCATGCACTGTCAGTGCTCACCATCCTCGTGGCCTCCTCGAATGGTGACAGGACAGTGCATGCATCCCTGATCATGGCCCACTGGCGTGGGGAAAAAAAACCAAGGTCCCCTGACCCTGTCCTGGTGCCATAGTCGCACAGGTACTCATTGATGGCCCTCTGCTGCGTGTGCAGCCGCTGCAGCATGGCCAACGTCGAGTTCCACCTGGTGGGCATGTCACAGATTAGGCGGTTCTTGGGCAGGTTAAACTCCTTTTGGAGGTCCGTCAGCCGAGCACTGGCATTATATGACCGGCGGAAATGCACACAGACTTTCCTGGCCTGCCTCAGGACATCCTGTAAGCCCGGGTACCTGCCCAAGAACCGCTGCACCACCAAGTTAAGGACGTGAGCCAAACAGGGCACATGGGTCAGTTGTCCCTGTCGGAGGGCAGAGAGGAGGTTGGTGCCATTGTCGCAAACCACCATTCCTGCCTTAAGTTGGCGTGGCGTCAACCACCTCTGAACCTGCCCCTGCAGAGCTGACAGAACCTCTGCCCCAGTGTGGCTCCTGTCCCCCAAGCACACCAGCTCAAGCACCGCATGGCATCTTTTGGCCTGCGTACTTGCGTAGCCCCTTGAACGCCTACGGAGCACCGCTGGTTCCGAGGAAGAGGCCATGGAGGAAGAAGAAGAGGAGGGGGTGGAGGAGAGAGGTGTGTCACAATCAGCATTTTGGAGGCGTGGTGGCGGAACAACCTCCAACACTACTGCACCTTGTCCTGCATCCTTCCCAGCTGCCAGCAGAGTCACCCAATGCGCCGTGAAACTTAAGTAACGTCCCTGTCCATGCCTGCTGGACCATGAGTCAGCGGTAATATGCACCTTACCGCTGACCGCCCTGTCCAGCGAGGCATGGACATTGCCTTCCACATGCCGGTAGAGAGCCGGAATCGCCTTCCGTGAGAAAAAGTGGCGTTTGGGTACCTGCCACTGAGGAACCGCACATTCCACAAACTCACGGAAGGGGGCAGAGTCTACCAACTGAAAAGGCAGCAGTTGAAGTGCTAGCAATTTTGCCAAGCTAGCATTCAACCGCTGGGCATGTGGATGGCTGGGAGCAAACTTCTTTCGGCGGTGCAGCAGCTGGGGCAGGGAAATTTGCCTGGTACAATCTGACGTCGGTGTACCAAAAGCAGATTGCCCATAAGTACTTGGCTGTGACACACCTAATTCTACACCTTCATTCCTCTCACTGCAGGTCGCAGAGAGGACTGAAGGTCTAGTGGGGTTGGAAATCTCAGCTGATGAGGAGCAAGGAGAGATCGTCTTTGTTCTTTGGTGTGGGTCTTTTAGATACGCTTGCCAACGAACTGCATGGCAGGTCAACATATGTCTGGTCAAGCATGTGGTACCCAAGCGGGAGATGTTTTGGCCACGCGAGATACGCTTGAGACATATATTGCAAATAGCAGCGGTGCGATCTGATGCACTCGTCTCAAAAAAGGCCCACACCAAAGAACTTTTTGAATAACGCGCAGAGACTGCAGCGCCCTGCACATGTGGAGCTTTGGGGTGTGATGCAGTCAATGTGCTGCCCTTAGGCTGGCCCCTGGAGGGCATCCTGCCTAGTTGGTGATGTGCCACCTCCTCCTCCTCCTCCTCCTCCTCCTCCTCCTCCTCCTCTCTCCTATCAGGCACCCACGTTGAGTCAGTGACCTCATCATCCCCTCCCTCCTCATCACTGGAGCAAACCTGGCAGTATGCTGCAGCAGGGGGAGCATGACTGCCAGATTGCTGTCCTTCTTGGGCACCCCCTCTGTCCGTGCTCATGTTACTGCCTTCATTGAGCTCAGTATCATCATCAGAGCCTTCCAAACGCTGGGCATCCTCCTGGAGCATGTACCCAACACTGTGGTCAAACAGTTCGAGGGAATCCTCAGGAGGACATGGTGGGGCTAGGGAAGGAGTCACTGATGACATTGAGCTGAGGGAAGAGGCCGCTGCTTTGCCAGACAAAGCACCCTGGGCATGGGTGAGAGAGGATGAGGAGGATGAGGACGGCTTGGTCATCCACTCGACCAAGTCTTCCGCATGTTGCGGCTCAACACGGCCAGCTGCCGAAAAAAAGGCCAAGCGTGTCCCATGGCCACGTGCTGATGAGGATGCACCGTCTCCACGACCAGCACTAGACACAGAGCCTGCTTGCCCTCTCTTATTGGCTTGTGACTGTCTGCCTCTCCTTCTTGGCCTTCCAGACATACTAATGGCCTGTAGCTGCACTAAGCTGGGATAGAACACCTGTAATTTTCTTCAGGTAGCTTTATATACTGTAACCAGACAAGCCTGCCTGTCAGTAGGAAGATAACAGGAACGGATCTAGCTGAACACTGTGAGCAGGACGTACTGCACTAAATGTATATAGCAGGAACGGATCTAGCTGAACACTGTGAGCAGCACGCACTGCACTGAATGTAAATAGCAGGAACGGATCTAGCTGAACACTGTGAGCAGGACGCACTGTACTGAATGTAAATAGCAGGAACGGATCTAGCTGAACACTGTGAGCAGGACACACTGCACTGAATGTAAATAACAGGAACGGATCTAGCTGAACACTGTGAGCAGGACACACTGTACTAAATGTAAATAGTCTAGCTGCCTGACCGTGGTACTAATAGGATCAAAAAGAACACCTGTAATTTTCTTTAGGTAGCTTTATATACTGTAACCAGACAAGCCTGCCTGTCAGTAGAAAGATAACAGGAACGGATCTAGCTGAACACTGTGAGCAGGACGCACTGCACTGAATGTAAATAGCAGGAACGGATCTAGCTGAACACTGTGAGCAGCACGCACTGCACTGAATGTAAATAGCAGGAACGGATCTAGCTGAACACTGTGAGCAGGACGCACTGCACTGAATGTAAATAGCAGGAACGGATCTAGCTGAACACTGTGAGCAGGACGCACTGCACTGAATGTAAATAACAGGAACGGATCTAGCTGAACACTGTGAGCAGGACACACTGTACTAAATGTAAATAGTCTAGCTGCCTGACCGTGGTACTAATAGGATCAAAAAGAACACCTGTAATTTTCTTCAGGTAGCTTTATATACTGTAACCAGACAAGCCTGCCTGTCAGTAGGAAGATAACAGGAACGGATCTAGCTGAACACTGTGAGCAGGACGTACTGCACTAAATGTATATAGCAGGAACGGATCTAGCTGAACACTGTGAGCAGCACGCACTGCACTGAATGTAAATAGCAGGAACGGATCTAGCTGAACACTGTGAGCAGGACGCACTGTACTGAATGTAAATAGCAGGAACGGATCTAGCTGAACACTGTGAGCAGGACACACTGCACTGAATGTAAATAACAGGAACGGATCTAGCTGAACACTGTGAGCAGGACACACTGTACTAAATGTAAATAGTCTAGCTGCCTGACCGTGGTACTAATAGGATCAAAAAGAACACCTGTAATTTTCTTTAGGTAGCTTTATATACTGTAACCAGACAAGCCTGCCTGTCAGTAGAAAGATAACAGGAACGGATCTAGCTGAACACTGTGAGCAGGACGCACTGCACTGAATGTAAATAGCAGGAACGGATCTAGCTGAACACTGTGAGCAGCACGCACTGCACTGAATGTAAATAGCAGGAACGGATCTAGCTGAACACTGTGAGCAGGACGCACTGCACTGAATGTAAATAGCAGGAACGGATCTAGCTGAACACTGTGAGCAGGACGCACTGCACTGAATGTAAATAACAGGAACGGATCTAGCTGAACACTGTGAGCAGGACACACTGTACTAAATGTAAATAGTCTAGCTGCCTGACCGTGGTACTAATAGGATCAAAAAGAACACCTGTAATTTTCTTCAGGTAGCTTTATATACTGTAACCAGACAAGCCTGCCTGTCAGTAGGAAGATAACAGGAACGGATCTAGCTGAACACTGTGAGCAGGACGTACTGCACTAAATGTATATAGCAGGAACGGATCTAGCTGAACACTGTGAGCAGCACGCACTGTACTGAATGTAAATAGCAGGAACGGATCTAGCTGAACACTGTGAGCAGGACACACTGCACTGAATGTAAATAACAGGAACGGATCTAGCTGAACACTGTGAGCAGGACACACTGTACTAAATGTAAATAGTCTAGCTGCCTGACCGTGGTACTAATAGGATCAAAAAGAACACCTGTAATTTTCTTCAGGTAGCTTTATATACTGTAACCAGACAAGCCTGCCTGTCAGTAGGAAGATAACAGGAACGGATCTAGCTGAACACTGTGAGCAGGACGCACTGCACTGAATGTAAATAGCAGGAACGGATCTAGCTGAACACTGTGAGCAGCACGCACTGCACTGAATGTAAATAGCAGGAACGGATCTAGCTGAACACTGTGAGCAGGACGCACTGCACTGAATGTAAATAGCAGGAACGGATCTAGCTGAACACTGTGAGCAGGACGCACTGCACTGAATGTAAATAGCAGGAACGGATCTAGCTGAACACTGTGAGCAGCACGCACTGCACTGAATGTAAATAGCAGGAACGGATCTAGCTGAACACTGTGAGCAGCACGCACTGCACTGAATGTAAATAGCAGGAACGGATCTAGCTGAACACTGTGAGCAGGAAGCACTGTACTGAATGTAAATAGCAGGAACGGATCTAGCTGAACACTGTGAGCAGGACACACTGCACTGAATGTAAATAGTCTAGATAGAAGATAACAGGAACGGATCTAGCTAAACTGAATACAGTGTATATATATATATGCAACACCTGGGATGCATATATATACACAATACACTGTAAGTGCAGCTAACTGACTGACTGTTCTGCCTAATCTATCTAACTCAAATCAAACACTGTCTCTCTGTCTATCTCTTTCAACGCCGGAACACACACTACACAGGGCCGCCGTGCAGGCGGCCTTATATAGTGTGGGGCGTGTACTAAATCCCCTGAGCCATAATTGGCCAAAGCCTCCTTGGCTTTGGCCAATTACGGCTCTCTGTTCAGGCGGCGCTGTGATTGGCCAAGCATGCGGGTCATAGTGCATGCTTGGCCAATCATCAGCCAGCAATGCACTGCGATGCCGCAGTGAATTATGGGCCGTGACGCGCCACACGAATTTGGCGCGAACGGCCCATATCGTTCGCAATTCGACGGACGGTCGAACAGCCGATGTTCGAGTCGAACATGGGTTCGACTCGAACACGAAGCTCATCCCTAATACTGAGTAACACTGTTATTAACTGTGTTCGATCCTGTTTCCTCCCTTGCACAAAGAATTTTAGTTGAAATTTGCGCAGGTGCCCATGCACCCCAGGAATCATGTGTATGCATGATGACGTTGTGCCCAGATGACCGAGGCACTGAGAAGCCATCAAACAAGTGGAAGTATCTGTCCTTAGAATTCTGTTCCTGTCACCACTTCCTCTGATGGAAGTAAACCAGAGGAACTAGCAGAGCACCCCCAGGTACACTAACTGTTGGGATGAAAGAAGTTGGCTTTGCTTTCCCTGTAAGGTGTGAGGATAGGATAGGCATTCTGATGATCCAGCAACAGCATCCAGCCATGGGGTTGTACTGTTTAATGGACTCCATCTTAAAGATCTCAAAGAGGTCCCAAAAGGGTTCAACCTCTTCCGATCTGCAACTGGACACTAGCCAACATCTGCGAACTCCAAACAGGATTGAGTAAAAAACCTGCAATCCCTCTTGAGTCTGAAGTGTCTTTAAGCATTGTAGCAGACCACCCGCTGTTGTGGTGGACTTGGCAGCTCCGTGGGAGAGAAATGGTCTTGAGGAGTGTAACGAGCCCCTTGCTCGCTCGGTTCCACTCTCCCGACACTCCTCTGCAGCTATTGAATCAGACTGCAACTTCTGATGGTTCAGTCATCCGATGCTCCAGGACTAGAACTACAGCTCTGTGCTGTTCTAGTCCAGTTGTGATAGCTGAGAACAAACACCAGGCAGGCTGTATGTAAGTTCAAACAGGAATATCCTTTATTGCGAAATACAGGCTTTTATACACTCAAAGTGGAGGTGCAGACCTCCTGCTCATATTACTCTAACAATACAGCTGTAACCTAATTGACCTAATTAACATGAGCTAATTAACTAATCCCTGTAGACAGCCTAGATGACTCAGACATGACCGTTAGGCCAGACTGGCCATCTTGTAGTTCAGAAAATCCAATCAACATTATCACAATCAACATAGACTCTTAGATCCCATACTATAGACTTATTTACAATACACATTTTATCAGACAACAGACAGGTGCTGGAATTTACATCTTATTTACAATGCACATTTTATCAGACAACAGACAGACAGGTGCTGGAATTTACATCAGCATCTCCTAACAGTATCTGTCCCAGCATTATGAATCAGCCACTATTTCTAATATGGCAAATCCAGGGTCCCTAGAGTCTGTGTGTCCTGGGGGACCAGGACCCGAATCCACAGTAATACCGCCTCAAGGGTCCCCAGGCATACAGCTCACAAAGAGCACCGTTCCCCCAAATGCTAGGGCCCAAGATCGATCGGCAAGAGGCTAGCATACAGTCCCCTCCAAAACTCTCTCTCCCAGCTAGGTCTGTCACAAGGAGGAGCAGTGAGGAATCTCCCGAAGTGACCATGAGTGCCTGATACCTTCATCCAAGGCTCTGTGCAACATGCTGTCCAGAAACCTGTGAAGCATGCCTTCTAGGTCTTACCTTAAGAGTCTGGGCATGCACTTGTGTGACTGGCTCACTGATTTTCCCAGAAGTCTGCACTAAGATACAAGTCAGATTTTTGGCATCCACCACTACAAAAATGTCATTTTTGCAAGATACTCCCAATAGGAAATCATGTCTAAAGGGATGCAGATCCTCAGAGTCCTGCAGGTGCAGCAGCTGGTTGATAGTTATTAAACCATTCCCTTTAGACTCACCCAGTACATGGGCTGATTATTGCTGGTCTGACGCCACCTGAAGATGCTACAGTATGGAGGAGCAGGTTGACCTTTAGCTTGTTCAGGGTATACAGTTTTGACAGCCTGTTTATACAGGCATTTTTCTCTAACCCCCTCCATTCTTCCCCACTTTTGTTTCTAGGAAACAATAGGCAGCCCAGGGTCTCAACAATATGGCCTCCCTAGCCGCCAAAGTGCCAGGGTGCTCTTCCAGTTGTTAGACAAGCAACTAGGAGGGACTTCCTGGTCAGCCTCCATATTTTGAGTAGCAAACTGCTGCATCTGTAATATATGTAGCAAGGACCCAGGCCTCCTTCAGTCCAATGAGAACCTCCAGAGCCATGAGTTGTCGACATCCCTCCACATAGAGCGGGTCGCAAGGTATTGTAGGTGCAGTACAAAGTGGATTCATGGATGCCAGACACCTAGGCCACCCGTCTAAGATTCACCCGGACAGTTCAGGTTTTGAATCATGTGTCAGGGTTTCAGCCCACCTGAAACCCGAACACATTACCCAGACCAGGCTGTGGTTCCCCAAGTAACCAAGATAGTCATACACAAATTTGTTGCCACTGTAGGCGGCTGTTTGGCATCACTGAAGGGTGGTGATGTCAGCAAGGGCAATTTGGCCACACCCACTAGCGCGCTCTGTGTGCTACATTACTACTCTCCTTGGGGCACCCAAATGTGTCTGTGCAACGCCAACCTGGCAGACTCCCAGAATTCTACAGGAGGACAGTCACACAGGGAAAGGCATCCAGCAAGATGCCACATCTTCATGGACAAGAACGCTGTATCCTATGGCAACAGTCTCCAACAGTTTCCAATACAAGTGTAACAGTTGCTTCAGGTAATTAAGGCAAGTTCAAAACAGGATCTTGTGCCACTCTTATCAATAATAAAGACATTTGGCATTACCTGATAGCTGTATACTCCTCCAGGCAGTGTCTACTCACCAGCCTCCTGGGCATAGATACTGCACAGGCCCTGCAGGACTCTTGCTGGGGCGCTGGATCTGGGGAAGAGGAGCAAAGACATCTTCCTTGGAAATTTTCTCCTGAGTGGGAGTGCCATCCGGGCTATGCTCCTCTGAAGAACGTCCGTCTTGCCTTGGCCCGGCCCTTTTGAGAGCGTGGGCGTGCGGGGCTAAAGCAAATCAAAGCAATCCGCACGAAAGGGCCCTCTTTTCCTGAAAACGTAACGATACGGTAGCCCCCACCCTAGTTGTTGAGGGTCTTTGTATGAGCAGTAACTGACTCTTGATCTGTGAAGAAATGGGACGGCCAGCTGAGGTGAGGATAGCTGAAAAGCGACAGAAGGAGCAGGAGTGGATATAGGAGAAAGGATTCCACTTTCCTTTTTTATTTATCTACATATACCTACATGTATATACACACATATCTACATATGTACACACACATATATCTACATACATACACATGTGAAGTCTGGGCGGGAACTTCCCCTTCAGACCTGCTTACTGTCAGCTGAGCTGAAGATGTCAGAGAGGAGTTGTGTGTTTGGAGAGAGAGAGACACAGAAGCATGTTGTGTGAAAGGAACCATTGCTGGATTGTGTACTTGCTGGGGTTAGCAAAACCATACCAGAGACTGTAGCTCTGGCTAGAGCCATGTACTTTGTCTATATATCAGCCTGTTGGCTAAAGAGACTGAACTTTTCCTATCTCTGCACCTGTGTGACAAGACAAGCCTGTTGTTTCTTCTGTTTGTTTTGCTGAATAAAGCCATTTTTATTTTACTGAACTGTCTGAACCGGCCTTTCACCCCTTTGATCCCCAACAATACATACATGTATTTACATACACCCACACACATATACATACATACACATATGTATACCCACACATCCACATACTTTTTTTTTTTAATGTGTATATACGTATACACACACCCATATGAAATATACATACATACATACATACATACATACACCTATCTACACACATATGCAACACCTGCAGAGGACAGCAAGGAATGGGAAAGGTAATGAAAGACAAAAGAGGGAGTTATAGGTAAAAGGTACAGGAAACCCTGTATGGCACAAGGGGCCAAAAGAGAGATAAAGCATAGCTGCCCCCCCCCCCCCCCCATATTCCACAAGCGCTGCAGTTACCAATTTTTAAAGCAGATTTTGTTCCTAAAGAGGAAACACTGCAGGGGCCCCAATAAGACCCACAGAATGGGCTCCCAGACTATAACACATTTTAGCAGCCTGAGCGCTGGGACTTCACACTGGGAGAGGCTCAACCCAGCAGGATGCTGCATGGAGGCAGAGGGGAGAACATAGTACTGCTTACTCTTCACTGATGCGTTATGAGGAAAAAAAGAAGAATGGGGTGGGGCCTAACTAGGCCTTTCATTAATGCAATTCACTGGTCCTGAGGGAGTGGTCAAGAGGCATGGCTCTATCACTAGTATGCTGCCATGTTGGCGTCAGGAAACTGTGTTTTAGTGCATCAAAATTGCACCAAAAAAATTGCATTTGAAAAATTGCTGAGCAAATACTGTGTGGAAAAAAAAATTGCAACACCCACCATTTTAATCCGTAGGGCCTTTGCTTTAAAAAAATATATAATGTTTGGGGGATCAAAGTTATTTTTTAGCAAAAAAAAATGTTTTTTCATGTAAACAAAAAAGTGTCAGAAAGGGCTTTATCTAAGCTTCTAATGTTGCTCATAAAATGCCAGGACAGTTCACCCCCCCCCCCCCATGACCCCTTTTTGGAAAGTAGACACCCCAAGCTATTTGCTGAGAGGCATGTTGAGTCCATGGAATATTTTATATTTTGCCACATTTAGTTGTCACTAAATGATATACTGCTCAAACATGCCATTGGCATATGTGGAATTACACCCTAAAATGCATTCTACTGCTTCTCCTGAGTACAGGGATACTACATGTGTGAGACTTTTTGGGAGCCCAGCCGTGTACAGGACCCCAAAAACCAATCACTTCCTCACTACCTATCAGTTTCGGAGGCCATGAAATGTCACAAAAAAAACAACCCCAACTTATTACCCCATTCTGGAAAGTAGACGCTTCAAGCTTTTTGCTGAGATGCATGTTGTGTCCATGGAATATTTAATATTTTGCCACAAGTTTTGGGAACATTACAATTTTATTTTTTTATTTTATTTTTTTACACAAAATGAAATATTGTTCAAACATGGCATGGTTATATGTGGAATAACACCCCCAAATCCATTCTGCTGCTTCTCATGAGTATGGGGATATCACATGTGTGAGAATTTTTGGGAGCCTAGCCGCGTACAGGACCCCAAAAACCAAGCACCGCCTTCAGGCTTTCTAAAGGGATAAAATTGTGATTTTACTCCTCATTACCTATCACAGTTAGGGAGTAGGGATGAGCCGAACACACCCCAGTTTGGTTCGCGGCAGGACATGCGAACAGGCAAAAAATTTGTGCGAACATCATTAAAATCTAGGGGACTCGAACGTGAAAAATCAAAAGTGATAATTTTAAAGGCTAATATGCAAGTTATTGTCATGAAAAGTGTTTGGGGACCCGGGTCCTACATGTATCAATGCAAAAAAAAGTTTTTTGCATTGATATCATACCTGGGGGGTGACTATAGTATGCTTGTAAAGTGGCGCATTTTTCCTGTGTTTAGAACAGTCCCTGCACAAAATGACATTTCTAAAGGAATAAAAGTCATTTAAAAGTGCTTGTGGCTGTAATGTAATGTCAGGTCATGGAAATATAGATGAAAATCATTGCGAAAAGCGGCATGGGTACCCCGCCCAGCCCATTACTAGGCCCTTTGGGTCTGATATGGATATTAAGGGGAACCCCGCACCCAAATTAAAAAAAAAAAAAGGTGTGGGGCCCCCAGGCCCTATATACTCTGAACATCAGTATACAGGCGGTCCCGGGGTCACAAACAAGATACTGTAGGTTTGTTCTTAAGTTGAATCTGTTTGTAATTTGGAACAGGTACATTTTGTAAGTGTAGCTCCAGCCAAAAAATCTATTTTTAAGCTTTTTGGATAACATAGGGAAGGGTTATCACCCCTGTAACATTTGTTTTGCTGTCTGTGTCCCTGTTCAGAAGATTTAACCTCACTTTCTGTCCCAATGACAATTGGATTCTGAAAATTTTGGGTTATTAGGGAAACAAGGATTGGTAATAAAGCATCAGTGGAGACACCTTTTTCCCATATTAACTTTTACAGGAGAGAATTTCCCTTCCTAGGGGTAGATTTCCTCCCACTTCCTGTTGTCTCCCTCCGTTTGTAAGTAGGAGTCATTTGTAAGTCTGATGCTTGAAAATAGGGGACCACCTGTATATACTATACGGCCTGCTCTATACACTCTGCAGAAAATTGGGCCTTAGGTGTTGGTGGTACCAGAACACTGTAAGCCCTCACAGTTACTCTTGGTGGGTGTTGAAACGGGCCCTGCTGTGAAATATTATATCAAGAATTGTAATTACATGCCCCTGTTAAACAGGGACAGAAAAATTGGGCCTTAGGCGGTGGTGGTGGCACAACACTGTAAAGCCTCACAGTTACTCTTGGTGGGCACAGGAACGGGCCCTGCTGTGAAATATTAGATCAAAAATTGTAATTACATGCTCCTGTTAAACAGGGGCAGAAATATTGGGCCTTAGGCAGTGGTGGTGGTGGTGCCACAACACTGTAACCCCTCACAGATACTCTTATTGGGTGCAGGAATGGGCTCTGCTGTGAAATATTAGATCAAAAATTGTAATTACAATACAGTGCAGCCGTAGTGCAGTTGCTACTACTTTTCTGGTGGTGTAGACAGTACACAATATAGTGCAGCCATAGTGCAGTTGCTACTACTTTTCTGGTGGTGTACACAGTACACAATACAGTGTAGTGCGGTGTTGCAAAACAAAATATACATCATGTACAGAAGGCCACCAAGGAGAGGCAGAAGCTCACAGGCCACTAAAAGAGGGCAAGCAGGCTCTGTGTCTACAGTCAACAGTGCTGGTCGTGGACATGGTGCATCCTCTGCAGGTGGCTGTGGGGCACACTTGTCCTTTTTTTCTGCTGCTGGCCATATTATTGAGCCAGAACATGCAGAAGAGTTGGTGGAGTGGATAACAAAGCCGTCCTCATCCTCTGTCACCCAGGTTTAGAGTAGTTTTCCTTCCTATGCAGCTACCAAAGCGGCCTATTCCACCGGCTCCTTGTCTACAGTCACTCCTTCCGTAGCCCCACCATTATGCACGGAGGAGTCCCCCGAACTATCCGACCACAGTGTCGGATATATGCTGCTGGAGGATGCGCAGCGATTTGAAGACTTCAATGTTGGTTCCCAGGTTGAGGAAGGGAGTAACGTGAGCCGAAAGAGAGGGGGTGCCTAAGAAGGACAAGAAACCGACAGTCATGTTCCCCTGGCTGCAGCATAGTGCAAAGTTTGCTCCAGTGACGAGGAGGGAGGGGATGATGAGGTCACTGACTCTACTTGGGTGTCTGATAGAATAGAGGAGGAGGAGGCACAACTCCAATGAGGCAGGATGTCCTCTAGGGGGCAGATTAAGGGCAGCCACCCTACTGCATTACACTGCAGGCGCAGGGCACTGCTGACTCCCTGCTGATTTTGAAAAGTTCCTTGGTGTGGGCCTTTTTGGACACGTGTGCAGCAGATCGCACCGTTGCTGTTTGCAACCTATGTCTGAAGCGGATCAAGCATGGCCAGAACAGCATCCGCTTGGGCACCACATGCTTGATCAGACATATGATGACCTCCCATGCAGTCTGTTTCCCGTATACTATATTTCAGATTTAATATCTCTCAGATATGATTTGGGTTAAATGAGAGTTCTTTGACCATGAGTGAAAGCTTTAACACAATAACAACATTTATTGGTGAGTAGTTGAAAGTCTATCTAATACACAACCATCTATCTATAGTCTACAACAAAGAAGAAAATATTAGGTTAAAATAAGAGAATTACATGAAGGAATACAGAGTATATTCCTTAAAACATTAATCTACAAACATATTTACTTACAAGTAAAATGCAGACCTTTCCCATAATTACCCTTTGTACTAAGGTTCATTCTGACGGTTGCTCTCCCATAAAAGTGTGTGTTTCCATCCCATCTAGTCTGTGTATATCATTACATGCTGATGCCTCATTGGTTGGCATAGCGTGGCTCTAATTGGTGAGCTTCCCCATTCCTGGTTAAGGACTGGCTACATCTCCAATCCCTATACTTTGCATAAGTCAGCCCTCTTTAATGCAAATCCTTGTGACTATTAAGAGCAGGAGATTAACTTGAATTTTCCCGGGAAGTTAAGTATTGATTATGAGTTGGCCTTCCTTCATTGCATAGCCCAGCATGGGATCCTTTGAAGTGAGTATGTGTAAAACAATGAGGTTTGGATCCCATTGTTTGTATACACAAGCCTAGGCACCTACTTGTCTGGTCTACTAGAGATTTCTGTGAAAATATGTTCCGCCCTACATAGATACAAGCTAAATTAAATATATTCATAATTACAATATTTTACAGCTATTAATGGAGATTTCACGTAAACTCATAAGGCAACAAGTTCGTTGGCAACAGCACTTGAAAGACCCACATCAAAGAAAAAGGCGGACTTCTCCTTGCTCCTCATTTGGGATCTCCAACCCCACTATATCTCCAGTCCTCTCGAAAACCTGCACTGAGAGGAATGAAGGTATAGCAATAGGTGTCCCAAGTACTTGCAGCCAATCTGCTAGCTGTACACCATCACCTGATTTTAGCAGGCGAATTTCCCTACCCCAGTTGCTAAACTGTAAAAAGAAATTCGGTCCCAGCCATCCCATTGCTCAGCGTCTAAATGCTAGCTTGGCCAAATTGCTAGCACTGCCTTTTAAGCTGGTAGACCCTGCCCCCATTTGTGAATTTTTTGAATGTGCTGTACCTCAGTTGCAGGTTCCAGAACGCCATTTCTTTTCACGGAAGGCCATTCCAGCTCTCTACTGCCATGTGGAAGGCAATGTTTTTGTCTTGTTGGTCAACAGTAAGGTGTATATTACCGCTGACTCATGGTCTAACAGGCATGGGCAGGGATGTTACCTTTCCTTCACGGCGCACTGGGTCACTCTGCTGCAGCTGGGAAGGATGCAGGACATGGTTCAGTGTTGTTGGAGCTTGTTCCACCACCACGCCTCCAAAATGCTAGCGACGATTCTGCCACAGCTCTCTCCTCCATCCCCTTCTCTTCTTCTTCCTCTATGGCCTCTTCTGCAGATTTGTTCTCTGAACCAGCGGTGCTCCGTAAGCATTCAAGGGGCTATGCAAGCACTCAGGCAAAAAGATGCCTTGCAGTGCATGAGTTGGTCTGCTTAGGGGAAAGGAGCCACACTGGGGCAGAAATTCTGGCAGCTCTGCAGGGGCAGGCTCAGAGGTGGTTGACGCCACACCAGCTTCAGCCAGGAATGGTTGTATATGACAATGGCACCAACCTTCTCTCCACCCTCCAACAGGGACACTTGACCCATGTTCCATGTTTGGCACACATCCTGAATTTGCTGGTGCAGTGGTTCTTGAGCAGGTACCCAGGCTTACAAGATCTCCTGAGGCAGGCCAGAAAAGTCTGTGGTCATTTCCACCAGTCATACAATGTCAGTGCTCAGCTGGCTGACATTCAAAGGGAATGCAACCTGCCCACAAACCGCCTCCTTTGTGACATGTCCACCAGATGGAACTCAACGTTGGTAATGCTGCAGCGGCTGTACACACAGCAGAGGGCCATCAATGAGTACTTGTGTGAGTATGGAACCAGGACAGGGTCAGGGGAGCTTGGCTTCTTTTTGCCACGCCAGTGGCTACTGATCACGGATTGATCATTTGAGGAGGCCACGAGGATGGTGAGCAGCGACAATGCATGCATCAGTGATACTGTCCCTCTTGTCTTCCTGTTGGAGCACATGCTTCATGGAATAATGGGCAGGGTACTTGAGGCAGAACAGTGGGAGGAAGAGGAGGACTTCCTTATCTCTCAAGGCCCCCTTTATCCAGATATTATACCTGCAGACCTGCCAAATACACAGGAAGAAGAGGAGGAGGAGGAGGATTGTGTCAGCATGGATGTGGAGGATAACACTCAGCAGCAGTCTTCAAGGGATGGTTTTCACTCCCCATAAAACCAATGAGTTGTACATGGCTGGGAGGAGGTTGTTCTGAATCATGTGATCCTTGGTGACCCAGTGGACTCAAAATCGAATGCCTCTGCAAACTTTCGCAGGCTTTGCATAATCAGGGAGGCCATGCAGCGTAAGGACCCTAGGATTCATGGTATCAAAGAGAGGGATCATTACTGGCTGGCAACCCTTCTTGAGCCACGTTACAAGGGTAAGGTTGCAAAACTCATCCTGACTTCGCAGAGGGAGCAGAGGATGAAACATCTTCAGGAGGACTTGAAGAAAGGTTTGTGCAATGCATTTCTAGACCCTGTGAGGTTACAGTCTCCTGGTGATGGACAACGTGTTGCTGAGGCTTTGTTCAGTCAAAGGAAGAGCAGTGGAGAAGGTGGCTGGCTGACCGATGCCTTTAGACAATTTTTCAGTCCTCAGCGCCAAGGTCTGATTGGTTCAAACAACCATTGCCAGCGTCTGCATTACATGGTGCAGGAATATCTAGGGGCAAGAGCAGACTTGGAGACCTTTCAAACAGAGCATCCACTGGGTTACTGGGTCTTGAGAATGGACCACTGGCCAGAACTAGCTCAATATGCAATTGAGCTACTGGCCTGTCCTGCATCAAGCGTTCTTTCTGAACACAGATTCAGTGCTGTTGGAGGGTTTTTAATGGATCATAGAATGCACCTGTCCACAGACTCCATTGATAGGCTTACATTCATAAAAATGAATCAGTTTAGGATCAGCAGCAGCTATCAAGCACCTGATGCTGATGTAACTGATTGATTTTTCTATGGATGTGGGATCCCTTGAAGACTGTCTATGCTGAGTAGGGATGAGCTTCGAGTTCGAGTCGAACTCATGTTCGACTCGAACATTGGCTGTTCGCCAGTTCGCTGAACATTGAACAATTTGGAGTGTTCGCGGCAAATTCGAAAGCCGCGGAACACTCTTTAAAAATCCATGGGAGAAATCAAAAGTGCTAATTTTAAAGGCTTATATGCAAGTTATTGTCATAAAAAGTGTTTAGTGACCTGGGTCCTGCACCAGTGGACATGGATCAATGCAAAAAAAAGTTTTAAAAACGGCCGTTTTTTCAGGAGCAGTGATTTTAATAATGCTTAAAGAGAAACAATAAAAGTGTAATATCCCTTTAAATTTCATACCTGGGGGGTGTCTATAGTATGCTTGTAAAGGGGCGCATGTTTTCTGTGTTTAGAACAGTCTGACAGCAAAATGACATATTAAAGGGAAAAAAGTCATTTAAAACTACTCGCGACTATTAATGAATTGCTGGTCCGACAATACACATAAAAGTTCATTGATAAAAACGGCATGGGAATTCCCCACAGGGGAACCCTGAACCAAAATTTTTTAAAAAAATGACGTGGAGGGTCCCCCTAAATTCCATACCAGGCCCTTCAGGTCTGGTATGGATATTAATGGGAATTTAAAGGAAATTCTTAATAGAAAAGTATGTTAAAAGTAGAATTTATTTAAAGTACAAATTTTTTTTTAAAAAGATTGATCACAACAAAAAAACATATATCATACAAACAAGAAATAAAATCATAAATGGTAATTAACAATTATGGCAATGACAGTCATTGCCATAACTGTTAATTACCATTTATGATTTTGTTATTTCTTGTTTGTATAATATATGTTTTTTTGTTGTGATCAATCTTTTTAAAAAAATTTTGTACTTTAAATAAATTCTACTTTTAACGCACTTTTCTATTAAGAATTTTCTTTAAATTCATTTTTAATTACCTTTAAAATCCCATCACTGAGGTTCAGCCTTTTTCTACATATTCAGGGATGTTGGCAATCTTTTTTCATCTTTTTTGGTAATTACTTTTTCTGGATATTAATGGGAACCCCGGCCAGAATATAACAAAAAAAAAATGACGTGGGGTCCCCCTCAAAATCTATACCAGACCCTTCAAGGCTGGTATGGATTTTAAGGGGAACCCGTGCCAAAATAAAAAAAAATGGCGTGGGGGTCTCCCCAAAAATCCATACCAGACCCTTATCCGAGCACGCAACCTGGCAGGCCGCAGGAAAAGAGGGGGGGACGAGAGAGCGCCCCCCTCCTGAACCGTACCAGGCCACATGCCCTCAACATTGGGAGGGTGCTTTGGGGTAGCCCCCCAAAACACCTTGTCCCCATGTTGATGGGGACAAGGGCCTCATCCCCACAACCCTTGCCCGGTGGTTGTGGAGGTCTGTGGGCGGGGGGCTTATTGGAATCTGGAAGCCCCCTTTAACAAGGGGACCCCCAGATCCCGACCCTCCCCCCTGTATGGTAAGGGGGTACAAAAATACCCCTACCATTTCACAAAAAAAGTGTCAAAAATGTTAAAAATGACAAGAGACTGTTTTTGACAATTCCTTTATTTAAATGCTTCTTCTTTCTCCTATATTCTTTATTCTATCTTCCTTCGGTTTCTTCCTCCATCTTCTTCTTCTGGTTCTTCCTCCGGTGTTCTTGTCCAGCATCTTTCTCCGCTGCGTCTGCGTCTTCTTCCCTTCGTCTTCTGGGCCGCTCCTCATCCAGCATGATGGGATGGAAGGCTCCCACTGTGTGACGCTTCTCCTCTTCTGACGGTTCATAAATAACAGAGGGTGGGGCCACCCGGTGACCCCGCCCCCCTCGGACGCACGGTAACTTCCCTGTCCGCCCCTTCTGACATCACGGGGAATGCCACAGGGAAGTCTCCGTGCGTCCGAGGGGGCGGGGTCACCGGGTGGCCCCGCCCTCCCTTATTTAAAAACCGTCAGAAGAGGAGAAGCGTCACACAGCGGGAGCCTCCCAATCCACCATGCTGGATGCGGAGCGGGCCAGAAGACGAAGGGAAGAAGACGCCGGCGCCGTGGAGGAAGATGCCGGATGAGAAAACCGGAGGAAGAACCAGAAGAACCAAAAGAAGAAGAAGATGGAGGAAGAAACCAAAGGAAGATAGAAGAAAGAAGAAAGAAGAAGCATTTAAATAAAGGAATTGTCAAAAACTGCCTCTTGTCATTTTTAACCTTTTTGACACTTTTTTGTGAAATGGTAGGGGTACCTTTATACCCCCTTACCATTTCACACAGGGGGGAGGGCCGGGATCTGGGGGTCCCCTTGTTAAAGGGGGCTTCCAGATTCTGATAAGCCCCCAGCCCGCAGACCCCCACAACCACTGGGCAAGGGTTGTGGGGATGAGGCCCTTGTCCCCATCAACAAGGTGTTTTGGGGGGCTACCCCAAAGCACCCTCCCAATGTTGAGGGCATGTGACCTGGTATGGTTCAGGAGGGGGGCGCTCTCTCGTCCCCCCCTCTTTTCTTGCAGCCTGCCAGGTTGCGTGCTCAGATAAGGGTCTGGTATGGATTTTTGGGGAGACCCCACGCCATTTTTAAAAAAATTTTGGCACGGTGTTCCCCTTAAAATCCATACCAGACCTGAAGGGTCTAGTATAGATTTTGAGGGGGACCAGACGCCATTTAAAAAAAAAAATTTTGGCCGGGGTTCCCCTTAATATCCATACCAGACCTGAAGGGCCTGGTATGGAATTTAGGGGGACCCCCCCCACGTCATTTTTTTTAAATTTTGGTTCGGGGTTCCCCTGTGGGGAATTCCCATGCTGTTTTTATCAATGAACTTTTATGTGTATTGTCGGACCGGCAATTCATTAATAGCCGCGAGTAGTTTTAAATGACTTTTTTTCCTTTGAAATGTCATTTTGCTGTCAGACTGTTCTAAACACAGGAAACATGTGCCCCTTTACAGGCATACTATAGACACCCCCCAGGTACGAAATTTAAAGGAACATTACACTTTCATTGTTTCACTTTAAGCTTTATTAAAATCACTGCTCCTGAAAAAACGGCCGTTTTTAAAACTTTTTTTTGCATTGATCCATGTCCCCTGGGGCAGGACCTAGGTCCCCAAACACTTTTTATGACAACAACTTGCATATAAGCCTTTAAAATGAGCACTTTTGATTATTCATATTCATGTCCCATAGACTTTAACGGTGTTCGCGTGTTCGAACAAATTTTTTGCCTGTTCGCATGCTCTGGTGCGAACCGAACAGGGGGGTGTTCGGCTCATCCCTAATGCTGAGTGACTATCCCATTCCTCCTCAATCTTGCTGATGCTAGCTTCCAACAATATTTTTGGTTTAGGGTACCACCACCACTGCCTAAGGCCCAATTTTTCTGTCCCTGTTTAACAGGGGCATGTAATTAAAATTTTTGATCTAATATTTCACAGCAGGGCCTGTTCCTGCACCCAACAAGAGTATCTGTGAGGGGTTACAGTGTTGTGGCACTACCACCAAAGGCCCAATTTTTCTGCCCCTGTCCCAGTAGCAGTAAAAAAGACAAGCGTGCCCCACGGCCACCTGCAGATGATGCACCATGTCCATGACCAGCACTGTTGACTGTAGACACAGATCCTGCTTGCCCTCTTTTAGTGGCCTGTGAGAGTCTGCCTCTCCTTGGTGACCTTTCGGACATGATGGGGATTTTGTTTTGCAACACCACACTACACTGTATTGTGTACTGTGTACACCACCAGAAAAGTAGTAGTAACTGCACTATGGGTGCACGGTACTGTGTACACCAACAGAAGTGTAATAACAACTATGGGTTCATTGTATGTATTGTGTACTGTGTACACCACCTTAAAAGTAGTAGCAACTGCACTATGGGTGCACGGTACTGTGTACATCAACAGAAGTGTAATAACAACTATGGGTGCACTGTATATATTGTGTAAACCACCAGAAAAGTAGTAGCAACTGCACTAGGGGTGCACGGTATTGTGTACACCACCAGAAGTCTAATAGCAACTATGGGTGCACTGTATGTATTGTGTACTGTGTACACCACTAGAAAAGTAGTAGCAACTGCACTATGGGTGCA
This sequence comes from Lithobates clamitans, assembly GCA_037952925.1. Taxonomy (NCBI): domain Eukaryota; kingdom Metazoa; phylum Chordata; class Amphibia; order Anura; family Ranidae; genus Lithobates; species Lithobates clamitans. The sequence continues at coordinate 10,728,251 of JBBGZY010000399.1, read as the reverse complement.
CGGTACTGTGTACACAGCCTGAAGTATATTAGAAAAAGTACACCAGGAATATCCTGCAGTCAGATATAGCTAAACTGGATGCAGTGGATACATATATATATCTATCTATAGATATATATATCTATATATATCTATATATAGATATATACAGTGGGGACGGAAAGTATTCAGACCCCCTTAAATTTTTCGCTCTTGGTTATATTGCAGCCATTTGCAAAAATCATTTAAGTTCATTTTTTTTCCTCATTATTGTACACACAGCACCCCATATTGACTGGAAAACACAGAATTATTGACTTTTTTGCAGATTTATTAAAAAAGAAAAACTGAAATATCACATGGTCCTAAGTATTCAGACCCTTTGCTGTGACACTCATATATTTAACTCAGGTGCTGTCCATTTCTTCTGATCATCCTTGAGATGGTTCTACACCTTCATTTGAGTCCAGCTGTGTTTGATTATACTGATTGGACTTGATTAGGAAAGCCACACACCTGTCTATACAAGACCTTACAGCTCATAGTGCATGTCAGAGCAAATAATGAGAATCACGAGGTCAAAGGAACTGCCTGAAGAGCTCAGAGACAGAATTGTGGCAAGGCACAGATCTGGTTACAAAAAAATTCTGCTGCACTTAAGGTTCCTAAGAGCACAGTGGCCTCCATAATCCTTAAATGGAAGACGTTTGGGAAGACCAGAATCCTTCCTAGAGCTGGCTGTCCGACCAAACTGAGCTATCAGGGGAGAAGAGCCTTGGTGAGAGAGGTAAAGAAGAACCCAAAGATCACTGTGGCTGAGCTCCAGAGATGCAGTTGGGAGATGTGAGAAAGTTGTAGAAAGTCAACCATCACTGCAGCCTTCCACCAGTCGGGGCTTTGTGGCAGATTGGCCCGACGAAAGCCTCTCCTCAGTGCCAGACACATGAAAGCCCGCATGGAGTTTGCTAAAAAACACCTGAAGGACTCCAAGATGGTGAGAAATAAGATTTTCTGGTCTGATGAGACCAAGATAGAACTTTTTGGATTTAATTCTAAGCGATATGTGTGGAGAAAACCAGGCACTGTTCATCAACTGTCCAATACAGTCCCAACAGTGAAGCATGGTGGTGGCAGCATCATGCTGTGGGGGTGTTTTTCAGCTGCAGGGACAAAATGACTAGTTGCAATTGAGGGAAAGATGAATGTGGCCAACTACAGGGATATCTTGGACGAAAACCTTCTCCAGAGTGCTCAGGACCTCAGACTGAGCCGAAGGTTTACCTTCCAACAAGACAATGACCCTAAGCACACAGCTAAAATAATGAAGGAGTGGCTTCACAACAACTCGGTGACTGTTCTTGAATGGCCCAGCCAGAGCCCAGACTTAAACCCAATTGAGCATCTCTGGAGAGACCTAAAAATGGCTATCCACCAACGTTTACCATCCAACCTGACAGAACTGGAGAGGATCTGCAAGGAGGAATGGTAGAGGATCCCCAAATCCAGGTGTGAAAAACTTGTTGCATCTTTTCCAAAAACACTCATGGCTGTATTAGATCAAAAGGGTGTTTCTACTAAAAACTGAGCAAAGGGTCTGAATACTTAGGACCATGTGATATTTCAGTTTTTCTTTTTTAATAAATCTGCAAAAATGTCAACAATTCTGTGTTTTTCTGTCAATATGGGATGCTGTGTGTACATTAATGAGGGAAAAAAATGAACTTAAATGATTTTAGCAAATGGCTGCAATATAACAAAGAGTGAAAAATTTAAGGGGGTCTGAATACTTTCTGTCCACACTGTATGTATATATATATATATATATATATATATATATATATATATATATATATATATATACATACATACATATACACATATATACATACGAGACTGTGTGTGCATATATATATATATATATATATATATATATATATATATATATATATAATACACTGCAGCTAACTGAATAACTTGCCTGTCTGAAGTATAGATATAGCTAAACTGGATGCAGTGGATATATATATATATATATATATATATATATATATCAGCTCACATTTGTTTTTGAAAATGAGGAAAGAAAAGAATTTTTTTTTTCTTTTTTCAATTTTCAAAACTTTGTGACAAAAAGCGAGATCTGCAAGTAACTCAACATGCCTCTCAACAAATAGCTCGGGGTGTCTACTTTCCAAAATGGGGTCATTTGGGTGTGGGGGGTTGTGCCTCCGAAATTGTGATAGGCAGTGAGGAGTGAAATCAAAAATTTACGCCCTGAGGGGGCGTGTCCTGGACGTGAAGCTGGGAAGTAGGGATGAGCCGAACACCCCCCTGTTCGGTTCGCACCAGAACATGCGAACAGGAAAAAAGTTCGTTCGAACACGCGAACACCGTTAAAGTCTATGGGACACGAACATGAATAATCAAAAGTGCTAATTTTAAAGGCTAATATGCAAGTTATTGTCATAAAAAGTGTTTGGGGACCTGGGTCCTGCCCCAGGGGATATGGATCAATGCAAAAAAACGTTTTAAAAATGGCCGTTTTTTCAGGAGCAGTGATTTTAATAATGCTTAAAGTCAAACAATAAAAGTGTAATATCCCTTTAAATTTCATAGCTGGGGGGTGTCTATAGTATGCCTGTAAGGGGGTGCATGTTTCCCGTGTTTAGAACAGTCTGACAGCAAAATGACATTTTGAAGGAAAAAACCCATTTAAAACTACCCGCGGCTATTGCATTGCCGACAATACACATAGAAGTTCATTGATAAAAACGGCATGGGAATTCCCCAAAGGGGAACCCCGAACCAAAATTAAAAAAAAAAAAAGACGTGGGAGTCCCCCTAAATTCCATACCAGGCCCTTCAGGTCTGGTATGGATATTAAGGGGAACCCCGGCCAAAATTTAAAAAAAAAATGACGTTGGGGTTCCCCCTAAATTCCATACCAGACCCTTCAGGTCTGGTATGGATATTAAGGGGAACCCCGGCCAAAATTAAAAAAAAAAATGACGTGGGGTTCCCCCTAAATTCCATACCAGACCCTTCAGGTCTGGTATGGATTTTAAGGGGAACCCCAAGCAAAAAAAATAAAAAAATGACGTGGGGTCCCCCCAAAGATCCATACCAGACCCTTATTCGAGCACGCAACCTGGCAGGCCGCAGGAAAAGAGGGGGGACGAGAGTGCGCCCCCCCTCCTGAACCGTACCAGGCCACATGCCCTCAACATTGGGAGGGTGCTTTGGGGTAGCCCCCCAAAACACCTTGTCCCCATGTTGATGAGGACAAGGGCCTCATCCCCACAACCCTGGCCGGTGGTTGTGGGGGTCTGCGGGCGGGGGGCTTATCGGAATCTGGAAGCCCCCTTTAACAAGGGGACCCCCAGATCCCAGCCCCCCCCTGTGTGAAATGGTAAGGGGTACTTACCCCTACCATTTCACTAAAAAACTGTCAAAAATGTTAAAAATGACAAGAGACAGTTTTTGAAAATTCCTTTATTTAAATGCTTCTTCTTTCTTCTATCTTCCTTCATCTTCTGGTTCTTCTGGTTCTTCTGGCTCTTCTGGTTCTTCCTCCAGCGTTCTCGTCCAGCATCTCCTCCGCGGCGTCTTCTATCTTCTTCTCCTCGGGCCACTCCGCACCCATGGCATGGGGGGGAGGCTCCCGCTCTTCTCTTCTTCTTTTCTTCTCTTCTTCTCTTCTTCTCTTCTTCTCTTCTTCTCTCCTTCTCTTCTTCTCTTCTTCTCTTCTTCATTTTCTTCTCCGGGCCGCTCCGCACCCATGCTGGCATGGAGGGAGGCTCCCGCTGTGTGACGGCGCTCCTCATCTGACAGTTCTTAAATAATAGGGGGTGGGGCCACCCGGTGACCACGCCCCCTCTGACGCACGGTGACTTGACGGGACTTACCTGTGATGTCACGGGGAATGCCACAGGGAAGTCCCGTCATGACACGTGCGTCAGAGGGGGGCGGGGTCACCGGGTAGCCCCGTCCCCCGTTATTTAAGAACTGTCAGACGAGGAGCGCCGTCACACAGCGGGAGCCTCCCTCCATGCCAGCATGGATGCGGAGCGGCCCGGAGAAGAAAATGAAGAAGAGAAGAAAAGAAGAAGAGAAGAGCGGGAGCCCCCCCCCATGCCATGGGTGCGGAGCGGCCCGAGGAGAAGAAGATAGAAGACGCCACGGAGGTGATGCTGGACGAGAACGCCGGAGGAAGAGCCAGAAGAACCAGAAGATGAAGGAAGATAGAAGAAAGATGAAGCATTTAAATAAAGGAATTGTCAAAAACTGTCTCTTGTCATTTTTAACATTTTTGACGTTTTTTTAGTGAAATGGTAGGGGTAAGTACCCCCTTACCATTTCACACAGGGGGGGCCGGGATCTGGGGGTCCCCATGTTAAAGGGGGCTCCCAGATTCCGATAAGCCCCCGCCCGCAGATCCCCACAACCACCGGCCAGGGTTGTAGGGATGAGGCCCTTGTCCTCATCAACATGGGGACAAGGTGTTTTGGGGGGCTACCCCAAAGCACCCTCCCAATGTTGAGGGCATGTGGCCTGGTACGGTTCAGGAGGGGGGGGGCGCACTCTCGTCCCCCCTCTTTTCCTGCGGCCTGCCAGGTTATGTGCTCGGATAAGGGTCTGGTATGGATTTTTGGGGGAACCCCACGTCTTTTTTTTAAATTTTGGCGCGGGGTTCCCCTTAAAATCCATACCAGACCTGAAGAGCCTGGTATGGAATTTAGGGGGACTCCCACGTCATTTTTTTTTTAAATTTTGATTCGGGGTTCCCCTTTGGGGAATTCCCATGCCGTTTTTATCAATGAACTTCTATGTGTATTGTCGGCAATGCAATAGCCGCGGGTAGTTTTAAATGGGTTTTTCCTTCAAAATGTCATTTTGCTGTCAGACTGTTCTAAACACAGAAAACATGCGCCCCTTTATAGGCATACTATAGACACCCCCCAGGTACGAAATTTAAAGGGATATTACACTTTTATTGTTTGACTTTAAGCATTATTAAAATCACTGCTCCTGAAAAAACGGCCGTTTTTAAAACTTTTTTTTGCATTGATCCATGTCCCCTGGGGCAGGACCCGGGTCCCCAAACACTTTTTATGACAATACCATGCATATAAGCCTTTAAAATTAGCACTTTTGATTTCTCCCATAGACTTTTAAAGGGTGTTCCGCGGCATTCGAATTTGCCGCGAACACCCCAAATTGTTCGCTGTTCGGCGAACTTGCGAACAGCCAATGTTCGAGTCGAACATGAGTTCGACTCGAACTTGAAGCTCATCCCTACTGGGAAGACGTGCAGACACTGAACTCTCCATACCCAGAGCTAATCCACCACCATCTGCTGCTCATCCTTGCCCTGGTGAATCCCCAGATTGCCTTCCTTGGTGCCTGGATCTCTCCTACCTTGGTCCAGGGAGCTAGTGTGCTTTGTGGCTAGCTGGGCCCGGATCGGCGGCCGACTACACAGCGCGGCGGCCCCCGCCATCTTGGGGCCTACAGACCGCCCGGCGTTTTTTTACCTCCTACGACCGTGATCCGCGGAGAGAACAAGTGCCCAGATCTCGGCTGTAGACTAACCCGCCTCCGGAGGACATTTGGCAGAATTCCAGCCGGAAGAATGTGAGAGAAACCTCCCATTACCGACCCCTCCTGCTCTGCGGCCAGCCGTTCTCTAGGGGCCTCCGGACTCGGCCACAGATCTCCTCCTGGGTCACAGTGAGTAACATCACCCCACGGACGACACCCCCTGAGGTTTCTGCCCTCCTGTGAGACTGTACCTGTCCTTGGCTGGGGGTTTTGGGCCTCAACGGAGCGGATCTCGCAAGTCCGGTGGCCGCTCCTTAGGAAAATCCACGGATTTGGCCTACACCTTGGTACCCCAGAGGCTCTCAAGCAAATTTATCTCCTGATACACGGCTGGCCATCCTTTCACGGAGCTTTGAGGACCACCTGCCCTAATAATCACCCCCTCACAAATACTATATAGGTCCACGGGGCTACTGACCAATGGCCCCACCATGTTTTTCCCTTGCTATGAAAATCACTGCCTAAGTGATTCCTGGGCCCTTGTCTGCTCTCCGAGACCTCCGCAATGTTATAGTAGCTATGTATAGTCCTGGGGGTAAGCTTGCCTGATCATTACATTTCCTGAGCACCTCATGGGCAAAGTTGGCCAGCAGCAGCATTATTATAAGCCACAGTGGGCCACGCGGTTTGGGCCACGCAAAGGAATAAATATGGAACGCTTTGTTACTAGACCGCATTCCACAACCTTAAACTCCTCCGCGAACCCATTCGCCACAATGGATCCATCTTTAGATACGGAAGATACAGAGAACCCTCAACTAGCTAATACCCAGAGTCAAGACATCAATCCATCATCCCCACATGGGACTCTCACCCCTGACATTCTGGACGCTAAACTACAGCTTTTGTTTCAACAAATCACGTTTAATGTCTCGGCAGAGGTAAGCAAATTGGCAAACGAACTGAGAGGGGAAATAAACCAAATTGGGGAACGTACTGATACCCTCGAAAGCAAATTTGATGAGATGATAAGCTATGTACAGGCTATTGAAGAGGAAAATCACAACGTGCGTCTCTCAGTCTCTCAGATCCAACTACAACAAGAGGACTTGGAGAACAGAGAGAGGAGACAGAATCTGCGCTTCAGAGGAATTCCGGATACGGTAGGTGACCCTGACCTACGTGCCTATCTTTTGGGTCTTTTGAACACTCTGGCCCCCACAGTGGTGGACATAGACTGGCGCCTGGACAGGGCACACCGGTCCTTGGGCCCAAAGCCTCCGGCTGGAGCTAGGCTTAGGGATGTTATAGTGAAGTTTCACTTTTTTGAAAGCAAAGAAGCGCTGACCTTGGCCACGCATAATAAATCCCAAATTCTGTACAAGGGTGTGAAATTGCAGATTTTTAGCGACCTCTCTCCCATCACTCTTGCTAAACGAAGGAACTTGCGTCCAATTACCTCCCATCTACAGCATCACAAGATTCCATAATACTGGGGTTTCCCCTTTCGCCTTGCTGTGTCTAAGGAAGGTACCCAGTACACTCTGCGTGACTTACAAAAAGGTGAGGCCTTCCTGAAAAACCTTGGCCTGCCTCCTCTTCCAGAAGAAGATTTGATTCCTCCTGTCACCCAGGTTCGTCTACCACCAAATACTCCTAGCCGCATCTGGACACCCGTTAGGGGCAAATCTAAGAAGCACCTATCTACACCTCAATGTCCACACTCCTCCAAACAACTGCCTTGAATCTTCTGTACATCTTTTTTTTGGATCCTTTTTTCTCATTACTCCTTGCTTCCCGTTGCTTCGTGTTACAGATGAAACAAAGTTTGCTGCTCTGGTTCTTAAAGTTTTGTATCTACCCTGTTCCCTGTTCGTGGTAGAATTTTTTTTACCATCCCATGAGGTATCTTTAAGGTTTTTACACCTTAGATAACACCTGCTCCTGTTTTTCAGCTGACTTTTCCTTTTTATTGTAAACAGGTTTCATATTGTCAGTTTTATTTTACATGTTACCAAGCTCATAAGGTGAGCAGCAGGCCCTTCCCATTTTTCCTGCCCAGAGTCTCCTGTTGGAAGTCCATACATGCCCCTACTAGGCCTTGGATTATGTCCAGGGCTTCCTGAGATGCAGTAACATCTCAGTCTTTCGAAAATTTAAGTATTTTGTTTTCTTTTTCTGTTTTGTTTGTTGTTTTTTTTTTTTTCTTATGTCCATGTATATAGATCATCTTTATAGGTTGCAATCACACTGTTTTTGTTTCCTTGTTTCACAGAGGTTTAATTACAGAGTACCTATGTTAACACCCACATACCGAGGAGTTACTGCTAATGGTAACACTCACAATCAGAATTGTATCTATTCCTATACTATATCTACACGAGCCTATCTGAACAGAATACAATCATGGCCCTGAGGATCATGTCATATAATGTGAAGGGTTTAGGTTCTATCAGTAAACGCTGGATGGCCCTGAAGGATTTCAGAGCCTCAGGCGCAGACGTGATAATGATCCAGGAAACTCACTTCCAGGCAGGAGGTTCATTTAACTTCGCCTTAAAGTTTTTCCCCACTTCCTTCCTTGCCTCTGACTCCACGGGCAAGGCGGGAGTGGCAATTCTGATTAGGAAGTCATGCCCTGTTAAGGTCAAAAAATCTCATGCAGATCCCCATGGGAGATTCCTTATTTTAAACTGTGAATATATGTCTGCTTCCTTTACTCGTAAATCTCTATGTCCCTAATACAGGCCAGATTGACTTCCTAGATAAACTTTTTGATACCCCTCAATACTGCACACAACCCTTTATGATCATCGGGGGGATTTCAATCTGGTTATGTCACGCTCTAGAGATAGACTGTACCATCCAAAAGAATCTCGTCCCAAGCTAATGCTTTCCGTAAATGTATTAGGGCCCGCTGACTATTCGACTCGTAGAGGACTAGGCATCCCTCTGCTAAACAGTTCACGTTCTACTCCCCAGCTCAAATGTACTCACGCCTTGACCATTTCTTCATTTCAGCCCCCCTCCTCCCTTACGTGGTTGAGTCTGATATATCCCCCATTACATGGTTGGATTATGCACCCATCATCCTGCATCTTATGCTTTCTCAGGCCTACACCAAATCCTGTCATTGGCATCTTAATGATCATCTCTTACAGTCCGAGGTATCCCAATCTATTTTAGCAAAAAGTTTGGTAGACTATTTTCAGCTCAACATTGGGTGGGTGTCGGGGGTTTCTACACTGTGGGAGGCACACAAGACTGTATTTCGTGGTGCATGCATAGCTGAAAGTTCTCGATTGAGGAGAGATAGAGATGGTCTTATACAGACCCTGACATCCACTTTGATAGTTGCAGAGCGGAAGCTGTTGTGTGCTCCCACAGTGGTGAAACTACGTAAAGTCACCTCCCTCAGAGAGCAAATTAAATCAACACAGCTTGACAAGACGGTCAGATCCTTACTCTGGATGAAACAGAAATTTTATGAATATTCTAATAAACCCCATAAAATGTTAGTCAATAAACTATGCCTGCGTCCATTTATTTCTTTCTCTGACTTTCTCCAACAGGCAGATGGTTCTAGAGCACACTGCCCTCATGAGATGTCCAAAATATTTGGCAAATTTTACAGTAAACTCTATAATTGTCTGACCCCGGAGAATCACTTCAATTTCACCCAGGAAAAATTTGAGTCTTTCTTCTCCAACATAAATCTTCCAAAACTATCTGTAGCAGATCTAGATAGCTTGAATGCGGCCATAACAGCTGAGGAACTCCTGTCCATAATTAAGACTCTCCCACTGCATAAATCCCCCGGGCCTGACGGCTTACCATACTCCTAATACATACCTTCTTTGACATCCTTTCCCAACACATGTTAACTCTGAATGACTCTCTACTTAAAGGCACATCCCCACATTCACACTTTTCTCACTCTTACATCTCAGTTATTCCAAAGCCTGGTAAGGACCCCTCTACTCCGGATAACTATAGACCCATAGCCCTTCTAAATTCAGATTATAAAATATTTACCAAAATACTTGCATCCAGATTATCCAGGCTTGTCCCCAAACTGATACATAGAGACCAAGTGGGCTTTGTCCCTGGTAGACATGAGGGAGACAACACCCGACGTACGATAGATCTGATAGATCTCCTGGACAGGTCGTCTCGCTCGGAACTGATTTTAAGTTTAGACGTGCAGAAGGCCTTTGACAGGCTGAGCTGGCCTTATATGGTTGCCACCTTAAAAATATATGGCTTTGATGGTCCTTTTTTAAAAGCTTTAGAGGCTCTTTATTCAACTGTCACGGCCCAAGTGCGGATGTCGTCCTTCCTATCGCCCTGCTTTCCCATGACAAACGGAACTCGGCAGGGATGCCCCCTATCACCATTAATTTTTATCTTATGTTTAGAACCCCTAGCCGAGTCCATCCGCACTCATCCGGACATTCGGGGGGTAGTGACAAGACAGGGGGAATATAAATTGTCTCTTTTTGCAGACGACATCCTGATTACCATTACCAATCCGTTGATCTCTCTCCCCTCGCTATTGGCTTCCTTTAGTGCCATATCTGGTTATAAAGTTAATACTTCCAAAACTGAAGCCCTCCCCATACACATAACACCATCTCAACTGTCTCAGCTCAAAGACTCATACTCATAAATGGTGCACTTCCTCTCTCAAATATTTGGGTGTCCTTCTTCCCCCCTCCTATTCATCCCTCTATTCTGCTAACTTTCCCCCTCTGATTCTAGATATCAACAAATCCCTGTCAACGTGGACAAAATATCCTCTGTCCCTGTTAGGTAGGATCAACATCCTCAAAATGTCTATTTTACCCAGATTGCTCTACCACTTTGAAACACTACCGGTTGCCCTGCTTTCCTCTCAACTAAAAGCACTTCAGAGGAGTTTCCTAAAATTCATATGGGATGGTAGGGCTCATCGCATTGCGAGCTCGGTGTTTTTTTCCCTAAGATCCAGGGGGGGTTTGGGAGCCCCGGACATTGCTATATATTACTTTGCTATGCACTTAAGGGCCATTACCTCTTGGTCCTCTCTGCACACACTGAATCAGTGGCCTGCCATTGAGAAAGGAGTGCTATACCCAGTCCACCCGTGCTCCTTGTTGTGGGGTACCCCTCCCTCCCTGGATCCCATTTATAAACGCCAGTGCACTGCTCCAATGACCTTAACCCTAGACATCTCATCTGGTGTAAATGTTTAAAGGACTATTCTTTCACCTCTCCTTGCTCTCCTCTAGTGAATGTCCTCTCTCTTCAATCCATTCATACCAGACAGTATGTCCCTAGGTAGGGTCTTCTCATGAACTGACAAGTGGGAATGGTGCTGCGCTAATCCTAAAATGGGCTCTAATACATAGGTGCAGGCATGCTACAATTTCCTTAGGTGGGGGGCTTATCTCCTGCCCTCACTAAAGCATATGGTAGTAGTCTCAAACAAATAGAAGGTGTAACACTGTGCTGCGCTCAAACAATATATACATAAAAAAATTAGAAGAAGTCAGACTCACCTAAAAGGTTCTCAATAGGACTATATGTTAAATATAAACATAAGTGTATGCAATGTAAACACTTCGCTTATAGTGCAAAAATAAATGTCAAAAGGATAAATCCATTAAATAAATTATAACAAAACGTGCAATGTGACAATGAATGCCCAAATAATTACACAATGCCTGTGACAAAAGGAATAAAGTGTCCAGTGCCAACAGTAAGTGTTATATAAAAGTGTCATATGAAAGCAATGCTGTAATTCAATAAAAACCGTGATTCGTGCAGCTAAATTAAATCACTACCAATCACATAATCACATAAAGGCAAATTAATCCAAAAGGTACAATGTTACAATGAATGTCCAAAGTGATCACAGTAACTGTGCAACATGCAGAAAAGTGTCCAGCGCCAACAGAGGGTGCTCACAGTTATATAAAAAATTTTTTTACAGATGAAGCCACGTGACCCATGACGCCACGCGTAGGGACAGGCACCTCCCACTGTCAGCAGTGTACGAGCTCGCCGCTCGTCTGGATACACTGTACCCTCTGCTATTTCACTGTGTGAGTTCCCTGTTTGTGTTATTGTTAAATAAAGCCTTAATACCCTTAATTACTACACTATATGGCATCTTTATCTCTCCGTTGGTCATGATGTTCCCCATGGATCTGAGGTTTAATGTATGACAGCCCAAGACTCAGGACCTCTCCTCACAGGAGACACCACAAGCGCTGATTGCTCTATGCTGTAGCCTCAGTGTAGTGAGGTAAGGGGCCATTATCTACCATTAGAGGATTGTTGCATGGAGAGGATTACGTTATACACTTCACAATCACCACTCTTCTAAGCAAGTGATGCTAAAATCCAGTTGCTGCCTGCACCATTTCACTGTTTGGCACCACCAATGAAGCATGGTGGTGCCTTTTGCCTTTTGCCATTTCCTAGGCGGACACCGGACTGTCAGCAGCAGATGGCTCTTGTGCTTCTACAATCTGATACAATCAATCACTAAATAAGGGAGAATCTGGCGTCTCTTGTGAAAGTGCCCCTGCGGCTCTGTGTGTCACCACGGCTTTCCCCTCTATTGCCACCGGTGGACCCCTACAGCCAGCATATGATCCCTTCAATTATTATTTCTTTTGATCTATGATGCGAGTTTAACCATAGACAAGAAATATTTTTCACCCGCCTGTATGTAAAATAATTCCCCTGAAGAAGAAATATACAAGTTTGACTACGGTCCGCTCCGAAACATGTCGGGATATATTTTCTAGCCACCCACCCCCACCATGCCTATTTTGACTGGGTTGGTCATTTGGGGTCGATGGCATCGGGTGATATTATTTATTTATGCTCTGTATGGCTTATAATCAAGTATTTGTAAAGATATTGAACACTTTTTGTATGTTTGTTCTGTCTCTCAGACAATTTTATTCATATTTGTACTACAATAAAGTTGGCATTAATTTTGCCTTTTATTATTATCTATTTTTCTTACTTATATGCTGCCTTTAAAATCCAAAGGGGCACCCCCTACTAGCATTTTGTTGCATATAATTTCTTTAATTCTATTTAGGATGATGGCAGTTCTCGCACACCATTATATCTCATTTCCCACTAATTATTTCAATGAAGCATTGGAGTTGTTTACTGCTGCACCAAGTCACCTTTTTTACTGAACTGTAATATTGTTTTTATATAACTGTGAGCACCCTCTGTTGGCGCTGGACACTTTTCTGCACGTTGCACAGTTACTGTGATCACTTTGGACATTCATTGTAACATTGTACCTTTTGGATTAATTTGCCTTTATGTGATCTATCTTGTAGTGATTTAGTTTAGCTGCACGAATCATGGTTTTTATTGAATTACAGCATTGCTTTCATATAATTGTGAGCACTTACTGTTGGCACTGGACACTTTATTCCTTTTGTCACAGACATTGTGTAATTATTTGGGCATTCATTGTCACATTGCACTTTTTGTTATAATTTATTTAATGGATTTATCCTTTTGACATTTATTTTTGCACTATAAGTGAAGTGTTTACATTGCATACGCTTATGTTGATATTTAACATATAGTCCTATTGAGGACCTTTTAGGTGAGCTTGACTTCTTCTAATTTTTTTATGTATATATTGTTTGAGCGCAGCACAGTGTTACACCTTCTATTTGTTTGAAACTACTACCATATGCTTTAGTGAGCACAGGAGATAAGCCCCCCACCTAAGGAAATTGTAGCATGCCTGCACCTATGTATTAGAGCCCATTTTAGGATTAGCGCAGCACCATTCCCACTTGTCAGTTTATGTCCATACCAGGGGCCAGGCTGGACCCCATTCGGTGCAAGCTGCTTTTCCCTCCTTACTATTTTTATTACCACTGCATGGTAGCGCAGGAATAATATACTTTATACTGCTTATAGGGTCTTCTCATGGTTACACGCACCTCTTTTTCAGCTCCGAAATTTGGTCCATCCCATCACGCGGAGATTATATACCTTCAATACTTTATGTGAGAAATTTGATATACCCTCCCACCTTTTCCATTTTTATCTACAGGTTAGACACTTTTTTCACTCTAAATCCTCAACCTTAACCCTTGATAAACCAACCGCCTTTGAATATCTATGCGTTCAGAGCCCTCACCAACGACATTTAATATCCTGTATCTATCGTATCCTCCATGAGTCGACTGCTCTAGAGGAGACCACGCACCACTATTATTATTATTATTATTATTCAGGATTTACAGTATATAGCGCCAACAGTTTACGCAGCGCTTTACAATATAAAAGGGAGACAATACAGTTATAATACAATACAATACAATAGGATTAAGAGGGCCCTGCTCAGAAGAGCTTACAATCTAATAGGGTGGGGCAGGTGGTACAAAAGGTTGTAACTGTGGGGAATGAGCTGGTGGAAGTGGTAGGAGATTAGTTGGAGACGTGATAGGCTTTCCTGAAGAGATGAGTTTTCAGGGATTGCCTGAAGGTAGCAAGAGTAGGGGATAGCCGGATAGATGGAGGTAGCGAGTTCCAGAGGATGGGAGAGGCTCTGGAGAAATCCTGGAGACGAGCATGGGAGGAGGAGATGAGAGAGCTTGAAAGCAGGAGGTCTTGAGAAGAGCGGAGAGGTCGATTTGGGTGATATTTGGAGACAAGATTAGTGATGTAGCTTGGGGCAGAGTTGTGAATAGCTTTGTATGTTGTGGTTAGAATTTTGAATTTAATTCGCTGGGTGATTGGGAGCCAGTGTAGGGATTGAAGTAGAGGGTTGGCAGACACTGAGCGGTTGGTAAGGTGGATAAGTCTGGCAGCAGCATTCATGATAGACTGAAGAGTGGATAGCCTATGGAGCGGTAGGCCAATGAGAAGGGAGTTGCAATAGTCAAGGCGAGAGATAACAAGGGAGTGAATGAGGAGCTTGGTGGTTTCATTTGTTAAAAAAGGGCGAATTTTAGAGATGTTACGGAGGTGAATTCTACAAACTTTTGACAGTGATTGGATTTGAGGCTGAAATGACAAATCAGAGTCTAGGATTACACCTAGTACCCTGGCGTGAGGGGAGGGACTGATCTTTGCATTGTTGATTTTGATGGAAAAGTCATGGAGGGGGGCACGGGCGGGGGGGAATATTAATAGCTCAGTTTTAGAGACATTTAGTTTAAGGAAGTGGTGCGACATCCATGCTGATATGTCAGTTAGTAAGTTAGTAATGTGAGAGGAGACTGAAGGAGTGAGGTGAGGAGTAGACAAATAGATTTGGGTGTCATCAGCGTATAAGTGGTTATGGAAGCCGTGGGCAGTTATTAAGTGACCAAGGGAGGAGGTGTAGATAGAGAAGAGAAGGGGTCCAAGAACCGAGCCTTGGGGGACCCCCACAGAAAGGGGCAATGGAGAGGAGGAGACAGAGTTGTAGGTGACACTGAAGGAGCGCTGTGATAAATAGCCAGAGAACCAGGATAGAGCAGAATCTCGGAGGCCAAGGGAATGTAGTTTATTGAGAAGGAGCGGGTGGTCAACAGTATCAAAGGCCGCAGAGAGGTCAAGTAGTAGGAGTATGGAGTACTGGCTGTTGGTTTTAGCAGTTAGTAAATCGTTAGTGAGTTTTAGTAAAACTCACCACTATATAAAAAGGTGGTCCCATCTATTGGCCCGACCTATCACTGTACAGTTGTGGGACAAGATCTGGTCTTCTGTTTTCAAGTCCTCCAAATGTGTCACTCAAATTGAGACATCCATCAAGATTCTTATGTTTTGGTATAAGACTCCTGATGTAATTCACAAATACCCCCTCAGTCTCACCGCACTGTTGGCGTTGCAGAATTGACATAGGTTTTTTATTTCATATTTTTTGGCAATGTCTCTGATTCAACCCTTTTTGGTATGATGTGAACATATTTATACAGAAGGTGGTGGATGTGTCCCTCCCGCTAGATCCTTTAAATTATCTGCTGGGCCTCCCTATTCCAGGCGTTCCCAAAAAACAAACCAACTAATCTCTTACATTTTGCTAGCTGCCAAAAGGTTTATTCCATTGTGCTGGCTCTCCAACGCACCTCCTCCGTGGTCGAGATTCCTGCAACTGGTGGCTGAGATCCAGAGGATGAAGTTCCTAACGGCTTCTGTACATTATTCAATTCCCCAATTTACTAAAGTGTGGGAATCTTGGGATCTATCGGAATATGGGACACATGTGCCAACCTCAGCCTCCTAATTTATGTTGACATAACAATGTTTCTGTTCACTCTCCCTCTTCCTCTCCCCATTGCTAAATATGCCAATTGATGCTTTAATGGTCTTTTATTGGTTATTTCATACCCCCCCAAAAAAACCTTTACCCTATTTATATTTTTGACTGTACTCTAGTTTTGGACTCTAAGGCATACCTATGAGTTGTTTATAATTTTTGATGAGCGATACAGTACTCCCCTGTGTCCTGTATCTGTGGACATCGCTTATATGCATTTACTTTTTCTGCATTATCTTCTTTTTCTTTTGTATGTTTGTTACATTACATCTTCATTATTGGTTTAATGTACATTGTGTAACGAGTTTACATGTATCTTTTTATAACCCAATAAAAATACAATTTAAAAAAAAAAATGTACGCCCTTAGAAAGCCTAAACGCGGTGATAGGTTTTCTTGGGTCCTGTACACAGTTAGACTACCAAAAAGTCTCCAACATGTGGTATCCCCATACTCAGGAGAAGTAGCAGAATGTATTTTGCCATGTTTGATCAATATATCATTTAGTGACAACTTTGTGAAAAAAAAATTGTAATTTTCCCGAAACTTGTGGCAAAATATAAAATATTCCATGGACTCAACATGCCTCTCAGCAATTAGCTTGAAGTGTCTTCTTTCCAAAATGGAGTCATTTGGGGGGGTTGTGCTATCTTGACATTTCATGGCCTCCGAGACTGTGATAGGTAGTGAGGAAGTGAAATCACCCCTTTTACGCCCTTAGAAAGTCTGAAGGCGGTGATTGGTTTTCGGGGTCCTGTACATGGCTAGGCTCCCAAAAAGACTCACACATGTGGTATCCCCATACTCAGGAGAAGCAGAATGTATTTTGGAGTGTAATTTCACATATGCCCATGGCATGTTTGAGCAATATATCAATTAGTGACAACTTTGTGTAATTTATTTTTTGTAATTTTTCAATCACTTGTGACAAAAAATAAAATATTCAATGGGCTCAACAAACCTCTCAGCAATTTCCTTGGGGTGTCTACTTTCCAAAATGGGGTAATTTCGGGGGGGGGGGTTGTACTGCCCTGCCATTTTAGCACCTCAAGAAATGAGTTAGGCCATTATAAACTAAAAATTCCAGAAAACGTACCCTAGTTTGTAGACACTATAACTTTTGCGCAAACCAATTAGTATACACTTATTGAAATTTTTATTACCAAAGACATGTGGCTGAATACATTTCGGATTTTTAGTACAACAAAAAGTAGAAAATATTATGTCGCCAAAAAATTAAAATCACATAAGCAATCAAATACCATAAAAAAAGCTTTATTTGTGGAAAAAAAAGGACGTAAATTTTGTTTGGGTACAGCATTGCATGACCACGCAATTACCAGTTAAAGCAGCACAGTGCCAAATTGTAAAAAGTGCTCTGGTCATTGCACAGCCAAATCTCCCGGGGCTGAATAGGTTAAGCTCTTTTTACATTAACTGCTTGCCGACCAACCGCCGTCATTATACTGCGGCAGGTCGGCATGATCCCGCGAACCGTCGTAGCTATACTTCGGCTCGTGGGATCGGAATAGCACGCACACGCCCGCTGCACTGCTTGGGTGCCGATGCTCATGGCCGACAGTCGTGATGACCGCCAGCCACGAGCGATCGCGAGCACGAAAGGCAGAACAGGGACATGTGTGTGTAAATGGTGAATGTTGTAGCGCTAATACATGTACACTTAAATTTTTAAATAAAACCGTGCAAAGGGTCAAATGTAGAAGTGACAAATATATAAGGACAAATGTGAAAAAAATCCAATGGATAAACTGAACCTGTGGTAGATGGCCTATAGATCATCCGCAAAGAGATGGTAGAACAGGGACATGTTGTGCTGATACCATCCAACCAGAAAAACATCAAGATAGTACTTCTTCAATGAGAGGAAAAAGTATATATACTCTTACTGGAACTGGTGGACTCAAGTTTCAGTGACAAAGAGTCATATAGGCATGGGTGCAAGAATCGGCGGTCACGCGGAACTCCAAGGGATCCCGAGCCTCCACCAACATGTAGGGATGGCCACCAAACAAACCTCCGATGGAACGAACACCAAGACTGGATCTGAAAGGTCAGAGACCTGACTGGACAGCAGGGCAATCTCTCATCCGGGCAGTATGAAAAAAAGGAATGCTTCCAATAGTGTAGATGAAAAAAGTATGTTTTCTTATTTATAAAAACTGGCATACAGCATAAAAAACTGTGATCACAAGTTAAAAGTTTGGGCAATGTGAGGAACGATAAGCCTGGCCTGATGCGTTTCGACCAAAAAGGCCTTCAACTGGGGCATATGATCGCTCACATTGTTGTTATTTATAGACTACATGGAAAAAGAACTGTAATGAGGGACCAATCATCATTCGACAATACAGAGACTACTGATTGGAGCAAAAATGGTCATCTGACCACATGAGCTCCAAGCCTCAATGTGGGGACCAATACAAAGGGAGAACGCCGATCACATGGGACTGCAAACCATCTCGGCAATAACCAAGAAGTATATGCAACTCTCACCCAGAAGCCATGTGGCCAGCAGAGAACAAGCCCCTCGTGCAAAAAGCCCACAAATTTCGGGTGAAAAGCCATGTGATCATGTGACAAAAATGGGCCAATCACTATTCAAAAGTCACTGGTCCCTTTATCACTGGGTACCCAAACTAAATTTTTATTGCTAAAAAAGCCAGGTAACAATAAAATGTGATCACAGGGTATAAAAACAAATACAGGGTATACAAACAACATCCTTCTTGTTGCCCATCTTTGTTTTTATACCCTGTGATCACATTTTACTTTTACCTGGCTTTTTTAGCAATAAAAATCCCACTTTGCTCATCTACACTATGTGGAGCCTGTTCATTTTTTCTCCACATATCCACTGAGAGATCAAACCAGCCTTCACTTCAGTTTTTCACGTGACGCATGGTTCCCTCTGATTCGCATCTTGGCCATCCTTTGGGAGGACCCACCTGGCGGCCCTGGGAGATCCACACAGAGTTTGACCCAGAAGGTTCGCAGAGCTGTGATGTCCGTTTACAGGCCCTGAGAGGCAACCCGCTCGAGTGACTCCCTGTCGCTGACAAGGGAGTCCAATGTATCTGGTAAGAGTTTCTTACACTCCATCTTTACTAAAGTCACATGCAGTTGTGAGATACAGCTTGGAGATGATCTGATGATTTACCCGTGTTAGAACATTTGCCGTCTCGCATCCACTTACCATTTCCAGTGGGACATTCTATGTGTATTTGTTCTCTATTTACTCACTGGATTTTATCCTCCTCTATTGAGAGACTTATAAGTTTTATAATTGTTATGTTTATCATTCATGGATATTTGTTTTTTCAGTTGTTTTCTTGGTTGAAGACTTTTTGCACAATTTATGCGCTACATTTTACTTTCACATGATTCTTTGGTTGCTGTCACCTTGTATGTAGCTGCTCCGCACCATATACTTTTTGAATTTAGCGCAGTGTATACTTTTATTATCATAATGAACTATAATGACATAGAGGAACTATCAAATCCTCAACTGCCGGCCAGAAAAGTGAGGGCGGGTCGGCCACACAGCGCCACCCCTTAACGCACTTAGGCCACCACGCCCTAACCGAACCGCCAGCAGTAATATAACTAAAGAAACAAAAATATATGGTAATTTGGGAAAAGGGAGGATTTTCAATACAAGAAATGGGAAAATCCATATATAGATAATCACCACACAAATATGAACATAATATAAAGAGAACAGAATATTGGTCAAAAAGTCAACAAAATACACCCGAAAAAAAAAAAAAAAAAAAAAAAATATATATATATATATATATATATATATATATATATATATATATATATATATATATATATATATATATATATATATATATATATATATATATATATATATATATATATATATATATATATATATATATATATATATATATATATATATATATATATATATATATATATATATATATATATATATATATATATATATATGTAAATATGAAATAAAAATAAGAAAAACATATTTTTAAGGAAAAAAGAGTTATTATCTTACTCGACATTCATGCCGAACGCCGAGTAGGATTTAAGCTCATTTATCCAATATGTCTAAAGGCGAGAGACACCCTCCAATGGGATACAAATTTATCTATAATCTGGAAATGTGTACCAGTTGGGTCTTTGTTGTGAAATCTTAAGAAATGACGGGGTACGCTGTGATTGATTTTTCCGTTTTTGATGGCAGCCAGATATTCATTAACACATATGGAAAATGTCCTGATGGTATGACCAACATACTGCTTTTTACATGGGCAAGTCAAAAGATAGACACAATATACTTTGTGGCGCACGTGGTAAAATGTTTCATGGGGTAAGTACGTGCTGTAACGGTGGAGGTAAACGTGTCCATCTTATGTTTACCTCCACCGTTACAGCACATACTTACTGGATATAGGAGCTTAATCCTATTCGCCGTTCGGCATGAATGTGGAGTGGGATATTAACTCTTTTATCAATCAAGCTTATATTTCCTTAAAATATGTTTTTCTTATTTTTATTTTATATTTACATTTATATATATTTTTTTTTTTTTTTTTTCGGGTGTATTTTGTTGACTTTTTGACCCATATTGTGTTCTCTTTATATTATGTTCATATTTGTGTGGTGATTATCTATATATGGATTTTCCCATTTCTTAAAAAAAGTGTAGCGCTACAAACTGACAAACATAAAAATTAAGTGCATATGCACAATGAATAAACCTAGAATGAACTAAGTATGACCATAAATATGGATTACACAATATGAATGCGCTAACCTGCAAAAAAATTAATGAAACAATAAATAATAAACCTGATTGGTAAAAACAGTGACTAAAAATGGAAATAGTGACAGCTCCAAAAAGTCCTAAATTAATTAAAAAGAACTTAAAACGTGACAGTCCGTAATATAGATTTGTAAAAAGATATGTGAGAAAACACCACCAAAAGTCTATGAAGGTTGCATGTAGCAAAAAATGGACAAGTGACTCTAAGGTTCACAGGTGAGTGGATGATTGGTTCCAGGATCTAACGGTAAGTCAATACTGGGAAACCCACAAGTGAACAGAAGATCTAGATCGGTGCCATCACCAAGAACATCAAGAGGCTTACCGGAAATAAATGACCTGAAATTACATACGTCATACAAGTCAAAAAGGCTTGTTGACCACCTGGTCAGAACGATATAATTTGTCAGATGTCGTCAGCATACGGTGGGAAGGGGAGGTGACATCACAGCTTTCACATCCATAGGCAATCCGACACAGGCCAAACGAATAATTCACATGCCTAGATTCCCACACCACTGTCATAAAGAAGCATGGCACTGAACTCGTTCATAGGTGTGTTCACCAAGGACAGCTCTTCAGGTCTGCTTCTGGGAGTCAGGGATAGCTGACAGAATACTATGCCTGTCACCACAGTAAAGCGCATGCAGCAGGGGAAGCACATGCAGCAGGGTGAGTGGTTCCCCTGCTGCATGGGCTTTACTGTGGTGACACCGTATGCTGACGACATCTGACAAGTTATATCGTTCTGACCAGGTGGTCAACAAGCCTTTTTGACTTGTATGACGTATGTCATTTCAGGTCATTAATTATTTATTCATATTGTGTAATCCATATTTATGGTCATACTTAGTTCATTTTAGGTTTATTAATTGTGTATATGCACTTAATTTTTATGTTTGTCAGTTTGTAGCGCTACACTTTTTAAATATTTTTTCACTTTTTACCTAGAGTCTACAGGTGTGTTAGCTGCTATCTTAGTGTTTTTTGGTTTAGCGCAGCGCTGTACATATCCATTTATTTGTTATTTTCCCATTTCTTGTAATGGAAATTCTCCCTTTTCCCAAATTACCATATATTTTTGTTTCTTTAGTTATATTACTGCTGGCGGTTCGGTTAGGGCATGGTGGCCCAGCTGCATTAAGGGGTGGCGCTGTGTGGCCGACCCTCCCTCACTTTTCCGGCCAGCAGTTTAAGATATAATAGTTCCTCTATGTCATTATAGTTCATTATGATGTCAGTGGATTTTTTCTCTATGTCATTATAGTTCATTATGATGTCAGTGGATTTTTTCTATGCCTGAGATGTGATTTGTCTAGTCGTGGTGGCCGTGACTTTTCCTGGTCACGTGATGGGTGACTTCCGGTTACGTCTTTTGACGTTTGGGGTCTCCCTTACATGAGATTGTTTTGGTTTCGGCGGACACGGTTATTTCCGGCCACGTGTTCTATCACTTCCGGTTTACTACTTCTGGTCTCCTGTTTGTGGATAACCCTCTTCCTACAGCTTTGATTGATCCTGATGGCCGTGCTTACTTCTGGCTGCGTGATCAACCATTGTCTGATTGGTCCCAGTGGCCGTATTTACTTCCGGTCGCGTGACCAACTGCTTCCAGTTCACCACTTCCGGTTTCGGGTGGGAACATAGTTCTCTCCTACACGGTCTGATTGGTCTCGGCAGCCGTTTTTACTTCCGCCCGTGAGACCAAACACTGTTGTTAATACAATTTTGAACATTCAGGTTCTGTATATATTCCCAGTTGGAGGTTATTATTGATCTAACACGAGTGTATTGCGGAACATTTAGTTTGGGTACCCAGTGATAAAGGGACCGGGGACTAGTGATTGGCCCATTTTTGTCACATGATCACATGGCTTTCGACCCGAAATTCGCTTGTGGGCTTTTCGCACGAGGGGCTTGCCCTCTGCTGGCCACATGACTTCCGGGTGAGAGTTGCATATACTTCTTGGTTATTGCTGAGATGGTTTGCAGTCCCATGTGATCGGCGATCTCCCTTTGTATTGGTCCCCACATTGAGACCTGGAGCTCATGTGGTCAGATGACCATTTTCACTCCAATCAGTAGTCTCTGTATTGTCAAATGATGATTGGTCCCTCATTACAGTTCTTTTTCCATGTAGTCTATAAATAACAACAATGTGGGGGAGCGATCATATGCCCCAGTTGAAGGCCTTTTTTGTCAAAACGCATTGGCCAGGCTTATTGTTCCTCACATTGCCCAAAACTCTTAACTTGCGATCACAGGTTTTTATGCTGTATGCCGGTTTTTAAAAATAAAAAAACATACTTTTTTGATCTACACTATTGGAAGCATTCCTTTTTTTTCATAACGCCCGCATGAGAGATTGCCCTGCTGTCCAGTCAGGTCTCTGACCTTTCTGGTCCAGTCTAGGTGTTCTTTCCACCTGAGGTTCGTTTGGTGGCCATCCCTACACGTTGGTGGAGGCTCGGGATCCTTTGGAGTTCCGTGTGACCGCCGATTCCGGCACCCATGACTAAATGACTCTGTCGCTGACACTTGAGTCCACCAGTTCTGGTAAGAGTATATATACTTTTTCCTCTCATTAAAGTACCATCTTGACATTTTCTGGTTGGACGGTGTCAGCACAACATGTCCATGTTCTACTATCTCCTTATATATGTCCTTATATATTTGTCACTTGTACCATTTACTTCACCATTTACACTTTATGTTTGTCACATTTTTTGTAGCTGCTTTTTCTCATTTCACTTTTAGTTAGCGCAGTCACGTTTATATTCACAAGTGTGTGTGCAAACACACAAATCCCTGTTCTGTTCTGGGAGGAGTGACTGATCGTGTATTCCTATTAGCTAGGTACCACAATCCGTCACTTCCGCTAGTCAGTCCCCTCCCCCTTCAGTTAGAAACATGTAGCAGAGAACACAGTTAACCCCTTCATCGCCCCCTAGTGTTAACTCCTTCACTGCCAGTGACATTTATACAGTAATCAGTGCATTTTATAGCACTGATCGCTGTATAAATGCCAATGTCCCAAAAATGTGTCAAAAGTGTCTGATGTGTCCGCCATAATGTCGCAGTCCCAATAAAAAAAAAAAATTGCAGATCGCTGCCATTACTAGTAAAAAAAAAAAATAACAAAAATACTATAAATTTATCCCCTATTTTGCAGACGCTATAACTTTTGTGCAAACCAATCAA
This sequence comes from Lithobates clamitans, assembly GCA_037952925.1. Lineage (NCBI taxonomy): Eukaryota > Metazoa > Chordata > Amphibia > Anura > Ranidae > Lithobates > Lithobates clamitans. The sequence continues at coordinate 10,704,423 of JBBGZY010000399.1, read as the reverse complement.
TATACACTTATTGCGATATTGTTTTACCAAAAATATGTAGAAGAATACATATCGGCCTAAACTGAGAAAGAATTTGCTTTTTTTTTTAAATATGGGGATATTTATTATAGCAAAAAGTAAAAATATTGTGGTTTTTTTTTTTTCAAATTGTCGCTCTTTTTTGTTTGTAGCGCAAAAAATAAAAACCTCAGAGGCTATCAAATACCAACAAAATAAAGCTCTATTTGTGGGAAAAAAAGGATGTTAATTTTGTTTGGGTGCAGCGTCACACAGCCGCGCAATTGTCAGTTGAAGCAATGCAGTGCTGAATCGCAAAAACAGGCCCGGTCATTCAGCAGCCAAATCTTCGGGAGCTGAAGTTGTTAACCACTTGGCATTTGGCTGCCTAAAGACCAGAGGACCTTTTACAATTTGGCACTGCGCTGCTTTAACTGTTAATTGCGCGGTCATGCAATGTTGTACCCAAACGAAATTTGCGCCTTTTTTTTCTTACAAATAGAGCTTTTCTTGGATGGTATTTGATTGCCTCTGCAATTTTTATTTTTTTCGATATAAACCGAAAAAGACTGAAAATTTGGAAAAAAATTATATTTTCTTCTTTTTGTTATAAGAAAAATCCAATAAACTCAATTTTAGTCATACATTTAGGCCAAAATGTATTCAGCCACATGTCTTTGGTAAAAAAAATGTCAACAAGCGTATATTTATTGGTTTGCGCAAAAGTTATAGCGTCTACAAACTAGGGTACATTTTCTGGAATTTACACAGCTTTTAGTTTATGACTGCCTATCTCATTTCTTGAGGTGCTAAAATGGCAGGGCATTACAGCCCCCACCCCAAATGACCCCATTTTGGAAAGTAGACACCCCAAGGAAATTGCTGAGAGGCATGTTGAGCCCATTGAATATTTAATTTTTTTGTCCCAAGTGATTGAATAATGACAAAAAATATATATTTTGTTTTACAAAAAGTTGACACTAAATGATATATTGCTCACACATGCCATGGTTATATGTGGAATGGCACCTCAAAATACAGTCTGCTGCTTCTCCTGAGTACGGGGATACCACATGTGTGGGACTTTTTGGGAGCCTAGCCGCGTACGGGGCCCCAAAACCAATCACAGGCTTTAGGATTTCTAGGGGGTACATTTTTGATTTCACTCCTCACTACGTTTACAGTTTTGAAGGCCATAACATGCCAAGATGGCACAACCCCCCCCCCCCCCCAATGACCCCATTTTGGAAAGTAGACACCCAAAGCTATTTTCTGCGAGGCTTGGTGAGTATTTTTCAGCTCTCATCTGTTTTTGAAAATTAAGAAAGCAAAAGAAAAGAAAATTGTATTTTTTTTTCTTTTTTCAATTTTCAAAACTTTGTGACAAAAAGCGAGATCTGCAAAACACTCACCATACCTCTCAGCAAATAGCTAACAATAAAACACAGTAAACAGTAAAGTATAAAAAAATTACATACCTGAAAAGCAAACATGATAAAACATAATAACAATAAAACATTGCAGAATAGAATACAGTAAAAAAGAGCAGAACAATAGAGAGAGAATAGAGAGAGAGAGAGAGAGAGAATAAAATGACAACTATTTTTGGTTTATATTATTGTATACATATATATATATATTTTTTACACATTTATTTGTTTTTTGGTTTTTTTAACAACAAGGTTGGTCTTTATTGAAAAAAAAAGAAGGTATACAATGTAGAGCGGATCAGAACAGTATGGTAGCCACATAATGATACATACATGACATACAGAAGGAACAAATACATATAGTGCATATCATAAGTAGATTAACTGGTTCGTGTCGTCAATAATAAGGAGGAAGAGAAGGTGGGGGAGGAAGCAGGAGGGGGGAGGTGGAGAAGAGGGATAAGGATCAATCGGGAAAAGAGGGGTGAGAGGGGGGGGAGCCAGCGAAAACACAATACAGTGCATACAAACAGGAAAGTGGTAACTCATGTATAATGGAGACCCTCATCCAGGGTCAGCCCAAGGCTACCACACTCTCGTGAACTTCTGAGTGCATCCTCTACTTATATAGGTCAGTTTGTACATAGGTAAAACAGCATTAACTGAGTTTTCCCACGCCCCTACCGTAGGAGATCTATGATAATTCCATTTTAATAAAATCTCCTTCTTGGCATAGAAGAGCAGCAGTGAAACTAACAGCTTGGTATATCTAGGTCTCTGGTCGTCATCATGTATGCCTCACAGAGCTAATTCTAGGGTCATAGGAATCACAAGTTGTAGACGAGCGTTAATGCCTTCCATTATGGCAGACAAGTAGAAGGATAGTCTGGGGCAAGACCAGAACATATGGATGTATGAGCTATCCGGAGACTTACAACGGGGGCAATCCGGGGACCTCTCTGGGTATATTCTGTGCAGTTTCTGAGGCGTAAGATATGTCCTATGGAAGAACTTGGCTTTTGTTAATTTATCCCTAGAGGATATCACTAGTTTAAAACTTTCTTCAAAACATTCTTTACAAGACTCCCTATCCAGGGTAGGTACTGTATATCCGCCTCCCACCTAGACCAGAGTACATCCATCTTTGGAGAATCTTTCCGGAGGAGAGTTAAGTATAGCGCAGATAGAGGCTTGGGTAGGGACTCCTGGGCCAATAATTCCTCAACCACATCAGATGTAAGATCGGGTGGAGTCGGGAACTGTGCACGGAAGGCATGTCTCAACTGATGGTACCGGAACAACATCCACCGAGGGAGACCATTTATCCTAACCAATTCTTGGAAGGGTCAGAGAGACCCCGCTACCACAACATCTTTTAGTAATTTAATATTATACCGGGCCCAGAGCTGCGGGTCGGGGATGTCCGAAGTGCAGGAGGGACGGATTTCCCCACATAGGGCAGAAGGGCGACCACCTACCTGGAGAAAGAAACCTCTTCCTGGCCAGGCCCCACACCCCAAGAGTAGTTTTGGTAGGGATCGGTAAAGAAGGGTATGCTGAGGCTCCGCTATATATCAGGTTACCCAACTCCCTGAGAGAACCTACAACAGTCGCCTCGAGGCAGACCGCAGCGTTGGCTCTAGACTGCTCCAAAAACCATCTGACCGTGACCAATATGGCCGCCCAATAGTAAATCAACAGGTTGGGCAGCGTCAACCCACCACAGTCCACCGGGAGTTGTAGAGTTGATCTAGCTAATCGAGGGGAAGAGCCCCGCCATAAAAAGGAACCAATGCAGCTATCCAGCTCCCTAAAAAAGGATCTGGGTATCAGCACCGGGCAGTTCCTGAACAGATAAATGAATTTAGGAAGGTAAATCATCTTTAGGACATTAATACGTCCTAGCAAGTTAAGGGGTTGGTTAGCCCACCGAGAGCAGTGCTCCTTAAGGCGTGATACTACAGGTTGAATATTAAGGCGTTGGAAGGACTGGGGATCCCGTGTGACCCTAATTCCCAGATAGACAAATTTATCTACCCATCTCAATGCTGACTGAGCCACAGATTGTCTGGCCTGCGCATCAATAGGGAACAAAATAGACTTTCCCCAATTGATCCGGATTCCAGAAAACCTTCCGAATTCGTCTAAGGCCTCTAGCGCAGCTTGTAGGGAAGGACCAGCATCCTGCAGGAAGAACAAGGTGTCGTCTGCATATAACGATATTTTCTCCTCCAGAGGGCCAACCCTGAGCCCCTTAATATTATCAGATTCCCTGACTAGAACTGCCAGGGGTTCTAAGGCCAGTGCAAAAAGGCTTGGGGATAGAGGGCAGCCCTGGCGGGTCCCCCTCTGGAGGAGAAAGAAATCTGAGAGGGTATTATTAACCCTAATCCTTGCCCTAGGGGCTCTATATAGCAACGCTAGTTAGTGTGAAAACCTAGGTCCCACTCCAAATCTCCTCAACACCGCCCATAAGTACTCCCATTCAACGGAGTCAAAAGCCTTCTCCGCATCCAGAGAGGCTATGACTCTTGTAACTTCATTATGATGGGGTGTGGTCAAATTTAGAAACAAATGACGGATATTGATATCCGTGCCCTTACCCGGCATGAACCCGGTTTGATCTACATGAACAAGGTCCTCTATCACCCTACCGAGCCTACGAGCTAGAATCTTTGCTAGCAACTTGGCATCAGCGTTAATCAGGGAAATAGGTTGGTAGGAGGCACATTCTTCCGGGTCCTTACCAGGTTTGGGCACCAAGACCACTATCACCTCGGACCAGGACTCCGGAAGGGAGTCCAGGTCAAGGGATTGTCGTAGTAATGAAGTGAACTTGGGGGCCAAAAATTCTTGATATGTTGAATAAAATTCAATGGGAATTCCATCGGGCCCTGGGGATTTGCCTGACTGCATACATCCTAATGCTTCCTGCACTTCCTTAAGGGAGATATCCTTATCTAAGTCTTCTCTTTTCTCTGCTTCCAGGGAAGGGAGCGGGATCAGATATTCCATAAGTTTAGAGGTGTGGAAGGTTGCCCTAGAGGAGTATAGTGTCTGGTAGAAATTCAGGAACCTAGCATTAATATCCGCTGAAGCTGTCAAGGTGCGACCATCCAGATCCCTCACCCTGCCAATATGAGTTACGGGCAGTTCCTGAACAGATAAATGAATTTAGGAAGGTAAATCATCTTTAGGACATTAATACGTCCTAGCAAGTTAAGTTACGTCCTAGCACCCGCTGGGCACTATCAAGCATACACTTTTATTTGTGACTGTAACTGTAACGGTTCGGTTCCAGTTTCGGGTCTCTCAAAATGCAATGGCATCTTGGGAGACCCTGTGAAAATTTGTCCTTTGGGTGGCTCGTTGGGTAGGGGTACTCGGGAGGACATACGGAAAATGCCTCTCATGCAGCCGGCTTACTGCATTTGGATTGGGAAGGTGAGATGGAGCACCGTCTGGAAACAGAAGAGCTCTGACGATCTCTTCCTGGAATTTAAGGAAGGATCCAGTCCGCCCTGAAGCTCTGTATAGCACATTCAGCAAGGCCAATTGAAATAAGTATACAGACAGTTTTTTGTACCAGTGTCTGGCCAACTAGGTACGGAGCCAACAACTGGTCGTTGGGGTCCACCCCTCCCATATTTTGGACACAGAGGAGTTTCGTGGACACAGAGGGGTTTCTGCACAACACCAGTCGCCGTAGGAATTTGGACTGTTGTGTCTGCATGAAGGGAGGACAGAACAAAAACATTCTTATTATCCCTCCACTTCACAGCGAGCAAGTTATTACACTTCAAGCAGGCTCTCTCCCCCAGCCTAAGATGGGAATCTACAAGCCTCTGGGGTAAGCCCTGGCAATTAGATCGCACAGTGCCACATGCGCCAATCTGATGATCAAACAAGTGATTAAAAAGTGGCACGCTCATGTAATAATTGTCCACATACAAATGGTACCCCTATCCGAATAAGGGTGACACCAAGTCCCACACAATCTTGCCAGCGCTCCCTATGTAATCTGGACAGTTCGGCGGCTCTATGTGACTAACTTTTCCCTCGTAAACCATAAAACTATATGCATAGCCTGTGGCCCTGTCACAGAGCTTATATATCTTGACCCCATATCTGGCACGCTTGCTGGGAAGATACTGTTTGAAAGACAAGCTTAAAACTTAATGAGGGATGCAGACAACTTGATGGGGAGTAAACAAGGCTGCAAAACGTTCGTTGAAGTGGTTTACAAGGGGCCATATTTTGTAGAGCCAATCGTATCCAGGGTCTCCACGAGGACCAATATGACCGCAACGTACTCATTTTAACTATGCCCATGTCGAGGTATAGGCCCAGAAAGGTCTTCAATTCGGAAAACATAATTGGTTTCCAATCTCTGGTAAGGGAGGACTGGGGATAAGCGGCGATGAATTGACCAGTATACAATCTACTTTGGTCTACAATAGATCTATAGAGATCTTCTGTGAAAAACAGTGAATAAAAATCAAGTGATGTAAAATCAACTGTTTCCACCTGAATTCCGGGTTGGCCAGTGAATGGGGGAAGTACGGGTGCTGCAGAAGTGGTGGGCTCCCAATCAGGATTGGTAAATTCTGCAGGAAGGACACTATGGGCATGACGGGCCTGTCTTTGTCTTCTTGGTGGCAGCGGGACACTACTTGTGCTTGCCACCTCGCCAGCTTGAACTGCACTTATGGGACTCGCCACGGCACCACATGATACTGCAGTGCTGGATGCACAACCAGGGTGTACTAGGCCGCTGGTGCTTGCCAGTTTACCAGAAGGATAAGTGGCACTAGGACTTCTCTGCTCCATACGAGAGCCCTGCGGTTCTTGCACCTCAACAACAGCAGAAGAAGATCGGGGTCTGGTACGCCTGACCTTAGCAGGGACCACAACTCCGTAGTAAGAGCTATCTGTAATGGAACTGCTGTGGTCTACAGGATTGTATTCTAAGCCTGAATCTGACAGATGAGTAACTTCCTCTTCTCTATCTGTCATGCTCAGAAACGTGTAGGCCTCTTCACTAGTGTACCTTCGATTTGCCATTTTGGGCTCTAAATTTACTGGTACCCTTGTGAGACTCACGGGTAAAAAAGCTCCTAGGCTGTCAGCAACTGTATCAAACGCTACCCAAAAAACTGTTAGCGATCGCAGGGATCAGGCCTGACTGTGTGAACGCTGCAGTTATGTGTTTAGTGTTTTGTAATTGACAGTGATCGATACTGCACTTGGGTGGGCTGGGCTGGGCGGAGGGGCAAAACGCAGGTGCTAGCAGGTATCAGGGCTGATCCCACTAACACTGTGTTTTTGGGAACCCTAAACTGCTGGGGACACTAGTATAGATCTGATCAGATCAGATATTGATTCGTTCAGACACTATACCACTAAGGGAGGTGTATGCTGCATGCGTAGGTGTTAGCGGTACTGGGACTAATCTGACGCTGCCTGGGGCGACGCAGACCCTAACTGACCCTAAAACCTAACTGATATCACCCGCTGGGCAATCAGGGGGTTAAACCTTTATTGGGTAATAAACGGCGGGTATAAAAAACAAACTAACCAGCGGCACCCGTAACACGGGTGATCACCCATTATAAGGTGATCACTGGTGAAAGGGTTAACTAGGGGGCAATCAGGGGGTTAAAACTTTTATTAAGTAGTATATGGGGGTACCTGACGCTATAAAAAGCTGACGGTGAACCTAAATAACTAACAGGCTAACTAGCGTCACCCATGACACCAATACGGCGATCAGAAAAATGATTGACTAGTGACACTAGCGACAGGGAGTGAAAGGGTTAACTGGGGGGGCGATCAAGGGGTTAAACCTCTATTAGGGGGGTTTGGGGGGTACCCTAGACCTAAAGGGGCCTACCACTAATTGCCCTAACACTTATAACAGTCACAAAATGACACCAATGCAGTGCTCAGTAAAAAAATTAAAACTGCTATTGGTGTAACTGTCAAAAACGCTCTAACTCTGAAAAAAGCTTAAAAATTATGAAAAACGTGGCTATTCAGCCTTTGTCAGTGTTTTTGAGCCATAAGCTTTTGTGGGAGTATAGTTTAGCTAAAAAAATTTAAAAAAAAAATTTAAAAAAAGCTAAAGAACACTACAGCTAAAAAATGCTGAAAAACGCTACTTCAAAAACGTTGCAAAGCTCAATCTACAGCTACAGCTTTCTACAGCTAACACTACTGGCTTTTTATAACATCCAGTGTGCATGAGGCCATAAAGAGGAACTGAACAAAAAAGTGAAGATTTGGGACAATTTAGAAATGATAATTGTACCTAATCACTACCCTAATAAATATGCCTTTTGTCTGGGATTGTCTGGGAGATGAGGTGCAAGACTGGTGACTAGTCTCTTGCACACCGTCTACCTTTTGTTGAACACAGCTTCCAGAGATCAGTTCCTCTTTAATACGAACTGGAAAAGTTGTGATACTTTGGCTGATTTGCTAAACTTTTTTTGCAATGCGTGATTTTTCTTTTATCCTGTCCCACATCACACCATAGTTACACAGTTACATAGTAGGCGAGGTTGAAAAAAGACACAAGTCCATCAAGTCCAACCTATGTGTGATTATGTGTCAGTATTACATTGTATATCCCTGTATGTTGCGTTCATTTAGGTGCTTATCTAATAGTTTCTTGAAACTATCGATGCTCCCCGCTGAGACCACCGCCAGTGGAAGGGAATTCCACATCCTTGCCGCCCTTACAGTAAAGAACCCTCTACGTCGTTTAAGGTTAAACCTCTTTTCTTCTAATTTTAATGAGTGGCCACGAGTCTTGTTAAACTCTCTTCTGCGAAAAAGTTTTATTTCTATTGTAGGGTCACCAGTACGGTATTTGTATATTGAAATCATATCCCCTCTCAAGCGTCTCTTCTCCAGAGAGGATAAGTTCAGTGCTTGCAATCTTTCCTCATAACTAAGATCCTCCAGACCCTTTATTAGCTTTGTTGCCCTTCTTTGTACTCTCTCCATTTCCAGTACATCCTTCCTGAGGACTGGTGCCCAGAACTGGACAGCATACTCTAGGTGCGGCTGGACCAGAGTCTTGTAGAGCCTTATCATCCTATCTCTGGAGTCGATCCCCTTTTTAATGCATGCCAATATTCTGTTTGCTTTGTTAGCAGCAGATTGGCATTGCATGCCATTGCTGAGCCCTTCATCTACTAGGACCCCCAGGTCCTTTTCCATCCTAGATTCCCCCAGAGGTTCTCCCCCCAGTGTATAGCTTGCATTCATATTTTTGCCACCCAAATGCATTATTTTACATTTTTCTACATTGAACCTCATCTGCCATGTAGTTGCCCACCCCATTAATTTGTTCAGATCTTTTTGCAAGGTTTCCACATCCTGCGGAGAAGTTATTGCCCTGCTTAGCTTAGTATCATCTGCAAATACAGAGATTGAACTCTTTATCCCATCCTCCAGGTCGTTTATGAACAAATTAAATAGGATTGGTCAAAGCACAGAACCCTGGGGAACCCCACTACCCACCCCTGACCATTCCGAGTACTCCCCATTTATCACCACCCTCTGAACTCGCCCTTGTAGCCAGTTTTCAACCCATGTACTCACCCTATGGTCCATGCCAACAGACCTTATTTTGTACAGTAAACGTTTATGGGGAACTGTGTCACAAATGCTTTTGCAAAATCCAGATACACCACATCTACGGGCCTTCCTTTATCTAGATGGCAACTCACCTCCTCATAGAAGGTTAATAGATTGGTTCGGCAAGAACAATTCTTCATGAATCCATGCTGATTACTGCTAATGATACCGTTCTCATTACTAAAATTTTGTATACAGTCCCTTATCATCCCCTCCAAGAGTTTACATACTATTGATGTTAGGCTAACTGGTCTGTAATTCCAAGGGATGTATTTTGGGCCCTTTTTAAATATTGGTGCTACATTGGCTTTTTTCCAATCAGCTGGTACCATTCCAGTCAGTAGACTGTCTGTAAAAATTAGGAACAACGGTCTGGCAATCACTTGACTGAGTTCCCCAAGTACCCTCGGATGCAAGCCATCTGGTCCCGGGGATTTATTAATGTTAAGTTTCTCAAGTCTAATTTTAATTCTGTCCTCTCTTAACCATGGAGCTGCTTCCTGTGTTGTGTCATGAGGATAAACACTGCAGTTTTGGTTACTGAAGCCCCCCCGATTCACTCGTGAAGACTGAGGAGAAGAATAAATTCAATACCTTCACTATCTCCCCATCCTTTGTAACCAGATGTCCTTCCTCATTCTTTATGGGGCCAATATGGTCAGTCCTCCCTTTTTTACTGTTTACATACTTAAAGAATTTCTTGGGATTTTTTTTGCTCTTCTCCGCTATGTGTCTTTCATGTTCTATCTTAGCCGTCCTAATTGCACCCTTACATTTCTTGTTGCTTTCTATATAAAGTCTGAATTCTGAGGATGATCCCTCAACCCTGTATTTTTTGAAGGCCTTCTCCTTTGCTTTTATATGCATTTTTACATTGGAGTTAAGCCATCCAGGACTTTTGTTCGCCCTTTTAAATTTATTACCCAATGGGATACATTGGCTAATGCCCTTATTTAATATACTCTTAAAAAGCAAACCCATCTCTCCTCCGTATTCTTTGTTCCTAATATTTTATCCCAATTTATACCTTTTAGCAAGGTTTGTAGTTTAGGGAAGTTGGCTCTTTTGAAATTCAGTGTCTTTGTATCCCCTTTATGTTTCCTATTTGTGTGATTTATACTGAAACTAATTGACCTGTGATCGCTGTTACCTAAATTGCCCCATATTTCCACATCCGTGATCAGGTCTGTATTGTTGGTAATCAGTAGATCCAGTAATGTTTTATTTCTAGTTGGTGCGTCTACCATCTGACCCATAAAATTGTCCTGCAAGACATTAAGGAACTGGCGAGCCTTAAATGAATGCGCGGTTCCCTCCACCCAGTCTATGTCTGGATAATTAAAATGCCCCATTATGATAACACTTCCCCTCCTTGCTGCTAATCCAAATTGTGATAGGAGATCTGTCTCCACTTCCTCCCTCAGGTTAGGGGGCCTATAGCATACTCCCAGTATTATTTTCCCCTTAGCTTCATCCCTTTGGAGCTCTACCCATAAGGATTCCACCTTCTCCCTAGCTCCCTCAGTGATGTCATCTCTCACATTCACTTGCACATTATTCTTGACATATAGGCAAACCCCTCCCCTTTTTTACCATCTCTATCCCATTCAAGGTATACCCTTGAATGTTTGCCAGCCAATCATGAGAGCTGTTGAACCAGGTCTCTGAAATTCCCACAAAATCCAAATCCTCCTCGGACAACAGTATCTCTAGTTCACCCATCTTGTCTGCCATGCTCCTGGCACCATTGCAGAGAAAAAAAGACAGAGGGGTAATCTTGAAAAGAAATGTAAAGCAAGATAAGCAAAGAGTGGAGATAGAAGTCTATGAACATATACTGTATATTGACTTTCAGTCTTGTGGTCATCGTGAGCTGGTAAATGCTCTGGATTGGGGATATTGGTGGCGGTTCTGGAAACAGGAGAGTGAAGTAGTATAGCTTGATGTGTAAACAATCTAACCTCTTAAGTTCCACACTTGATTACTATGCCACCATCTTTCCTTCTCAGGTAGACATACACATTTACCCAGACAAGATCAATATAAACATGACAGGTGCATGCAGATTCAATGCTTATTTTGAAATAGATGGAAGAGAATTCAAAGCTATCAAAGTATTCATGTTAACTATGGAGCCACCTGTGGGTGGGGTCACCTCGCCCTGCACACTGGGGTACCTCTCGCGCGGAGCATGCCCATCAATGCCTGGGACCAAGCGGAGACTGCAGTCATGTGAAAAATCAAACATTAAGGCAGTTCCCCAACTTAGAGCCTTTACGCTGTGTGCAGTAAAATTACAGAATTCATCTGAAAAAGTACTGACCCATGTCACTACACACTGTAACTTGCATTAGGAGGCACATGCTGAGCCAGCACCCACTACACCAGTCCAACGTACCTCTGTTACCTCATTCCAAGTAACAGAATGAGGTTCCACCATGCACATAGCATGGACCTCATGCGCGCACTTGTTAATGCCTTCACTTCCCTACCATGTGACCAGGCCATGGATCTCAGTAATGCAGATTCGGTTACAGTTGCTATTGGATGCCGACCACTAGGGGAGGGAGCCAGAACATCTACCCCCTTGCTAATGGAGGTCCTGTCAACTTTACCAGGTACCACACCTATTGACTGGTTGCTTTTTGTCTTCAACTAGTGCTTGGTTACTCATAGCAACTACATTCCTCCTCCTTGTCTAGCCGAGTTAACTCTTTTGTAGTAGCTAAGCTTCATACCTTCAGACCAGGCTCAAAATAGTTGATGCAACTTTACCAAAAAATCTTTTAGTAATAGAGTCCATTTCCTAACCCTTACTGCAACTGAATGGATGCCAAGATGTCCCACTATAAGGTAGTAGTCCTTCTCCAGGTGCTGATTGATCTCCAGGTCCCCGGGCCCTCCAATGAACTGCAAGACGCAGCAACCCTCCTTCAATTATATGCAGTCAATTATGAACCAAGAGCCCATAACCCAACCTTTACCCATATTTATACCACTAGTAAGTAGGCCTGATCCAAAAAAAACAGGAACTGAGCACACACACTTAACCACCGCACCCCCCCCCCCCCCCGCACCGCCTGGGCCAGCCACTAACTAGCAATAAACAACTTGCCTACTACACACCCTACTTTTCATATCTTCAGCCTTGGGTGGTACATAACAATAATGGGCTATAGGTCCAGAGGATAAAATAAATAAGGAATATGGGAGAGAGGAGAGAGAGTGCCACTATCTAAGCATAGTACTCATGAGGAAACCAATAAACAACATAGGAAAGGTTGATATTGCAGTCACATACAAACGGATGAACATAGCATGTCAAAAGGTATTCTGTGGCAGCACAGGCAGGTGACGGCATTTAGGATGAATGAACATGTCACATCAGTAGGTATGCTGTGACAGCATCCACTGGTGGTGGTTTCTTGAACTCTCCAGAAGGCATGAAATGATGAGAGAGAGAGAGAACGCACCACTAAGTGTAGTAATAATGAGGAAACCCATAAACAATATAAAAAAATAGGATTTTTATAACAGCTTACCTGTAATTTCTTGGAGTACATCACGGGACACAGAGCCACAGTAATTACTGGATGAGTTATATAGGCACCTTTAGGTGATGGACACTGGCACACCCTAGGCAGGAAGTTTAGCTCCCTATATAACCCCTCCCCTTACTGGGAGTGCCTCAGTTTTGTAGCAAAGCAATACACGTGTAATCAGAAAGAGGGGAGGGACCTCTGTGTCCCGTTATGTACTCCAAGAAAAGGATTTTACATTTAAGCTGTTATAAAAATCCTATTTTCTTTATCGTACATCACTGGGCCACAGTAATTACTGTATGGGATGTCCCAGAGCAATGCTATCTGAGGGGAGGCAGACGCAAACAAAAGTAGGGTGCAATCAGACCTGAGGACCTATACTGCTGCCTGCAGCACACTGCGCCCAAAGGCGAAATCCTCATGTCTTCTTACATCCACCTGATAGAAACTGGTGAAGGAATGGACTGAAGACCAAGTTGCGGCCTTGCAGATTTGAGCCATGGAGGCTTGGTGATGCACTGCCCACGAAGCACTAACAGCCCTGGTGGAGTGCGCTTTGATTTGAAAAGGTGGAACTTTCCTCTTCAAACCATAAGCTTGAATAATTACTTGCCGAATCCACTTAGCAATAGAAGATTTTGACGCTGCCTGTCCTTTCCTAGGACCTTCAGGCAACACAAACAAAACATCTCAGAATCTGAGCAGTCGCCTACAAATAGATTTTGACTGCTCTCACTACATCCAGAGAATGTAGTGACTTTTCTTCTGTAGAACAGGGTTCTGGAAAAAATGAAGGTAGAACAATATTCTGGTTTAGATGAAAACCTGAAACCACCTTCCGTAAAAAACTAGGATGAGGACGCAACACTACTCTATCCATGTGAATGATTAAATATGGCTCTTTACAAGAAAGAGCAGCCAATTCTGATACCCTTCTTGCAGAAGATATGGCCACCAGAAAAACTAGCTTCCTTGTCAAAGGGACCAAGGGAATATGCCGTATCGGCTCAAAAGGCTGTTTCTGTAATGCCGACAGAACGAAATTCAAGACCCAAGGGTTCAGGGGTGACCTAACTGGTGGATTAAGCCACGTTACACCCTGTATAAAGCTACGGACCAAAGAATGCGAAGCAAGTGGTCGTTGCAACAATACCGATAAGGCTGAGACCTGGCCTTTGATAGTACTCAAGGCCAGCTTCATCTCTAACCCCATTTGCAGAAAGGCAAGGATTCTACCTATAATCAATGTAGATATCACTGAGCGTGAAAGTCCGCAATTCTTTACAATGTGGGTTTTAATAGCCAAACCCTTAAATTTAGCATTTGTAAGGTAGGATGGAACACTGGTCTGGACGTGGTGGTAGGGTCCATGGGGCCCCTACCGCCATTTTTACGATCTCTACATACCTAGATCTTCTGGGCCATGCTGGGGCCACAAGCACTACCGACTCCTTTTCTTGCTTGATCCTGCGAAGAAGTCAGAGTAGCAGCAGAATAGGAGGGAATGCATAAATCAGTGAGAAGTGATCCCACAGCATCACCAACACATCTGTTCCGTATGCGAGCGGATCCCTTGTTCTCAATACAAAGTTGATGACTTTGTTGTTGAACCTGGACACAAACAGATTTATGTCCAGGATCCCCCATCTTTGGCATATAGCCAGGAAGATGTCAGGGTGAAAAGACCATTCCCCCAGAAACAACTGCTGGCAACTTAAGTAGTCCGCCTGCCAATTCTCTACTCCTGGAATGAAGATTGCCGAAATGCACAGCACGTGCTATTTTGCCCAGGTTAAGATACGGTTTACCTCTCCCTGGGCTGCATGACTTCTGGTGCCCCCTTGGTGATTGATATAAGCCACTGCTGTGGCATTGTCGGATTGAATCCTGAAAGGACAATTCCACAATCTGAATGTCCATGCTAGGGATGAGCCGAACACCCCCCAGTTCAGTTCGCACCAGAACCTGCGAACGGACCGAAAGTTCGCACGAACGTTAGAACCCCAATGACGTCTATGGGACTCGAACGTTTGGAATCAAAAGTGCTCATTTTAAAGGCTAATTTGCATGGTATTGTCCTAAAAAGGGTTTGGGGACCCGGGTCCTACCCCAGGGTACATGTATCAATGCAAAAAAAACTTTTAAAAACGGCCATTTTTTCGGGAGCAGTGATTTTAATGATACTTAAAGTAAAAAAAAAAAAAGTGAAATATTCCTTTAAATATCGTACCTGGGGGGTGTCTATAGTATGCCTGTAAAGTGGCGCGTGTTTCCCGTGTTTAGAACAGTCCCTGCACCAAATGTCATTTTTAAAGGAAAAAATCTCATTTAAAACTGCTTGCGGGTTTAATGTAATGTCGGGTCCTGGCAATATGGATGAAAATCAGTGAGACAAACACCATGGGTACCCCCCAGTCCATTATCAGGCCCTTTGAGTCTTGTATGGATATTAAGGGGAACCCCGCACCCAATTTAAAATAAGGAAAGGTGTGGGGCCACCAGGCCCTATATACTCTGAACAGCAGTATGCAGGCGGTGCAAACAAGACAGGGACTGTAGGTTTGCTGTTAAGTAGAATATGTTTGTCATTTTGAACGGGTACATTTTTAACGTGTTTAGCTCCAGCCAAAAAATCTTTTTTAAGCTTTTTGGAAAACATAGGGAAGGGTTATCACCCCTGTGACATTTGTTTTGCTGTCTTTCCTCCTCTTTAGAAGATTTCACCTCACTTTTTGTCCCAATGACAAATGCTTTTTGAGAATTTGGGTTTTTTTGTGGAACAAGGATTGGAAAGCATCAGTGGAAAGGAGAAATGTTTTTCCTATATTAACTCTTACAGGAGAGAATTTCCCTTCCTAGGGGTAGATTTCATCTCACTTCCTGTTGTCTCCTTCCGTTTGCAAGTAGGAGTCGTTTGTAAGTTAGATATTTGAAAGTAGGGGCCTGCCCTATATACTCAGCAGAAATTTGGGCCTTAGGTGTTGTTGTGGCCACAACACTGTAAGCCCTCACAGGGCCCTGCTGTGAAATATTAGATCAAGAATTGTAATTACATGCCCCTGTTGAACAGGGGCAGAAAAACTGGGCCTTTGGTGGTGGTGGTGGTGGTGCTGGTGCCACAACACTGTAAGTCCTCACTCGCTCTTGGTGGGTGCAAAAATGGGCCCTGCTGTGAAATATTAGTTCAAGAATTGTAACTACATGCCCCTGTTGAACAGGGGCAGAAAAATTGGGCCTTTGGTGGTGGTGGTGGTGGTGCCACAACACTGCAACCCCTCACAGACACTCTAGTTGGAACGCAGGAACGAGCCCTGCTGCAAAGTATTGCATCAAAAATTGTAATTACACGCCCCTGTTAAACAGGGGCTGAAAAATTGTGCCTTAGGCACTGATGGTGGCGCCCAGAACCAAAAATGTTCTTACAAGCTATCAGCGTGATGATTGAGGAGGAAGAGGATAATTACTCAGGTATAGTCACTCAGCATCAGCATAGGCAGTCTTTGAAGGGATCTGAGATTTCAAAAAAAATTATTCGGTTACTTCAGCATCAGGTGCTTGGTAGCTGGTGGTGATCCAAGACTGATTCATTTTTATGAAGGTCAGTCGATCGACCGAGTCGGTGGACAGACGCACCCTGTGATCGGTTACCACGCCTCCAGCAGCACTGAATGTGCGTTCCGAAAGAAAGCTGGATGCAGGACAGGCCAGTAGCTCAATTGCATACTGTGCAAGCTCTGGCCAGTGATCCATCCTCAAGACCCAGTAACCCAGAGGATTTTCGGTGGGAAAGGTGTCCAAGTCTGATCTTGCCCTTAGGTATTCCTGCACCATGTAAAACAGACGCTGGCGATGGTTGCTGGAACCGATCATACCTTGGGGCTGCGGACCAAAAAATTGTCTGAACGCATCGGTCAGACGGCCACCTTCTCCACCGCTCCTTCTTTGACTGACCGAAGCCTCAGCAACACGTTGTCCAGAAACAGGAGTTTGTAACCTCCCAGTCTCTGGGAACGCGTTGCACAGACCTTTCTGCAAGGCCTCCCGAAGATGTTTCATCCTCTGCTCCCTCTGCGATGGCAAGATAAGGTCCGCAACCTTACCCTTGTAACGTGGATCAAGGAGGGTTGCCAGCCAGTATTGGTCCTTCTCCTTGAAACCACGAATACGAGGATCCTTACACAGGCTTTGCAGGATCAGGGAGGCCATGCAGCTTAGGTTTGCTGAGGCATTCGGTCCGGAGTCCTCTGGGTCACTAAGGACGACATGGTCCGCAGCCACCTCCTCCCAGCCACGTACAAGTCCATGTGTTTCTTGGGACTGATCCCTTAAAGACTGCTGCTGATGCTGAGTGCCAGGCTCCACCTCCATACTGACACAATCTTCCTCCTCCTCCTCCTCCTCCTCTTCCTGTGTGATCGGCGGGCATGCAGGAACACTGTCTGGATAAAGGGGGCCTTGAGAGCTAAGGAAGTCCTCCTCTTCCTGCCTCTGTTCTGCCTCAAGTGTCCTGTCCATTATTCCACGCAGCATGTGCTCCAACAGGTGGACAAGAGGGATAGTGTCACTGATGCATGCACTGTCACTGCTCACCATCCTCATGGCCTCCTCAAATGGTGACAGGACAGTGCATGCATCCCTGATTATGGCCCACTGGCGTGGGGAAAAAAAAACAAGCTCCCCTGACCCTGTCCTGGTGCCATAGTCGCACAGGTACTCATTGATGGCCCTCTGCTGCATGTGCAGCCGCTGCAGCATGGCCAACGTTGAGTTCCACCTGGTGGGCATGTCACAGATTAGGCGGTTCTTGGGCAGGTTAAACTCCTTTTGGAGGTCCGTCAGCCGAGCACTGGCATTATATGACCGGCGCAAATGCACACAGACTTTCCTGGCCTGCCTCAGGACATCCTGTAAGCCCGGGTACCTGCCCAAGAACCGCTGCACCACCAAGTTAAGGACGTGAGCCAAACAGGGCACATGGGTCATTTGTCCCTGTCGGAGGGCAGAGAGGAGGTTGGTGCCATTGTCGCAAACCACCATTACTGCCTTAAGTTGGCATGGCGTCAACCACCTCTGAACCTGCCCCTGCAGAGCTGACAGAACCTCTGCCCCAGTGTGGCTCCTGTCCCCCAAGCACACCAGCTCAAGCACCGCATGGCATCTTTTGGCCTGCGTACTTGCGTAGCCCCTTGAACGGCTATGGGGCACCGCTGGTTCCGATGACAAAGCACAGGAAAAGGCCATGGAGGAAGAAGAAGAGGAGGGGGTGGAGGAGAGAGGTGTGTCACAATCATTAGCATTTTGGAGACGTGGTGGCGGAACAACCTCCAACACTACTGCACCTTGTCCGGCATCCTTCCCAGCTGCCAGCAGAGTCACCCAATGCGCCGTGAAACTTAGGTAACGTCCCTGTCCATGCCTGCTGGACCATGAGTCAGTGGTAATATGCACCTTACCGCTGACCGCCCTGTCCAGCGAGGCATGGACATTGCCTTCCACATGCCGGTAGAGAGCCGGAATCGCCTTCCGTGAGAAAAAGTGGCGTTTGGGTACCTGCCACTGAGGAACCGCACATTCCACAAACTCACGGAAGGGGGCAGAGTCTACCAACTGAAAAGGCAGCAGTTGAAGTGCTAGCAATTTTGCCAAGCTAGCATTCAACCGCTGGGCATGTGGATGGCTGGGAGCAAACTTCTTTCGGCGGTGCAGCTGGGGCAGGGAAATTTGCCTGGTACAATCTGACGTCGGTGTACCAAAAGCGAGTGTAGTGTAGACCTCAGCGCAGCATTCAATACAGTGGACCACAATACTTTACTTGTCCGCCTCGCTGAAGTAGCAGGAGCTACAGGTTCTGCTCTAAAATGGTTTACATCCTTCTTAGAGAATCGCTCCCAGACAGTGAAACTAGGAACATTCACCTCGGAAACCCGGGCAATCTCCTGCGGTGTCCCTCAAGGATCACCCTTGTCACCAGTACTATTCAACATATACATCCGCCCACTTCTCAATATCATCAGGAAAAACGACCTCTGCTTCCATTCTTACGCTGACGACACCCAACTCTACCTTCGCATCAACGGACAAAAAGACCTTCATCAGCAATTACAGAAATGTCTCACCTTAATAGATGACTGGATGACCACCAGCTCCCTCAAACTAAACGGATCAAAAACAGAGCTTCTTCTCCTACATGCCAACAAAAATTCCAAAATAAAGACCCCGTGGACACCTCCCACCATCCTTGGACAGACCATCTCCCCAAACACCAAAGCCAAGAGTTTCGGAGTCATTTTTGACTCAGGAATGACAATGGACGCACAAATAGGATCAGTGGTGAGCGGATCCCACCATCTCCTCCGCCAACTACGCAGACTCATCCCCTTCATCCCAGAAGAGGACAAAGCGGCAGTTGTGGGAACAATCATCAATTCCCGACTCGACTACGCAAATTCGCTCTACGTAGGACTACCCCAATATCGGCTTGCGCGCTTACAACTCATCCAAAACACGGCGGCAAGACTGTTAACAGGAAAAAAACCCTGGGAATCCATCTCCCCCTCCCTAAAGAGCCTACACTGGCTAACCGTGAAGAATCGGATCACATTCAAGACCCTCTGCCTCACTCACAAATGCGTACAAGGAAACGCCCCACCATATCTCCGCGAGAAAATAAAACACTACACGCGAATCGCAGTCTTCGATCGGCTAACCAAAACCTCCTTACCGTTCCCAAATACCGCTACAAAGCAAAGGGAGAATGAAGATTTGCAGTCCAAGGACCTCGACTATGGAATGCTCTTCCAACTAACATCCGCATGGAAGAAAACCACCAGGCCTTCAGAAAAAAACGAAAGACCTTCCTTTTCTGAGAAGCTGACATCAGAAAATGCATCCAGCGCCTTGAGGCGATTCAGTTCGCATTTGCAGCGCTTTACAAATCATTCATTCATTCATTCATTCATTCATTCATTCATTCAGATTGCCCACAAGTACTTGGCTGTGACACACCTAATTCTACACCTTCATTCCTCTCAGTGCAGGTCTCAGAGAGGACTGAAGGTATAGTGGGGTTGGAAATCTCAGCTGATGAGGAGCAAGGAGAGGTCCTCTTTCTTCTTTGGTGTGGGTCTTTTAGATACGCTTGTCAACGAACTGCATGGCAGGTCAACATATGTCTGGTCAGGCATGTGGTACCCAAGCGGGAGATGTTTTGGCCACGCGAGATACGCTTGAGACATATGTTGCAAATAGCAGCAGTGCGATCTGATGCACTCGTCTCAAAAAAGGTTCACACCAAAGAACTTTTTGAATAACGCGCAGAGACTGCAGCGCCCTGCACATGTGGAGCTTTGGGGTGTGATGCAGTCAATGTGCTGCCCTTAGGCTGGCCCCTGGAGGGCATCCTGCCTCGTTGGTGATGTGCCGCCTCCTCCTCCTCCTCCTCCTCCTCTCTCCTATCAGGCACCCACGTTGAGTCAGTGACCTCATCATCCCCTCCCTCCTCATCACTGGAGCAAACCTGGCAGTATGCTGCAGCAGGGGGAGCATGACTGCCAGATTGCTGTCCTTCTTGGGCACCCCCTCTGTCTGTGCTCATGTTACTGCCTTCATCGACCTCAGTATCATCATCAGAGCCTTCCAAACGCTGGGCATCCTCCTGGAGCATGTACCCAACACTGTGGTCAAACAGTTCGAGGGACTCCTCAGGAGGACATGGTGGGGCTAGGGAAGGAGTCACTGATGACACTAAACCGGGGGAAGAGGCCACTGCTTTGCCAGACAAAGTACCCTGGGCATGGGTGAGAGAGGATGAGGAGGATGAGGCCGGCTTGGTCATCCACTCGACCAAGTCTTCCACATGTTGCGGCTCAACACGGCCAGCTGCCGAAAAAAAGCCCAAGCGTGTCCCACGGCCACGTGCTGATGAGGATGCACCGTCTCCACGACCAGCACTAGACACAGAGCCTGCTTGCCCTCTCTTATTGGCTTGTGACTGTCTGCCTCTCCTTCTTAGCCTTCCAGACATACTAATGGCCTGTAGCTGCACTAAGCTGGGATATATATATGTACTGATACTGCAGCTAGCAAAATCAACTGCCTGCCTGTAGTATGAGAACACCACCAACCTTCTACAGGTAGCTTTAGCTGAACACTGTGCAGAGCTCGCAAAAAACTAACTTGTAGCTTTTTTAGCTGCCTGCGGTAGTGATAGGATCAGGAAAACACCACCAACCTTCTAAAGGTAGCTTTAGGTGAACACTGTGCAGAGCTCGCAAAAAAATAACTTGTAGGTTTAGTTGAACACTGTGAGGTGGACGCACCACACTAACTTGTAGTTTTAGCTGAACACTGTGAGCAGGACGCACAGCACTAACTTGTAGTTTTAGCTGAACACTGTGAGCAGGACGCACTGCACTAACTTGTAGCTTTAGATGAACACTGTGCAGAGGTCTCACTACACCAACTTGTAGGTTTAGCTGAACACTGTGAGCAGGACACACAGCACTAACTTGTATTTTTAGCTGAACACTGTGAGCAGGACGCACAGCACTAACTTGTAGTTTAAGCTGAACACTGTGAGCAGGACACACTGCACTAACTTGTAGTTTTAGATGAACACTGTGCAGAGGTCTCACTACACCAACTTGTAGGTTTAGCTGAACACTGTGAGCAGGACACACCACACTAACTTGTAGGTTTAGCTGAACACTGCGAGGTGGACGCACCACACTAACTTGTAGTTTTAGCTGAACACTGTGAGCAGGACGCACCCCACTAACTTGTAGGTTTAGCTGAACACTGAGCAAGACGCACTGCACTAACTGTAAATAGTCTAGCTGCCTGACTGTGGTACTAATAGCATCAAAATAACACCAGTAATTTTATTCAGGTAGCTGTAAATACTGTAACAAGACAAGCCTGCCTGTCAGTAAGAAGATAACAGGAACGGATCTAGCTGAACACTGTGAGCAGGACGCACTGCACTAACTTGTAGCTTTAGATGAACACTGTGCAGAGGTCTCACTACACCAACTTGTAGGTTTAGCTGAACACTGTGAGCAGGACGCACAGCACTAACTTGTAGTTTTAGCTGAACACTGTGAGCAGGACGCACAGCACCAACTTATAGTTTTAGCTAAACACTGTGAGCAGGACGCACTGCAATAACTGTAAATAGTCTAGCTGCCTGACTGTGGTACTAATAGGATCAAAAGAACACCAGTAATTTTCTTCAGGTAGCTGTATATACTGTAACAAGACAAGCCTGCCTGTCAGTAGGAAGATAACAGGAACGGATCTAGCTGAACACTGTGAGCAGGACGCACTGCACTAACTGTAAATAGTCTAGCTGCCTGACTGTGGTACTAATAGGATCAAAAGAACACCAGCGATTTTCTTCAGGTAGCTGTAAATACTGTAACAAGACAAGCCTGCCTGTCAGTAGGAAGATAACAGGAACGGATCTAGCTAAACTGAATACAGTGTATATATATGCAACACCTGGGATGCATATATATATACACAATACACTGTAAGTGCAGCTAAACTGACTGACTGTTCTGCCTAATCTATCTAACTCAAATCAAATGTCACTGTCTGTCTCTCTCTCTCTCTCAATGAACGCCGGAACACACACTACACAGGGCCGCCATGCAGGCGGCCTTATATAGTGTGGGGCGTGTACTAAATCCCCTGAGCCATAATTCGCCAAAGCCTCCTTGGCTTTGGCCAATTACGGCTCTCTGTTCAGACGACGCTGTGATTGGCCAAGCATGCGGGTCATAGTGCATGCTTGGCCAATCATCAGCCAGCAATGCACGGCGATGGACCTCCTTGTTCCAGGCAGACAGGATACTGTTTTGCAGCAGTCTCAAAGGAGACTGAGCATAGGGAACTGCTTTGAATGAAGCCACCATCTTTCCCAACAACCTCATGCAAAGGCGAATAGAAGGACCCTTCTTCGCCCTGACCATCTGAACCAGCTCCTTTATGGCAATGATCTTTGCCTGGGGTAAAAACACCCTCTTCTGGGCTGTATCTATAACCAGACCCAAGTACTCTAGTCTTCTTATTGGCTTTAAAGAAGATATGTCTAGGTTGAGGACCCAACCTAGGTATTTCAGGTAGTTGACTGTGGTGACCATGCTTTGGTCTAAGCGGGCTACCTACCGGTCTATCAAGAGCAGGTTGTCTAGGTATGGTATATTTGTTATACCTTAAGTCCTTAATCTGGCCAGAGGAAGGGCCAGAAGTTTAGTAAACATCTGGGGTACAGTAGCTAGACCAAAAGTAAGAGCTACAAACTGAAATTGAAGTTTTTCTACTTCGAAACAGGGATATTTCTGATGAGCGGGGAAAATAGGTACATGCAGGTATGCATCCTTGATGTCGATTGACACCAGAAGTTCTCCTCCTTGTAGGATGGAGACTACTGATCGGATTGATTCCATGCGAAAAGAGCGAATTTCAGGAAACGGTTTAGATCTTTGAGATCTAGAATGGGTCTGACATCTCCTTTTGTTTTTGGCACCATGAAAAGGTTTGAATAAAACCCCAACCCCTGCTCTTCCATGGGGACCACCATGATCACTTTTTGTGACAAAAGTTGGTCTAACGCTTGAAGGAGAGACTTCTTTTTTCTCTGGATCTTTGGGAACATTTGACCTGAGGATAGGAGGAGACGGGAATTCTCGGAACTCTAGTTTGTAACCTAGAGTTACTGTGGAGACCACCTATCTGTCTTGAAACTCCTCCTGTCAGACCCTGTAAAACTGTTGCAGTCTTCCCCCCCGCTCGAACGAGCAGGGACACCCTTCATAAAGAGGCTTTAGCGTTCTGTCTTGTAGGTTTCCTCTCCCAGGACTTCTTTTGTCCCTGAGGTTTACCTCTTGAACCTGACGGTGGAGGCCGTCATGACTGCCTGGAGGCTGATGTCCCTGGCACTGGAGAAAGAGCCCGTTCAAATGAGGGACGTTTACTCCTTTTCTTAACTGGTAAAAGGGTACTTTTCCCACTTGATATCTTTTAGATATATGTGTCTAAATCATCCCCCAACAGCCTTTCACCGCAGAAAGGAAACCCAGTCAGGATCTTTTTGCATGGTGCTTCGGCTGACCAATTTTTCAACCATAAGATTCTACGCATATGCACCAACCCAAGCGTAAGGCGAGAGGTCTGAAGACAAGATTCTCTGTGTCAATTGCAAAACACAAAGCCCCTGGCAGCTCTGCAAAATCCTGGGCCTGCTGTTCAGGGAAAACCTTGAGCACTTCTTTCAAGTGGTATCTCAAGGATTGACATACCCCAATTGCCGCCACTGCAGGTTGAGCTACTGAACCTGCCAAATAAAAAATGTTTTTTAACAGGAATTCCAATTTTTTATCGGTTGGATCCCTAAGCATTTGAGGATTGTCAACAGGACAAGACAAACTTTTATTCACAGAGCATATGGCAGCGTCAATTGCTGGTATACTCCACATCTTTGTAAACTTTTCCTCCACAGGATAAAGTGTTGAAAACTTTTTAGGAGGGAAAAATGCCCTTTCTGGGTGATCCCACTCAGAATGCATAAGCTTTTCCAGCAATGAATGAACAGGAAAGGCACGCGAAGCTTGAGGAGGCTTCAGTGGGCTTTTCAACCGACTCAGTTAAGGGTAGCTTAAATGTGGAGCGGACCATTTTAGTAAGAGATTGCACCAGCAATTTTTCTGCCTGTAAAGCTGACAAAGGTTCTTCCCCACTTGATCCCTCGGAAGAGGAGTCATCAGCCTCCTCACAGTACCCAGAGGGGGAATCATCTTCCCCCTCCCACTGTTCCTCTGTTTGAGGGTCCTGGGTGGTAGAAGGGGACCTAATGCGTTTTCTTCCACTCTGTGAAGATGCGATTAAAGCCGCTAATCTTTCCTCTAATTCAATCATGGCTGAGGAGAAAACCTCCTCAGTAATATATACAGGGGCTGAAATGCCAGAAGCAGTTGCAACCTGACAACCCCGATAGCTCGCTCTGACCAGCCTCCCTAGGCCTTTTAGGGGAGGATGGCGTTGCAGAGGGAGTGTTCTCAGAGCCTGAGGGAGATCCCTTTGAGCCCCTGTTTCTTGGGGTATTTGTACCTCCCCTTCAGCCAATAGTGCTAAGCACAAATGCAGAGGTACTGCCAGAAAATGCACCCACTGCTGAGCAAATAGTTCAGCAACTGCCGCTGCTATCAAGGCTCAGGCTGATGCTCAAGTAAATATGCCTTGGGAATGCCTGTGTTACCAACACTCACATGTCCCTCTCTGCTCTGTGTCCCTCCATCAGCTGAATGCACCTGCAAAAGGTGTATTTATAGCCTACACAGCCCCTGCATTGTGAATGTTGAAGCACGCTGACTCTGTGCTAAGCCCCACCCCTTCCCTCCGACTTCCCACTGCGCCCCCCCCCTCACTCTTTCCTGCACGAGTGGGGCCCTGATCCGACTGAATCGGCATGTAGAGGGGCTGGGGTGGAGGAGAGCTGCTGGAAGAAAACCACCATGCTATGGCAGTGGCTGCGGGAGTGGCGCGGCATACCGCCGACTGGTCCGTGTTCCCTCGGCCTCCTGGAGTGAAAGAAATACCTCAGTCCAGGTGGGGGATGTCTAAAAGAAAAGCCCCCTACCAACATCTTACCTGAGGCTTGGGACTGGAGGAAGCGTGCAGCTTGTACTGACACAGAGCGAGACTGACAAGCATGGAACAGGTACATGCTCTTGACAGCCCCCGGTGGCAACTTAGTGATGGACAAATAGGAAGGTGCGGGCCAGAAAGTGTCAGTATATTGCCTCTCAGAATTGCCTGAGATTTGTCTTGACATTAAAGCTTGGAAGGCTACTGCAGGTAAATGCAGGGATCTCTACATACCTGGACTTTACACCTGCAGCAGTTCCCCCTTTCTATATTACCTGACAGGGTTTTCTTAAGGATATCTAATACAAGTGGGCATATGAGCCCTTGATGTCACATATTTGGAAACACTACCCTATAAGCCACACTGTATAGCAGAAAGCTATTGTCCAAAACTGTGTTCCAACCAAGATTATTTTAAAAACACTATGCAATTAATCTCTAGAAATCACATCAGACCAGATAAAAAAAATCTCTATTTTTCATTTTCATAGATCAAGTGATGTTTATGCCTTAAGAAATATATATATTCATTCTGAACACTGAAAATGCATTTTCGTTACAAAAAAAGCCCTATAAATCTTCAGAATGGTAGGTGGCTATAAGAACAAGTGATGTTATGGTAATTCTAGCCATTATACATGGATGTTATTGGGTAGAGAAAAGCCTTTAAACTTTAAGCATTCCCATTCTTTGTGGTTTGTTACAGTTTTATTGTAGTGAAATATGTTCATTTTAGCAGTAGAAAATTAACTTAAGTCAACAATATAATAACAGAATGCCATGCTACAGAGAGCAATTTTCACATGATATGCTACACAAATAAAGCTCCCAGACATTTTGTTTTATGTATTAGAGCATCCCACAAATCTCATTGAAAACAGATTCGCTGACTGATATTTCTGCTTTTATGCAACATTACAGTGGATTTATCTTCTAGCAGCCCATTGTAACTATTGATTGATTTTTAAATTACACTAAAGCAATCAGTAAATACCACCCAATCAACTCTTAAAAACATACCGGAGATTAGACAATTTAGGGTAATCAATGAAAATATTCTGTGATTTGTTCATGCTCAATTTTCACCATAAATTACAAGCATAACTTGCTAGCTACCAAGACATAAAACAAGAACGTGACAAGTAGTGGGGAAAAAAAACAGTAGAAAATAGATAAAGACATGAAGAAAGCAGTGTAGTGTTTCAGTTTAATGAAACAAATTTGCTCTTGTGTTCCTGAAGAAAATGACATACCATTGTTTATCTCTTTTGATTAATTACTTAATTACTGGAATTGGTCACCTGACCAAGCCATGATGGACTTGGACTGGAAATGAACCAATAATTAAAAGGAAGCTTTTTGAAAATGGATTTTTGGATAAGACATGTTCATACCTTAAGAAGCACATACTACCAGAACTAAAAGAGAGCTCTATCCAAACTATTTTGGTTTTCTGTTTTCTATTCAAAAAATGGAAATTCATTCAAGGAGGAAATTTTACCATGGAGGTGAAGGGTATCTCTAGGGCTATGTGAGAACAGCTCTAAGATTTTTGAAAGGACTCCTTCCTTCGCTGTGCATGACATCACTGCCCCATCCTTCCACCTTGTCTAATCAGAGAAAACTTTGCATTCATTGAGAAATGCAAAACATTCTCTAAGTGGTGCCTGTGCCAAGCAGCCAACCCCCTGTGTTCAGAATGCTGCCAGGCAACCTTTCATCATGGGACCCGGGAGCTAGAAGAGAACACTGGAGTAGCAGTGTTTACTACAGTAGTTTTCCTAATTTCTTGACCATGTAATAACTTTGTGGTTCCTGCACACGTGCTGCGATTTTACATGCGTGCGGGTGCCATTCAGAATGAATGTCAGCCTTGCGCTTTTCTGCAGAGCAGTGCGTTTCATGTGGGTGGTTGCGGGATACACTGCAATTCCCGCACCCACAGCCACATTCAGCAGTGTAAACATAGGGTTACAATTTGTTAAGAATGTGTATATAATTGAAAGCCCATAGCTTGGCCATAGTTACACTTTAGGGCTCATTCACATTGGCATATGCGTATTTTCTGCACAGAACGCAGGTTCTTGCTGGCAGAACTAGCAGAAGATCTTCCGTAAAATATGCGCATAAAGTATTTGCACTTAGGCATGGTTAGACACTAGTGTTGGGCAAACAGTTCAGGCCAAGCATAAGTTCGGGGCAAACATTGGCTGTTCACCCACTTAGGGGAACACCCGAATTTGCAGGGTGTTTGGCGGGTGTTCGCCCCGCTCAACGCCCTGCAATGCAATGCGCACTGCACAGTGCATTCTGCACCCTAATTGGGCACAGCTTTGCCCAATCAGGGCGCAGTAAAAGCTGGTTGTTAAGGAGCGGGGCCAGGAAGCCGGTCACGGCGTCCTAAAAAACTGATGAGTCATCAGCTGTCACTAGGCTTCCCCGCTGACAGCTGAATAAAAAAAAAAACACAACATTTACAGGTTAAAAAATATTAAAAACAAAAAAAAACGGCATGGGGTCCCCCCAGAATCCATGCCAGACCCTTATCCAACTATGCAGCCTGGCAGGTCAGGAAAGGGGGGGGCAAGCTCTCTCCTTGTCCCCATGTTGATGCTGTTCCCACCTGTTTGACAGTTCTTATATAGGTAAGGGTGGAGCCACCTGGCGACATCACCTTATTGCACCACCCTCTTGTGATGTCAACGACTCAGCATGCAGCGTCTGTGGTGTCACAAGGGGGGCGGTGCTCTTTTTTTTTTCTTTGTTTTTTTTTTCAATAGCCGGGTGTCGGCAATTGCAACCGCGAGTCAATTTAAATGTGATTTGACTTTTTTTTAGAAATGTCATTTTTGCTGCATGTTCTATATGTGCTACAGATGCGCCACTTTACAGGCAGACTAAGGGGACCCCCCCAAGCACTATATTTATAGGACTTTTTCATTTTTATTGTTGCACTTTAAGCATCATTAAAATCACTGCTTCTAAAAAAACGATTGTTTTAAAAATAAAAGTTTTGCATTAATGTCCCCCAGGGCAGTACCCAGACCCCCATACTCCTTTTATGGCAAATTACTTGCATATAAGCCTTCAAAATGGGCACTTTTGATTCTTCCTGTTCATCTCCCATGAACTTCAACGGGGTTCGGGTTAGGGGGGTGTTCGGCCCATCTCTATTAGATACATATAGATGTGCACAGCAATTAGACGTACTGTATTCAATTTTTCTTTCATTGCAATGAATGACCACAAATGTTGGCACATATGCGTTTATGTGTGTTTACATGCATTAATGCACATTTATGTGCATACGCACACAATCAAGATTTCAACCTATTAAGGATTTTGCATGAGCAATCAGAAGTAGATCAGAATCTTCCAAGTTACTTGAGGAGTATTAAAAACCGGGTCTATTTGTAGATTTAGAAGGAAAAGCCAATTTAGCTCTTTGAGACTGATCAAGAATTGTCTATTCATTCTCTTGCCATTCTAGTCTCGCCATAAGTAGCAACGATGGATGGTTGTCTAGACTAATTTGTCAACCTTCAATTGGCTTCCAAACAATTTTAAAACACAGGAACCCGGCCTTCTGCATGCTGTTAATCCTCTGTGTCACCACTTTCAACAAATAAGGATCTCATCCATCTCAAATCTCGCGTCCCTCTCTCTGCTGCAATTATTATGCACCTAGGCAATGTTCAAGCCACTGGTTTCAAGATACATATCTTTTTGTGCACATTGACATACAGAGTCAAGACATGTACACGTCTATGCAAATTAGAATTTTGTGGTACATTATATGCAGGACATTTTAAAAAGTCAGTCAGTCA
Source organism: Lithobates clamitans (assembly GCA_037952925.1). Taxonomy (NCBI): domain Eukaryota; kingdom Metazoa; phylum Chordata; class Amphibia; order Anura; family Ranidae; genus Lithobates; species Lithobates clamitans. Next base: position 10,675,335 of record JBBGZY010000399.1, on the reverse strand, counting down.
GTCCTTAGTAATATATATATATTCCGATTTGGAAAATATGCTGCACATACATGTTTCATATTTAACTTTTTGTAATCTAGTACTCAAGATTGCTGGTTTACAGCTGAACTGTGACTATAGGCCTAATAGCAAGATCTCAGGTGACGCATACAAACAGCTGAATGAGTCAGATACTTCTACTCATGGGCGTGCGCACAGGGTGTTCTGATGTGCCTGTGTGCCTATTCATCCTGTGCGCCAGAGCCGCTCAAAGGCAGTACAGCTGGCCCTCCTGTCCCAAGCCCTATCAGTTCAAAAAGGGAGCCCAGGCACCTGTTGAGCAGGAGGACCAGCTGTACTGCCTTATTGTAGGCACAGATTCTATTGTTCCTCCACCTGCAGCACTTCCGGCTTCTCCTCCTCTCCCTCCCTATGGCTGTGCTGCAGGGGGATCAGTTCTAGCATCTGTCCCCCCATGCCTCTGCTGTCTGGGCCCCCCTGTGTGTCCCTTTCCCCTGCAGCACTGCTGGCTTCCCCCGCTGCCCCTTACCCGGCTCTCCATTCTGAAACATTCTACAGAGAATGAGAGAGGCCACAGAGAAAGGCACTGATGAATCTATGTCCTTAGTCCCTTTCTTAGTCTTAAATGTGAGACATCAGGGGTCTGTTTAGACCCGATATTTCACCAAAGCTCCACAACAGGGCAGCTAAAAAACTTAAGTAAATAAAATCTAAACAAAAAAGAAAAAAAAGTAAAATTCTAAAAAAGTTTTTAACCATTTGCTGATCGCCACACGCCGATATACTTCGGCAGAATGCCACAGGTGGGCAAATGGGCGTACCTGTACATCCCTCCCTCCCCATGGGCGGGGGGGCAACTGCACCCCCCGTGCCTGTGGCGGTCGGATTCGTTAGAGAACCGATCAGTCCTCAGGTCCAGGCCAATGATTTATGGCCTGGACCTGCTGATCGGTCCTGACAAATGAAATTCTTCCCCTGCCTGTGTAAATGTAAACACAGACAGGGGAAGTGGTGTCATCTCTCCTTGTGGAGTCTTTTTGATTCCAGTGAGAGGACGTCTAAACGTGAGTTGCACAACACTGCACTAACACCAGTACACATAGGTACACTTGTCACCCCCCGATCGCCCCCCCCCCCAGTTAACCCCCTCACTCCCTGTCACTGTGTCACCAATTGCAGTTTTCAGATTTTTCACTGATCACTGCATTGGTGTTATTTGTGACTGTTAAGCCCCGTACACACGGTCGGATTTTCAGACGGAAAATGTGTGATAGGACCTTGTTGTCGGAAATTCCGACCATGTGTAGGCTCCATCACACATTTTCCATCGGATTTTCCGACACACAAAGTTTGAGAGCAGGCTATAAAATTTTCCGACAACAAAATCTGTTGTCGGAATTTCCGATCGTGTGTACACAAATCCGACGCACAAAGTGACACGCATGATCAGAATAAATAAAGAGAGGAAAGCTATTGGCTACTGCCACGTTTATAGTCCCGACGTACGTGTTTTACGTCACCGCGTTCAGAATGATCGGATTTTCCGACAACTTTGTGTGACCGTGTGTATGCAAGACAAGTTTGAGCTAACATCCGTCGGAAAAAATCCTAGGATTTTGTTGTCGGAATGTCCGATCAATGTCCGACCGTGTGTACGGGGCATAATAAGTGTTAGGGAAGTTAGTAGTAGGCCCAGGTGGGTCTAGGGTATCCCACTAAACCCCCCTAATAAAGGTTTAACCCCTTGATCGCCCCCCAGTTAACCCTTTCACCCCCTGTCGCCAGTGTCACTAATCGATCTTTTTTCTGATCACCGTATTTGTGTCACAGGTAACGCTAGTTAGTCAGTTAGTTGATTAGTTTCACCGTCAGGTTTTTATAGCGTCAGGTACCCCCATATATTACCTAATAAAGGGTTTAACCCCCTGAGGTTTAACCCTCTGATTGCCCCCTAGTTAACCCTTTCACCCCCTGTCACCAGTGATTACTGTATTACTGTTACGGGTGATGGTTAGTTAGTTTGTTTTTTATAGCATCAGGACACCCGCCGTATATTACGCAATAAAGGTTTAACTCCCTGATCGCCCGGTGGGTGATATCAGTTAGGTTTTAGCGTCAGTCAGGTTCTGCGTAGCGCCAGGCAGCGTCAGATTAGTGCCAGTAGTGCTAACACCCACGCACGCACCATACACCTCCCTTAGTGGTATAGTGTCTGAACGGATCAATATCTTTGATCTTTGATATTAGCATCCCCAATAGTTTAGAGTTCCCAAAAATTCATCGATAGCAGAATCAGCCCAGATACCTGCTAGCACCTGCATTTAGCCCCTCTGCCCAGCCCAGCTCACCCAAGTGCAGTATCAATCGATCACGGTCATTTACAAAAACATAACACACACAACTGCAGCGTTTGCAGAGTCAGGCCTGATCCTTGAGAACGCTAATGCCGTGTACACACGATCAGAAATTCCGCCAGCAAAACTCAGATGAGAGCTTTTTGGCAGAAAATGCGACCGTGTGTATGCTCCATCGGTCTTTTGCTGCACAAATATAACCTTAATATGGGGGGGTGGACCTCAATGACCAGTTGTTGGCGCCTTACCTAGTTGCCCGCAAGGCCAGACGCTGTTACAAAAAAGTGGGGCATACCCACCAATCAATCTCTTTTTTTCGTTCAGCCACAGGCTGCATGAAAAAAAGAACATTACAATGTATGCCCAACAAGGACCAGCAATATACTGGCATGTTGCTGGACTTTGAGTGGTTATACCAGAATGATGCCTGCAGGTTTAGGTATCATCTTGGTATCATTCTTTTCAGCCAGCAGTCCGCTTTAATGTAAAAGCAATCCTAGGGGTTAATTAGCCTCTAGGTTGCTTTTACAAGCAGTGGGAGGGAACATTCCCCCCCCCCCACTGTCTTCCATGGTTTTTATCTGGATATGTGTCTCAACAGGGAACCCAAGAATGCAGCCAGTGCTTTCGCCAGCTGACCATAGAGCTGATCAGAGACCAGAATGGCTCCAATCATCTGTATGGCCTTAAGAAACAGGTAGCTACGAGCATTACATGACTTAGGTTTCGCTGGATATAAACCATTGGGAAATTGGGAAAGCATTTTATCACACCGATCTTAGTGTGGTCAGATACTTTGAGGGAAGAGGAGAGATCTTGGGTCTAATAGACCCCAATTTTTTTCAAAAAAAATATTTACATTCCCTGAGAAAACAACAAAAATGATAAAAAAAAATGAAAGGAACAGTTTAAAAATAAAATAAAAAAGCAAAATAAATAATGATAATAAAAAAAAATCACCCCTGTCCCCCCCATGCTCACGCGCAAAGGCGAACGCAAGAGTCAGTCTGGTGTCATATGTAAACAGCAATTGACCAATGCATGTGTGGCATCACCGCAAAAGGTCAGATCGAGGGCAGTAATTTTAGCAGTGGACCTCCTCTGTAAATCTAAAGTGGTAACCTATAAAGGCTTTTAAAAATGTAGTGTTTCACCAAGGCAGGTTTGTGCGCAATTTTAAAGCATGTCATGTTTGGTATCCATGTACTCGGCATATGATCATCTTTTTTGTTTCATCAAACATTTGGGCAATATAATGTGTTTTAGTGCATTAAAATGAAAAAAAGGTGTGTTTTTCATAAAAAATTGGGTTTGAAAAATCGCTGTGCAAACACCCACCATTTTGATCTGTAGTGCCTTTGCTTTAAAAAATATATAATGTTTGGGGGTTCAAAGTAATTTTCTTGCAAAAAAAAAAGTTTTCATGTAAACAAAAAGCGTCAGAAAGGGCTTTGTCTTCAAGTGGTTAGAAGAATGGGTGATGTGTGACATAAGCTTCTAAATGTTGTGCATAAAATGCCAGGGCAGTTCAACACCCCCCCCCCCCCCCCCCAGCTCTCATTTATTTTTGAAAATGAAGAAAAAAAAAGAAAAATGTATATTTTCAATTTTCAAAACTTTTTGACAGCTGCAAAATACACTACTTTCCAAAAAGGGGTCATTTTGGGGTGTAATACCACATATAACCATGGCACGTGTGAGCAATATATTAATAGTGACTTTGTGTATTTTTTTTTTTGGTCATTTTTCAATCACTTGTGACAAAAAAAAATATTCAATGGGCTCAACATGCCTCTCAGCAATTTCCTTGGGGTGTCTACTTTCCAAAATGGGGTCATTTGGGGGGTTTGTACTGCCCTGCCATTTTAGCACCTCAAGAAGGTGGGCAGTCATAAACTAAAAGCTGCGTACATTCCAGAAAATTTACCCTAGTTTGTAGACGATATAACTTTTGCGCAAACAATAAATATATGCTTATTGAAATTTTTTACCAAAGACATGTGGCTGAATACATTTTGGCCTAAATGTATGACTAAAATTGAGGTTATTGGATTTTTTTTATAACAAAAAGTAGAAAATATCATTTTTCTTTTCAAAATTTTCGTTTTTTTCCGTTTATATCTCAAAAAATAAAAGGCGATCAAATACCACAAAAAGAAAGCTTTATTTGTGGGGAAAAAAGGACGCAAATTTTGTTTGCATGACCGCACAATTAACAGTTGAAGCAGCGCAGTGCCAAATTGTAAAAATTTCTCTGGTCATTGAGCAGCCAAATCCTCTGGGGCTTAAGTGGTTAAAGTAAGGACTTGTTCACATGTGCTTGCTCTCTAATTTCTGCCATGGCTGCGAAACATAGCATTGCGACCATGGCCCTAGCCACTGCTTCTGTTGCTCTGTTTGAGCTTTGTAGCACATATCCTAATGCCATAGGCTGCTCACACCTGTGCTCCTACCCATTTCCTTTAGGACTTGTTCATACCAACCCGCAAGCTAAAACAATCTTTTTCAGTGTGTGGGCTGGTGTCCAAAGTGTAGTGGCAGTGAAGGGTGGTGCCTTGTGTTTTTGTTTTTTTACCTTTACTGAAATGTTCAAATGGCAATACATGGCAATACATTCATTCCTGTGTACCACAATGGAGTTGCAGTATGGTTACAGACAGTGACTTAATTTGAGCTGTGGTGTATTGCAGGAAAAATGCAGCATGTCTGCATTTTTCTGCAATGCACTGCACCCCACCTCAAGGCAGCATTGTAATGTGAACAGGACACATAGAATACAACTAGTTTCCATGTGCCCTAGTTGTAAATCTGGGTTGATCTGTAAAGATTAATGCTGGTCACTGCACATGGTGTAAGCGAGTCCTTAGAAATGGTGTCCTGCCTGGAGATGCAGTCAGCAAGCAAAGAGCTAATGCTGGGTTGTCATGTTAGATAGCCCAGCATGCACTGCATATACTGAAGCATTAAAGTATCCTTTATTAAACATTTAATAATAAAAATAGAATTAAAAAAATATTATAAATAATGAGATACCATAAAATATCTGTCCATAAAAAAAATGTAATTTTTCAAATATAACACCATAGAATTAGCCATGTGTAGGCTAGATGTTGGCTTTGATAAGTATGAGTTACAGCTCCTACCTGAATCAGATGGCTCCCTCTAAATCTAAAAACGCAGTGATGCAGACAATTGTAAATATCATGCACTATCATTCTGTGGTGACTGCATGCTATAACTTAGTAAGGATAGTTTGTAAAAACAGTGACAAACAAAATTCTAGGTGTGAACAGTTAAGCAAATGTCTATTGGTGAATGGGTGTAGGCTTATCAATGAGCAATGGTTAGCAGCTTTGTAAGCTCTATGACCCAAGGCATCATAATTGAGTCACTGTGGAGACCTAATCATTCTGGGGGCCCTTGGCTCAAAACTTACAACTAGGGAAAGTTCAAAGGATGGGCATTCTCTGAGCACTTGCTTTTAGGTTCCTGAGACAGATAAAGAACTTTCTTCAGACACAAGCTCAATATGAACAACACCCTGTCTTTCAAATCGTGCAGTTTCAACATGAGGATTGCTGTCAGGAATTTCACTCAGACAATATTCTCATGCACTCTGAGTAGGGCCATCAGTGATTGTATGTTCTGTATCCTTCAAGCAAATTCTGTGTTAGCCTTCACTAGGATTGTAGCACTGTGCCTACTAGATCCCACTACAGTAGAAGTTTTGAAGACCTCTGGAAATCCTCCAACAGAGGTGGAGAACTAATTTGACAGAGATAAATCAATAACATAGTAACTTATTGTTAGGTCACATATCTGTGTTCTATTCTCTTTAATGGTAGCAGTCTCAAGTGCTTCTTGTAGGAATCTCAATACAGAACAGTACTTTACACACCAGTATCCAGCAGAGCTCTACTATACACTGTTTCTATCACCATCAACACTAGAATAGAAGGTCCCACTAGGCTCTTGAGTAAGCGTTCTCTCCTTTGTTTACTAGCAGTCCTATGATTTGTGCTGCACAAATGATTGTCTAGTTCTAGCAACTTCATTTGGAGGTGGAAATTTCTCCGCCATGCAACAGAGAAACTCTTTGAGCTGCTCTTCTGCTGTCTCTGATCCACTTAGGTGACTTTGAAGCAGACGCAATTAATTTTTCTCTACCTCCCTTAGCTGAAGGTTTAAAGTAGTATGGGTAGCTTTTTGAGTGTCAGATTTCTTAAAGCTCCTAAAAACTAAAAACAGTCAGCTAACTCCTTTTCATTCTCCTGTGCGAATGACCACTATAATTTATAGTGACATACTCTGCCACAGCAAAAACATTTCTTGCCAGCAAGCTGCCATTAGCCAACTGAGCTTCTGCTGCTGCCATTCTTTCTGTGACCATGGAATTTACAGCCTTATGATCATCAGTGAGTGATTGCAGCATCCCCACCTGAAGTCTGAATCACTTGAACTACTGTCTTCTGCATCTCCTGAGCCTTCACTACATGGGCCAGTAAACTTTACATCTCAGAGTAGGATTGAATTAGATTCAGAAACAGATTCTTCTTCTCCCAACTGAGCAAGACATTACCAATCTGTTCTCAAATCTGCAAAAATGTCAACAATTCTTTGTTTTTTTGTCAATATGGGGTGCTGTGTGTACATTAATGAGGAAAAAAATTAACTTAAATGATTTTAGCAAATGGCTGCAATATAACAAAGAGTGAAAAATTTAAGGGGTTCTGAATACTTTCCGTCCCCACTGTGTATATATATATATATATATATATATATATATATATATATATTTATTTATTTTTTTGTGTTTTTTTTCTAGTGATCTCCAGAATATTTTTTTTTGTTAGTTTTGTGTGTCAAGTTACCACATGTCACGGCAGGCAAGTCACCTCCGTCCGCCGGGCCGCTGGGCGCATGCGCGGGGGGTTGTTGCTGAGACGTGCACCCGTGCGCGGCCTGATGGTACGGCGCGCGCGGGTGCACGGCGGCCCGCGGGTGCGCGCCGTCGCCCGTGCGGGTGCCCGGTAGCGCGTCACGCTGACGCGCTCACTGGGAGGTACTTCAGACGACACCAGCACCCAGTCGGGTTGCTGGTTTGTCGTCAGCTTCCCCTGCCTGTGTTTGAAAACCTTGCTTACTGTTACCTGATTATACCGACCCTCTGCCTGGATACCTGACTACTCTACTTGCTGAATACCCTGACCCTCTGCCTGGATACCTGACTACTCTACTTGCTGAATACCCTGACCCTCTGCCTGGATACCTGACTACTCTACTTGCTGAATACCCTGACCCTCTGCCTGGATACCCGACCACTCTTGCTTGCTGGACACCCTGACCCTCTGCCTGGATACCCGACCACTCTTGCTTGTAGATACCCTGATTCTCTGCCTGGATATAGACCACCTCTTGCTGCTGACATCCTGACCTCTGGCCTGTTTAAGGATCACTCCAGACCTGTTGGACTTCCTGTCCTTTGCCTGTGCTTCCAACCATACCTTCCACGGGGCTGCCACCCCCTTGATCCCCTCAGTTCCAAGGACGTCCTTGCCATCAGCTTGTTATCTCTTAACCTCTTCCCTTGCACCCTCAGGCACTTCCTCAGAAGACTCTCCATTCAAGTCATCCTACAGCTTACCGGAGACCCGTGCCGCTGCGTGCTTCCGATCCCCTGTCTCACTCTCGGGGGTTCGGGTGCGCGTGGTCGTAAGGGCAAGCCGCTCTCGGCATCTCGGCCTTGGTGAGTATTGGCGTGACAGTACAAACCAGCCAGATGTCCGAGGCCGACAGAGCGCGCTCTCCCTTGGAGATCTTATGCCAACAAGTCTCCGCCTTGGCTGATTCAGTACAGAGGCTACAAGAGGGATACACACAAGTGGATAACCGCCTCCAACAACTGACGGGGGCCCTTCCCCCTGCCACTGCAGCTCCAGCACCTAGTAATGAAGGGCCGCTCCCTCAGGCCACTGCTAGTCCTACAGTAGTAATGGCACTTCCGGAACCTAGGGTTCCCACTCCGGAACGGTTCTCAGGGGACCGTAAAAAGTTCAGGGCCTTCAAAAACGCATGCACTCTTTACTTCGCGTTGCAACCCCGAACCTTCTCATCAGAAGTGGTCAAGGTGGGATTTGCGATTTCCCTGTTGTCAGAGGAACCTCAGGCCTGGGCACACAGCCTGATGGAATCAGGAAGTCTGGTGCTTAATACTATTGATACCTTTTTTGAAAGTATGGCCCAACTATATGACGATCCACAGCGTATGGCCACCGCCGAAGCTATCTTACACCGTCTAGTCCAGGGAAGGAGACCAATTGAGGACTACACGGTGGAATTCCGTAAGTGGGCGGCCGACACTAACTGGAATGAGCCAGCCTTACGTCACCAGTATCGCCAAGGTCTGTCGGAACTCCTCAAGGATGAATTAGCCAGGATGGAGACTCCCACATCATTAGAGGAGTTAATCCAGGCAGCAACCAAATTAGATCGGCGGTTGAGGGAACGTCGGTCTGAGCGATTCCAAAATCCTCGCCCAGCATGGGCAACTCCAAGACTCCAACCCATTCCAGGATCTTCACCCATTACAGCTGGGTCTACTGCACTTCCTGATTCCGAACCGATGCAGCTGGGTTTAGTACGCTCACCGCTAACCTCAGAGGAGAGACAGCGTAGACGGCAGTCCAACTTGTGTCTCTATTGCGGGGGTGCCGGCCACTTCCTGCGCAACTGCCCGATAAGGCCTAGTAAGTCCTTTCAACCTAAAACAATGACCTACCAAGATAACAATTCCTCTAAATCTTATGTGATGTTGTTTATCTCGTTACAGCTACCGGAAGGGGAATCCCGCCTACCGGCGATCATTGACTCCGGCGCATGTAGCTGCTTTATGGACGCTGCCCTGGCCCGAACCTTGCATGTGCCTTTACAGCTTAAGACGCAACACTTACAAGTCCACTTGGCAGATGGGTCTCTTCCCAGTTCAGGCCTAATCACCCAGGAGACTCAACCTATCCTAGCCACTACCGATTCAGGACACCAAGAACTTCTGCGCTTAGACCTCATCCACTCTCCCATGTTCCCAGTCATTCTGGGATTACCTTGGTTACAAGCCCATGACCCTCTTATCCAATGGAGCTCGAAGACGGTCTCTTTTCCTTCCGCCTACTGTTCTCAACACTGCCGCCCTCAGAGATCCCAGATCTGTGCTACGATCTTAGCTCCTCCGATTGACCTCCAGCATGTCCCCCAGGAGTATCACGAGTTTCAAGAAGTCTTCAGCAAACAAATGGCCGATTGTCTTCCACCTCATCGGCCATACGACTGCCCAATCGACCTGTTGCCAGGATCAGAAATTCCTTTTGGGCGTATCTTCCCTCTTTCCGAAACAGAGCTGGAGGCTCTTAAACAATATATAGATGAGAATCTGGAGAAAGGGTTCATCCGTCCCTCATCTTCACCTGCCGGAGCAGGTATCTTCTTTGTCGGTAAGAAGGACGGTTCCCTTAGGCCCTGTGTGGATTACCGGCAGTTGAATAACATTACTGTCAAAAATCGGTACCCGTTACCGCTCATTCCAGAGTTATTCCAACGCTTTAGGTCAGCCAGAATCTTCTCCAAATTGGATCTCCGAGGGGCGTACAACCTTATCCGGATCAGAGCTGGGGATGAGTGGAAGACAGCTTTCAGGTCAAGGTTCGGGCATTTCGAATACTTGGTGATGCCCTTTGGGCTCTGCAATGCTCCGGCTACGTTCCAACACCTAGTGAACGACATTTTCCGCAAATACCTAGATGACTTCCTCGTAGTCTACCTGGATGATATCCTAATTTTTTCCCCTACATTGGAACTGCACAGGGATCACGTCAAAACAGTTCTGACCATTTTGAGACAGCACAGGCTTTACCTGAAAAGGGAGAAGTGCGAATTTGAAAAATCAGTTGTGCAATTTCTAGGGTTTATCATTTCAGCAAATGGAGTGGAGATGGATCCTCAAAAGATACAGGCTATTCAGGAGTGGCCAGCCCCCTCTGATAAAAAAGGGGTTCAACGCTTTATCGGATTCGCTAACTTCTATCGGAAGTTTATTGTCGGATTCTCTACTATAGTGGCACCCATCACTCAGCTAACACGCCGGCACGGATCATTCCAGTGGTCCCAAGCAGCACAGGAAGCTTTCATGAAGCTAAAGGATCTGTTCAGTTCCGCTCCTATTCTCCGGCATCCTGATCCTTCCCATCCGTTCGTGTTGGAAGTGGATGCATCAGAAATAGCCACGGGGGCAATCCTTTCTCAGAGACAGGGACCCAAGGCCATCTTACACCCAGTTGCATTTGCTTCTCGGAAACTCAGTGCGGCAGAATTAAATTATGACGTAGGTGACAGGGAACTGTTGGCCATAAAATTTGCCCTGGAAGAATGGAGGTACTTACTTGAGGGGGCACTCCATCCGGTGATGATTTTCACCGATCACAAGAATCTTGAGTACCTCCGAACAGCAAAACGCCTCAAACCCAGACAAGCTCGTTGGGCCCTGTTCTTTTCGCGCTTCAATTTCCACATCTCTTACAGACCTGGCAAAAAGAATGGAAAAGCGGACGCTCTCTCCCGAATGTTCTCAGCAGAACTCCAGACCTCAGAACCAAGTACAATTCTAGCACCTCACAACTTTCTTGGATTGACACAGACAGACCTGATATCTTCGATCAAGAGATCATCCAATACATGTACCGATCCAGAGGTACAATCCCTAAGGAAAGATGAGGGTCTCTTTTGGGTCCGGGACAAAATTTTTGTGCCTCAACAAACCCGGTTAACCGCTCTCAAGATGTGCCACGACCATAAATTGGCCGGCCACTTCGGGGTTAGGAAGACAGCTGACTTGATCTCCCGCTCCTTCTGGTGGCCGGGTTGGAGACGGGATTGCAGCGAATATGTGGCCTCTTGTCTCCGTTGTCAACGCAGCAAAGGCCAGAACGCCAGATCCTGGGGCTTACTTAAACCACTCCCTATTCCGGAACGACCATGGTCCGACGTGTCCATGGATTTCATTGTGGATCTGCCAGCCTCAGAAGGCTTCACTACCATTTTTGTTGTGGTCGACCGTTTGTCCAAAATGGCCCACTTCCTACCCATGATCGGTACTCCCTCCGCAGCTGAAACAGCCAACGTTTTTCTGAAAGAGGTCATAAGGCTGCACGGGGTACCAAAGAATATAGTGTCTGACAGAGGCGTGCAATTCACATCCAAATTCTGGAGGGAACTTTGTAAGGCCCTGGATATTAGAGTATGCCTCTCATCAGCCTATCATCCGCAGAGCAATGGCCAAACGGAGAGGACAAATCAGACTTTGGAGCAGTATCTCCGTTGCTTTTGTTCAGGATCCCAGGATGATTGGTCAAAACTTCTTCCATATGCAGAATTCGCGTATAATAACTCAGTTCACGCGGCTACCAACCAGACGCCCTTTTGGGCCAACTGCGGGTTTCACCCCACGTTCCTGACTAAGGACATTCCTGAGGTAACAGTTCCTGCAGTACAGGACAGAATAATATCCTTACAAGCCAATTTTCAGGAGATTCAAAGCATGTTACGAAAAGCTCAGAGGATCTACAAGGAGCAGTATGACAGAGGCAGGAAGGAGAATCCAAAGTTTAACATAGGGGAAAAGGTTTGGTTGTCCACCTCCAACCTCAAGCTGCAGTTACCATCCCGAAAACTAGGACCTAAATTTATTGGTCCTTTCCCTATCAAGAGGATTATCAATCCCGTGGCCATGGAATTAGCCCTGCCCAAAACGTACAGGATCCACCCTGTCTTTCATGTATCTTTATTGAAGCCTGTTGTATCCAGTCCATTTCCAGAAAGAGGAGAGGTTCCTCCCCCACCAACCAGGGTGGACGGTGAGAACGAGTTTGAGGTGGAGGCTATCTTGGGTTGTAGAAGGAGAGGCAGACAACTACAATACCTGATCCAATGGAAGGGATACCCACCTGAAGACAATTCATGGGAACCTGCGAAGAACCTACATGCTCCTCGTTTGATTCAAACCTTTCATCAAGACCATCCGGAGTTGATGTCTAGTTTGGGCGTCCGGTGTCCGCCCCTTAGGAGGGGGGCACTGTCACGGCAGGCAAGTCACCTCCGTCCGCCGGGCCGCTGGGCGCATGCGCGGGGGGTTGTTGCTGAGACGTGCACCCGTGCGCGGCCTGATGGTACGGCGCGCGCGGGTGCACGGCGGCCCGCGGGTGCGCGCCGTCGCCCGTGCGGGTGCCCGGTAGCGCGTCACGCTGACGCGCTCACTGGGAGGTACTTCAGACGACACCAGCACCCAGTCGGGTTGCTGGTTTGTCGTCAGCTTCCCCTGCCTGTGTTTGAAAACCTTGCTTACTGTTACCTGATTATACCGACCCTCTGCCTGGATACCTGACTACTCTACTTGCTGAATACCCTGACCCTCTGCCTGGATACCTGACTACTCTACTTGCTGAATACCCTGACCCTCTGCCTGGATACCTGACTACTCTACTTGCTGAATACCCTGACCCTCTGCCTGGATACCCGACCACTCTTGCTTGCTGGACACCCTGACCCTCTGCCTGGATACCCGACCACTCTTGCTTGTAGATACCCTGATTCTCTGCCTGGATATAGACCACCTCTTGCTGCTGACATCCTGACCTCTGGCCTGTTTAAGGATCACTCCAGACCTGTTGGACTTCCTGTCCTTTGCCTGTGCTTCCAACCATACCTTCCACGGGGCTGCCACCCCCTTGATCCCCTCAGTTCCAAGGACGTCCTTGCCATCAGCTTGTTATCTCTTAACCTCTTCCCTTGCACCCTCAGGCACTTCCTCAGAAGACTCTCCATTCAAGTCATCCTACAGCTTACCGGAGACCCGTGCCTCTGCGTGCTTCCGATCCCCTGTCTCACTCTCGGGGGTTCGGGTGCGCGTGGTCGTAAGGGCAAGCCGCTCTCGGCATCTCGGCCTTGGTGAGTATTGGCGTGACACCACAACACCATTGTTATCTTGTATTTTTTAATCTCAAGGATACAACTATGTTGGCCTTAATTTGACATTTTATTTTTGAAATGTACCTGCCTACTCTGAAACAAACTGTCCTTTTTGAAGTAAAACACATAGCCAAGAATTTGTCAAAACAAACATTTTTTATTGAATAGAGAGCACAAGGTCATAATCAAAATAAAAGAGGAAGGCAACAATGGAGAAACAGTTGGAATTGGTGAACCCTTTGTACCCCAGGGAAGACATCAATTATTTGACTGTCAAAATTGTTAACCTGAGGAGTACATTTAATAGGGAGCACAATACAGTCCAGGATTCCGAGAGATTGGGAGCAGCAGCAGATGACATATATGTCCCGAGGCTGTAGTCCTACAACAGCCTGCGTTTTTTGCCAGACCAGACCAAACCCAGGCCATCACTTTCAACACTTCCTTCCAGACTTCCTTCCACGCTGCTGTGGTGGGTGGGGTGGCTTTGTTGTTGGTGAAGGTGGTGGAGGAGCATGGTCCAACTCGCAGAGGTGTGTTTGATAGTTGAGTTCACCTGTCGTCCCCTTGTTTAAGGCCTACAGAATTATTTCCTTGCATATCTCCTTGCATATGGTGCACTGGACCTCCACCATCTGTTTTAATTTATTTGCTGTGACACATCCAAATGCCTACTAGCCATCAGGGACCGTGCGAATTGCCACAGTAGCATGTTAAAGGAAAGCAGCCGTGGCCTCCTCCAGGTTCCTTGCCTTCCTGGTCCTTTTGGTTAGAGGGTGGAGGGGAGGAACCTGTGATTCGGTCAGGCTGCTTGCCACTGCCTCCTCCTGCCTGAGACTTTCCTGTGTATGAAAATGGTACATAGTTTTAGGTTTTTGGTCATGAATCACACAAAATTTTGAACTCATGACTGTTGCAAATTGAATGTTAACTAATTGAAAATCATTCTGACCCTGGCATTTTTCATTCTTGTCCCAATCATTTTTGGCTACTACTGATATGTAAGCCACTTTGTTAAATCAGAAATTTGTGATCACTAACATATAGTTAACATCATTCAATTTTTGACAAGAAATATGTTCAACAATGCTATACCTGGGTCAAGATGGGCTCCTCCACATCTTATTCCTGGGTGGAAGGCCCAGGGTGGACCTCAGGAGCCTCAGCTGATATTGAAGGAAGTGTTGAGAGTGATGGCCTTGGTTCTGTCTGGTCGGACAAAAAACTAAGGCTGTTGTAATACCACAGGCTGGGGACATATAAGTCATCTGCTGATGCTCCGGATCTCAGGGAATCCTGGACTTTCTTGCGCTCCCTATTAAATGTGTTCCTTAGGCTACCAATTTTGGCCTTCAAATAGGTGATGTCTGCCGTGGAATACACAGGCTTCACTAATTCCAACAGTTTCTCCAACGCTGCCTTTCTCTTTAGCTTGTTTGAATAGTCCATGCTTTGTACTTGCCAGAGTCATGGCAGCTCCCTGTATTTTTCAAAGTCTGGCAGAAAATCTGGGGCTGTAAATTTATCAACCATTTTATCTGCAAGACACAACACAAGACAAACCCTAATGTCAGGCTAAACTCTCCAAATCTTGTCCCAATATAGGCCTCAATCTAAAAGCAGTATAGGCCACTAACCACTGATGCCCCAAGTTATAATTGTACCTTTGTTTGAACGATCGGTGAGAACGATCCTCCGTCCTTCACTCACAGATCGTAAGTACGTTCATTACATCGCCTGCGTGTTATGCTTTATATACACTGCACATGCGTGAAACTCCCCCCCTGTCCTTTCTAGTGTATTCCCCACCTCTTCTCTTTCGGGGCAGTTGGAGAGCGCATGGCGATGACACAGCAGGTGTGTGCTGTTATTAGCAATGATGAAAGCCCGGAGCAAGGCAGTTCCACATCCAGGAGGAGATATAAGGCCTCAAATATGTCCTTTCAAGAAATGGTGAAGATGGCGGACACCTTAAAGAGAACAGACTATGATGGGAATCATGGGCCGTACAGAAACCCTAATGTAAGAAAGGCCAAGCTCATGGCTAAAGTTATCAGAAGTCTGCACAGGAATTTTGGGGTACGACGATCCAAGGATCAATTGGTCAGACCTGAAATTGAGGGAGCAAGATCAGTATAGAAAGATCAGGAAAGTGCTGCAAAAAAGTAAGTATTTGTCATGTGTTCCTATTATTATTATTATTACTTTTGTGCTGGTCCATGTGCTTTTCTTTACTGTTGTACAGTTTAAAATGCCAAGTTTGAGGTTCGTGGACACAGGAATCGTTCGTATTAAACATCATTCATTCGACCACTAATACGTCGTTTTTGGCAGATTCAGGTTAACTACATTTGTTCATGCTTATTTTGATTAAAATAAGTTTATTATATTGTTGTCTAGATG
This sequence comes from Lithobates clamitans, assembly GCA_037952925.1. Lineage (NCBI taxonomy): Eukaryota > Metazoa > Chordata > Amphibia > Anura > Ranidae > Lithobates > Lithobates clamitans. The sequence continues at coordinate 10,659,565 of JBBGZY010000399.1, read as the reverse complement.
TGTTTGAAACTATAATAAAATTACAACTTTATTCAGTGTCAGGGGAGGACAATCAGCAGCTGTTTACACATCTGGACACAGGAGCACTAGTGTGGGACACCATAACAACCTTGTTATTGTGTACCACGCAGGTGCTCCAGTGGCTACTAGGGGTCTCTCCATGTGTGAAACTTGAACAAAACAGGTAAGTATTCCAGCTTTTGAAAGTGAAAAAATCATGCATTCAGCTTGGAACTCACCCAAAACAGACAATTGGAAGACACTGCTAAGTATACCTTTTTTTTATTCACATAGGGGAGAAAAGAATAGGGACACCTGAGGACACCAGTAACCCCACACCGAATGCAGAAAGGCAACTCACCGCACACCCTGAAGATGTGGATGCAGAGGTTCAGGAAGTGCTGGGTGAAGTGTTAGAAATGGTGAGACCACAGCTTCATATAATAGATGGATGCCTGCATATTTTTAATACATGGTGTGTTTGTTTGTTTTTTTAGGAGATGTGGATGTTGTGGAAGAAGAAACTAATTTCAGCAGTGCAAGTGCACAAATCCTGATCAGTGAGATCATGGTGTACAGTCGTGATTTGGAAAGGATGAAAAGCGTCAATGATGTTCAAAAAAGACTGAGCAACATCATAGATATTTTAGGCAAAATATAAAAGAAAAAAAAACATTTTAAAGTTGTCGTTATGTTGTACATGTTTTTGCAATTCATTTAAAACTGTAAAGCCAAATTTTGAAAATGCACACAGTGTGTCAACATGTGCTATCTCCCATCATAGGATATCAATGTACACGTTTTGTGGGTGCAACCCCTTCCTCCAAACTAAAGTAGGTGAGAGGAAGGGGTTGCACCCCCGAAACACATCCATTGATCCCTCATGATGGGAGCTAGCACATGTTGGCACACTGGGGCTTATTTCAAAAAGGAAAAACCACTTTGTCCTACAAGTGCAATGTAAGTGCACTTGTAGGGCAAAGTGGATTGTCCTTTCTGAAATAAGCCCCAGTTTGTCAACATGTGCTAGCTCCCACCATGGGGGATCAATGGACTTGTTTCGGGTGTGCAACCCCTTCCTCTCACCTACTTTAGTTTGGAGGAAGGGGTTGCACCCACAAAACGCGTACATTGATATCCCATGATGGGAGATAGCACGTTGACACACTGTGTGTTTTGTGGCTTTAGCAAAATAGATGTAGGGAAAAGACACACAATTTAGGCATGGGATCCTGAGGGAAATCCAAATTTTGAGTCCCAATTTGTGTGCATCTTCAAAATTTGGCTTTTAGAGGGGTGATATCACCCCATCTGATGAAGGCAAGATCAACACAATTTTGACATACTAATGTCTCATATGGCCTTCACTTTAGCAAAGTTGAACTTTGTAAGTTCCTGAGTTGGGGATGTGTATGTAATGTTTTTAATACAATACATTAGCAAATATTAAATACATAGAATGTGATGTTAAAGGATAAAACTTACCCTAATGTAGTCCTTCTGCAGGACTTGAATGATGGCAGAACAAGTCTCTGGAATAATGATTCCCAGAGCCTGGGGGGAGATCGCAGTCGTGAACTTCAGGTCCTGGAGACTTCTCCCCGTTGCCAAGTACTGCAAGGTGGTGACGAGCCTTTGCTCGGGAGAGATGGCTTGCCATATGCCATATGCAGGTGTCCTGTTTCATAATATAAGGGGACAGCAAAGCCAATAGATGGTGAAAGACTGGGTCCGTCATCCGGAGATAATTCCTGAAATAATTAGGATTATTCTCCTGGAGATCCCGCAGCAAAGGCATATGACAGAATTGGTCACGATTAAGCAACCAATTCTTGGTCCAAGAACTCCTCCTCCCCCTCTTCATGGACTGTACTTGGGTCAAAGCAATAACACCAAGCCCAACAACAGCACGATGTCTCCGACAAGAACACAACATGGCTAGTAAACGAATGGCTGCTCAGAACGAACTGACAGAACGCACTGAAAATCAGAAAGGACCTGACAAGCATGACCTGAAAATCAGAAACAACCAGACAAGCATGCACTGAAAATCAGAAGCAAACTATAAATAGAACGCACTGAAAAACAGAAACGACCTGACAAGCACGCACTGAAAAACAGATACGAACCGCCAAGCACAACCTGAAAAGCAGAAACAAACTGAAAAGGACAAGGCTGAAAAGCACAAGGCTGAAAAGCAGGAATCGTCACTCACCAAACTTCTACTAACATGAGATAAAAACAAGATTAGCAGAAGGAGCCCAAAGGGTGGTCCACGACTATTGAACTTCCTTTTTATCGGCTCGCCGTATGTGTTGTACGTCACTACATTCATAATTGTTGGCCAACATTTGTGTAACCATGTGTATGTAAGACAAGTTGGAGCCAACGCCCTTCGAACAATATTACACCATTTTGTTGTCGGAAAGTCGGATCGTGTGTACGCAGCATAACAGTCTTGCTTTTTCAACTGTAGTTTGCAAATCACTTCTGTAGCATGTCCCCTTAAGCCTTACCTGATTTGCTGCTGCTTTTGCACCTCAGGAATAGGTTTGGTCCATCCACATCTCAAAATCTTCCTCCTCAGATGGGACAGGGGTCATTCCTCAGAAGAAGCACAGCTTCCAATATCCATACCCTGTTTGTGCTACAGGATTTTTCAAACAACGTTCTAAGACCTTCTCAAAAGTGCTTAAGTGTTCAGAATGTTGGTCACCACTGGGTACAAGTGTCTATGATGCAGAAACAATTTGTGCTCTTGTTCTCATCTCAATATCTCCACTGACTTGTGAGCCACTGAGAAATTAGGGATTATTGTGGTATTCTCTCTTTCATCAGACAGAGAAACTTTCTGAGTCTGAAAACAGAGAGGGCTTTATCATGTCACGCATATAAAACTTATAAATTGTGGAAAGTTTGAAAGATCTTCTGTCCACTGACCACTTCCAGGTGTCATGTCTCTGTCCAATCTTTGCTAGGAAGACTGAATACAATATAGAAATCTAGTTTGGCACAATAGTGCTCACGACACTTGGGGGCAAAACATCTTAGAGGGAGGATTCTAAATGGAGTGTCTGTTTGTGCATGTGCTGAATAATAAAGTTATTTTACCTGTTGGAAGTAGTGTGCAGTTCCAGGACTTTACTAAATTATCTACATAATTTAGTGGAAAATTCCTGGCCTGGTTTTCTCCAGAGTGGCAAATTATTATTATGTTTTTTTTTTATTCTTATATTTATTTAAAGGTTTTCATTTTTTTTTCTGTTTGGTTGTGATGTGGGACTGTACACAGCACAGGCCAGGCAACTCTGCACTTTCTCTGCTTTGCCAGATAATCTTACTCCTCCTAGAAACTCAGCAGCCAGCTGCATTTTTTTAAATTATATACTGTATATCAATAGACTACATGGATGTACCGCTTTTGCTGTTGGCCAAATACATACCTAAGGTACTAGCCTGCCTTGCTTCATGTCAGGGAGGGACTTCAGCACAGCGGGGGGAATTTCTGAATCAAAATCTGACATTTATTATAGTCAAATAGACCTAGATTACAGAGGGCTACCAATCACCCACTGCAGATGTTACTGATAAAATCGATATGAAAATTTTCTATATTTACTGTATATACTCGAGTATAAGTGATCCGAATATAAGCCAAGACACCCAATTTTACCACAAGAAACTAGGAAAATGTATTGACTCGAGTATAACCCTAGGGTCGGAAATGCAGTAGCTTACTGGTAAACAATGCCCATCTGCAGCCTCACTGTGCCCATCTGCAGCTTCACTGTGCCCAATGGTAGAACTAAACCCAAACCTTATCCCTAGAATGAAAGTCAAAACGAAAGCACCCAGAGGAATACATGCAAATCAAGGGTAAACATAAACATATAATGAGAATATTAATAATAAAAATAACAACTTTAAAAACTGTTCCCAAATCATTTGCAATATGTTAGACAGCTACATTTGTCCAGTGTCACAGGCCAGGGTGGTCTACAAAGAAGGCAATACTCTCACCCCTATGTTGCTCCTTAAGCCCAAATCTATAAAGGCATTTGTCTTGAGCTGACACATGGAAGGATAATGGTGTACAATTGAGAAATTGAGGGACAAATATAGAGAACAGTGACTTTTAACAAAGGCATTGTATGATTTCCTATCCAAGCAATGGAGCCAGATTGCAGCTAGTGCATGCCTAAAAAAAAATGGCTTACAAAGTGACCGTCTTAAGCACATTTTACTTTATCATGGTAAATAACTAAAAGGGCAGACCAATTAATCAAATAACTTACTAAAAGTGCTTTTTATTTTGTCATTTAGCATGCCAGAAAGATCATTGTCTTTAATGTATATACTGAGCCGTTACATGATTCATTCTATCATGTATTATGAAATTAGTTTCTTTGTGATCTAGCTGAAGATCATTAACCTCAACTATTATCAAAGTCATACATCATGTGCAATATTACCTCATGTTATTGAAAAAACAAGCACTTTCTTTTAAGCAACATTATAAAGAATCCATTTTTAATACTGGCTCTGACAGCCAGTGTGCTGTTTTTACATTGCAAATTATTCAACATTGGGGCGAGTGCTTAACCACAGAGATTTCTGCAGGGCACAAAGCACAGATGACTCTCAGTAAGGTCAATTCACATTTAAACTCCACATTTAGAAACATTTCCTTCAGATACCCAGTCTGGAAGCAATAGTCTAATACTGACAAAGCCCTCTTCTATTCCACCTCCTGCCTAAGATCCACATGCATGCCCTATGACTAAACAGGAAATAATTCTAGATTCATAATTATTTACATTACACATGTTTTGTGAACTTGTTCTATTTGTTTAAAATGTATGTGAACAACTAGACTAAAAGGCCAGCTACACTTACAACTGATATTTTAGTTTTGGGTGGGCACTGGTCAGATAAACCAGTAGACGACCTCCTAGTCTTTTTACAGACTATGATGTCAAGATTTATCTTGTTATTGTCCTAACAAGTGCAAGTGATTATCTTGCATTTGTATGCCGGGTTTATTCATTCCTTAGTTCAATATTATGGACAATCCATTGGGAGAGTGTGTCACCATCACTTGACTTTGTATCTGCCACAGCTGTATGCAGTAGAGCGGGACTGGATTTTAGTGGGCAGAAAAGGGGAGCTAAAGTAGGCAGATTTTATGGGAAAGAAATGAGCTGAGAATATAAACAAGATGTTATAAAAATGACAAGCGGTAGATGTGCTGACATAGACCAGAAGATCACTTCTGGAATTGCTGATAACGGACTGGGATTTCAGAGACAGTGTTGTAAGTTTGTCAAGAAGTTAGGAACTTTCTAAAAATGTCATCAATTTAAACATCCATTTAATCCATTTTCAGTAGCAAACTTTGCTAAATAAGGTATCATGTATTTTTAAGAAATTCTTTGCCTCCCTCTGCTTGCTGGTTTTATATATATATAATATATATATATATTTTTTTTTTTAGTTTTTGCATTATTGCGTGTGGAAGTTACAGGCGTTTCTTTCACAGTGCTAAATACACTAATGCATCACTAAGCAAGCTATTTGGTATGTGATCTCCCTTTAAAAGCCATGGGGGCTCCTGGGAGAAGGCCACCATGCTTAGGACTGAAGAATGTATTTTCTTGTATGTTTTGTACTTTCTCAACTTGAAATAACATTCCTGCCCCTGGTAGCAGTAATGTGACAACATTGTACAGCTAGAGAATCCAGTAATACTCCACAGTACATCCCCCTTGTATTGTAATATGTCAGCCTTCTCCAGTAAGAACAAAGCTCTTTACTAATAAGTACGAGTAGAGGGATTTTGACAAAAATGATCTCTCTTTAAAATGACTAGTCTCACTATTGACAGAATATCGACAACGTGGAAACTCTTCATATTGCTCATTGAGTTATTTAGGTGAATTTTTTTTTTAATTATTACTTGTGTATTGCTATTTTATTTTCCTTTTTTTTGCACTGTGCTTTCGTTCTGAGAAATAAAAATAAAATCTAAGGTATTAAGATATGTAAGATATTACAATAAAATATTCTGTATAGTTGAAAGCAACTTCCACAACCCTTAGGAGATATTCACAGACTATTGCGCCCTTAAAGCGGAGTTCCTCCCAAACGTGGAATTTCCGCTCATTTGCCTCCTCTCCCAACTTTCGGGGAGGGGGGGGAGACAGGATACCTGTCCTTGACAGGTATCCTGTTCCCACTTCCAGGAGTCAATGCCACGGCCCTTGTCACCACGGGGCTCCCTCCTCCTCCCCCTGTCACCGGGCCAGTAGAAGAGAGGAGCGGGGTCTCACGCACGCGCAGTAGGGTTCCCAGTGTGAAGCTGTAAGACTACACTGCCGGGTTCCCTTACCCGCAATGGCGGCGGCAGCACCCGACAGCTGATGGAAAAATCAGCTGTGGTGCCGACATTGCTGGACTCCAGGACAGGTAGGTATCCTATTATTAAAAGCCAGCAGCTGCAGTATGTGTAGCTGCTGGCTTTTATTTTTTTTTTTTTGGGCAGACCTCAGCTTTAAAGTGGATTTCCACATTTGCATCCAAATTGGGATAACACCTACTTTATGTTTTTTATTTGTTCTGATGCCCATTCACATACTCTTTTCTAAAAACTCAAAAACATGAAAAAAAAATCTAAAGAATTAAGTGTAACACTCTAAAAAATAAAAATTCCAAAGTGCTATAATGATGTGAACCTCGCAACTAAAAAGTTGTTGCACTTGAAGGTAATTTGCATTGCAATTATCTGTAGAAGGGTTTCCACCATCCCTGCTAAGGCAGCACTGATGTGCACTAATAGGCTGCACTGATTGCACTGATTGGCAGCGTTGATGGGCACTAATTGGTAGCACTGATGTGCACTGATAGGTAGCACTGATAGGCAGCACTGATTGGCGGCACTGATGGGCACTGATTGTCAGCACTGATTGGCACTGATAGGCACTGATTGTCAGCACTGATATGCATTACTAAAGGGCTCTGATTGGTAGCACTTATGGGCACTAATAGGCTCTGATTCGTAGCACAGATTGGCAGCACTGATGGACACTGATTGGCACTGATAGGCAGCACTGATTGGATGCACTGATGGACACTGATGGGCACTGATAGGCTGCACTGATGGGCACTAAATGGGAGCACTGATTGGCACTGATAGGTGGCACTGATAGACAGCACTGATGGGCACTAATTATCAGCACTGATAGGCAGCACTGAAGGGCACTGATTGGCAGCACTGGCCAGCACTTATGGGCACTGATTGGCACCGATAGGCAGCACGGATGGGCACTGATATGCAGAACTGATAGGCAGCATAGGTTGGCACTGATTGACAGAATTGGTTGGCACTGATTTACAGCATTGGTTGGCACTGATAGGCAGCACTGGTTGGCACTGATAGGCAGCATTGGTTGGCACTGATAAGCAGCACTGGCACTGATAGGCAGCATGGTTGGCACTGATAAGCAGCATTGGTTGGCACTGATAGGCAGCACTGGTTTGCACTGATAGGCAGCACTGGTTGGCACTGATAGGCAGAATTGTTTGGCACTGATAAGCAGCACTGGCACAGATAGGCAGTACTGGTTGGCACTGATTGGCAGCGTTGGTTGGCACTGATAGGCAGCATTGGGTGGCACAGATAGGGGAGAGAGGGAGTTTCACATTCAGGAGATCGTGAGAATTTGCAGAGCTTTTCAGTGTATGAAACTGTCAGATAATGACACTGCATGCAGGGAGAGACCAGCTGTTAAAAGTCAGCGGTGATGTCGGTTGTGGGAGGGACTGAACTAAACACCAGCCAATAGGATGGGTCTGGGCGGGCGCTACATTTCTCTGGCTCCGCCCTGTCTCTGAAGCAGCCCAATCATTGGATGGTGTTGGTGCTTGGTCCCGCCCACCCCCAACATCGCGGCTGAGTTGAGATGACTCACAACTCAGCCACGATTTACCAAGTGCTATAAACACCAGCCAATGTTTGAGCAGCTTCAGAGAGGGAGTGGGGCCACATAAATGTAGCGACCTGCCCAGACCCTATACCATTGGCTAGTGTTTGATGGCCTTTCGGTCCCGCCCACCCCCGACATCACCACTGACTTTTGACAGCTGGTGTCTCTCCCTGTATACACTGAACAACTCTGGCAAGTCTCACGATCTGCTGCCTGTGAAACTGTTTCACAGGCAGCACGGGCCACACACTCTCTTGGATGCAGCATTTTGGGGCAAATCTCTGGAGACAGCACGGGGTGATTAGGGTGTGCCCAGGCACACCCGGCACACCCCGTGTGCACGCCTATGGGTGGGCTGCATTGTGTTGCAGAAAAATGAAGCATGTCCAACCTCACAAAGGCTCTCCAGTAGTGCACAGAAATTGAGTAGTCAATTTAAAAAGGAAAAAAAAAAGGTAAACAGTGCCTTGGGACACCAGCCCATGCACTGAAACAAATCGTTTTAGTGTGCAGGCTGAAGTGAGCAAGCCTTTTAATGACAACTTTTCCTTTAAAAAAAAAAATTCCTTCCAAGCCTATTAACCTAAAGTAATTGTAAAGTCTTGTTTTTTTTTTTTCCATAAAAATAACAAACATGTTATACTTACCTGCTCTGTGCAGTGGAATTGAACAGAGCAGCCCAGATCCTTCTCTTCTTGGTTCCCTCTTCTGTGCTCCTGCAGCTTGCTATGGGGGCACCCAAGCGGTGTCACAGTTCCCTGTGTCCATTCAGATAAGAAGCCGTGGCCTGGGCCCCCTCACTCTCCTGATTGGCTAACTGACTTTGATTGACAGCAGTGGGAGCCAATGGTGCAGCTGCTGTGCCTCTGCCAATCAGACGGGAGAGTCTTAGACAGATGAGGCAGTCAAGGACATCGCTGGACAGAGATGGGGCTCAGGTATTAGGTAGATCAAGCCGAGGGGGCTACTGCACACAGAAGGTTTTTTATCTTAATGCATAGAGTGCATTAAGATAAAAAAAAAAACATTTGATTTTACAACCTAAGCTCAAAATCCTCCATTTCCCAGATGCTTACATGTCTCTTTCTCATAGTAGCAGCCTCTACTGATGTTTACAGCCTTCTTTCTGAAACTTTGTCTGGCACTACATGTGCAGTAAATCCTCAAAGGCTTGGATTGGGCCTTACTCCTACAGTAGAGATGCTAGACGTAGGCATGGATCCAGCTACCACACGCCACACTTGTAAGACTTATCTGCTGAGGGACATCTGGATATTGATCCCTTGGTTACTCAGCCAACACTTTAGGCTCCAGTAACTGTTGGCCCCTCATATCTCGATGTGAACTACATGGGCATATATTACAGGATGGATATTGCAGATATTATGCACCTTGACCATTGTATGATGTTTATGTGTACAGCATTTGTTCGATTTTCCATGTAATATACATGGTGCATCTTTGTCTTATGTGGATTTTATATGTTTTTTACTCTACATCATTAAAGATTACATTTTATCTATTTCTGAGTGGGTGGTCTGTCAAAGTCCCATTTGAGGGGGTTACCTTCTTTGTTCCTATTGATAGGGATGGGACCACCACGTTCTATGTGATATGAAGGTTTACAAATTCTAATAGTTTTCAAATTTCCAAAGAGAATAAAATAGAAAAGAAAATAAAGGAATAGAATATAACAGAGTAATACAGAACAAAAGAATATAATAGAAATGAAAAGAATAGAATAAAAAAATATATAAGAATCTTCTGAAATTCAAATTTCAAATAGCATAAAGTCAAATTCGAAAACATTAGAAAAGAAAAGATTTTAAAGAATCAAAGAATTCAAACAGAATCAATTTGAATAGAATAGAAAATTACAGAATACTATAGAAAAAACAGCAGAATAGAATAGAATAGAAAGTATATAACCATCTTCCAAAATTCTAATTTCAAATAGAATAAATTTAAATAGAAAAACAGGATAGAATAAGGTAGAATAGAAAAGAATAGAACAAATAGAAAAAAAATAGAATAGTATAGAAAGACTATAACCATTTCCCAAAATTCTAATAAAATCAATTCATTTTTAATAGAATAGAAAACAATAGATTAGAATAGGAAGATGTATATATGTGTATGTGTACCAAAAAACACACACATACACACAGTGCAGCGCTACTACAGTGATAATTTCAATGCTATATTTAGTGCTATATATACACCTTCATTTGAGTCCAGCTGTGTTTGATTATACTGATTGGACTTGATTAGGAAAGCCACACACCTGTCTATATAAGACCTTACAGCAAATCAGAATCATAAGGTCAAAGGAACTGCATGAAGAGAATTGTGGCAAGGCACAGATCTGGCCAAGGTTACAAAAAAAAATTCTGCTGCACTTAAAGTTCATAAGAGCACAGTGGCCTCCATAATCCTTAAATGGAAGACATTTGGGACGACCAGAATCCTTCCTAGAGCTGGTCGTCCGGCAAAACTGAGCTATCGGGGGAGAAGAGCCTTGGTGAGAAAGGTAGAGAAGAACCCAAAGATCGCTGTGGCTGAGCTCCAGAGATGCAGTCGGGAGATGGGAGAAAGTTGTAGAAAGTCAACCATCACTGCAGTCCTCCACCAGTTGGAGCTTTATGGCAGAGTGGTCCGACGGAAGCCTCTCCTCAGTGCAAGACATGAAAGCCCGCATGGAGTTTGCTAAAAAACACCTGAAGGACTCCAAGATGGTGAGAAATAAGATTCTCTGGTCTGATGAGACCAAGATAGAACTTTTTGGCCTTAATTCTAAGCGGCATGTGTGGAGAAAACCAGGCACTGCTCATCACCTGTCCAATACAGTCCCAACAGTGAAGCATGGTGGAGGCAGCATCATGCTGTGGGGGTGTTTTTAAGCTGCAGGGACAAGATGACTGGTTGCAATTGAGGGAAAGATGAATGCGGCCAAGTACAGGGATATCCTGGACGAAAACTTTCTCCAGAGTGCTCAGGACCTCAGACTGGGCCAAAGGTTTACCTTCCAACAAGACAATGACCCTAAGCACACAGCTAAAATAAAGAAGGAGTGGCTTCACAACAACTCCTTGACCGTTCTTGAATGGCCCAGCCAGAGCCCTGATTTAAACCCAATAGAGCATCTCCGGAGAGACCTAAAAATGGCTGCCGACCAACGTTTACCATCCAACCTGACAGAACTTGAGAGGATCTGCAAGGAGGAATTGCAGAGGATCCCCAAATCCAGGTGTGAAAAACTTGTTGCATCTTTCCCAAAAAGACTCATGGCTGTATTAGATCAAAAGGGTGCTTCTACCAAATACTGAGCAAAGGGTCTATATACTTAGGACCATGTGATATTTCAGTTTTTCTTTTTTAATAAATCTGCAAAAATGTCAACATTTCTGTGTTTTTCTGTCAATATGGGGTGCTGTGTGTACATTAATGAGGAAAAAAAATTAACTTAAATGATTTTATCAAATGGCTGCAATATAACAAAGAAAAATTTAACGGGGGTCTGAATACCTTCTGTCCCCACTGTATGTATATATATATATATAACTTTTTTTTTTTTTTTTTTAAAGCGCAGTGATTTCACTTTGTGTATAGCGGCTGCAATTTTGCACTTGATTTATTTTTAGGGTGGCGCTGATTGTTTCACACATTTGTAAAATAGGAAGATGGTTATATATTTTTCTATTCTATTTTTTCTATACTATTCTGTTTCAATTCTAATCTAATCTATTCTTTTCTATTCTATTTATATTTAATTTTCATGTTTAATGTTTTTATTGAAGTTTCAAAGAAAAACAAAACGGACATCGGACATAGAGCACTAAAAGTGAGAACAACCGCATTGGTGAGATTCGTTACAGCAAATATATACATTCAGTTGGAATCGAGTGCTGAACCTGTAATGGCTAATGTGTAGTAAGGAGTTCTGTGCAGAATAGGAAGAAAAAGGAAACCGTGAGATCAGACACGTGTGATCCTAGGGGATGGCAAAAGAGGTCTCGCTGTACCTGTCCACCCCTAACGGGAACATGCTGTGGACAGGAGGGGTCTCTTCCGGTCTTACCCAGGAAAGTAAGGTTAAGTGCAGGAGCTAGACCTCAGGGGTAGGGATGTATAAGGCACAAGAGGTCCCATACTACACAAACTGTCAACATAAGTTTGTGTCATGCATAAATTGCGAGCAGTCACGAATGAGGGTTCACTCTGATCTGAACTTTAACATCAGGGGGTCCAACGTAAGATGTCTCAGAGATATCAACTCTAGCCTTGCGGGAGGCTCTGAGGTGCTGATAGAGTAGCAGCAAAGGGAGAAAAGGAAAAAAAAAAGAGAGGAGAGGAATGAGGGGGGGTGGGGGCTCTGTGGCATGGCAGGATGGCTCCCAGCCAGGGGATCCGCTAATTCGGTGAGAAAAAAAATAGGAGTAAAAAAGTGAGTAATGCAGGAACAGGAAACAAGGCTTGCATATATAGATGGACTGTACTACCAAGGCATAAGTAACTCATCAAAGTCAGGTGGCAGATGGTGTTTTACCCATAGTTCCATGATTTCTTGACTTTATTCGTTTCGATAGCGGTCATTTTTGCAAAGATAAGGGCCTTATTCATTCTGTGTTTTGCTTCAGCTACAACCAATGTCTGAGTTTTCCATGCCTTAGCAATAGTTTGTTTGGCCACAGTGGTGAGTTGGATCAATAGTCTGAATTGATTGTGAGAGAGCTCTGCTGGTTTTAAATTTAAGAGGGCGGTAGCCGGGTCCATTATGACATTGGTCTCAAGAGCTTTAGCAGCCATTGTGAATTTTTTTTTCCAAAACTCCTGAACTATTGGGCATTGCCACCAAATATGCATATGGGTGCCTGTAGTCGCACAGCCTTGGAAACAATTTCCGGGATACGTCTGAACGTATTTTGCGATTCTGGCAGGCACAAGGTACCAGCGAGCTAAGACTTTGAAATTTGTTTCTACCGCTGAGCAGTTAATGGAGGAAGATTTGGTAGTAAGCCATATAGCAGACCAATCAGCCATTTCGAAAGTGCGTCCCAGATCTTGAGCCCAATTGGTAGTGTAGGCAGGTAGTGAATTGTCGGAGTTGTTGGTTAGATCTTGGTATAAGGTTGATATTAGACCTCTGATGTGTGGGTCACTCTTATGCCCCGTACACACGGTCGGATTTTCCGACTGAAAATGTGTGATAGGACCTTGTTGTCGGAAATTCCGACCGTGTATAGGCTCCATCACACATTTTCCATCGGATTTTCCAACACACAAAGTTTGAGAGCAGGCTATAAAATTTTCCGACAACAAAATCCGATCGTGTGTACAGAGAAAAGTGAGTACTGTCCGTGATACTTTTTTTATTTGCACTAACATACAATTTTTCAGGACAAGCTTTCGGGGTATGTCCCCTTCTTCAAGGTCCAAGCAGTACTGATTCACAAATTTTTAAGCAGAATGTTAAAGAAAAAGAAGAAAAAAAAGGAAAAAAAAAAAAAAAGAAAACAAAACACATACAAATCAATGGTAATAAAGATAGCAGCAGAGTTAGTGAGATAAGACAGAGGGAGAGCTGGGGGGAATGCAAGGGGGGGGATACTAATCACAGAGCGGTCGTAAAACTTTAGCATAATGTGTAAGGAAACCAATATCTAAATTCAGGCCATTATTCTTCGTGTTAAAAAGAAGTATCATTCTTAGTTCAAACGTTTTCCTTTCCTGGATAGTTCTGAAATTCCCTTTAAGAACTAAGACATTGAGGTCTTCTATGGTGTGGTCCGATTGTGAGAAATGATGTCCCACAGGTGTGCATAAACTGTCTTCTTTATGTTCTTTGATGGTATGTCTGTGCAAATTCATCAATTCAACAAATCAAGTATGATCGTGTGTACACAAATCCGACGCACAAAGTGCCACGCATGCTCAGAATAAATAAAGAGATGAAAGCTATTGGCTACTGCCCCATTTAGAGTCCCGACGTACGTGTTTTACGTCACCGCGTTCAGAATGATCGGATTTTCCGACAACTTTGTGTGACCGTGTGTATGCAAGACAAGTTTGAGCCAACATTCGTCGGAAAAAATCCTAGGATTTTGTTGTCGGAATGTCCGATCAATGTCCGACCGTGTGTACGGGGCATTACAAATGTGCTCAAATTGAGTAAGCTGATTTAACATAGATTCCGTCTTAAGATGTGGGGTGTAGAAGTTTTTAATTTGTAGATATTGGAAAAGTTCAGATCTGGGAAGACCGAAGGTCTCACATAAGGTGGGGAAAGTCAAGAGTCTATCGTGGGAGGTTAGTTGGTGTAGTCTAAGTAAATTTGCTTTGGACCATGCGTTGAATGCAGCCGGGGATTCCCATGCTGGGTTTCTGAGAAAGGACAAGAGAGGATTATGGGGGGACTGGAGTTTGTGAGTGTATTTAAATCTATCCCATGTGGATAGGGAGTGTGTACTGACAGGATTTTTAATGTTCGTTCTATCGTCAGGTTGAAGCCAAAGCATGTTCGCTACTGAAATGGGGTCGCTTTCCACCGATTCAATAGCAACCCATAGCGGTGTTTCGGTGCTTGCGTGATACTTGGGGAGTTGGGCTAGCTGCGCAGCATTATAATATGTGGAGAAATTGGGTATGCCTAGGCCCCCATGCAGTTTGTGGTGAAATAGTGTAGCTTTTAAGACGCAAGGGGGCCCCCAGATGTAAGACATTATTCTGGGCTGCGTTAGTCGCAGAAAGTAGGCCGGTAGTGAGATGGGGAGGACTCTAAATAAATAAAGAAATTTCGGTAATATGGTCATTTTCGTGGCATTGATCCTACCGAACCAGGATAATGGTAAGGCAGACCATTGTGACATTAGTGTGTTAGCATGTCTAAGTAGGGGCAAGTAATTTGCAGAGAAGAGGTCGGTTATTGACGCCGTAAGTTGTATCCCTAAGTAGGGAAGTTTATGAGGTACCCAAGTAAATGGTAAGGAGGTTTTGGCTTGGTGGAGATCCGAATGCGATAAGGAGATGTTGAGTGCATTTGATTTCTGAGGATTGAGCTGTAAGCCGGAGATTTGGGCAAACTTGTATAGTATTGCTAAAAGATTGGGGGCAGAGATGTGGGGATGTGTCATGAATATGAGGATGTCATCCACGAAGAGACAGTGTTTATTGTGGTGGACTCCTAGGTCTATACCCTTGACATCAGGATCCTACCTGATCAGTTGGGCCAGTGGTTCTATGAGTAAAGCAAATAGCAACGGGGAGAGAGGGCAGCCCTGTCTGGTGCCTCTTTTGATGTCGAACATCGCAGATTTATAGCCTGCATATTTAATATATGCCCGTGGATCGTTATATAAAGAAGCAACCCAGGTTAGGAAATGGCCCCCGAAGCCCCACTTCTGTAGAGTGAATCGTAGGTATGGCCATGTCACTGTATCAAAGGCTTTTCTGATGTCAAGGGATAGAAAGCAGGTAGGTATACGTCTAGTTTTAACTGCACGGGCGAGTAGGATAGCATGTCTTATGTTGTCACCGGCATGTCGTGAGGGTATGAAACCTGTTTGGTTATGATGGATCAGGTGTCCTATAATGGGGTTCAGTCGGGTCGCAATTATTTTGGCTAGCAGCTTTATGTCCAAGTTGAGGAGGGAGATGGGTCGATAGTTGGTCCAGGATGAGAGATTTAGGTTTGGGTAGCATGGTGATTATGGAGGTCAAGGTTCCAAAAGAGTGTCCGAGCAGCAGGGCATTGAAGGCCTTAGTCAATAGGGGGTCAAAATAGGTGAAAAGTTCTTATAATAGGCTACCCGTCAGTTCCCGGTCGCTTGTTGGGTTTCAGCGCTTTAATGGCAGTTGAGACCTCAAGGTCTGTGATCAGGTCCTCTAATAGATCGAGCTGCTCTTGTTGGAGAGATGGGAGCGTAATGCGGGAGAAAAGGGTTTCCGCTTTTGTGGGGTCGAAGGTCCGTGAGGGAGAGTAGAGTTTTGCAAGGTTAGACCGGAATACCTCTAAAATCTGAACGGGATTGCTAGTATAGGCATGATTGGCTATTTTTAGACGTATTTTGGAACAGTTGGTAGCAGCGCTAACAGTAGTGATATTTGACCCAAGTGCTTAAACATAGACTGTGATAACTAACATAAAAGTACATGAGTTGTAGAAAAAATGTCCATCTGTATACATAGAAACTGCTCAAAGCCTTAAACCAATGTGGATAATCTTCCAATACACTGATTAAATGAATCCTCCACCGCAACCACAGTGATGACACCACACAGAATGCTCGCTTACCCCAAGGCAAGCTCTATAAGCCTGCGACCTGTTACCCGGCCAGGGCCTTTATCCAGAAGAAAATAAGGGGGACGATATTCCAGCAAACCCTACGAAGGTGGTCAGCAACGGTACAGATCTCGCCAAACACGGGTCAAAAAGGCAGCCAGATTGCATAGCATTCAGATGCTCCCAAAAATGAAAGGATTCAACATAGTGTAATACTGATAACCACCTAGTTAAAGAGTGTGTGTCTAAAATATAAAGTTGTATATATATGAATACATTGGGGTGGGTCCTGGAGAGACCCCATAGGGACCCATCAGTTAAAAAGGAAAAACATGATATAGGACTAACATAGTCTCTAACTTATACTTACATTAATTCTATTTTACGTAAATTACAGGACACCAGAGAGCAATCAGTTCAGGATAATTAGCCATAGAGTACAGGGTGGAATATGTATCTCTGAGGATTAAAAAAAATAAATATATACAGTATATAACATTGTCCCAAAAATACTAGGTCAAAGAATACAAACTAGCTGTGTCAACAAATGACACAGACTCAGTATGTGCAAAGGTTGTTTGACACTTACCAATAAGTGTAGTAAAGAGCGGAATAAATGGCTGAAAAAGAAGTTACAGCCAGTTGAAAAGCCCAATGGAACAAGCTGAGGAACAAAGGACACCATCAGCATAGTGTAAGCAGGCTAAGAACAAAGGAGACTAAGTCTGCAAGATTGAATAATAAATGGTAATGCCTACCGAATCGGAGTACAGCTGGTATGACGGTGTCCTGTGGATCCCTGGCGTCTGTAATGGCCTGGGATGCCGGCGTTCTTATGCCCCCCCACACACGTGCGGCGTCTGACGTCGCCGCACGTGTGAGCGGACGTGGGGCGTGGGGGATTTGTTGGTGTTAACATTGGGTGTTGGTCAGTGGTTTATTCTGACAGTTCGCAAACATATGTACACTTTCTCTGTATCGAATGTACCAAATGTCTTAGAATTTCGTTTGATTGTTATATTTCTCTCTATAGAGTGAATTGTAGCGTCATAGGTATTAAACATCTGTCCCTGAGGAAGCCATCACTGGCGAAACATGTCGGATATCTAAATACCTATCCACTGAACTGGCCGCCACGCTCTTCAGGCCAAGTCACGTGATAAATTTTGCTACAGATTTGTTTTTATAGATCATGCACACCTTGTTCCTGTGATTCTATGTCTAATTTTAATAATTTGTGTTAATAAAAATAATTTAGATTTTATTCTGAGTATATTGTGTTTCTCTTGGCACCACTATAATCCCTATACTCCCTCCCTCTGGCTTGATTTTCAAATTAGTTGGATGAGGTGCTGAATTATAACGAGGGCCACCCAGCCACATTTAATTTTTTAAAGTTCTTAATGGTTTTCAGATAGAAATTTGCAAAGCCCAGCAAGCGCTGAATTGCCTTCAGGTCTGAAGGTAATGCCCAGTCTAAAATGGCTTGAATCTTGGCTGGATCCATAGTGAGGCCTGTGTTAGAAATTAGGTAGCCCAGTAAAGGTACTTAATTGACATGGAATAAACACTTTTCGGGCCTTACAAGAAGGGAGCGAGCCTTTAAATCGGGCCAATACCCAGCAGACATTCCTCTGATGCATTTCAAGATTGGGAGAGTATATCAAAATATCATCTAAGCATACAAGCATGAAGCGACCCAACAGGTCACGGAAAATGTCATTTATAAAGTTCTGAAAGACAGCTGGTGCATTCCTGAGACCGAAAGGCATGACAAGACATTCGTAATGACCATCCTTGTGTTAAAGGTTGTCTTCTATTTATCTCCTGCACAGATGCGCACTAGATTATAGGCTCCCCTTAAATCCAATTTGGAGAAGATTTTGGCTCCCTGGATTTGGGAGAACAACTCTGTTATGAGAGGAAGAGAAAACGGAAAATTGTATACTCACCTTTCTGTAATTTTCCTTTCCTGATGCATCCCATGGCAGCACACACACTGGTTGTGACTCTGCCCCCACAACCTGATAGGACTGATTATCTATAAGTTTTGAAGAGGAGCCCCTCGCTGCATTCTCAGTATCTATCACCTTAGACGGGAGGGAATCTGTGTGCTGCCATGTGATGCGTCAGAAAGGAAAATTACGGAAAGGTGAGTATACAATTTTCCGTTTTCCTGACGCATCATGGCAGCACACACACTGAGAAATAACTCGCTACATGGGTGGGTGCTTTGCAAGAAGATTTTATTTTATTCACAGGATATGGAAGAATTCGCTTTAATGATCGATCTCCCAAATTCAACAGCCGTTAAATGAGCCGGGTCTATTTTGTAGTGAGACATGAACGTGGTTCTAGAAGACAAAGTTGCTGCCTTGCAGATCGTTTCTGGAGACACTCTACAATACGCTGCCCAAGAAGTCGCCACTGCCCTGGTCGAATGAGCCTTTAGGTCGTTAAGTATTGGAAGAAGCTGGATTGCATATGCTTTTTTAATGATCCTAATTAGCCAAGAGGCTATTGTCCTGGAAGAAGCTGCCTGACCTTTTCTAGGGCCATATGGTATGACTAGCAAGTTTTCTGTTTTCCTGAATGGTTTTGTGGCCTCCAGATATGAAGAAATTAGTGATTTAATATCTAGTGGATGTGGAATCCTTGGTTAGTGAGAAAAACTGGTAAACTGATCTCTGGATTGAAGTGGAAAGCAGATGCCACTTTTGGTATGAATTGTTCAGATGGTGTTAATACAACTCTATCAGGATAGAACCACAAATGAGGCTCTTTTATTGAAAGTGCTTGCAGCTCGGACACTATTTTTGCAGAAGTTATTGTAACTAAGAAGGTTAATTTGAGGGTTAGATTCAATACAGACACTGACTCCAGAGGAAAAAAATGGTTCTTTCGATAAGGCTTCCAGAACTATTGTTAAATCCCAGGTCGGGAAGGTTGGCTTTCTAGGTGGTCTTAGTTTCAAGCATGCTTTTTGGAATTGGATTATAAGAGGATTGAAGGCCCACTTGATTCCCATCATGGCCGATAAGGCAGATATTTGAACCTTTAGGGTGCTTGAACTTAGCCCCTTCTCCAGGCCTAATTGAGAAAGTGGGTCTCAGGCCTGTTCTTGTGCCAACGTAGTAAATCTTTCCCAAATTCTGTTATATGTGCCGTTTTCTAGACTTCTTCCTTGCCTGTTGTAAGGTGGCCACCACCCTTAGCGAGCAACCTTGATCTAGAAGCCTCTCCCTTTCAACTTCCAAGCCATTAGGTGTAACTTTTCTGGTGCTGGATGTAGGAACTGGCCCTGTGAGAGTAGGTCTGGAGTTACTGGAAGGAGTAATGTGTTCTCTGTACTCAGTTGTAGGATGGTTGTGAACCACGGCCTCCTCGGCCAAAACGGTATTACCGCAATCACCGTGGATGTTAAGTTTCTCAGCCTGGCTAGGAATCTGGCTATTAAGGGGATTGGAGGGAATATGTAACCTAAACTGAAGCTCCACTGGTGATGGAGACAGTCGACCCCTAGTGCTGTTGGATAGGCAACTCTCGCCAAGAACTTGGCACACTTGTTGTTCATTGGAGTTGCTGCCAAGTCGATATCGGGAATTCCCCATTTGCGTGTTAGAAGGGAAAAGGCTTGTTGACTTAGTGACCATTCGTTGTTCGAGATGAACGTTCGGCTTAGATCGTCCGCTAGTTGGTTCTGCACTGCCGGGACATACACTGCTTTCAGGTCTTCCAAATGGATCTGAGCCCAGTCGACGATAGGACATACCTCCCGCATGAGGGCACTGCTCCGGGTGCCCCCTTGCCTCTGCATGTAGTTCACTGCCACCGTATTGTCCATGCGTACTAATACACTCCCACCTGTGAGTGATGGCCTGAATGCTAGGAGAGCCTGAAAGGCGGCCCTGAGTTCTAGCATGTTGGATACCACGCCCAGAGGGCGGAAAAACCAGTGGTCTTGTACCGCTTGATCCTGGTAATGTGCTCCCCAACCTTGTAGGCTGGCATCCGACGTGACTATTTCCAGCTGAGGGGGCACAATATGTCGATGACGCTTTAGATTGCTGGTTCGTGTCCACCACCATGCAGACTGTTTCACTGATTGGTCGATGAAAATTCGTTGACTCATTGATGTTCCATTCCATTGTTTCAGGAATGATATCTGGAATGTCCTCGTGTGCCACTGGGACCACCGGACCATTGGAAAGGTGGCAGACATGGATCCCAATATGCTGAGACATGTTCTGGCAGATAGGTGTGTTGCTTCCGTTAGTTTTTTTATTTTCTGGACCAAATGTCCTATTTTTTCCTGAGGGAGACTCACCGTGTTGGCATTGGTGTCGAGTTCTGCTCCCAAAAAGATCATTGATTGGGTTGGTTCCAGACTGCTTTTTTTCCAATTTATCACCCATCCGAATTGATGTAATGTGGATATTAGTATTTCCCGATGTTGGAGAAGTAACTGCTGGCTGTTGGCCAAGAGTAAGATATCGTCGAGATAGTGGTGGACTCTTAGACCTTTCTCTCTCAGGTATGCTATGATTGGAAGCAGGATTTTTGTGAATGTTCTGGGTGCCGTAGATATCCCAAAACGGAAGACTCCGAAATTGAAAATGTCGTCCCCCGATTGCAAACCGAAGGGATTTTTGAAAACTTGTGTGTATAGGAATATGGAGATAGGCGTCGCATAAATCTATTGACAGCATCCAGTCTCTTGTATTTATTGCCAGTAGAAAAGATTGGAGACTCTCCATTTTGAAAGACTCTACTAGTATCATTCTGTTGAGGATCTTTAGGTCTAGAACCGGATGCAGGTCCTCTGTTTTTTTCTTGACAAGAAAAAGGGGGGAGTAAAAGCCTTTTCCTTCCTGATGTTGAGGAACTTCTGTAATCGCATCTTTCTGCAGTAACTCTAGTACATATTTGATTAGAAGCTTCCGCTTTGGAAGAGGTGATGGTAGTCGGGTGTTTAGGAAGTGATCTCTGGGGTTTCTGTGCTTGAAACTCCATTTGTGGCCCTCGCAGACTGTGGATATTGTCCATGGATCTTTTATATGTTCCACCCACACCTGTGTAAACAGGCTGAGCCTGGCTCCCACTAACACAGGCTGGGCAGACGTGCCATCAAAACGACTTCTGCTGATCCCCTGTAATAGGAGCTTTGGGCTTCTGTGTCCTTAAGAAAGATGATTGGGTATTACGCCAATTTCATTTGAACTCCTTGCCTGGTCTATATGATCTGGCTTCTAAGTATCGTTCGGGAAGATTGCGTCTAAAGGGGTGAACTTTCTGTTGTTTTGGTCTTCGGTCAGATGGAATAAGACCCAATTTTCCCCCAGTGACTTTCGAGATGGCGAGGTCTAACTTAGGACCAAACAGGTTGCTTCCGTCATAGGGGATTTGGAAGCTGTATCCGCTACCCACGGCTTTAACCATAAGGCTCTCCTGGACATGACCGAGGACAACATCGCCCTTGCTGTCGATCTTATTATATCTACTGATGCTTCGGCTATGAAGTCCCCTGCTAGGCTGAGTTCCTCTAGAGCAGATACAATTCTCTCCTGATCAGCTGCTGCTGCCAGTAGTTTTTCAATATTAGAGGTCCAGCTACTAATTGCTCTGCCGACTGCTGCTAGTGTGATAGCTGGTCTGCATGCTCCTCCTGCTGCTGAATAGGCTTTTTTGAGATTGAGGTAAATTTTTCGGTCCAAGACATCTTCTATTGGCAATGTCACATGTCTGGCGAGACGCATTAATGATGCGTCTACTACAGGTGCCGTGATAAGTGGGTTTTCGGCTGGTTCCTTTAGAGAATATAGCTTTGCTATCCTATTGTTTAGGCTGTACCTCTTGTCAGGTTTTTTCCACTCGTCTTTAATTAACTCCTCAAGTTCATCGATAAAAGGAAAGGTTTCTGGATCCCTTTTTAGGTTAGGGAAATATTTTCTGAGCTTGCGGGGCGATTCCTTTTGTTCTTCCCAACCAATTGCCTCTTTTACTGACTTCACAAAGGGATCTATTAAAGCAAAATCAAAGCCAACTGACACCGGAAAATACTCTTTTACTGATGAGTCGTCTGATTCTTGCGGTACACAGGTGACTGTTGCTGATGTGCTTTGCACTGATCTAACTGGTTTTGTGGCTGATACCTGTAGAATTGATTCTTTAACAGACTCTCTGATTATGTTCGATACTTCCAATGCATCCGATTCCCTTTCCCTGGTGGCTTCTTCAGCACATGTTTGGCAAGCTAACTTGTTAGGAAGGGCTTGTGCTCCACAAATCCAGCAGGCATTGGCTGCAGGTTGGTTATGGTGGGCGGGTTGTGATTGGTGGAAGGATGATGTTTTACTGTGATGGTGGGAGGAAGTCCTTGACCTGCTTCTTCTAGAGTGTGAATGTCTTGAAGGGGATCTCTCTTTCCGTTTGGATTGAGATGATTTTGACGACCTGCCAGGGCTATAAAGATAAAGTGATATTAGTGGTATGGCTCTCTTTTACTACTCTTCACTACTTACCAAACATGATGCCTCTTACGTTACTGGCTGTAGATGGTCTGCTGGGGCAGCGGCCTCCATGAGCAAAAGACAGAGTGTATCTGTGAAGGAAGGGGTTAACCCTGTGAAGATCAGTACGGTATTTTTTAGCATGCATTAGCCTCTATATAAAAAACAGCCATGAAAAGTAAGAAAAAAGTCTTACCGGGTCAGCAGGTAGTCAGTAAGCGGTGGCAGCAATAGGAGATGTGGAAAGAAGCAGAGTGCGAGCATTCTGGATGCAGAGCAATAGCCTGTGCAGTCATACAGCAAAAACATTGTTTTTTAAATAGACCGCCGTCGCGGCGGAAGTGACACACGCACCGTGCATGCGCTGTAGCGGTCCGTGGCACCCGACGCCATCTTAAATACTGGCGAAAAGGGATGGATGCCTGCATCACTTCCAGTCGCACCGACGTGCCGCTCGCGGCCGCCATCTTGAGAAGGTCAAAGCAGCTGGAGGACTAAAAGACTCGATCTTTATTTATATTTATTAGGTAAAATAAAACGAAAAAGGGAATAAATAAAGTGAACATATAAAGAGTAAAAGATGGAAGGCAGCTGCATGATAATGTAAGCCTGTTTAAGGCTTGTAAAAAGATAATTAAACTTCCCTGAGACCATCAGAGTGGGGTCCCTGCATAAAGCTCATTTAGAGACTGTACAGTCAGGGCTTCCAACTAGGAGTGGCTGAACCTAGCTGGGGCGAAGCGGTAAGAGGTCCTTGCTATATCCTCAATCCTAAGAGGTGAGGAAAAAAAGGAGAATGCAGCGAGAGGCTCCTCTTCAAAACTTATAACTAATCAGTCCTATCAGGTTGTGGGGGCGGAGTCACAACCCAGTGTGTGTGCTGCCATGATGCGTCAGCAAAACCGATTGGGAACAGTTATCTTATTTAGACCTCTGTAGTCAACACAAAGTCTCAGTCTCCCATCCTTCTTAGAGACAAAGAAGCATCCTGCACCTGCGGGAGAAGTGGAGGGACGGGTGAAACCCTTAGCTAGGTTTTCCTGAATATACTGTCGCAAAGCAAGATTCTCTGGCTCAGACAGTGGAAAAACTCTCCCTCAAGGAGGTGTAGTGTCAGGCAAGAGGTCAATAGGATAATCATAACTGTGATGAGGAGGTAAAGAGTCAGCAATCCCTTTAGAAAACACGTTCCGAAAGTCCATATAACAAGGTGGAATCTGTTCCATTCCCACTTGACAGGCAGCAAATTGAACAGGGTGCTGAATGCAGTTTTTTTACACACTGATTGGACCAAGCCAGAATATTTCCTGTTCACCAGTCAATTACTGGATTGTGCTTATGAAGTCAAGGAAGGCCTAGGATCAAAGGAGTGGATGGAGAGTCAATGACAAGGCATGAAATCTTCTCCCAATGCAAGGCCCCCAATTGAAACTGTAAAGGGCCAGTGGCGGCCAATTCTAATGGCTAGACACATAGCCTCCTCCAGTGAGGCTGGGTAGAAAAAGTTGACAAAAGCATCCTTAATTGCATCTGAAAGACCTATTCTAAACTGGTTGCGGACAGCTGCATCATTCCAGACAGATTCTGGGGCCCACCTGTGAAACTCTGAGCAATACATTTCAGCAGTGGTAGTTCCTTGCTGTAAGTTACGCAGGGTTGATTCTGTAGTAGCAGCGCGATCTGGATCATCATATAGCTACCCGAGGGCTTCAAAGAAGGCATTTACTGTTAGCAGGGCCGGATGGTTTGGTCCAGGTTAAGCCTGGTGGTCACCCTGTAGTAGTGAGATAATGATCTGAACCCTCTGAGTTTCAGAGCCAGACAAGGGTGGCTTTAACTTGAAATATCATTTGCAGCTGTTTTTAAAGTTGCAAAACCCTCTATGGTCACCAGAAAACCAGTCGGGCAATCAAATTTTTGGTTCAGATGATGGAGTTTTTGTAGCGGTGGTAGTAGGAGATTGCACCTTGGTGAGCTCTGTGGCCATTTCTTGGACTTCTATGCAAACAACTGAGCCTGCTCAGGATCCATGATAGTCTTCCCTTTTTATGTATGGCTCATGATAATGTCAGGCTAGGAGCAGATAACAGGTAACAGTTCAGGTGTGCTGATTATGCAAAGAGTTCCAGGAACAAGAGCACATACCTGTACCATGAACAGGTCTAAGCAGAGCAGGTCAGCTGGGACTTGCAGTTCACCGCTGCAGATGAAGGTAGATGTTAGCTGGACCTTGCAGTTCATCGAGGCAGATTAAGGTACTACAGTAGAATCAGGCAAAGCGTAGTCTAGGCAAGCTGGGTCATACGCAGGTAGAATAGAGTCCAAACGGTACCAAATCAGAAGCGAGCAAGCCGGGTCATACACAAAATATACAGAGCAGATATCAGCTGGGTCAAGCAGTAGCACACAAAGGTAACAACTCTATCACAAGTGCTGATTGTGTGCTGATACAGGTGATTTAATGGTTAGCTGGCCAATAAATGTTGTTTCCAAGGGAAAGGCTGTGTCAGGTGAGTTTTGCTGGGTCCTAAAGGATTCCTAGTACTGTCATCTACTCTATTCTTTTCTATTTGAATTTCAGAAGATGGTTATAATATTTTTTTATTCTATTGTTGTAAACAGCATCTCCCCGTTCTGCCTAGTGACAGTGTCACTCGATCTCTGCTCCCTGTCATCGGAGCAGAGATCAGTGACATCACACTTACAGCCCATCCCCCTGACAGTTAGTAATCACTCCCTAGTACTGATTTAACCCCTCCCCGCCCCCTAGTGGTTAACCCCTTCACTGCCAGTTTCATTTATACAGGAATCAATGCATTTTTATAGCACTGATTGCTGTATAAATGACAATGGTCCCAATAATGTGTCAAAAATGTTCGATGTGTCCGCCATAATGTCGCAGTCACGATAAAAATCGCTGATCGCCGCCATTTAAAAAAAAAAAAAATTTTATAAAAATGCCAAAAAACTATCCCCTATTTTATAAACGCTATAACTTTTGCGCAAACCGATCAATAATCGCTTATTGCGATTTTTTTACCAAAAATATGTAGAAGAATACGTATCGGCCTAAACTGAGGAAAAAAAGTGTTTTTATATATAATTTTGGGGGATATTTTTTATAGCAAAAAGTAAAAAATAATGCGTTTTTTTCAAAATTGTCGCTCTATTTTTGTTTATAGCACAAAAAATAAAAACCAGAGGTGATCAAATGCCACCAAAAGAAAGCTCTATTTGTGGGAAAAAAAGGACGTCAATTTTGTTTGGGTGCAACGTCGCACGACCGTGCAATTGTCAGTTAAATCGACGCAGTGCCGAATCACAAAAAGTGCGCTGGTCAGGAAAGGGGTAAATTCTTCCGGGGCTGAAGTGGTTAAACAGTGGTAAAGTGTTCAAATATTGTTTTAGCAGATTTTTAAGCAATCAAAAAAGCACATAGCTTTTTCTCTTTTTTTGAAAAAAGGTAAATCCACTTTCGTGGGAAAAAAAATAGTTAAAAAAAATACATATATAGAATATACAATTGCTACACAAGCCATATTGTATTTGAATGTTATTAACCTCTTGCCAATCGGCTCACGCCGCTATACTTCAGCAGAATGGCTTTCCTGCGCAAACTGACGTACCTGTACGTCAGTCCACAAAAGCAGGGTTGACGTACATGTACATCCAGTCCGCAGGTCCCGCGGACTCGATGTCCCCTGGTGACCTGCGATCGCAGTGAGGAGAGGCAGAACAGGGAAAAATAATGTCTTTGGGAATAGTGATCTCTGTCATGCCAGTGGTAGCCCATCCCCCCCTACAGTTAGAACACGCTGAGGGAACACTTAAGCCCTTGATCGCCCCCTAGTGTTTAATCTCTTCCCTGCCAGTGACATTTATACAGTAATCAGTGGCTATTTTTAGCTCTGATCGCTGTATAAATGTCAATGGTCCCAAAATGGTGTCAAAAGTGTCCGATCTATTCGCTACAATGTCGCAGTCCCAATTAAAATCGTAGATCACCGCCATTACTAATAAAAGAAAAATTGATAATAAAAATGCCATAAATCTATCACCAATTTTGTAGACGCTATAGTTTTTGCACAAACCAATCAATATACACTTATTGCGATTTTGTTTACCAAAAATATGTAGAATTATACATATTGGCCTAAACTGAGGGAAAAAAAAATTTTTTTATATATTTTTGGGGATATTTATTATAGCAAAATGTAAAAAAATATTGTTTTTTTTCAAAATTGTCGGTCTTTTTTTGTTTATAGCACAAAAAATAAAACCGCAGGAGGTGATCAAATACCTCCAAAAGAAATATTTTGTTTGGGTACAGAGTCGCACAACCGTGCAATTGCCAGTTAAAGCGAGGCAGTGCCGTATCTCAAAAAATGCTGGTCATTAAGGGGGTAAAACCTTTGGGGGCTGAAGTGGTTAAAAATGACCTCCCTTATCAATTTGCAGTGCTGAAATTTTCTGTAAAATGCAATGCAATATGGAAACCAGGATTTCCTGCTTATGTAATTGGCATACTGATTTTCCCAGAAGTCTGCACTAATATACAAGTCAGATTTTGGACACCCCCTGCAACAAAAATTACATTTTTGGTGAGATACTCCCAAAGGCAAATTGCATCTAAAAAGGGATGCAGACCCTGCACTGCTATTTTTATGATATTAATGAAACGTTTAATAAATTGATTACACATAGTTCTCTTGAGTTTTTTCATCAGATTTATAAGGATTTAAAAACAAGTTGTGACGTGTCTGTTAAGGCACCAAATAACTTCAACTTGATTAATCTAACAACCTGTCTATGAAGTATGTTGATATCTTTCCCTATTAGAGTCTGTAGACCATTTTTAATGGTACCAGTTATAATGCATTAAATGTTATCACTGATATGTTTATAATGGATAACAGGATCTAGACTTAGCAGACAATGAGGCATAGAAAAAGTACACTCATCAATCGCTCTTAATTTATGTGTTGAAAAGGTGGGGCTAGGTTTGTAATTAATGTTTGCTCCCCTTAATGAAATACGCCAGCACTTTGCAGTTCTGTCATGTGTAGGGGCAATAATTCAATTGATTGGTAAAACAGCCCCTGGAAAATGAGATGCACAGGAGGAAAGAAATGTCCTTTCTAGCATCATTTATAGGCACAATTCTCTTCAATGGAGAAATTCTAAGGGAATCTAGAAAATAAGCCCTTGAAGATTTATTGACAAAATAATGGGGATTATTTATATTTTATAAATACAGTATAAGACACTATTATATAAGACTATGTACAAAAACACTAATAACATTCATTGATCTATATTTAAAAGTACAGAGGCTTATATGGAAAATACATGGCACTGTCTTTAATGATGATATAAAGCCTATTTTAGGCTAAGGCTGGCAACTGATATTAAAAGAATGACTGGACATTCAGGCATGATCCAACCTCATTCAGATTTGTCTAATGGCTGGCTGTCACAAAGTGTGCATGTTTATGCTATGGAGTCAGGAGTGGTAGATACTCCTTTCATATGAAACTGGTACTTCATTCAGCAAAACATAAAAATAATTGAGGCAATTGTCAACTCATGGATAAGGTTCCTTTAATGAGGAAACAGCTGTTATTTCTTTTTCTATGGGGTTACTGGACATAAGCCAAACATTCTTTCTAGGAAAATTTCTTTCCCAACAACACAATCTTAAATTGTATTTAATCTTAGCTCTCCTCTCATTGCAGACATGTATTTTTTTTTTTTCTGCCTTTGCTCCACCATGTGACCTGCAAGTTTCTTCACTTCCTGTCTTTGAGTGACAACACTTTCTAACACTTTCGATGCAGAGTTGTCACCCTAGGATATGCTACAGACTATAAACTGCTTGCACATAGCCATCTTGATTGCTTATTTTTAACCGCAGGATACATTCTGCAAGTTGACAGCTGTAGCCAATGTTGCACCTGTAATACCATGCACAGTATTTGAACGGTAGCCACTCATCATTGTTATCACTTCAATCTTTAAATCACCCACACATTCTCCAGCCTCTTCCAGAGGTTTAAAATGATCTCCAGAGGGTGCTGCAGCTGTAAATGTAGGGCATAAATGAATGCCTTTCCAAACTCGGAGTACATTCATTTATAGTTGGTAAAATGAGTTAACAGTGTAGGGTCAGAAACTGATTTTCATTATTTTGTTTCATCCTAGTGCTGTTAATCTCCTGCAGCCTCTTTGTAGCCACTCCATGTACACATGCATGCACGCCACCAATGGTTTCATGGCATTCTTCAGGAAGCTTTCCTCATAGTGACAATGGTGGACCATGTCTGTGTAATGTGTGTTAAAGTGCCCACTTTTAAGCTGACCATACATGGATCAAAATTGGTCCACATTGAGCCCTGTGGTTCTTGACATGCAGCCCAGCCCTCTCTACACTTGTTGGCCTTTAAAGGATCCATTACATACAAAGGATGAGATTTTCAAGCATTACTAGAGAGTAGCCTGGGAAGACTTTTTGACTCATTGGAGGCATACCTCACATTGATTATTGCGTCTTTTGGGGGAAGAAGGTCTATTTCCTTACATACGGTCACCTACTACAGAAGGGCCCATGTTAAGTAGTCACCAGTGTGGGCTCCATTTTGCCTTCCACATTTTATCCTTTTCCTACCCCTCGGGGCATCTTGTGTTGGTCCCTAATCAGATGCAGCGCTACATATTCCGACTCCTCTAGTAATCTAAACTTCTGATGAATCACTAAACTTTCCCACTAAAATGCTGATTTTATCATCCAATCATGTGCAAGCTTTTTTTTATTTATGTGCATGCTGTTTTTTATAGTCCTTGCATGTCCCCCTCAGATCTACAGTGTCTGCACTTCCAAGTGCAATTTCAAGTGCACTTTGCACTTGTTTGAACTTGTAGTGCAAAGTGGATTTGCCTTTCGTAAATAACCCTTAATACATCACAAAAAGCAGTATGTTTAGAATCAAACCCCAAGTGAATCCAATAGCATCTGCTAGTAAACTAGTTAAGCACACTCCAGCTCTGTTAGCATAATATGTGTAAATACAATTAATTAATTAATGTGAAGAAATTCAATCAAATATTAAACAAATAAACTTGAATATACAGATAGTAAATAGTCATAAAATGTATGATATTCAAACAAATCACACCTAACAACAGGAGTGGTAAACACCCTTCTGTTCTGCTAAAACAATAAAATGCCAATAATGTGCTTAAATAAATAAAAAATATACATAAAAACATGCATACATCAGAAGGCAAATCCACATAAATAATGTGCACAAAAGTCCAAACATATGTGCATTTATTATTTTTTTCGATAAGAACCTGGAAAGCATTGCACCAGCGATTAGTGGATCAATGCCAGGCTCCTGCAGCCTCTTCCTCCTGCCTTGTTTGTGTCAAGGTACAGACTTTCAGTTAGAGAGCTGGAGAAAGGGTAAATGGACTACAAGTGTGGTGATCTTAGCACCTGTTCTTTTTTTGTAAACTACAAGTCACCCTGCTGCAGCGGCAGATCTCTGTGAATGAATGTTCCATCTGTATGAGAGGAGTCCCCCCCCTCACATAGTTATGCCAATTTCAAAAGTAACAGCCACTGCAGGGGAGAAGAACCCAAACACATCTGAACACGATAACATGATGCAAAAGATGAAATTGGCCTTTAAAGTGTGTTATATTCCTAATAACTATTTTGTGTCCCTTTTTGGTCTGTTAACTATAACACTGAAATGGTTTTGTTGCATTTCTTTGAAGAATACCAATTGATCTTGCTAGAAATCTTGGAAGCTGATAACTTCCTGTGCCCTATGCCTGTGCTGACTGTTATCAGTTACATTTTTCTCAGCTATCACTAAGGACTACAGAGCCATGCTCCTCTATGTTATGGAGGATAGGAGAGGGGTGGGGTTCTGTAGTCCTGGTTCCTTCTATTGCCCTGATACAGAAGAGTGAACGTCATCATTCTAGGACTGGAAGTGTATGTAGCACTGCCCCATTGGGGGGCTGCTTGGGAATGCATGTTCTCCTGTGCAGCTGTGACCCTGTGAACTTTCCAACCCCTCTGACACTCTAGGTTCAGACATATTGTATATACCTTTAAATGACACACAGACACAAGGCAAGTAGTTTTAACTCTCTAATATTTTACTTACTCAGGTAGAGAGATATTTGAGCAAAGGATTAGTCAGCCAAGTCCTGGTTACAGCCAAGATTAGGTTAAAAAAATGCTTTCAGCAATAACGATTAATATTGGCAAATGAATGAGAACAATGTACACTGTCACAAATGAGTGCCTTGAGGAAGCTAGTGATGGATTGAGGAATGTTTCTGACTAAAGAGGAACCCTGGGCTGGCCTATAATACCTTTAATCCTAATGAGAGATAATATATTACAGATACCAAGGACGTGTCCTCTTTAAAAGCAATAACGATTATATTTTACTAGCAAGGCCTTGCACTATCTTCACCTGCAAGTTGCAGCTCATAAACAAGAATTCCTTATTGTGGTAAAGTGATGATGAGCAAGGCATGATAACTGACTCTGTCCTATAGCAATCCTCTATGTGATCCAGGTACAAGTTGTCTGTGCATAGTGTCCAGTGTGCGAGATGTGTGAAAGGCAATAGAATCTGTAGGCAAAAGCCCCCTCACCAATCCTGACATCGTGTGGCAGTTCCCCCAGGGGGTACGATCAAACGATTCATCTTGCTGCAGATGGGCAGAGATGGTGATTGGTCTGCTGACTCAGTGAACAGGCTGGTTCCACGGTGTTCAGCACTGCTGCACACTGTCTTTCAGGAAGCGAGCGATGTCCTGACCCTCTAAGGCTGGAGCTGTGGGCTGTGTATCGCATAGTAGGCCGCGATCCCCTCACACAGCGGCAAGATGGTGCTCATGCGATGGGATGCAGGAAGCAAGAGAGCGCAGGCCTAGTCAGCAGATCCCTTTATAGTCTCTCCCACAATTCTCCCCTGGAGCGAGTGGCTGGCTGGGAGATGTAGTCCATGGTCAGTTCTGCACTTCAGCGATGGTTATTCAGAAGACTACATCTCCCATAATGCTTTTCTCTGTACTCCCAAAAGGTGAGGTAAATGATCAGCGTCCAGCACTAGGGGGAACAAAGGAGCCGTTTGGAACAAAGTAGGCAAGTCTGCAAAATCAGATAAGCATAGTCTGCTCCCGGCTACATGTATTATTGGCAGAACTACCTAAAAATAAAAAAAGCTTCTAAAAATAGTGTATTCAGTCACCAAATCTAAGGACTGGTAAGCTGCCATATACAGTGCCTTGCAAAAGTATTCACCCCCCTTGGCTTTTTACCTATTTTGTTACATTGAACTAAAGGTTGTAATCTGAATTATATGTGATGGATCAGAAAACAATAGTCTAAATTGGTGTAAAATTAGAAAAATATATACATAAGCTATTTTTAAGAAATAAAAAAATGATAATTGGCATGTGCGTATGTATTCACCTCCTTTGTTATGAAGCTCATAAAAAGCTCTGGTGTAACCAATTACCTTCAGAAGTCACACAATTAGTGAAATGATGTCCACTTGTATGCAATCTAAGTGTCACATGATCTGTCATTACATATACACACTTTTTTGAAAGCCCGATAAGCTACAACACCTAAGCAAGAGGCACCACTAACCAAACGCTGCCATGAAGAGACCAAGGAACTCTCAAAACAAGTAAGGGACAATGTTGTTGAGAAGTACAAGTCAGGCTTAGATTATAAAAAAATATCCAAATCTTTGATGATCCCTAGGAGCACCATCAAATCTATCATAACCAAATGGAAAGAACATGGCACAACAGCAAACCTGCCAAGAGACTGCCGCACACCACAACTCACGGACCGGGCAAGGAGGGCATTAATCAGAGAAGCAGCACAGAGACCTAAGGTAACCCTGGAGGAGCTGCAGAGTTCCACAGCAGAGACTGGAGTATCTGTACATAGGACGACAATAAGCCGTACGCTCCATAGAGTAGGGCTTTATGGCAGAGTGGCCAGAAGAAAGCCATTACTTTCAGCAAAAAACAAAATGGCACGTTTTGAGTTTGCAAAAAGGCATGTGGGAGACTCCCAAAATGTATGGAGGAAGGTGCTCTGGTCTGATGAGACTAAAATTTAACTTTTTGGCCATCAAAGAAAACGCTATGTCTGGCGCAAACCCATCACATCACATCACCCAAAGAACACCATCCCCACAGTGAAACATGGTGGTGGCAGCATCATGCTGTTGGGATATTTTTCAGCAGTCAGGGCTGGGAAACTGGTCAGGGTTGAGGTAAAGATGGATAGTGCTAAATACAGGGATATTCTTGAGCAAAACCTGTACCACTCTGTGTGTGATTTGAAGCTAGGACGGAGGTTCACCTACCAGCAGGACAATGACCCCAAACACACTGCTAAAGCAACACTTGAGTTGTTTATGGGGAAACATGTAAATGTGTTGGAATGGCCTGGTCAAAGCCCATACCTCAATCCAATAGAAAAGCTGTGGTCAGACTTAAAGATTGCTGTTCACAAGCACAAACAATCCAACTTGAAGGAGCCATAAAACCATAGTGGTAAGATGTGGCAAGCTCATAGAGACTTATCCAAAGTGACTTGGAGCTGTGATATCCGCAAAAGGTGGCTCTACAAAGTATTGACTTTAGGGGGGGTTAATAGGTATGCACATTTCTTTTTCTGTTAACCTAACTTTAACTTATTAAAAAATAAGTAACTTTTTACTTATTTTTTAACTTAACCTATTTTGTCCTATTTGTTGTTTGCTTCACAATAAAAAAAAAAAAAAAAAACACAACATCTTCCAAGTTGTGGGCATGTTCTATAAATTAAAATGATGCAAATCCTCAAACAATCCATGTTAATTCCACGTTGTGAGGCAACAAAACTCGAAAAATGCCAGGGAGGTGAATACTTTTGCAAGGCACTGTACTATTTTGGGTTTAGACACACCTAAAGATAACACTGGTTCTGAAGATGTATGCACTGTTCAGCTGGAAGAAAGATTATTCATGTTCCAATGCCAGTGGTTAGATTAAGTTTAGCCATAGACTGTAAGATCTGTCATGAGCAGTATCAAAGTTTTGACATCTGCTCATTCTTTCCTTGATTGGCTGGGTTGTGAATTAAACATCGAACACAGATTTATTCTAATTGTGATCTCTATCTTTCTAAGCAATTTTTAAAAAATCTCGGCAATCAATGCCAAGGTTTTATTTTGCAAACAAGTGCTTGTTACAGCTCTTTTGTTAGCCCCATTAAAATGCAATTATTGCCTGCAATGCTTGAATTTTATTCTTATTGCTAGTAAAAATTGCATTCTGGTATTATAAATGGAACAGTTGAAATAAAACATATTTGACATTACATTCATACAAGTTTGGAGTATTCCATGATTGGCTTTATGTCAACAGTAAGCTTCAGGGCAATAGTAATAACAACTCGTGTACCATTCAGGTGCTGAAGACAAACATACTGTTCTAGAAAACCATACAACACAGATTTACACAGGTGTACCAGGAGGTGTTAGAGAGCTGTGAAAATAGACAATAAAAGTTTAACTTTTCCAGAATGAAAAGAAAATGGCATTATTTTATTTGGTGGCATATGGACCTGTTCAGAATTGGTGGCATATGGAACTGTCTAATGCTGCCTACACAGGACCGGACTTTCTGGGAAACTAGGTCCGACGTTCTTCCCGCCGGACTTCCGGCGGACTACCGCCGGACTTTCTGAACGGACGGACTTGTCTACGCACGACCAGAATTTCCAGCAGACTAGGTCTGCCGGTCTTCCGCCAGAGTTGCGGTGGACTTTCAGAATGAACGGACTTGCCCACACATGGACAAGTCCGTTCATTTTGAATGTGACTCGGGTATGGCGGGACTAGAAAAGGAAGTCAATCTTGCTGCTTTTATCAGCGAGATTGGCACCTTGCAAGCCCCGTCGCGGGGCATACCAGGCCCTTAAAGCGGAGTTCCACACAAAAATGGAACTTCCGCTTTTCGGAACCCTCCCCCCCTCCCGTGTCACATTTGGCACCTTTCAGGGGGGAGGAAGGTGCAGATACCTGTCTAAGACAGGTATTTGCACCCACTTCCGGCATAGACTCCCATGGGAGTCTATGCCTCTTCCCGTCCCCACAGCGCTGTCTCCTGGGAAACACACAGCTCCCAGGAGAGAGCGGGGACCACTTGGGACGCAGTAGGGAACCGGGAAGTGAAGCCGCAATGCTTCACTTCCTGATTCCCTCACCTAGGATGGCGGCGGCAGCTGCCGAGAACCGAGCGGGTTGCAGCTGCAGTATTTGTAGCTGCTGGCTTTTAATATTTTTTTTTTTGGCAGTGTGGGTGGACCCCCGCTTTAAGTCTGGTATGGATTTTGGGGGAACCCCACGCTGATTTTTCGGCGTAGGGGGTTCCCCTTAAAATCCATACCAGACCTAAGGGCCTGGTATACCCCGTGCTTGCCGCAATAGCAAAATTGTTTTTTCCTATTGCAGCGAGCACGAGATGCAGTACCCTGCCCTTGCGTCGTATCTGGTCCGTCGGACCAGCCTACAGACGAACGGGCTTTCCATCAGGAACTGAGTCCGGCAGAGTTACGACGGAGAGATTTGAAACATGTTTCATTTCTAGGTCCGGGGGAGGTGGGACTTTAAATGAAGCACATCAAAGTGAAATATTGGTAATTATGTGGAAGAGAGGAATTTTATTGTTACAATATGAATGTACAGAGATTGTTAATACATGATAACAACATTAAGAGGGTAATATACGTATCTTGAAACATAACCATTGATGTCAAGGTACAGGTAAAATACAGTACACAATAAAATGATAACAGTTGAAGAGCATGGTAATTCAATGAAAAATTCCAAAGTTCCACAAACAGTGGGATAAAATAATAAATATAGGTGGGAGAGGGAGGGGAGGGAAAAGGGAAGAGGGCAGGAGGCTGAGCCAAGGGTGAAAGAAGGAAAGAAGGAAATGAAGGAAATGAAGGAAGACAGTCGAGGGACTACCAGAAAAAGAGAAATTTCTCTTTTTCTGGTAGTCCCTCGACTGTCTTCCTTCATTTACTTCTTTCACCCTTGGCTCAGCCTCCTGCCCTCTTCCCTTTTCCCTCCCCTCCCTCTCCCACCTTTAGTTTTTGTCATTCCTTCACTTCTATTCAATTATTTTCACCCATCCACAGTGATTCCTCATGGTTTCATGCCCGCCCCATTGACTGCCTGTGTTAGGGGTTTCCGTTGGTCCGTCCACCACGGCTCCCGTTTGGAGGTTTTTCCGGATGCCTCGGCGTCTCACATTGTTCCATTTACCCTGCAGACTTTAACCAGTAAGTATGCACTGACGTGCTACTGGTGATGTCATCTTATCTCTATCCATGGGTATTATGACTGTTGATTTTCCTTATATTCATTTCCTAGACTACCACGTGCATGCTCCTGACGAGTGGCGTTCAGCCACGAAACGCGTAGAGCTACATGATGCCGTGTTTTCACCTACTCTATATCTGGCTCAAGTCTCTATACTATCATCACCTTTACAGGTTTAGTGAGGCCATAGGCCCTGCAGGTTTTACCCTATATTTATTATTTTATCCCACTATGTTTGTGGAACTTTGGAATTTTTCATTGAATTACCATGCTCTTCAACTGTTATCATTTTATTGTGTACTGTATTTTACCTGTACCTTGACATCAATGGTTATGTTTCAAGATACGTATATTACCCTCTTAATGTTGTTATCATGTATTAACAATCTCTGTACATTCATATTGTAACAATAAAATTCCTCTCTTCCACATAATTACCAATATTTCGCTTTGATGTGCTTCATTTAAAGTCCCACCTCCCCCGCCCCCTTAAATAGTCTTGTCTGACAAATAGGGATGGAAACTTTTGACCCTACCGGGCCACGGTTTCATTTAAAGTCCCATAGGGATGGAAATACATAATCTTACCAGGTTTAGGCTTCCTTAAAGTCCCTATAACCCCCCTCTCTCTTTTGTAGTATCATTTCTAGGTCCGTCGGACTTTTGGGGAAAAAAAAGTCTGCGGGAGCCTACACACGATCGGATTGTCCGGCAGACTCTGGTCCACCAGACCAAGTCTGCTGTAAAGTCCGCTCGTGTGTACGTGGCATAAGAGTCTCCTGCCAGCAATCAAGACTTCAAATTTCTTTAGAATTGAGGTTCACTAGTGATAATAACCAGGTAGTTTAGTGGTCAAAAGATAATAAATTATCAGGGCTACATAAAGCAGACGATGTCTTCAATAAGACTTTGGCAAGACTAACAGAGGAAGAAGTAGTCACACATGTCTTTTACATTTGAACTTGCCATATTCGAAAAAAAAAAATCTTCTCCTCGACTTCGCCTACATATCATACCCGAATGGGCCTGAAAATACTCTGCTCCTATGAACCAATAGGTGTTTTTCTTCCTGGGCTGCTTTTTGTTATTATGCAATAGTCTTGTTATTGTTATGTAATAGTAATGGTAGACACAGAGAGCCAGGCTCTCACAGATTCCCCAACGCCATAGGTGATCATTTATATGTTAGAAGCCCTTCTAACTACAGTAACTTAAAAAATGTTAAAGACTCAGTACCGTTGCATATTCTACAATACATTTTACTATATCACTGAAACACAGAGGAACCTCCACCAGCTCTAAAATGCTTCATTCTAGATTTCTGGTTCCTATGAGAGTTGACAAGTGGTCAGTGTGGGCCTACAGAGTGTAAGCATTCATAAATGACAACATCTGTAACAATGTCTACAGAAATATAAGCAAATTGTAAAATCTGAATGCTTAACACAAAAAAAAAGCCCAATCATTTTACTTTTAAAGATAAAGTAATGAAGTAAAGTATAAATTAATATCCATACCAGACCTGAAGGGCCTGGTATGGATTTTGAGGGGGACCCCCACGTCATTTTTTTTTAAATTTTGGCGCGGGGTTCCCCTAATATCCATACCAGACCTGAAGGGCCTGGTATGGAATTTGGGGGGAGCCCCACACATTTTTTTTTTTAATTTTGGTTTGGGGTTTCCCTTAATATTCATACCAGAACCAAAAGGGCCTGGTAATGGACTGTGGGGGAATCCCCTGCAGTTTTTATCAATGAACTTTTATGTGTATTGCCGGGACTGACAATTCATTATAGCCGCAAGTACTTTTAAATAATTTTTTTTCCTTTAGAAATGTCATTTTGCTCTCAGACTGTTCTAAACACGGGAAACATGCGCCACTTTACAGGCATACTATAGACACCCCCCAGGAAATTTAAAGGAATATATCACTTTTATTGTTTCACTTTAAGCATTATTAAAATCACTGCTCCCAAAAAAACGTCAGTTTTTAAAACTTTTTGTTTGCATTGACACATGTGCCCTGGGGCAGGACCCAGGTCCCAAACACTTTTTATGACAATAACCTGCATATAAGCCTTCAAAATTAGCACTTTTGATTATTCATGTTGGTGTCCCATAGACTTTAACGGTGTTTGAACAAATTTTTTGCCTGTTCGCATGTTCTGCTGCAAACCGAACCGGGGGGGGGTTAGTTCGGCTCATCCCTAGTGGGAACCTTTCTCCTCAGTTTAGGTAGTTTTATGGACAGTTACCAGGAGAGAAAGTTAGAGTGAATCTCACCTACAAGAATACAGAGATAAATAAAAACTTGACAGAGGTTTTAAACTTTAGTTGTTTTATCCAATACACCCAGAAAACTAGGACGAAATCTTGTCTAGAGGTATACTGGTATTGTTGTCTTCACACCAGGAAAGAGAATACTTCTTCTACATCACAAGAGACACTCAGAGGATGGTCCAATGTAGTAGAAGTCTATAGATTAGCCTGACAGAAGACAAATTCAAGCACTTATGCTTGTTCTGTTTAAAAATATGTTGATTTTTATTCAATATAATATAACTTGGAAATATACCAAGCTCCCATGCCTGAGGTTCCAGCACGAAAGCCCTGCAGATACCTCTAGTGGGATCCTCCTCTGGGTCTTCCTTCCTTATTTTCTGCAAGACTGTCAACCACCCTCCATGGGGTTCCATCTTGATTTCAGTGAAGATCAGCAGCACCAGACCCCAACTTCAGGCCTTATCACATACAAGCCCCTTCAGACACGACTAGGGTTGTCACCTCATCCCTTAAAACCTGAGCACATATGAATGGCACAAGTTCTGAAGATAATTTAATGCAGATAAGGCACCAAGAGAGTTTAATTACCACCTTAATCAGCCACAGAACCTGTGTAAATCATATGTGTTTGGCTTTAAAGGGATGAGGTGGCAACCCTAGGCATGACAGGCATAAAGAAGCAACTCCATCACATGCACCCTCTCCAGGCCAGAGCATGGAGTGAAGAGAGCTTGCATCAGCCAGCCTTGAATATTTATACCCTTTTTCCATAATGCCCCACAGTCAAAGCAAAATCCTAGTGGTGGACTGGGAAAAGATATGCATATTCATAATCCAGGTTTATTGTGTGATCTCTTACTAATACCAGAGGTCACAATGCCTCTTACTGAGAGAAGGGAGAACTGAAAGCCAGGCTGGACCAACAGGAAGATAAACAAACCACAGATTACTAATTGGCATTGGCCAACTGCAGCCATGCAGAACTAAATTAGACACTCCTGATTAGGGCAAGGTGAATACACCATCAATCGCACACAAATCATACTTCTTTTTTTTTTTAATTCTTTATTTTTTCCATACTCAGTGTGTACAACAAATAAGACATCCAGTATAAGTACAATGTCAAAGTCAAACATGAAGAAAAAATGCAAACAGGGTTACAAAAAAACATGGTCAGCGAATCAAGTTTCCTTAGTTAGCACCATATTCAAGGCTTATGGGGATGGTACCCTGGTATAACAATACTGACAGTGTATGGGACCTTGAGAGACCTCTGGGAGCTTAGACGTTTGACCTGAAGCTGACGTTAATGCATGTCAAGCTGTGTCACTCAGTAATATGAGATATTTTTATAAATAATTGGGGAGTATGGGGATCCAAAGGCTAAGTAGCCCAGACATGAGACATGTGGAGATGTAATACATTTTAGGATCTTCACTGTATCTGATCAGGTAGCCCATGAATGAGGAAGCTTAATACGAGAACTGGTATCCCCAGGGGTAGGAAAGAATGTGACCGGGATAAAGGGGGGGGACGGGCAGGGAAAGGAGGGACGACAGAGAAAGAGGCAAAGACTGGATACAGGAGGTAGTAGAAAAGGGTAGATTAAAGTGTGATAATGTGATATAATGAGGTGTGGTGCCCTCTGCCTAGGAGACGA
Organism: Lithobates clamitans; assembly: GCA_037952925.1. Classification (NCBI taxonomy): domain Eukaryota; kingdom Metazoa; phylum Chordata; class Amphibia; order Anura; family Ranidae; genus Lithobates; species Lithobates clamitans. Next base: position 10,619,429 of record JBBGZY010000399.1, on the reverse strand, counting down.
TACCAGCCCATTAAATCAGTTAGATTGTGCCATTTCTTGGAGATAGGCTTCTGTGTAGATAAAATGCTGCCAGGGTCTCCAGGTCTCTCGAAAGGTCTCCTCTCGATTGTGCAAGGTAGCAGTAAGATCCTCCATATCCCTTAGTTTGTTCACTTTAGTAAACCATAGGGACTTCGCCGGTGGTCTCTCTGATCTCCAACAAAGGGGAAAACAAGCCTTGGCAGCATTCAGTAACTGAATGGTGAGGGAGGTCTTGTATTTCTTAATAGGTTGTTCTGGAGCAAACAGGCCGCAGGATTCCCCTCCAGGGAGACACCAGTCAGGTGTCTAATTGTGCGGGCAACCTCAAGCCAGAATGGGGTGAGTTTGGTGCATGTCCAGGAAATATGTAACATTGTCCCCTCCTCAGTGCCATAGCGCCAACAAAGGCTGGGCACCTGAGGAAAGAAGAGATGCAGAATGGCAGGGACCCTATACCATCGAGTCATAATTTTGTAACAGGTTTCCTGTACCCTAGTGGCTATAGAAGATTTCTGGGCAAATTAAAGATTTTTTTTCCTCTGTACATCAGTGAATTGGGTTCCGAGTTCCGCCTCCCATTTGGTGAGAAACAGGGGAACATACCCTTCTTCCGGCTGAATTAGGGAAGAGTAGAGCAGCGAGAGACAAAGTTGTACTGGTTCCCCACGGTGGCAAATGAGCTCCAGTCCTGTGAGTTGGTGGGTAATGCCTGGTTTCCTCAAGCAGCTGCGTAGGTAGTTGCGCAGCTGTAAGCCACTCCAGAAATCTAAGGGAGGGTCCGTCACTGATGTCCCAGCTTCTGAAGAAAGCTGGCCATTGGGCCCCAGGAAATCGTATAGGCGAAGTCTGGTGCCCATTGCCAGTCGCTTAAAATGAGGATTCTGAACACCAGGTGGAAATTCTGGATTGCCCAGAACCGCCACCATGGGGGAAGGCTGCGGGGACACCGAGGAGTGCCGAAAAGCATCTCTGACTACCGACAGGGTGCTGCCCAATGTAGGGTGCTCTGTGAGGTCTTTAGACAGGGGTGCAGTGATCCAGGGCCAGCTCTTGGCCGTATCCCTGGAGTCCTCCACTTCCATAGCCACCCAGTGCTTTGCCTCTGCATGACAGTGCCAGTCCACCAACCTAGTGAGGTGGACTGCCCTGTAATAAGCTTTCATGTCTGGGAGGCCAACCCCACCCCCGCTTTTCGCCAGGTAAAGGAGTTGGAGTCTGATTTGCGGTTTGCGATGAGACCAGACGAAAGCCCGGAACATGGTGTCGATTAGTTTGAAAAAAGCTGGAGGTAGATGGATGGGGAGTGCCTGCATCAGGTACAAAACCCTCGGCAGCAGGGTCATCTTGAGGGCACAAATCATACTTCTGATTCGCCACTGCTGGCTGAATTAGTCACATTGCAGTGGCCGTTACATTTTTTAAGCAATGAGCTGAGCTGACTGGGGGGATGCAAGTTCTGACAGAGATGTTCATTTGACCGTTTTGAAACATAAAACATTTCCAGTGATCTGTGGAGCTGGCTTTTACAATGCTAAAAAGGAAAGAAGAAGGAATTTATAGATTAGAGAATAAAGTGAAAGTCCCCCCTAACATTTAAATCACCACATCTAGAGGCATCCATGATCTAAGACTAACCTATCTAGCCCTGTAAAGAAGAAAATTGCTATACATACCTTTTCTGAAGCCGCTCAGGTCTGGTTTCCAGCAGCAGAAGCTCTGCAGAGGACACAGCCGACAATGGCTGGGAAGTGATGTAACCCATAGAGTTACTATCCTCTGCATCTGCCTCCACAGCAAGTCCACCACTGACAGCTCAGCGTAAGACCGGATCGGCTTCAGAAAAGGTAGCGATTTCTTCTTTACAGGGATAAATATGTTAGTCTTAGATCGTGGATGCTGGTAGATGTAGAGATTTTATGTTTAGAGTGGACTTCCCCTTCAAGTCTTTCACTTTAAAGCAAATGTTTGAACAAAGCAACATGTTTGCTTTAGGACTTATTTACAGGGGAAGCAAGGGGGTAGTAAAAACTGGAGGTTGAGTCGTGGTTTTATTGCCCCTCAACTTCTCATATCACATGGAGCCAGAGGCGTGCATACACTTTTCTTTGCCACTGCCACAGCAACTTTAACTCAGCATGCTGATCTCGACAGGCAGCCCCGCCTGTCAAGTTGGCCATTGATGTCAATGTGACCTTGCTGCAAAGCTTGCAGTTGCAGCATGATATTTCACTGAAAACTTCCCTTTTGCCTGATAAATAAAAATGAATCAAAAAAAGGGCGTTCAGTTAGCAACAATATATGTCCGGAAGTTGCTGCTCTACTGCCCTATGAACAGTGATTCACTGCTGATTGCTTTTCAGAGGAGTGATAGAGACTGCCGCAGGAGTAAATGAGGCACCTCTCTCCAGAACATACGTACCTTTCCTTGGCTTGTCTGCCACAGTTTAGTACCAACAGACGAAGGAAAATATTTCTGGGTATGAAGAAGCATGTGACTAACACCATGTGAAGGTGCTGTCACACAGGAAGTCTGTAGTCCTGTGTAAGCTTTAACTCCAATGACTTACACATGGCATTTTATGCTCCCATTGGTTGAATGGTACACTGCAAGGGAGCAGAAGAATGCTACGTATCTTCTTCTGGAGAGGGCTACACTGACAAGTGAACCTCATGGTTAAGTTTAGATAGTAACCCTACTTTCATGGGAAAAAAATGTAGCAAATGAGAAAAAATATTATAGCATATACAATTGTTACACAAGCCATACTGTAATGTATCGGGTATTAAAAACTGGTCTACAAGAACATCTCCAAAAACTGATTTTGTCAGAAGATACAAGTCAGAGTTTAGGCATCCTCTGCAACAAAAAAAAATTTGGGTGGGGTACTCCCTAAGGGTTAATAACTTCTAAATGAATGCAAACATTGCATCTTTTCTTAGCAGAATACTGAGTTTGTATCAGGTGATTATAATGAACCCAACACCCCTCATTCAGAATCAGTTTGAAAAGGACATGTACAAACAACAATGTCTTCAGAGCAGAAACAGGTAGGAATCTCAAACAAAGTTTGTTAAAATCCCTGCAATGTACACAGATCACCAAGAAAAGATTGTTATATTTTTCTCAACAAAAGTGGAGTTGCTGTTTAGCATAGTATTACAGCAGGGGTGCCCAACCTTTTGAGGAGCGAGGGCCACTTTTACGACTTGGTAACTGGTCATGGCTGCAATGAGCGTAGCGGGCATATAACAGGTTTGTGTCCACTCTGCATGTGCAGAGCAGAAACGGACACAGCCCGCTCTACTCTATGGGCCCTTCGATCCGCCCAGACAAAAGGGGACAGACACAAGTCAGTTTTCATCTGCCAGACCCTCCATTATAGAGGTGAATGGAGGGTCTGACTGGGTCTGCCTAAAATAAAAAAAACAGACAGGCGGACACGGATGAACTGATCGTGTGAGAGGGGTCTAAGGCTGCTTTCAAACTGATGCACTGCGGTTTACCTGCACCTCAGCTGACCTCAATCTTCACTTGTTCCTCGGGATTCCTACAGGTATTTCTCGCTGCTGCTGTCCCCCAGGTGGGTATGGCTGGTGGCTGCTGCTGGCTGTCCTCCAGGACTGGTACTGCTGGCTGGTACTGCGAGTGGGTACGGATGGCTGGTCCTGCTAGCTGGTACTGTCGCTGGGTACTGCTGGCTGGTTCCCGACCCACCATCCCCGAGCATCAGTGAGATAGGAGCCGGCGCTAGAGGAAGCATGCAACTGCAGTAGAGAGTAGAGCTAATGCTTCCTGCATCGCTCCGGTCACAGGAGGAGTACATGTGGTATCACCCCATACCTCCCAACATTTTGAGATGGGAATGAGGGACGCCTACTAGCAAACATATGCCCCCTGCCATGCCCCTTAAAGGGGACATAACCAAAAAAAAAAAAAGTTAATAAAATCCACAAGTGCTTTTTTTTACCAATAATATTTCTTTATATTGTCTCTTAGAATATATTTAGCAATTTAGAATTTGGATAAAAGGTTTAGCACTGGGAAACACTTTTTGAAAGATAAAAAGTGCATTTTATAGACTATATAGACCAGACCAAAATGAGGGACAAATGAGGAGGAAAGAGGGACAGAGGGACATTGCTCCAAATCAGGGACAGTCCCTCAAAATCAGGGACAGTTGGGAGCTATGTCACCCTGCCTGTGACAGGAGCTGGCACTATACAGAAAGCATCAGCTCTGCTTCCTCTAGTGTCGGCTCCAGTCTTCACATTGATGCTCGGGAAAGGAGGGTCAGGAACCCGCGTTCTGGGCTTGCCGATCCACCATCCCAGAGCAGGAGGTGGCGAGCCACATCAGAGGGCGCTTCGAGCCACATGTGGCCCGTGGGCCAGCGGTTGGGCACCCCTGTATTAAAGTATAACTAAAGACAAAACTTTTTTTTTGTTTTGGATAGATTCTGTCTGTGACCCCGTTAAGGAGATTCGCCCTCTCTATTCGTCCTGTCTACCATTATTATTGAAGGAAAATTAAAAGAAAGTCCCAAATTTTGAGTTGTTCAATGGGGACACTAGTTCAGGTGATCTGGGGGTCCCCAAGGTATTCCCTTAATTTGCAGGGATTTCCTTTCACTTCCTGTTTGGCTATGGGACAGGAAGTGAAGATAAATCTTTCCAATGGAACACAGATGGCGAAAAAAGAAAGACAGGGGTTATAACCTTCCATTGCTCTAGCCAAAATGAAAAAAACTAATTTTGTCTATGGTTCTACTTTATGTATGCAGCAGTATGAAAATATAAGACATATGGGTATGCATATTACACATGGTATTATGTTTTTGAGCATATGAGATTAAAACCTAGCTGTGTGTGCCCTCCATAGGGCAGCACACTGTGCAAAGCTCACATAAAGATAGCCATGGTCTTTATATATTTAGGATGTGCTTTTGTTTACTGAATGCTTTCCTGAATCCTGAAGTAGGTGTTTAAAGTGATTGTAACCTTTCATTTTTTTTATTTATTTAAAATAACAAACATATCAAGATATCATACTTACCTCAACTGTGCAGCTCGTTTTGCACAGTGTGGCCCTGATCCTCCTCTTCTGGGGTTCCCCCAGTGGCTCTCGCGGCTCTTCCCTGCAGCAGATAACCCCCTAGGACAGTAATGGCGAACCTTGGCACCCCAGATGTTTTGGAACTACATTTCCCATGATGCTCCTGCACTGTGCAGTGTAGTGGGGCATCATGGGAAATGTAGTTCCAAAACATCTGGGGTGCCGAAGTTCGCCATCACTGGGGGGTTACCTTGAGGGCGTGCTCCCGAATCCAGCATTCGACATCCATAGACACGAATGCCGGACTCGGCCCCGCCCCCCATGTCATCAGATTCAATTGACAGCAGCAGGAGCCAATTTCTGTGCTGCTATCAATCTATCCAATCAAGAGCCGGGACCCCGTGCAGAGAGAGACAGCGCGTCTTCGCCAGGGGAAATACAGGGCTCAGGTAAGTAGAAAGGGGGGGCTGGTGACTGCCAGAAATTTTGACCTTAATGCATAGGATGCATTAACCACTTGCCGACTGCCGCACGACGATATACGTAGACAGAATGGCACGGGCAGGCATATGGGCGCACCTGTATGTCCCTGCTTCCCAGCGGGCGGGGGGCCCGATGGAGAGAGGACATGAAAAGTGAGTTGCACCAACAGACCATTGATACCAGTACATATAGGCACACAAATCACCACCCGATCACCCCCTGCACCCCCAGTCACAGTGTCACCGATTGCAGTGTTTATTTTTTTACTGATCACTGCATTTGTGTCATTTGTGACTGTTAAAAGTGTTAGGGCAGTTAGTGGTAGGCCCCCTTAGGTCTAGGGTACCCCCCTAACCCCCCAATAAGGGTTTAACCCCTTCATCGCCCCCTCCCCAGTTAACCCCTTCACCCCCTGTTGCCAGTGTCACTAAGCAATCTTTTTTTCTGATCGCCGTATTAGTGTCATGGGTGACGCTAGGTAGCCAGTTAGTTATTTAGGTTCACTATCAGCTTTTTATAGCATCAGGTACACCCATATACTGCCTAATTAACCCCCTGATTGCACCCTAGTTACCCCTTCACCCCCTGTCACCAGTGATCACTGTATAAGTTGTTACGGGTGACGCTGGTTAGTAAGGTTGTTTTTTATAGCATCAGGGCACCCGCCGTTTATTACCCAATAAAGTTTTAACCCCCTGATCGCCCGGCGGATGATATCAGTTAGGTTTTAGGGTCAGTCAGGGTCTACGTCGCCCCAAGCAGCATCAGATTAGTGCCAGTAGTGCTAACATCCATGCACGCAGCATACACCTCCCTTAGTGGTATAGTATCTGAACAGATCAATATCTGATCAGATCTATACTAGCGTCCCCAGCAGTTTAGGGTTCCCAAAAATGCAGTGTTAGCGGGATCAGCCCAGATACTTGCTAGCACCTGCATTTTGCCCCTCCACCCAGCCCACCCAAGTGCAGTATCAATCAATCACTGTCACTTACCAAACACTAAACACATAACTGCAGCGTTCGAGTCAGGCCTGATCCCTGCAATCGCTAAGTTTTTTTGGTAGCGTATGATACAGTTGCTGACAGTCTAGGAGATTTTTTTCCTGCGAGTCTCACTAGTGTACCAGTAAATTTAGAGCAGAAAATGGCAAATCGAAGGTACACTAGTGAAGAGGCCTACACGTTTCTGAGCATGACAGATAGTGAAGAGGAAGTCACTCATCTGTCAGATTCAGGCTCAGAATACGATCCTGTAGACGACAGCGGCTCCATGACAGATAGCTCTGACGATGGAGTCCCTGTCAAGGTCAGGCGTACCCGACCCCATTCTTCTTCTGCTGTTGTTAAGGTGCAAGACCCACAGGACTCTTGTATGGAGCAGAGAACTACTAGTGCTGTTCATCCTTCTGGTGAACTGGCAAGCACCAGCAGCTTACCGTGTTTCCCCGAAAATAAGACATACCCATAAAATAAGCTGTAGCAGGATTTCTAAGCATTTGCCCAATATAAGCCATACCCCGAAAATAAGACATAGTGATAGGCGTGGCTATGTGCTGAAAGCTGAGGCATAGAGGGAGACATAGAAAGTGAAAGTAAAAGTCTCCTCGGTGAAGTGAGGAGCAGGACGCCCTGCTTTAGGTATTCCGTGTCCTCAGGGGAAGAAGTAAAGCTGTGGCTGCCGTTTTACTCAGCACTGTGGGTCTCTCTCCCCCAGCACCAACCAGCAACAGTCTGTGGGTCTCTCTCACCTCCCACAAGCACCAGTAAAGTTGCTGCTTAATAAAAATAAGACATCCCCTGAAAATAAGCGATAGTGGGTCTTCTTGAGGAAAAATAAATATAAGACAGTGGCTTATTTTCGGGGAAACATTGTAGTACACCCTGGTCATACATCCAGCACTGCAGTATCACGTGGTGACGTGGCAAGTCCCATAAGTGCAGTTCAAGCTGGCGAGGTGGCAAGCACAAGTAGTGTCCCGCTGCCACCAAGAAGACAAAGGCAGGCCCGTCGTGCCCATAGTGTTCTTTCTGCAGAATTCGCCAATCCTGATTGGGAGCCCACCACTTCTGCAGCACCCGTACCCCTCCCCCCCCCCCCCATTCACTGGGCAACCTGGAATTCAGGTAGAAACAGTTGATTTTACGTCACTTGATTTTTATTCGCTGTTTTTCACGGAAGATCTTTATAGATCTATTGTGAACCAAAGTAATTTTTATGCTGGTCAATTCATCGCCGCTAATCCCCAGTTGTCCCTTGCCAGAGATCGGAAACCAATTACGGTTTCCAAATTTAAGACCTTTCTGGCCCCATCCCTTGACATGAGCATAGTTAAAATGAGTATGTTGCGGTCATATTGGTCCATTGACCCAATTTAACATATGCCCCTGTTCTCTGCCTCCATGGCCAGGGCACGATACAAAAAGATCTTGCGGTTCATGCACTTCAATGACAATGAACTCCGTCGTCCTCGTGGAGACCCTGGATACAATCGGCTCTACAAAATTCGGCCCCTCGTAAACCACTTCAACAAACGTTTTGCAGTCTTGTTTACTCCCGATCAAGTTGTCTGCGTTGATCAGTCCCTGATTAAATTTTCTGGCCGCTTGTCTTTTAAACAGTATCTTCCCAGCAAGCGTGTCAGATATAGGGTCAAGATGTATAAGCTCTGTGACAGGGCCACAGGCTATACATATAGTTTTAAGGTGTACGAGGGAAGAGATAGTTACGTAGAGCCGGAGAACTGCCCAGATTACATAGGGAGCGCTGGAAAGATTGTGTGGGACTTGGTGTCACCCTTATTCGGAAAGGGGTACCATTTGTATGTGGACAATTATTACACGAGCGTGCCACTTTTTAGTCACTTGTTTGATCAGCAGATTGGCGCATGTGGCACCATGCGACCTAATCGCCGGGGCTTAACCCAGCAGCTGGTAGATTCCCGTCTTAGGCTGGGGGAGAGAGCCTGCTTCAAGTGTAATAATTTGCTCGCTGTGAAGTGGAGAAATAATAAGAATGTTTTCGTTCTGTCCTCCCTTCACGCAGACATGACGGTCCAAATTCCTACGGCGACTGGTGTTGTGGAGAAACCCCTCTGTGTCCACGAATATAATCAAAATATGGAAGGGGTGGCCTGTAAGGCCAGACGCTGGTACAAAAAAAGTGTCTGTATACTCATTTCAATTGGATTTGCTGAACGCTCATGTGCTATACAGAGCTTCAGGATGGACTGGATCCTTCCTTAAATTCCAAGAAGAGATCATCAGAGCCCTTCTGTTTCCAGACGGTGCTTCTCCTCACCATCCCAATCCAAATGCAGTAAGCCGGTTGCATGAGAGGCATTTTCCGTATGTCCTCCCGAGTACCCCTTGCAACGAGCCCCCCAAAGAAAATGATGTGTCTGTAGAAAGCGCGGATATAGGCGTGACACCCGCTATTTTTGTCCCTCCTGTCCTGACAATCCTGGACTTTGCATGAATGTTTTGAACACTACCATACACTAATGGAGTTTTAGCGTAGGGTACAGCACTGCACAGACTAGGACACATTTTCATAGTTTCTCCCAAGATGCCATCGCATTTTGAGAGACCCAAACCTGGAACCGAACCGTTACAGTTACAAGTAAAAGTGTAAAAAACAAAACAAAAAAAAAAGTAAAGAATAAAAAAAAAAACACAAAAAAATATAAAATAAAAAAAACAAAAATTAGTTGTTTTATTGTTCTTTCTCTCTCTATTCTCGCTCCATTGTTCTGCTCTTTTTTACTGTATTCTATTCTGCAATGTTTTATTGTGTTTTATTGTTAACCATTTTTTTGTTTTCAGGTACGCCATTCAGCTGCAGCACGGATTTATTTATCTTGACAGCGTTTGCTCCCACGATACGTAAAGCCGCGACTCCAGCGCTGTAGGAGATGATTTCACCACCACAGTTAAAAACAAAATGGTGCATGTATGCCCATCATTAGAAGTGCGTGGATGAAGGAAGGTATTCTAATGGTGGGCATACCCACAGATCAATCTCTTTTTTTCGTTCAGACCACAGGTTGCATGAAAAAAAAGATTACAATATATGCCCAACAATTACCATCAACGTATTGGTATGTTTCTGGTTATACCAGAATGATGCCTCTGGGTTTAGGTATCATCTTGTTATCATTCTTTTCAGCCAGCAGTCGGCTTTCATGTAAAAGCAATCCTAGTGGCTAATTAGCCTCTAGACTGCTTTTGCAAGCAGTGGGAGGGAATGTCCCCCCTCCCACCATCTTCCATGGTTTTCTCTGGCTCCCCTGTCCCAATAGGGAACCTGAGAATGCAGCCGGTGGTTCCGCCAGCTGACCAGAGACCAGAATGGCTCCAATCATCTCTATGGCCTAAGAAACCGTAAGCTACGAACATTTCATGACTTAGTTTTCGCCGGATATAAACAGCGTGGTCAGATGCTTTGAGGGCAGAGGAGAGATCTGGGGTCTAATAGACCCCATTTTTTTTTTTAAAAAGAGTACCTGTCACTACCTATTGCTATCATAGGGGATATTTACATTCCCTGAGATAACAATAATGATTAAAAAACAGAAAATGAAAGGAACATTAAAATTAAATTAAATTTAAATTTAAAAAAGTGTGTTTTTTCAAAAAATGCGTTTGAAAAATCGCTGAGCAAATACATTTTTCTTTTCTTTCTACATTTTCAAAAACAAATGAGAGCTGCAAAATACTCACCATGCCTCTCAGCAAATAGCTTGGGGTGTCTCAAAGTCCCACACATGTGGTATCCCTTTACTGAGGAAAAGCAGCAGAATGTATTTCGGGGTGTAATTCCACATATGCCCATGGCATGTTTGAGCAATATATCATTTAGTGACAACTTTGTGCAAAAAAAAAAAAAAAAAAAAAAGTTTGTCATTTTCCTGCAACTTGTGGCAAAATATAAAATATTCCATGGACTCAACATGCCTCTCAGCAAATAGCTTGGGGTGTCTACTTTCCAAAATGGAGTCATTTGGGGGGGTTGTGGGGGGGGGTTGTGCCATCTTGGCATTTTATGGCCTTCAAAACTGTGATAGGTAGTGAGGAGTGAAATCAAAAATTTATGCCCTTAGAAATCCTGAAGGTGGTGCTTGGCTTTTGGGGCCCCGTACACGGCTAGGTTCCCAAAAAGTCCCACACAAGTGGTATCTCCGTACTCAGGAGATGCAGCAAAATGTATTTTGGGGTGTAATTCCACAAATAACCATGGCATGTGTGAGCAATATATCATTTTTTTTTTCACCAATATATTTTTTTGTTATTCAATAGTTTACAAGAAAATAGTACACTGTAGGCAGTGTAGAACGTGTTACAAATAAGTGTGTACATTTCAATACAAAGAAACATGGTATATGAGTCGAGTCGACTTACATCTGAAACAAACGTTTATGGAAGCAGAAACATATACGACCAGTAGAGCAATAAGGTTAACTTGAAATTGTGATATCTTCTCCCCCGAGAGACCCCCAATGGTATCACTTTTGTCTCCTGGGGGAGAGCTGGGTCTACAGATTCTTGCATAACTTAGGCATGAGATACAGTATTACTAACTGTTAAAACACTCAATTATGCAATTCTGACTTGATGCTATATCATGACCAATCTAGGAGCAAAATTCTATTTCTTCACAGGAATTTTACAGCGCCTGCCCATTGATCCCATGGTAACCACAGTCTTTTTTCTTTAGCTAGACAATTTCCACTGGAAGCCATGGCTAATTCGTAACTGTAATGAGTGTTGAATAACTCGAGAGTGTGCTCCACTGAGGGGGCCTTATCAGTTTTCCACAATCTTGTTATACTCAGTCTCGCAGCTAGTAGGATGTGTGTCGTTGCATGTCTGAAGGGCTGTGGAACAGAGTCAATATTGAGGTTTAAAGTGGTTGTAAACCCTCTGGGACAACTTTCACCTACAGGTAAGCCTAGATTAAGGCTTACCTGTAGGTGCTTGCAATATCTCCTTAACGTACACGGTTTAGGAGATATTCGCAAAAAAGGTTGTACCGATGTCTACGGCGCATGTGCGCCATAGACAACGGCGCATGTGCGCCGTAGACAACGGCACAGGCGCACTCAGCATGCCGTTAGTGAAGGCGAGCATGCCGTCACTGATGGTGATGATATGGGGATTTGGTGTGACCAAATCCCCATATTTTTTGATAATAATATTATTTAAATTGTCTAGGTGTTTTAAACTAGCCCTGCTGGAGGTAAATGTCTTTTTTGCATGTGTGCGCTGTAATATTTTGCTCTGCTGTATGGTCTTATGGCTGCACCAGCTTTAATGCATCTTTTAGGGTGTGCCCCCAAAATATCTTGTTTGTCTATTGTATGGATTATGACCAAATCCCTTTGGGTGAGGAGCACCCCACTCTCTCATTAAGTACCTCTCATTAGTGTCCACTTGTGTCATAGGTGGAGACCTCAAAGTTCTCCCATATAGAAGAGTGTATTACTCTCATGGTTTAGAGAAGCAGGATCTCCCAATCCATGGATAGTGTAGGACCCACTAATCATGGGGTACTTTGACACAGTAAGTGTGCTTAGCACCATATAGCAATATGGTGTGACCAAATCCCCATATTTTTTGATAATAATATTTTTTCAATTGTCTAGGTGTTTTAAACTAGCCCTGCTGGAGGTAAATGTCTTTTTTGCATGTGTGCGCTGTAATATTTTGCACTGATGGCTCCCGCACGCATGTGCCGGAGTGATGTCATCGCCGCTCCGGCCACTCACAGCGCCGAAGCAGCGATACCCGGAAGTCACTCCGGGTATCATGGCGCCGACAAAGGACGTGAACAAAGGTCGCTTCGATCTCAGGTAAGTAATTCATAATGAGCTAATATGCTATGCATACTAGCTCATTATGCCTTTGTCTTGCAGGGTGCATGTTTTTTTTTCTTCAGAGGCTTTACTTCCTCTTTAAGATCGCCAAGTCAGGTGATAGGGGGATAGGTTGCTTAGCAATATCTGTTAGGACTTGGAAAATTGTTCTCCAATAATTTTGGAGAAGGTTGCACTGCCAGAATATGTGAAACATATCGCCCTTGGCTGATTTGCATCTCCACCAGGAGTTTGGGGAATTTTTACTGAACAGAGCTAGTTTTGTTAGGTACCACCTGAGGGACAGTTTCTGAGCTAGTTCCCATAAAGCTGAACATTTAGTTGCTTTGTAGATTGAGTGTAACGCACGTTGCTATTGGTGTTCTGTATATGTTTGTCCCAAGTCAGTCTCCCAGTGAACGTGGGGAGTTGCCTTAGTGAATCTGAGTTTGTGATGTAGAATATTATAGAAGAGAGATATCCCTTTTTTTTTTTTGGCGTTGGGGATGTGAAGAAATCCCATGCTTTCGGATGTATTGTATATGGGAAGATGTAGATTATCAATGCAGTGTTTGACCCGAATATACGTGAATAGGTCTGTAGGTGGTAATTTGTATTCGCGCTGTAGAAAAGGAAAAGGATTTTGGTCGGGAGCCTTGGAATAAGTCATGGATGGATTGGATTCCCTGCCGGGACCATCTGGACAATGTTAGGTCAGGTGATAAGTGATGAAGAGACTCAATAGGGATTGGTATCGTATATGTGTTAGGGAGGGTATTACTTGTTTGGGCCAACTTTTTCCATGCAGTAACGGAGGATTTCATGGTAGCAGGTAGTGCTGATGGTGTTTTCGAACCTAGGGAGGTGCTCAGCAGCCACAATAATAGATTTGGGTGTAGTAATGCTGCATGCTCTATTTTGCCCCATAGTTTACCAGGATATGAGTGGAACCACTAAGTTGATCCATTGTCGACGCTAAGTAGTAGTCCTCAAAATCAATGGAGCTGGAGCCGCACGCTGATTTGTGTTTCATGAGTGTCGATTGTGCGCTTCTAGGTTTGGTATTTTTCCATATACAGTTATTGAATAGTGATTAAAGCGATTTGAAAAAATACTTGGGTATGGGAATGGGGAGTGTCCTGAATAAGTAAATAATTTGTGGGAGGTGGAGCATTTTGAATGCTGCGAGTCTGCCTGACCAAGATAGTTCTAGCTTTGTTATGGACTGGGTTTCTATACGCAGTTTGTGAAGGATTGGTTTGAAATTAGATACCAACAAAGCCTGGGGAATGCCCAGGAAAAAATTCCAAGTCTACTTACCACCAACTCTCAGACAACCAAATTAACATGTCTAACAGTATGCATTAAAAACAGGGGTTTAGTCCGAACGCATTTGCAAACACATGCGTAAGCCACAGAGCCTCGTCACGCACCCTGATATCTGTGGTCCTAACACTAAAATATGAGTGTTCCCACGGTGGAGGCACATGCATTCTGATGGATAAATGTGAGCAGGTGGACTGAAGGGCAGTCCACCCCTTCTTAAAGGTACAGGAGCACACCAAACACCAAGCAGGTAGCACTATGGCTGCAAAGGTGCTGGTGTGTTTCTGGACCAATACACACACCAACGTGATCACAAAAAACTTGCCACCACCCTCATTTATAGCTGGCTATCGTAGTAAGCTGCATTGGAGGGCTACAAACAGACACCAACAAAGCCTGGGGAATGCCCAGGAAAAAATTCCAAGCCTACTTACCACCTACTTTGGTTTGAAATTAGCTGCAAAGAGGTGTTTGACCAAACGTGTAAGAAGGACCCCAAGGTAGGAAATGTTATTGTCTGACCATGCGAAAGGGTATTGTATTTGCAGTATATTCTTGGTTGTGGCGTCTAATTTAAGAGCTAGGATGTGGGATTTTGTCGTATTAAGCTTATAGTACGAGACCCGTCCAAAGTGTTTTTTGAACTGCTGCTAGGTAAGAGGTTGGGTTAGTAAGAATCAGGACCATGTAATCCGCAAAGAGACTGATCTTGTGTCAGGTTTTACCTATTATTAATCCCATAATTGCGGGCTTGGAGTGTACGTGTTCCGCCAGAGGTTCCATAAGCAGGTTGAATATAATTGGTGACAGAGGGCACCCTTGGCGTCATTCGTTATGGTGAACGATTGAGATAACATATCTGCTGAGTATACCTGTGCTGATGGATTGGAATAGAGTGCCATCTATAAATGTTTTCTTTGAAACCAAATTTAAAAGGAGAACTTTCTGGAGGTAGGACCAGTGTACCCTGTCGAATGCCTTCTCTGTATCCAATGAAAGCAGCAGAGAAGGCGTTCTGCTGGATTTGGTGTGGTGGATTAGATTAATCATACATCTAGTAGCATCTGGTGCTTGTCTTTAGTGAACCCTGATTGGTCCCTGTGCATAAGGTCTGGCAAGAATTCCATCAAGCGTCTGGCAATGGTCTTGGCGTAAACTTTTACATCGAGGTTCAATAGGTATATGGGGCAAAAGTTTTGAGGGGAGGTCGGTTCTTTACCTTTACCTTTACCTTTGCCTTTGAGAGTGTGATAATAGCGTTCAATGATTCCTCAGCAAACCATGAGGATGAGGCAGCACTATTAAAAAGCTGCGTTAGATGGGGAGTTAGTTGATCAGAAAATTGCTTATAGTACTCTCCAGTCAGACCATCGGGTCCCGGAGCTTTCCCTGAGGGTAATGAAGTGATCATGGAGCGGACCTCATCATCCGTGAATGGTTCGTTCATTGCTGACAGTTGTGTTTCTTTTAGTGTAGGGAGTGTGATCTGTTGCAGAAATACGTTTATGTCATCATCTGTGGGTTGATATGTGGAGGGGTCTTGTCTGATGTTATAGAGGTCACTGTAATAGTCACTGAACGCATTAGCTATGTCCTGGGGGTTAGTCAGGTTTTCTTTAGTATGGGGATGGCATAGATGGGTGATGTTGGCTTTGATCCTTTTCCCCTTGAGCTAGTCTTTTCCCAGCTTTGTAAGATGCAGAGTAAGAGGTGGCTTTAATCTTGCGTTGGATATGTTCGAAGGAATGGATGAGAAGAGATGTCAATTCCTGTCGCAGTGTCATTAGCTGGGCTAAATATGTCGGGCGCGGGTCAGCTTTGTGTGCAGTCTCTAAGCTGGCTATTTGTGAGGTGAGGCTATCAATATGCTGCGTCCTCTTTTTCTTACATATAGAACTTAATTTTAGTATAGTGCCCGACAGCTTTGTGCGCGTTCCACACCATAGCGGGGTCTGACACTGATACATCATTAAAGTTGAAATATTCAATCAGTTGATTTTTTATGTCCTGGGAGTATTTTGGATTTTGTAGTATGTAGGTGTTGGAACGCCGGAGGTAGGTATTCCGCTGGTGTTTGGTGTCGTTGATAGAAACTGCGATAGGAGCTAACGTTTTGTAACAACCATTTGTCTGTGAGGAGCATGTTGGATTCTCGAATAAGACTTATGATATGGAGAGACTACTACTACAAACTACACCTGCCAACAAGCAACAACCCCCCAGTCACTTTTGAACTGTATCCATATTTAAAAGGCTCTGCTGTGGATGTGGTGGGGGTCGTCCTTTTTCTTGGGGCCTTTGTGTGGGCTTCTCTGAGCCCAGACGGAGCCCATCATCTCTTTGGTGGACAGCTGGCCGTGGAAGTCTATTCAACCTTCCCAGAAAATAGTTTTTTCGTACATTTATACACAATTCTCCCTATAAAATTCAATATTGAATACATCCATGTTTCTGTCCTAAAAACGCCTCTGAAGAAGGGACATCGTCCTGAAACATGTCAGGCTTATGGAGAAATATATCATATTTGGAGTTGTAAGAAATACACCATGTACAAAAAAAAATTCTGTACTCTGCACAATATTTTGAATAGATTATTACTTTGTATAGATTTCTATCATGTTTTTATGCTTTTTTAAGCATTTTTCAAATAAATAATATGTTTTTATAAAATTTTCTTTGTTCGCTTACAAAGTCCCGCTGTACCGGGGAGTACAAGTGTCCCTTTTTTAGGGTCCCCTTTTTGCATGATATGCGGAGAAGTAAGTATAGTCTCTTTCAGAACCATGATGACATCTCCATACATCAAATAGTTCTTGCATTGCAAGGAATGATTTCAGGGGGGAGTCTCTTCTTTTAGCTGCCGATGTGGTGTCCATGTGTATATCATTTACCATGTTAAAATCCCCACAGAGGAGCAAGTGCACTTGTCGAACCATCTGGACTTTACGTATTACTGACCGGAGGAATCCCATTTGGTGGGTGTTGGGGGCATTGAGCAGTGTATATGTGGATTTGTTCAGGGTACATATTAGGATCAAGTAGCACTCGTTGGGGTCAGATATTTCCTGAATCAAATGAAAGTCTACATCCTTTTTTATTGCTATCAGGACCCCTCTCTTCTTGGAGGAAAAGTTAGCATGGAAGATGTGGGAATATTTGTTGTTAGATCAAAGTGCTACAGACTTGGACAGTAAGTGCGTCTCCTGGACAAAGATTATGTCGCTTTGAAGCTTTTCAGCGGTGAGCCATAGGGAGTGTCTCTTAGCTGGGTGGTTTAAACCCTTGGTGTTGAGGGAGAGTATGGTAAGAGGCATGACTTGTGATCAGGGGTGTAGGTGAGGGTGGAGTGATCCGTAAACACTTACAGTTAGCTGTCTGGAGACCCGAGGTGGAATGGGTTGGTGGTACCTGTAGAAGCAGATCCGCAGATAGGAATCGCGGTGCTGTGGGTTCCGTGCTAGAGCTACGCAGAAAGCAACAAGTCAATATAACTTAGTAATATACAAAACTTATATTTCTCTGCTATGTGGTTCTAGAACAGTAAGGGTTCGTAAGGCGGCGTGAAAAACAAGAAGCTGGATTCGGCCATGCCGCAATGGGGGTAAACAGTTAGTAACTGAGAACAAATAAATCAACAGTATGCAGTGAGGGAGAAAGATGTTGAGGTTGTAGGCCCAACTGGTCTACAGTCATTCAACATTGGGGACACCCTTTGACCCCTGGTTGTGGCATGATTGAGAGGGTCTACGTTGCGGCAGAGGTGGGTTCCCATCTTTGGGAGGCTCCGGTATGGCACCCCAATTGTGCAGGAGGTGCATGCCTTTGTGAAGATCGCTAATTGTATGTGTGGAGCCATTTCTGGTAACGAGAAGAGTTGCAGGATAGCGCCATTTATACAAGATTTTGTGGTTGTGGAGGCCTAAGTGAGGGGGTTCAGGTTTCTCCTGAGTTGCAGAGTGAATTTTGAGAGGTTTGGAAAGAGTTGGACTCCCTCGTAAGGTCTGGGTAGCGGTGATTTGGATCTGGCCTCTGCCATCATCCTTTCTTTTACGTGAAAGAAATGTATCCTCATGAGTACTCTCGTTACAGATGCTGATAGGTGAGAAGGTTTCGCAATTCTGTGGATCCTGTCAACAATGATGTCCCTAGGGGATGCGTCAGGGAGGATAGTGTGCATGAGGTCTTTAGCATACTTAGCTAGATCAGCTGGTAAGACGGTTTCAGGGACCCCTCGCAGCTTAATGTTGTTACCTCTCGAACGGTCTTCTAAGTCAGCCAGCTTGGCCCAAACCCAGTCCTGTTCCCCTTTTACCTCAGCATAGGTATCAACTATGTCATTTACTGTGGTTGCACATTCAGTCATGCCTGATTCAATGGTAGTGACCCTGTTCCCCAGTGACCTCATGTCAACGGACATTCTATGAAACATGGATGACAGGTCTGTCAGCAGCGAGGTCTTTAGGGACATGAGCCTGTCCTTTAGGGTGGTATCGAGCACCGGCTGGCCCGTGGTGGGGAAGGATTCATCCAGCAGGGCTACTGGTGAGGGGGTCTGCACCTGGGTCTAGTGTAAGGGATGAGGGCAGAGCAGAGAAGCCCATCCCTGGCTGGCGTCTGGAAAGTCCGTGTATGCTTCTTGCGGCGTGGCTAGGCCGCTGCTGGCATCTTGGTACTCACTAACCTGACCCTCCAGAGGGAACATGAAGGATGTGAGCTTTTTCGGCTTGAATTCTCCCAGCCGTTTTCAGGACATTGTCGATGCCACCTTCCTGCACCTGTGGCATGAAGATGGGCAGTATTCATGGCTCCCAGTGGGCCTGGTTCGTTACAGTGTTTCCCCTCACTGACAAGCTGTGCAATTATGCGGCCATCTTCAGCGTCGGCTAGCCACCCCCCCCCCCCCCCCCCCGAAATATATTAGTTAGTGACAACTTTTTGTAAAAAAAAGAATATTTTTTTTTGTCATTATTCAATCATTTGGGACAAAAAAATTAAATATTCAAATGGTCTCAACATGCCGCTCAGCAATTTCCTTGGGGTGTCTACTTTCCAAAATGGGGCCATTTTAGCACCTCAAGAAATGAGATAGGCAGTATTAAACTAAAAGCTGTGTAGATTCCAGAAAATGTACCCTAGTTTGTAGGCACTATAACTTTTGCGCAAACCAATAAATATACGCTTATTGACATTTTTTTTACCAAAGACATGTGGCTGAATACATTTTGGCCTAAATGTATGACTAAAATTAAGGTTATTGGATTTTTCTTAAAAAAAAAAGTAGAAAATATATTTTTTTTTTCAAAATTTTCGGTCTTTTTCCATTTATATCGCAAAAAATGAAAATACCATCAAAAGAAAGCTTGGTTTGTGGGAAAAAGGGAGGCAAATTTCGTTTGGGTACAACATTGCATGACCGCGCAATTACCAGTTAAAGCAGCGCAGTGCCAAATTGTAAAAAGTCCTCTGGTCTTTAGGCAGCCAAATGGTCTGGGGCTTAAGTGGTTAAGGTGAAAAAACATGAGGGTTTACAATCCCTTTAATGTGTATCCAAGTCACCTAAGAGTACCTGTCTGTGTAAGGGCATGGCCTTCAATACTGACATTTCTGTTCACAAATAACTTTGAATCCTGTGCTGCATAGAGGGTTAAAGGGATACAGTCATTTTTCCTTGTCTGAGTTTTTAATAGGTTCACAAGCCTGAGTGAAAGTAATACTCTCGTCCTAGCCAGGTGTGAGGCAGGGCTGTAATTTAGAGGTCCGGATGCATTGCACACATCCGCTCAGGAGGCATTCAGCGGTGACAATAATGAAACTATTCTGTAAGCCATTTCATTAAGTACAGCACAGCCACGAAGGTGACTGTCCGTATCACACTGCCAGGCATCTGCTACCTGCAGCAGTTCAAAGAACTGAGCACTCAGTTTAGTTTACAACATGAAAGGGGCATTTGAAAACTAATGTTAGAAAAGGAGGGCGCTCAGGATTTCCTAGCATATGTTACATTACCTGGTTGGAAAAGGGGAAAAATAGTCCAACAGACAAAGGTTTTAAGGTCTAGCTACCCCCCCCCCCCCTTCCCCCTTCAGTGTTACACTCTATTTCCCATTCACAATTATGCTTCCAGAAGTCCCTGGCTTGAATACAATAAGCTGTTTCCTTTTGTCTCCTGACTCCTTGCCTGCAAGAGAGACACACAAAGCACTTCAAAGGCTCATTCAGCCACTATTCTAGCAATTAATCGTCAAAGTCCCACTTGGTTTGTTAAATAAGAATATGAAAGTCCAGCTGACAATGTAGAGTGTTGCCAGTCTGAGCGTTTTTTTAAAGGACTCATGCAGTCCATTCTTCGCAATTCATTTAAACAAGAGTGGCGGGAAATCCAACATTCTCTGATGCAAAAGACTACATCAGTAAGAAAACTTGCAAGCTCAAAATTGTTGAAGGTGTTTTGTCGACTAAATATGGAGATTTGAAGTGTTAGGCCTCATGTACACTGCAGCTGATAAACAGACATTTAGGAGCAGTGGGGCGTTTTTTTTTCAGCTGCCCCTGAACTCTCCTCTATGTTATCTTATCAGTACATTGTACACAGGGTCATTTATAGTCATTTCTAGGCAGTTGATTGTAGAAGCATTTTTTTGGAAAGCAAAAACATGCGTTCAGGATGGATGTTCAGAGGCATTTGAAACGCCAAATGCCTGTAACAGCTTGTAAACTCGGTAACTCGCGTTTTGCTGTTTCGTTTACAGGCATTTTTAATGGAGATGTATTTTTGACTATTTAAAAAAAAAAACACTTCTAAAAAGCAAACTCGGCTAAACGCGGCATGTAAATGTGGCAAAACAAGTTAAATCGTTCAGGAGAGGTTTCAAATCGCCTTTGATTCATTTGTTAAGTTAATCATTTAGTTTCATCATAATATTATGACAGAATGAATCATTCTCAGAATTAATTTTGTATATTCGGATTCGTTTCGTATATTCGTTGTTCCAAATCGATTTGTATTTTGATAAATTGGCTATATTCCTTTTAACGTGTTCCTTTTTTCGGGGTATTGCTTATGTTCTCTGTTAGGGTTGGATGGAGGTGGATCCATCAGAATTCCTGAATCATAACAAATGGAACTAAATTTATTTTGGATTATTATGATTTGTAGATTCCGGTGGATCCACCTCCGTCCAACCCAAACACAATAAGTACTAACCATCATGTTATTTCACTTTTATACCTTACTGTATTTATTGAAGTGTGTTCTCATTTCATATGTAGTGCATGAAAACTGTTAATGCAACATAAAAACTAAATGGATCCAAATCAATTTAGATCTTTCTTTATGTCATTATTTCATTATGTAC
The DNA here is from genome assembly GCA_037952925.1 of Lithobates clamitans. Taxonomy (NCBI): domain Eukaryota; kingdom Metazoa; phylum Chordata; class Amphibia; order Anura; family Ranidae; genus Lithobates; species Lithobates clamitans. The sequence goes on along the minus strand of JBBGZY010000399.1, from coordinate 10,598,338 downwards.
ATTATTTCAAATGCTTTAAACATTAACAAAAAGGTCCAAATGAAACTGATGAATGCATTCGCTGAAATTCGTTACTATTGTGGTTCAGAGATTCGAATACATCTGAATATCTGAATAACAAAAATTGCGTCCAAATTTCATATAGTAAATGAAACTAATTGAACAGGTCTAGCAATGACTGTGTCCTCGCATAGCTGCTGACAATCTTAATGACATCATCACTTTTATTATTATTATACGAGATTTATATAGCGCCAACAGTTTACGCAGCGCTTTACAATGTATAAGGGGGACAACACAATTACAGTACAGTTCAATACAAAAGGTACAGGAGGGCCCTGCTCATAGAGCTTACATTATAAAGGGAGGGGGTGGTGGTACAAAAGGTAATAGCTGCAAAGAATGATTTGATGGGGGTGGCTCAGGGACAGTTATGTGGGTGTGGGATAAGCTTCCCTGAATAAATGAGTTTCCAGGGATCTCCTAAAGGTGGACAGGGTAGGGGCTGATCGGACATACTGGGGCAGGGAATTCCAGAGGATGGGAGAGGCTCTGGAGAAGTCCTGAAGGCGAGCATGGGAGGAGGTAACAAGGGAGCTAGAGAGCAGGAGGTCCTGGGAGGAGTGGAGGGGGCGATTTGGGCGATATCTGCAGATGAGGTTGGTGATGTAGATGGGGGCAATGTTGTGAATGGCCTTGTATGTTATGGTTAGCATTTTGAATTTTACACGGTGGGGTAGGGGAAGCCAGTGAAGGGATTGGCAGAGAGGAGCAGCAGTCATGGATCGATTCGTGAGGTGTATTAGTCTAGCAGCAGCATTCATAATAGACTGAAGGGGGGATAGCCTGCTTAAGGGCAGGCCATTAAGGAGAGAGTTGCAGTAGTCGAGGCGGGAAATAATCAAGGAGTGAATAAGCTGCTTTGTGGTGTCATTAGTCAGGAAGGGTCGAATTCTGGAGATGTTGCGGAGGTTAAGGCAGCAGGATTTAGCCAGTGATTGGATATGGGGGCTGAAGGAGAGATCAGAGTCAAGGATTACATCCAGGACCCTGGCATGTGTGGAGGGACCAATGGTTGTGTTGTTGATATTAATGGTGAAGTCACAGGAGGGGGACCGTGAAGGAGGAAATATAACAAGCTCAGTTTTAGAAAGATTAAGTTTGAGGAAGTGGTGTGACATCCATACCAATATGTCATTCAGCAAGTTTCGTGGGGAGATAGTGGGGGTGAGTTGAGGAGTGGAGAGATAGATCTGTGTGTCATCGGCATAGAGGTGGTATTGGAAGCCATGGGAGGTCATCAACTGGCCCAGGGAAGAGGTATAGAGTGAGAAAAAAGGAGAGACCCAAGGACGGAGCCTTGGGGTACCCCAACAGAGAGAGGAAGGGGAGCAGAGGAGATGGAGTTGTAAGTGACACTGAAAGTGCACTTTAAGATTTCTTACAATTTTACTGCTAATGTTACTGTATTTTTTGTCCGATTTTGGCTTAAGTTCGTTTGCATATTCTGCAATTTAAATTGTGCTTCCCACGAAAACCAGCTGCAGTTACATATCAGATTCTCACCTTCCTTTTTCTAGAGTTGTTAATCGGAGTGGGAGTTAACGTATACTTCCTATCATATTTGTCAATGCTTGCCATTAAGGGGAAAGATGCACACAGGGATCTTATATTACACCTAAACCCAAGAACAAATCTTTTATATATTACAGCTTACCAGTCCTAGTCCTAGGCTGCATTTGTTTGGTGTATGTATGTTATTTTTTTCCCTATATTTTCACCTTGTGATCCTGCCAATAACACACTTCCTATCATAGGATGACAACACTCACTACTGTACTGCATATACGAAGGAGAATCATTGTTGTCCAAGAAAAGAAGGTCTACCTCTCTCCTTATTGCTATAATAACGCAAGAAGGTGTTTTGTGGTACTCAGAGAGACCTAAGAACAATAACTGATCGTCAGAGGGAGAGAGCACAGGTCAACTCACAATAGTCTGGCAGGATCAACAGGTATTTGCACTTTTTGAAAATGATTCAAGAAATGCTTTTATAGTATATTTAAAAGACCAAGAGGAGAATTGTTGGGGTTAACATACACTTTAGGGAACTACAATATGGAGGCTGACATTGCTGATCTAGAAAAATACTAATCTGGTTGCTTGGTTGTCAAGCAACATTGGCTTTACTATTCATATTTTTTCAGCAGCCCCTGAACTCTCTTTTATGTTATCTTATCTCTCCATGTACACTGAGTAGTTTATAGTGGTTTAGAGGCAGTTGAGTTTAGTGGCATTTTTTGAAAGCAAAAAAAAAATGCGTTATGGACGGAAGTTTATTTGCAAATGCTTGTAACAACGTGCAAACAGGTCTAAATGCAGTAACATTTAGCCACGTTTCATTTATAGGTGTTTTCAATGGAGATACATTTCTAGCCATTTACAATGCAAAGAACGCTTCTAAACACAAATGCGGCTAGACACGGTACGTAAGCGCGGCACAACGGACGCTTTTAACCGTCGGTTACTAGCTGTCAAGTTCCATCGTTCAGGAGAGGTTTTAAAATGTCCCGTGTACATAAAGCCTAATGTCGCGTACACACAAGCGGACTTTTCGACCGGACTGGTCTGACGGACTATCCGACGGACTTTCCCAACGAACGGACTTGCCTACACACGATCACACCAAAGTCCGACGGATTCGTACGTGATGACGTACGCCCGGACTAAAATAAGGAAGTTGAAAGCCAGCAGCCAATAGCTGACCCAGCGTCGGTTTTAGTCCGTCGGACTAGCATTCAGACGAGCGGATTTTTCAACCGGAATCGATTCCGTCGCAAAGATTTGAAACCTGTTTTATTTCTAGGTCCGTCGGACTTTTGGGGAAAAAAAAGTCAGCTGGAGCCCGCACACGATCGAATTGTCCGGCGGAGTCCGGTCCGCCTGACCAAGTCTGCCGGAAAGTCCGCTCGTGTGTACGCGGCATTAGAGGCAGGAAAACAAACCCTTCTGGTTTGCGTTTCTGATTGGAGCTTTTTGTCAGAAAAAATGCTAAACTCTCCTAAACTTGTCTAAACTCTGTACAGAAAAACGCTCTATATAAAAGTGTTTTTTTCTGCCAAGGGAACTGGCATTTTTTTAAGCCCAGTGTGCATGAAGCATTACTTTCTAATATGCAGGCTTGTTCTAGATCCATACTGATAATACAGCAGGCAACTAGCATTATTAGAAACAGGTCAGTAATGTCAGTCACTGTACTTTTCTTGGTACAGTTTCCTTACAGCTACTGACCCTTTGACTGCTTTCACTGACTGCTGCCCATTTGGGACAAATTGACCATTTGAATTCATTACCAGGCCATTTCTCAGTTTCCAATACTGTGATAGTTTGACAATTACTCCATCATGTAACATTCTACTTAAATTAATTGTATCTTTTTTTTTAAGATGAATAAAGCTTTCCTTTGCTTCTATTTAATAACCAATATGTTCCTGTTTCCCTTATTTGCTGTTAAAAAAATGGCAAAAAACAGTAAGAACACCCTCAAAATGGCCCTTTTTGAAAAGAAAGACACCCCAAAATGATTTCTTTTTTGTCACAATTTATTGGAAACAAAGAAACTTTCTGGTGTAACACTACCCCTGTAGGAGTTGTTGAAGTTAGGTTTCCCTACTGCTGCACAATCAGTCACACAGCATTTCCTTCATTCACTCAACGCAGAAAACAGTCCTCAGCTTGTTTTGTTGTTTTTAGTAGGGGATGATAACTTGGATGGGGTAGGGAATTATGGGATGCCCAGTGTGACAACAAAAATAACTTTAGGTACAACTTCCTCCCTATTTACAGATTCCTCTTCTCACTTCCTCCTGCACACACATGGTTCCTCTATGTACAGCTTCTGCTGACTCACTCTTGAGGGAACTAACAGTATTTAGCAATTTCAGCAAAGACTCATTACAGGCAGGAACTCTCAGCCCCTTTGACAAAGTAGCACAAATGGAGTGAACAGTATAACACATTTCCTTCTGCCTTCCCGTGGTCACTGATCCCAGTTCTACTTGCTTGCAGAATGTTAGCCCAGCTGGCCGCCCCATCTGCACCTGGCTGTGTTCCTTCACAGTCCTCCTGACTAGCTGTCTGCCCTAGCCTTGCCCGACTGACACATACACATGGAGATTCCCCAGGGCAAGGTTGGATGAAGACTTGGCACACCACTGTCTTCAAGAGAGATCTGCTACAGATGACAGTCTCTCCCCTTGTCTGTCCCTGCACCATGCTCATCTACTCACTGTCTCTCCTTGCTCTCTCCGGCTTGAATCCCTCCAACTGCCTCCTGTAGTGGGATCCTTACAGGCCAGCCTCCTGAGCTCCAGTCCGAGGTAATTTCCCCCCCCCCCTCCCAGTAAGAGGTACCTCCACCAACTAGTTCCAGAACATTCTCCAATATTCTAGAAATAAAGGGAGGCACCAGAGAGCTGCCAGGATGAGTCATCCAGCCCTGGCCTCTAATCCTGACCCAGATTCAGTGACTTAGGTTTATCTCTGGCCCAGAAAAATGCTTTTTCCTACACTCACTTCTAGTAACACACAGTATAGGGTGTTGTTACACCGGTATTAAGGAGGTTTAAACAAGGAGTTTGGTAATAGTGCACCAGATACAGTGCATACACATTGGAAGGAGATCATCAATGGGTGAATGTACAAGGCTCAGTTAACTGCTTGCCAACCAGCCGCCGCAGTTATACTGTGGCAAGTTGGCTCGGCTACGCAAATCGATGTAGGTGACCTGCACTTGACCTGCATGCTTTGGGCAATAACAGCGCAATGTGCTGTGAGAGCCATGATTGGCCAAGGCAGGGTGCCTTTGGCCAATCATTGCTCAGGGGCTAAGTCCATGCCCCACACTATACAAGGCTGCTGCTTACATGACGGCCTTATATAGTGAATGAATGGAGATTAGGCAGGTAGTGTACAGTCAGTGTAGTGTATATATAATGCAGTTTAGAGTATATCCCTTTCATGCTTAACCACTTCCCGCCCGGCCTATAGCAAAATGACGGCTGGGTGGTGGTTCAGTTATCCTGACTGGGTGTCATATGACGTCCTTCAGGATAACAGCCCTCTCGTGCCCGTGGGGGTGCGCATCACGGCGATCGGTGGAGCGGTGTGTTAGTGTTACACACCGCTACACTGATCTTAGTAAAGAGACTCCGGCAGAGGCTCTTTACTACGTGATCAACCGTGTCCAATCACGGCTGATCACGATGTAAATAGGAAGAACTGTTGATCGGCTTTTCCTCACTCGCGTCTGACAGACGCGAGTAGAGGATAGCCGATCGGCGGCTCTCCTGACAGGGGGGGTCTGTGATGATTGTTTATCAATGCAGACCCCCCTCAGATGAGCACACTGGACCACCAGGGACACAGCTAGGACCACCAGGGAAGGGGGCAACATGTGGATGGCCAGGTATGTACCCCATGGCCATCCACATGTTCAAACGAATGCCCACAAATGGGCACTGATTGGCACAAGTATGTACAAACACATCAGTGATGCCCAGCAATACCACCCATCAGTATCATCAGTGCCACCCATTAGTGACATCAGTGCAACCCAGTGCCACCTGTCAGTGCCCATCAGTGCCCACCTATCAGTGCCCATCCGTGCCACCTATCAGTGCCACCCATAAGTACCCATCAGTGCCAGCCTACAAGTGCCCATCAGTGCCGCCTACAAGTGCCCATCAGTGCCGCCTACAAGTGCCCATCAGTGCTGCATACCAGTGCCAACTATCAGTGCCCATCAGTGCCTCTATCAGTGCCACCTCATCGGTATTTGTGCAGCGGTGTTTTAAACGCAACTTTTTGGGAAAAGAGATACTTTCATGAATTTTAAAAAACTAAACAGTAAAGTTAGCCCAATTTTTTTGTATCATGTGAAAGATGATGTTACGCTGAGTAAATAGATACCAAACATGTCACGCTTTATAATTGCACGCACTTGTGGAATGGCGACAAACTACAGCACCTAACAATCTCCATAGGCGATGCTTTACATTTTTTTTACGGTTACCAGGTTAGAGTTACAGAGGACGTCTAGTGCTAGAATAATTGCTCTCGCTCTGACGAACGCGGCAATACCTCACATGTGTCAATACCTCACATGTGTGGTTTGAACATCGTTTACATATGCGGGTGCGACTTCCATATGCATTTTCTTTGCTGCGTGAGCTCGCGGGGACAGGGGCACTTTAAAACATTTTTTTCCTTATTTATTTTTATGTTATTAAATTATGTTTATAAAAAAAATTTTGATCACTTTTATTACTGTCACAAGGAATGTAAACATCCCTTGTGACAGTAATAGGTTGTGACAGGTGCTCTTTATGGAGGGATCGACGGTCTAAAAGACCTCCAATCCCTCCTTTGCACTTCAAAGTATTCAGATAGCTGAAAACGGCGATTCTCAAAACTGTATATTTTTTAAAATCCGGCGCCATTGACAGCCCAGTAAACCGGAAGTGACGTTGTGATGTCGCTTCCGTGTTTACATTCAGGAGACTGGAAACAAAGCCATTTATGGCTTAGTTCCAGTCCGTGGCTAGACGCCGGAAGTGCCAGATCGCGGATCGGGTCTCCCGGTGGGAAGGGAGGTCCGGTCAGAGCGGTGGGAGGGAGATGTCCTCTCCCGTTCCTCCGGGATAACAATCGAGTGGCACATTATATATATATATATATATATATATATATATATATATATATATATATATATATATATACACATACATATACATATACATACATACATACATACACACACACAGTGGGGACAGAAAGTATTAAGACCCCCTTAAATTTTTCACTCTTTGTTATATTGCAGCCATTTGCTAAAATCATTTAAGTTCATTTTTTTTACTCATTAATGTACACACAGCACCCCACATGGACAGAAAAACACAGAATTGTTGACATTTTTGCAGATTTATTTAAAAAAAAAAAAAACTGAAATATCACATGGTCCTAAGTATTCAGACCCTTTGCTCTGACACTCATATATTTAACTCAGGTGCAGTCCATTTCTTCTGATCATCCTTGAGATGGTTCTACATGTTCATTTGGGTCCATCTGTGTTTGTTTATACTGATTGGACTTGATTAGGAAAGCCACACACCTGTCTATATAAGACCTTACAGCTCACAGTGCATGTCAGAGCAAATGAGAATCATGAGGTCAAAGGAACTGCCTAAAGAGCTCAGAGACAGAATTGTGGCAAGGCACAGATCTGGCCAAGCTTACAAAAAAATTTTGCTGCACTTAAGGTTCCTAAGAGCACAATGGCCTCCATAATCCTTAAATGGAAGACGTTTGGGAAGACCAGAAACCTTCCTAGAGCTGGCCATCCAGCCAAACTGAGCTATTGGGGGAGAAGAGCCTTGGTGAGAGAGGTAAAGAAGACCCAAAGATCACTGTGGCTGAGCTCCAGGTAAGCAGTCGGGAGATGGGAGAATGTTGTAGAAAGTCAACCATCACTGCAGCCCCCCACTAGTCGGGGCTTTATGGCAGAGTGGCCCGACGGAAGCCTCTCCTCAGTGCAAGACACATGAAAGCCTGCATGGAGTTTGCTAAAAAAACACCTGAATGACTCCAAGATGGTGAGAAATAAGATTCTTTGGTCTGATGAGACCAAGATAGAACTTTTTGGCCTCAATTCTAAGCAAGATGTGTGGAAAAAACCAGGCACTGCTCATCACCTGTCCAATACAGTCCTAACAGTGAAGCATGGTGGTGGCAGCATCGTGCTGTGGGAGTGTTTTTCAGCTGCAGGGACAGGACGACTGGTTGCAATCGAGGGAAAGATGAATGCGGCCAAGTACAGGGATATCCTGGCTGAAAACCTTCTACAGAGTGCTCAGGACCTCAGACTGGGCCGAAGGTTTACCTTCCAACAAGACAATGACCCTAAGCACACAGCTAAAAAAACAAAGGAGTGGCTTCACAACCACTCCGTGACTGTTCTTGAATGGCCCAGCCAGAGCCCTGACTTAAACCCAATTGAGCATCTCTGGAGAGACCTAAAAATGGCTGTCCACCAATGTTTACCATCCAACCTGACAGAACTGGAGAGGATCTGCAAGAAGGAATGGCAGAGGATCCCCAAATCCAGGTGTGAAAAACTTGTTGCATCTTTCCCAAAAAAACTCATGGCTGTATTAGAGCAAAAGGGTGCTTCTACTAAATACTGAGCAAAGGGTCTGAATGCTTAGGACCATATGATACTTCAGTTTTTCTTTTTTAATAAATCTGCAAACATTTCAACAATTCTGTGTTTTTCTGCCAATATGTGGTGCTGTGTGTACATTAATGAGGAAAAAAATGAACTTAAATGATTTTAGCAAATGGCTGCAATATAATAGAGAGTGAAAAATTTAAGGGGGTCTGAATACTTTCCATCCCCACTGTATATAACATTGCAGAGTATATAGTGCAGTATACATAATACAGTGGAGAACATATAGTGCCGTCAATGTAGTATATATAATACAGTGCAGGGTATATAGTGCAGTGCAGTGCAGAGTATATAATACAGTGTATAGAAGTGGTTAAGGGGAACCCTATGACAGAATTAAGGAAAAAAAACGGCGTCAGGTCCCCCCCAAAATCCATACCAGGCTCTTTGGGTCTGGCATCGATTTTAAGGGGAACTTCGTGACAATTTTTCTTTTAAAAATGTCATGGAGTCCCCCCCAAAATCCACACCAGAACCTTATCTGAGCATGCAGCCTGGCAGGCCAGGAAAGTGAGTGTCATGGTTATGCAGTAATGTGTGTCTGTCAGCTCACTTTTCCTTCTGTGTTCACCTTTAGAGCCCAGTCACCCTCACCTGACTGTTTAAATAATCTTCCCTCAGCATAGCTCTACCCTGGTCTTTAATTAGAAACACTATATTAACCTGGGTATTGCAAGCCAACCTTGCTGATCAACCATTGTGTGTTAGCTTTCGTGTTTACTTGCTGTGTTTCCTACGTCTGATTCCAGTTACCAACTTTGGCCTGTTCTTGACTATCCCTGTCTGCTTGTGACCCTGACCTTTGGCGTGTTATGTTTATCCTTGTCTGCTAGTCACCCCAACATTTGGCTTATCCCTTACTTTCCTTGTTGTTTTAGCCTGCTGCCTCCTACCTCTTCTCCTGTAGTCTACCGTGAGCGTGAGCTGTGAGACCCTGGGGGCCGCGACCTGGAGCCAGACTGCAGCGCAGTCCATCCTCACCACTAGAGGCTCTGGTGAACACCTGCTGGCTCTTAGACTCCGCGCCCTGGGGAATCTATGCTCTAGCTCCCAGTGGGATCTGTGTCAGTGTTTCAGTAGACCTGCTACCTGAACCTCCCAGGGTTCAATCCGCAGGAGTCAGTCCTAGGGTTCCCTACCTTAGCAGTGCACTTCTGACTTCCACGGAGTGCATCTGTCACTTGGTCTCAGGTGACCTGACAGTGAGGGGACGAGCGAGCGCCCCCCCTCATGAACCATGTCAGGCCACTTGACCTCAAAGCACCTTGCCTCCCAGCGACTGCTGTTATATAGGCAAGGGCAGGGCTACCCGGTGACGTAACCGAGTGCCCCGCCCCCTTCTGATGTCATGGGACATCAGAAGGGGGTGGGATCATCCGGTTACATCAGAAGGTGGCCCCGCTCTTGCCTATATAAGAGCTGTCAAAGTGAAAAGACAGCAGTCGCCGGGAGTCAAAGTTTTTTTAGTTTTTTTCTATTTTTCGGGTCCATCGGGCGGCATGATTGAAGATGGATGGACATCGTGGGACACTTTTTTTTCATGAAGGAATTGTCAAAAATGGTCTCTTGTGGTTTTAACTTTTTGACACTTTTTTTTGGTGAATGGGTAGGGGTACAATGTACCCGATACCCATTCACATGGGGGGGGCCTGGATCTGGGGCCCCCTTTGTTAAAGGGTAAATTCCAGATTCTGATAAGCCCCCCCACCTGCAGACCCCAACAACCACAGGCCAGGGTTGTCAGGAAGAAGCCCTTGTCACCATCAACATGGCAATGTACCCACCCAACATGTTGAGGGCATGTGGGCTGGTATGGTTCAGGAGGTGGGGAGCTCACTCGTCCCCCCCTCTATCCTGATCTCCAGACTGCAAGCTCGGATAAGGGTCTGGTATGGATTTTGAGGGGGACACCACGCCAATTTTTTTCTTTACATTTTGGCGTGGAGTTCCCCTTAAAACACATGCCAGGCCCTTAGGGCCTGGTATGGACTGGGAGCGATCCCACACCATTTTTTCATATATTATTTATTTGCATTGCAGGGAGCAGGCAATACATTACAGCCGTGAGCAAGTTATATGACATAAAGTGGCGCATTACACAGATGCGCCACTTTACAGGTAGACTAAGAGGACCCCCTAGGCATGAGATTTATAGGAATATTTTATTTTTATTGTTTCACCTTAAGCATTATTAAAATCACTGCTCCTGAAAAAAACGATCATATTAAAAACTTTTTTTGCATTGATACATGTCCCCCAGGGCATTACCTGGGTCCTCATACACTTTTTTATGGCAATAACATGCATATAAGCCTTTAAAATGAGGACTTTTGATTTTTCATGTGCGCGTCCCATAGACTTTAATAGGGTTTGCATGTTCGCTAGAACTTTTTGCCCGTTCGAGGTGTTCTGATGCGAACCTAACCTGGGGGGTGTTCAGCCCATCCCTACTGATCACTGTAATAATGTCACTGGTTCCCAAAAAAAAGTGTCAAAAATGTCAGTTAGGTGTCCGATCTGTCCGCCGCAATGTCGCAGTCATGCTAGAAATCACCGCCATAACAATAATAAACTTGCCATAAATCTATTCCCTATTTTGTTGCGCAAACAAATCAATATACGCTTATTGGAGTTTTTATTTACCAAAAATATGTAGCAGAATACAAATTGGCCTAAATTGATGAAGAAATTAGATTAAAAAAAATAAAAAAATAATGGGTGTGTTTTATAGCAGAAAATAAAAAAATATTGTTGTTTTTTTTTCAAAAATTGTCGGTCATTTTTTGTTTATAGCGCAAAAAATAAAAACTGCAGAGGTGATCAAATACAACCAAAAGAAAGCTCTATTTGTGGGGAAAAAAAGGACATAAAATATTGTTTAGGTACAACATTGCACGCCCGCGCAATTGTCAGTTAACCACTTTCATAACAGACCTATTCTGGCACACCTCTCCTACATGTAAAAATCATCTTTTTTTGCTAGAAAATTACTCAGAACCCCCAAACATTTTACATGTTTTTTTTATCAGACACCCTAGGGAATAAAATAGCGGCCGTTGCAACTTTTTATTGCGCGCGGTATCTGGGCAACAATTATTCAAACACGTTTTTTCATGAATTAAAAAAATAACAAAACAGTAAAGTTAGCCCAATTTTTTGCATAATGTGAAAGATGATGTTACACTGAGTAAATAGATACCCAACATGTCACGCTTTAAAATTGCGCACACTCTTGGAATGGTGCAAAACTTCACTACTTAAAAATCACCATAGGCGATGCTTTAAATTTTTTTACAGGTTACCAGTTTAGAGTTACAGAGGAGCTCTAGTGCTAGAATTGTTGCTCGCGCTCCAATGCACACTACGATACCTCACATGTGTGGTTTGACCGGCGTTTACATATGTGGGCGGGACTTAGGTGTGCTTTCGCTTCTGAGCGCAAGCTACTAGGGACAGGGGCGTTTTAAATTTGTTTTACTTTTTTTTATTATTTTTACACTTTCTTTTACATTTTTTTTTTATCACTTTTATTCCTATTACAAGGAATGTAAACATCTCTTGTAATAGGAATGGGGTGTGACAGGTCCTCTTTATGGAGAGATGCAATGCAGGGTCAATAAGACCCCACATCTCTCCTCCAGGCTGGAAAGCATGAGATCGAAAAAAAATAAATCGAAAAAAAAATCCACGATCTCATGCTTAGCAGCTGCGATTGCTGCTTTGTTTACAACCGCGGCCTCCGACGATCATAGAGATGACTGGTGACCATATGGTCACCGGACATCTCTATGGTCTTCATCCGGCAGCAGCCAATTCTTTCTCCGGGTCCCCAATGGCACGGGAGAGCCCAGAGAAGCACCGGATGGCAGCGGAAGAGGGGGGGTGTACCCTCACGTCGCCTGTAAGAACGATCAGGAGGTGAAACTGATGCTATGATCATTCTTATGGTGCACAGATTCGCTGGCTGAAAATCAGGATATCTAAATGATGCCTGTAGCTGCATGCATCATTCAGATATTCCCACTGAAAGCCAAAGACGTCATATGACATCCTTGGGCTGGAAGTGGTTAAAGCAATGCAGTGCTGTATCGCAAAAAATGACCTGGCCAGGAAGTGGGTAAATCCTTCCGGGGCTGAAGTGGTTAACAGGCACACTTGCCACCTGAAAGTGCTTTATACATTGCTGTTTATAAATGGCACTTTGTAAATAACCAATCACCACCTTATCATTGATAAAACCATAGTTGCCAACATTGCAAAAAAAATTTGTGGGACACTTTTTTGGCTGTAGGCGGAGCCGTATGATAATCAGGGGCGGGGCATGTGTTTGTAGGCGTCGCATAGCCATAAAAAAGGAAACTGGGGCGCGCAAAGCGCGCCGCGGTAAACAGTGGGCGTGGTTTGTGAAATTGTGGGTGTGGCTTAAATGGTCGTGGCTTAAAGGGTGTGTGGTTAGAGTCTGAGATGAATGAGGGATGGAGAGGGAAAGGGGGAGAGAGGAATGAAGGGACAGCAGACCTAGATCCTACACAACAATAGAAATATGTGTATTCTAGAAAGTTTAACAATCAGCAGATAAATATACTCCAAACATCTGGTGTTATCACTTCAATCAACCCGATTCTTCAATCACCATGATTGTTATGGTGTCAGGATGATTGAAGTGCATTATTTCTATTATTACATTGTAATATAAAATGAAATCATTCAACTCACCATAATGCCGAATCAGTGGGATCCCTGAACGTGTCACTAGCCACGTCCCCTGCCACCAGCAGAGTCCTTCCTTGCATCAGGTGCCCCCAGCAGAGTCTGTCCTTGCATCAGGTGCCCCCAGCAGAGTCCGTCCTTGCATCAGGTGTCCCCAGCAGAGTCCCTCCTTGCATCAGGTGCCCCCAGCAGAGTCCCTCCTTGCATCAGGTGCCCCCAGCAGAGTCAGTCTTTACACCAGTGTTCCCAGCCTCAGTCCTTAATCAGTGTCCCAGGCAGAGCCATAGTTACCCCCCTGTACATAGTTACCCCCTCCCCCTGTACATAGTTTCCCCTCTCCCCCTAGTTACCCCCCTTTACATAGTTAACCCCCTGTGCATAGTTACCCCCCTGTACATAGTTCCCCCACTGTACATAATAACCCCTCTTGTACATACTTAACCCCCCCCTCCTGTAAATAGGTAACCCCCTCCTGTATATAGTTAACCCCCTCCTGTATATAGTTAACCCTCCCCCTCCTGTATATAGCTAACCCCCTCCTCCTGTATATAGCTACCCCCCTCCTGTATATACGTAACCCCCCCTCCTCCTGTATATAGTTACCCCCCCTCCTCCTGTACATAGTTAACCCCTCCTGTACATTAAAGTTAAATTGCTGCAGAGACAAGAGCCAGTGGCATCACTACAGCTGGTTTCACCCGGTGCGGAAACAAATTGGTGTCACCCCTCCTCTACCAACTATGGTCCCCCTTCAGTACAGACCCCCCTCCCTCAATAAAGACCCCCCCACTAAGTACAGACCGCCCCTCCAGCAGTATAGATCCTCCTTTCTCAGTACAGACCCCCCCACCAAATACAGACCCCCTCCATCAGTGCAGACCTCCCTCAGTGCAGACCCCCCTCTATTAGTGCAGACCCCCCTCTATCAGTGCAGGCCCCCCTCTATCAGTGCAGGCCCCCTTCAGTGCAGACCACCCCCTCTATCAGTGCCAGTGCAGACCCTCCCCTCCCAGCACATGTCCATTAGAGCAGAAGGAACATGGCATGAGCGGCCGGTGCAGTGTGTTCAGTGGAGAGGGGAGGGGCTGATCCGTGCAGCTAACCCTGGCTTCAGTATTGTGAGAGGAGAAGCCGATTCATTGGCTGCTTCCTCTCTCCACTGAACACAAGGGGAAAGGCGCCGGTGACCATTTTGCTGAAGCCAGCTGCTCCAAAAATGAAAAAAACAAACATTCCTGATTTCCCTGGGCAAAATCCCGATTCGGGACAGCCTTCGATCGGGACGAGGGTCTCAAAATCGGGATTGTCCCGGGAAAAATCGGGACTGTTGGCAACTATGTAAAACGTACAGCAGTAGTTAAATTAAAGCCCACCACCCTACCCACATTTACTCAGCTTCCTTTATGCTGCTCATTTTTTGCATTTCTACCCCTGTGTAAGATCTGTGTGGGATGTTGTCAGAGATTACAGGAGGGGTTGATGGTCCCAACCCTCATTCAAATGACAGCATTCAAGCAGTCTAGCACCTTACTTACTCCCACTCCCCATCAGCATAGTAAAAAAAAAAAAAAAAAAATTAGACATACACATTCCAAAATATGACAATGGCAAGCAGATCTAAAAGCAATGACAGAGGTGATATGTGTGAACTCATTTGGGGGTAAGCAGATCCTCCAGGATGAAACATGGTAGCACCACACACACAACCACAGTAATTGAGCCACAGTAAGCGGTGACTCACAAAGCCAGCATTATTACCTCCTCCTGTGTGCAGAACAGCCTCCACCTCCTTTAAACCCACAGACAACTGTACTGTCGCTGCATTTGGCTTGTTCATGTTCATACAAAACTGTCCTGCCACTGACCAATTTCTACCAAATCATGCCTTTTAAAAAAGGGCAGTGCTATACCTCCAGACTTTAGTTCTAATTTTTATTTATTTTTTTAGGACAACACCTTCCCGTGGCTTCCAAAACAAAACACTGTAATTCTAAAACACAAACAAAAAAAACAAAAAAACAAAACAAAAAAACAACCTAAGAATGCTGACGCTACATATTAGGCATCACCTAAACCAGTCATATAAAGATTTCTGTATTTTCTATTTTTCCAACAAAGCCAAACAAAAAGGCCCCTCCCCTGCCTGGACTTTTTTTTGCATTGGCACATGTTCCCTACAGCATTGTCCAGCTTTCCATGCCATTTATATTTCAATAGCTTGCCCAGGAGCCCCTCAAGAGATCACACTTGCTCATCAAAATTTACCTTTCATTGACTTCAATAGAGATTAGCAGTTTGCTATTTTTTTTAATATCTTACGATGGACTTCTGCGCTACTAAAGTAATGAATATATAATCTGTGTCTTGCTGCAAAATCAATGAGTGAACACAACTCCACTCCCTATAGTTCTACAAAATGCTACAACAATCAATTGTGTCTGTGATTCTGCGCAAAGACTATTAACTGGTATAAAATGAGCAATAATAATAACTGTGCAAAAATACTGCTCTATATAGAAAACATGCATGTAAAGTGACTTCAGTGCTCATATAGTGAAGTGACTAATGCATAAAAAAGACTGAATAAAGTGCATAAACGTTGATGAAAAATCTGGTGACTTAAGTGGTGTTAATGTCCCCACTAGGGGATAATAATATCTGTGCAAAATAATGCTCTATAGAGAACTCTTCATTAATAAAGTGACTTCAGTGCTCATAACTAATAAATTAGACGGTGACTGGATAAAGTGCACAAACGTTGATAGAAGATCTGGTGACTTTCGTGGTGTTATGTCCCCACTAGGGGCTCCCAGAACTCTCACCTTCCTGGCACAATAAAAGTGCCTATTAGACTCCTTAGGGTGCAGGTCTCCTTTCCCCTGGATCGATGCTGGTGTTTATGGGTGCCTATCAGTCATCGGCGATGTTCCCTCCATTGCATCGGTTCCATATGAGAAGTAATCAAAAGAGGGGACCCCAATAGTGTAATAAAGTATGACCAGTGGTTTTATTTAAAAATAGTAATGCTTACATAAAAGAAGCGCTGAACAGCAGCGAAAAAACAGCAAAAACACAGCGGCTTCGATCCCCGCTACGTCACTTCCGGTCCGCGTGTGTTGTGTTTCCGGTTACGTCCTACGCGTTACGTCATGTCACATGACTTCCTCAGGGCACCGGATTGGCTGTTGTTACTATGTATTTATATCATTAGGGCCGGAAGTAAACAGATCGCCATTTTGTTGTGGACAGGATGTATGTAATCCCGCGGCCATCTTGCGGAGGATGGTCGCGCTGATAGTGTTTAATAAAGTTTCTTTGTGTACATACAAAGAGGAAAAAAAAGGGGGAAGTGTCAGGATGTTTAAAATGCAGAGAGATGTATGTTATTATGCGAATCCACTATCGCTCAACAACCGGTCATTGTGGTGCATTCAAACAAGCACCTCAAACGGTCTGCATGGTGTAGTCCTATCTACCACTGGGATATCTAGAATCCAAACATAGCATCTGAATCCCGCGCTATGTGGAAAAAAGGTTTAAGATAAAAATACAATGATAGTGGTGATTAAAAACATAAATATAATTAAAATACTAGATAGTTAAAAATACTGAACGATCAAGAGTCCTAGATCCAGGACAACATGCCTATGGCTATGTCTGATAAAACCATTAAAATAATAGAACGAAGGCCCCCTTAAAAGATGGAATCAGACAATAAATATCAACAAACTAAAGGCGCACCGGAAATGATATAGTGGGTTTACAAGAATTGATAAAAAGTTAAAAATCACTTATAAAACAATTTAAATCAAATTCTATATTTAACCCTTCAGGTGCCAATGTCTTAATTCTATGGATCCACTTAGATTCATTCTGGCTGAGTGTTCTAATTTTATGGTCCCCTCTCCATGACCTGTTGTATTTCTCTATACCCCAAAATAATAGCCCCGTAGGGTCTTTATCATGCTTTAATGCAAAATGCTTAGATACATTGTGTTTGGGGCAACCTTTTATGATATTTTCTATGTGTTCTTTGATTCTGGTTTTTAGTGCTCTCTTAGTTCTCCCTACATACTGTAACTTACAGGCGCATTGTAAAATGTAAACTACTCCTTCTGTATGACAATTAATAAAATCTTTTATCGGGTAAGTATTTCCTGTACTGGTTGCTTTAAAATCCTGCTTTTTGCCCTGGAATTTTTTTGCATGTGTACATGCAAAACAGTATTTGCAGGGATAGAATCCTTTGCCATCAAAAAATGTGAATTTATTTTTAGGTGGAGGTTCAACCACATTTTTGGCAACACAACCACAGTAATTGAGCCACAGTAAGCGGTGACTCACAAAGCCAGCATTATTACCTCCTCCTGTGTGCAGAACAGCCTCCACCTCCTTTAAACCCACAGACAACTGTACTGTCGCTGCATTTGGCTTGTTCATGTTCATACAAAACTGTCCTGCCACTGACCAATTTCTACCAAATCATGCCTTTTAAAAAAGGGCAGTGCTATACCTCCAGACTTTAGTTCTAATTTTTATTTATTTTTTTAGGACAACACCTTCCCGTGGCTTCCAAAACAAAACACTGTAATTCTAAAACACAAACAAAAAAAACAAAAAAACAAAACAAAAAAACAACCTAAGAATGCTGACGCTACATATTAGGCATCACCTAAACCAGTCATATAAAGATTTCTGTATTTTCTATTTTTCCAACAAAGCCAAACAAAAAGGCCCCTCCCCTGCCTGGACTTTTTTTTGCATTGGCACATGTTCCCTACAGCATTGTCCAGCTTTCCATGCCATTTATATTTCAATAGCTTGCCCAGGAGCCCCTCAAGAGATCACACTTGCTCATCAAAATTTACCTTTCATTGACTTCAATAGAGATTAGCAGTTTGCTATTTTTTTTAATAGATTTGCTGAACACTTGGTATATCTGTTGCTTTTAAAACTATTGATCATATCCTACACATAAAAGGACGTAGACATAATCTGTTCTCTTTAAAGCTCTCAGCTCGTTTAATTCTGTTTTTCTCTGCCTATATTTTAGAAAAAGTAATGGTTGAGGAGGGTAAACTACAGGCTCATTGTAAATAATTATTCACAACACAAAAATATATTAAACCCACACAAAAAGATAAAACATGAGAAATGTGAGACAAATATTTGTGCGAAGATGTTTGAACTCATCTGGAGAAAATGTACACCAAGAATTAGACAGTCTAAATATTTCTATACCACAGGTAAGAGAGGTTTGGGTCCCCTAACTTTTGTTCTATTACAAAGCTGCAAAAAAGCCTTATTGCTCTTGCATGACTGTTAGGGTTACTCTTTAGGTCAGATTATACAGGTACTTGCAGGAAACATTACCCTTTTGTGGTATCCAGATTCTACAGGTGAAGGTAGAACATTTCCTCCCCAGTCCTTCCCTTGGCTCAGATTTAACTAGGATTCTTCTAAAGCTAAATACTTTAGGCACTCCAGTTGAGGAATTAATAAACACACTTAGGCCCCTTTCACATGGGCTGGAATCATTTTTCTCAGCAGGGGATCTGTTGCCTGCTGAGCTGAGTAGCATGGGCAGATGACACAGCCCGCTCTGCTCTATGGGCAGTTGGATGTAAATGGACCAGCTGTCTGTTTACACCAGACTGCCCTCCGATCCTGCCAGACGGAGAACGTATCCTCTTCCATTTGTTTTTGTCGGATTGGATCAGATTGTAGATGCAGTGGTAGGCGGGTGTAAACAGACAGCCGGTCCATTTACAAGTCCACCACAACATAGAGGAGCCACCATCCACACAAGCCATGCTGACTGGCAGCAGCCAAAGATTGACAAATGTTGTCCAGCATGTCTCTTAGACAGAGGTCAAATGATTGTTGAGCAGGGATGGCCAAAGATTGATCAAAATTCAGATGGTTCTTATTGAACAGGCCAAATTTCTGTCAGTGCACGGCCAGCTTTATTGTGAAACAGATCAATACTTTACTGCCAAAAATAACATATGAAAAGATGTCTGGATGTAAACATATAAGACTTAAAGTTGTAACGAACAAAGAAGCAGAATTTTTAGTTTCTAGGGATGGGCCAAATGACCCCCTGTTTGGTTCGCACCAGAACTTTCGAACATCGGTAAAGTTCAGACCCGAAAAATGAACCCAATTGAACACCAATTGAATTGAACATTGGGACCCGATGTCACTTTTAAAAAATCAAAAGTGCCCATTTTGAAGGCTTATATGCAATTGGGCATACAATGGTTATGGGGGTCTGTGTACTGCCTTGGGGAATATGTATCAATGAAAAAAAAGTTTGTAAAAAATGGTTTAAATTAGCAATGATTTATTAAAGCTTAAAGTGAAAGTATAAAAAGGAAAAATTCCTTTCAATATAGTGCTTGGGGGGTCCCCTTGAGTCCATGTGTAAAGTGGTACATCTGTACTGTGCATAGAAGCTGCTGCAGCAATTGCATTTATAAAGCCCAAAAAAATGACATTTTCCCTGCAAGCTATCTTTATTTTGTAAGCAACAGCTTGGGGAGCCAGTCTGAATGATGATGCCACAAAGTAGTGCATGGGAAACAAGATTAGCGATTTTTTTGGGTAACTTCTGGTGTCTCTACCACAGACTTTGGATTTCTACTTCTGTAATGGGTGTGGAAAAATTGTTCTTTGGGTATCAGTGGTGCCTTCACACCATAACCTTATAGAGGTACTCTTGAAAAAAGCAAGAATTGGACTTGCTGTCAAAAATTGTAATGATATGCACCTGTCAAACAGGTGCGGAAAAATTAGTCTTTGGGTGTTAATTGTGCCCATGAAACCTACACCAAAAAAATTCTTCCAGATGAAAGCAACACCCACAACCAGAGCTTTTTTTTCAGCTGGAACTTGGTGGAACTCAGTTCCACCATCTCTGGCTCAGGCCCTCTGCTCACCATTATCACTTGTAAACACAGGAGTCCGGCTTCTGTGTTTACCAGTGATAGCTTGTCTCCTGAGCAGCTCCCACTGAGTGCAGAATGGGGACAAGGGAGATGCAGGTGCCCGGGGTGCATGGCGGATGCAGACACGGTGTGGTTGAGTTCCTGCACCTATTTTCTGAGAATAAAAGCCCTGCCCACAACACTAGGGAGCCTAGAAGTCCTGCAGAAATTCCACATCCCAAAAACATTTTAATCGGAAACATTGGCATCAGGGGCTTCACAGCTGCTGGTAATCCAGGACTAATTCATTTTGATAAAAGTCAGACGGTCCACAGAGTCTGTCGACAAACGCGTTCTATGATCAGTAACAAAACCTCTAGCAGCACTGAATGCCCATTCAGAAAGCACGCTGGATGCAGAGCAGTCCAGCAGCCCAGCAGCTCAATAGCATACTGGGCAAGTTCTGGCCAGTGGGCTATTCTCATGACCCCGTAAGCCAGTGGATCGTCGGCTGGAAAGCTCTCCATCTCGGTTTTTGCCCCTAGATAATCGTTCACCATGTGATGCAGACGCTGCCGATGTGATGTGGAAGCTGACAGCCCTGGCCGGCGAGGACTAAAAAAAAAAAATTCAGAAATGCTGCCTTCTCCACTGCTCCTCTCTTGATCAACAGAAGCCTCAAAACTACGTTTTCCATGACAATGTAACCTACCCGAGTCAGGAAAAGCGTTCCATAAACTTCTCTTTAAGGTGTCCTCAAGAGATTTCATCTTCTGCACTCTCTGTGGGGACGGGAGGAGTTGAGACTTTCCCCTTATAAACGGTGGTCAAGGAGGGTTGCCAACCAATAGTGATCCGCAAAAGCAATGATTCCTAGACACTGGAAAAACACAATTACTCCTACAATTAAAGAGTGGCTTCACGAAAGTACACAACATTTACACTATGGAAGAAATAAGGGCAACAGCCCACGAAACAACTGAAAAATTTAACAAAACCTGGCAAACCTGGGCCGTCTTCAAATATTCGGAAGAATATGACTCTTGGATACAAAATTAACTTTGACAACGCTTATGCCCCGTACACACGGTCGGATTTTCCGACGGAAAATGTGTGATAGGACCTTGTTTTCGGAAATTCCAACCGTGTGTAGGCTCCATCACACATTTTCCATCGGATTTTCCGACACACAAAGTTTGAGAGCAGGATATAAAATTTGTTGTCGGAAATTCTGATCGTGTGTACACAAATCTGACGGACAAAGTGCCACGCATGCTCAGAATAAATAAAGAGATGAAAGCTATTGGCCACTGCCCTGTTTATAGCCCCGACGTACGTGTTTTACATCACCATGTTCAGAATGATCGGATTTTCCGACAACTTTGTGTGACCGTGTGTATACAAGACAAGTTTGAGCCAACATCCGTCGGAATGTCCAAACAAAGTCCGACCGTGTGTACAGGGCATGAAATTTCTGTTCATTTCCTACTTACCTTCCTTCATCCTCTTTCGATCTTCTTACCTTTTCTATACCACTCTGAATCCTATGTAGCATATACATGCATAGATTGTATAGTGATTAAATAACCTTGAGCTAATAATCAGATAATATAAAACCTAAGATTTAACGTTGACGATAGGTCATGTTTTATTAAGGCTAGAATACCAAGTCTATGAATTGCAATATCAATCTACATCACAGTGATTATTACCCAACAACTACTTTGGTGATTTTATATACTCATTACTAAATTTATATTGCAAATAAATATCTGTACACATGTTATTATCCTCTTGTACAATTGCTATTCTCTTTTCTCTTGCAATAAAAACTTTGATAAAAATTATAATTCTAATTAGTATGCTGGCCTGAATTTATGGGAGGAGCCCAGAGGGTATTTAAGCTGACCACTTCCACTTCCTCTTTGTCAGTTCCAGTGCACGATACTACATGTCACTGGGCAGACTCTTCCCAGCTCCCCTCCTGTTCATGAATCCGTCCATCCGTCCATTCGTTCGACTACACGTCTTGCAGCTTCTCCGTGCCCGGTCTTCGTCTGCGGTTCTCATTTACTGTTGCAGGTAGGGTTCAAACTTTTTTGTTCATACGCAATTTTGCAATTTGTTATGTTTCCTATCCTGCATCCCTTTCGCTCTTAGCTGCCTCTGAGTATTTGTCGGTCATGTACTGTCATCATTCGGCACAGGTTTTGTCGATTCACATGTTCCCTCAGCCTTGCTCGTCATCCCACCCACAAACATATGTTTCATTTGTAGATCAAAGCCACCGAGCCACTATTAGTCGTTGTCCGATTTCACTCGTTACAGGCTTCGTTGCTCATAGGATGAGCAACGAAGTCTATGGGGTTGCCATCCCATCCATTGGGAGATAAGCATGTATTGTTTGTACAGGTTCTGTGGCTGATTGAGGTGGTAATTAGACCCAACTGGTGCCTTCTCTGCACTTGATTAGCATGGGGGGCTGGGTGGTTGGTATGGGTACGGTTTTAGAGTAAGGGGTGGCATACACTCTGCAACCGATTCATATCGGATTCACTTCATACTTTTCATATCAGATACGTTGCATTACCTATAGTCTGATTCGTACCTAGTCGCGTCATCGGCACAACGGTTCGCATCAGATACATCCCGCACCCCACATCCCTGGGACCCCAGAAGACAACTTTTTTAGTTGAAACATGTCGGGTGGACCCCTCACGACTGCCGCTACACGATTTACATGCTATTCCTATCTTCTAAAAATGTGAGTTCGTTTTTTATTGTTAATTTTTAATAAATCCAAGTTTAAACGTTATCACGCTATGTGAGTGTTTTCATCCCTCACATGCAACACGAATCTTTCGCTTGGCTTATGGTGGTACATCCATTAATGAGGAAGCCGTGCTGACTATTTCCCTCCCCCCGTTCTGTGTGGTGATGACATCTGACCAGATAAAACATCTAGACCTGTTGGTCATCAAGCCTTTTTGACCTGTATGGCATATGCTATTTCAGGCCACTACTTCTGGTAAGCCTCCATAGTTTCTGGTGATGGTCCTGGCACTGATTTCAACCTTCCGTGCACCTCTGGTTTCCCAAGGTCCATTTATCTGCCAGGTTGCCGGGTCTAAATAATCCTTCTGCATGTTCAAGAAACACCTGTTTATCATCGCCTAAGCACTGTTATCACAGACTTTTTTGCTTTTTATATTTCATCCATTGTGATATGGACTTTATACACAATATCGTTTCTGATGTTTATTTGAATTGAATACATATATGTATTATTACCTTGTTCACTAACCACTGTTACACATGTTCACGTGGCATCTTTCTTGTTCACACTGAAATGTTTGTTTTGAGGTCACTTAATCTTTATAATTTTTGTATTTATTTACTATATATTCACAGAGCAAATAGCGCCACACTTTGAATTTTTTGTTGCTAAACTCCTTGCAATCACTGCAAAATACGCATCTTAGCATTTACCCATTTTTGCAATCGCTGCAAAACATGCAACTCAGTAGAAGTGCAGCGCTAAGGTTGCAAAAAAAAGGAAGGTGATAAAAGTTATATGTAATATAAACATATAAGTGACATAATACCATAGAATTATATGTGATACAAACATGTAAGTGACATAATAGCACAAACTCCAATCATAAGAAGTGTGAATAAATTATATAGTGTGCTAATGTAGTGACTGCACTATACACTTTTGGGTGTAGTGCAGTCACTACATTAGCACACTATATAATTTATTCACACTTCTTATGATTGGAGTTTGTGCTATTATGTCACTTACATGTTTGCATCACGTATAATTCTATGTTATTATGTCACTTAAATGTTTATATTACATATAACTTTATCACCTTCCTTTTTTTTTGCAACCTTAGCGCTGCACTTATTATACTTTACATACTTAGCTTTTTTGTCTACAGCCGTGCTGGCTGCTGGGTTGCTGAATCACAGCGCAGTATACACTTTTTAATATTCATGCATCTCAGTATAAACTCCTTGCAATCGTTGCAAAACACGCATCTCAGCATTTACCCATTTTTGCAATCACTGCAAAACATGCATCTCAGTATAAACTCCTTGCAATCGTTGCAAAAACACGCATCTCAGCATATACCCATTTGCAATCCCTGCAAACATGCATCTCAACATATACTCCTTGCAATCGCTGCAAGCACACTCAGTGGTGCTCATACAGCCCACTTCATTTTTTAGTGGCACTTAATCGGTCACTCGTCTCCAGTGGCATTCATACGAACCACTCATCGTTTTCGTCTGTCTTTTCTCCCTCAGGTCAGTCGAGTTCAGGTTCCATCCTGTACCAGGCTGGACGTTATTTCCCAGGTTAAAAAAAAAAAAAAAAGAGTAAAGAAATCTTGTTGCACTCATGTCACCCCTACTGCAGATGTTCCCGGGCGACAGAGTTTCATTCCTAACCAGAAAGTGTAGCAAATAATTTTGCGCTACCCCCAATATTAAGCAGCTAACACACCAAATTAGATAAATGGCAAAGAAACAACAAAAACAAAAAGTGTAGCGCTATAGAATAATGGGCTGTAAGCCCAAATGACACCAGAAAATGTAAACAGTGAATAGGAATAAGAAAATATTAGTATTTGTAAAGTGACAATGTTGATAACAACACAAATAATGGTGTCGAAAATAAATCTATATGTAACACACATAAGCAGTGCCAATACTTATGACAACACTGGCAGTGATGCAAAAAACCTCAATATGTATATAGTCCCAGTTTATATATTTAGAGTTGTAGAACTCAACAGTAAGAAGCTCCAATGTGGGAAAACGTGTCTGTCCATAAATTGAAATATGTGACTGTGAGGAAACCACCACCGTGAGAAGAGGAGGCTTACCAGAATGTTTGAACACGCCAGGACATATGTTCTGCGTGTCAAACAAGCTTGTATTGTGGTGGATAAACTCAGGAGATGTCGATTTCCTAGACCGGAGATTCTCTATTCACAATCCAATAGGGACGCGTGGAAAGTAACCTCTCATATAGAACGATACTCAGAAATCCACAGATGTATGTAGAGTGGCAAAGGAGAAAGCAAAAGGGAACAACATAGTGTAATTACGTAAAATGAAGTAAAATTTAATAAAGTTAAGAA
This sequence comes from Lithobates clamitans, assembly GCA_037952925.1. NCBI lineage: Eukaryota > Metazoa > Chordata > Amphibia > Anura > Ranidae > Lithobates > Lithobates clamitans. The sequence continues at coordinate 10,573,259 of JBBGZY010000399.1, read as the reverse complement.
CACTCACATGATTGTAGATAAAAAAGCGCTTGTATAAAATCGATAAACAGCAGTGCAGACCATCCCGACGCGTTTAGTCTCCAAGGACATCGTCTGGGGTTTGTCGTTCCTAACCAGGACCTCGCTACTAGAGCATCAGTCAAGGCCTATTTTATGGGCTTTTCTATCTCATCATTCTGCAGCACCCTTTCACTATACCGTTACTTCACATACATCATTGGACCTGATCTCCGGGCATTAGTTCTGTCACATATGTCTATACATGACACTCTGTTTTCGAAGGGCGACCCTTCACCTCGCAGACAAGGTCGCTTAACAGTAGGCTTGCTGGCAGTGCAAGTGTTAGCAGGTCGAGCACATGTCACCCCCTACAGACCGCAACATTCCTACGTAGGCCGTACCAGACTTCTACTTCTCGCCCCAGTACATCCTGGGGTTCTGGCCTTCAGGTTTGTGCTCGCCACAGACAGGCACCCAAGCTATCGGTTATCTGGCCAGTCACCTCCTGGCCCACCTCGGTCGCCACGCACTCTTCTGAGTTTTCTAAATTTCCACTCTACATAAGTTCTGCACAACAGAACTCTGTCAGCTCCTGTCTATGCCCATCATTCCTTTTTCTGTACTTCTCCCCTTTTTCCTCCTCTCTGAGTTTTCTCTTTACCACTCCGCTCTCTATCCTATGGCTATGACTCCTCTTAAATATGAGAACCCCACCCCCTTTTGTCTTCTGGCCAGAGCCATGTCGCAGGCTGGCAGATAGGACTTCACACCCGCCCCTCTGTTACCCCCCTAATCGGGCTCAGAGCCCGGCTGCCTGCAGTCGCACAGGGGACGGAACATCCCCAAACTCATAGCTGAGCTGCAGGGATATTCCCTTTCCCACTATGGCCAGGAAGGCAGAGCTTTTCAGGCTCCTCTTCCCGCCTCCAGCTGGGCCCAACATGCATCCCTACAATCCATCCACGGGGCCCAGCTGCACTCTTTGGTCTCCCCCTTAGCCGCAACAGTTCAGACGTCCAGACCAGAGTCACACCTTTGAAAGTTCGCCCACCCATGGTCCTCCCTGACCTGGTCATGTATCCCGATGACAGCTTCTCCTTCTGCAGGTACACCAGGCCCTGCACCTATCGTCCTCCCAGCTCATCTTGTCCTGACAAGCGTCGGGGAGGATATATTGGAGGGCAAAGACGTTAATTGGCATCCCTGCTCATCTCATTCCACGACTTAGCTGACAACAAATCATACGCCTGGGGGGATGTCTCAGTGGTTGTCAAGTCGAGAGACCCTAGCCTCAGTCGTAAGCTGTCAGCCACTGAGTTCGCCCTAGCCTTTGGGATGTTCAGAGACGTACTTTGTTCATTGAAAACTAAAAAATACTGCTCTATCCCAAAAATGTTATAAATAACGTGAGAATGAGAGCTGCAACTATAAATGTGAGACACAACCACTTACTAAACAATAAATTAAGAAAAATAGCTGCGCTGCAATTAGTAAAAATGAAAACAAAAAATACATAATTGTGATCAATTATAAAGGTGAAATTGAACATCCACATGCGATGAACTTATAGTGAAAAAACAACATGAAATCTCATGGTTCAAATGAATCAGTTGTATAAAAAAAATGAACAAACATAATCCAATCGTAAAGTGCATAAAGTGAATAGTTCGTAGGGGTAAATAGTCCTTTTGCACAAAGGAGAGTGACAGTCATCCAAAACATGAATGGCATGCAGCTTTATCTTTCAGGAAATAGTGATGACAGAAAGTATCCTCCACCTATAGATACACTGCCCCTTACCGACTCCTCTGATCTCTGTTTAGGAGATCATAAGGGCGGATGGCTGTCAAACCCAGCCTCAGGTATTGCCTTGCACACGGATCCCAATTGGCCTCCCCGACAGGAATCTTCTATGTGGTATATGGATACTCGTTCCCCATGGAATAACAGATAAAAAAAGCTCCCATAGCGTAACACGTTTAAGAACATTTATTAAAAAACAGAATTGCACTTACAATGTTAAAAAAGAAACTTCATTTGGAATCAAATGCCGGCCGGCTCCAGCCTGCTGCCCGTCGCTTCCGGGATCAGCAAGGTTAGTGGTGACGTCAGCACGCCGCTCCTCCCTATGCCGTTTCGTCACACCTGATGCCTTCCAGGGGCACGGGCGGCGTGCTGACTCACCACCTACAACTATCCTGTCAATTCCCCGGAACGCCCCATCTGAGCTCAAGGTGTCCCGTGGCCTTTATCGCCATTTTACAAGAGGGCAAGCGCCCTTCGCTATACCAGCTCTAAGTTCCGGGTGTCCCGCAGCTAAAAGCACCATATTGCAACAGGGAAAAACACCCTTCCCCAACCTAGCTGAGTGGGTTACAGTAATATGTCAATAAAAACATCTATATTATCCAATCGACCTCATGGACAACAACCACGAAATCCTATTAAATACAAAAACTAACTTCCTCATCACTCAATAATTGGATGATGGAAGTTAATAATCTAAAATAATACATAAAACTTAAGTTAACGATGCGAATTGAGGTAATCGTAGCAATCGTGAACTTGAAAGGACTAGAAACATCAAAGCTTTCAGTGTAATAAAAATGCATAAACTGAAGGAAAGGGCACTACTCATGTAATAAAGAGCTATGGCTAATTATTATCAATACCATATACATATGACTTAGATCTCAGATTTACCGAGGGACATATAATGATATACAAAAAAAGGGGAACAAAGAAAATTTAGTGATTCATCCTCCCCTAAAGATCGCATCGCAGTACGGAGTCCCCAAAAAAATTAAAATTATCGGGATATATACCCAAATCATAAATATACTTTATGTTATTCAAAAATTCCCCAAAGGGGATCTACCTAATGGGTACTAAACAATCAGTATATTAATCAAATATGGTGGAAAGGAATGACATTGATCGAATTGGAAAAAATATATACATATTATCCCAAAAAGATTGGAGCAAAAATTGGAATGACATTGATCGTATTGGACAAAAATATATAAACATATTATCCCAAAGAGATTGGAGCAAAAATTGGAAAGCCCTTGAGGTGGGGCCCCTATAGTGGCTTGATATAAATAATCCTCTTAAGGGAGAATAAGAGGTACAACCTCGATTTCCCCCTTCCCAAAAGTAGTTTCCCCATAAGAAGAGTAAGGTAATGGGCCTTATATTCTTGTAACCCTCTAAACCAAATATTTGGTCAGCCATGAGCTCAGAGTGGGTCCAAGATATAATTTCCTAACTATTATCAATGAAGGCATTTACATCAGTGTCAATATTAAGACCATAAGGAGTATAGCAGCGGACTCGATGGATCCATGCCATTTCAAGTCTAGATAGCTCCCTAACCAGTGAACTGCCCCTCCAGTGAGCACTGTTCCTATCAATGCCCAAAAAGAGGGTATTTGCAGGATTGCGATTATGATATAAAGCATAATGCTTAGACAGAGAATGAAATTGGAAACCATTTTTAATGTTGGTGATGTGTTCTCCAAGGCGGACTTGCGTAGGTCTTTTAGTCCTGCCTATATATTGCAGCCCGCACGGGCATTGCAATAAATACACAACGCCCTTTGTGCTACATGTGACAAAGAGCTCTATTTTATGTTCCCTCAATGTGCTGTGTGAAGTGAAAGATTCAGTTTTTCTTTGTTTACATTTATTAAGTGAGCAGATCTGACCCCTGCGACACTGGTGGTAGCCAGAAAGATTCTGGAAAAACTACACCTTTTTTATCGGTGGATCAACCACGTTTGGGGCAATCCTATCCCGAAGGGATGGGACTCCCCTAAATACTATCTGTGGTTTCTTAGGTAGAATAGTTTTAATAACTCTATCGTTTTCTAGTAAATGCCAATGCTTGTGAAAAATATTTTTGATTTGGCGATGTTGTGTGGAAAAGGTGGTAATGAATGGTAGAGAGGGTCCCTTATTATCTTCCCTAGGGGCCTCATTCAACAGGACGGTCCTGTCAATAGTTTCCACCTGTTCCATTACTCTCATTAGAGAGTCTCTATCATATCCCTTTTCTTCCAATCTTCTCGAGATAATTCCAGTTTGCGTTCTATAGTCACTAATATCTGTGCAATTGCGCCTCATTCTAATAAACTGGCTTTTAGGGATTGACTTAAGCCAGGAGTCATGATGACAACTCCCTATAGGAATATAGGTGTTACGATCATTTTTAAAAAAAAACGAGATTGTTTTAAATGTGTCTCCCTCCTTGAAAATGGTCAGGTCAAGGAAATTAATTCCTTTCTTGGCTCACCTCGTGAACAAACCTGATCCCCCTATCATTATCATTGATTAGGGAAAAAAAAATTTCTAACTGGGAGATGGATCCATTCCATAGGAGGAGGACGTCATCAATATACCTGGCCCAAAACTTCAAATGAGGGCTTCGGTCTTGGTAGATAACGCCCTCCCCCATTTGGCCATAAATAAGTTTGCTAGACTGGGGGCATATTTAGCCCCAATAGCTACACCCTGCTGCTGGCGATAATACCGATGATTGAACCAAAAATAGTTATGGCCAGCTGCGTATTCCAGCAGTTCAATGATGTACTCCTGTTGTTGTTTAGGTAAAGATGAAAATTTATTCAAATAATATTTAACTGCGGTTATCCCTAGATGATGTGGGATAATGGTGTACAAGGATGTGACGTCTGCTGTCACTAGCAAAGTGTTGACATTAGGTGTTATTGTAGACAGCAGATTAATCACATGTCTAGTGTCTTTCACATATGAAGGGACTTGATGTACCATTGGTTGAAGGAAGTGGTCTATATACTTGCCCACCTGGGACGTGATGGAATCGATTCCACTCACAATCAGATGTCCCGGGGGGCAAGTAAGACTCTTGTGGATCTTGGGTAAACAATAGAGTATGGGAACTCTCGGTGCTTTAGGTATCAAAAAAGTTTTTTCTTTCTCATTTAAAATACTCATCCGAAACCCTTTTTCTACTAAGGGCAATAGTATTTTCTTATACTCCCTAACAGGATCACCCAGTAGTTGGACATACGTGTCTCTGTCACCCACTATATTCTTCATTTCGTATAGGTATGCCTCTCTATCCAAAACTACACTGCTCCCACCTTTATCTGCTGGGCGGATCACTATGTTTTTTTGTTACACAGTGAATCCAAACCCTTTTCGAGATTCTTATCCATTCGGGGATTAGGATTTTTTATCCGCTCCAAATCTCTAAATACCCTTAATGAGGGGGCCAGAGTTCCGGGGGGTTGAATGTCGAGGCATTAGATAGCCCAGAGTGTTGAAACTGCTGTTTAACTGCCACGCTTTGAATCGTTTGGTTACTTGCAAAATGTCGATGTCCATATAAGTTTGAAATTTATTTAGTTTCTTGGGGGGTGCGAATATTAAACCTTTACTTAGCAGAGCCGTTTCTGCCTCTGTAAGGGCTTGAGAACTTAAATTAAAAATCCCATCACCTCTTACTTCCTTGATTTTTTTTGACTGTGCTCTCCTCCCCTCTCTGGTTCCTCTTTGCTTTCCACGGGTCTTTTTATTCCTTGATTGGGTTTGGGGAAAACCCCAATTCTGTTGCTGATAATTCCCTTCAACTGGCCTGTTAGAATATTCCCTGGATGGTCCTGGTCTAACATGATTAAAATCCCGACTGTTGTTTTCAAAGACCGGGGGTCCATACTCATTGGGGCCCTCCCTGTCTCTCAAAGGAAAGAACTGACTATGTGTATCAACACCATAGTCATAATTACGGTCTTCCTCTCTCTCGGAGTATGAATGGTTACCCCTATGGTGGGCCTGATCATACTGTCTGCCACAGCCCTGATTGTAGTGTGGCGCACCATCAGGGTCCCTCCTATTATGATAATAGTCCCTGCCATAGTTATATTGTGGGCCCTGATGATAAGGGGCACCATAATCATAGTTTCCTTTCGATCTCTGTGACGGTGGTTGGTTTCCCTCCACAGGTCTTTTGGGGTATCCCCCTCTTGCTGGTCCCTTCCCTCTTTGTGGTGACTGGTACGATCCCCGTCTCCCTAGCCTATCAGTTCTGGAGTTATTTAGTGTTTTTTTGGATATTTTCTGTATTTGTTGTGTCATTGGTAAATGCTGTACTGTTAGGGAGGTAGCCCCTAAGGCTTCAGCCCCCTGAGTAATGGCCTCCATTCTGGAGTCTGAGTGGACCACTTGTTTGGCAGCCAATTTTTTTTGCCACTCAAAAATCATACTCGCCTGAAAATCTTCGTAATCCCTATTGCATTTCTTACGTTTCTTAATTTTTTGCTCCCTTTCCTCTTTATCCAAAGTTTTAATTAAGTTGCTAGTCCTTTCCATATATTCCTCGCCAACCTTGTATGGGAGTAGATTGTCTTTCAAGGTCTTTATCTCTAGATCCAATCTGGTTAATTTGCTCTTTTTCCTTGATATTAAAAATTGAAGGAAACTGATCCCGGCATCATTGAAATACCGGAACCATTCCTCCAACTCTGATTCCCTTTTTTGTGGACATACCTCCCACCTCAAACTTCTGGGAACCATTTTCAATTCAATATAGGTTTCTAAAAATGCTACATCCCATTGGGTGTGAATTTCTGAGATGAGTAAATTCTTGAGTCCCATAAATAGTCCACCTAAATCCTTATCATCGTCCTTATATGTTTCAAACACCCCTTCTGTATTGACTGTTTTGGATGCTCTGTATTCAAATATATCCATATTCGTGCAAGAAGAACTCTCACTCAGGAGAGTCAGATTGGTGCATAAAAGTTATTATACAAAGTCAAAATAACTGAATGATATGACTGTGAATACATATAAATATGAGGGATTGCTGCTGTAACCTGGTATCTCAATATGCAAATTCAAAACTAAAAAATACTGCGCTATCCCAAAAATGTTGTAAATAACGGGAGAATGAGTGCTGCAACTATAAATGTGAGACACAACCACTTACTAAGCAATAAATCAAGAAAAATAGCTGCGCTGCAATTAGTAAAAGTGAAAACAAAAAATACATAATTGTGATCAATTATAAAGGTGAAATTGAACATCCACATGCGATGAACTCTTAGTGAAAAAACAACATGAAATCTCATGGTTCAAATGAATCAGTTGTATAAAACAAATGAACAAACATAATCCAATCGTAAAGTGCATAAAGTGAATAGTTCGTAGGGGTAAATAGTCCTTTTGCACAAAGGAGAGTTACAGTCATCCAAAACGTGAATGGCATGCAGCTTTATCTTTCAGGAAATAGTGATGACAGAAAGTATCCTCCACCTATAGATACACTGCCCCTTACCGACTCCTCTGATCTCTGTTTAGGAGATCATACGGGCGGATGGCTGTCAAACCCAGCCTCAGGTATTGCATTGCACACAGATTCCAATTGGCCTCCCGACAGGAATCTTCTATGTGGTATATGGATACTCGTTCCCCATGGAATAACAGATAAAAAAGCTCCCATAGCGTAACACGTTTAAGAATATTTATTAAAAACCAAATTGCACTTACAATGTTAAAAAAGAAACTTCATTTGGAATCAAATGCCGGCCGGCTCCAGTCTGCTGCCCGTTGCTTCTGGGATCAGCGAGGTTAGTGGTGACGTCAGCACGCCGCTCCTCCCTACGCCGTTTCGTACTTTGACGTACTTTGTTCAGCCACCCTCAGGAGGGAGGAGCTGGACTTATACCTTCATGAAGTGACAGATCTTGCTTACAAATATAGAGGTTTTGCCTTCTACGACTACCATCGGTCGTTTTCAGCCAAAGCAGCAGCGAGACTTGCCCAGTTCCAGATCAGCTCTGACTGGAGCCTCACAGACACGGAACTCTTTTGTCGCCACATCATCCACAAAGCTGACATTTTCATCCAGTCCCTCACTTGAACCTGTCACACCAGGCCCAGTGTCACAGGGTTATCCATTATGCGGACGATTTTCTGCTCATCAAACACCTGGAGATACCCCCCGGTAGATCTAGGCAATCTAAGAGAGGTCTTCAACAATTTCTCAATGAACACATAGTGGAAGGCCCAACACACTTAAGTTTCTCAGGCATCGTCCTGGATACGCACGCCATGCAGCCTAGCCTGCCTTCTGACAAATTAGCTCGTGTTAGGTCGGTCATTCAGGAGTTTACCCGGTCACAGGAGTGTACTAAAAGACAGCTGCAGTCCTTGATAGGGATGCTCAATTTCACTATGAGAACTATTCCTCAGGGGTGGTCGTTCATCTCACGGCTCTTAGTCTTTCTTGCTCAAGTGCAGGACTCGACCAAGTCCTCAGAATAGACCCAGCAGCAATAGCAGACTTGGCTATGTGGGACGAGTTCCTCTTCAACTGGAACGGCATATCAATGTTTTTCCCTCAGTATCAGATTTCTGCTTTCCCTCGATCTTTGTCATTGTTCGAGCTGTACCCCATTGTGGCAGCAGCCCAAGTCTGGGGCCACACATGGACAGGTCAGACAGAGCTCTTCACCACAGACAACCAGGCTACAGCTGACATCATTAATAAGGGTAGATCCAAGTCGCTCCTAATCATGTCCTTCCTGCGCAGGCTGCTGCAATTATTACTACATCACCAAATTTAACAGTTACTGTGAGCATATCTCTGGCAAGTGCAATGCCGCAGCAGATGCACTGTCCCGCTTCAATTTTGTCTCATTCTTCCAGCAGGAACCCGGATCCAACCCATCATCCACTCCTATCCCACCTTGGTCCCAACTAACAATGGATTGAAGCCACACCTTGCCAAGGCTCATCAACCACTCACTGTCTAGCAACACACTAAAGGCTTATCGCACGGCCTGGAACACCTACCATAGGTTCCTTGCCACTTGTCCTGGAACCACAGCAGATGACGTCACTCATGTCCTAGCCTTTATATCTTATTGCTACACACAGCTGGATCTCGCTCATATCACTATCAGGCTCTAACTGGCCGGTATCCAAGCCACTATGTCCTTCATCTTAAGGTCTCCAAAATGCAACAAACCGGACTCGGAGTGGATATCAACTTCTTTCGAACCAGCAACGCCTGGTGCCCAGCAACTATCTTTTGACCGTCTGCTCTTTCACCTACCCAGCCAGCCAATCTCCAGCCCATTACTGCCTTTTCCAGTCAACCCCCAGAGTGGCAGTCAGTTTATTAAACATGTTGGGGTCCTACTGGTCAACTTAGGCCTAGACCCCGGGCGGTATTCTGGACATTCCTTTGGATCGGCACAGCCTCAGCCACATCTCAGCACGGAGTACCAGACCATGTGACCAAGAAGCTAGGCAGGTGAAAGCCTGCCTGCTTTACCAGATATATATTCCAAACCCTCAAGATGGCCCTTTCTCCAAGCTCAATCAATGAGGTTAGAGGCAATAAAGATACTTCCCTACCTGGTTATTTTTGGCCCCTTTTCTTGCCATACCTACCAGACGACCAAAAGCCACACCTCAGGTCTATTTATGTTGTGAGTCTTGTCGCGTGTTTAAGTGATCCACATTTGTCTCAGTCTTAGGGCCACGACATTATATATATACACACATACACACACACACCAATACAGGGGCGGATCGGGGGGCAACGGGGCAATTGCCACCCCCGAGAAATTTGTTGTGGGCCGGGCGGGTGAGAGAGCGGGTGGATGAGGGAGCTGGCGGCTCCTCGAGCAGATGACGGAGGGGGCGGATGAGGGAGAGGGCAGCTCCCCGAGCAGATGAGGGAGTGGGCAGATGAGGGAGCAGGCGGCTCCCCGAGCAGATGAGAGAGCGGGCGGCTCCGCGGGAGAACCGGGCGGCTTGGTTTGTGGGTGGGCGTGTGGCTCACTGTGTGGGCAGGTGAGAGCAGGCTAGGTGTGAGTATGGAGCGGCTGGCCAATCAGCGAGCCGGCGTGCAGGGGAGCAGAGAGATGACATCATCTCTCACTGCCCTGCATCCCTGCAGTAACTTCTGCCCTCACTGTTCAGGCAGTGTGGGCAGCAGAGAGATTACATTATCTCTCTGCTGCCTGATGTGGGACAAAGAAGCAAGAGGCAAGAAAAACACCACCTTAGCAGCTACGTGACAGGTGACGTGGCAAGTGACAATCCTCAATGTGTGGCAAGTGACAATCCGCATCTGGTGGCAGGTAACACGACAATCTGCAATGTGTGGCAGGTGACGTGGCAAGTGACAATGTGCAAGGTGTGGCAGGTGACATGGCAAGTGACAATCCGCATCTGGTGGCAGGTGACGTGGCAAGTGAAAATCCGCAACATGTGGCAGGTGACAATCTGCATCTGGTGGCAGGCAAGTGACAATCCGCAATGTGTGGCAGGTGACGTGGCAAGTGACAATCCGCATCTGGTGGCAGGTGACGTGGCAAGTGACAATCTGCAATGTGTGGCCGGTGACGTGGCAAGTGACAATCTGCAACGTGTGGCAGGTGACGTGGCAAGTGACAATCTGCAACGTGTGGCAGGTGACGTGGCAAGCGACAATCTGCAACGTGTGGCAGGTGACGTGGCAAGTGACAATCTGCAATGTGTGGCAGGTGACGTGGCAAGTCACAATCTGCAATGTGTGGCAGGTGACAATCTGCATCTGGTGGCAGGTGACGTGGCAAGTGACAATCTGCAATGTGTGGCCGGTGACATGGCAAGCCACAATCCGCATCTGGTGGCAGGCAAGTGACAATCTGCAACATGTGGCAGGTGACGTGGCAAGTGATAATCCGCAATGTGTGGCAGGCGACGGTGGCAAGTGACACGCTCAGGGCTCCCACTGACTCTACATTATGGCGAGTTGAACCATTAAATTTTATATTACAGTATATTAATAGAAATAACAACCATGGTGCTGGGATAATTGAAGCGCCAACACCAGCCATTTCCTCGATAAATTGCCCACAAAAAAACCGTATTTTCTGGCAGTGCCCCTCCTGAAATTAGACTCTGGATCCGCCCCTGCACCAATAGTGATCCTTTTCCTTTAGGCCACATATTCTTGGGTCCTTTCACAGGCTTTGAAGCATGAGGGAGTCCATGCACCGCAAATTTGCGGAGGCATGAGAAGCAGACTCCTCGGGGTCACTGAGGATTATAGTATCTGCATACTCCCAATGGTTCTGTGGATAGAAAACCATCTCTTAATGTTTTACATATAGATCTTCCTCTGCTTCAATGGCTCCGAAACAGCTAGAATCCCTAGAATATCTCTCTCTCTCTCGTGTTCTGTGGCATAGGAACAGTGGTGTCTGCATAAAGTGGGCCTTAAGAGGAAAGGAAGTCCTCCTCTTCGTCCCGCTGCTCTGCCTCGAGTGCCCTGTCCATAATGCCACACAGAGTCTGCTTCAGCAGGAAGACAACAGGGATTGTGTCACTAATGCATGCATTGTCATGGCTCACCATCTTTACGGCCTCCTAAAAAGGGTGACAGTACAGTGCATGCATCCTTTATGACCAGCCATTGGCATGGGGAAAAAAAAGCAAAGCCGGCCTGCAGCATTGCCAAAGTCGAAATTCCACCTGGTGGGCATGTCACAAATCAGGTGGTTTACAGGCAGGTTGAATTCCTACTGAATTTCAGCCAACCGAGCACTGGCTAAAATGGCTACACACTCTTCTGGCCTGCTTTAGCAGATCTTCCAACCCTGGGTGCCTCTTTAGGAAATGCTGCACTACTAAACTGAGGACATGTGCCAGGCATGGCACATGTGTCAACTTTCCCTGTCTAAGGGCAAACAGGAGGTTTGTGCCATTATCACACACCACCATTCCTGGCTCCAGCTGGCGTGGCGTGAACCACCTCTGGGTCTGTCCCTGCAGAGCTGCAAGAATCTCTGCTCCAGTGTGGTTCCTGTCCCCTAGACACACCAGCTGAAGCACTGCATGGTACCTTTTAGCCTTACTCATTGAATAGCCCTTTGAACACTTAGGGGGTACTTGAGGTTCACAGAACAATTAAGAAGAGGAGGGCATGGAGGAGGAGGTAAAGCTGAGGAATGTGGCATCATCACCAGCTGTATAGAGACGTGGGGGCACAACAAGCTGCAGCACTGAGCCATGTCCTGCATCCTTCTGACATGCAAGCAGAGTTACCCAGTGTGCTGTGAACAAAATATATCGTCCCTCCCCATGCTTGCTGGAATACGTGTCAGCAGTTATATGGACTTTGCGGCTGACTGCCTTGCCCAACGATGCCACAACATTGCCTTCCACGTGATGGTAGAGACAGGGAATGGCCTTATGTGAAAAGAAATAGCGACTGGAAACCTGCCATTGTGGTACAGCACATTCTGCAAATTCATGGAAGGGGGCAGAATCCACCAGGTGGAAAGGCAGAAGTTGTAGAGCCAGCAGCTTTGACAAGCTTGCATTTAGACGCTGGGCATGTGGGTGGCAGGGACTGTATTTTTTTTATCCGCTGCAGCAGATAGGATAGAGAAATTTGTTGGCTATAGTCTACAGCTGGTGGTGTGCTGCAAGGACCTGGGACACCATGCGCTATACCATCATCCCTGTCAGTGGAGGCTGCTGAGAGGTCATGAGGTATAGCAGGGACAGACTGAGGTAAGTAAGGAGAAGGGACAGATTTGTGCCCCTTTTGTGTGGCTTTTAGGTGCTCTTGCCAACGGGCTGAGTGATGGGAGGTTAAATGTCTTGTCAAGCATGTGGTACCCAAATGGTTGGTATTTTTGCCACGCTTGAGACAAGACATGAGTTTGCAAATAGCAACAGTGCGATAGGCTGCACATGTACTAAAAAAGGCCCAGACAGCTGAGCTGTGGAAAGTGGGCCAGGAGATAACAGCTGCACAATGTGATGGAATGGGATGGCTGCTCTCTACGCTTCCACGATGGCTGCCTCATTGGGGTTGTGCCTCACCCTCACTTTCCTCCTCTGCGCAATTTGGCACACAAGTTTAGTCAGTGACCTCATCATCTCTTCCATCCTCATTACCACTGGAGACAACTTGGCAATACGCTGAGGCTGGAGGAACATAACTGCCAATTTGTGTACCAGTGTTCTCCCTTCTCTGTAGGCTCATGTTCCTGCCTTCCTCAACCTCAACCTCAGAAACAACATCTGAATCAAGAAATGGCATTGTCAAGGAGCAAGTGGCTGATGCTGTGTTTAAATAACTCCACTGACTCCTTCATGCCTGATGCTGGGGCTATGGCAGGAATAGCTGTGGACAAGGAGGCAGGTTTTGCCACTGCGCACTACTCTCTGCTTGGGTGACGGAGGATGAGGACAGTTTAGTAAGCCAGTCCACCACCTCGTCTGCATGCTGGGGCTGGATAGCATGGGCAACATCACTAAACAGAGCAAATGATGCCCTGCCTGAGAAATGACCATGTCCACGTTTACCTGAGGACACATACGCTGCTGGCCCCCTTACAGTGCCATGGGAACGTCTACCTCTCCTTGCTGTCCCCCTAGACATGATGGGGGGAGCTTATTAACAAAATGTAATAAAGTTGTGTAAATGTTTATGTGGTTGTACTTTAATCAATAGAAAGTGGTGTTTGATGCACTTTAATTCAGGACACAGACACACTCCATGGATACACTATAATATACTGCGTCAAACTTTCAGTAAACGCACAAAGTTATATGGCGTTAAACTTGCAGTAACGCAATGAAATATACAGCGTTAAACTTGCAGTAACGCACAGAAAAAAACGGTGTTAAATGTTCTCTACACTCACACTGACTGAACTATCCCTACATTCACACTAATTTAAAGCTGAATGGTGGTAGTACTACACTCACACTGAACTATCCCTAGATGCACACTAAACTGATATTCTACTGACAATAGAATCAGAATAGCACACTAACTGTTCTATCTCTCTCCACGCCGCTATCACACTACAAATGGCCGCTATAGAAAGAATACTTTTATATTGTGGGGCGGGATTAAGAGCAATGAGCCATGATTAGATACAGTCATCATGGCAGCGTCCAATGACAGTGCTCTGTGCTCTGATCGGGCGAAGCTTTCATTGCCTCAGCCAATCAGGGCTTACAATGCACTGTGCGGCGGCGCAGTGCATTGTGGTAATTCGGCAGGCCACACAAACGTTCGAACGACCCTACAATTCAGTTGTTCGAAGAACTTCTGAACAGCCAATGTTCAGCCCGAACTCATGCTCAGTCCAAACTGTTCGCCCATCCTTAGTAGTTACCATTTAACTAAACCTAACTCAATATTTGCATGGAAGCAATACCTGTTCCTAACATAAGTTGTAGGTAAAGGAACTTCCCACGAAGTGGCGTTTACAGGAAACTATGCAACTGTTCCCCTCATAGGATTTGGGCAAATGGGACTTCTTAATAAAATTTCTGATAAAGGAGCAGGGAATATGACTCACTGGCTTTATGAACTTGTGCATCACCATGTCTGCTTACTGTGGTGATGGTGATCTTTGAAACAGTTTCCTCTAGAATTATATATCACTCTCCTGAGAGGTTTATTATGTCACTTAAATCTCTGTTCTAATGTTTCAGATGTGTCTCTGACAGAGTGTACAATTGGTCCAAGATGACACTGTTTGTCATGTAAGGCCGCATACATTGTACTCCTGTATTCTTCAGGAAGTAACCATTGCCAATCTACTTTAAGATCATCAACAGGGGCCCTTCTGTAAATCAGGATAATGCAGAGTTGTAGCCGATTCCACTATGGATCCACTTGGCAACCTCTTGAGATTCTGTCAGCAGAAGCAGTTTGTAACGTTCAAGAGCTTTTAGGGTTAGGCAGAAAATTGAAGTTAGGTATATAGGGGGGGGTGGTAGTTGCGCTGTGATGGGGAAAGGGTAGGGGAGGGGGGGGGGACTATACTAGACTAGAGTGTATGTGACACATATGCCAAGTGACCCAAAAAAAGGGGGTCTATAACACACAAAATGACAGTAGCCCACTGACTAGTGCCTGTGATAAACGATTAGAATAACCACTAAATGAGTGTATAACATAAAGGGAATAGAATGGCATCCAAATAAATAATGCACATAATAAAAATGCAAACAAGCCAATGAGATAATAACGAATGGTGAACAATAGGTGAATACAATATTAAGTGCATGGGTGAATAGAGTAATATAAATAGATCCAATTAATAAACATGATAAAAAACTTGAAGCATGTGAAAAAATACAAAATGAAAATATATAAAAATATATATAAAAGAACAGTCCCGCCACCAAAGTGACACTTCTGAGTTAAAATCCAAAACCACAACAATGGATGTGTCAGGGGTAGAGGGGTGATCTGCAATGGGGGCACCTCAGTGTGCACAGGCCCCTTACCTTACAGCTGCAAGGTATACAGCATAAGTATTAACGCGCCCAGAGGGTGATGGAATCCAGGAAATTGCAGCAGATGGTATAGCTCACAAATATAGTGGTATCATATGTGAAGAAATAAAGATGAACAGCATATGGTGTGATACCGTTTGAGAAATAGAAACAGGCAGGCTGAGGGAGGGGGGAAGGGGGAGTTGCACTCACTTGTGACAGATGAGCGCAAGCCTCAAACCACGAGTGCCGAACTCGTATAATCCAAAACGCTGGCCAAAGGACCCTCTACCATCTCACTCCTCCTATGGCTCACCGCCCGTCATACGTCATATAGGCAGTGTGGTATCAAGACAAAAAAAACTCATATAGCGTAATCCCGTATAAAACACTTTTATTAACATAAATAAGATCGCTAAAAACTTACAAAAGGTGACAGCTGGGGGGTAAAAAATTCCACGAGCACCGTGCTCGTAACATCAGCTGTTGTGTAGGCAACGTCCCGACAGCTGATGTTACGAGCACAGCGCTCGTGGAATTTTTTACCCCCCAGCTGTCACCTTTTGTAAGTTTTTAGCGATCTTATTTATGTTAATAAAAGTGTTTTATACGGGATTACGCTATATGCGGTTTTTTTGTCTTGATACCACACTGCCTATGTAGGTTATTCTAATCGTTTATCACAGGCACTAGTCAGTGGGCTACTGTCATTTTGTGTGTTATAGACCCCCTTTTTTTGGGTCACTTGGCATATGTGTCACATACACTCTAGTCTAGTATAGTCCCCCCCCCCTCCCCTACCCTTTCCCCATCACAGCGCAACTACCACCCCCCCCTATATACCTAGTTTTGTTTTGTCTGTTTGGAGCAGTACTATAGGTGTTGCAGCAGTGTCCCCTTGTTAGTTTAGGAGTCCGTCAGCAGCGCAGAGTTTCTCTTTTGTTTTCAGAAAATTGAGGTTGTTGTCTCTCATTGTCTCTGATCTCTTCATAGGTTCTTTCAGCTATGGATGGAAAGACCTTCATCTTTCACTTACAGTCAGGTCCATAAATATTGGGACATTAACACACTTGTAATCTTTTTGGCTCTATACACCACCACAATGGATTTGAAATGAAACGAACAAGATGTGCTTTAACTGCAGACTTTCAGCTTTAATGTGAGGGTATTTACATCCAAATCAGGTGAATGGTGTAGGAATTACAACAGTTTGTATATGTGCCTCCCACTTTTTAAAGGGACCAAAAGTAAAATGGGACAGATTAACAATCATCCATC
Source organism: Lithobates clamitans (assembly GCA_037952925.1). Classification (NCBI taxonomy): domain Eukaryota; kingdom Metazoa; phylum Chordata; class Amphibia; order Anura; family Ranidae; genus Lithobates; species Lithobates clamitans. The sequence continues at coordinate 10,556,690 of JBBGZY010000399.1, read as the reverse complement.
AAACTTTCACTTTTTAATACTTGGTTGCAAATCCTTTGCAGTCAATTACAGCCTGAAGTCTGGAAAGCATAGACATTACCAGACGCTGGTGATGCTCTGCCAGTCCTCTACTGCAACTGTCTTCAGTTCCTGCTTGTTCTTGGGGCATTTTCCCTTCAGTTTTGTCGTCAGCAAGTGAAATGCATGCTCATTCAGATTCAGGTCAGGTGATTGACTTGGCTATTGTGTAACAGTCCACTTCTTTCCCTTAAAAAACTCTTTGGTTGCTTTTGCAGTATGCTTCGGGTCATTGTCCATCTGCACTGTGAAGCGCCGTCCAATGAGTTCTGAAGCATTTTGCTGAATATGAGCAGATAATATTGCCGAAATATTTCAGAATTCATCCTGCTGCTTTTGCAAACAGTCACATCATCAATAAATATAAGAGAACCAGTTCCATTGACAGCCATACATGCCCACTCCATGACACTACCACCACCATGCTTCACTGATGAGGTGGTATGCTTTGGATCATGAGTAGTTCCTTTCCTTCTCCATACTCTTTTCTTCCTGTCACTCTGGTACAAGTTGATCTTGGTCTCATCTGTCCATAGGATGTTGTTCCAGAACTGTGAAGGCTTTTTTAGATGTTGTTTGGCAAACTCTAATCTGGCCTTCCTGTTTTTGAGGCTCACCAGTGGTTTACATCTTGTGGTGAACCCTCTGTATTCACTCTGGGGAAGTCTTCTCTTGATTGTTGACTTTGACACACATACACCTACCTCCTGGAGAATGTTCTTGATCTGGCCAACTGTTGTGAAGGGTGTTTTCTTCACCAGGGAAAGAATTCTTCGGTCATCCACCACAGTTGTTTTCAGTGGTCTTCCGGGTCTTTTGGTGTTGCTGAGCTCACCGATGCGTTCCAAACAGTTGATTTGGCCACACCTAATGTTTTTGCCATCTCTCTGATGGGTTTTGTTTTGGTTTTTTTTCAGCCTAATGATGGCTTGCTTCACTAATAGTGACAGCTCTTTGGATCTCATATTGAGAGTTGACAGCAACAAATTCCAAATGCAAATAGCACACTTGAAATGAACTCTGGACCTTTTATCGGCTCCTTGTAAAGGGGATAATGAGGGAATAACACACCTGGTCATGGAACAGCTGAGCAGCCAATTGTCCCATTACTTTCGGTCCCTTAAAAAGTGGGAGGCACATATATAAACTGTTGTAATTCCTACACCGTTCACCTGATTTGGATGTAAATACCCTCAAATTAAAGCTGAAAGTCTGCAGTTAAAGCACATCTTGTTTGTTTTATTTCAAATCCATTGTGGTGCTGTATAGAGCCAAAAAGATTAGAATTGTGGCGATGTCCCAATATTTATGGACCTGACTGTATGTCAAGTTGCAGTAGAGCTTGAGGACTTCAATAGCAGTATGGTCTCAGCTCCTGTTGTCCTTTAAACTCAATACTCAGTTCTCTGACATAAGGCTTGCTTTCGCTCCAGTGTCAGTCAAGTAAACTATTCCTCTGAAGCAGCATTGGATTGTCTTCTGGAAACTCTGCCAAGTCCTTCCTGTAAATGTAGTTCATTTGGCCAAGCAGGATTAGCATAGGCTAAGGCAGGGACATGAAGGCCTGTTTATATTGGTCAGACCACTCTTCTTGTATAAGCTATCAAGACTTCCCAGGTCCTTTAACGTGGTTTAGCTTGGTTCGTCGGACGACTTTAGAACGTGTTCCTCTCCCTCTTTTCTTCTTTTTCCTCTTTATCATTCCTAAAAAGATTAGTAAAGGGTTGTGCTATCTTAATGAAGCCCACTAAAAACCTTGGATAATAGAACTCCAGAACAACCTCAACCCGGCCACACTCCTGAGTCTTGTCCAAGTGGCTTCAGCTTCCAACTTCTTGAGGTCCATAGCTACTTCCTAAACAGATACTACATGCTCCAGGTAGGGACCAGAGAGCCGGCAGAATGGGTACTTACAAATAAGGTTTCAGTTCCTCTTCTTGCAGTTGTCTCAACACTTTCTCTTTGCTCATGGTCCTCCAGATTTTTTTTTTTAAAGACGATCATGTCATCTGTGTACACTTTTATCAAGTTCACATCACCCACAGTTTGCTCCATCAGTCTCTGGAAACTCAGAGGCGCCAGACAACCCTTGAGGCATTTTTTTCTCAAATAGAAACCTGGTGGGCATATAAAGGTGATCCTCTCTTTGTCTTCTAGATAAAAAGGTATCTGATGATATCCACTCTTCAAATCTAATATACAGAACTACCAGGCTCCTGTCAAACCCTGAAGTGCATAGTCTATTTGTGAAGTGGAAGAGGTTTTCTCTTCTTATAGGTCTGTCTTTAATACAACAAAATGTCCTGGCTGATTCCAACTTAATCTCACTGAGGCACAAGGGCCGGACACTTCCCCCAGTTATAACACTCTCTCTGTCTTCTTCAGATGCCACAGTCTCCCTGCCTCCACTGCTTTGGCCTTCCACTTATGAACTAGGTAAATCATGGCTAAACCTCTTACAGAAGATACATCAGACATTAATGTTTCTCTGCCTGTGCTAAATATAAAATGTAATAAAAATATTGAGTAAAGAATGAAATACATTAATGACTATGCTGATTGGAATATTAGTGTACTAGATTAAAATAAAAAATACTTATGGATTAGGGATGAACATAGTGTGTTCGGTCGTTCGCTGAATTACGAACGATATGGGCGGTTCACGCCAAATTCGAATGGTGCGTCACGGCCCATAATTCACTGCGGCATCGCAGTGCATTGCTGGCTGATGATTGGCCAAGCATGCACTATGACCCGCATGCTTGGCCAATCACAGCGCTGTGTATACAGAGAGCTGTAATTGGCCAATGCCAAGGAGGTTTGGCCAATTATGGCTCAGGGGGTTTAGTACACGCCCCACACTATATAAGGCCTCCTGCACGTCAGCCCTGTGTAGTGTGTTCCGGCTTGAGAGAGAGACAGAGAGAGAGAGAGAGAGAGAGAGAGAGAGACACACACACACACACACATTATATATATATATATATATATACACACATATACACATACACACACATCCCAGTTTTGTGCAGCTCACTGCAGGCCAATAGTATGTCTGGAAGGCCAACAAGTGCTGGTTGTGGACACGGTGCATCCTCATCAGCATGTGGCTGTGGGACACGCTTGGCCTTTTTTTTCGGCAGCTGGCCGTGTTGAGCTGCAACATGCGGAAGACTTGGTCGAGTGGATGACCAAGCCGTCCTCATCCTCTCTCACCCAGTCTCAGGGTACTTTGTCTGGCAAAGCAGCTGCCAACACGGCCTCTTCCCTTGGCTCAATGGCATCAGTGACTTCTTCCCTAGCCCCACCATGTCCTCCTGATGAGTCCCTCAAACTGCTTAACCACAGCGTTGGGTACATGCTTCAGGAGGATGCCCAGCGTTTTGAAGGCTCCGATGATGGTACTCAGCTAGAGGAAGGCAGTAATGTGAGCCCAGATAGAGGGGGTGCCCAAGAAAGACAGCAATCTGGCAGTCATGTTCCCCCTGCTGCAGCATACTGCCAGGTTTGCTCCAGTGATAAGGAGGGAGGGGATGATGAGGTCACTGACTCCACGATGGTGCGAGAGAGAGGAGGAGGAGAGAGGAGGAGGAATATCACCAACGAGGCAGGATGCCCTCCAGGGGCCAGCCTAAGGGCAGCACACTGACTGCATCACACCCCAAAGTTCCGCATGTGCAGGGCGCTGCAGTCTCTGCGCGTTATTCAAAAAGTTCTTTGGTGTGGGCCTTTTTTGAGACGAGTGCATCAGATCGCACTGCTGCTATTTGCAACATATGTCTCAAGCGTATCTCGCGTGGCCAAAACATCTCCCGCTTGGGCACCACATGCTTGACCAGACATATGTTGACCTGCCATGCAGTTCGTTGGCAAGCGTATCTAAAAGACCCACACCAAAGAACAAAGAGGACCTCTCCTTGCTCCTCATTAGCTGAGATCTCCAACCCCACTATACCTTCAGTCCTCTCTGAGACCTGCACTGAGAGAAATGAAGGTGTAGAATTAGGTGTGTCACAGCCAAGTACTTGTGGGCAATCCGCTTTCGGTACACCGACGTCAGATTGTACCAGGCAAATTTCCCTGCCCCAGCTGCTGCACCGCCGAAAGAAGTTCACTCCCAGCCATCCACATGCCCAGCGGTTGAATGCTAGCTTGGCAAAATTGCTAGCACTTCAACTGCTGCCTTTTCAGTTGGTAGACTCTGCCCCCTTCCGTGAGTTTGTGGAATGTGCGGTTCCTCAGTGGCAGGTACCCAAACGCCAGTTTTTTTCACGGAAGGCGATTCCGGCTCTCCACCGGCATGTGGATGGCAATGTCCATGCCTCGCTGGACAGGGCAGTCAGCGGTAAGGTGCATATTACTGCTGACTCATGGTCCAGCAGGCATGGACAGGGACGTTACTTAAGTTTCACGGCGCATTGGGTGACTCTGCTGGCAGCTGGGAAGGATGCAGGACAAGGTGCAGTAGTGTTGGAGGTTGTTCCGCCACCACGTCTCCAAAATGCCAGTACTGGTGATTCTGACACACCTCTCTCCTCCACCCCCTCCTTCTTCCTCCTCCATGGCCTCTTCCTGTGCTTTGTCCTTGGAACCAGCGGTGCTCCGTAGGCAGTCAAGGGGCTACGCAAGTACGCAGGCCAAAAGATGCCATGCGGTGCTTAAGCTGGTGTGCTTGGGGGACAGGAGCCACACTGGGGCAGAGATTCTGTGAGCTCTGCAGGTTCAGAGGTGGTTGACGCCATGACAACTTAAGGCAGGAATGGTGGTTTGTGACAATGGCACCAACCTCCTCTCCGCCTTCCGACAGGGACAACTGATCCATGTGCCCTGTTTGGCTCACATCCTTAACTTGGTGGTGCAGCGGTTCTTGGGCAGGTACCCGGGCTTACAGGATGTCCTGAGGCAGGCCAGGAAAGTCTGTGTGCATTTCCGCCGGCCATATAATGCCAGTGCTCGGCTGGCAGACCTCCAAAAAGGAATTTAACCTGCCCAAGAACCGCCTAATCTGTGACATGCCCACCAGGTGGAACTCAACGTTGGCCATGCTGCAGCAGCTGCACACGCAGCAGAGGGCCATCAATGAGTACCTGTGCGACTATGGCACCAGGAGATGGGGAGCTTGTATTTTTTCCCCACGCCAGTGGGCCTTGATCAGGGATACATGCACTGTCTTGTCACCATTTGAGGAGGCCACGAGGATGTGAGCAGTGACAGTGCATGCATCAGTGACACTGTCCCCCTTGACCTGTTGGAGCACACGCTGCGTGGAATAATGGACAGGGCACTTGAGGCAGGAAGAGGAGGACTTCCTTAGCTCTCAAGGGGAGAAGGACAAGGACGAGAAGGATGACAAGGACAAGGACAAGGACAAGGAGAAGAAGGAGGAGAAGGAGAAGAAGGAGGAGGTGCCTGGCACTAAGCATCAGCAGCAGTCTTTAAGGGATCATTTACAGTCCCAAGAAACCCATGGACTTGTACGTGGCTGGGAGGAGGTGGCTGTGGATCATGTCATCCTTAGTGACCCAGAGGACTCCGGACCGAATGCCTCAGCAAACCTACGCTGCATGGCCTCCCTGATCCTGCAAAGCCTGCGTAAGGATCCTCATATTCGTGGTATCAAGGAGAAGCAATATTGGCTGGCAACCCTCCTTGATCCACGTTACAAGGGTAAGGTTTCGGACCTTATCTTGCCATCGCAGAGGGAGCTGAGGATGAAAAATCTTCGGGAGGCCTTGCAGAAAGGTCTGTGCAACGCGTTCCTAGAGACTGGAGGTTACAAACTCCTGTTCCTGGACAACGTGTTGCTGAGGCTTCAGTCAGTCAAAGAAGGAGCCGTGGAGAAGGTTGTCATCTGACTGATGTGTTCAGACAATTTTTTAGTCCGCAGCCCCAAGGTATGATCGGTTCCAGCAACCATCGCCAGCGTCTGTTTTACATGGTGCAGGAATACCTAGGGGCAAGATCTGACTTGGACACCTTTCCCACCGAAAATCTTCTGGGTTACTGGGTCTTGAGGATGGATCACTGGCCAGAGCTTGCACAGTATGCAATTGAGCTACTGGCCTGTCTTGCATCCAGTGTTCTTTCGGAACGCATATTCAGTGCTGCTGGAGGCTTTGTAACCGTTCACAGGGTGCGTCTGTCCACCGACTCGGTCGATCGACTGACCTTCAAAAAAATGAATCAGTCTTGGATCACCACCAGCTACCAAGCACCTGATGCTGATGTAACCGAACAATTTTTTTGGAAACATCAGATCCCTTCAAGACTGCCTATGCTGATGCTGAGTGACTATCCTGTTGTGCTGAGTGATTATCCTCTTCCTCCTCAATGATCATGCTGATAGCTTGTAAGAACATTTTTGGTTCTGGGCGCCGCCACCAGTGGCTAAGGCCCAATTTTTCAGCCCCTGTTTAACAGGGGTATGCAATTACAATTTTTGGTGCAATCTTTTGCAGGAGGGTTCGTTGCTGCGCTCAACTAGAGTATCTGTGAGGGGTTGCAGTGTTATGGCACCAGCACCAGTGCCTAAGGCCCAATTTTTCTGCCCCTGTTTAACAGGGACATGTAATTACAATTCTTGATCTAATATTTCACAGCAGGGCCCATTTCTGCACCCACCAAGAGTAACTGTGAGGACTTACAGTGTTGTGGCACCAGCACCACCACCATCATCAAAGGCCCAATTTTTCTGCCCCTGTTCAACAGGAGCATGTAATTTAAATTCTTGATCTAATATTTCACAGCAGGGCCCTGTGAGGGCTTACAGTGTTGTGGCAACACCAACACCTAAGGCCCAAATTTCTGCAGAGTATGTAGGGCAGGCCCCTACTTTCAAATGACTCCTACTTGCAAACGAAAGGAGACAACAGGAAGTGAGATGAAATCTACCCCTAGGAAGGGAAATTCTCTCCTGTAAGAGTTAATATGGGAAAAAGTTTCTCTTTTCCACTGATGCTTTATCACCAATCCTTGTTTCACTAAAAACCCCAAATTTTCTAAAAACATTTGTCATTGGGACAGAAAGTGAGGTGAAATCTTCTGAAGAGGAGCACAGACAGCAAAACAAATGTCACAGGGGTGATAACCCTTCCCTATGTTTTCCAAAAAGCTTAAAATAGATTTTTTGGCTGGAGCTAAACACGTTAAAAATGTACCAGTTCAAAATTACAAACAGATTCTACTTAACAAACAACCTACAGTCCCTGTCTTGTTTACACCTGCTGTCCCCACGCCTTTCCTTTTTTTAATTTGGGTACGGGGTTCCCCTTAATATCCATACAAGACCCAAAGAGCCTGGTAATGGACTGGGGGGTACCCATGCTGTTTGTCTCACTGATTTTCATCCATATTGCCAGGACCCGACATTACATTAAAGCCGCAAGTAGTTTTAAATGACTTTTATTCCTTTAAAAATGTCATATTGTGCAGGGACTGTTCTAAGCACGGGTAAAAAACGTGCCACTTTACAGGCATACTATAGACACCCCCCAGGTACGATATTTAAAGGTATATTTTACTTTTTTTTTTTTTTACTTTAAGCATCATTAAAATCACGAAAAAACTGCCGTTTTTAAAACTTTTTTTTTGCATTGATACATGTCCCCTGGGGGTCAATGGTCATGCAAATTAGTCTTTAAAATTAGCACGTTTGATTTAGAACGTTCGAGTCCCATAGACGTCAATGGGGCTCTAACGTTCGTGCTAATTTTCAGTCCGTTCGCAGGTTCTGGTGCGAACCGAACCAGGGGGTGTTCGGCTCATCCCTACTTATGATAACATTGGCTGTTAAAATATTGTACTTGGCATTTCTTAAGCACATTGGTTATATAGTGAGTGTCTGCAGGCAACAGTGAAGCATTGTGGAGGTTCCTTGGAAGTTTGTTGCTGCATTTCTGCAAATGGAGTTGGAGATTTGGTCAGGATTAACCACTTCAGCTCCGGAAGGTTTACCCCCCTTCATGAAAAGGCCATTTTTTTGCGATACGACACTGCGTTGCTGTAACTGACAATTGTGCAGTCTTGCAACACTTTACCCCCATAAAAAAAAAAAATTGATGTCTTTTTTCCCCACAATAAGAGCTTTCTTTGGTGGTATTTGATCACCTCTGTGTTTTTTATTTTTTGTGCTAGAAACAAAGAACGACTGACAATTTTGAAAAAAGAACCAGTTACACTTACCGGTAACAGTGTTTCTGGGAAGTCTTTCAGGATGGCACCCTGAGAGATGACTGGTCCACAAGACAGGAAACACAATCAATCAAGAGGTTAAAGGCCCCCGCCCCTCCCGATGCTCCTCAGTTGTGACAAAGTATTGACCCACACCAGTGCACGAGAGTGAAAAACATAACCACCACCACACTCTAAACATTACATGTTTACTAAATAGAACGGGTGGGAAGTAGGCCTGCCGTCCTGGAAGACTTCCCAGAAACACCGTTACCGGTAAGTGTAACTGGTTCTTTTCTCAAGTCGTCTTCCAGGATGGCACCCTGAGAGAAGAGCAAGTAGCTCAGGCCTACCTTTAGGGCTGGACCACCGCTTGCAGGACCTTCCTGCCAAATGCCAGGTCCTGAGGAGATAGTAACTCCACTCTATAATGCCTCAGGAACGTGTTCTGGCTTGACCATGTAGCGGCTCTACATATCTGCTCCACCGAAGCTCCGGCCCTTTCCGCCCAGGAGGTTGCCAGAGATTGCGAGGAATGCGCTCTAAGATTTCTAGGAGCTGCTTTACCTGACTGCTCATAGGTTAACGAAATGGTATGTTTAATCCATCTAGCTATAGAAGCCTTGGATGCCTGTTGGCCCTTCTTTTGGCCAGAAAAATTAACTAAAAGATGGCTGGACCTTCTGAATTCCTTAACCCTTTCTAGGTAGGATAATAAACAGCGTCTGACGTCCAGACAATGAAAAGAAACTTCCCCTTCCCTTTTGGAGTTACTACAAAAGGAAGGCAGCACCATTTCTTGAGTCCTATGGAACTTTGATGCTACCTTAGGGAGGTACAGGGGGTCCTGCCTAAGTATAACCCTGTCCTCGAATAAAGAAAAAAATGGTTCTTTAATAGAAAAAGCCTGAATGTCACCTACTCTCCTAGTTGAGGTGATTGCTAATAAAAAGGCTAATTTAAAGGTCAGGATCCTAAGGGGGATCTGATCTATTGGTTCAAAGGGGGCCTTTGTTAACCCCTCCAGTACTAGCGTAAGGTCCCAAGGAGGACACCTGGACATTTGAACAGGGGACAACCTCTCCCTGACCAAGAGAAATCTCTTGATCAGGGGGTGTAATGCCAAACGTTTCTCAAGGAAACAGGACAAGGCTGAAACCTGCGCCTTAAGGGTCTTGGTTGCCAAACCTAGATCTTCTCCATTCTGGAGAAATTCTAAGATAGCAGGGATCTCTCTTTGAGAAGTCCCTCTCTCCTGACACCAGCGATAGAAAATCGCCCAGGTTTGGCGTAAATACGCCTTGTGACTGGCTTTCTACTAAGGAGCAGTGTATCCACTACTCTGTCCGACAGTCCCTTCTCACGCAGGTTCTGCCTTTCAAGAACTAGGCCATCAGCTTGAAGAAGCCGGGGTCTGGGTGGCGGACTGGACCCTGAAGGAGAAGGTCGCCCCAGACAGGGAGGTGAAGTGGTGGGGCTATGGACCAACCCTGCAGGGTTGGGAACCAGGCTCTCTTTGGCCACCAAGGGTCTATTAGAATCAACTTGCTTTCCGAGAGGAACAGTTTTTGAAGGACCCTCAGAATTAGTCCCAGAGGGGGAAAGGCATAGGCCAGTCGGAAGTCCCAGACCTGTGCCAACGCGTCTATCCCCTCTGAGCCTCTCTCTCGAGCAAGGAAAAAGAATCTCTTTACCTTTCTGCTTTTCCTGTGGGCAAAGAGATCTATCTCTGGAACACCAAATTGCTGACTTACCAGGGAAAAGACCTCTGGATTCAATTCCCATTCCCCCTGCAGAATCGGCTGCCGACTGAGGTTGTCTGCCTCTACATTTAATGTCCCCTTTATGTGGACTGTGGAGATGGAAGGAATCCGACTTTCCGCCCAGGACAGGATCTCTGCTGATAGGGATAGGAGTGTTGTAGATCTGGTACCCTGCAGCTCCTGGCCCCTGATCCTTCCCTTGAAAGCCTTTAGTGCTTCTCCTTTGGCCAACAGCTCTCGAAAGTTGGAGGAGGCCTTTCTTTGTTCTGAATTCCAGGACCCCTGAGCTATTAGATCCTCTAGGTGGGCTCCCCACCCCCAGGAACTTGCATCTGTAGTTAACCTGAGAGGCTGAAGTTGGCTCCAAAGGAGGCCCCCTTGAAGTCTCTGAGGAAGGAGCCACCAGTGAAGGGAGTTCTTTACTTCGACTGGAATGGCTATCTCTATGTCCAGAGAGTCTCTTTTTCTGTCCCAAGAGGATAGAAGAAAGTGCTGGAGTGTAGCTGTGCCCAAGGAACTGCTGGGATAGCTGACGTCATTAGACCCAGAACTCTCATGATACCTCTGTAGGAGATGGTGCTTGCCTGTAACAGCGACCTGACCGCTGATATGAGGCCCTCTACCTTGCCCTGAGGCAGAGCTAACTTTTGCTCTGAGGAGTCCACCAGGAAACCTAGATACAGCTTTGTCTAAACAGGAGTCAGCGAGGACTTTTCCCTGCTGACAATCCATCCCAGGTCTTCTAAGGTCTGCATTACTCTGGATAGATCCAGAAGTAGTTGATCCCGACTTAGACTGTAAATCAAAATGTCGTCTAGGTAGGGAATCAATGCCACTCCCTGGAGGTGCAAAAAAGCCACCACCTCTGCCATGACCTTTGTGAAGACTCTCGGACTGGATGCCAGTCCAAAGGGGAGGGCTGTGAACTGCCAGTGTTGAACTCCCTCTGGAGAGGCGATCGCAAATCTCAGGAAGCTTTGATGGCCCTGAAAAATGGGGACATGAAGGTAGGCATCTTTTAAATCCAAGGTCACCATAAACACTTCTTTGAGGAGATGTCTCCTGAGGGAATAGACACTCTCCATGCGGAAATAGTTGTAACGAAGAAAAACATTGAGGTTCCTTAGATTTATAATAAGACGATACCTTCCTGAGGGTTTTGGTACCACGAAAATGTGGGAATAAAACCCCTGACCCTGCTGGACCACTGGAACAGGTATTATAACCTCCTGACTGGCCAGCTCTCTTATATTCTGAAGGATTCCTACCACCTTGCAGGGATCCCTGGGAAGGCAGGTCAAGAGAAACTTGGGGGGTGGAGGGGAGAGAAACTCCAATCTGTAACCCTCTCTTATGAACCGAAGTACATAGGGGCTTTGGGTGATCCTTTCCCACTGAGAGGCAAAGTGGGAAAGTCTGCCCCCTACCGGAAAGTCATTTGGGGGTCTTGTCAACTGACTTCTGGCTGGAAAAGAGAACGCCAGTTTTTTGTTTGTCTTTTCCTGCGCCCCAACGTCTATTAGGGGAGACCTTTTTCTTGGAGAAGCGATTCTTTGCCTGGGGGCCACGAAAAAAACGCTTCCTCTCTCTCCTAGCTTTGGTAGGAAATTTTTTCCCCTTCTCGGTAGATCTGGCTAGAGCCTGATCTAGGCCAGCACCAAAAAGGAGCGTCCCCTCAAAAGGTAGACCACATAGATGGGTTCTGCATGAGCTATCCCCATCCCAGGTTTTAACCCAGAGGGCTCGCCTGGCTGAGTTTAGTAAGGCACCTGTCTTAGCGCTTTTATGCACTGTCTCAACCGCAGCATCTGCTAAATATGCGACAGCATTCCCTATGACCTCCAGAGAATCCAGGACCTCCTTGGATTCTGAGGTTCGGGATACGTGGTCCACTAATTTACAGACCCACGTGTCGGCATTCCTTGCGATGCTAGCTGAGGCCAATGCGGGGCTCATAGCCGCAGCGTTAGCTTCCCAGGCTCTGCGTAAAATGGTTTCAGCCCTGCAATCCATTTGATCCTTTAAATTACCGGTATCTTCAAAGGAAAGATCCGACTGCTTAGAGACCTGTGCTAAGGAGGCGTCTAGTCTAGGAGTTTTGAAAAACTTTTCCTCATTCTCCTCAGGGAAGGGGCATCTATGCTTCCAGGTTTTATATTTCAGAAGCCTTCTTTCTGGTTCTTTCCATTCCCTTAAGATGACTTCCTTAAGGGCGGAATGCCCCGGAAGGACCCTGGCCTGAGGTTTAATCAAGCCTCTATACATCCTATCCTGAGCGGACACCTGTGCAGCAGGCTCCTGAATCTCTTCTGAGGCATAAATAGCTTTCAGAAGATCTTCCATGTCGTCGGCAGAAAATATATGTCTGCTAGACCTGGATTCCTCCCTCCCATCCTCCTCTTTTGTTGTCCACCACCCCTTCATCAGAAAACTCCTAATTAGGAACTTCTAAATCACACTCTTCCTCTGAATCGTGGGGGAGTGGATACTTCAGTACCTCCGCCCGATACCTCCTAGAGAAGGCGGAGCTCTCCTGGGAAGAGGCATCCTTACTAGATTGAGCCTCTGAATCCCTAGGCTTAAGGGTGGCCTGAAAAGACTTTAAGGTGGACAGCATCTCAGTTTGCACAGTAAGGAATTCCTTCATTATCTGAGATGTCTCCTTCCCTGTCAACTTCTGTATGCATTTAAAACAGAAGGGCTTTGGATGTTCTGGGGGTAGCCTGTCATTACAGTTCCCACATCGTTTAGAGCGGGTGGAGGATTTCACAGGACGGCTAGCAACCTCACAGGCAATAGCGTCGTCCCCTGAAAAAAACACACAGGCATACACTGTGAGAGTCAGAGGAGAAGAGTTGGGGTACCCTCCCCCTCTAAACCTCCGAAGGCCGGTCAGACTCACGCCCTGTGGTCTCTTCCATGGCTGCAGACCCTGCAGGTCTCTCCTTCTCATGTTCCATGCTACTTCCAATCTCTCTCTGGAGGTGCTGCATACAGGAACGCAGAGGAGACATGGGCGCCTGTTCCCTGTGGCTTTTTATATCCTCTGTATGCTGGCTGCAACTCACAACCGCCATCTTGCCGAAGACAGGAAGTGATACTGGACCTGAGGTCACTTCCTGCTGCAGCCCTCCCACTCCCTCCTCTTAGAGGAGGAAGTGATGTCATTTCCTGACCTTCAGGAAAATGGCACTGAGCTACACTCAGCAAGCCTGGAAGAAAAGCTCTCCATGCAGAGCTTCTTGCTGCACGACCCCCGCGAACGGTCGGACAGACGGACGAGCCGCAGCCCTGGCCAGACCCCAGAACGGGTCCCAGACTCACCTCCTGTGGTCTTGTAGCCAGTAGAAGGAAAACCACCAACTCCTGCAACTGCGCGGCCACCGCACAGGTAAGGAAGGGCAACAGGAAATTTGGCCCCTGAAGTTCGGGGTACACCACCGCACCCAGGGTTCTACAGCACTCGTCTGGGGGGCTCTTCCATGGAAAGAAGCACGGTCACCGACCAGGGTCCTGCTTTTGCTGCCTCTCCCCCCCGAGACACGGATTGGGAAAAACCCCCAGGAAGGATGAGAACCATCCGGCCGGACCCAGCGGATTCCCAAGCATTTGTTCCGCCTCCCAGGGGGAGACCACCAGCCCCAGGCTTTTAGGTCAACAGAAAAATAACAAACGGTTTCGCTGTGGGGAAACACAATCAAAAACTGAGGAGCATCGGGAGGGGCGGGGGCCTTTAACCTCTTGATTGATTGTGTTTCCTGTCAGGTGGAGCAGTCATCTCTCAGGGTGCCGTCCAGGAAGACGACTTGAGAAAAAACAATATTTTTTACTTTCTGCTCTGAAACACATCCAATTAAAAAAAAATGCTCAAAAAATATGCACAGTCACTGTACTAATGACACTGGCAGGGAAGGGGTTAACATCAGGGGTGATGGGTTAAATATATTCCTAGGGAGTGCTTTACTAACTGTGGGGGAGGTGCTTTTACTAGTGGAAGACGTGGATCTGTGTTTCTGCTTCACAGAAACACAGGATCCATGTCTTCTGTACTCACAGAATGACAGTCTGCCTTGTTTACAGACTGTCATTCTGTCCGCTCGCACCCAAAACCCGGAAGTGCAGAATCATGTACATATTCATGATTATGTGCAGAGCGGCCTCCCTGTAGCAATAAACCTGCTATGGGACTGTCGTGAACCAGTTAATGGTGTCTTCAATGCTGAGAAATACTGGAAGATACTTATCGATCATGCCTTATTATCAGGGAGGTTTGCGATTGGCCCCAAATTTATTTTGCAGCAGGGCAATGACCCCAAACTTACACCAATGTCATTAAAAACTATTGTCAGCATAAAGTAGAACAAGGAGTCCTGGAAGTGATGTTTGGCCCCCACAGAGCCCTGATCTCAACATCATCGGGTCTGTCTGGGATTACATAAAGAAACAGAAGGATTTGAGGAAGATAACATCCACATAAGATCTGTTGTTTGTTCTACAAGATCTTTAGAACAACCTACCTGCTGAGTTCCTTCAGAAACTATGTACAAGTGTACCTAGAAAAATTGATATTGGTTGCTCACATGAAACGTTGATATTATTGAGATTTTTCTTTTTTTTTTATACAAACGTTTTTTATTTGGGGATAGAAAAAAAGACAATGCAGTTCAGATATAAAGAAAACAGCACATGTTGCGATGCAACCCAGGTGTTAACCATAGATAGGATAAAGGCTCTATTTCCAAATTTGGAGTCTTACATTGGTGCATCCCTGTATCAATTTCACTCAAAGAGAAAAAGGAACAAAATCATAGGTAAGGAAACAGTATAACCAATAAAACAACCAAACAAAAACTCTGTAGAACAACAGTGTTATGTTCATGTAAAAGGGCAGGGAATAAACAAATTCAGATGTTACAGCTACAGTAGTCATATACTGACTGGGGCTATGGGTGTCTCTGGGAATCATATAATTATTGAGATTTTTTCTTCTCCTCACTATCCATTTTGTAAATTGATAAAAAATAAACAATTAAAAAATATATTTTTGAAAGCATTCTTATTTTAGAGCATTTATTCACACCTGCCTAAATCTTTTGCACAGTTATGTATATAATAAAGGTCATATAGCAATATCAAAGTGCTCCAGATTTTCTAACCAGATCTAAAAAAGTAATGTGTATACATAGTTCATAAAAATTTCTTCTAAACAAATATGCGCCCAGTGATTCTTTAAATGGAAACAAATCTTGGTTGGCAGTGCTCCTTTCACCAGCCTTAGAAAATGAGCTCACCTGTTCACTACTTCCAGTAAAAAGTCTCTCTTAGCCCTCGTTCACACTGAGGGCAGGTTTGAAATCGTGCAAGTTCAGCTGAACTCACACAATTTCAAACCCGCATTTTAGTGCGAGTTTGGGGGCCATTTAAAAGACATCTGTGCAGGTTCCTGCACAGATGTCTATTGAAATCGCCCCCAAAGTCGCCGAAAGTAGTGCAGGGACTACTTTTGGGAATCAGTGCGATGCTGCAAAGTCGGCATTGCACCGATTCGGATGGTGTCGTTGACGGCAATAGGCTCTGATTTGGCATGCAATTTGACATGTCAAATCAGCCTGATGTGAACGGGGTCTTAACCAATGGTCTGACATACCTGACTTCAGAATATGGCCTGATCTGGCTGGATCCATCAGGACTTTTGGACCACTCTTGCTAATATTTGAAACATGATGGGTCACTGCTGTATAAAAGTATTCCCCTTGTGGCCAATCCTGAATAGAGCATCTAAAAAGATGAGTTACATTTTTTAAATATTTCCTATATGCTTTGTGAATGGGGACATGTAACAAATGTAAAATAGGCTTTATCCCAATTTGGCTGCAAAAGTAGAAATACACTTTAAAAATGTATTTGCTTGAAATATTTGCAAATTAAAAATGTGTGTATATATTACAGTGCAGAGCCAGGTGGTATTGCCTTGAGTTTTTCTTTAATTTTCAATAATGTTATGCTAGTATAACTTATGATTTCTATTTTGTTTTATTACTAAAAAATATTACACACATTAAATCTAAATTTCCCTATCAATACATTGAATAATGAACCCATTTCACGCCCAGTTTTATTTCCTGCAAGCCCTGCTCCCCTGGGATTCACAAATATTGCCTATGGTATTGACTGACTATCGCACTCTAAAATTACATTGCAATCTGATCAAAAACACAAAAAAAGAAGAAGTTCTCATTATACCTCTCTGACATTAATTTAGGCATTTTTATGTGTACCCTATTAAGTAGGCTAAGTGCTTTTTGATAATTGCTCTTTGTAGTTTTTAGAGCACTTCGGACTATTCCCAGTTCAATTTCTTCTTTTATCCAATGTTTGAAATATTGATTTCTGACAGATAAAAGCAAACATTATTATCTCTGTGAGTCTGCAACATACAATAAGAGAGGGGAGGCTTGGCTCCCGATACCCCAGGGACCAGTCATATTTGAAACACACTTTGCTTTATTACATTTCGTCAACAGAATTTACTTACCTCTTGCTGGGATTTATGGAAGAAACAAGTGCAATAATTGCCCCCACAATATTACTAGTTGCTGGGACAATTTTGCATTTAGTGAGATAAAAGCTGACGCTCCCTTGATGGCTGCAGTGATTGTAACGGGTTTAACGGCTGTCAGCTTGCTGCACATAAGTGTGATTTATCTTCATCCGTATCTCAGCGTGGAGATTCTGCATTCAAATACAAAGCGGTGTTAGAAATCCATGCTGCAATTACATGGAGAACAGTTTAGCGTCTAACATGTTACTGTTTCCAGGGATTTTTCATTAAACCACAAGAAAGCTTCATAATTTGATCACAGGGATGTAGACTGGCCAGAAAATTTCTCATTCTTTTTGTCATTTAATTTTGGCTGCTTCTTATGAAAAATTATTCATTAAAAAAATACTCCTACCAAGAATGAAGTATGGCATATTACCTGTTACTTACTGTTCCCTAATGTGGTCCTGGTTACCAGAGTCATAAGACACCCTCATGGGATTGTAGAACTTTGGTGGTCTCTGTTTTGCTCTGCTGCAGACTGAACGGCCCACACACCTGAAACTAAATGTAGGTTTGCAACATGTAGAAGTATGGGTGCTTTGCTAGATGCAAAACAAGGTGCCAAGGAAGCTGTAAATGGCTGTGGCCTTGCATGACATTTTGTAATAATATTGATTACATTACCTATTATACAAGACGCCATTTTTTTTCTGTATCAGCAATACAGACATTCCATGGAGCATGTTCCAAACTACAATGGAAACTGTGGTGACCATGTGTATCTGTAACCTGTACCTCTATCCTGGCCTAAGGGCCCTTTTACACTTATAGTTGGTGGGTAGTAAAAATAAGTAGTTGAGCCACAATTTTACCCCCACAAGCGCCACTGCAGAATGCGAACCAGTCATGCAAATGGGGCTGCACCACAACCACTTTGTAACCGTATGTAATGTATCTGATTACAGCATGGTGATGTAGCATTTACAGGGTTAAAAAAGGCAGCGAGGATGCAACATATTGACTTCTCATTGCCTGTCAAATGTCTCTGAAAGGCGATCCACTGCTACTGTAAAACTAGCCAAAGGGTAATTACTTTAGGCCAAGTACCAAAGTGCCTCAGTGAGTCTTTCAGTACAGATTGTGTAACAAATGGTCACTAAAATATATATATATACTTTTTATGCCCTTTTGAAGTCACAAAACTGGACATGCAATCAGCCAGATATAGTCACAACCTCAATTTTACCCCCACTTTCCTTTTTC
This sequence comes from Lithobates clamitans, assembly GCA_037952925.1. Lineage (NCBI taxonomy): Eukaryota > Metazoa > Chordata > Amphibia > Anura > Ranidae > Lithobates > Lithobates clamitans. Next base: position 10,538,894 of record JBBGZY010000399.1, on the reverse strand, counting down.
AGCAGTTGTGTAAGGTGTCTAAATATTTTTATTTATTACAGGTACTTATATAGCACTGTCAATTTACGCATTTATTATGCATTCACATCAGTCCCTACCTTCAAGGAGCTTACATTCCAAGGTCCCTAACTCACATTCACTGCACACCGCCAATCATAGGCATTGAGGCATTTCCCGACCTGCAGTTGCACAAACACACACTGCCTATGATTGGCGGTGTGTAGTGCCGGTTTCCTGGCGGGCTCGATCCGAACACGCCTGAGCCCATCGCTACTATTTACCTTACCAGGAAGTCTTTGCAGTGTAGGAAGAAACCTGCACAGGGAGAATATGTAAACTCCATGCAGGTAGTGTCGTGGTTGGGATTCAAACCGACGACCAGTGGCGGTCCGTAGCACTTACCCCATCACCGGTGGCCTCCCGTTCTCCTGCTCTCCACGGGCTATCACGGCGGCGGCAGCTTCTGTATGCTCCCTCCTCCTCAGTGGCCAATCGGTAGTCTTCTCTTTTCGGACAATCAGAAAATGGGTCTCATGCCCACTTTTAATTGCCCGGATTGAGGATCAGTGTTTCAACAGTACCATAGCTGGATGGGCTCCGGTCTCATCCTCTGCGACCCGAGCCCATCCTATTTTGAAGCCTATTAGAGCCTTTGGCTCTAATCAGGTGCTTCAATAAAAAAAACCTATCGCTGTAATTCATGCGCCCGGTGCCCTGTAAGGGGCTGGACACATGAATAGGGGGTGGCCGCAGCAGCCATGGATAGATTCATGCTATGTATCAATCTATCTATTATGCATATAGAGGGTGGCGAGGAGAGAGGTGGGGGCCTCTGCCGATGACCCTAGTGCTGCCAGGCAGAAGTGTTAATCACTAGGCCACTCAGTTCTGCCTATGAGCACTAGAGGTAGACCCAGCACACTCAGTAATTAGCTCTTAGTAACAGAGTTAGTTTGACACACACACAAGTACATACACACATACCTCCCTTTTTCCCTCTGCAATGCGAGTCTGAGTGAGGACACCTGAGGGGGTGTAGGACAAATGCACTCTTTCACATTCCTCTGCGAGGAACTGTTTCACACTCGTGGTGGAGTGTGGATTTGCATTTCGATCGCTTTTCAGTGGGCATTTGACAATAGGCAAAGAGGTATTATATCACCTTCTCACCACCTGATTTAAACCTATAATGCTGCACTATATTGCACGTGGTTGCTGCATGACCCCATTGAGCTCAATGAGCGAGTTTGACAGGTGGTGGCGTCTGACAGACGCTGCACCCTGAGTTAAAAATGGGCATGTGCACAGACCTGTCAGGTTCATATTTTACAGTTTAGGTGGATGGCCAGGGATAGTAAAACCACCGCTCAGCCAGCTGCGTCTCCCAAGTGTGGAAGTAAGCGATTTAAATTGTACAGACTCATGTGCCCGTGTGTACTGCCCATGTGAATGAAGCCTAAAGATAAGCATTTTAGTGCATTCTATTAAGTTCATAGAAAGTTACAAGGATACTGCATTTCTGCCAGGATCAACAGGTATTTTCTAAACTGAAAATGTTCTTAGCATGAAAATTAAACTAATGCAGCCACCACATCTAAGGACTGGTAAGGCCACATTCACATGGGGCGCACTATACCGTATGCTAGTACAGGGCTGTGTTTACTTTTACCTGCACAGGTGTTCCATGCACCCCTGTGATGGCAGTTCCATTGAGTGCATCTCGCTGAATACAGACAGTGTGAGTTCAAGGACATGCATACTTGTCCTGATAGACATCAGTGGGACTCCCTGCACTGGGATGTATGGAACACCTGATCTGTCCCAGAAGCACTGCACAGAGAAGCAGGAGAAGAGCGGGGATTTCAAAACACGGACTGCTGCACTGGCTGCATGGGCACTGACAGCTCATCAGCCACAGAAGTAACTACAGTGGGTGGGGAGGGTGTACCATGTTAGTTAACCTTTTCATTTTTCTCTGAAAAGGTGAACTTACACTTTAAATACCAACTGTGCTGATCTTTTGGAATTTAATACTGCCAGATTTTAAAATCTGTCTGCACCCTATAGGGCTAGCTTGACTTTTTTCTGTTCTGTCTGACACATACATGGGACGTTTTTACAACCTCTCCTGAATGATTTAACTTGACAGATAGTAACCCACCTTTAAAATGTCCGTTTTGCTGCGTTTACATGGCGCGTTTTGCGTTTAGAAGTGTTTAAAAAAAATGTTTAATTTTTTTTTTTTAAAAATAGCCAAAAATGAAAAATGCCTATATACGAACCGCGGCTAAATGCGAGTTACTGCATGTAGACGCGTTTAAAAGCGATTGGCGCTTGAAATGCATCTAAACTCAGCGTCTGAACTAATTTTTTTGCTTTCCAAAAAAGGCCTCGAAACTCAACTGCCTAAAAATGACATTAAACGAACCTGTGTATATGTACACATAAGATAACATTGGATGAGTTCAGGGGCAGCTGAAAAAAGCAGCCAAATGCCTCCGAACGTCCGTTTACCAGCAGCAGTGTACTGTACATTAGGCCTTAAAATAACAGAAATGGATGAAATGGGGACACAGACAACAATAAAAACCTGATCAAGATCCGCACCCTAAATTTAGAGTAGGTTCATACTTTAAATTTACTATACTCGCAGAAATCATTGCTTATATGGTAAATCCTAAAGTATAGCCAGTATACAGTACATCATTTTTCACAGTAAGTTACATAATGTCAATAGATTTTGTAAAACAAGAAATTAACTTTACTGTACAGGCTGCTCCATTTCTTTACTTGGTTGTATATTATAGTAAGCTGCCATCATAACTGCAATAGAAAAAAAGCAATTATACACATGTATAATGGACTTCATCTACAAACCATTTCCTCACCAAATGACTCCATGTTTTATAAAGCTATAGACCTGATAATAGTCAGTGTTCGTAATCAATTGATTTTTTTATTTAATGATGTTTCAAAGATAAACCAATCTACATGATTTCTTATATAGCTTGAACATTCTCAGAAAAACCTAATTAACTCTTAAATAATGACAAATGTATACATTAAAAATAAGAGGTATACAAAAAAGTTAAAATAACATTTTAAAAGTATGTATTATTACTAGTACACAAAATATTAGATATACATTGTTTTCTGTTCCTTCGCTATAGTGACAGCCAGTCCCTGGATGTCGTATATACCAAGCATCTATGTACATAGCATAAGGCTAGGTGCACACTTGTAAGCAGGTGCCTACAAAGATGATTTTGTTTTTAGTAAGTTTAGTTGGCCTGCCTAGGCTGGGAAGGGGTTAATTGGGTCTGTATTCCTTTCCTGGGCTTTTTGGGCCCTGCCTTCATTCCCTGTGCATATTTAAATAGGGGGAAGGCCAGGTCCCAGGAGAGAGCCACACATGGAATACCGAGAAGGAACTGCTGCACAATGTAGTCCCACAGAACACTGGAAGAATCTGCCAGCTTTGGAGGTTACCAGTTATGGACTTGCACCTTATTAAGGAACTGTGCATCTGTGTGGCGTGCACTGTGCAGGGCACCGGACAAACAGGTCTCTACCAGGTCCGTCACCCCCTCACATGCACGTGACCACATTCTGAGGCCCTAATTAGCCAGTTTTATATTGTCCTTGGGGTGCAGAGCATTGTGCCCCAAGCCCTCCCACCCTGCAACACCAGTGAATACCATCGGCTTTCCGGCCAATCAGGACAGGAAGACCCAGAAACTGGAAATAAGACCTGGCGAAGACAGAAGCTACGGCGCCGGGGACCAGGAGAGTGCGGACCTGGAGGAGCCCGCCTATGCCCCCCCAAAATCCTCCAGCACCAGTCACCACTGGTACTGTGAATTCATAACCAGCACTTATAGGTACAAATTTATCCTCAGAAGAGTTCAAAATATTACTCAAACAATCCCATGTAAAAGAAAAAAATATTTAGTGTAGTATGTTCCACTCAAAAATTAAACCTTGATTTGAGTAGAACACACTACACTATATAGGTTTTTTTCTGTTTTGAGATTCATCAACTTGAGAAAGCGGGATCAGCTTGCAATTGACTCCACCATATAAATAAAAGAAATCAAGAAAGCGAAGAGACATTTTAAGCTTGCATATATGCACTTTATTGGACAAGGGATTGTTTGAGTAATATTTTGAACTCTTCTGAAGATAAATTTGTACCTGTAAGCACTGGTTATGAATGCACAGTTGATTTCTTTCTGCTGAGGGGGGCAGATTGTTTCCAGTTGCTGGGTTTATTTGTTTTTCAATAAGGGTGGTTCTAGTGCTCTGGTATTGAGTATAAATAAGTGATTAAGGTACACCTGGGCAGTCTTTGCTTAGTCAGTTAAGCTGGCCATACACCTATAGATTATCTGCAGATTTTCTATGGTTAGATGGAAAAAGTGGGAGATTCCTCCATCCACACAGTTTAGCAAACATGGAGAAGTCTGTTGCACTTTTTCCATCTAACCATAGAAAATCTGCAGATAATCTATAGGTGTATGGCCAGCTTTAGGGTTGGAACTGTATTTTATTTGTATAGCTATTGCCACGAGAGAGTTCTCAGTAAAGACTTTTGAAATGTTCTAAGCCTGATCTGAAAGTATTTAAAGAGGTGCATGGTAACACATGGAGTATCAGAAGAACAGGGCCTGTAACACACAAACGGGGTACGAAACAAGGCCACTACAAAAGGTCAACTCAGGAAGAGAGTTGTAGCTGGAGAACAGTTGCCACGGGTAACCAAGTACTGGTGGGAAGTGTATAGCAGCCAGTCATGAAGCATGGTACCTGGTGTAGGTGACAGGTCAGTGATCTGGCTTCCTCCCTAGTGGTCGGTACCTCTAAAAGTAACAGGGATGGAACCCGAGATATGGAGAACCCATTTACTTAGCCTTGTTGTTTCAGGAGCGTGAAGGAGTTAAGTTAGAGCACGCAGGAGGTCCCATATGCTAGATTGATGGAGAGGGCACAGGCTCAGCAGTGCCCCTCCTAATTGCAACATACATCAAGCAAGGATGTGTAGTAACATGGGACAGCATATCTCACAGAGGAACTAATGCACACAATGTATGGCTCATCTCTTAGCCAGGGTACCACCATAATAATTGACTTTCACATGAATGTGACTCCACCTGCTCCTGGGCATTGATGAGCATGCACACGAGAGAAAGATACCCCCATATGCAGGGAAAGTAGGCCCCGCCCACACATGTACTGAATTTTGTCTGGTTCAGCAGGATTTAGGTATGTGTGAATCTCTGTCTGTTCAACAGAAGCTGGTCTAACCTTCTGCTGGAAAAACAGTATTCAATTAGTGCTTGCAACCAATGGCTGCAGCACTGATCAGTGTATTCTGATAAGGGTGGCGGGGGGGGGGGGGAGTCCCCGCTGTCAGTGTACAATAGACTGTCATGGTAGATCCCTGCATGCACCTTGTTTGTGTGGATCTGTGATTTTTTTTTTCTATTCAACCTTCTGCTTTAGGGAAGATTCACATTTCAGTGTTCTCTTATGTCCAATGTTAAGGTGCATTATGTTAAAGGCATTGTGCACTTTCAAATGATTTTGTTGTTGTAACTAGGTATTAGTGTAGTTATATTCCCAGTGCTGTGTGTTTGCCATACCTTGTAAAATTGGGCTCACATGTTGCGGCAGTGGTTTGTGATATCATTGGTGATCCATTCCATTATGTCAATGTATTCATTCAACTATCCTGTCCCTAGGGACAAAATAACTTCCTTTTCTTGATCATGCTATGCATGCACGTAATGCATGTATTGCCACCACAAATGTGGGAGTGTTAATGTAATAAAAAATCTTACATGCTCTACCTGTTTGTGGATGCGTCAGATCTAATTACTGCATCTGCGCCAGTGCTAGACTGAGAGACCCAGAGATTGTGGGATATGTAGCTTCTTCACAGGAAGTTTCATTTCTTACACTACAGTACAAACAGAAATCATGCAATAAACTGTGCAGTGCAGTGCCATTGAAGAAAAAGAAGATTGGTCGCACACCACGAAAGGAAGAACTTCTGTAGAATAGTTACTTTATTGTCAAGGTGCCAAAGGACGTAGACAGGACATTACAGGATCATTGGTAGACCAGTTTTACACGGATAATTCATGCTTGTTCACAAGGTTGACGGTGGTGAGTCAGGGGCTAGCACTCACGAGGAAATCTTTATCCACAGCCTGAGCGGTGCAAAAGGTGCAGGGACTTTTATTTTCCCGCACAGGAATCAAATCGCATGAGTGTTCTCACCCATGTGATCCAATTCCTGTCCGAATTCACAGTTTGCACTGCGATCTGTGAACCGATTTGGGGGTGCCATTAACATTGTATTGACACCCGCAGTGGTTCGCAGAGGGCAGTGTGAACTGCCTGCCGCAGAGATGTGATGCGGGAACTGGCACTGGAATTGTGCTGATTTCTGGATCGCTACAGTGTGAACCCAGGCTTATTCTAATATAGACTTTGTATACAGAGCAGCAAATGACACCATGAATCTACATGATCAATATGAATCATATACAGGGGAAAAACACAAGGTGCAGGTAATCATGTAAGAAGGTTTACAATGTCTTTAACCACTAGCGGACCGCCCCATAGCAAAAATACTGTGACAGGGAGGCTGCTCCGTGCCAGCTCACGTATATGTACGTGAGCTGGCATTTCCATTTAGGGGCGGGCACAAGCCCCATCTGTGCTGTCATTTGGGACAGCATAATTCAGTCAGCAGGTCCTTTCCAATGATTTATGGCTGGCACCTCCTGATTGGCTTAGCGAATAACAATACAGAGCCCTGTGTTTACTAACAACACAGGGCTGTGTCCCCCGAGCATTGACGTGGCTGTTTTTCTCCCTGCAAAGCAGGGAGAAAAAACAATCCTATTGATTGGTAAAAGCAGCGCACACACATTACACATTGTTAGATACACAGTTAACCCCTTGATTGCCCCTAGATGTTAACCTCTTCCCAGCCAGTGTCATTAGTACAGTGACCGTGTATAGTATTATCACTGTATTGTCATCACTGGTGAAGTCAGTATCATCTAGTCAGGCCCACCCAGTGTTAGATTGCCCACTGCACTATCACAGGCCCACTATAAGGCAGTGATCACCGCCATTATTAGTAATAAAAAATAAATAAAAAATTCCAGTATATACAGTATACCATCATTTGTAGACCCTATAACTTTCCAATCAATATACATATATTGTAATTTGTTTTACCAAAGACATGTAGCAGAATAAATTTTGGCCTAAATTTATGAAGACATTTTATTTGTTATTGGATATGTTTTAGAGCAGAAAGTAAAAAAAAATGTTTTTTTATTAAATTTTCAGTCTTTTTTGTTTATATAATAAAAAAAAGAAAGAACCCATTGGTGATCAAATACCACCAAAGAGAAAGCTCTATTTGTGTGAAAAAAATGATATAAATTTAATTTGGGTACAGTGTTGCACGACAACACAATTGCCAGGTAAAATAAGCAGTGCTGAATAGCAAAAAATGCCCTGGTCATGAAGGGGGTAAAGTCTTTGCAATGCAGCACACCTCCATGTATAGTATGTGCATTGCCGTGCACTACAGTGTGTTGGCTGCTGGCACTACAAAGTACCACCAATAGAACCATGCAATGAGCACTCAAAGCACAGGTGTGAATGGACCCAATGTTTGCTACACTATTTCAATAAGTGTGTCAAATCACTGAACTATATTGTTAAAGCTGGCCATTCACTAGTATATTTTTCTAATTTAGTTTTTGGAAAGTTTGTTCCATTTTCTAACAGTTAGTGGGGTCAAATCGCCAGTTGTTTTCAATCATAGTTTTTCTCATTTCTTATCTGAATAAATGAATTTCTAACCATGAATCTGATTTCCATTCACAAAAGATTCTACATTTTGTAATGCGCATGTGCCAGGCACAAAAGAGACCTGTTCAACCCCTTCACGGTGAGCGTAAACAATAAGCGGCCCCACTGGACTGGGCTTTTTTCCATGGGGCTGCATATTTGCGTATCTCCATCTGTGCTGGCAGCTCAACGCATGGCGCGCTCCCAGTACAGAGACCAGGGTCTCACCGAGAGCCCTAGGCCCCGTGCTAATGATCAGGACGCGGAACCCCCAATTCCGGGTCACCTGATCACTGTGATAGTCTCTGATTGGCTATCTTAATGATCAGTCACTGTGAAGCCCCCCCACGGAAATTTCTCTGGCTGTGAATGGAGGAGAGATATACATCATATCTCTCTCTCTCTCTTTGCAGAGATGAAAAAGTGTGTGAAAAAAAAAATAATAATGAAAAATAAAATATAAAAAATACCTAGATCAATGTTTGACCTAGGTCAGTGCCAGGGTTAAAGGGGTTGTAAAGGTAAAATTTTTTTTTTTTTTTAAATAACAAACATGTTATACTTACCTTCACTGTGCAGCTCGTTCTGCACAGAGTGGCCCCGAACCTGGTCTTCTGGGGTCCCTCGGCGGCTGTTTCAGCTCCTCCCCGCAAACATTAACCACCTTAATGCGAGCTCCCTCGCATGGTGGTGAGTGCTTGCGGGCGTGCTCCCGTGATACAGCCGGCGGCTATAGCCGCTCGCTGTATCACTCGGCCCCGCCCCCCGGCGCGCCGCGTCATCGGATGTGATTGACAGCAGCGCGAGCCAATGGCTGCGCTGCTTTCAATCCATCCACTGCAGCCAATCAGCGACCAGGTTGAGCTGCAGTGGAGATAACGAGAACGAGCAGCGGAGATTCGAGGCGTCAGGTAAGTAAAACGGGGGGGCTGGGGGCGGCGGTATTGTCAAAAGTTTTTTCACCTTAATGCATATAATGCATTAAGGTGAAAAAATGTTTACCTTTACAACCCCTTTAATGTTTGGGTAAAGGTCAGGTGACTATTTTTTTTGTACAGAATTTGTTTTTTATTTTTTTCAGTATAAATGTTAGTTAGTGTCAGTGTCACTGTGTTTCTAGATAGGGGGAAAAAAAAAAGCAAAACACACACTATTGTTTTTGGGCTGTACTACTGGTACAAACAATAACTAACATACACATACAGTATCTCACAAAAGTGATTATACCCCCCCCCCCCCCCCGTTGTAAATATTTTATTATACCTTTTCATGTGACAACACTGAAGAAATTACACTTTGCTACAATGTAAAGTAGTGGGTGTACAGCTTGTATAACAGTGTAAATTTGCTGTCCCCTCAAAATAACTCAACACACAGCCATTAATGTCTAAACTGCTGGCAACAAAAGTGAGCACACTCCTAAGTGAAAATGTCCAAATTGGGCCCAAATCTATTTTGGGTTACCACCATTATATCTCAGCACTGTCTTAACCCTCTTGAGCATGGAGTTCACCAGAGCTTCACAGGTTCCCGCTGGAGTTAGGGTTCCCACCTTTTCATTAAGTCAAACCCGAACACATTAGCAGCGCACGCCAATATTTTTTTTTGTAGTACATTAAATTCATTACCTCTGTACAAAGCAATGCACGGCTATTTTTTTATGTAGTATACACTGTACATATATTTTTGTGATTAAATAAAATTTCTAATCATATGCAATTAATCACAAGAATCCCCCTTTATATCAGAGTTAACAGAGTTCTCCGTTAGATCTGAATCCGCAGAGTTTCCCTTTACATCTGAATGCACAGGGTTCTGCAGGAGAGTAGTGCAGAGGGTATGATGGGGGTAGTATGTACAGGAGAGGAGTATGGAGGGTATGATGGGTGCAGTTTGTACAGGAGAGGCGTGCGGAGGGTATAATGGGGGCAGTATGTACAGGAGAGGAGCGCGGAGGGTATGACAGTGGACAGTATGTACAGGAGAGGAGTGCAGAGGGTATGACAGTGGACAGTATGTACAGGACAGGAGTGCGGAGGGTATGATGGGTGCAGTATGTACAGGAGGAGTCCAGAGGGTATGATGGGTACAGTATGTACAGTAGAGGAGTGTGGAGGGTATGATGGGTGCAGTATATACAGGAGAGGAGTGTGGAGGGTATGATGGGTGCAGTATGTACAGGAGAGGAGTGTGGAGGGTATGATGGATGCAGTATGTACAGGAGAGGAGTGCAGAGGGTATGATGGGTGCAGTATGTACAGGAGAGGAGTGCGGAGGGTATGGCAGTGGCAGACTGGGGAAGGATTTCTTGCAGTGTCTATGGGGTGACCAGGGATTAATGCTGGGAAGATAAGGGAAGGAAAGTGACCATGGAATGATGTCCCTCATCTGGGGGGGTGTAGGAAGCAGCTCGGAGTGATGTGTGTATGAAGTGGTCTGGGGGTGGTGTAAGCTAGGGGGAGTTGCGGGCTGAGAAGTAGTCAGATAGTGATGTTTTTAATAAAAAAAAACTCTTATGCTCATTCCCTAAAAGCATACAACAATAAATCATAGAACAGTAATACTTGATGGAAAAAATCTGTTATAAGATGTAAGTACAGATCTATGTAATCCAGCTCCTAGCACTCTGTATGTACAGATGATGTGAATGTAATGTATGACCATTCATATAACCCTGTGTTATCCAAGCTCTGATTCTGTACAATCAGAGGCGTAAACACATCACATATATACAGGGTTACATGAATGGTTATAAATGACTTCACATTATCTAGTCTGAGAAATTGGGGGATGTTTGTACAGACAGACTGTTCAGGCTTAGAAGTTATCTGTCAAATGCGATCAGGCTGCAGACCCCCCTCCCCCCACACTCACTATCTCTTCCGATTCTTCTGTCAACTTAACCCTTCACTGCATCTCCTGAAGAACACATCAACCTGAAAGTTTGCAACTTTCCACAATAGGAGACTTCTCCCAGAAAAAATTCAGCTCACCTCCTGCCTTTCTCTGGCCAGCCCAACAGGAGCTACAGTGAGCTCTGCCTCCCAGTTCTCTCAACACACCACACTGGTGATTGGAGGGGGGGGATGAGTCAGAGGTAACAGGGACCCTGTACCAGACTGAATGGGGGGGACAGAAAGGAGCTTTGCATGCCGAACACATACCGCAGGCACAGTGTATTCTTTACAATGCCGCTGCTGCTGACTCAGTGACAGGTGTGCTGGTGGTCCCCCCTGCCTGAATGGTCTGTCCCTGTTCTGGGCTGAATCATGTGCCCAGGTTACAGGCAGTACAAAACCCGGGCACATAATTCAAGACCCGTACTGTCCAGGTGAATCCCTGACAGGTGGCAACCCTAGCTGGAGTCATTTTCCACCCCTCCATAATGACATCAAGGAGCTGGTGGATGTTAGAGACCTTGCGCTCCTCCACCTTCTGTTTGAGGATGCCCCACAGATGCTCAATAGGGTTTAGGTCTGGAGATGTGCTTGGCCAGTCCATCACCTTTACCCTCGGCTTCTTTAGCAGGGCAGTGGTCATCTTGGAGGTGTGTTTGGGGTCGTTATCATGTTGGAAAACTGCCCTGTGGCCAAGTCTCTGAAGGGAGGGGATCATGCTCTGCTTCTGTACATCACAGTACATGTTGGCATTCTTGGTTCACTCAATGAACTGTAGCTCCCCATTGCCGGCAGCACTCATGCAGCCCCAGACCACGACACTCCCACAATTGTGCTTGACTGTAGGCAAGACATACTTGCCTTTGTACTCCTCACCTGGTTTCCACCACACATGCTTGACACCATCTGAACCAAATAAGTTTATCTTGGTCTCATCAGACCACAGGACATGGTTCCAGTAATCCATGTCCTTAGTGTCATGAATCTGTAGTAATACTTTCATGCCCTGTCTGTCTGCTTACCTTTGGTCTGTGTATCAGCCTTAGGGCCTGCACTCTGAAATCTGCATGGTTAAGTAATCTTCCCTCAGCATGGCTCCACCCTAGCCTCTAAAGCAGGGGTCTCAAACTGGCGGCCCTCCAGCTGTTGCAAAACTACAAGTCCCATGAGGTATTGCAAGGCTGACAGTTACAAGAATCACTCCCTTAGGCAGAGGCATGATGGGACTTGTAGTTCCACAACAGCTGGAGGGCCACTAGTTTGAGGCCCCTGCTCTAAAGGATACACTATTTAACACCATGCTGTCCAAGCCTGCCTTGCTGGTCAATATTGTGTGTTTGGCTTTCTGTGTGCTTCTCGCCGTGTGCTCTACGTCTGATCCTGTTTACTGACTTTGGCTTGTTCTTGACTGTCTCTGTCTGCTGTCTCTGTCTTTGGCGTGTTCTTTGACTATCCCTGCCTGCTTGTTGCCCCGACCTTTTGGATTATCTCCTGACTATCCCTTGTTGTCCTGGTCTGCTGCTTTCTCTCTATCCTCCAGTAGCCTATCGTGAGGGTGAGCTGGGAGACCTTGGGGACTGTGACCTGGGGCCAGTTGCAGCAAAGTCCATCCCCACCATCAGGGGCTCTGGTGAACACCTGCTGGCTCTTAGATCCTGCGCCCTGGGGAATCTCATGCTATAGCTCCTGGTGTGATCCTCCCTTTCCTGAACCACCCAGAGCTCCATCCGCAGCAGTCAGCCGTAGGGTCCACTACCTTAGCAGTGCATTCCTGACCCCAACGGGGTGAATCTGTCACCTGACTTCAGTTGACCTTACAGTTTGATCAGCTGCAGGGCATAGTCTGCAGACTAGAGACGTCCCGTTACTCTGGGGACTCCAATGCCTGCAGGGGGTTCCTTAGCCAGTGCACCATTCATTTTGAACTCCAGCCCCAAAACTTCCTGTCCGATCGGGCAAAGGTAGCCTATATTATATCCCTCCTGTCTGGCGATGCGTTAGCCTGGGCTGCCACTCTGTGGGAATAGAAGGATCCAGTGGTTTCTAGCCTGTCTAACTTCTTGAAACTTCTCTTCAGCGGCCAGCATATTTTTATGTCTCCGTCAAGAGTCTGCTTCTGTGGGACAGTACACTCTTCATTTTTGTATTTTTACTGCTGAGCTGAGCTTGAATAATGAGGCCTTAGTCGCAACCTTTTTACTTGGCCTCTCTGACATAGTATGGGATGAATTATTGGGAAGAACCACCCCTGCTGATCTGGATGGAGTCCACTCCTTGTGTAACCAGATCGATTGCTTCAGGAGGGGACCCTGGAAAAAAGACACTAGTACTCTCCGGTCCTTAGGCAGCCTGAGCTCCCCTCTCTTTGACCTGAGGAGCACCTCCTGCCAGCTGAGGAACCTATGCAGCTGGACCGGACCAGGCTATCTCCCGAGGAACGTGCTGGGTGCAGAACTCTGGGCCTGTGCCGCTATTGTGTGGCCAAAGGTCATTTTCGTAACACTTGCTTTCTTCATCTGGAAAAACGCTCGGGTCTAATACATCTGGAAGGTGGAGTATTAGACCATTAAATATCACCTTCACCAGAGGTGGCTCTAGGCTTTGTGAGGCCTTAGGCAAATATTAGACATGAGGTCCAACTTATGCCCTTTGCAGGGGTTAAGGAAGACCCCCGAGGCAGAGCATCTTATTATTACTGCTTGTGTGGTGGAATGTATACAATAACATGGGATGAATAGGAGAGGAGGGTCAGCAGGGATTGGTGTAGTACACATCCCACCCACACAAGCAGCAGCAGTAATAAGATGCTCCAGCTCAGGGTTCTTCCTTGGCCCCTAAAAAAATGGGGGGAGAGAGAAAGAAAGAGAGATGGAGGAAGGAAGGAAGAGTGCCCCTTACATCAGAGTACTCACTGGGAGGCAGGAGAGAGAAAGGATTGGATGGATGGATGGATTAGGCTGCATTTCTCCTCTGTTTGCTGTGCTTGAATCTTCCCGTCCACACTCCTTTCTCTTAGGCAGAACACTGTAGGGGAGTGTGGGCAGGACTGACACAGGAGGGGAGGGTGGGAGGAGGAGGAGCAGAAGCAGCGCTCTCTCTCCTCTCCTGTCTGTGAGGGAGGGAGAACTGTTAGCGCTGGTTCTCTCTCTGGCTGTGATCCGGAGCTGTCAGTGAGCTCCCATCTCGCAACCCTTTATTGTACAGCTTACAGAGCGCCGGGACTTGGCACTGTGCTGATGGCAGGGGGATTACTGCTTTAATTAGGCAAACTAGGCAGCCGTGAGGGCCCTGTGAGCATGAGGCCTTAGGTGACCGCCTAATTTGCCTAATTGAAGAGCCGCCTCTGACCTTCACCTTCTCGTCTTCTTCCTTCATGTGGCCGCTTCCTCTTATTCGGTCTCGGCATATCTGGATTCCGGAGCCCTTGGCAATTTGATGGACAGGGGAACTGCATCTTCCATGAGACTTACCCTTTTGCCCCTCACCACGCCATTGGTGGTCTCGGCGAATGATGGCACTGTTCTCCCAGGGGGCCCTTCCAGCCCCTCCCTGTTGGGATGCCGGTAGGGACACTCCACCAGGAGTGGATATCCTTCCTTATCTTACCTAAGGCCTCAACTCCCATCGTTTTGGGTCTTCCTTGGTTACAGCTCCATTGTCAGGTCACCTGAGTCCAGGTGACAGATGCACACCGTTGGGATCAGGAGTGCACCGCAAGGTAGTGGACCCTACGGCTGACTGCTGCGGATCGGAATCAGGGTGGTAAGGAAGGCAGGGCCACTGGAACACCAACACGGATCCCACTGGGGTTAGAGGGTAAGATTCCCTAGGGCGCAGAGTCTAAGAGCCAGCAGGTGTTCACCAGAGCCTCTAGTGGTGAGGATGGACTGGGCTGCAACTGGCTCCAGGTCGCGACCCCCAGGGTCCCCTAGCTCACGCCCACAGTAGGCAACAGGAGGATAGGGATAGTAAGGGAATAAGCCAAGGTCAGGGCCACAAGCAGACAAGGACAACAGAGTACACACCAAAGGTTCAGGGTCACAGGCAAACAGGGATAGTCGGGGACACGCCAAAAAGGTCAAGGTCACGAGCAGGCAGGAATAGTTGAGAACACGCCAAGGTCGGTAACAGAGACAAACGAAGAGCACACGGCAAACAGGAAGCCAAACACACAATGAATACACAATGGTTGATCAGCAAGGTTGGCTTGCAATGCCCAGGTTAATATAATGTTCCTAATTAGAAGGTGGGGTGGAGCTATGCTGAGGAAAGGTTATTTAAACAGTCAGGTGAGGGTGACTGGTCTCTAAAGAAACACATGGAGGAGGTAAGCTGACAGACAAACATCACTGCATAACCATGACAGTACCTCCCCCTTACAAGGCCTCCCCCTCCCCCGCCTGGGCCCAGGCTTAAAGGGAAACTCCAGATGAAACCTCCTCAACAGACGAGGCGCAAAGATCTCAGATGCAGTGATCCAAGACCTATCCTCAGGACCAAACCCTTTCCAATGTATGAGGTACTGAAGAGTGCCTCTACGGCGCCGGGAATCCAGAACTTGACTAACCTCATACTTTAGATTATCCTCAGAGACCGAAACTGAGGTAGGGAGAGGACGAGAGGACTTTTTGAGGACTAAAGGCTTCTTAGGAATGGGTAAGGGCATGAGAAGAGCATCAGGAGTTTGAGCAGGATCCCCCAGACCCTCAAAGATGAGCTTGATATCCAGCACAGGATCATCAGACTGGGCAGAGGTCAGTGATTCCCTAAGACCAGGTTGGTTAGAAGGTGATGTGTCACAGGAGTCAAGCTGGATAGCTGAAACACAAGCAGAATGCAGAGAGTCCTGACAAAAGGGTTGAAAACCCTACCTGGCCGAATGGAGCAGTCTATCCAAAGGATGGATTGAGCCTCTTAGACAGGTTTGAATGGACATAGTAATAATAGGGTGAGACCAGGTTACAGAAGGTCCTGAATAAGAAAAAGCAGGAAGCTCACTGGGCATGGGCTGTACTGGAATAACTGGTGCAGAGGCCGATTGAATAGTATCGCCAGGTGTAGCGACTATCTCAATCTCATCACAAGGCGTAGCGACTGTGGAACTTGCGGACAAGTTAGCCTGGCTGTGCGTCCAAGGGAGTTTAGGGACAGGCAAAGGTAAATGGTTATGCAAACTGGAGTGAATGATCGGCTCAGGTTCATAGGTGGGCTCCTCAGCCAGAGTGCCACATGATCTACAGAGTGCATCAGTCCGACTATTGCAGGACACATCCCAGAAATCGCTATATACAGTGGGAAGAGCAGAAGATACTGGGATGGTGGAAACAGGAAGTTTCTCTTTTGGGGTAACCTTGAGTAGGCAGGAAGAGGAACAGGAGGATCCCCAAGCCAGGATCTGTCCAGCAGTCCAGTCAACATGTGGAGAATGGAACCGTAACCAAGGAAGACCTAATGTGATAGGAGTTGAAGCCTTAGGTAAGATAAGGAAGGATATCTACTCCTGGTGGAGTGTCCCTACCGACATCTTAACAGGGAGGGTCTAGAAGCGGATAGGGCCCCCTAGGAGAACAGTGCCATCAATCGCCAAGACCACCAATGGCGTTGAAAGGGGCAAAAGGGTAAGTCTCATGGAAAATGCAGTTTCCCTATCCATGAAATTGCCAGCGGCTCCGGAATCCAAATGTGCCGAGACCGAACGAGAGGAAGCGCCGACATGAAGGAACACAGAAAGGAGAAGACGAGAAGGTGAAGGTGATATTTCAGGGTCTAATACTCCACCTTCCAGATGTATTAGCCCCGAGCGTTTTTCTGGACGAAGAGAACAGGTGTCATGAAAATAACCTTTGGCCCCACAATAGAGGCACAGGCCCAGAGTTCTGCACCTAGCGCGTTCTTCAGAAGATAACTTGGTCCAGCCCAGCTGCATAGGTTCCTCAGCAGGCAGGGGGTGCTCCTCGGATCGAAGAGAAGGGACTGGGAGCTCAGGCTGCCTAAAGAATGGGGAATGCTGGTGTCTTTTTTCCAGGGCCCTCTCCTGAAAGCGAATATCAATCTGGTTACACAAGGTGATGACACTGTCCAGATCAGCAGGAAGGGATCTTCCTGCTAATTCATCCTTCACTCTATCAGAGAGGCCATGTAAAAAGGTTGCAACTAGGGCCTCATTATTCCAGCTCAGTTCAGCTTTGAGGCTACGGAACTGAAGAGCATACTGTCCCACAGAAGCGGACTCTTGACGAAGATGTAAAAGAGCGCTAGCCACTGAGGAGACACGACCCGGTTCCTTGAAGATATTCTGAAAAAGTTTAAAAAAATCAGACAGGCTAGAAACCACTGGATCATTCAGTTCCCACAGAGGGGCAGCTTAAGCTAACTCCTCGACGGACAGGAGGGATATAATATAGGCTACTTTCGCCCGATCGGACAGGATGTTTTGGGGCTGAAGTTCAAAATGAATTGTGCACTGGCTAAGGAACCATCTACAAGCCTTGGAGTCCCCAAAGAAACGGGCCGGAGCTGGCAGTTGTAATGAATGTGTGGCTGCGACTGGTGCGATAGGTGCAGCAGCAGATAGCAGTTGAGGTTGTTGAACCGGGGGTCCTAATGAGGCCTGAACCTGTTCAATACAGGATGCTAAATCCTGAAGGAATCACATCACCTGGCTCTGATGCGATTCCTGGGTCTCAAGTCTGCGAACTAAGCCCTGCAATGGATCATGTGCGGGTAGCGGCACATCAGCTGGGTCCATGGCTGATCAAACTGTCAGGTCACCTAAGTCACCAGAGTCCTGAGTCAGGTCACCTGATCCCACATCGTTGGGATCAGGAGTGAGGGATCAGGAGTGCACCGCAAGGTAGTGGACCCTACGGCTGGCTGCTGCGGATGGGAATCATGGTGGGGTGGTAAGAAAGGCAGGGCCGCTGGAACATCAACAGGGATCCCACTGGGGTTAGAGGGTAAGATTCCCTAGGGTACGGAGTCTAAGAGCCAGCAGGTGTTCACCAGAGCCTCTAGTGGTGAGGATGGACTGGGCTGCAACTGGCTCCAGGTCGCGACCCCCAGGGTCCCCTAGCTCACGCCCACAGTAGGCAACAGGAGGATAGGGATAGTAAGGGAATAAGCCAAGGTCAGGGCCACAAGCAGACAAGGACAACACAGTACATGCCAAAGGTTCAGGGTCACAGGCAAACAGGGATAGTCGGGGACACGCCAAAAGGTCAAGGTCACGAGCAGACAGGAATAGTTGAGAACACGCCATGATCGGTAACAGAGACAAATGAAGAGCACACGGCAAACAGGAAGCCAAACACACAATGCATACACAATGGTTGATCATCAAGGTTGGCTTGCAATGCCCAGGTTAATATAATGTTCCTAATTAGAAGGTGGGGTGGAGCTATGCTGAGGGAAGGTTATTTAAACAGTCAGGTGAGGGTGACTGGTCTCTAAAGAAACACATGGAGGAGGTAAGATGACAGACACACATCACTGCATAACCATGACATCCATTCTCCACACATTGACTTGTCTGCTGGGCAGATCCTGGCTTGGTGCTCCTCCTGTTCCTGCCTACTCAGGGTTGCCCCAAAAGAGAAACTTCCTGTTGCCACCATCTCAGTATCTTCTGCTATTCCGGCTGTGTATAGTGATTTCCAGGAAGTGTCCTGCAATAGTTGGGCTGATGCACTCTCAAGGTCATTTGACACTCTGGATGCGGAGCCCACCTGCGAACCCGAGTCGATCATTTACTCCAGTTTGCATAATCATTTACCTTTGCCTGTCCCTAAACTCTCTTGGACACACAACCAGGCTAACTTGTCCACAAGTTCCACAGTCGCTACGCCTTGGAATGTGATTCAGGTTTTCGCTACACCTGGCGATGCAATTCAGTCGGGCCTTTGCACCAGTCATGTCAATCCACCCCATGCCCATTAAGCCTCCAGCTTATTCCTATTCAGGACCTTCTAAAACCTGTCCTTACCCTACTACTACCTCTACTACAACCATTCAAACCTGTCTAAGAGGTTCAATCCTTTAAATAGACTGCCTCATTTGGCCAGGTGGGGAGTTCAACCTTTTTTTTTCAGGGCTCTCTGCATTCTGCTTGTGTTTCAGCTATCCAGCTTGACTCCTGTGACATGTCACCTGCTAACCAACCTGACCTCATGGATTCACTGACCTCTGCCCAGTCTGTTGGTCCTGTGCTGGATGTCCAGCTCATCTTTATGAGTCTGGGGGCCCCTCCTCAGGCTCCTGCTGGTCTTCTCATGCCCTTACCCATCCCTAAGAAGCCTTTAGTCCTCAAGTCCTCTCATCCTCTCCCTACCTCGGTTCCAGGCTCTGAGGATAATCTAAAGTACGAGGTTAGTCAAGTTCTGGATTCCCCGCTCTGTAAAGACATTCTTCAGTACCTCGTGCTTTGGAAAGGGTTTGGTCCTTAAAAGAGGTCTTGGATCACTGCATCTTTGCACCTCATCTTCTGAGGAAATTCCATTTGAAGTTCCCTTCCACGCCTGGTCCCAAGCGGGGGAGGGAGAGGCCTCATAAGAGGGAAGGGGTACTGTCATGAATCTGTAGTAATACTTTCATTCCTTGTCTGTCTGCTTACCTCTGGTCTGTGTATCAGCCTTAGGGCATGTACTCTCACACCTGCATGGTTAAGCAATCTTCCCTCAATCTTCTACTCGCGGCCGACAATACACATAGAAGTTCATTGATAAAAACGGCATGGGAATTCCCCACAGGGGAACCCCGAACCAAAATTAAAAAAAAAATTATGTGGGAGTCCCCCTAAATTCCATACCAGGCCCTTCAGGTCTGGTATGGATATTAAGGGGAACCCCGCGCCAAAAAAAAAACGGCATGGGGTCCCCCCAAAAATCCATACCAGACCCTTATCCGAGCACGCAACCTGGCAGGCCACAGGAAAAGAGGGGGGGACAAGAGTGTGCCCCCCCTCCTGAACCGTACCAGGCCACATGCCCTCAACATTGGGAGGGTGCTTTGGGGTAGCCCCCCAAAACACCTTGCCCCCATGTTGATGAGGACAAGGGCCTCATCCCCACAACCCTGGCCGGTGGTTGTGGGGGTCTGCGGGCGGGGGGCTTATCGGAATCTGGAAGCCCCCTTTAACAAGGGGACCCCCAGATCCCGGCCCCCCCGTGTGAAATGGTAAGGGGGTACTTACCCCTACCATTTCACTAAAAAACTGTCAAAAATGTTAAAAGAGACAGTTTCTGACAATTCCTTTATTTAAATGCTTCTTCTTTCTTCTATCTTCCTTCATCTTCTTCTTCAGGTTCTTCTGGCTCTTCTGGTTCTTCCTCTGGCGTTCTCGTCCAGCATCTCCTCCGCGGCGTCTTCTATCTTCTTCTCCTCGGGCCGCTCCGCACCCATGGCATGGGGGGAGGTTCCCGCTCTTCTCTTCATCTTCTTCATCTTTTCTTCTTTTCTTCTTTTCTTCTTCTCTTCTTTTCTTCTTTTCTTCTTCTTTTCTTCTTCTCTTCTTCTCTTCTTTTCTTCTTCTCTTCTTCTCTTCTCCTCTTTTCTTCTTTTCTTCTTTTCTTCTTCATTTTCTTCTCCAGGCCACTCCGCACCTATGCTGGCATGGAGGGAGGCTCCCGCTGTGTGACGGCGTCTCCTCGTCTGACGGTTCTTAAATAACGGGGGCGGGGCCACCCGGTGACCCCGCCCCCTCTGACGCACCGTGACTTGATGGGACTTCCCTGTGACGTCACGGGGAATGCCACAGGGAAGTCCCGTCATGTCCCGTGCGTCAGAGGGGGCGGGGTCACCGGGTGGCCCCGCCCCCCATTATTTAGGAACCGTCAGGCGAGGAGACGCCGTCACACCATGCCAGCATGGATGCAGAGCGGCCCGGAGAAGAAAATGAAGAAGGGAAGAAGAGAAGAAGATGAAGAAGAAGATGAAGAGAAGAGCGGGAGCCTCCCCCCCATGCCATGGGTGCGGTGCGGCCCGAGGAGAAGAAGATAGAAGATGCCGCGGAGGAGATGCTGGACGAAAACGCCGGAGGAAGAACCAGAAGAACCAGAAGAAGAAGAAGATGAAGGAAGATAGAAGAAAGAAGAAGCATTTAAATAAAGGAATTGTCAAAAACGGTCTCTTGTCGTTTTTAACTTTTTTGACAGTTTTTTAGTGAAATGGTAGGGGTAAGTACCCCCTTACCATTTCACACAGGGGGGGCCGGGATCTGGGGGTCCCCTTGTTAAAGTGGGCTTCCTGATTCCGATAAGCCCCCCGCCTGCAGACCCCCACAACCACCGGCCAGGGTTGTGGGGATGAGGCCCTTGTCCTCATCAACTTTGGGACAAGGTGTTTGGGGGGCTACCCCAAAGCACCCTCCCAATGTTGAGGGCATGTGGCCTGGTACGGTTCAGGAGGGGGGGCGCACTCTCGTCCCCCCCTCTTTTCCTGCGGCCTGCCAGGTTGCGTGCTCGGATAAGGGTCTGGTATGGATTTTTGGGGGGGCCCCACGCCATTTTTTTTGGCGCGGGGTTCCCCTTAAAATCCATACCAGACCTGAAGGGTCTGGTATGGAATTTAGGGGGAACCCCACGTCATTTTCTTTTTAATTTTGGCCGGGGTTCCCCTTAATATCCATACCAGACCTGAAGGGCCTGGTATGGAATTTAGGGGGACTCCCACGTTATTTTTTTTTTTTTTTAATTTTGGTTCGGGGTTCCCCTGTGGGGAATTCCCATGCTGTTTTTATCAATGAACATCTATGTGTATTGTCGGCAATGCAATAGCCGCGGG
The DNA here is from genome assembly GCA_037952925.1 of Lithobates clamitans. NCBI lineage: Eukaryota > Metazoa > Chordata > Amphibia > Anura > Ranidae > Lithobates > Lithobates clamitans. The sequence goes on along the minus strand of JBBGZY010000399.1, from coordinate 10,517,343 downwards.
TAGTTTTAAATGGGTTTTTTCCTTCAAAATGTCATTTTGCTGTCAGACTGTTCTAAACACGGGAAACATGCGCCCCTTTACAGGCATACTATAGACACCCCCCAAGTATGAAATTTAAAGGGATATTACACTTTTATTGTTTGACTTTAAGCATTATTAAAATCACTGCTCCTGAAAAAACGGGCGTTTTTGAAACTTTTTTTTGCATTGATCCATGTCCCCTGGGGCAGGACCCGGGTCCCCAAACACTTTTTATGACAATACCTTGCATATAAGCCTTTAAAATTAGCACTTTTGATTTCTCCCATAGACTTTTAAAGAGTGTTCTGTGGCATTCGAATTTGCCGCGAACACCCCAAATTGTTCGCTGTTTGGCGAACTTGCGAACAGCCAATGTTCGAGTCGAACATGAGTTCGACTCGAACTCGAAGCTCATCCCTACCCACCATCAGGGGTTCTGGTGAACACCTGCTGGCTCTTAGATTCCGTATTAACTTTTGTATGGCTAAGTGGGACTAATATTCCTTATCTTTTGCAAGTGCTTATTGAGTGCCATATTTTGTGTTTACAGATGCTCAATTGTATCTATGAGGCATGACTGAGGGACATGCAGAATGCAGAGGCTCAGATTATCTATAAAACATTAAACACTTGACCAATCCCCCGTTCCAAAATGACCAGACGACACATTTTATTTGGAGTTGAATGGCCATAGCAGCCTTTTATTACAAACCATTAAATACAACATTCACAAGAAAACAAGTTCAATGCATATAATACAGTCAATTCATAACAAATAAACCAACCTCAGCTTAGGCCCGGTCTAAGGTCTTTGAAGGCCTACATACTCACTATTAACCGGTTGTATCTGCCACCAAATCAAAGGCCTCCAGCCGCAACTACACCGGCTCAGGGACAATTAACCTCTTACGTACTACCAGATACAACCTAATTAGTACTCTGATGTTACCACCGCATTGTTAGGAAGGGACACCCATACCTCAGATGGGCCCAACCCACAATTTTCCACAGTTAGGAAGGGACACCCATACCTCAGATGGGCCCAACCCACAATTTTCTACAGTTAGGAAGGGACACCCATACCTCAGATGGGACCAACCCACAATTTTCCACAATTATTTAACCAGCACCGCCTTCAAAGACCCAATAGACCCCCTGCCTGATGCTATGACAAGGAAATAAGGTCTAAGGTCTTTGAAAGCCTAAATACTCCAATTAACTGGTTGTATCTCCCACCCAATCAAAGGCCACCAGCCGCAACTACACCAGCTCAGGGACAATTAACCACTAATGTACTACCAGATACAACCTAATTAATACCCCGATGTTACCACCGTATTGCTAGGAAGGGACACCCATACCTCAGATGGGCCCAATCCACAATTTTCCACAGTTAGGAAGGGACACCCATACCTCACATGGGAGCAACCCACAGTTTTTTACAATTATTTACCTAGCACCGCCTTCAAAGACCCAATAGATCCCCTGCCTGCTGCTATGACAAGAAAATAAAAGGACCAAGAATTTGAAGGGCAAGCTAACAATATAAAACCTGAAAATCCACTACAAATACCCCAGCACCTTGAGAAAGTAGGAGGCTCCCTCAAAACAAACAAGGGAGGGAGAGTGGGAGAAAATGTCTGATGCTGTGATGGGCTCTGACAGAGCTGTGACACGATCCCCCCTCCTCTCTACCCACTACAGAACACATCCTCTGCCTTGAACATTTCAATCTGCTAAACAGACCGCATCATTCTAAATCACCCACAAATACTTAGCCTCTTCTGCAGGCCCCAGTCATGCTGGCCCTCCTCCTAGTTTCACTCAGCTCCAGGCCATATACTGTCTTGGCATTACCTTATCTGAAATGTTTTCTATTTTTGTTCTGTTTTATTACTTTATAAAAACTTTTCTTTATTAAAAAAAAAAAAAAAACGTAGAGTGCAAAATCTGGTGCAGCTGTGCATGGTAGCCAATTAGCTTCTAACTTTAGCTTGTTCAATTAAGCTTTGACAAAAAAAATGGAAGCTGATTGGTTTCTATGCAGAGCTACACCAGATTTTGCACTCTCCAGTTTTAGTAAATCAACCCCTATACCACCATACTTCAGGGCAAGATTGGATTGGTAGTTGAATGTCTCAATACAGGCATACCCCACTTTTAAGTACACAATGGGGTTTATTTACTAAAGCTGGAAAGTGCAAAATCAAGCTCACTTCTGCATAGAAACCAATGAGCTTCTAACCTCGGCTTGTTCAATTAAGCTTTGGTAAAAAAAAATGGAAGCTCATTAGTTTCTATGCAGAAGTGAGCCTGATTTTGCGCTTTCCAGATTTAGTAAATAAACCCCATTGTGTACTTAAAAGTGGGGTATGCCTGTACTGACCTTTTGACATCAGGTTTTCTATATAGGAGAGACAGCAATCAGCATAGGGCTGGCCATACATGAAGCAAAATTCAAGCCATGGGTGACCCTGTCAACACCCCCTCTCCTTGAAATAGTAGGTTGATGGAGCTATGCTTGGATACTTGTTAATGTATTACAAAATGCTGCCAGTACTGTACAAAAATGTACTGGTAGTATCCCAATTGGGGGTCTAAGTCATGGGTGGGTTGCTGTCCTTAACTGAGGAACTGGATGTTTGAGTGTGAAAACTGAAGCATCACACCAAGGTTTAGAGTCAGAAATTAGGTCTTATTCCAAACATATGCTAGGTGCTACATCCAATACATATCAAACCACCACACTTCATCAGGGGTTTAAATGAACAGTATTAGCTGTTAGGGACTCAAATTGATAGTTTAAACTCTGTGTTATAAACACTCAGCACTTGTTCAGCAGCTCACAGGAAAACCCTAGCACCCTTCCTCCTGAAAATTTATGATCTTAAAATTGAAGGAGCTGGGCAGAATTTTTACCTGAACAGTGGTTGCATCCAATCAGATGCAGGCAATATTTGGGCATCATGACAGCCGTAGGTTCCAGCTGACAAAATACAAAAGCTGGCAAGGGAGATTCCTTCATCCAAGCTGTTTAGCATGGATAGGGGAATCAATAGATTACTCTTGTATTCTGTGGGGCTGAATGATATAAATCTTAATCTGTATATTCAGCTTTGCTCTGACAAAGTGCTTTTCTCTTTGGGTGGTAGGGACAGGTTATCTTTTAGTTCCAGCTTAACACATGAACTGGACCTCACAGATATGAGATCAGCATGAAATCAGTGATTCCTCATTTAGATGGAATACAAAAAACTGTTTCCTGACGCCTCCATGGCAGCACACACTGGGTTGTGACTCCGCCCCCACAACCTGACAGGATTGGTTAGCTATAAATTTGAAGGGGAGACACCCCGCTGCATTCTCTTTTTTATCCTCACCTGACAGATTGGGATATGCAGCTTGCTCCTGTTGTCAAGATAAAGAAAAAGAAAAAAGCCTCTTACCGCACTCGCCCCAGCAGGTTCAAGCCTCTCCTGTTTGGAAGTCCCTCCTGTACAGTCTCTAAAGGAGCTTCTATGGAGGGAACCCCCGGTCTGGTGGTCTCAGGGGGCGTCTGGACATCTGGCACAGTAAGCTTTAAAGAAGCTTCATATTTTTGCAGTGGTCTCCTTTTCCTTTTTGCCTGTACCTTTGTCTGTAGTTTACTTATGGTGTTTCTCTGCTTAGAGGTCTGCTGGCACTTGTTGTCCACCGCTGTAGGAACTGTCATGGCCGCCGAGGCCGCCTCCTCCACTCTGCAATTGGCCTCAGGGCCTAGTTCTGCCTTGGGAAGGTAATGCCCTTCTCCAAGATGGCGCCGAGGCGATCGGGACGTTCTGCGCATGCGCGGGAGCGTCATTTTGCCGCGACGGCGGCGGCAGATTTAAAAACACAGGCATTTCTGTGATTTTTGCTGAGCAGTATCACAGATGCCTGAATGTTCACCGGCCTTCAACTGCTTTGCCAGAAAACGACTCAGCAAGACCAGGTAAGTCAATTTATTCGATTTAGCCTTTTTTAAATAAATAAATAATATATTAAAAGAAAGAGTAAGTTTTAAAAAAAAAAAAAAAAAAGTTTTTTTCCTTTCTCTTAATTTCCTTCAGTCTACACTGTCTACTATCACTATGGAGACCACTGCCCGCGCAGACCACCATCAGCAAACGAGGTAAGAGGCTATTCGTCAATGGTAAGTATTGAAGAAGGGGAGAGAAAAAAGAGAGCCAACCACTAACGCTGCGTTTTTGGCAGCCCCACCAGGTCAAGAGCCGCAAGTTCCAGGCGTGAGGGGACATCAAGCCATGGGTCAAGCAAGAAGTCCCGCAGAAGCCGCTCAAGATCCTCTTCTCGCCACCGAAGACATAGCCGCTCACGTCACAGCCGCTCAAGACGCAGCCGCTCCCGTCACAGTCGGTCACACCGCAGACGGTCACCTTCATCGCACCGCCAAAGCCGCCACACCCGTCCTGCAGCAAACGCTTGCTGGGTATGCGGCGCACCAGCCTTGCCAGATAAACTAGTCTGCAGATCCTGCTTCAATGAGGCAGCAAAGGACAAAGAGCTAGACGCAGCAATGGCTACGGAGCTCATAAGAGAATCTGTGCGGGAATCCATAAGGGAGACAACAGCACCTCTAATCGATAGGCCTACGCCTAGCACATCGGTGGCGGATGACAGCCAACCCCAGGCATCAGAACCCTCCTCAGGAGATGAGGAACAGGACATGTCAGCAGGTTTTGACTTTTCCCTGGTACAGCCTTTCGCAAAGTCAGTCAAAGAAGCGATAGGCTGGGAAGAAGATAAAGAGGAACCGCAGAAAGTCCGGAAATATTTCCCAAATTTAAGGAAAGAACCAGAGAATTTCCCTTTTATAGGTGAACTGGAGGATCTAATTAAAGATGAGTGGGAAAGATCTGATAAGCGGTCCAGTCTCACCAACAGACTGACAAAAATGTATCCTCTGAAGGAGTCAAAAGTCAAAACATTGATGAACGCTCCAGTAGTCGACTCCTCCTTGATGCGTCTTGCACGGCATGTCACTCTGCCTATTGAAGACGCAGTTTCCTTTCGGGATGTTCTGGATCGGAAATTGGATCTAGAATTGAAGAAAGCATACTCCACTGCTGGGGGCGCATGCAGACCAGCAATTACCACAGCAGCAGTGGCCAAAGCCATATCAGGTTGGGCAACCAAGGTGGAGAAGGATCTGCAAGACGGTACCGAAATAGATAAAATAATATCTTCTCTTCAGGAGATCAAGTTGGCAGGTGACTTTGTGGCAGAAGCCTCAGTGGATATTATAAGATCCTCGGCGAGATCAATGCTAGCCTCAGTCACAGCAAGAAGGGCCTTGTGGCTGAAACCATGGATGGCCGATACTGCATCCAAAACAAACTGGTGCAGAATTCCATATGATGGCTCAAACCTGTTTGGGTCTAAATTGGACACCGCTATTTCGAAGGTAACAGGAGGGAAGTCGGGATTAATTCCCTTGGATAGAAAACCCAAGGCCCAAAAGGGTTCCTTCTTCAGGCGCAACCTTCCTGAGAAATATAGGGAAGCTAGAGCCTACCGTCCTGGTAGGGAGTTTAGAAGGGACTGGAAGAACACAAGACCTTCCTTCCTAAGGATGCAGAAGTCCAAGCCTACCCCGGTAGGGGAGCAGCAGAAGTCCTTTTGAAGGTTCGCCTGCCCACTCAGTACAGGTGGGCGCCAGGCTCAAGGACTTCGCACAGATTTGGTCAAGCCATATAGAGGACCAGTGGACTCTCTCCACGATCAAATTTGGACACAAGTGGAAATTTATGGGCAAAATTCCAAAGAATCACTTCCAATCAACAAGAATGCCATCTTCACTAGTCAAAAGGAAGTTACTATTAAAATATATAGTGGAATTGAAGGAGAAAGGGGCAATACTGGAAGTTCCGTCAGATCAAAAGGGGAGGGGGTTCTATTCCCCACTATTCTTGGTAAAGAAGAAGACCGGAGACTTACGCCCTGTATTGGATTTAAAAAATCTCAACAGGAACATAAAAACAGAGGCCTTCAAAATGGAGAGTCTGCAGTCTATACTTCTGGCAGTGAACCTGGGCGACTGGATGCTCTCAGTAGATTTATCAGACGCTTATCTACATATTCCGATTCATCCCGCCTTTCAAAAATTCCTCCGATTTGCCATCAACAAAAGTCACTTCCAATTTCAGTGCCTTCCTTTCGGCATCTCGTCGGCTCCCAGGACATTTACCAAGGTCCTTCTACCCTTGGTTGCATTCCTCAGGGAGAAAGGTCTGCGAGTCCACCATTATTTGGACGACATCCTGCTCTTGGCAGAAGATCAAGAAACCTTGCTATGCCATCAGAAGATCTTACTCACGACTCTCCAAGACTTCGGCTGGTTAGTCAACTGGAAAAAGAGCAGCTTACAACCCACTCAGAACATGGTATTCTTGGGAGCAGATCTGAACACCAAATTGAACATGGTACAACTTCCTCAAGAAAAGATTCAGCCTCTAGTACAGAAGATGTGGAGATTACTATCAGCAAGGCATCTTCCAGCCAGAGTCTGCTTAAGTGTGCTAGGGTCTATGGCTGCAACCCTGCCCATGGTGCAATGGTCACAATGGCACATGAGAATCCTCCAGAACTCCTTTCTGAGACAGTGGGATGGAGTATCGATGCGTCAGACCATTACCATCTCCAGACCAATGAAGCAATCAGTGTGGTGGTGGACACACTTGACCAATCTCAGGAAATACAAACTGATAGTTCCCCCAGATCCGATAATAGTCACCTCGGACGCCTGTCAGAGCGGCTGGGGAGCTCACTGTCAAGATCAAGCAGCGCAGGGCCGATGGCAGTCCCGGGGCCAGGATTTAGTATCGAATATACTGGAACTCAGAGCAGCTTTCCAGGCCCTCATGGCATTTGCACCAGTCCTCAGAGGGAAGAACGTGCTTATTCGGATGGACAACAAGGTGGCAGTATCCTACATCCAGAGGCAAGGGGGTACCAAGAGTCTCACACTGATGGAGGAAGTCCACCCTATCTTGGAATGGGCACAGGCACACCTAGCAGATCTAAAAGCAATATATGTTCCTGCGGCACAGAACATGTTAGCCGATTACCTGAGTCGAGAAACTCTTTCGAACAACGAATGGTCCCTGAGTCTCCAGGCCTTTTCTCTTCTTACGGAGACATGGGGAGTACCAGAGATCGACTTAGCAGCTACTCCGGCGAATACGAAGTGTCGGAGGTTTCTGTCCAGAGCATCTTTCCCTTCAGCCGAGGGGATAGATTGTCTAATCCATCCCTGGAACTTCAAGTTGGGGTACATATTCCCGCCAACTCCGCTAATTGCGAGATTCCTGTCCAGGCTTCGGAGATCTTCAGCCACGGTAATCGCGATAATTCCTCTTTGGCCGAGAAGACCATGGTTCACGACACTATTGCAGCTCAGCCTTCAACCTCCAAACCCCCTTCCGGTAACTCCGGATCTGCTATTTCAAGGCCAATTCCTACATCCAGCTCCAGAGAAACTACATCTGACAGCATGGAAGTTGAAAGGGTTAGGTTAAGGGAACAAGGCTGCTCACAGGAAGTAATATCGACTTTGATGCAAGCCAGGAAGAGCACCACCAACACCACCTATACAAGAATTTGGAACCAATTCTTTAGAATGGCGCAGCAGAAGGGATGGGATCCTATTGCTCCAGAACCTTCTCAAATCCTAGAATTCCTCCAATCAGGAATCAACAAAGGTCTAAGTTCAAGTACCCTTAAGGTACAAGTATCTGCCTTGTCGGCCAAAACAGGCACCAGATGGGCATTACATCCGCTGGTTATCCAATTCCTGAGAGCCTGCCTGAAAATCAAACCTCCTAAGAAACCAGTTTTTCCATCATGGGATCTCTCAATAGTTCTTGAAGCCTTCACCAATCCTCCTTTTACTCCATCTGAATCAATATCTCTATGGGATCTGACTCTAAAACTATCCTTTCTCATTGCAATCACATCAGCAAAGAGGGTGTCTGAGATCCAAGCACTGATGGCATCAGAACCTTACTTGGTATTCTTTCCTGATAAGGTAGTACTAAGACCTTCAGACCACTTCATCCCGAAGGTAGCAACTTCCTTCCATTACAACCAAGATATTGTCTTACCATCCTTCACTAATGATCAGGGTGAACCTCATCCTCTGGATGTTAAAACTACCATCATTAGTTACCTGACGGCTACGAATTCTTTTAGAAAGACGGATACCCTCATGGTCATCCCACATGGAAACAGACGAGGTCAAGCGGCTACTTCACGTACTATAGCCTCCTGGCTAGTCAAGTCCATCAAGAAGGCATACTCCATGCGGCATATGGCAATTCCTGAAGGCATCAGGGCTCACTCGACCAGGGCAGTGGCTACCTCCTGGGCAGCGTATTGCAGGGTTTCACCGGAGACTATTTGCAAAGCAGCAACTTGGTCCTCCAGACATACGTTTATTTCTCACTATAGAGTAGATTCTGCTCATTTGGCTATGGCAGACTTCGGTAGATCCGTTGTTAGAGCCAATTCTTCCGCATTATAAGGAATAAATATTATTTTCTTGCACCCACCCGACTGGCGAGTTATTTCCCAGTGTGTGCTGCCATGGAGGCGTCAGGAAAACGGAAAATTGTATACTCACCTTTCCGTAATTTTCCTTTCCTGACGCCTCTCCATGGCAGCACAGATTCCCACCCCGTTTTTTTGGTGATATATTTACAGAGAATGCAGCGGGGTGTCTCCCCTTCAAATTTATAGCTAACCAATCCTGTCAGGTTGTGGGGGCGGAGTCACAACCCAGTGTGTGCTGCCATGGAGAGGCGTCAGGAAAGGAAAATTACGGAAAGGTGAGTATACAATTTTCCGTTTTCCTGATTGTTGCCAGAGAGTTCTTTAAGAAACAGGGGTCATCAGATGTTTCTTCCAGACATATAGAAGAGCACTTTAGGAGAATCTTCAAGCTCTGGAGCATCTTATTCCAACTCATGGGATCCTCAGCTTTCAAAGTGATTACTCAGGTGCCTACATAAAGCAGCAAAAACCTGTGATGTAGAGTGAATGTATTGTATTTATTTTTTATTGCTTTTTCTTAGAAATTTAAATGATGGGGCTGTAAGACAAACCAGTGGATGTAAACCAGATTCCTGAAATCTGACCTAGGCACATATATCTGTAGTGTTTTTTTTATCTCTCTCCAAAGCCCTAAGTCCCCTGTCTTAATGCTGCTCCTTTCTTCTGTCATCAGCATGATAACTTCTGACAAGTTCGACACAGGAGATAAAAGCAGCTCTGCAAGAGTCTTCCTTCTTGTTTTTTTTTTTTTTTTTGGGGGGGGGGGGACATGCCTCCAGTCAACTGTCACACAGTCCATGCCAAGACTCCACTTTCACTGCTGGAACAGGGAGAAAAAAATCTAACAAAATGTGCACTTTCTAAAGAACATATAATGATCAAGACAGCAGATATACATGTAAAACTTATGTAGGAAGATTTGTTTAATCTGTTTGTATCATCTGAGGCTGTTCACTTCACTGGGTATATGTGAGGGTTTACATCCACTTTAAGAAGTCTTGTGCATACCCTTTTCCCTTCGTTTTCACAATTGAATTTCACAGGGACTCAAACTGGCAAGACCCATGAGACATAGATATTTGGACACCCTTGGCCCTTGTTTAGCAGTGATTTTGCTATTTATAAGAGGGTAATTTTTTGGGATGGGTGTTTGTTTTTTATGTGAAGAATAACTACCAACCGTACTTCCAAAACACCTAAAATAGATCAATTTCAGGATAAATCAACACTTTTATTTATTATTAATTATTATTATTTTTTTTAAAAGGCATAATTGTTGTGACAAAGGAATGATGGCCTTGATCTCAGGAATTGCATTAAGGGATAAGTTCACTTTTGGGAACATGTTACATGTTCCTCTCGTTTTTAGGGTAGAACATGTAAAATGTTCCCACTGCTGCAGCCGCTGCCCCACTGCCCTCTCTCCCTGTGTCAGCAGTATGGGGAGACGTTCCCTATACTAGCTATAACTTTTTGAAAAGAACACAGCTGTGCTTCGCCCACACGGTCGCGTCATTCATTCACAGAGCTCCATGAATGAATGAACTACAAGTCCTGACATCCTTTGAAGCTGTTGCTTGTAGTTCTCAATTAACTACCACAGTACTGTTGAGCTCTGTGGTAGTTCATTGATTCTTCCTGTCAGTGTGAAACTGCCTGGCCATACGATGCATGGGAAGACAGCTCACACTGGCAGTCTGCAGGACACCTGTCTGGGATCAGCGATCTGCTGATCGCTGGTGCAATGATTTTCAGGCTCCTAAAAAAAAAAAAATGTAAATGTACATTTTTGTACCTGCAAAAAAATGTGCATTTATTTTTTTTTTTAAAAAGTGAACTTATCCTTTAATATATTGCATTTTCAAAAAAAAACAAGCAAGTTGAAAACATTATCAGTCAATGATTTCTGCACTAACTTATTTTACAGATTTTTATTCTATGTGTGAACCCAATGCTTATAGCTTTAACCTTGTTGCAATTACAGCATCCCATCAAATAGCACAAATATATTTGAAGGATGGGTTGGTTAATTTCCATGGTTACTGAAAGTGGTTTAAAAAAATCAATGCTTAACAAACCATTAGGTATTTTGCTTCAGTTGCTAATAATGTCAATTAGCCTCAAAGATGAATCATCCTAGAGTCATGCTTTTTTCACGCTAAATCAACAAGATGCTCACCTTCATTTATAACGGTTGTGAATCAGTCAGGGTTAATGATGAACACATTTTTTTAATGCTTTATATGTATAACAAAGCAAAATGTAACGTAACATAATTAACGCAGCTGTAAGCCGGTTCACTGTTCGGCCTGGATAGGTTAAGCTGTCCATTGCTTGTAAATATCTGCATTTAAGTGGCTCTATATATTATTTATGGATCATTGAGGGCAATACAACACGTTCACTTTAATATGTGCCCGTTGCTCTTCAGCACCTCCATTTGGCTACTGGGAACAAAGAGATTTAAAAATGTGTAAGCTCCACATCACATCCTGGAGCTTACACAGGACTGAAGACTTCTCTCACCTCAACACAGTACTAGTTGCCTGGAGTGGGCAACCCCCAAGCACCAATATGGTCCAATAGGAGAAAGGAGGATTGAGCTTTGTATTTCTCCATACCTGGGAGTTTGAGGACATTTTCCTTCATTCCCAGGGGCTGAAAGGATTGTCGGTGTGGTGAGATGAAGATAAGGTGAAAATGTGGTTCTAGTAAGGGGGACTCCTTCTGAAAATGCTAGTCACCTGGCTGGGATGCTAATCCAAAGGCTTTCATTTCTTGTTTGTGCACTGGTCATGTTGGAACAGAAAGGGGCTATCCCCAAACTCTTCCCACAAAGTTGGGAACATGAAATTGTCTTGGTATGCTGATGCCTTAAGAGTACCCTTCACTGGAACTAAGGGGCCAAGCCCAACCCCAGAAATAATCCCCCCCCCCGCCAAATGATTTGGACCAGTGCACAAAGCAAGGTCCATAAAGATGAGCAAGTTTGGGGTGGAGGAACTTGACTGGCCTGCACAGAGCCCTGACCTCAACCTGATAGAACACCTTTGTGATGAATTAGTGTGGAGACTGCGAGCCAGGCCTTCTCATCCACATCAGTGCTTGACCTCTGGAAGAATGGTCAAACATTCCCATTGAAACACTCCTAAACCTTGTGGAAGCCTTCCCAGAAGAGTTGAAGCTGTTATAGCTGCAAAGGGTGGGCCCAAAATCAATATTGAACCCTATGGCCTAAGGCTGGGATGCCATTAAATATCAAGTATGTGTAAAGACAGGCGTCCCAATACTTTTGGTAATAGGGTGGATCTGGAGAAATTAGGTCTCATTAATCAAATCCTTCCCTTGAACTATTGGGATAAAAGGGGTACACCAACACAGTGGGAATATACTGCATATGTCCCACTTGTGAACAGACACCCAATATATGCATAATAAAAGAAAAAAAAATATTGAAAAGAAACAAATTACCAAGACAAAAAAGGCTCACCATAGAGCATGGGCAAAATCTCCTCATTAGGGATGAGCCGAACACCCCCCGGTTCGGTTCGCACCAGAACCCGCGAACGGACCGCAAGTTCGCACGAACGTTAGAACCCCATTGACGTCTATGGGACTCGAACGTTCGAAATCAAAAGTGCTCATTTTAAAGGCTAATTTGCATGGTATTGTCCTAAAAAGGGTGTGGGGACCCGGGTCCTACCCCAGGGGACATGTATCAATGCAAAAAAAACTTTTAAAAACGGCCGTTTTTTCGGGAGCAGTGATTTTAATGATGCTTAAAGTAAAAAAAAAAAAAAGTGAAATATTCCTTTAAATATCGTACCTGGGGGGATGTCTATAGTATGCCTGTAAAGTGACGCGTGTTTCCCATGTTTAGAACAGTCCCTGCACCAAATGTCATTTTTAAAGGAAAAAATCTCATTTAAAACTGCTTGCGGGTTTAATGTCATGTCGGGTCATGGCAATATGGATGAAAATCAGTGAGACAAACGGCATGGGTACCCCCCAGTCCATTACCAGGCCCTTTGGGTCTTGTATGGATATTAAGGGGAACCCCGCACCCAAATTAAAATAAGGAAAGGTCCCTATATACTCTGAACAGCAGTATACAGGCGGTGCAAACAAGACAGGGACTGTAGGTTTGTTGTTAAGTAGAATCTGTTTGTAATTTTGAACATTTTTAACGTGTTTAGCTCCAGCCAAAAAATCTTTTCTAAGCTTTTTGGAAAACATAGGGAAGGGTTATCACCCCTGTGACATTTGTTTTGCGTCTTTCCTCCTCTTCAGAAGATTTCACCTCACTTTTTTGTCCCAATGAAAAATGTTTTTTGAAAATTTGGGTTTTTTTGTGGAACAAGGATTGGAAAGCATCAGTGGAAAGGAGAAATTGTTTTCCCATATTAACTCTTACAGGAGAGAATTTCCCTTCCTAGGGGTAGATTTCATCTCACTTCCTGTTGTCTCCTTCCGTTTGCAAGTAGGAGTTGTTTGTAAGTTAGATGTTTGAAAGTAGGGTCCTGCCCTATATACTCAGCAGAAATTTGGGCCTTAGGTGTTGCTGTGGCCAAAACACTGTAAGCCCTCACAGGGCCCTGCTGTGAAAAATTAGATCAAGAATTGTAATTACATGCCCCTGTTAGACAGGGGCAGAAAAATTGGGCCTTAGGCACTGGTGCTGGTGCCACAACACTGCAACCCCTCACAGACACTCTAGTTGGAACGCAGGAACGAGCCCTGCTGCAAAGTATTGCATCAAAAATTGTAATTACACGCCCCTGTTAGACAGGGGCAGAAAAATTGGGTCTTAGGCACTGGTGCTGGTGCCACAACACTGCAACCCCTCACAGACACTCTAGTTGGAACGCAGGAACGAGCCCTGCTTCAAAGTATTGCATCAAAAATTGTAATTACACGCCCCTGTTAGACAGGGGCTGAAAAATTGTGCCTTAGGCACTGGTGGTGGCGCCCAGAACCAAAAATGTTCTTACAAGCTATCAGCGTGATGATTGAGGAGGAAGAGGATAATTACTCAGGGATAGTCACTCAGCATCAGCATAGGCAGTCTTTGAAGGGATCTGAAAAAAATTATTCAGTTACATCAGCATCAGGTGCTTGGTAGCTGGTGGTGATCCAAGACTGATTCATTTTTATGAAGGTCAGCCGATCGACCGAGTCAGTGGACAGACGCACCCTGTGATCGGTTACCACGCCTCCAGCAGCACTGAATGTGCGTTCCGAAAGAACGCTGGATGCAGGACAGGCTAGTAGCTCAATTGCATACTGTGCAAGCTCTGGCCAGTGATCCATCCTCAAGACCCAGTAACCCAGAGGATTTTCGGTGGGAAAGGTGTCCAAGTCTGATCTTGCCCCTAGGTATTCCTGCACCATGTAAAACAGACGCTGGCGATGGTTGCTGGAACCGATCATACCTTGGGGCTGCGGACCAAAAAATTGTCTGAACGCATCGGTCAGACGGCCACCTTCTCCACCGCTCCTTCTTTGACTGACCGAAGCCTCAGCAACACGTTGTCCAGAAACAGGAGTTTGTAACCTCCCAGTCTCTGGGAACGCGTTGCACAGACCTTTCTGCAAGGCCTCCCGAAGATGTTTCATCCTCTGCTCCCTCTGCGATGGCAAGATAAGGTCCGCAACCTTACCCTTGTAACGTGGATCAAGGAGGGTTGCCAGCCAGTATTGGTCCTTCTCCTTGATACCACGAATACGAGGATCCTTACGCAGGCTTTGCAGGATCAGGGAGGCCATGCAGCGTAGGTTTGCTGAGGCATTCGGTCCGGAGTCCTCTGGGTCACTAAGGACAACAACGTCCGCAGCCACCTTCTCTCAGCCACGTACAAGTCCATGTGTTCCTTGGGACTGATCCCTTAAAGACTGCTGATGCTGAGTGCCAGGCTCCACCTCCATACTGACACAATCTTCCTCCTCCTCCTCCTCCTCCTCGTCCTCTTCCTGTGTGATCGGCAGGCACGCAGGAACACTGTCTGGATAAAGGGGGCCTTGAGAGCTAAGGAAGTCGTGCCTCAAGTGCCCTGTCCATTATTCCACGCAGCGTGTGCTCCAACAGGTGGACAAGGGGGACAGTGTCACTGATGCATGCACTGTCAGTGCTCACCATCCTCGTGGCCTCCTCGAATGGTGACAGGACAGTGCATGCATCCCTGATCATGGCCCACTGGCGTGGGGAAGAAAAAACAAGGTCCCCTGACCCTGTCCTGGTGCCATAGTCGCACAGGTACTCATTGATGGCCCTCTGCTGCGTGTGCAGCCGCTGCAGCATGGCCAATGTCGAGTTCCACCTGGTGGGCATGTCACAGATTAGGCGGTTCTTGGGCAGGTTAAACTCCTTTTGGAGGTCCGTCAGCCGAGCACTGGCATTATATGCACACAGACTTTCCTGGCCTGCCTCAGGACATCCTGTAAGCCCGGGTACCTGCCCAAGAACCGCTGCACCACCAAGTTAAGGACGTGAGCCAAACAGGGCACATGGGTCAGTTGTCCCTGTCGGAGGGCAGAGAGGAGGTTGGTGCCATTGTCGCAAACCACCATTCCTGCCTTAAGTTGGCGTGGCGTCAACCACCTCTGAACCTGCCCCTGCAGAGCTGACAGAACCTCTGCCCCAGTGTGGCTCCTGTCCCCCAAGCACACCAGCTCAAGCACCGCATGGCATCTTTTGGCCTGCGTACTTGCGTAGCCCCTTGAACGCCTACGGAGCACCGCTGGTTCCGAGGAAGAGGCCATGGAGGAAGAAGAAGAGGAGGGGGTGGAGGAGAGAGGTGTGTCACAATCAGCATTTTGGAGGCGTGGTGGCGGAACAACCTCCAACACTACTGCACCTTGTCCTGCATCCTTCCCAGCTGCCAGCAGAGTCACCCAATGCGCCGTGAAACTTAAGTAACGTCCCTGTCCATGCCTGCTGGACCATGAGTCAGCGGTAATATGCACCTTACCGCTGACCGCCCTGTCCAGCGAGGCATGGACATTGCCTTCCACATGCCGGTAGAGAGCCGGAATCGCCTTCCGTGAGAAAAAGTGGCGTTTGGGTACCTGCCACTGAGGAACCGCACATTCCACAAACTCACGGAAGGGGGCAGAGTCTACCAACTGAAAAGGCAGCAGTTGAAGTGCTAGCAATTTTGCCAAGCTAGCATTCAACCGCTGGGCATGTGGATGGCTGGGAGCAAACTTCTTTCGGCGGTGCAGCAGCTGGGGCAGGGAAATTTGCCTGGTACAATCTGACGTCGGTGTACCAAAAGCAGATTGCCCACAAGTACTTGGCTGTGACACACCTAATTCTACACCTTCATTCCTCTCACTGCAGGTCTCAGAGAGGACTGAAGGTCTAGTGGGGTTGGAAATCTCAGCTGATGAGGAGCAAGGAGAGATCCTCTTTGTTCTTTGGTGTGGGTCTTTTAGATATGCTTGCCAACGAACTGCATGGCAGGTCAACATATGTCTGGTCAAGCATGTGGTACCCAAGCGGGAGATGTTTTGGCCACGCGAGATACGCTTGAGACATATGTTGCAAATAGCAACGGTGCGATCTGATGCACTCGTCTCAAAAAAGGCCCACACCAAAGAACTTTTTGAATAACGCGCAGAGACTGCAGCGCCCTGCACATGTGGAGCTTTGGGGTGTGATGCAGTCAATGTGCTGCCCTTAGGCTGGCCCCTGGAGGGCATCCTGCCTCGTTGGTGATGTGCCGCCTCCTCCTCCTCCTCCTCCTCCTCCTCTCTCCTATCAGGCACCCACGTTGAGTCAGTGACCTCATCATCCCCTCCCTCCTCATCACTGGAGCAAACCTGGCAGTATGCTGCAGCAGGGGGAGCATGACTGCCAGATTGCTGTCCTTCTTGGGCACCCCCTCTGTCCGTGCTCATGTTACTGCCTTCATCGAGCTCAGTATCATCATCAGAGCCTTCCAAACGCTGGGCATCCTCCTGGAGCATGTACCCAACACTGTGGTCAAACAGTTCGAGGGAATCCTCAGGAGGACATGGTGGAGCTAGGGAAGGAGTCACTGATGACATTGAGCTGAGGGAAGAGGCCGCTGCTTTGCCAGACAAAGCACCCTGGGCATGGGTGAGAGAGGATGAGGAGGATGAGGACGGCTTGGTCATCCACTCGACCAAGTTTTCTGCATGTTGCGGCTCAACACGGCCAGCTGCCGAAAAAAAGGCCAAGCGTGTCCCATGGCCACGGGCTGATGAGGATGCACCGTCTCCACGACCAGCACTAGACACAGAGCCTGCTTGCCCTCTCTTATTGGCTTGTGACTGTCTGCCTCTCCTTCTTGGCCTTCCAGACATACTAATGGCCTGTAGCTGCACTAAGCTGGGATAGAACACCTGTAATTTTCTTCAGGTAGCTTTATATACTGTAACCAGACAAGCCTGCCTGTCAGTAGGAAGATAACAGGAACGGATCTAGCTGAACACTGTGAGCAGGACGCACTGACTGCACTAAATGTAAATAGCAGGAACGGATCTAGCTGAACACTGTGAGCAGGACGCACTGACTGCACTAAATGTAAATAGCAGGAACGGATCTAGCTGAACACTGTGAGCAGGACGCACTGACTGCACTAAATGTAAATAGCAGGAACGGATCTAGCTGAACACTGTGAGCAGGACGCACTGCACTAAATGTAAATAGCAGGAACAGATCTAGCTGAACACTGTGAGCAGGACGCACTGCACTAAATGTAAATAGCAGGAACAGATCTAGCTGAACACTGTGAGCAGGACGCACTGCACTAAATGTAAATAGCAGGAACAGATCTAGCTGAACACTGTGAGCAGGACGCACTGCACTAAATGTAAATAGCAGGAACAGATCTAGCTGAAAACTGTGAGCAGGACGCACTGACTGCACTAAATGTAAATAGCAGGAACAGATCTAGCTGAAAACTGTGAGCAGGACGCACTGACTGCACTAAATGTAAATAGCAGGAACAGATCTAGCTGAACACTGTGAGCAGGACGCACTGCACTCAATGTAAATAGCAGGAACGGATCTAGCTGAACACTGTGAGCAGGACGAACTGCACTAAATGTAAATAGCAGGAACAGATCTAGCTGAACACTGTGAGCAGGACGCACTGCACTAAATGTAAATAGCAGGAACGGATCTAGCTGAACACTGTGAGCAGGACGCACTGCACTAAATGTAAATAGCAGGAACAGATCTAGCTGAACACTGTGAGCAGGACGCACTGCACTAAATGTAAATAGCAGGAACAGATCTAGCTGAACACTGTGAGCAGGACGCACTGCACTAAATGTAAATAGCAGGAACGGATCTAGCTGAACACTGTGAGCAGGACGCACTGCACTAAATGTAAATAGCAGGAACAGATCTAGCTGAAAACTGTGAGCAGGACGCACTGACTGCACTAAATGTAAATAGCAGGAACAGATCTAGCTGAACACTGTGAGCAGGACGCACTGCACTCAATGTAAATAGCAGGAACGGATCTAGCTGAACACTGTGAGCAGGACGAACTGCACTAAATGTAAATAGCAGGAACAGATCTAGCTGAACACTGTGAGCAGGACGCACTGCACTAAATGTAAATAGCAGGAACGGATCTAGCTGAACACTGTGAGCAGGACGCACTGCACTAAATGTAAATAGCAGGAACAGATCTAGCTGAACACTGTGAGCAGGACGCACTGCACTAAATGTAAATAGCAGGAACGGATCTAGCTGAACACTGTGAGCAGGACGCACTGCACTAAATGTAAATAGCAGGAACGGATCTAGCTGAACACTGTGAGCAGGACGCACTGCACTAAATGTAAATAACAGGAACGGATCTAGCTGAACACTGTGAGCAGGACGCACTGCACTAAATGTAAATTGCAGGAACGGATCTAGCTGAACACTGTGAGCAGGACGCACTGCACTAAATGTAAATTGCAGGAACGGATCTAGCTGAACACTGTGAGCAGGACGCACTGCACTAAATGTAAATGGCAGGAACGGATCTAGCTGAACACTGTGAGCAGGACGCACTGCACTAAATGTAAATGGCAGGAACGGATCTAGCTGAACACTGTGAGCAGGACGCACTGCACTAAATGTAAATAGCAGGAACGGATCTAGCTGAACACTGTGAGCAGGACGCACTGCACTAAATGTAAATAGCAGGAACGGATCTAGCTGAACACTGTGAGCAGGACGCACTGACTGCACTAAATGTAAATAGCAGGAACAGATCTAGCTGAACACTGTGAGCAGGACGCACTGACTGCACTAAATGTAAATAGCAGGAACGGATCTAGCTGAACACTGTGAGCAGGACGCACTGCACTAAATGTAAATAGCAGGAACGGATCTAGCTGAACACTGTGAGCAGGACGCACTGACTGCACTAAATGTAAATAGCAGGAACAGATCTAGCTGAACACTGTGAGCAGGACGCACTGACTGCACTAAATGTAAATAGCAGGAACGGATCTAGCTGAACACTGTGAGCAGGACGCACTGCACTAAATGTAAATAGCAGGAACTGATCTAGCTGAACACTGTGAGCAGGACGCACTGACTGCACTAAATGTAAATAGCAGGAACAGATCTAGCTGAACACTGTGAGCAGGACGCACTGACTGCACTAAATGTAAATAGCAGGAACGGATCTAGCTGAACACTGTGAGCAGGACACACTGACTGCACTAAATGTAAATAGCAGGAACGGATCTAGCTGAACACTGTGAGCAGGACGCACTGACTGCACTAAATGTAAATAGCAGGAACGGATCTAGCTGAACACTGTGAGCAGGACGCACTGACTGCACTAAATGTAAATAGCAGGAACGGATCTAGCTGAACACTGTGAGCAGGACGCACTGCACTAAATGTAAATAGCAGGAACAGATCTAGCTGAACACTGTGAGCAGGACGCACTGCACTAAATGTAAATAGCAGGAATAGATCTAACCTAATCTAGCTAACTCAAATCAAATGACACTGTCTGTCTCTCTCTCTATCAGCACACCGGAACACACTACACAGGGCCGCCGTGCAGGCGGCCTTATATAGTGTGGGGCGTGTACTAAATCCCCTGAGCCATAATTGGCCAAAGCCACCCTGGCTTTGGCCAATTACAGCTCTCTCTACTGACGGCGCTTTGATTGGCCAAGCATGCGGGTCATAGTGCATGCTTGGCCAATCATCAGCCAGCAATGCACTGCGATGCCGCAGTGAATTATGGGCCGTGACGCGCCACACGAATTTGGCGCGAACGGCCCATAACGTTCGCAATTCGACGGACGGTCGAACAGCCGATGTTCGAGTCGAACATGCGTTCGATTCGAACACGAAGCTCATCCCTACTCCTCATACAATAAAAAATTTTGGAAAAATGTATTCAATATCTTCTCTAAAGGGGAAAATAGTCTACAAGAGGTAATGAACAAACAAAAACAAATAAAAATATGGGTATCCCCTATTAAATAGATCACATAGAAAACAAATATTATAATTGATACATACTACACCACCTCAAAATTCAAAACCATTGTAAGGATTCTAATTCTAAAAGATGGATTAATTCAATAGAGCCCTATGTGAAACTATAGCTACGTTACACGCAAAACCAGATTGTAAGTGAATATGAATGGGATCATGCGTTATTTAAATGATGCATTAACGTCCCACTTAATGTTCATACCATATGGACTAAAAGTCCTCAAATTGTGAACAGAGACACGGTCACCTTTGTAAGCACATGCAGCCTCATTCAACCTACTTCCTGTGAGCCTAGTGTGTCAAGGATCCGCCCACTAGAGCTTTATCATCAAGCTACTGTGAATTTACATGAGGATGCATTAATAAGAGGTGCTATGTCATTACAAAATTCTGCTCCCTTTAGCATTCAGAACCAATCCACTGCTGTAGGAAAATGAAGAGGACCAATAACCTCATGTAACCAGACAAAATCTGATAATAAATAAGGAACTACGGCACTATTGTGATACTGGTGGGAGGGGAGGGGGGGTTAGATCAAAGTGAACTGCGGGACAAATAAGCAGATGGGACACAGGTGGAGGTGGCTCTTCTAAAAGCTAGGTCCTGAATACCTATGTATATATATATATATAGTCTAGCCAAACCTATACCTGACTGTAGGCCATTCCTGGTGTACTGTTTTTAGTAAACTTCAGGCATTGTTTTCCTAATCTAATTGTACAGTATGTCTGGAAGGCCACCAAGGAGGGGCAGATGCTCACAGGCCACTAAAAGAGGGCAAGCAGGCTCTGTGTCTACAGCCAACAGTGCTGGTCGTGGACACAGTGCATCCTCAGCATGTGGCCGTGGGGCACACTTGTGCTCTTTTTCGGCAGCTGGCCGCGTTGAGCCACAACATGCAGAAGAGTTGGTGGAGTGGATGTCCTCATCCTCTGTCACCCAGGCTCAGGGTACTTTGTCTGCCAATGCAGCTGCCAAAGCAGCCTCTTCCATCGGCTCAGTGTCATCAGTCACTCCTTCCCTAGCCCCACCATCATGCCCTGAGGAGTCCCCCGAACTGTTCGACCACAGTGTAGGGTGCATGCTGCAGGAGGATGCGCAGCGTTTTGAAGGCTCTGATGATGGTACCCAGGTTGAGGATGAAGGCAGTAACGTGAGCCCAGAGAGAGGAGGTGCCCAAGAAGGACAAGAAACTGGCAGTCATGTTCCCCCAGCTGCAGCATACTGCCAGGTTTTCTTCAGTGGCGAGTGGGAGGCGATGATGGGGTCACTGACTCTACGTGGGTGCCAGATAGAAGAGGGGAGGAGGAGGAGGCACATCTCCAATGAGGCAGGATGCCCTCCAGGGGCTAGCTTAAGGGCAGGAAACCGACTGCATCACACCAGAGCTCTGCATGTGCAGGGCGCTGCTAACCTACACCAAAAGTTCTTTGGTGTGGGTCTTTTTTGAGACGTGTGCAGCAGATTGCACCCTTGCTGTTTGCAACATATGTCTGAAGCGTATCAAGCGTGGCCAAAACAGAAGCCGCTTGGGCACCACATGTTTGACCAGACAAATGTGCAGCTCTCATGCAGTCCATTGGCAACAGTACTTAAAAGACTCACACAGAAGAACAAGGCGGACCTCTCCTTGCTCCTCATCAGCTGGGATCTCTAACCCCACTATAACTTCAGTCCTCTCAAAGACCTGCACTGAGAGGAATGAAGGTGTAGAATTAGGTGTCCCAAGCACTTCCGGGCAATCTGCTAGCGGTACACCAACATCCGATTGTAGCAGGCAAATTTCCTTACCCCAGTTGCTAAACTGGTGAAAGAAATTCAGTCCCAGCCATCCACATGCTCAGCGGCTGAATGCTAGTTTGGCTAAATTGCTAGCACTCCAACTGCTGCCTTTTCAGCTGGTAGACTCTGCCCCCTTTTGAGAATTTGTGGAATGTGCGGTACCTCAGTGGCAGGTTCCCAAACGCCAATTTTTTTCTCGGAAGGCCATTCCGGCTCTCTACTGACATGTGGAAGGCAATGTCTTGGCCTCGCTGGACAGGGCAGTCAGCAGTAAGGTGCATATTACCGCTGACTCATGGTCCAGCAGGCATGGACAGGGATGTTACCTTTCTTTCACGGCCCACTGGGTAATCCTGCTGGCATCTGGGAAGGATGCAGGACAGAGTGCAGTATTGTTGGAGCTTGTTCCGCCACCACGCCTTCAAAATGCTGGTAGTGGTGATTCTGCCACACCTCTCTCCTCCACCCCCTCCTCTTCTTCTTCCTCTATGGCCTCTTCCTGTGCAGATTTGTCCTCGGAACCAGTGGTGCTCCGTAGGCGTTCTAGAGGCTACGCAAGCACTCAGGCAAAAAGATGCCATGCGGTGCTTGAGTTGGTTTGCTTAGGGGACAGGAGCCACACTGGGTCAGAGATTCTGGCAGCTCTGCAGGGGCAGCCCCAGAGGTGGTTGACGCCAAACCAGCTTCAGCCAGGAATGGTGGTTTGCGACAATGGCACCAACCTCCTCTCCGCCCTCCGACAGGGACACTTCACCCATGTTCCCTGTTTGGCTCACGTCCTTAATTTGGTGGTGCAGCAGTTCTTGTGCAGGTAACCGGGCTTACAGGATCTCCTGAGGCAGGCCAGGAAAGTCTGTGGGCATTTCCGCCGGTCGTATAATGCCAGTGCCTGGCTGGCTGACCTCCAGAAGGAATGCAACCTGTCCAAGAACTGTGACATGCCCACCAGGTGGAACTCAACGTTGGCAATGCTGCAGTGGCTTCACATGCAGCAGAGGGTCTTCAATGACTACCTGTGCGAGTATGGCACCAGGACAGGGTCAGGAGAGCTTGGCTTTTTTTGGCTCATGATCAAGGATGCATGCACTGTCCTGTCACCATTTGAGGAGGCCACAAGGATGGTGAGCAGTGACAGTGCATGATTCAGTGATACTGTCCCTCTTGTCTTCCTCTTGGAGCACACGCTGCGTGGAATAATGGCCAGGGTACTTGAGGCAGAACAGAGGGAGGAAGAGGAGGACTTCTTTACCTCTCAAGGCTCCCTTTATCCAGACAGTATTCCTACAGCCCCGCCTGTCACACAGGAAGAGGAGGAGGAGAAGGAAGAGGAGGAGGATTGTGTCAGCATGGAGGTGGAGCCTGGCACTCAGCATCAGCAGAAGTCTTCAAGGGATCGTTTTCAGTCCTCAAAAATCCATGGACTTGTACGTGGCTGGGAGGAGGTGGCTACGGATCAGGTTGTCCTTAGTGACCCAGAGGACTCCGGACCAAATGCCTCAGAAAACCTACGCTGCATGGCCTCCCAAATCTTACGAAAGGACCCAAGGATTTGTGGTATCAAGGAGAGAGATCAGTACTGGCTGGCAACCCTTCTTGATCCACGTTACAAGGATAAGGAGGCAGGACTTATCCAGCCATTGCAGAGGGAGCAGAGGATGAAACATCTTTGGGAGGCCTTGCAGAAAGGTTTGTGCAATGCGTTTCCAGAGCCTGGGAGGTTACAATTTCCTGGTACTCATAGACAACGTGTTGCTGAGGCTTCGATCAGTCACAGAAGGAGCGGAGGAGAAGGTGGCTGTCTGACCAATGTGTTCAGACAATTTTTTAGTCCGCAGACCCAAGGTCTGATCGGTTCCAGCAACCATCGTCAGCGTCTGTTGTACATGGTGCAGGAATACCTAGGGGCAAGATCAGACTTGGAGACCTTTCCAACCGAAAATCCACTGGGTTACTTGGTCTTGAGGATGGATCACTGGCCAGAGCTTGCACAGTATGCAATTGAGCTACTGGCCTGTCCTGCATCCAGCATTCTTTCGGAACGCACATTCAGTGCTGCTGGAGGCTTTGTAAATCACAGAGTGCGCCTGCCCACCGACTAGGTTGATCGGCTCACCTTCATAAAAATGAATCAGTCTTGGATCACCAGCTACCAAGCACCTGATGCTGATGTGACCGATTGATTTTTTTATGAATGTGAGATCCCTTCAAGACTGCCTATGCTGATGCTTAGTGACTATCCTGTTATGCTGAGTGACTATCCTATTCATCCTCAATGTTCATGTTGATAGCTTCTAAGAACATTTTTGGTTCTGGGCACCACCACCAGTGGCTAAGGCCCAATTTTTCTGCCCCTGTTTAACAGGGGCATGTAATTAAAGTTTTTGCTGTAATATTTTGCAGCAGGGCTTGTTCCTGCGCTCAACAAGAGTAACTGTAAGGGGTTGCAGTGTTGGGGCACCACCACCACTGCCTAAGGCCCAATTTTTCTGCCCCTGTTTAACAGGGGCATGTAATTACAATTCTTGATATAATATTTCACAGCAGGGCCCGTTCCAGCGCCCACCAAGAGTAACTGTGAGGTCTTGCAGTGTTCTGGTACCAGAGTGTATAGGGCAGGCCGTATAGTATATACAGGCGGTCCCTTATTTTAAAACATCCGACTTACAAAGGACTCCTACTTACAAACGGAGGGATACAACAGGAAGTGAGAGGAAATCTACCCTAAGAAGGGAAATTCTCTCCTGTAAGAGTTAATATGGGAAAAGGTGTCTCCTCCACTGATTTATCACCAATCCTTGTTTCCCTTAAAAACCTCAAATTTTCAAAGTCCAATTGTCATTGGGACAGAAAGTGAGGTGAAATCTTCTGAACAGGGGCACAGACAGCAAAACAAATGTTACAGGGGTGATAACCCTTCCCTATGTTTTCAAAAAAGCTTTAAAATAGATTTTTTGTCTGGAGCTACACTTACAAAATGTACCTGTTCCAAATTACAAACAGATTCTACAAAAGAACAAACCTACTGTGCCTGTCTTGTTTGCACCACCTGTAAACTGCTATTCAGAGTATATAGGGCCTGTAGGCCCAATGCCTTTTCTTTTTATAATTTGGGTGCGGGGTTCCCCTTAATATCCATACAAGACCCAAAGGACCTGGTAATGGGATAGGGGGGTACCCATGCCATTTGTCTCACTGATTTTCATCCATATTGTTGGGACCCGACATTACATTAAAGCCTCAAGCAGTTTTTAATGACTTTTATTCTTTTAGAAATGTCATTTTAGCAAGGGACTGTTCTAAGCATGGGAAACACATGCCACTTTACAGGCATACTATAGACAACCCCCTGGTACAATATTCAAAGAAATATTTCACTTTTATTTTTTCACTTTAAGCATCATTAAAATCACTGCTCTCGAAAAAACGTCCGTTTTTAAAACTTTTTATTCCATTGATACATGTCCCCAGGGGCAGCACCCAGGTCCCAAAACCCCTTTTAGGACAATAACTTGCATATTAGCCTTTAAAATTCGCAGTTTTGATTTCTCACGTTTGAGTCCCATAGACTTTAACGGTGTTTGAATGTTTGGGTCCGTTCGCATGTTCTGGATGCGAACCGGGGGGTGTTCGGCCCATCCCTAATCATGAGTGTGGTGATCACAGCACTTGTAATCCATTGATACTTTCTCCAGATGTTTAACTGATAGTCTGTAGCTTGGCATGGACACAGAGCTAGAGGAAGAGTCTACATGAGCTTGGCATTGCACTTGCGATTCACTGCTCACAGTTACAACTTTTTACAGGCTGATTTGCAAAAACAATAGTTAAAATGTAAAATTTTTCTTTCTTGTAAATCTGTGTTTTTTGTTTTGTTTTGTTTTGTTTTGTAAAAGGTGACCTTTATAAAAATATAGCTTTGAAAAAACAATTGCATCGCCAAATGCAGCTAACCAGATTTTAGCACTCACTTTGCAACTGGCATTCTGAAACTGAACATCTTTAAAGGTTAGAGCTCCACTTTGGTCTTTTTATACCCAGGGCATGCAGCCACTTAGCATGCAAAATTGCCCATTAACCATTGTGATTCATAAGTCCCAACTTGCATTTATAAAATACATTTTTAAACAAAGAGATCTAAATCCATCTCATCTGATGTTTATTTTACTGTGAGAAAATGTCATTACACAATAAACATCTCGAATCGCTTCTATTTTCAATACATTGCCTAAGACATGAAATTGCATTATTTTTTCCATACAGGACACATTACTGTGAAAGAGAGAGGTGTGTTGTAAGTGAAAGCTTAAAATAATTTGCCAGTTTTCATTTTGTTTGATTTCATTAACACCTGGGTTTGGAGAGACAAGGGGAGAGAACAGGTTTTAGCTATAATCTAATGATTAGCACTTCCATTTCCCACAGTATACACAGAGTGTCAGATGTCAAGACAGTTCACAATCTGCTTGCCTTGTCCCAGCAATGCTTACTTCATGAAGGGAGAGTAAAAGGATACATAAATTTATGTTGAAAGAGAAACATGATACGGCAATTTGTGTAATGAAAATGGAAATTGAAACTGAATGCAGTTCAAAGCGCGATAATCAGATATGCTAAAATAGTCCACTGAGATTTGAGGTTAGCTAATGTTTTTTTTTTTTCTTTCTTTGGACTCATGAATTATGATTTATTTGCGATTCTCCAATTTGGATTTTTAGGGTATACAAGACAGAACTGCACTAGTGCAGACAATGAATGCTAAGTGTTCATTTTTAAATGTGTAAAATCACGCTGCTAAAGAAACAATCCAAACAACATAAAAATGGCAGTTTTGAAATTCACGTTGACATTGCTCAATAGTTGGCATGGGACAATCAGAGGCTCTGGCATGTTCTGCTTAGGCCAGATTCAGACCTCTGAGGAGTGGTTTCGCTTGCTAATGTGAGGTATGGTAAGTTTGGGATGAGCTAAGGCATGGGAAGCTGCAGGGCAGAGAATGCCTTAGCTGCTTATGGCTGACTGCTGTAGTGACAGCTTCCTGGTGGAAGAGTTCAGACTCATCTCTGAACACACCTGAGCTCATCACTGGTGCTAAGGTAGTCCATGCATTTTTCATATGCTGCCAAAATACCAAAATAGATCTTTTACCAGACCCGTACCTTTTTTTCCCAGCACCCCACATCATACAGATTGTTTTGGGGCACCAAAATGCAAGTCTATCAGATAACCGCATGGCCAATTGAAAGAACTCACAAGCCAGGCTGACAACACTGCTGATAATTGCAAGGCAGTGGCTTAGCACTGTCAACCTGAAGCATGAAATGCTGCTACTGGCAGGATATCCAGGTAAGAAGCTTTGCGACAGAGTACCACATTTAAAAAATAATTTTAAGAAAACTGTATATAGCAAGGCTTGATCCCAAAACATACTGTAAAAGTAGACTTGAGGCTTGTTCACACTATTTATGTTGAGCTGCATTGATCTGCAAGGACACATATGTAGCACCCTGAAGTTTAGGCAGGGTTGCTAGTAAATTTAGTTTGTCAGGCGGTAGTTGCCCTGGTTAATTGTTAGTAGATCCGCTAATTCCTCTCTAGTTCTGGATTTGCTGCACCTTCTCTCTTCTGTCGCTAGGTGGCGTTATGCTGGTGACATTAGATAGACAAGGGCTTAGCAAGGTCAGGTTATGAATGGATGGGGTGTCTCAGCCAATTGGCAGGGGTTTCTTTAGCGCCTTGGCCTGCTGGGAAAGCCTATTTATTTGGGTGGAGACAGGTGATCAGGGTTCTGTGCCACCTGGATGGCTGTCTGGGTGGACGTGTGTTATGCTGCACCAGGCTGCTAGACTGGAAGCCTGAGGCCTATCCTGGGGAGTCATCTGGCTGGTAGGCTGTCTTAGGGCCTATCCAGAAGCAGCGCAGGATTGGAGTCTAACCAAGAGTAACGGTTCAGCCAGACGGGGAACTATTTGTGGTCGAAGGTAGAGGGGAGGTTGTCGCCACTAAGGGACCATCCACCTTGTTACCGGAGACCACTGTGAGAAAGTTGGAGCCAGTACCAGAGCAGTCTTCTCACCAACCAGGGATTGTCAAGAAGTGGGAAAGCCAGGAACCTAGTGGCACAGCAGAAGTGATGCTTGAGCAGCATCAGTGAGTGCCAAGCCAGGGATCTAGCGGGTTAGCAGGGGTGAAGCTTGAGGGGTATCTATGAGTGCCAAGCCAGGGACCCAGCTGCAAAGTGGGGGGGGGGAAAGCTTCAGGAAGATAACAAGGTATGGAAGTGAAGGAACTCCGGGGATCTAGTGGTGATTGAGTCTGAGAGCCTAGCGAGAAACTGGGAGCTCGGTGAGTGAATACCTACAGTGAGAGCCTGTAGAGTATGAGGAGAACTATCTGTGTTATCAATAGTTAAATACAGCTACCATTAGTGACTGTTAAAAGTAGGACAAATGGTCCTACCTATACAGAAGTGGTATCTGGCTGGAGGCCTTTCCCTGTATAGTTGTCTACCTATAGAAGTCTCGGAGTATGTCAATTAACATTGCATCTACTTAAGGGTGTCCTGACCCTAACCCTCTCTCCCACAGTTCTGTTAAGAGACAATAAATCTCTTTTGCATTCAAAAAGCGTCTGGCACCCATCACTCCATCTTGCATTACACCCACCATGCTTTGTAACCCACTCTATAAAGATGGATGCCAGCTCTCCCTAACTCTGGAGGTCACCATTAGGCCTTTGGAGGTCCGGGACCTTGCTACACAAAGAAAACAATTATTTTCTTGTACACGCTATACAGGTGCATATCTCCCAACTGTCCCTGATTTGGAACAAAGTCCCTCTGTCCCTTTTTCCTCCTCATTTGTCCCTCATTTTTTGGTCTGATCTATATAGTTGTATAAAAAATCAACTATTTATCTGTTCCAAAGTGTTTCACAGTGCTAAACCATTCATCCAATTTCTAAATTGTTGCATTTGGAATTTTCCAAAGGAATAGTAGTGGTAAAAAAAAAGCACTTGTGGGTTTAACTAATCCTTTCTTTTTTTGTATAATTCTCCTTTAAGGGGGCATGGCATAGTGTCCTATGCCTAAATACTATTGCTAATAGGCGCCCCTCGTTCCCATTTCAAAAAGTTGGAATGAATGCGGGTGTGTTGCATGTCTGTATTTTTATGCAACACAATGAACAACGATGCATTACAACACACTACACCACATCACAATTGAGATTAGCTCAAGCATATTCAGGTCCTGTGTAAAGAGGCCAAAGAATTCCACACATTTCAGCTGAATGTATACAAGGGGCATGTATTTGTGCAACTTAGCCGCTTACGATTGGCAAGACGTAGTGAAAACATCCTGGTGGAATAGCTCAGGTAGTTTCGGACTAGAATCTAAACCTGCCTGAGCTAATCCCTGGTCGCAGTGTGCTGTTGTGCATAGAGTAGAATAGAGTCTTTGGGGTTTATTTACTAAACGGAAATCCACTTTGCACTACAAGTGCACTTGGAAGTGCAGTCGCTGTAGATTTGAGGGGGACATGCAAGGAAAATAAAAAAACAACATTTTTGCTTGCACATGATTGGTTGATAAAATCAGCAGAGCTTCCCCTCATTTCAGTTCTCCCCCTCAGATCTACACTGCACTTCCAAATGCACACGTAGTGCAAAGTGGAGTTGCCTTTAGTAAATCAACCTTTTTGTTTGCTAATGCTCAATAAAGCATAAAAGCATAAAGCCAACAGGTGTGAACAAGCCCTTAGGCTTAATTCACACCTAGGAGATTTGAATTGCAGGCGCAATTGCCACGATTTCAGCTCATGTCAAAATACGGGACGCATTTGCGATTACTTCTTAATGGCACCCCAAGTGTGGTGTGATTTTTGCAGGGATTGTTGCATGATAAATTGTGGCAAATAGCAATGCTGTCCCCCAAAAGAAGCTCCTGCTCCTTTTTTAGCAACAAGCACGTTGAGATTTTGCCACGATTGCAGCACGGTAAAATCACACCACGAATGAGATGCCATTAAAAAGTAATGGCATTGCCAACGCGTCCTGCCGCGATCCAAATCAACTAGGTGTGAATGGAGCCTTAAGGTTCACGTACACTTTAAATAACATGGACATCTGCACATACAGATCTTTCGTGGATTAAGATGGAAAATCTGAGAACTTCCCATTTCTTAGAGCTTGGCTGGCATCCATGCTGCCTGCAATTCTAACTGTAGATTCATATTATTGTTCTTTCATGTTTTCTGGTTATAGCATGTGATTTAAAGCGTTCCTAAAGATAATTTTGTTTTTTAAATCAAAATCATAAAAGGGTTAAAGTGTGGAATTGCACAGAGTGGTCCCAAACTTCTTCTAGGGGTGTCCTGCCTGCATTCTCGGCTCCACTTCTGTATCTGCCCCATAGCAAGCAGCTTGTTATAGGGACAGACATGCAGTCTCACTCCTGAGCCAGGCTGTGTTTGTCCATAAACATTTACAGCCCGGATCGGCCCCGTCCCCTACTCTCTGCTCACAGGGTTTAAATGGCAGCAGCAGGAGCCAAGAGACTAGAGAAGACTGGCGACCAGGCACAGCACTGGATCGAAACACTCAGGTAAGTGTTTGCTTTGGGAGTGGGGGGTAAGGGGGGCACAGCAATTTACTTTAAAGTGGTTGTAAACTTCTAACGTGAAATATAATTAAAGCATATCTCTCTATCATATAGTTTGTACTTGTCTCCATTCAGAGAGCTACTGTAAATGTCCTTTCTGTCTACAGCCTCATTCCACTGATATTTGCATGGGTTACTTCTGCCAAGTTTTCCTGACACTAAAAGGTAAAAAGGTGACAGTGGAGGGAGCTCCAGCATTCAGCCTGTGATTGACAGCCTCAATTCTTATTCGTAGTATTGCCTGCAAGATATGTGTTATGCTCTGCAAAAATAGTGAGGCAATACACCATTTCATTTATAGCAGCACCCTTTTCCTTTCCCTTGCCGACCGCCACATGCCGATATACGTCGGTACAGTGGCAGCGGTGGGCAAATGGGCGTCCAGGTATGTCCCCTTTAATTTGCAGGCTAGTGCGCCCGCCGCATATTTGCAGGCTAGTGGGCCCGCCGTATACTGAGTGACCTGCCCACGAGTCCCGCTGCCTCGATGTCTGCCGGTGTCCCGCAATCGTGTCATGGAGTGGCAGAACGGGGAGATGCCGGCAAGGCATTTCCCTGTGCTGCCTAGCAACATGACAGAGATCTACTGCTCCCTGTCATTGGGAGCAGTGATCTCTGTCATGTTCTAGTGAGGCTATCCCCCCCATGTTAGGATCACTCCCTAGGATACACTTAACCCCTTGATCGCCCCCTAGTGTTTAACCCCTTCCCTGACAGTGTCATTTACACAGTAATCAGTGCATTTTTATAGCACAGATCACTAAATAAATGCCAGTATACGCTTATTTTCCAAAAATATGTAGAAGAATACATATCAGCCTAAACTGAGGAAAAAAATTGTTTTTTTTATTTAAATTTTTTTGGGGATATTTATTATAGCAAAAAGTTAAAAAATCTTGCCTTTTTTTCAAAATTGTTGCTTTTTTTTTTGTTTATAGCGCAAAAAATAAAAACCGCAGAGGTGATCATATACCACCAAAAGAAAGCTCTATTTGTGGGAAAAAAGGACGTAAATTTTGTTTTGGTGTAATGTCGCCCGACCGCGCAATTGTCAGTTAAAGCGACGGAGTGCTGAAACGCAAAATGTGCTCTAGTCAGGAATGGGGTAAATCCTTCTGGGGGCTGAAGTGGTTAAAGAGTAACTGCACTTTTGTTAAGAAAAAAACTAAATTCCCTCTGGGTGATCAATGTACATGCAGGAATAATAGACTATGTAGCTGATACCTATCTTTCTCAAGTCATCTTCCAGGATGGCACACCTGAGAGATGAGAGGCTCCTCCCGACAGGAAACACAATCAATCAACAGCTGTTTTAAGCCCACACCCTTCCCCTTGATCCTCAGTTTTTGATTGTGTTTCTCCCTACACAGCGAAACTGTTTGTTTTTTTCCAAATGACCGAAGCCTGGGGCTGGTGGTCTCCCCCTGGGAGCCGGACCAAATGCCTGGGAAGCCTCTGGGTCTGGCAGGATATATTTATCCTTTTCCGGGGGGTTCCCCTATCCTTTCTTCAGGGGGGGCAGCAAAAACTGGGAAAGCCACCCTGATAGCTGAAGGCCCCTGGGTACAGTGGTGTACCCAGAACTTCAGGGGCCCTTATCCTGTCTCCCCCCTTACCTGTCCGGGCGTCCGTTCAGACGGGGGTGCTGGCCATCGGTTCTTTCCAGGGGGATCGTATCCCCTGACTTCTGGGCCCCTGGTAGCTCGCGTGGGCTGCTGGGGAGGGCACCGCCTGAACGACCCGCGTTCTTACCCAGAAGGGAAGGCTGAGAGTCAGCAGGAGCAGGCGCCCACATCCTCCTTTCGAGGAGGCACCAATTCACTATGGTAATTGTCTGCCTAAACCACCTCAGATGGGAATGAGGAACGTATGGTATTGCCCCCCCCCCCCATGTGTATATACTGACTGGTACAGTGCAGGACACAGCCTAACCTTGCAGCTCCCTAAAGGGACAGCAGTTGGAGGGGGGGGCACTTTGGCGGCTATCCTCCTTGCATGTGGACCATAAGGATGGAAAAGCAAGCCCGGTGGCTGTGGCAAAAGGGGGAAGACGACAACGGTGAGTCAAAAATCCCCAATCCCAGCCAGATGGTTTCTGGGCATTTGAGATCATCTCCCCTGGGGTCTGGACTCAAATAGCCCAGAAGCTTTTGCTAAGAACACCAGCCACAGCTCCCTCCTACATCAATGATGCTGTATGGTGGACAAGTGGTGCAGAGGAGCAAATGTGCCTAAACCACCTCAGATGGGAAAGAGGTAGGTAAGGCATTTTTTCCCCTTCCACCTATATTTACTGAGTGGTGCAGTGCAGGGCCTGGGGTCTGCATAACAAAACAGCCCAGAAGCTACTGCTAAAAACCACCAGCCACAGCTCCCTCTTATAGCAGAGACACTGTGGTTATCACAATAGTAGGTTGCCAGCCTCTCCCTACATACCCGGTTGTGGTACATTAGTAGGGGTGAATATAGCAAAGGGGGTGACCTGGTAGAACAAAGAGTTCCTTACTGGCCAGGTATACCACTGAACAAATTATTAATGGTGCAATGGTTGAAGGATTCAGGAGTAAGCTCCCTTGCTCAGCAGGTGCACTAGGTTATCTGGCCCTATTAGCCCAGCTGCTAGGAATCTGAAGTTGCTCCAAGATGCTTAAAAGCTGACCTAACCTTCAACAATGTGGCAGGGACCAAGCTTCTGTGTGGCACAGTGGGGGTTCCCTTGTGACAGATCCTCCTTTTGGGGGTTGCTTGCTATGGGTAACTTTTCATAAGCTCCAACCTCCCACTCCACTCTTACATTGTGGTTATATTTTAATGCAGGGGGTAAGAAAAACCTTTTTGTTGGTTTGGGCTACAGTCCACTCAGTGACAGATCTAAAAGCGATTTACCATAAATCGTTTTCCTATATCCTTTGAATAAGGATTTTCTGTGCAAACATATGCAAGAGCTAGATGGCTATATGATTGCTTGTTTAAGGCCTGCAGGTGGCTATTTACCTCCAGGCTAAATTGGTAACCACCCTTTCTAGGGGTCTTAAATTGGTCTCTAGGGCTGGGCTCATTGAGACTTTAGTTACTAATCAGCCCCACCCGTGTATGAGCTGGCTAGCGTTTGCTCAATCTACGGAGGTAAGGTAGGACAACAGCTACTATAGTAAGGTGTCCAACCATTTTTGGATTGGTTCCTTCACTGGTGGTGAAGGATTAGTATCTACAGCCCAGGCTAGGCCTATGAAATAAATTGCCCCTGTTTGGTTATTTCATAAAGGGATACACCATGACTCCTTGGCTGCTCACCAGTAGACCTCAGTAGTGAAGGTTTGTCCTTGCTGGGGTGTTTGGTGGCACAGCAGAAATACACATTGAGATTTGTGACATCTCTGCTCATAAGGGGTATATTGCTGTACATCAGAAATGCACTGCACTGAAGCTTGTTGGGTGTCCTTTATGTCCTAAAGGTACTGCTTTGTTTGGCTACAGATCAGAAAAATACAACAGGGAAGGTGGTCTGTACTTTCTGGTTTTGTGCCGCACGGCAGAAACGCACATCATTGAGTCTGGTAAAGACACCTCTGCTCATAAGTGTTATATTGCTGCACATCAGACCTACACAAGATTGAGGTCTGTCTGTGGGGGTTTTGTGTCCTGTATTACTGCCTTATTGGTTGCTTATCAGAAAGGCAGCAGGAAAGATTGATGGTCCTGATTTGTCGGGCTCCATAACAGAAGTACAAATTGAACCTGGGCCAGGGGTAGTACGTATACTGCCTTTGGTAATCGGTACAGCACCACAAAGTGGCGTCGTGCTGATTCAGACAGTGCTATTAACGGCAATGGCTGCCGATTTTAGGCATGCGATTTGACATGTTGAGTCGCATACCAAATCGCTTGAAGATGGATGTGCTATCTCTATTCAGAATTTTTAGATTGTTGCACATCAGAGATATACACGACTGAGGTCTGTCTGTGGGTCCTGTATTACTGCCTTATTGGTTGCTTATCAGAAAGGCAGCAGTGAAGATGGATGGTCCTGATTTTGTTGGAAAATACAAAATTGAACCTGTGCCTGGGGTAGTACACATACTGCCATTGGTAATCAGTGCAGCACCACAAAGTGGCCCGTACTGATTCAGACAGTGCTATTAACGGCAATGGCTGCTGATTTTAGGCATGCGATTTGACATGTTGAGTCGCATGCCAAATCACTTGAATATGGATCTGCTATCTCTATTCAAAATTTTTGTTGCACATCAGACACATACAAGATTGAAGGTTGTCTGTCCTTTATGTCTTACATTTACTGCCTTATTGGCTGCATATCAGAAAGGACACAACAGTGAAGGTTGTTTGTCTTTTTCTGATTTTGTTTTTGCTGCTCAGCAGGGAGACACATTGAGCGTGATGGCATCTCTGCTCAGTATTGGTATATGCTACACATCAGATATACACAAAGATTGAACATTGTTTGTGTCCTGTATGTCCTATATTTACTGCCTTATCGTCCGTATATCAGGAAGGCACAGCAGTAAGTGGTGTTTCTCATTGATCTTCCTTGCTGTTTCTTAGGTATACACAGTAGGGGGTTGTTGGCTGCACTCCTCCAGGGAGCCACAGCATGGAGACCCCTTGTTGGTTCGACCTGAAAACTGCTTTTCCTGCGACCTGGGTAATCTTGAGGTCTGTGGTTCCGTAAGCAGGGACTGCTGGAGACGCTGCGACCTGGAGTCGCACAGACACGAATGGTACCCTTTGGAAGCCATAGTATATGACTTCTCATGCGTCTTGCAGTCCCAAGTGGCAGGTTGGGTCGCACGGGTGTGGGAACCCTAAGCTTATCTGTCCCTCCTGTTGAGGTTTTGCTACGCAGCAGGGATACTCATTGTGGAGTTATTGCCTTATTTTGCAGTAGACCAGAAAGATCGCAGCTGTAAAGGCTGTCTGTTGTTTCTTTGTTTTTATGTTGCTGCACAGCAGAAATACTCAACATTGAAGCTTGTTGGTGCTTTCTGTTTTATATTGCCTTACCTTATGGCACTTCAGAAAAACCCAATGCTGTAGGTTGCTTGTGTTCTTTCTGTGTTGGTTCTATGTAACTGCACTACAGAACTGCATAACAGGAAGGATTGTCTTATAACTGTACTTGGTGGTTCGTCATAAATACGCAACATAGAAGTTTGGGTCTTTCTGTCTTCTCTTTAAGGCCTTGTTTTGCTGTACATCAGTAAAACACTATTGTAAAAGGGGGTTCCCGTCCTTTCTGTATTTACCAGTTATGACCTAGCTAGCTGCACTTCAGAAATGCGCAGCATTTAAGGTGTGGTTGTGTCTTAATGTTTACATATTGGCCGCACATCAGAAAACCAGACTGTGAGGTTCAGATTTTGGTCTCTTCCCATGTTTGAAATGTTGGTTTAGCTAGTCACACTCAGATACACAAAAATTTTTGTCTATGTTTGTGTCCTTTCTGTTTAAATATATTGTGCTATGTCCACAATCTATGATTTTTTTCTTTTTATTTGTGATATTAATAATACATGTATCACTTTTTGTATTTCAGCCTTCTCTTCCGTGGAAGGGCCAGGAGTTCTGGCTGCAAATGTCACATGTCAGAAAGCCTCGACCCCTTACTTTCAGGGATGCCAGAGCCATTTCCTAGGGTTGAAGTCCAGTAGAGTTATGGGTCACTGGAGCAAGGCGATAATGAATCGCCCTGTAATAAGAACTTAGGAAGTTCAGTTCAGAGGAGTTTTATGGCCTGAAGATGAAGTATAAAGATGTATACCCAACCAAATAGGTTACAGCTCTGTGCATGGCCTTCATTTTGCCCTTCTAGCAAAACTAGATGTAGCAGTATGAGTGTTCTCCTCCTGCTACGGATGTTAATCTCCTAAGTAGGCTCTCAGGCATAAGTAAAACTATAGATTGGGCATGCCTTAAACCCAGGGGTTAAGTTTTTGTTAATCTATTTCCCTTAAGTAGGTTTCCCTTCAGTCTTTGCTGACGTAAAGATAAAAATGAACAAAAAAGGTTGTCTGTCAGGGGCCCCCCTTTTGGCAGTTTTATTTCCCTGGACAGGGTTGTGTTAAGACAGGCTCCCTTATTGATCAATGTAGTGTCCTTGTCTTACAACACAGCTCTCCGATTAATCTTTTTAGTGGTTCTAAGCAGCACCTATAGGCAGAACAGGCCATTGTTGTTACATGTGTGACAGGCAACATTGATAACCTACAAGTTTAACATGTTTTCTGATTCCATCTTTAAGAGCCCACTCCACCTAGATCCTGCATCCGAAGCAGAGAAGGCAGGGACACCGGTGGAGTAGACCGGCAGATCAGCCGCATGATCCAGCTAAGATACCTTCATCAAGCATATGGAGTGAAGGTAAAGCTCACTGCAGAACCGAGGTTCGCCAAGAGGGTCTTGCAGTGGTCCCACCCTAAAGGTAGGCCTGAGCTACTTGATTATCCTCTCAGGTGTGCCGTCCTGGAAGATGACTTGAGAAAAGTACTAGTTACTTACCGGTAACTGTCTTTCTAGGAAATCTTCCAGGACGGCAGGCCTACTTCCCACCCGTTGGAGGAGGGAAAATTTTAGAACACTAGAAGGTGAGTACCTATGAGGAATGATTTCCCTTGTGAAACAGGTTCAGGAGTTACTTCTCTACAAACTGAGGATCAAGGGGAAGGGTGTGGACTTAAAACAGCTGTTGATTGATTGTGTTTCCTGTCGGGAGGAGCCTCTCATCTCTCAGGTGTGCCGTCCTGGAAGATTTCCTAAAAAGACAGTTACCAGTAAGTAACTAGTACTTTTTGCTGTTCTGAAGAAATGCTGTATACCCATGTTCTTTGGATACTGAATCTGAATGAGAGGGACTGGTTCATTATAACCAACTAGTGCACTCTCAGTAATGAGAAAAACTGTAGGGTCTGCATCCTTTTAGAAGTATTTAACCTTTTGGGCAGTATCTCACCAAAACCAAATTTCCTTTTGCAGAAGATGCCTAAAATTTGACTTGTATCTTAGTGAAGATTTCTGGGACAATTGGTAAACTTTTCACACTAGCAGGAAATTACATTTCTGGAGGCGTTCTCTACACCAGTCTTGTACAGAACGCTTCCAGGTTGCAATTCCTGGACAGGGCTGCAGAATGAAAAGTCATTTTTAATAACATTAAAATACAACATGGCATGTGTAGTAATTCAATACACTATACTGTATATCTACAGTGGTACCTTGGATTATGAGCATAATTCGTTCCAGAAGAATGCCTGTGATCCAAAGCTCTTGTATGTCAAAGCGAGTTCCCCTATAGGAGTCAATGGAAACTCAGATAATTTGTTCCACAGTGACTGCTACTGTATGCAGTACCGCATGTGGCCAGAGATGGGGGCACCAGAGACACTCGGAAAAGCTCAGATGCACTCGAGGCTCGGAGACACTCGGGAACAGAGAGGCTTGAATCCTGCTCACAGCTGATTGTAAAGAAAAAAAAAGCGTGGGGTCCCCCCAAAATCCATACCAGACCCTTATCCGGGCATTCAACCCGGCAGGTAAGGAAAGGGGGGAATGAGCGAGTGCCCCCCTCCTGAACCATACCAGTCTGAATGCCCTCAACATGGGGGGGTGACTTAGAGAGGGGGCTCTGCCCCCCACCCCAAAGCACCTGGTCCACATGTTGATGGGGACAAGGGCCTCTTCCCGGAAACCCTGGCCGGTGGTTGTGGGGGTCTGTGGGCAAGGGGCTTAATGGAATCTGTAAGCTCCCTTTAACAAAAGGACGCCCAGATCCCGCCCCTCCCCCCCATGTAAATGAGTAGAGGGTACCCCTACCCATTCACCAAAAAAAAAAGAAATGTAGTGTTACAAAACACAAGAGACAGTTTTTGACAAGTCCTTTATTAAAAATTGTGTCTTTTTCCTCCAGTGTTTCTTCGCCCTCCGCTGTCTTCTCCCTCTAGTGTTTCTTATCCCTCTTCTCTCTCCGGTGGTTTCTTCTCCCTCTGCTGTCTTCTCCTTCTGGTGTTTCTTCTCTCTCTTCTATCTCCGTTGATATCTTATTCGTCAGCCGCCACCTGCTAAAAATAAAAAACACGGTCTTCCTCCGACGCTGGCTGTCTCCATTGTGTTGGCTCCCGCTGTCTACCATTTCTTATATAGTCATGGGGCGTGGCAATCCGGTGACATCATCGAGAGACTGCACCCCTTGTGCCATCATGTGACGTCACAAGGGGCGGATCTCCGGGTGACGTCACCAGATGGCCACGCCCGGCGGACAAAGAAGACCTCACCGGAGAGAGAAGAGGGAGAAGGCAGCCAAGGGAGAAAAAAACACCCAGCCCTCTCGCTGTTTTTTGACAAATATTGCATTTGATGCTGCCAGCCAAACCCTGGTGGTAAATATTGCATGCTTTTTAACTCTCTGGTCCATCGGTGAATTGGACTTAAGAACTTTTTATGCGGTATTTACCAGCACTTTTTTTGGTAAATGCTATATAATCAATTTTTTTTAATTTTTTTTTTGGTGAATTGGAGTTAGTTTACCACATGTGATAATTTATGCAAATGAGTAACATGAAACCCTTATCATACGCAGTAAACATTAGTGAATTGACCCCCTTGTCTGTTATCCAGGCAGGGTTCAGGGCAGGTGGCAATAAGAATGGTAATGCATATCCAGGCAAAGGGTCAGTGCAGGTGGCAATCAGAAGAGTACTTTTAGAAGAACTATTTTAGAAGTGTACTTTGCTATCTAGATGAGGGATCAGTAAAATGGGAATCCTGAGATGGCAAGGCTGATAAGAACAAACAAGGCAAAGTGAGGTTACAAGATGTAGGCAGCTCAAATAGAGCACCAAAGCCAATCAGAACAGGGTATGAGCCAGCTGCTGCCTGGCAATAAAGACACTGCCTGAGGGTGAGGGGCCACTGCTAGCCAATTGCGATGGGCTGTGGAGAGGCAGGTTGTAAAATGGCTGAGATGGGTAGTCTCAACTCACTAACATTACCAGATGTAAATAAAGAAGAAAAAAGCAAAAAAAAAGTACTGGCAAGCTGCAATATCTTACATTTTTGTTTTTGAGTTTAGATATGTTTTACAGTCACCCATGTAGTGAAGTCCAAAGGCTTAAACTTCAAGGCTGATTTTTTAGTCTTGCTACCTGAGAGATAAAACATCTTGGATTGATCACACAACAATGAAATAACAGGTCCTAGCTTCAGAGATACAAGGTCATGCACAGCCAGTTAAACCAAAACCAGAACTGCATGGCTAATCAAGGTATAGATGTAATTGTACCCCTACACCCATGCCACTACACAAAGGGTCTCCATGATACACTTCTGTTTAATGTGCTAACCACCAATATGTTGTGGAAGGGCTGCACCCTGTGGTTAATGTGGTCTGGAATGCATAGCAACAGAAGCAGCTGTACACATTACATTACAGTTGGCACTGCAAGTCTCTCATTAATGTTTTATACACATGTAAAAATAATCCCACTGAATCCTAGGAAAATAAACCTATTGCTTGTATAAAGTAAGGCTATGGTGGCCATAACTCACCTTATGTACTCTGCACTACAGAAAGTACACATAAGAAAAAAAACTAGAGGTCAACCATGAGCAGATGTTGTCCATTAGGCTGCAGAGTAACTAATCCATAACCAGCAACTATTTACCAGTATTGTAGTCATTCTGGGCTGTGTAGTTCTTTGCCAGTTGTAGGATCACTGGCTGTCCAACTAAGGCCCCTTTCACACGATCGGACCGTTCAGGTCCGCCTGTCAGTTTTGATGGCGGACCTGAACGGGCGCTCCATATTAGTCTATGGAGCATCGGATGTCAGCGGAGACATGTCCGCTGACATCCGACCCGGTCCAATCCGCTGAAAAGCAGACGGATGGCTCTACGTCCAGGTCCATCGCTGGCCGATCGGATCGGGGGAGATCTGACGAAAACGGACACGCTGTCCGTTTTCGTCCGATCCCTCCATAGGCGGCAGCGGCGCCTGACAAGCCCCTCCCCGCTCAGTGAGCAGAGAGGGACCTGTCATCCGCCGGCTCAGCGGAGATCAACGGACTGATCTCCCGCTGAGCCGGCGGACCAAGGCGAGCTCCGTAGAAACGGAGCCCGCCTCGTGTGAAAGGGGCCTTAGTCTACAAACTGTCTAATTGGGAAGAACATCTTATGTTGTCTTTGATCAGACGTCTACACGTTAGCAAATGCAGCAGAATGTATTGGACATATAATGCAATTACTTACCTCTTAGTCAATCTATTAGTGGCCCAGCCTCAGATAAACACAGACACTAATGCCCCGTACACACGGTCGGAATTTCCGACGGATAATGTGTGATAGGACCTTGTTGTCGGAAATTCCGACCGTGTGTAGGCTCCATCACACATTTTGCATCGGATTTTCCGACACACAAAGTTTGAGAGCAGGATATAAAATTTTCCGACAACAAAATCTGTTGTCGGAAATTCCGAACGTGTGTACACAAATCCGACGGACAAATTGCCACGCATGCTCAGAATAAATAAAGAGATGAAAGCTATTGGCCACTGCCCCGTTTATAGTCCCCAACGTACGTGTTTTACGTCACCGCGTTTAGAACGATCCGATTTTCCGACAACTTTGTGTGACCGTGTGTATGCAAGACAAGTTTGAGCCAACATCCATCGGAAAAAACCCTAGGATTTTGTTGTTGGAATGTCCGAACAAAGTCCGACCGTGTGTACGGGGCATAAGAGTGGTAAGTTTGTGAAATGGCCAGCTACATGAACAGTGTAACAGTGATGCCTATCCTCCAACTATTAACATAACTACAAAGCAATCTTGACAGTACCTTAAGCCAGGACTTTGAATGTGGGAGCAACTTACTAGTTACAGGCCCATAAGCCTGTCACAAGAGTAAGGTGGCCAGATTTTTAAAATGAAATCTGGGAATACCACACTGACAGCGGACACTTTTAACCATACTCCATGCCAATTTTGCAGCCACACTCACAAAGCCATACCTTTATTTAAATACTAAACCGTAGCTTCCAACTGTCCTTGATTTGCAAGAACTGACCCTCTTTCCTCTTTATTTGACTCTCTTTTTGGTCTGATGTATAGACCTCTAGAAATAAATATACATTTTTTTTAATTTATTTATACTTTATACTGCAGTGAACTGATCATCCAACCATTAAATTATTGAATTTGTTAGTTTGAAAAACCAGCATAAAGAAAAAGTAGTGGTGAAAAAAACTCTTTGGTTAAACCATGTTTTCACTTTTTTGCATACCAATACTTCATAGTCCACCTACAGTAGCTGATATGTTGCAGGAATGTGTCCTTGCTTACATACTTTACACTATAAGGTGTCCCTCTTTTTCATCCCAGAAAGGTGGGAGGTATGCTTTAAGTACTTGTGAAGTAATCACATACACCTATTTCAATACACAAATATATGCATTCCATAAATCCATCTTTATATTTTTTTAGAAATGTAATAATAATTAGTTTTCCTCCTTGTAAAGTACAGGTCATGTGATTGCTCTTTATTCCAGAGCGATTCATGGACCTGCGGGTGGGCGTGTACCAAGCTGGGCATGTATGTCATTGCAGGAAGTGACATATGTTGCCCAGCATCAGAGTTTCCATGGTAATGAAATGCAATCTTACCCAGTGCCATGACTTCACGTCCCCCTTTCCTCAGCCACTTCACAAGAAGAAGGATGCCGCCGTCAAACAAGGAAGGAAGAATTGGCGAGGGGAGTGGATTTACACTGCCCATAAAGGATACAGGCACGCTGGATGACAAGGAGCGTAAACTTACCATTCTAGCACGAATCACCTGCCATGCTTAGCATGGTCAGTTTACTATCAGGAAGATGGGAACTGGCAGGATCAACCAGGTAATAGAGAATCAGTGCAGGCACAAATGCAATAGTGATATTAAAACGCCCATAGGGACACTCTAAAGAGACAAAAATAAAAAAAACTTTTATTTAAAAACTTTAACTGTTACAAACACTTTAAACCGCATAAACAATATGTAAATATTAACAACAACCATAAGGGAATTCTGCCTGGCTTTTCAAATCCTGTCCGACAACGTGTGACACCCCGTATTGGCTGTTTGTGGCTCCTCTCTCTCTTTGCTTCTTCAAATTTATGTTGGGTGTTCTGGGGGTCATTTGCTGAGGTGCTAGGGTGATGTGTTTTTTGTTTCCCCCTTTTTTCCTTTTTTCTGTTTCCTTTTTATTTCAGATTCGGAAACCTGCTTGGTGTGGATCCTGGGACACTCATATGTGTATTGAGGTGCCAGGAGGGCAGATGTCAGGAGGAATGGCAGGTTGTTGGGTTTGTCTGGGGAGGAGGGCGTAGTACGCTGGATTGGGGTCCCGGGCATGCTATGGTCCAAGGTGGTACCTGAGATGCATAGGTAGGCCCGATTGGACCGCACCCCTGATGTGGTTCTGATACATGCGGGGGGTAATGACCTGGGTTTGCGGTGCGCAAGAGAGTTGATCAGGGACATCAAATTCTATATGTTACGGCTGCAATCCTTTTTCCTGGATACCATTTTTATCTGGTCAGATATCGTGGCCAGGACGGCTTGGCGTTTGGCTCACTCTGTTGCAGGTCTGAACAGAGCGAGGGTAAAGGTCAACAAAGCGGTGGCCAGGTTTTTTGTACGGACGGGTGGTTTGGCGGTTCGTCACCGGGAGTTGGAGGAGGAAACGTGGCATTATTTTACGTTCTGATGGGGTGCACCTGAATGCTATTGGTATTGACCTGTGGCAGCTAGGTTTGCAAGATGGCGTGCAGCGGGCGTTCAGAGTTTGGAGGGCGACACGCACGTAAGGTGTCACGTGTGTGTGCTGTGGCGGAAGGTCTATGGGGTCTTTGAAGGCGGTGCTGAAAAATAATGGAGGTTTGGGGGATTGGGCCCATACGGAGGTATGGGCGTCCTTTCCCTTAAATGGAAACAATGGTGTGTAGTAAGTTGTATCTGGAAGGAAGTAGCTGGTTGTCCCTGAGCTTGCGTAATACACGGCGTGGGGCCTTTCATGGGTGTACCGATACAACTAGTTGGTTGGAAATTATATATTTGCCTTCAAAGACCTCCTAGTTCAGGAAGGTTAATACTGATGTGTATTTGGTTAAAATGTTTATGTAAAAATGTATGATATGCATTAAGTTATATGTTTGAAAAGATTTTGTATTTCTATTTGTTGTAATAAAGGGTTGCTATGGCCATTTGACTCCAAAAAAGAATTGTGTCGTCTGGTCAATTGCTGGTAAGGGTGTGGAAGGGAGCAGAATGTTATTCACGGGAGCCCCACGAATAGGCACATCCCTTAGTCAAGAAATGCTAACTGACAAAGGAAGGAATATCCCAGCATCGGTGTGAGGATAAAAATGCCCCAGCATAGTTGTTGTCTCTGGAGCAAAAAGAAAATGTCCCTGCATCGGTATCAGTGGGAGGAAAAAAAACAAGCAAAACAAAGGTGGGAAGCAGACGATAGTGGAGACAGGCAGTACAGTAGGGGTCGTTGATGATGGAGACAAGCAGTACAGGTGGAGGCAGTTGATGGTGAGGACAAGAGGGGGACAGTTTATGGTGGGATGGGCAGTACAGACAGGGGCAGTTTATTATAGTGGTCATGTCCATATTTGGTCAATGACATCCCATAATGACTGGGATATCCTGTTCCTTTGTTGCAGTCAGCTGTTAGTTAGGGAGCTGTCATTAGTGGCAAGCAATTGCCAGGAGTAAATAGTGCTGGTGGTCATTGTATTTTCTCTTTAGGTGGTTTAGC
Organism: Lithobates clamitans; assembly: GCA_037952925.1. Lineage (NCBI taxonomy): Eukaryota > Metazoa > Chordata > Amphibia > Anura > Ranidae > Lithobates > Lithobates clamitans. Next base: position 10,472,993 of record JBBGZY010000399.1, on the reverse strand, counting down.
AGGCATCAATCATTGTGATTAACATGGATTTTTATCACTTAACAATGTGATTAATGATACCCCTTACTCATTCAGGGTTTTTTTTCAAAGAGGGCTTTCCGATTACAACAAGCCCCTACTCGCAGACCACCACAACCAATAGGCCAGGGTTGTTGGGGAAGAGGGCCTTGGCAAGGTACCCTTCTTGTGTTGAAGGCATGTGGCCCGGTATGTTTCCAGAAGAGGGGGCGCACGCTTATCGCCCTTTTCATAGCCAGCCAGGCCGCATGCTCAAAAAAGGGTCTGGAATAAACTTGGGGGGGGGGGATTTTTTTTGAGTGGGGTCCCCCTTGATCTCCATAACACACCCTCATCAAAGATAAGGGCCTGGTATGTACTTTTAAGGGGAACCTTATGCCATTGTTATATTTTTTTTTTTTTTAATGGGGTAGATTACCCCATTAACATCTACATCAGACCATCACATAGAATAAGGATCTAGTATACATGAACAAAATCCACCTTTATCATTTATTGACAGTTTAAAGGTCTTTTTTTTTTCTTTTAAAATGTCAGTTTTGTGTAGCAGATTGTATATATTGTAAAAATTTGCTACTTCACAGGCAGGTTCAAGGCACCCCCCAAGCATATTGGATAAAGACTTTTTTTCATTTTTAATGTTGTCTTTAAAAGGGTTAGGCTGGGTTCACACCTATGCGAATTGGATGCAGGTCAGCGGCACATAATGCGTCAAATTCAAAGGACGTACAGGTACGCCCATTTGCCTGTACGAGCCGTTCTGCCAACGTATATGTGTGTGCAGCGGTCGGCAAGTGATTAAATAATAATCACAACAAAAACTACCCAAATGACCCTGATCAAAACTTAACATACCCCAGTTCTTAATATCATGTATTTCCCCCTTTAACATCAATGACAGCTTGAAGTCTTTTGTGTTATTTGTGGATGAGGCTCTTTATCTTCTCAAATGGTAAAGCTGCCCATTCCTCTTGGCAAAAAGCCTCCAGTTCCTGAAAATTCTTGGGCTGTCTTGCATGAAATGCACATTTGAGATATCCCCAGAGTGGCTCAATGATATTGAGATCAGGAGACTGAGATGGCCACTCCAGAACCTTCACTTTATTCTTCTGTAGTTAATGGTAGGTCGACATGGCCTTGTATTTTGGATCATTGTTATGTTGGAATGTCCAAGTACGTCCCATGCGCAGCTTCCTGGCTGATGAATGCAAATGTTCCTCCAGTATTTTTTGATAGCATACTGCATTCATCTTGCCATCAATTTTGACCAAATTTCCTGTGCCTTTGAAGCTCACACATCCCCAAAACATCAGCGATCCACCTCCGTACCTTTCATCATAGGCCTTGTTGACTTCTCTCCAAATATACTGTTTATGGTTGTGGCCAAAAAGCTCAATTTTGGTCTCATCACTCCAAATGACTTTGTGCCAGAAGGTTTGAGGCTTGTCTCTGTGCTGTTTGGCATATTGCAAGCGGGATACTTTGTGGCATTTGCATAGTAATGGTTTTCTTCTGGCGACTCGACCATGCAGCCCATCATTCTTCCTCCTTATTGTGCATCTTGAAACAGTATACAAGTATAGGCGCAGAGAACTGGAAATGACAATAAGAGCAAAAAAAGGGGGGGGGACTGAAATCCTCCCTGTCTTACAATAAATTAAATTAATAGTATCCACATGTATACATCCATAAGTAATTAGGGAAAAAATGTCACATGTGGAGCATAATCTCAGTCATATGCAAAAAAGATTCCAGGATCCAAGGGATGGTGAGTCCACAAACAGGGCTGCCTTCATCAAGAAACGAAACCACATTCTAAATCCTAAGGAGAAACAGAAGAGAGAGGCGCCTCTGGGTGTAGACTAAAAACAGTTTTTATTCATAAAAAGGTAGTAATGGTCAAACTCGCATGTTAGAAGTCATCAGAAAGGCATAAAAATGTGAGCAGGTACTGGAGAAAACATCATCCATCAGGGAGTCAGATCAGTCAAAAAGCTCCTGGCTGGAGGCTCTGCCTGTGTGTGAGGAGAGGTACCGCTGAGATGTATGGCCGGCCGCAGCGGTGACAAATCACAATACAAGGCAGAGAGCATGGAGGAGGAAAAACATCCGGCGAGGAGTGATGACGTCACAGAAACAGCCACACCACATGTTTTCAGAGAGTCCTGTATTTCACCTGAAGTTATTTGTGGGTTTTTCTTTGCATCCCGAACTATTTTCCTGGCAGTTGTGGCTGAAATTTTAGTTGGTCTACCTGACCATGGTTTGGTTTTAACAGAACCCCTCATTTTCCACTTTTTGATTAGAGTTTGAACACTGCTAATTGGCATTTTCATTTCCTTGGATATCTTTTTATATCCCTTTCTTGTTTTATACAGTTCAACTACCTTTTCCTGCAGACATTTTGACAATTCTTTTGCTTTCCCTATGACTCAGAATACAGAAATGTAAACTTATGAGCACAACTGTATATGGCGGCAAGGTGGCTCTCCTGTGCAACATCACGTACCTGTACTTGATTTTGCACTTCCGGTTCTTGGGCACATTCACCACCGGTGACCCACTCCACTGATTGGACACAGCCAATCAGTAGATCCACCGGGACCTGCCGATCATTCCGAGAGAGATAGAACCACGCCCTGCCTATGTAAACAGAAGAGAAGGGGTGACAGTGATCCTGTGCTTCTGCTAAGCAGGAACACAAATCTCTGTCTTCCCACACTAAAAGCACTCCCTAGGAACAAATTTAACCCTTTGATCGCCCCAGATGTTAACCCCTTCCCTGCCAGTGTCATTAGTACAGTGACAGTGCATTTTTTTTTAGCACTGATCACTATATTGGTGTCACTGGTTCCCATAAAGTGTCACTTAGTGTCTGATTTGTCCACTGCAATGTCACAGTACTGCTATAAATCCCTGATTGCTGCCATTACTATGAAAAAAAAATGCCATAAATCTATCCCATAGTTTGTAGATGCTATAACTTTTGTGCAAACCAACCAATATACGCTCATTGGGATTTTTTTTTACCAAAAATATGTAGCAGAATACATATTGGCCTAAATTGATGAAATTCTATTTTTTCTTTTTTTTTTTTATTGGATATGTTTTATAGCAGTAAGAAATATTGTTGTTCTTTTTTTTTTTTTGTTTATAGCGCAAAAATTAAAAACTGCAGAGTTGAGAAAGCGTTATTTGTGGGAAAAAAAAGGACAAACACTTTATTTGGGTACAGCGTCACACGACTGCGCAATTGTCAGTTAAAAGAATGCAGTGCTGTATCGCAAAAAATGGCCTGGTTATGAAGAGGGGTAAATAAAACCTTCCGGAGGGCAAGTGGTTAATAAGTACCTCAGCTCATCACCAGGAGTTATATTCGTTTACTAAAAAAATATATTTGTATGTTTTTCATCTGATCCCTGCCAGTATTCTCACTTCCCAGACTTTGCTTTCAATAACATTTGAACTGCACTGTCTAGTGATGACCTGATCAGTTTAAGGCTGGGTTCACACTAAGGAATGGAGCGGCTCACAGCAGGGGTCCAATTTTTGGCTGAATTCGAACCTGAAACGTACCAGAAAATGCACAGAACCACTATGTAATTTGCACCAGAGCTGCTCCAGGGATGTGTGAACCGGCTCCATATAGAGCCGGTCACAATCTCCTGACACGCGAATTGGATGTGGAGAAACCCGCATCCAATTTGCACTGGTGTGAACCCAGACTTAATTCAGACAAATCATAAAAGCTAGCATATACAAAAAAAATGTGGGAATATCCAGACTTTCAGAAAAAACAGTAGATGTATAAAAAGGTGTATGAAAACACACCAGCAGCCAGCATAAATATTGTTGATGGCAATATGTCATAAATACAAAAAGTTCATATGCAGCGCTGAAGAGAATTGAAAGTAGATGGAATCCAATGGAGATGGTGAATAGAAGAGGCAAGACCCACGCACAAACTGCAGTGTATGTATTGACACACCACACCACAGTGCTCTCATCTATAATGACGCGTACACATGATCGGACATTCCGACAACAAAATTCTGGATTTATTTCCGATGGATGTTGGCATAAACTTGTCTTGCATACACACGGTCACACAAATGTTGTCGGAAATTCCGAACATCAAGAACACGTACAACACATACGACGAGCCGAAAAAAATTAAATTCAATAGCCAGTGCGGCTCTTCTGCTTGATTCCGAGCATGTGTGGAATTTTGTGCGTCGAATTTGTGTACACACAATTGGATTTTGTTGTCGGAAAATTTGAGAACCAGCTCTCAAATTTTTGTTGTCGAAAATTCCGACAAAAAATGTCTGAAGGAGCCTACACACGGTCGGAATTTCCGACAACAAGCTCCTATCGAACATTTGTTGTTGAAACGTCCGATCGTGTGTGTAGCACTTACCCCCGAAGGAGCTGCTGGTTTAGATTGGGCTTACCGTTACCTCGTGTCTCCCACTCCCACCGGGTTATTTCTGAGTAAAAGGGGTACCCAATGCATCCAGCCTGTTGCATTTCCAACTCTTACCAGTGGCCACAGCGACACCCACGGCCAAGTAGAAATTGACACAACCCAGCTGAACTGGTATAGAAACCAGGAAATTTACCATAATCATTCTGAGCTAAACTACAGCTTCAGACAACTTAAATTTACATAGATAGCACCTGCCCATCAGGAGCAGGGCGCTACATGTGTATGCGGCATTACTCTTACCAGAAGGCAGATCAAACGGACATGTAGGCATAGATGCTAGGGATATCTCCAAGCTCCCACTTAAACCGTTCTCCCACACTGCAGGCAACTGCTCTCTGATTCGCCTTCACACAAGCACACGATGCAGCATACCAGAGGGTCCTCTTTACTCTCTCTTCTTCCTCCAGTGGTGAACAGATATTAAATGTTGCCATGCCATCGGTTATCACCTTCCCTATGCACACTTTTGGGGGACAATTCCTATTCAACTAAATCAGTGGTTCTCAACTCCAGTCCTCGGGACCCACCAACAGGTCAGATTTTAAGTATTACCTTGGGGAGTTGCAAACTAGAATACTGCAATCACTGAGCAGCAAGTGATATCACCTGTGATGTATTTCAGCTATCTTGCAAACCTGGCCTGTTGGTGGGTCCTGAGGACTGGAGTTGAGAACCACTGAACTAAATGGTCTTCAGGGACAACACAGCAGGAAAGAAACTGCCTGTGGACTGCCGCACAGTGGCACACACTGTGACTGCGTGTTACCCCCGCAGGGGTTAAAGAAGCTGAAACTGCCTGTGGACTGCCGCACAGTGGCACACACTGTGACTGCGTGTTACCCCCGCAGGGGTTAAAGAAGCTGGTGAGTGTCTGCATGATCACAAGACACGAGCACCTGGTCACCAATACTAATACAGGCAGTGGACTCCACTGTGGATCACCTCTCATATGGTCATTTGGTTTATATACTATTCGCATGGTATTCTTTAGTCTCAATACCCAGGACAGCGCCACACCCACATATTAACCTTTCATTAACTGCTCTCCTTCCCCAGGACTCAATGACAGGTTTCTGCACAGGAGCCAATTACCACAAACTTGCTCCACTCGATTAACCAATGGAGGAACTGCGCCCAAAAATGGAAATAAATAAGTGCATAGTGAAGTACGTATGGGTATTTTAAAAGTGTATTGAAAACATGCTCACAAACAAAGCTGCAAAAATTGGCATTTTAAAAAGTAATATTGCAGCGGCTCGTAGTGTGCTTGTGTCCTCAAGGCAACACCTAAATCATAAAAACTACAATTATTTTTACATTTGATATACATTGCAAATTGTCCATATCTTCACATTATTATAATTGTTTTGTTTCCTAGATTCTATAATTGTCTACCAATCTGACAAGTCTAGAAGGAGCATAAAAACCAATGAACTGGCGATTCTCCTGATTCATCGTTGTTGTGTCTCCAGTGTATTTGCAGATTATAGGAAATATCTATGAATGAAAATCCTTAAATAAGACTTTCTTTGTCAGCTTAGACACTGATAATGGTTAATCACTCAGAACATTGGTGTATTCAACAATAGCATTGAGCGTTGTCCTGGTAAGACTGTTACTATACCTAAAGAGATCCTGTCACCAATCTTAAAAGTTTCAGGTAAAAAACTGAAAAAATGTTTTTTTTTAAATGCTCATTTGCAGTGTTTTTTTATTTCCATAAAATAATTTTTTATTCACTTGCAATGTGCCTTTGAACTTGCCAGAAAATTTGACAAGTCAGTTCCCTAGCACAGCTCCATCCCTCCTTGCATGCTATATACCTATCCTTTACTAGGATGTCTAATTACTGTCTGTGCTGCCCCAGCCCCCCAACTCCCTACACAACCTTTATTAACAGTGGGGTCACTAGCGTTGGTGTCACCCGGTGCTGAAAAACATGGTGTCACCCCCCACCAACTATAGTCCCCCCCTGTACAGACGACCCTCCAATAAGTATAGACCCCCCCTCCCTCAATATAGACCCGCCCCACTAAATACAGACCCCCTCCTGCAGTATTTACCCCTCTCCTCAGTACAGACCCCTCTCCATCAATATAGACCCCCCTCCCTTAGTAAAGACCCCTCTCATCAGTATAAATCCCCCCTTCCTCAGTACAGACCCCTCTTATCAGTATAGACCCCCTCCCTCAGTGCAGACCCCCTTTAGTGCAGACCCCCTTCAGTGCAGACCCTCCCAACTGCAGACCCCTCTTCAGTGCAGACCCTCCTGTCAGTCCAGGCCCCCGTTTCAGTGAAGACCCCCCCCTTCAGTGCAGACCCCCTCCTTCAGTGCAGTCTTGCTTCCATGCAGACCCCCTTCAGTGCAGACCCCCAGTACTTAATTGCAGATCCCCCCTTCAGTGCAGACCCCCCATTCAGTGCAGACTCCCTTCCACGCAGACCCCCTTCAGTGCAGACCCATAATTTGCGTAATGTACATACCTCAGATCAGCGAGGACAGCTCAGCTTCAGACAGCCTGCAAGAGATTGGTGCAGTGGTGTTGCACTGGGCCCTGCCGATGGGTGTCACCCCTCTGGCGGGTGTCACCTATGTGAGGCACACACTCCGCCCTGCCCCCCCCCAGTGACGCCACTGTTTATTATGGAGCTGCCAGGGAAGGAGTGAAGGGGAGCACTATAGAGTGTCAATTGTGGGACAGTTCTGAATCTGCTGGGGTTACCAAAAAAGCACCAAGACTGCTACTGGGTGCCACCACTTTAGATGTACTGTCTAATATGGCAGTGCCCAGCATCATTCCCAGGGCTTTAGGATTTCTACACAAGGGAGGCTTTTAGGTAAATGACATGCACAAATACATTAAATGCACATATACATTTAAGCTAAGATTTTTGTTGAAATGAATGGTCTGGCAGCAGGGTCTCTTGAAGTATTCTAACCAAGACATGTTTGCAGATTAGGAATTAGGTATTACTATTGGAATTAGTACTCTATAGTGACATACCTGTATTGGTAATACATTATCTGTGAATTAATAGCACTATTGGAGATAAGTGGCACTCTACAATGACAAAATAGTACTTAAATGCAATTGCACTGGTAGTCCGGGTCTGTTGTGTACTGAACACATACAGCTGTACCAGTGGCACACTGTTTCGCAGTCTTATTTCGAAATGGGTACTTGGTGTGGGAGACTTGTCCAATAAACAATTCTATTCTGTCTGTGTTGGGATGAATTTATGCTTACCCTTCAGACAGATATATTATATAAAATACAGTTTATTGCAGTTGTGCACTCCTTCAAAAATGTATTTTTCTATGTAATATATTGAAGATCAGCTGCAGGTACAATCTTTGTTGCATAAGTATGCACATCTTGTATCTGAGGAGCTGCTGAGGAAGCTGACACTGTAGCATGGTCATCCATATCTGAGTTCTGCACCAATAAATGGATCAAAATCATCTCCGCACAGAGACATATTAAATATGAACAATGCTCTCATCAAATAAAAATAGTTTTTTCTCAAATCACAGATCTTACCACTCACTTACCATCTCTCTGGTTGACTATCCTGACTAAACAAGCCCAAAAGAAGGAAGACATTCTGATCAAACACAAATTAGGGAAATTTAGTAGAGATTTGAAAGATTATAGCAGTAACAATATCTTTTCCTGGAAACGTAAACCTACTCATGATCTCCCATCCCTCATGGATATCAATCCTTTTGCTCCCATTGTCCCTCGCAAAATAATCCCTCCCAACAAAACATCTACAGTTGCTTCTGGACCCATTACGCATAATAAAGAAATTAACATCACTGCTTTGGCACCCACGTCATCATCCCCTAATGACATCCCAGATCCTGCCCAGCCTATGCAGGCGGCACAGGTCACTTCCACTTCCACTGCACCAAATACCTCTGATGCTCCCCCTTGCTCAACCACCACCACACATAAGACTACCGTAAATAATACACATACTCCTTCTATAGCATCTCCTGGTTCTCTGGTTTCGTTTGGTTCCAACTCCTCACTTTCGACACCTCTTGCCACGACTCAACCTTCAGAATTAACTGCGGTCCCTTTTTTAGTATTCGACCCTCCCCGGACAAAACCACAAAAAAGAAAACACACAGAAGAGGATGTCGAGGCAGGGGTAGCAGGTCTCACTCCAGACCCCAGCAAAAAGAAAGCACTGTTAAAATCTTCAACCTCTCCACCCATGCTCTAACCAAAGATGATATCTCCTTACTTAGTCGAGGTCTAAATTTTGCTCCATCTGCTCCACCCAATCCCTTCCTTCTTTTCAAGGATTTGAACAAATTCGTCCGCCTTCTTACTTTAAAGAGATTTTTTAACATCCAATCCACAAAACACTGTCCACATACTGACTCCTACAAACCTGATGTGTCACACAACACAATTGATGTCCACACAGAAAGTGACCCCCTCTCCATCTTGGAAGAACTGTATAGCCATCCCCCCACTCCATCTTCTCCTCCGGCAGATCATGAGAACGAGTACTCTTTATACACACAACACTTAATAACCTCTCCACCTATTCAAAACACCACCTTTAAACCCCCCTCGGTGTTTTATCCTACTCAATCCAAAGGCTCATGCATTGACGCTTTTTACCGCATTGTCCACGCGGAAATACAGGAACTCTGTAACAAAAATAAAAATAAAAAAGCCATCTCCAATCTCACTCAGTGTGAACAAAGAGCCCTTGACACACTTACCAACAATTTGGATTTGGTTATCAAGAGTGCCGACAAAGGGGGAGGTATAGTGATACAAAATAGAGCTGATTATGTCTCCGAAGCCTCTCGTTTGCTATCTGATAACAATACATATATCAGACTTAACAAAGACCCTCTACCCTTATTTACCCTGGAAGCTTCCTCCCTTGTCAAGACAGCACTGAATGACAACATTATCACCCAACAAGAAGCTTCCTTTCTGATCAAAGAAGTACATTTTACACCTTATTTTTACCATTTGCCCAAGGTGCATAAAGACCTAAAAGCACCACCTGGGCGACCGATTGTGGCGTCTATGGACAGTATTAGTAGCGGACTCTCACAATATATAGACCAGTTCCTCCAGCCATTGGCCCAATCCCTCCAGTCGCACATCAGAGACGGCGTCCATCTGCTAGAAATCTTAACAACGTACTCTTGGGACACCAACTACCATTGGGCCTCTCTAGATGTCCAATCCTTATATACATCCATACCCCACGAAGTGGGCCTCAATGCCCTACAGTTTTTTCTCTGCCAAGACCCCATGCTAAATCCGAGACAAGCCTCCTTTATCGTTGAAGCCACTTCTTTCTGCCTTACACACAATTATTTCAAATTTGAGGATGATTTTTTTCTGCAGATACAAGGTACAGCTATGGGGGCACACTTTGCACCCTCATATGCGAACCTTACCATGGGGCACTGGGAGCACCAATATATATGGAATAACAATCCGTTCTTTTCCCACATCGTTTTCTATGGCCGGTATATAGATGATGTGATTATTATATGGGATGGCAATGCATCAGTCTTTTCTGACTTCGTCAGATATTGCAACACCAACAGCATGGGCCTTACTTTCACCTCTGTCATCGATCAATACAAACTAGCTTTTTTGGACCTCAAACTTTTTTGGATAGGTAAAGAGATACATGCCAGAAATTACATCAAGCCAACAGCTGGTAATTCTTTCCTCCATTACAATAGCTGTCACCATCCCCTATGGTTGAACAATGTACCCAAAAGTCAGTTTTGTAGGCTAAAAAAGAATTGCACCCTAGATAATGACTATGATATTGAAGGTAAAATTTTGAAAGAAAAATTCCTCGAAAAGGGTTTTCCTGCTGATCTTGTGGATGCAGCTTATCAACAATATAAGAGCATACCGTCCACTGAGAACATTCGTCCACGCCCCCAGAAGAGTAGTTTACGTTTCATCACCCAATTCCACACTCAACATAAGCAAATGGAAAATATTGTAAAAAGACACTGGCCTCTGCTATTGCAAGATGAACACCTTCTTTCCACTCTGCCTACTAAACCTCAATTTGCCTATAGAAAGGCACCCAACATCAAAAGTAAGGTAGCTACCAGTAAACTCAAGGCCACACCTTTGCCTCCTGGCCACCATATGCCCACGTTTCTAGCAATTTCTGGGATGTACCAGTGCCGTAAGCCTCTCTGCAAGACTTGCAGTTTTGTGGTACATGGCCAGAAAGACTTTCACGTTAAAGGCAAAACATACCCAATAAAGGGTTTCCACACATGCTCATCCGACCATGTTATATATTGCCTCACATGCCCCTGTGGCCTATTCTATGTAGGACGGACCATTCGACCACTACGTAAACGCTTTGGCGAACATCGCCGTTTCATTGAAGGTGGATTAGACAATCATAGTGTTCCCAGACACTACCTCCATGCCCACGATAAGTCCACTAAGGGCCTTAAAGTATGGGTCATTGAGGCAATGCCAAAAGATCTTCCGCCAGCCGAACGCTACCGACGATTATGTCACAGGGAAATGTACTGGATCTTTCTATTAAATGTTTTAGCCCCTGGAGGGTTAAATGAGGACTTTGAAGTCAGTGCCATACTATGATAATATTTCCTCTTTTAGCTAAAATCTAGGCCCCTTTCTTTACCACAGTTGTTTTCTTCATCTATGGTATTTTTTATATAATAAATGTTTATATATATTTTTTATTCATGGCAGTTAATATTAATATTATTATACTCTGATAGTATTGGTGACACATATGTCCCAAATCCCACTCCTAAAAAATTTTTTCTATATACGCTTGCTCACCCCCATTCAACCGTATCATGCTGTTGCGCATGTATGGTTGTTGTTTCGTCTATATCAGACACTCAAATGATACAATACATGATCTTCTGTTTTTTCTTTCTTCATTATTTCAATTGCTATTATATATATTTGTTATTTTTAATTTTAACATTTTTTATTTTTATCATTATTATTATTTTTTCTTTCTCCTTTTCCATACATCTTATAAACTCTTTACATCTTTCTCATTGCCTCCTCTTTAGAATGCTGCTATTTGTGTTTTTATGTATTTAAATGTATTTAGATGTTTTTATATGAATCCTATTCAGAGTGTTGCCCCCGCCCCCGGCCAACCCATCACTAGAGCGTGTGCGTGTATATATATCACGCATAGTCATCATTACAGCCATAGGTTGATAAAGGAACGAAGGACTGTTCCGAAACGCGTCCCTTCTTGATGACATCACATCCTCCCTTCAGCTGTTTGTTTGCGGTCCAGGCTGGCTAAGGAACCGCTCGAGTGGATGACATCACTTCCGGTCACGCCGTCTCTCCTTGCTGAGTACGCCGGCTTCACAGCGGCTCCCTGTGTTCCACGCTGCTGCTGTCAGTTATAACATCCATCCGCTCTGCATGCCTCCTTCCACCGTGACCCTTTCCAATGCAGCCTAATCCATGAAGTGCCCGTTTACATCTTTTATCCTGTAAGTGCTTTTTGAACCCAGTTGGGGCATTAAACTTGTTTTTCTTCTGCACTTAGAGGCGCCTTTGTTTGTCTTTTTTGACACTGTAGCAGTACTATAGTGATAGCCATGATCTTCTGGGTCCTGTGCTGAGCGACTTTCCATCTGCACACTGACTACAGGATGTCGCTTACTTGGCACTGCCATCATTGATAGAATATCTTGAGTTTTTTTTTTAAAATAATGCAAAGTGTTCTCTGATTGGAGGAGGTGGAGAGGAGGGGTGGTGATGTCAACATCTCCACCTCATCCAATCAATGAACATGCTTGGACTTGAAAGATCTTGGCTATCACTGTAGTAACGCAAGTTACTACAGTGATTGTCAACTTCCCCAGCAGCCTCTCAGGTATGAGTATTTATACAGTATTTATATTGGTCCAGGCTGGATCAATGTAATTATGAAATAAAGTTAATACCTGGAACTTAACTTTACTAATACAAACACTGCATACCCAGTTAATTAACATAAACTGGAATACTGAGCAGGCTTGAGAGGTTCATGGAAAATTCAGGTTTATTTCTTCCAGTTGTCTCCCACATACTTCTAGTAACATACACAGTTTAACACTCTTGAAATAACAACTGAAAGTGTTAGCATGCTGTTTACAGTGACTGTGAAGCAACAGCCATTCTCATATAGAATACTGTGCTTAGTATTTTATCCACATTGGTAATGATGTAATAATCTGTCTTACTGTGACCCATCTACCAATAAAGAAGAAAGCCTTGTCAGCTTTGTGTCCAACACTATCTTGACTATTAAACTCTTCAGCACATTTGCACAAGCACTGCCCTTTGAAGAACAATTTAATTAAACTTCTGCTTTAAAAATGTGTCGTCAAAGCCATAAAGTGCAAAGGTCTCAGCTATAAAAGAAACTGATTTATGATTATAGAAATACTTTGTGTATGTAAGTGAATTTACAATGAATAAGCACCACTTAAAAAGAATTCTCATCTATAACCTTTATGCCGCGTACACACGACCGGACTTGCCAACGGGCTAAACTCCGTCGGCATTTCCGACGGAAAGATTTAGAACATGTTCAATATCTGAGTCCGACAGAAAAAGTCAGACAGAAAAAGTCTGATGGGGCATACACACGGTCGGAATGTCCGACCAAAAGCTCCCATCGGACTTTTTCTGTCGGGAATTCCGGCCGTATGTACGGGGCATTAGTCTGCCTTTAAATTTTCAGTAAGAGCATCATATTTTCATGCTGTTTCATATTAAACCATCAGAAGATATCACCCAGGAAATTTAGGACTATCAATCGATAAGGCCATTATCAGACTTCCCATCTGGTTTTATGTTTTACACAAAACCACTCTGGAAGTCAATTCAATTAATATTTTTTTAATGATGATATTATTTCTATTGACTAGGTGGTTAATGGTTAGGAAATACTTACCTTTGCTCATGCAGGACAAAGTAAAAGGTTCACTTAGCTGCACCAACCCCAGGACACATCATGCTCTGCGGTTTAGACCCATCTCCAGCCCAGGAGATGATGAACTGTAGAGGATAATCACATAACCTAAGGAGCAAAGGTGGAAAAATTGTATTAAAAGCATTGTTTTTTTAGCAATTTATTCTTTTAATAAATGGGGGATGGTGTGCCCTGCCTTTGCAAGGTGAGTTTAAAGAAGAATTTGACCTATGGATATTTTATTCATAGTTACATTGGTCTAGCTTGGACCAATTTAAGTATGCATATGCCATATCTGGCTGATGCCGATGGAAGCTTAAAATCACTGGCCACTTGGCTTCCCTGCGGCATTCTGGATTAGGAGGTTGGCCACTTAGCACAGGCACCATTTAGAGAATGCTTTGCATGCTTTGCACTGAATGAATGCAAAGCATTCTCTGATTGGACGAGGTGGACAGCATGAAGTCACCGCCCTGCCTCTTCACATCGTTCAATCAGAGAATGCTTTGCATTCATTCAGAAAGTGCAAAGCATTCTCTGAATGGTGCTTGTGCCAAGTGGCCGGCCTCCAAATGGAGATCACTGGAGTAGCATGTTTACTTTAACCACAATATATATCTCTATCTCTATCTCTATCTCTATCTCTATCTAGAGATATATCTCTATCTCTATCTAGAGATATCTATCTCTATCTCTCTATCTATCTAGAGATATATCTCTATCTCTATCTAGAGATATCTATCTCTATCTCTCTATCTCTCTAGATATATCTCTCTATCTCTCTAGATATATATCTCTAGCTCTAGATATATATCTCTAGCTCTAGAGATACATATCTCTAGCTCTAGAGATACATATCTCTAGCTCTAGAGATACATATCTCTAGCTCTAGAGATACATATCTCTAGCTCTAGAGATACATATCTCTAGCTCTAGAGATACATATCTCTAGCTCTAGAGATAGAGATACATATCTCTAGCTCTAGAGATAGAGATACATATCTCTAGCTCTAGAGATAGAGATACATATCTCTAGCTCTAGAGATAGAGATACATATCTCTAGCTCTAGAGATACATATCTCTATCGAGATAGAGATACATATCTCTATCTCTCTATCTCTCTATCGAGATAGAGATACATATCACTATCTCTATATAGAGATAGAGAGATAGAGAGATAGAGAGATAGAGAGATAGATAGATAGATAGATAGATAGATAGATAGATAGATAGATAGATAGATAGATAGATAGATAGATAGATAGATAGATATTGCAGTTTTTAAGTGGTTTACTGGGATTATGGCTGAGGTTTGCCATAACCCCAGTATTGTTTTGTACAGCCAGCGGTTGGCTTTCTCATGAAAGCGTTCCGAGCAGGCCCCTCTCACCAGTGTTTCTTGGGCTTACCGTTTCCGCTGGCTTCATTTCCCCATAGAGAGGACCTGCCATCCTTATTTCTATTACAAGGGATGTTTACATTTCTTGCAATAGGATTAAAAATGATTAAGAAAAATTAAGGGACAGTGTAAAAATTAACAGTTAAATAAATAAGAAAAAACAAATTGAAAGCGCCCCCATCCCTCTGTGCTCACGCACAGAATTGATCTCATATGTAAGTCGTGTATGCATATGTAAACAATATTTGCAGCACACATGTGAGGTATCACCGCGAACGTTAGAGTGAGGACAATAATTCTAGTTTCAGATCTCCTCTGTATCTCTGCAAAGATAACCTCTAAAGGCGCTTAAAGCATTGCCTATGGAGATTTTTTAGTACTGTAGTTTGTCGCCATTCCATGAGCGTGCAATTTTAAGGAGTGACATGTTGGGTATCTATTTTACTCAGCCTAGCATCATCTTTCACATTTTACTAAAAGAATTGGGTTATATATAGTGTTTTGTTTTAATTCAATAAAGCGTATTGTTGCAAAACTGTGACGCAAATTACTGTGTGGCATTAAAATTTCAACAATCACCATAATATTTCCTAGGGTCTCTGCTATAAAAAAATGTATAATGTTTTGGGGGTTATAAGTAATTTTCCAGCAAAAAATACTGATTTAAATTTGTAAACAAAAGGTGCCAGTAAAAGCATGGTCAATCTGCATTGCAATACATTCAGTGGAGCCCAGAGGAGAAATGCAGGGACCCTGCATGTCTCATTAAAGAGAACTTGTCACATAAAAGCATCACATACAGTATCTCACAAAAGTGAGTACACCCCTCACATTTTTGTAAATATTTTGTTATATCTTTTCATGTGACAACACTGAAGAAATGACACTTTGCTACAATGTAAAGTAGTGAGTGTACAGCTTGTATAACATTGTAAATTTGCTGTCCCCTCAAAATAATTCAACACATAGCCATTAAAGTCTAAACCGCTGGCAACAAAAGTGAGTACACCAGTAAGTGAAAATGTCCAAAGTGGGCCCAATTAGCCATTTTTCCTCCCCGGCGTCATGTGACTCGTTTAGTGTTACAAGGTCTCAGGCGTGAATGGGGAGCAGGTGTGTTAAATGTGGTGTTATCGCTCTCACTCTCTCATACTGGTCACTGGAAGTTCAACATGGCACCTCATGGCAAAGAACTCTTTGAGGATCTGAAAAAAAAAAAATTGTTGCTCTACATAAAGATGGCCTAGACTATAAAAAGATTGCCAAGACCCTGAAATTGAGCTTCAGCACGGTGGCCAAGACCAAACAGCAGTTTAACAGGATAGGTTCCACTCAGAACAGGCCTTGCCATGGACGACCAAAGAAGTTGAGTGCACGTGCTCAGCGTCATATCCAGAGGTTGTCTTTTGAATATAGACATATGAGTTCTGCCAGCATTGCTGCAGAGGTTGAAGGGGTGGGGGGTCAGCGCTCAGACCATATGCCGCACATTGCATCAAATTGGTCTGCATGGCTGTCATCCTAGAAGGAAGCCTCTTCTAAAGATGATGCACAAGAAAGCCCGCAAACAGTTTGCTAAAGACAAGCAGACTAAGGACATGGGTTACTGGAACCATGTCCTGTGGTCTGATGAGACCAAGATAAACTTATTAGGTTCAGATGGTGTCAAGCGTGTGTGGTGGCAACCAGATGAGGAGTACAAAGACAAGTGTATCTTGCCTACAGTCAAGCATGGTAGTGGGGGTGTCATGGTCCGGAGCTGCATGAGTGCTGCCGGCACTGGGGAGCTACAGTTCATTGAAGGAACCATGAATGCCAACATGTACTGTGACATACTGAAGCAGAGCATGATCCCCTCCCTTCGGAGACTGGGCCACAGGGCAGTATTCGAACATTATAATGACCCCAAACACACCTCCAAGATGACCACTGCCTTGCTAAAGAAGCTGAGGGTAAAGGTTATGGACTGGCCAAGCATGTCTCCAGACCTAAACACTATTTTGCATCTGTGGGGCATCAAATGGAAGGTAGAGGAGCGCAAGGTCTCTAACACCCACCAGCTTCATGATGTCGTCATGGAGGAGTGGAAGTAGCAACCTGTGAAGCTCTAGTGAACTCCATGCCAAGAGGGTTAAGGCAATGAATGAATGAATGAGTCACTTGTATAGCGCTACCTATGCGAACTGAATCGCCTCAGGGCACTGGAAAATAATGGTGGCCACACAAAATTTTGACACTTTGGGCCCAATTTGGACATTTTCACTTAGGGGTGAACTCACTTTTGTTGCCAATGGTTTAGACAGTAATGGCTTTGTGTTTACACTGTTATACAAGCTGTACACTCACTACTTTACATTGTAGCAAAGTGTCATTTCTTCAGTGTTGTCACATGAAAAGATATAATAAAATATTTTCAAAAATGTAAGGGGTGTACTCACTTTTGTGAGATACTGTATATGATAAAAAAAAAAAGATTTTTTCAAAAAAATAAAGTTACATCCAAGCACATAAAATCCCCCCTTCAAAAGAAATTGAGGCCCCCCACCCCCACATATACGCACGTATCAGGGGTTCCTACACGTGAAAAGGTTGATTGCGATACACGTTACATATCCCAGCACATGCCAGAGTCATAGCAATCATTTTAGCACTAAACCTCCTTAGTAACACTAATGCCCTGTACACACGGTCGGATTTTCGGATGGAAAATGTGTCATAGGACCTTGTTGTCGGAAATTCCGACCATGTGTGGGCTCATCACACATTTTTCATCGGAATTTCCGACACACAACGTTTGAGAGCTTGCTATAAAATTTTCCGACAACAAAATCCATTGTCGGAAATTCCAATTGTGTGTACACAAATCCGATGCACAAAGTGCCACGCATGCTCAGAATAAATTAACAGACGAAAGGTATTGGTTACTGCCCCATATATAGTCCCAACGTACGTGTTCAGAACGATCGGATTTTCCGACAACTTTGTGTGACCGTGTGTATGCAAGACAAGTTTGAACAAACATCTGTCGGAAAAAATCCATGGATTTTGTTGTCGGAATGTCCGATCAATGTCCGACCGTGTGTACAGGGCATAAGGCCGGGTTCACACTGGTACGACATATGCTCTGACTTTGGGACCACATGTCTCATGACATTTACAAATCAATGGTTCCCTATGAGAGCCGTCTTAACTGGTCTGACACAAGTCGGTCCGACTTTGAAAAGGGTCCCTACACTGCTTTGGTCTGACTTTGGTCCTACTTCAGCCCATTGAATATCAAGTCGGATCAAAGTCGGATCATAATCATAACTGATCCGACTTTGGCACACAACCTTTGCTCTGAGGATCTTGAATGGGAACCCCTTGCCAAAATAAAAAAAAATGGCGTAGGTTCCCCCCAAGAGCATACCAGACCCTTCGGTCTCGTATGGATTTTAAGAGGAACCCCCACGCCAAAAAAAAGGGCGTGAGCCCCCCAAATCTATACCAGACCCTTATCAAAGCACGCAGCCTGGAAGGTCAGGAAAGGAGGGGGGCGAGTGCGCACTCCCCCTTCTGGACCATACCAGGCCACATGCCCTGGGGGGGTGGGTGCTTTGGGGTGGGGGGTGCCCTGCGCCCCCCACCCCAAAGCACCTTGTTCCCATGTTGATGGCGACAAGGGTATCTTCCAAACAACCCTGGGCGGTGGTTGTCAGGGTCTGCAGGCGGGGTGCTTATCAGAATCTGGAAGCCCCCTTTAACAAGGGTGCCCCCAGATCCTGGCCCCCCATAATAAGTCAATGAGTATGGGGTACATTGTACCCCTAACCATTCACCAAAAAAAAGTGTCAAAGAAATTAAACCAGCACTCAGGTTTTTGACAAAGTCCTTTTTATTGAAGCAGCTCGTGTCTCTTCTCCCTCCGATTTCCTTTCCCTCCGATGATGTCATCATCTTCCGGTACTTCTCGCTGCGCTTATGTCTTCCTCCCCTGGTTCTTCCTCCTGGTTCTTCTGTCCGCTGATGTCTTCTTCCCTTGCCAGTTCTTCCTCTGTTCTTTCGGGTTTTTTTTGGCAAGGGGTTCCTCCTCAAGATTCCAGGCTCAAAGAGCCTGGTATTGCTGGGATCAAAGTCGGATCCTGTTCATTGAAGTCGGACATGAAGTCGCAAGGCAAAGTCGGATCCACAGTCGTAAGTCTGTCATGTCGTACCAGTGTGGACCCAGCCTAAACTGTTGACCTATAGGGGGCTTTTGAAGCATAGCCTATATAAAATATAAGGTAGTGAAGTAGGTCACCATTTCATGGTCGCACATAAATTTAAGGTTTAACATGTTGGTTATCTATTTACTTTATTTTGTGCAACCTCATCTTTTATACTTTACCAAAAATGTGGATAGTTTATTGCATTTGTTTGCCCTAGACCCTTGCTGTAATTTATCAAGTAAAAAAAAGTTGGTCTTGCTGTCTTTTTTTTTTGACAAGGGGGGTGGGGGAGAGATGTAAATCCTGGCCCTGCTGATAGCTATTTTGCTTTATATATAGGTAGGTTTGTTATCTGCTTGCTTGTGACTTCCTTGAGGCTTTTCTGTGCAATATGGAAAGTGCAGTATCATATCGTAGCAACTATCAGAAATCCTGTTTTCATGATGAAAATACAGTAAACTGAAGGAAGATCTATTCCTAGCGGTAAATATACCATGAGCTTTATTATTGCTCCTAGAACTTTTCTTGAATAAGCCAGACTGTACGCTGAAACCCTAGGATTTTGCCATCAATTATAAATTATGTTAAATTGAATTTACATTTTCAGTTAGCCCCTTATATAGACCACCAGTTTATCCCCAGTTTTTATAAATGGCATGTAGGTTGAGACAATGCAGTTTATTACACTGAGTAGCAAATGGTTAAACTCTGTGCTCAAACAGATAAATCTTTGTTGATGATTTTGTTGTTTTATAGTTAACATACACTTTTAAATACATCTTTGTTCATCTGTAAAATAGATTGGGTTTCAAATGCATTTCAAAGACTTAAGTTAATATAAACCTCTTAAGAACAATGATGTTAGAAAAATATGATTGGGTTTGTATATATAGGTCATATTTCATACAAGGATATGAAATATAATCCATTCTTATCATAGGGAAATCCATTTAGTGAAGTGATTATATTTTCTTTAACGGTGGAGAGGGGACCTGGATTAGGCTACGGATATAGTTTAAGTTGTTTTTTAATATTTTATATGCAGAGCCATATTATGAAATCTGCCTCCTTTAATCTCAGACGAGTGTGTGCTTTAATATTTATTTAAAAAAAAAAAAAGAATTTATTGTTAGGTTGGAAGTTAAAGCTGTACTTGAGGATGCATGAATAGCTGGAGGTCATCAAATCACTTTGCCATGTGCCTTAATGGTTGGCCTTTTCAAAAAGGAGGTCCAGAGGGCAATGACTACTGCCCCAATTTAATAAGAGTTCTTTTTCCTAAGTGCCAATTTCTAAAGCCCAACTCGCCACTCATTTTTCTTTATTTATATGGTCCTCTAGGTTTTCTAAAATATAATGAAGCAGTTTTGGCTGCAATGCTCACCCTTAATCCGAAACTGCCCCCCTTCAATACTACTTTTCTGCTACAAGATGTCTTTAGTCTTCCGTTTGCCCAACATCACTCAACCAAGAAGATTAAGGACAATTCTGTGAATGGAGAGCGTCATGAGCACCCTTCAGTTACAGTATATTGATGCAGAGAGCAGTGCTGATGCTATCACATCAGTGCTGCTTTCAGTATCCGGAGGATCACCCACCGCTGGAAAAAGACTAAAGTGGAAGAAAACCCAACCTGTAACTTGACCAGCCCAAAGACTTCAGAAAAGATAAGTTAAAAAAAACAGCATAATGCACAGATGGGGTGGGGGCTCCAGGGTGGATAGTCATCTGGCACAGAGCTAAGCCCAGATTTGGTCCAGTAACGCATACCAGCCAATCTGAATTCACGGTGTGCAAGTGAGACTAGTAAAAGGTAGATTCTGACTGGTTGCTTTGGGTTACTAACACAACAATTACCATTTGTTTATAAATTAGAACACGTTATTGTATTAGGCAGTAAAGGCTTGTTTACACTAGCGGTGACCTCTGAAAAGCAACCCGTAACCCCAAAAAACCCACACAATTACGCCGAACCCACGTACAGCTCCCCAAAATGGTCAGGAGGGGATAATTCCTGCCATGCCACAATGCAAAGCATCACAGCCATGGCATGTGTAAACCCCTGAACCTGCCTTTTGCAATGTAATGCATTTATTGCTCCCCCTCCCCCCCAAACACTAGTGTAAACCTAGCTTTAGTGTCAAGTAAAAGGAACTCCTATAATCAAATCTGATTTCAGTTTATTTTACAAAGCTCAGTTAGTATATGTGGTTGTATTTGCACATCATCAATCTTGCATTGCCTAAGGGTTCATTCACACGAGTAGCCAGGGGGGTGATAAAACCAGGCAAACAAGCAATGTTTTTATTGCCCCCTGACCACCCACCTGAACACTGACATGCATCTGCTCAGGGCTGTACATATGCCACACCCACAATGCTGTGCTTCAGGGGTGTGTCAGAAATAAGACAGCATGTTGCATTTGGCAGGCCTTAACATCTCTGTCCAGTCCCGTCCTTTAACATGACCCATGCAAGTTTAAGGGGCTGTGCCACAACTGCCTCCCAACCCCCTGTCAAATGCCCTCTGAAAAGTGATCCAAACATAGATCACTCTTCAGAGGGCACTGCATGTGTGAAAGAGCCCTTACTGGTAATGTTTTGTGTTGACAAGCAAGTGTAGCATGCTTTCAGATGTATTCACCTTGCAATTTAGATGCTTCTGAGTTACTTCTGAGCTGCTTTTTCCATTTACACTGAGTTGTGTGGAAGGAAAAACTGTTCTGATGCATGCAAATATTCTGTGCACATAAGCCCTAAGCCTAAAAATGGACCTGGAATATGCAAACTGGAGTCGTTGCCCATAGCGACCATTCAGCCCTCATTCCCTAATTTTTAAAAGCAAATAAGATATTTCTTCTAAAGAATGACAGAATAGGAGTAACATGTATCAACTAAACCAGCTGTAGAGGATCAATCCTCATAATTACACAGCAGGCTTGTCCTTACTGTGAGCTGTTCAGCAGGTTAAAACAACTAGTTGGGGAAAATCCAGTTTCATAATTTTAATGCACAGCTGTGCGGTCCATTACAGCGGATTATTACTGGTCTGTTGAGTTCTAATACAGCTAATCTGCTGCTAGTAGCTCTGCGGTGAGCGTAGATCCTATAATATAACCGTCTGCAGAGACATGAACCGAACTTGTTTATGTTTCTTGTGAATGTACAGGCCACCCTGCTGAACAATCACTACATTTACTTGCGATGTTGATTCCTATTAGATATCATTAGGTACACAATAATTATAATAATTACGTGCATTGCTTAGGCTACCCTGCAAAATAACAATCTCTCTTTTATTCTCAAGTCATTATTGCCATGGCTTCACATTAAAACAAAATCTAATTAGATTTTTTTTTTCAAAATTATGCCTGCATTTTTGATTTGAGGAACAAGAATTGTGGCTTTGTAAATTTGTACTTAAATGTCTGCAGTTAAGACTTTTTTTGGTGATAAGATAAAAGGGGAATGAGTTTGCAAGTAAAAAAATGGGTGGATCTAGACCAGTTTGTCTATAAAGAAGCCAGGTATTGATCAAGAAAAGAAAAAGTTATTTTGAACCCAATTTGCCATTAATCAATCTGTGTAGCCCCCAACTTACCAACCTTGTATACAGGATATGAAAAGAAAATTGAGAGTATATTGTCTATGATAGTCATGTTAGTCGTTTTTGTGGTCATTGCACATTTTGCTTTTTGGTTGCGGCACAGTCCAGTAATTTAGCAAACTCAAGTAAATATGTTGCTTAGATTACTCATGTGTATGATCAATGGGATAAAGATAGGGCCTCTTGAAATAGAGACAGGTTGGCAGCCTAATTGTAACATGCATAGCTTGTTTTAAAATCATACTTTCACATTCAATTCTATACACTATAAATATATAAATATTATATAATATATCATATAATATATCTTATATATACTGTATGTATATTATATAATATATATATATATATAATATATATATATTATACGCAGCTGCGAACAACTGTCTGTGTGCAGGGGCATATGCCTGTATACTTGTGAACTGCTTTGCTTTTACTTCAATACAAGTTCCTACAAACCTCACCTGGACTGTGTGTGTGTTATTGCTGTTGCACCATGCTGCACCCACTCACTCTTGGCAGCAGTCGGCAAGATATGTAATTTCTCGCAGCGGGGTCGGCACCATCATAGCACTGTTAGGATTTGCCCTGGCCCCGATGGCTAAGTGTAATGGCTCCAATATGCCCCTGGAGGAGTGACTAGTGAGCGCTGCATGCCTATACCAGGTTCCCACCCAGCTGATCTCTGAGTTAGCCATTAATTCCTTGGAGGATGATGCCTGACAAAGGGTAATGGCTCTGCTGGTGGAAGATCGGGCCACATTGAAGCAAATTGTGTCACATCTGGAGGGCCTGTTTGGAGAAAATGTGGTGGTCCTAGAGCTGAGGCATTCTTTGTCCGGAGACAACAGGAGAACAAGAGTATCACATACTTAATGCTCCAGCACCTCTGGAAATGACTGGGAAAGAAGGATGCACATGGCTGCATGGAGATTGCGGATACAGGCCATATTCTAAAGGGCTAATTCATGGCAAGACTGAAAGCATGACCAGTCAGGAGGGCTCTGCAGGTGCAAATTAGAGTACAACCCGTCACCTCCTTTTATGATATTATTGTGGACGAGGTTGCATGGGAGCCAAAAGATGCGGTGTCAACCTATAACCAAAGAATAAGATCCCTTCCATATGCTGAAAGAAGCCTTGGCTCCTTCAATGCTATCTGGTACACAGTCAACACTCAAGGAACTCACCTTGGACATAGCCTCCCTGAAGCAACAGGTGTCCGCACTTCAATGGGACCTGGCTCCTTACCCTAAGGGTGAGAACCTGCTATGGAAGGACCCAGAGGAAAATTGTAAGTGCTGGCTTTGTGGCCGTTAAGGATATGTGAACAAGAACTGTGGGCAGGCCTGACATTAAAAGCACATGCAGGCCGCTATTAAACTAGTGGTTCCTGGGACCACCCCCAGGAACAGCCACACAAGATCCCAGCTAACCACAGACCATGGTTACTCCAAGCCAAATGGTGTCTGCCATTGTCAGTGGACTCAAAGTCCAATGCCTAATCAACACCGGGTCAGAAGTCAGTCATGGAGTATTACTTATATATCAATTCTTTTGGGACACAAGACCAACTGGCTATCCCTTAAGGCAGCCAATGACTTGCCTATCTTGGTGGTGGGCATCACCTGGATGAAGATCCAGATTGACAACCAAGTGGTGGATCGGGTAGGAGTGGCAGTGACTCGTGGCCCAGTCAGCTTCTCAGTGCCCATTGTTCTGGGCAGGAACATGTTAAAAGACTTGGATTTGCCCAGCTTGCTGACCAAGTGTGAACATTTCGGCCGGCAGGCAAAGGGCTGTGGTCTACAAGCAGTATGGCTCAACATCATTTGAGCTTGTGAAGTTCAACAAAGGGTGGACAGAAAGCAGAAAGCAAGTGGGGATTGTCCGTACACCCCCTAAACAGAATCTACTACTGACGCCCCTCCAAGAGGTGTTCTGGTCCCTCCCTATTGAGGCCCACAAGAGACCGCAATGGGCCACCGTTATGATAGAACCCAACAAAGACCCATTGGCACCTGGGGAATGGCTGGTTGCATGCAATTTGTCCAAGGTTCACAAGGGGAAGATCCTGGTACAACTCATTAACATTGGGACCACCACAATTACGCTCCCCAATAATGCCACTTTGTAGCATACAGGGCGAGGTACACACTACCTCAGGTAGAAGAATCATTGATGGTGTAGGGGCAAGTACTTTTCTATCCTGGACTTGGCGAGTGGTTACGGGCAAGTCCCAGTGAGAAATCACGATCGTGAAAAGAATGCCTTTATCACACCCTTAGGAATGTTTGTTTGTATGCCCCCAGCACTTTCCAATGCTTAATGGAAAGGTGCCTGGGAGACTTCAACTTAGAGACTGTGCTGAACTATCAGGAAGATATCATCATTTTCTCCAAGACCACCTAGCACAGTATGGGCTGAAACTTAAACCCAGTAAATGCCACCTGATGAGACAGAAGATCCAATATATTGGCCATGTCAATGGGAGCTTGCAAGGCCCGGGAGCTGTGCTGGCCTAAGTGCAGGATGACTGTGAGTGGGTGATTGCCTATGCCAGCTGCAGAATATTTCACTGGGGGCGGAAATAGAGGTCTTCACAGACAACAACCCCCTGGCCTGCTTGGATACAGCAAAGTTGGGGTAGCTGAAGCAAAGGTGGGTCATCTGCCTCACCTGATTCAAGTACAAGATCAAATCGGGGAAGCCTAACAGGCATGCAGACACTCTGTTCCTGTGAAACAACCAAGGGAGGACTTGAACTCTAGTCAAGAGGACATTGAGGCAGCCCCCTCGTGCACCCTCAAGGAGCAGGGGCCTCCTCTTCAGGGTGGGCCTGGCGAAATCTAAACCTGAGAGGAATGGGCGCTGATCCAACAGAAGGTCCCTGACCTTGTGCAGGTGCAGTACTTCTTGGTTGAAGTGTCTTGGATGAAGTGTTGTGATAATACCTGCCAAACCTAGGTTTGATTTACTCAAAGCGGAGCTGCACCCAAAAGGGCAAGTTCTGCTTTAAGCACTCAGCCCCCACTCCTCTCGAAGAATTAGCACTTTTGAGGAGGGGACGGGTAATGGATTATGACAGGCACCTGCTCTCATTTTCCTCTCTGACTGCCAGAAGCAGAAATTCTCCTCACTCCCCCACAGTCTTCTGGGACACATGACAGGTCTCAGAAGACTGCGGGACCATTCATTATGTGTAGCGCTGCCCGCGCATGCCTAGTGGGCACCCGGCTGTGAAGCCACAAGCTGTCACAGCCGGGTGCCCACAGTTAAGTTGCCAGCGCAGAGGAAAGAAGACAGCAGGTGAAACGGGCTGGGGTGAGCACACCGCTGGATCATGGGACATGTAAGTGGCTTCTTCTGTCATCCTCTTCTTCTGGGGTCCCCCACCAGCACTCCTGGTCCCTCCCTTATCAATAGTGCCCACATAGAAAGCCACTTTCTATAGGGGCACTCATGCGGGCTCGATCCCAAGCCACCCTGTCTGCATCTATAAACACAAGCAGCATGGCTCAGTCCCACCCCCACTCCCTCATCACAGAATTATATTGACAGCACTGGGAACAAATGTGTTTTATTATATATTATCGCAGCACAGTGGTGGGAGGGGAAGTGGTTGTTTAGTACACACCCCAGAGGGAAGGCACAGCACACAGTGGTTGAAATTGCAGGAATTTATTTGCCAAAACTTTGTCATACAATCATAGAGTCTAGGCAGCGACTTAGAACTGGCAGCAACACTCACAGAAGTTATGCAGTATTTGCAGGGAGCAATGCCAGAGATGGGCAGCATTTTGCGCAGATGCAGCAGCAAGGTTCCCCTTTGAAGCTCTGATGTCAGTCCCTAAGCTGTCCCTCCTCCTCTGGAACCTCTCCCTACGCTAGGCACACTCTCCCTGGCAAACAAGTTTCTGTCCTTAACCTAGCCACACGCAAAAATGCGCACCAACAGCAATGAGACAGTCATTTTTATAAGCATTGCCTTTAATAAAGATGGCCACAGGGATCATCCAGGTGGTAGCATCCAATCAGACCGCAGCCCACCGGATGACCTGAATAGAGGCCCAAGAGGAATGTGTATTCCTCCTTCCTAGGCGGTCTCTGAAGGGGAGGACAGACTGCACCTGCCTACATGCTTACCTTATGGACAAAGTACAATTAGTCCTAGAGTATTTCCTCCCTCACTTCCATACCACATAATACATCTAGCCTTAAATTACACACACACACACTTGTCATTATTAACTGCCTTTCCTCAGAAATCCTTTATCATCATACTCTTCACTTTTGTTCCTTATGGCCACCCACTGACACTGCCAACATCACTCTTCAAAAGAATCATAACACTATTCTTTTAGATGTTAATGTATTCATTATTTCTTTCCTTCCCAATGCTATGAATTTTTAAAGCATTTTATTATGTTATTTTCTATTTAAAATATCAGAATCTATATTCTAGAATGTTTGAATGCCTTGAAAAAGTATTCACACCCCTTGAAATTTTCCACATTTTGTCATGTTACAACCAAAAAAGTAAATGTATTTTATTAGGATTTTATGTTATAGACCAACACAAAGTGGCACATAATTGTGAAGTGGAAGAAAAATGATAAACATTTTTCACAATGTTTTACAAATAAATATGTGAAAAGTGTGGCGTGCATTTGTATTCAGCCCCCTTTACTCTGATACCCCTAACTAAAATCTAGTGGAAACAATTGCCTTCAGAAGCCACCTAATTCACTAAGGTCCTCTAACAAACTCCTGAGAGCTTCACAGAACAGCAGTATTTATATTGTGATTAAATTACACACAGTCGGACTGTATTTACTAATTAGGTGACTTCTGAAGGCAATTGTTTCCACTAGAATTTAGGTATTGGTATCAGAGTAAATGGGCTGAATACAAATGCATGCCACACTTTTTAGATATTTATTTGTAAAAAATGTTGAAAACCATTTATCGTTCTCCTTCATCTTCACAATTATGTGTCACTTTGGGTCGGTCTATCACATAAAATCCCAATAAAATACATTTACAAAGTTAGTTGTAACATGACAACATGTGGAGAATTTCAAGGGGTATGAATACTTTTTTAAGGCACTGTAGCAGTGCAATAAAGCATGATGCAGTGTGTTGCTCTGTGTTAAAAAATTAAAAAATAGAGGCAGAGCTATTTCTCCTGCGTGGGGGGGGAGGGGTCATTGAAAATCCATGAAAACGGAAAATTGTATCATACTTAATTTTCCTTTCCTGGTGCCTATCCATGGCAGCATACTGGTGATAGAGCTCCGCCTCGACTCCTCCCTCAGGACTAGTGAATAGCATAAGTTAAAGGCATAGTCCCTCCTCCAGCATTCTCTGTAATATAGAATACCAACGGTGGGAGTGTATGCTGCCATGGATAGGCACCAGGAAAGGAAAATTACGGTAAGTATCTTCCATTTTTTCCATTTTCCTGGTGCCTCCATGGCAGCATACTGGTGATAAATAACTAACTGACACGGGTGGGATAATGCTTAACAATAAATGTTTAATTTGAAAAGGACATTGCAGCCTGAACTTCCCTTCTTCCGAACTTAACAGTCGTGAGAATCAATACGGTAGTGTCTGAGGAACGTATCGTGAGAAGACCAGGTGGCGGCCGGCAACCGTCTCCAACAACACATTAGCTGCCCAGGAAGCTGAGATTGCCCTTGTAGAATGAGCATTCACTCGGGATGGAGGCTCCATATTCTTCACCCTGTAGGCCTTCTGGATTAACTTTACAACCCAAGATGCCAGAGTTCTGATGGAAGCTTCTTTGCCCCTGTCTTTACCAAACAGTACAATGAAAAGTCTCTCAGAGTTTCTAAAGGGTCTGGTGGCTTCTAGGTAGGCCCCGAGCACTCTGGATATGTCCAGCTTTTGACAAGATTTCAAATCTGTTTTAGTAAACACTGGCAGTGCCCAGGGTTGCAACAGGTGGCTTGGAGTAGCGACCTTAGGTATGAACCCCCGAAGGGGATGAAGCTCCACTCTATTGGGGAAGAAAGAGATGTGGTCGTCACCTATCCCTAAAGAGTGAAGTTCTGAAATCCTTATGCCAGATGTAATGGCTAGCAGGAAAGCCGTCTTCAGTGTCAGGTTCCATATTGTTACTTGTTCCACTGGAGCAAAGGGATGTTCCGATAGAACTTCAAGGACCAGGGACAAATTCCACTTAGGAAAAGATCGTCTGACAGGAGGGCGAATCTTTAATACTCCTCTGAGGAAAGTGGCCACCAAAGGAAACCATCTCTTATTTGTTGCGGCAGAGATTGCTGCTACCTGTACTTTGAGGGAGCTCAGACCAAGCCCCAGATCAAGTCCTGTCTTAAAAAAACCTAGAACATTGGACGTAGAGGGAAGGATTGGAACAAATCCATTTGTGGCAGCAAATGACAAGAACTTGTCCCAGATTCTTGAATATATGGCATCATTTGCCAGCTTTCTGGCTCTTAGAAGGGTTGTTATGACCTCTGGGGAACACCCTAGGGACTCGAACCTTCGCCTCTCAACCTCCAGATTCGAACATTCAACTTCTGAGGGTTTGGATGAACTAGACTGCCCTGCAACAGAAGTTGAGGGAAAGGAGGAATCCTGATTGGAGAGCTCACACTGAGGCGCATGGCTAGAGGAAACCAGGGTCTCTTCGGCCAATATGGAAGTACTGCCACCACCTGGACTGACTCTCTGAGGAGCCTCAGGAGGAACTTGAATATTAATGGCCGGGGAGGAAAGGCATACGCCGTGGTGAACCTCCAAGGACATAACAGGGCATCCACTTCCTCGGCTTGCGCATGCGGCAGGCGAGAGAAGAACCTGGCCAGTTCGGCATGCCCTGGAGTGGCGAACAGATCTACCTGAGGGGGATCCCAAAGGCTGGCAATCTGATGGAAGACATGGGGATGAAGGGCCCACTCCTTGTCCAGGAAGTTCCTTGACAGCATGTCTGCTCCCGTGTTCAACCTGCCCGGAAGATACATCGCTCTGAGGTCCAGGAGGTTCTTCTCTGCCCAGAGCATAATCGGCTCTACCTCTCTGAGGAGTGATCTGCTGCGAGTGCCTTCCTGCTTCTGCAGATATGCAACAGCTGCCCTGTTGTCCAGGCGTAGAAGTATTCTCAGGGCCTCTGATTTGGGATGCCAATGAAGTCAGCACCAAGAATGCTGCCCTCATCTCCAGGATATTGGATACCACTCCCTGGGTGGAACAGGACCATCTCCCCAGTATTCTGGTTTCCCCGCAATGGGCCCCCCAGCCCTGCCTGCTTGCATCAGATGTAATTGTGATCCAGGGCAGGGAGCCCAGGTGACGAGGCTTGGAGATGTTCTCTGGAACGGTCCACCAGTGAAGACTCCTGCGCATTACTCCCGTCAGCAGGATCATCTGAGACAGTCGTTGTTTCTTCCACTGCGCCAAGAAACCCGTCTGGAAATACCTCAAGTGCCAAAGGGCCCAAGGAATCAGGGGTATGCAGGAAGACATTGTGCCAACGAGGCTCAGGCATTGTGAAGCCGTCAGATACAGGCTCCGGATGACCTTGATCATTCTCTGGATGACAATCCTTGCCATCGTAGGTGGTAATGACACTGTCCCCTCCTGAGTTTCAAACAATGCACCCAGGTAGATCATTTGCTGTGTTGGTGCTAGTTGACTTTTGGCATTTATCAGCCACCCTAGCTCTCTTAGGGGCTGTAGAAGAATTTCCCGGTGATATATCAACTGATCCGGATTGCTTGCTAGGAGTAGGATATCGTCTAAATAGTGGTATATTCTCAAGCCCTTCTCCCGCAGGGGAACCAGAGCGGATATTAGTATCTTGGTGAACACTCTGGGGAAGGTGCACAGACCGAAAGGCAGGGCTTGAAACTGAAGGTGGGTCCGTCCCACTGCAAATCTTAGGTACTTTTGAAAAGCAGGTAGAATTGGAACGTGTAGGTACGCAATCTGCAGATCGACTGAAATCATGCAATCTGATGGCTGGACTGCCTGAATAATTGTTTGCAGGGATTCCATTTTGAAGCTTTCGGTGTATGTACCGGTTGAGCCTCTTTAGATCTATCACAGGCCTCCACCCACCTGTCCTCTTTGGGACCAGAAATAGGGTGGAGTAGAAGCCTGCAAAGCACTCTACCAAGGGAACTGGCACAGCCACCCCCTGAAGGTGGAGTGACGTTATGAAGTATTTTAGAGCTTGAGCCTTCAGTTGAGAGGATGGAATCTCTGTTCTTTTGAA
The DNA here is from genome assembly GCA_037952925.1 of Lithobates clamitans. NCBI lineage: Eukaryota > Metazoa > Chordata > Amphibia > Anura > Ranidae > Lithobates > Lithobates clamitans. Next base: position 10,442,039 of record JBBGZY010000399.1, on the reverse strand, counting down.
AGAATTCTGAGGTGGAGGATGAGAGAAACTCCAAAAGTGTCCCCATTGAATTGTTGACAGAACCCAGGGATCCTGGCAGCGGGCAGCCCAGACTGGAACAAAGAACTGTAGCCTGGCTCCCATTCGGAGTGTCTGGGCTAATCTGGCATCAAAAAGACTGCTTCTGCTCCTGTGGGGCCGGAAGAGTCTTCATCTTTCTGTTCAAAAAGGGTGCCTGAGTACCTTTCCAAGGTCATCTGTTGACTCTGGGCTGCCTTGATTGTCTAAAAGCCCTTGGATCTGACTGGCGGAACCTAGAAGAACCACCTCTGGATCTTCTCATCCTTCTGTCTTAGGGAAGTATACCAGACTTTCCTCCTGACAACCTGTAGATAGCTTTATCCATCTTGTCTCCGAATAGTGCTTTCCCATCGAATGGGATCGTGCACCAGTTTTGTTTGGAAGTTAAGTCAGCCATCCAGGGTTTCAGCCACAAGGCCCTCTTCACCATTACTGAGTGCAGCATGGATCTTGCTGAGCACCTAATCGTGTCAATGGCCGCTACCCCGAAAAAGTCTGCCGATAATCTGAGCTCTTCAAAGGCTTTAATTATATCCTCCTTGGGGACATCCTGATGCAAAGCCGTCTCAATATTATCTGTCCAAGCTCTGATGGCATTAGACACAGAGGTGAGGGTGATAGCTGGCTTACACTCTGCTCCCATGGCTAAGTAGCTCCTCTTACGGTCCAAGTCGATTCGCCTGTCCAGAGGGTCCTTGAAGGAAGCGGAATCCTCCATTGATAGGGTTATATTCTTTGCGAGTCGCAACCACCAATGCGTCTACCACTGGCATGGAGTTTAGCGACTGCGTTCCCGACTCTGGTAAGGGATATAGTTTATTGAACCGGCCCAATGAAAGTTTTATCAGTCTTTGACCATTCATTTTGAATGACTTGACTAATCTCGCCCATCAACGGGAAGAGAACCTGCTTCCTTTTGAAGAATGAAAAATAGCTCTTAGATTCTTGGGGAGGCTCTTCTGCATCTTCCAGGCGATCGCAGTCTTGACTGCCTGGATGAACGGTTTTACCAAGGAATGACTGAAGAGCCCCCTGAAGGATCTTCAGGTGGAGAATCTCTAGCCGGTCGGCCTGACGGTGGCAGAAAGGTGATGACTGCTGAAGGACCGGGAAGATTAGGTTCTGTATCCTGAACATGGGACATCTACGGAACTGGCTAAGTGGGGACCAAAGCTGCAAGCTCAGAGGAGTAGTCCTTCATTGTCCTTTTGAGCAGATCCACAACCTGTTGACTTTCTAGTTCACGGTTGGATGCATAGTCCGTAAAGCAGTCCTTAAAGACCGCTCTGTCCGGTAGCGGTGTAGTCCCACATGTCCAGCATTTCTTCTTTGTATAGGTTCTAGGAGAGGGGGACCGAACTTGTCCTCTGGATCTTGACCTCTCTGATCTATGACGTGAAGAATGGGACCTACGACCTGAAGAGCGGGACTGGTGGCATGAAGAATGAGACCTGCGGCCTGGGTTTTCGTCATCACGGTGTCTTGAGGACTTTCTGGACCTCTTGAAGTGGGCAGGGCTACGATTTAAGAAATCCACGTTAGGCCAGCGAGCGCACTTTTTTTTTTCTTATACTCACGTATAGTTGGTCTCATATCTAATAGAAGTGCGAGGATCTTTGTTACGAGATTAATGACTCATTGCGGAGTTGGGCATAAGGATCAGTTGCAGAAATATAGAAAGAAAGGGAAAAGGAACTATGGAGTTTTTTTTTTCTATACAAGTAAAAGAAAAAATACCTACCACAGAGCAGCGTCAGAGAAACCTAGCAGGGCACAGCTGAGGAGACTGTGACAGCTAAGCCTGAGGCTGACCTTAAATACACTCTGAGTGGGTGGGCTAATCCCATCAACCACCACAGACCATTAATTCTGGAAAAAGGGCAAATCTGGCTCTTTTTCCAGACACCAAAATGGCCGCCGCACCGCCAAGCAATTGCGCATGCGCCTGCGCAGTAGAGTCAGCACCGAGCAGTACAGAGAACCATCATCAGACGTATCACAATCTCGCCCCGGATCTTGCATACGTAATACGGCGGCGGAGACACCGACCAGAGAAGTTCTCCTGATGAGCAGAATGACTGAGGAAGAGGGGGAAAAAACAAGGCCCCTCGCTGAACATGGAGTAGATGAGCGCAGCTAGTATGTCAGGACAAAAAGGCACCGGGCCCCATAAAGCAGACCAGTGTAACAAGAAAAACGAAGTAAGATAAAAACTTTTTTTTTTTTTAAAGGGAAAGGAAAAAAGAGAGAGAGAGAACAACATATGCCTTAAATAAAATAAAGAACCACCAGCCTGGGAAAATGGGAGCTGATCCTTTTGCGACTGCTTTGCATTCATCATTAGATGTGGTGGCAGACTGTGTTCCTGTGAGGAAACTCTGTGAGAGGACCCCAACAGATCCACAGAGGGGTTCTTAGTCTTATCAGCGCTGTGAGTGGCCCAAGAACAAGGACTGCGCATGGGAAAGGCTAAACCCGGGGGACGCTGCCAAAGGCAGAGGTATGGACGTACTGCTACTCTTTACCAGTGCAAGAGGTATGAGGGAAAAAAAGGAGAATGTTGGGGGAGGGACTATGCCTTTAATTTATGCTATTCACTAGTCCTGAGGGAGGAGTTGAGGCGGAGCTCTATCACCAGTATGCTGCCATGGAGGCACGGGGGGGGTCATTGAAAATCCATGAAAATCCATTACTGATACACGTGCTATTGTAAATGAGCTCATTGGGAGGAAACAGAGGTGGATACAGAAATGTTAAACAAGAGAAGATGGATATGTAGCGCTACACCCGTGAGGGCCACTTAAAGTTGCCGTACCCCAATGGTTGCCCTGACCTTGCAAGTCTCCCGACACCCCTGACACCCTGGGTTCAGGCATTTTCTGAAAGAAGCGTGAATGCAGACACAGAATAATTCAAAGCAGACCAATTAAGTTTTACTTATTATCTTTGCTGTAAACCGTTTTAGTGAAGATAGATCAGACCAGAAAATTATGGTTAGTATTGTAAATGTAGTGCTGGTAGATTTCTAATCTACTGCTTATATGTAAATTTAGTGGGTCATTTGATCTGTACATAGTTCACAGTTTAATCTATGGCTAAATTAGCCTCTGTTCCAGCATTGACTGTGTTGCGTGCAGTTCCACACTGTTGCCTGTAGGTGTCTTTGTCACCATAGGTCAGTGTTGGAAAGCAACAAGCTGAAGTGTATTGAGTGCTCTTCTTTCCTAGAGGTAACTCGGCAGAGGTGGTCCACTGCTCTGCCTTCTGGGAGAGAGTACTTAAAGAGGGAGTCCCGCAAAAAAAATTTTTAAAAGTCAGCAGCTACAAATACTGCAGCTGCTGACTTTTAAAATAAGGACACTCGCCTGTCCCAGGGTCCAGCGATGTCAGCACCCGAGACCGAATCGTCCCTCGGTCCTCGAGTGCTGCCGCCGACATTCTCTGTAAGGGAATCAGGAAGTGAAGCGCTGCGGCTTCACTTCCCGGTTCCCTACTGCGCATGCGTGAGTCGCGCTGCGCTTCCTAACTGGTCCCCGCTGTCTCTGGGACCCGTGTGTGTCCCAGCAGACAGCGTGGTGGGGATGGGAAGAGGCATAGACTCCCGTGGGAGTCTATGCCGGAAGTGGGTGCAAATACCTGTTTTAGACATGTATCTGCACCCCCCTCCCCCCTGAAAGGTGCCAAATGTGAAACCGGAGGGGGGGAGGGTTCCGAAAAGAGGAGGTTCAATTTTTGTGTGAACCTCCGCTTTAAGGGGCAGACGCCATTTTTCTTTCTCTTTCACCTGCTGGCCCTCCTGGCCTAAAGGTATGTGAAACGGAGTTCTACCTCGTAGGGCTGCGATGCTGCAGCCGTGCAAGTAGGCCCAGAAGCCTGTCTGGGGCCTACTACTACGGAGATGGTCCTGTGCTGTTTGTCCTGCGGGAAGAAGCCGGACAATTGAGAAGACCCAGGGGAGGACCCATCTTGGAGAGGACCGTGCGGGAAGCTGGTATCTCAAGAAGGGCCTGGACTCAATTGGAGGATGCATCTTAATCTAATCTACAGCACAAGTACTGCCGGGTGTTGCTGTTCATCTAAACTACTACGTCCTGTGGCAGAGGATCGTACAGTTAAATTGTTCTTCTCAAGTCTGTGGGAGAGACTTTTTGTTCATGCTACGCTCCGGCTGCTAGGTCAGTGAGAGAGACCTATCCGGGTGGGCAAAGATTTAATCTTGGAATGAAGGTATATTCGTCCCCGAGATTTCAATTCCTAAGTGATTCAAAGAAAAGCTATTTGAACTTTCCTATTGGTGAAACTACGGGTAAAGAGGTGACAGTAGCAGCCCGATTTAAATCAGCAGCTCCTTCGGGGGTTAGTGCTATATGTGGGGGCGTCGTTCGGGATTGTTTGCCATTGCCCTCTCGAAACTCAGAGAAGTATTTCACCGAGAGTCTATGCTAAAAAGAGGTTTCTGGACTTTGTCACTTTCTCCAGGAAAAGAAGGGGTTAAACTACAGGATTGCATTTCTGACTGCGTAGGCTGCGGGTGAGAAGTAAAAGCCCGGGAGCTATGTGATCAGAGGAACAAGTGGGAGGAGCTACACCTGCTTGTTGCTGCGTAAGACACGTGTGTGTGTGTCTGGCGCCAAAGGAGAAGAGATTTGTGATTCGTGATTGTACTGAGAGGATCAGAGTGCAATCATGTCTTCTTTTCCATTGATACCATCAACTATGGGGTCCAAGATGTTTCCTACAAGTACCGCTGCGGGTGCTATGCTAACCGGAACCCTGCTAACGGATACCGGCATTCGTTTGAAGCCGCAGGGGTGGTTCGTACTATATACCGTTGGAGATATTGAAGGGCTGGGCATGTTTTGCCACAAGTGTGAAGGACTGGCTATTAGGGATGAGCCGAACACCCCCCTGTTCGGTTCGCACCAGAACATGCGAACAGGCAAAAAATTTGTTTGAACACGCGAACACTGTTAAAGTCTATGGGACACAAACATGAATAATCAAAAGTTCTAATTTTACAGGCTTATATGCAAGTTATTGTCATAAAAAGTGTTTGGGGACCTGGGTCTTGCCCCAGGGGACATGGATCAATGCAAAAAAAGTTTTAAAAACGGCCGTTTTTTCGGGAGCAGTGATTTTAATAATGCTTAAAGTGAAACAATAAAAGTGTAAGATCCCTTTAAATTTCGTACCTGGGGGGTGTCTATAGTATGCCTGTAAAGGGGCGCATGTTTCCCGTGTTTAGAACAGTCTGACAGCAAAATGATATTTCAAAGGAAAAAAAGTAATTTAAAACTACTCGCGGCTATTAATGAATTGCCGGTCCAACAATACACTTAGAAGTTCATTGATAAAAACAGCATGGGAATTCCCCACAGGGGAACCCCGAACCAAAATTTAAAAAAAAAATGATGTGGGGGTCCCCCTAAATTCTATACCAGGCCCTTCAGGTCTGGTATGGATATTAAGGGGAACCCCGGCCAAAAATTTTAAAAAAAATGGTGTGGGGTCCCCCTCAAAATCTATACCAGACCCTTCAGGTCAGGTATGGATTTTAAGGGGAACCTCGCGCTAAAATTTTTTAAAAAATGGCGTGGGGTCCCCCTAAAAATCCATACCAGACCCTTATCCGAGCACGCATCCTGGCAGGCCACAGGAAAAGAGGGGGAATGAGAGAGCGCCCCCCCCTCCTGAACTGTACCAGGCCACATGCCCTCAACATTGGTAGCCCCCAAAAACACCTTGTCCCCATGTTGATGAGGACAAGGGCCTCATCCCCACAACCCTGGCCGGTGGTTGTGGGGGTCTGCGGGCGGGGGGCTTATCGAAATCTGGAAGCCCCCTTTAATAAGGGGACCCCCAGATCCCAGCCCTCCCCTCTGTGTGAAATGGTAAGGGGGTACAAAAGTACCCCTACCATTTCACTAAAAAAGTGTCAAAAATGACAAGAGACAGTTTTTGACAATTCCTTTATTTAAATGTTTCTTCTTTCTTCTATCTTCTTTCGTCTTTCTTCATTCTTCTGTCTTCCTTCGGTTTCTTCCTCCATCTTCTTCTGGTTCTTCTAGTTCTTCTGGTTCTTCCTCCGGTGTTCTCGTCCGGCATCTTCCTCCACGGCGTCTTCTTCACTTCTTCTCCGGGCTGCTCCGCATCCATGATGGCATGGAGGGAGGCTCCCGCTGTGTGACGCTTCTCTCTTCATCTTCTTCTCTTCATCTTCTTCTCTTCATCTTCTTGTCTTCATCTTCTTTTCGGGCCGCTCCGCATCCATGATGGCATGGAGGGAGGCTCACGACTGTTCTAAACATGGGAAACATGCACCCCTTTACAGGCATACTATAGACACCCCCCAGGTACGAAATTTATAGGGATATTACACTTCTATTGTTTCACTTTAAGCATTATTAAAATCACTACTCCCGAAAAAACGGCCATTTTTAAAACTTTTTTTTGCATTGATCCATGTCCCCTGGGGCAGGACCCAGGTCCCCAAACACTTTTTATGACAATACCATGCATATAAGCTTTTAAAATTAGCACTTTTGATTTCTCCAATAGACTTTTAAAGGGTGTTCCGCGGCATTCGAATTTGCCGCGAACTCCCCAAACTGTTCGCTGTTTGGCGAACTGGCGAACAGCCGATGTTCGAGTCGAACATGAGTTTGACTCGAACTCGAAGCTCATTCCTACTGACCATACATCTCCATCCATTTGTTCGATGTTTGCAGTGTGGAGAATACCTATTCACAGTGGAGCAACCTACAATGTCGCCCCCTGCTTATCGAGTGGACTGGGCTACAGGGATCGCTATGGTGGAAACTACTGCCATTATTTCTGGAGAGCAACAGGCCTTAGTTTCATCTGCTACCGTGAGTGTTCCTGAGGGAGATGTCGCTGTTACTGCTTCATCAGCGGACATCACTTTTGTTTCTACTTCTACTACACCTATTCCCGCTGCACCTGTCCCGAGGAAGGTGGGATATGTGAAGGCTGTGGTCGAGGCCTACCCCAGAGACTACCCGAACAGGAGCCGGAGGAGTATATGGATCCGGAGAAGTCCACAACAGGAACGGGTGAGAGATCAAAGGGGAAAATATGTGGGACTCTTTGTAAATATTTGCCAGCAGAAGAGTTGAGAGATTCAGAGATAGATGGATGTTTGCTGCACTGGAATTATGGTCGGCACATCTATGCTGACAAAGTGGTCATTTGCAGACCTGGAAAAGATGACATTGTTTATTTTATCACCACCGTGGATAAACAGGGGAAGAAACTGACTTTACCGGATTCCCGGTTTTATTGGTGATGCTGCAAAAGGGACTGTTGTTTCTGTTTTGCTAAAGAAAAGAGAACTTTAGGGTATATAGCCAGTGTCAGGGTTTAGAGAACTTTATGGTCAAGAGACTTCATTTACTTCAGCACTTCTATATCCAAAGACTCTTTGCTATACTGGATTTCTTCTGCTAAATAGTGGAATCTGCCCAGAGATAGGGATGGACTTTTAAGTTACTTTTAGTTCACCTTGCAATGAAAAAAAAAATGTGTGGAAGAAAGTGTCATTCTCTTGGGAGTGAGGCTTTGCTCCCAATTGGTTAGTGATGCTAATGTATACTTTGTGTGTTTAACTTTTTTAACGTTTTTCAGGTATAACCAGGTCTTCTGTCAAGCTGTTGGGTCTTACAGTTAGATAGTGAGGTTCCTGTAACATGACTGATGTGAATATGCTGTTGTATTAATGTTTGGAATTGTAACTTTCTTTCTTACTGCCTTTCTTCTTCCCTATCCAAGTTTTTGGTTCAAATACCTACTCTCAGGCTTGAGAGTCATATTTTTGGCAGACGTTGAGGACAACATCTATTCTAGTGGGGGGAGTATGTAGCGCTGGTAGATTTCTAATCTACCGCTTATATGTAAATTTAGAGGGTCATTTGATCTGTACATAGTTCAGAGTTTAATCTATGGCTAAATTAGCCTCTGTTTCAGCATTGGCTGTGTTGCGTGCAGTTCCACACTGTTGCCTGTAGGTGTATTGAGTGCTCTTCTTTCCCAGAGGTAACTCGGCAGAGGTGGTCCACTGCTATGCCTTCTGGGAGAGAGTACTTAAGGGGGGGGCGCCATTTTTCTTTCTCTTTCACCTGCTGGCCCTCCTGGCCTAAAGGTATGTGACAGAGAGTTCTACCTCGTGGCCCTCCAGGCCGGAGGGCTGTGATGCTGCAGCCGTGCAAGTAGGCCCAGAAGCCTATCTGGGGCCTACTACTACGGAGATGGTCCTGTTCCTTCTGTCCTGCGGGAAGAAACTGGACAATTGAGAAGACCCAGGGGAGGACCCATCTTGGAGAGGACCGTGCGGGAAGCTGGTATTTCAAGAAGGGCCTGGTGACTCAATTGGAGGATGCATCTTAATCTAATCTACTGCACAAGTACTGCTGGGTCGGCTTAAAGGTTCTGGTACTGTGTTGCTGTTCATCTAAACTACTACGTCCTGTGGCAAATGATCGTACAGTTAAATTGTTCTTCTCAAGTCTGTGGCAGAAACTTTTTGTTCATGCTACGCTCCGGCTGCTAGGTCAGTGAGAGAGACCTATCAGGGTGGGCAAAGATTTAATCTTGGACTGAAGGTATATTCGTCCCCAAGATTTCAATTCCTCAGTTATTCAAAGAAAATGTATTTGAACTTTCCTGCAACTCTTCTTCTACCTCTTTCCTGCTACTTCTTCAAGTTATTTCTCATTAAAGGGGTTGTAAAGCTAAAAATTTTTTCACCTTAATGCATTCTATGCATTAAGGTGAAAAAACTACTGACAATACCGCCACCCCCAGCCCCCCCGTTTTACTTACCTGACCCCTCGAAAGTCGGCTGCTCGTTCTCGACGTCCATTCCGCTGCTCAGCCTGGCCGCTGATTGGCTACAGTGGATGGATTGGAAGCAGCGCAGCCATTGGCTCGCGCTGCTGTCAATCACATCCAATGACACGGCGCGCTGGGGGGCGGGGCCGAGTGATACAGTGAGCGGCTATAGCCGCCGGCTGTATCATGGGAGCGCGCCCGCAACAACTAACCACCATGCGAGGGAGCTCGCATTGAGGTGGTTAGTTCTTGCGGGGAGGAGCTGAAACAGCCGCCGAGGGACCCCAGAAAAGCAGGTTCGGGGCCACTCTGTGCAGAACGAACTGCACAGTGAAGGTAAGTATAACATGTTTGTTATTTTTAAAAAATAAAAAAATTACCTTTACAACACCTTTAAAGCATTGGAAAAGTACTAAAGTGACTGGTGCCTACATTGTCTGATACAAAGCTCAACATGGACTCTAAGTTCTGGTATTGGTGAAACTACGGGTAAAGAGGTGACGGTAACAGCCCGATTTAAATCAGCAGCTCCTTCAGGGGTTAGTGCTACATAAACTTTGAATGAACAGGCAAATAAAGGATACACAATAACTCCCAAAGTAAACAACAATATAACAATGGTGACCAATTATGGCCTATAGTTGCAGGTCAGGAATGGTGTGGAGATCCTGCTGCAGGTTTTTGCAGAAGCTGTGTTCAGGGATGATGCTTGACTGCACTCTCTTTAAGACTGCAGCTCGACTGGATCTGCAAAGCAGGTGCTAATGACGATCATCCAACTGTCACCAGGCCAATCAGACACTGCCGAACAAAAGGGGTGTCCGCATCCACTCGCTGAACACGCTTTCTCCCCCTCCTTGCTGCCTAGGCGCAGATCTGACTTCCCCTGACCAACCATCTGGATTGCTGCTGTCGGTGAAAACCATGGTCCCAAGAGGCCAACTCCTCCCCAGTACAGGTTATTTATCCCTTCTCCCTTTATTCTTTGTTCTGTCCCTCCAGCCATCTGGAACTTGTAGTCTGCAATTGTCCGGCTCCAACAAAAAATGCGCTTTCCAAATGACATGTCCCAAGATCCCTTGTGCATCTGTTACTAAGCCTTGCTTGCTCTGCATTAAGGATATGACAAAGCAGAGTCCCAACTGAGCACTAGGGGAAAGAGCCTCACTGTGGAAGATGTTGTGAATTGTCCCCTAACACTGCAGGCAATTTATCCAGCTCCTGGCTACAAATAGAAACCAGTGTGGGTAGGTATGTTGAAAGGCATCAACAAAAGTTAAAACAGCTGCATACTGTCAGGACAGCTTCTACAGCTCAGAGAAGTTGTTGGTTGAACTGGATGAGCGTGTGTCTTTTTTCAACCAGATTAACTGTAACTATGTAAATTTAAACTGGTGCTACCTGTGTGTGCTGGGCAGGTCAGGTTGGAGAGTGATTAGCAGTATTATACAGGCTAGTGGGCGATGGTGGACTGAAATTTGGGCATGGGCAGAGAGACCAAACTTTCTATTCCTGGCTGGGTCTGTCAGCGTCTGTCAGCATCTGTCAGGGTGGAGAGAAAAGTGTGAAACAGAGATCATTTCAGTGGCAGAGGGCACTGTCTAGTGAAATTTAGAGGAAGGCATTCATATGTGTATCTATGAAAACACTGCCTACCAATGCCTCCCATGAAGCTTACCTCCACATGACCCACCCTACTGAGCTACAACAATGTTGTTGCCAAGGCCATAGTACTGTGCACAATTCAGCAGAAGGTGGGTCTGTTGTGTGTAATTCTGTCCAACATGCAGGAGTTCAATCGCAGGCTAGACAGGAAATCACCCATGGGTGTGTTCTGCATTGGCAGTGGCAGAACCCAGGAAAGACCATGCCCCCCTAACGCCATAAAAAAAAAAAACACGCCTAGGGCTTGTACCCTTCCTGCCTACCCCCTGTCCCAACCCTGCAGGCTGTCACTGAAGCTCCAGGTGTGGACTCATTGGGGGTGCTGTGGACGCTTGACAGTGCATCTCAAAAAAATAAATGTTAGGCAGCTGTGGCACCCACAGTGAATCTATGGACCACACTCCTCTTATTACGCCACTGCTGTTTGCACTGCAGAGTCCCAACGCAAGCAAAAACCTCTTCATTCTAATCCTAATAAGAAAAAAGTCCCCATGCATGGATTGAAATCCGTCTGGTGCATACTGAACTGGCTGAATTTCAATCAATTCCATCAATGTATGGTTGGTTTAAGAAGAAAAAAAGGTTCTGAGGTATCCATAGGAAAAAAGAAGAGGAAAGGTGGGTAAGTTCTTATGGTGTAGTAATTAGACATGTGCGATTAGTTTCGTATGAATTGAAAATGTGTACAAATTTCCGTAAGTTCGTACATTCGGGAAATTCGGAAATACGAATTGCTATGCTTCCGAATTTTGTACGAAACATGAAATTTTGTTTACGAATTTCGGATCCAAATTCCGTTACAACAGAAACGAGAATGTTATTCATTATGATGAAGTTAAAAAACCCAGGAAGTCAGCACAGCACAGGGATGGTGGGAGCCCCTCATAATAAATTCATCATAATGAACATTCGTAATTGTTACGAAAAGTCAACGAACCTAAAAGTAAAAAACCCAGGAAGTCAGCACAGCAAAGGGATGGTGGGAGCCCCTCATAATGATAAATTCATCATAACGAACATTCGTAATTGCTACGAAAAGTTAATGAACCTAACGAAAATTCGTATTTCGTACAAATCCAAATTGAATTTCGGACACAAATTACAAAATATGAATTAATTCTAATACGGAACGGAACCTAAGGAAACAAATTTATTGACGGCGCACATGCAAAGTAGTAATTCCACTGTGTTATTGTAATGTAAAACATAAAACAGATATACAGTATCTCACAAAAGTGAGTACACCCCTCACATTTTTGTAAATATTTTATTCTATATTTTCATGTGACAACACTGAAGAAATGACACTTTGCTACAATGTAAAGTAGTGACTGTACAGCTTGTACAACAGTGTCAATTTGCTGTCCCCTCAAAATATCTCAACACACATTCATTAATGCCTAAACCGCTGGCAACAAAAGTGATTACACCCCTAATTGGGCCCAAAGTGTCAATATTTTGTGTAGCCATCATTATTTTCCAGCACTGCCTTAACCCTCTTGGAGTTCACCAGAGCTTCACAGGTTGCCACTGGAGTCCTCTTCCACTCCTCCATGATGACATCACGGAGCTGATGGATGTTAGAGACCCTGCGCTTCTCCACCTTCTGTTTGAGGATGCCCCACAGATGCTCAATAGGGTTTAGGTCTGGAGACATGCTTGGCCAGTCCATCACCTTTTACCATCCTGTTAAACCGCTGTATGGTCTTGGCCACCGTGCTGCAGCTCAGTTTCAGGGTCTTGGCAATAATCAAAGAACATCTATAGCATAATACCGTTTATTAAAATAATAGGATAAAAAGAATAGCCAAATGGCTCCTTACATTAAAAAGTGCCAAACCCGGCACTGGGGCTGCTGGCTTTTCACATGTGAATGAGCTGGATCCGTTCCGCATCCACCTCCGTGATGGGCATGCATTCCACCGGCCACCGCAGACAACCAGAGACACGGATATGGCGTAGGGTACAATGTGACCAGGTACCGCCTCGATGTACGTTTCGTGATTACGTCTTCAGGAGGCATACCTGGACACTCAACGTCATGTAATTTATAGTACTCCAATCTAATTAGTTTAAAGCTAGGGATGTGACCAATCCTTCACCACACCAATAGCATACACCCAGCGTGAGCAGATGGATGGGCTGCTTACCAGACGTATTTGACTTCTTCAGTTAAAAAGAAAGTCAAATATCGCTTTGGCAGGATAATGCCTGCTCGCATATAGAGAAGCTGGGAGATGCGCGGGAAACCTCTTCCTCAGAGTTTACGGCAGGATATGCAAAAATAATCAAAGAACATCCATAGCATAATACCGTTTATTAAAATAATAGGATAAAAAGAATAGCCAAATGGCTCCTTACATTAAAAAGTGCCAAACCCGGCACTGGGGCTGCTGGCTTTTCACATGTGAATGAGCTGGATCCGTTCCGCATCCACCTCCGTGATGGGCATGCATTCCACCGGCCACCGCAGACAACCAGAGACCCGGATATAGTGTAGGGTACAATGTGACCAGGTACCGCCTCGATGTACGTTTCGTGATTACGTCTTCAGGAGGCATACCTGGACACTTAACATCATGTAATTTATAGTACTCCAATCTAATTAGTTTAAAGCTAGGGATGCGTGCCCAGCCGCAGTGCCGGTTTACATATGCACCCATCTATTCATCATATAAATGGATAAATACGGCTAGGCTTGACAGGACACATTTCAAACAGGAGACAATTTCAAATTTTCAATCTATGGTTACTAAAGATATTTTTAAAATTAAGCCCCTGATTACATGCAATTCAGACCAGGTTACCTAGGTCTTGGAGTGCCCTTGCTCACTCCAATACGTAGGCCGAACAACATTACAACTTGGAGTCAAAATAAATGAGCATCTGACGAACATTAAAAAAGGATTCACCATTTCAATCAACTCTGGATCTGGACAATTGATAATTATTTTTGTTTTGGGACTTTATTTCTTTTCCAGCACATATTTATTTGTACATTTCTTTTCACCAAAGGATTTATCACTGAGTGATTTTATTTCTTTTGCTTCGCTGTGGTTCAGCATGTCACAATTATTCAAATTTTCTTTGATTTTTAAATGTTGATGATTTAACTAGCGCCTCCTTATATTATGTATTGACATGTGGAGAATCCCCGTCTCCACACAAGAAGTGGTCGCTCTCAATGCCTTGGAAACCTGGTCCTAGGTCCTCCTTTAGAATAACAATGTGGTACAGTGTTATACAGTACTGGTAGAGAGGCACCCATGGTGGCATATTGTATTACCAATAAAAGGGGTCAAAGTCGTTGTAGTTTAAGTGAAGTAGAATCAAATTTATTTAATGCACCCAAAAATGCTTTTCATGGCTGATCTACCACTTACTAGTTGTAGGAGTAGTATGAAAAGTTTTACATTTACTAATTGTTTTGCAGTTACCAGCATGAATCTGTAAGCATTCTTTGAAAAGAATACAAGTCATTTTATACATGGGAAAGGTAGAGAACAACCAATCCACCAATGGCGGCACGTCCATTATGGGTCAATGGTCGCCGCCATCTCTATCCAATTCGCCCGGCCCCCTGATCTACATACAACATACAGGGCGCCGGACTAAAAATTCCAATAGGGGAGGGAGTGTTTTTTTGAGGCACATGATTGGAGCCAGAGGTTCTAATAGGCTTCAAAAAAGAGTGGGCTCGAAGCGCAGAGCACTGCGCTCCAATCCCATCAGTTGTGTGACAATAGTGAATTAATATTCGCTATTGTTGCACTAAATTTCCTGCCCGCCAATCAGGAGGCGGATCGTGAGACCCATTTCCCGATTGGCCAAAGCGTCAGGCGATCCTATTGGATGCCTAGTGCTTAGGTGGCAGAGAGTGGAGACGCAAGGCGGAAGCCATGGAGGAAGCCGCTGGAGGAGTGGACACCGGAGCCGCTGCCCATACTCCGCCGCCCGACACCTAGATGGGGTCCGCTCGCCGTGCTGGAGAACACCTGAGCCTGCAGCCCACCACCCGCCACTTAAATAGGGTAAGTGCCTGACCGCTGCCCCCTCCCTCCCCCCAAAAAAACCCACCAACTGCCACTGCAATCCACTATCATCACTGCACTATTACCAGAACTAGAAGTTTAATTGCCGGAAGCTTGAGGCTTACAGCACTCTCTAGGATTAGCAAAAGTAAAAATGTAAACTAATGGAGCAACACCCACACATGTTACATCCATCATTAGAGGTGATTTTTTTTACATAGCAAATGTAAGTTCGGCTTTAAGCACCATATGCTTCTGTGTCCAAGGAAATTATCACTATACCAAAAGGTAAGATAAACTTCTGTTATGCTTTGGCTACTAAAACTAGCTATTAGTTGGCAATGTATTTTTATATTTTTAAAAACTTATATAAAACTAAAGTAGAACTATTTTTTTCATTTTGAATAGAGTAAGAGAGGGTTATAATTATAACCCCTGTCAGTTTTCTTTTGCCATCTGTGTCCTATTGGGGAGATTTCCTGTCACTTTCTGTCCCATAGCCAAAGCTGTAAATCCCTGAAAATTAAGGGAATCCCTTGGGCCCCCCAAGGTCACTAGAACTAGTGTCCCCATTGGAAGATATCTCCCCTTTTCGGGGATAACATATTCCTAATGGGGGCACAGGCTGTAAAAAAAAAAAAAGGAATAGGCATTCTAATCTATCTCCACTCTGTCCAAATTTTAAAAAAAAAGTTTTGCCATTGGTTACCCTTTTTATTTCACACTAACAATGCAGAAACAGATAACATAGCACATGCCTGACCTTTTTTTCCAACAAAGTTAAAATTATATTTCCTGCAATATTAAAAATATTCACTTTTGAAGGAGCTTTGCTCTGGGATTTTCTTCTTATTGACTTTGAATAAGCTTGTTTGAAGTTTCAATGCTTTCTCAATGGTCGCTCTTTTTCAAGCAAGCAGTGCTTTATGAAAAGACTGTTATCATGTGTAAAATCTTGCCATAACCTGTAATAATGTTGTGTCTTGTTGCTGAACCCTGTCTGGTTCCAGAATAAATTTTTGTGAGCCTATGCCCAAAACTATGCAGTTTATTCTAAGAGAGGCCTTAGTAAGGAAAGACAAAGCAGACAAAACTTCCTCTGACACTGAACGCCTTTCATACCTACAGGTCAAATCCGCTAGGTTTAAAGCCCAACTCTGGGCTTTTTTTTTAATGGTCCCCCAGGCAGTGTTAATAAAAAGCTCAGGCTACACTGCTCACATTTTTGTAGTAAATTTTCTCTGTCATAAGATGTCCTGGGTCTAAATGACACCCAATGCCAATCAACCAGGAAGACCGAAAACATACTGTCAGTGCAGGGAATTTGTCAGGAATAAGGCCTCTTTCACACAGACGGCTGTTCTGCCACTGTTAAAAGCATGTTTTGTTATTTTGAAATTCCAAGACTCTAGGCACAGCGATCACTTGAAGTTGTACATTGCGATTAGCAGCGATTACGTGCATTTACATGCGGCAGCGTTTAGCTGCGGTGGAACATTCTTGCCATTTCTGATGTGCTTCCTGTTGTTTTCTTTCCTTGTTGCCGCTGCTATCCACAGGTGAAATAGTACACTGCGATTACCTGCAGTTATGTACAGATAGCTGCGCTAAATCGATCCTGGACGCAGTCAAATTTTTTTTTTCTAACGCACAAAACCTCATGTAACAAAATTTTTGCTAAACGCAGTGTGTGAATGGGGCCATGGGAAAGCATTTGTCTGAGTTTAGGTGTGATAGATAACTTCATCTATCCGCAGCTTAAAGCTGAATTCTATCCGTCCGTGTGAAAGGGGTCAAGTGGGTCCAGAATGTGTGTGAAAATATCAGGCACAAGTAAAATGTCTGGTAGTGAGAGTTCTGACCCATGTGTATTTAATTGTGTGCTTGCATCAGCTGATCACACCTCTGAAAACGGCCTAATGGCTGAAATGCATAAGGTTGTCTGCTGATACCATAAGCACGTACTAACAGCGATATTTTGGATTTTTATCTTTGATTTTTTTTAAGACAGCTGTAGTTTGCATTGGATTTTAATAAATCGCTCATACTTCACCATGAGAGTTTTATTTTTATGGTGGTTTATGGTTTCTGGGTGAAATAGTTCATTATCTGACAAAAATGCAAGGGTGCCAATATTTTTGGCCATGACTGTGTATATATCACAAGCAAACCATCAAAATAAAAAAACATAAAAAAGTTTTTCTGGGATTCCCATGATTTTGCCACTGGTAACATCTATAATTGGTCTAAAAGATTCCAAACAAATGATCAGAGTGGAGCGGAATATTATTTAGAAACATCTAGAGAATCAGATAATTCTGAGATAGATGAATCTGAACAAAATCATAGTGACAGCAGTGAGTCTAGAAAGGAATCTGGACGCAGGTCGTGGAAGGAGAGGCAAGTCAGAGAATACCCCAAGAGGCAGAGCCAACGCTTTTTTAGGGGGATCTACTTAACGACCGAGGAATAGGGAACAATGGGGATATACAGGAGCCAGGAGAGGGAAAAAATAACAGATGTCCTCCTGTGGAGCGAACAAGTGCATGATGAGAACAGCGATTTGCAGATTTTTAATCTGTCGAAAACATACATATCCCCTGAACACATTATAGTTCTCAAAAAAATGTGTTCTCACTCAAGATTTAAATCTATTTGAGTGGGAGAACGACATAAACTTGTTTGCTAGAAAGCTAGCACTTAAAAAGGAATATAAAGACAAGCCTAGTGACCCGACACAGTGCACAACATCTAAGGACATTGACATTTTTAGATTCTTGGAATCTTTACAAGATAAAAGTGAAGGAGGAGAGGTAGAAATGAAAGGTTCCTTTACAACCTTCAGACCAAAAATCCATTCATACCCCTCCAATCCCCCAAGGTAACCACATACAGCTTTTTGTAAAACTGGTAGAGAGAGATCTTATTGCCCTATGGGATAAGACACAGAGGAATAAGAGAAATAAACATTTTAATCTCACTTATCTTGAATGGAAAGCACTGGTGGAATTAAAGAATAAACAGGAGCTGATTATAAAATCAGCAGATGAGGGAGGGAATATCGTCCCAAAGGAAAAACCCTTTTATTTAAGAATGTGTTATAAAAGGGTGTACTATCAAAAGAGGAATTTGAATACATGATGGAATATCACTCTCTGATAGCTGCTTTTCATGTACTGCCAAAGGTGCATAAAAATCAGCTCTCACCCCCAGGACGCCCAATTGTCTCTGGAAATAACAACTTAACTGAAAAAGCCAGCAGATATTTTGATTTTGTCATGCGCCCATATGTATTTGGCTTATCGTCATATATCGAGGCTACTCAAGATTTTGTCAACAAATTAGAAGGGGTGACATTGACTGAAGATATATGTCAGGTCACCTTGAGGCTAGGTGACAGATGCACCCTGTAGGAATCGAAAGTGCACCGCTAGGTAGTGGATCCTAGGACTGACTGCTGCGGATTGAACTCTGGGAGGTTCAGGAAGCAGGTCTACTGAATCACTAACACAGATCCCACTGGGAGCTAGAGCATAGATTCCCCAGGGCGCAGGGTCTAAGAGCCAGCAGGTGTTCACCAGAGCCTCTAGTGGTGAGGATGGACTGCGCTGCAGTCTGGCTCTAGGTCGCGGCCCCCGGGGTCTCACAGCTCACGGTAGACTACAGGAGAAGAGGAAAGAGGCAGCAGGCTGGAACAACAAGCAAGTAAGGGATAAGCCAAGGTCGGGGCCACAAGCAGACAAGGACAACAGAGTACACGTCAAGGTTCAGGGTCACAGGCAAACAGGGATGGTCGGGGACACGCCAAAGGTCAGGGTCACGAGCAGACAGGAATAGTAGAGAACAGACCAAAGACGGTAACTGGAATCAGATGTAGGAAACACAGCAAGTGCACACGAAAGCTAACACACAATGGTTGATCAGCACTGCTGGCTTGCAGTGCACAGGTTAATATAGGGTTCCCTGATCGGAGCTGGGGTAGAGCCATGCTAGAGGAGAGTTTACAAAAGCAGTCAGGTGAGGGTCAGCTGGTCTCTAGAGATGAATACATGGAGACAGGTAAGCTGAAAGACAAACTCTATTGCATAACCATGACAGTACCCCCCTCTTATGAGGAATTCCCCTCCTCCGCCTGTGCCCAGGCTTAAAGGGAAACTCCAGATGTGACCTCCTCAACAGACCAGGAGCAAAGACCTCAGATGCAGTGATCCAAGGCCTCTCCTCAGGACCAAACCCTTTCCAATGTACGAGGTACTGAAGAATGCCTTTACGGAGCTGGGAATCCAAAACCTGACTAACCTCGTACCTTAGATTATCCTCAGAGACCGAACCGAGGTAGGGAGAGGACGAAAGGACTTACTGAGGACTAAAAGCTTTTTAGGCATGGGTAAGGGCACGAGAAGACCATCAGGAGTCTGAGCAGGGTCCCCCAGACCCTTAAAGATTAGCTGGACATCCAACACAGGACAATCATACTGAGTAGAGGTCAGTGGATCCCTGAGGTCAGGTTGGTTAGAAGGTGACATGTCACAAGAGTTAAGCTGGATAGCTGAAACACAAACAGAATGCAGAGAGCCCTGAACAAAAGATTGAAAACCCCACCTGGCCGAATGAGGCAGTCTATCCAAAGGATGGATTGAGCCTCTTAAACAGGTTTGAACGGACGTAGTAGCAGTAGGGTGAGGCTAGGTTACAGAAGGTCCTGAACAAAAAGCAGGAATCTCACTGGGCATAGGCTGGACTGGTGCAGAGGCCGAATGAACAGCATCGCCAGGTGCAGCGACCACCAGAATTCCATCGCAGGGCGTAGCGACTGTGGAACTGGTGGACGTGTCAGCCTGGGTGTGTGTCCAAGGGGTCCAGTGACAGGCAAAGGGAAATAGCCATGCAAACTGGAGTGAATGATCGGCTCAGGTTCACAGGTGGGCTCCTCATCCAGAGTGCCACACGACGCAGAGAGTGCCTCAGCCCGACTATTGCAGGAGACATTCCAGAAATCGCTATATGCAGCGGGAACAGCAGAAGATACTGGGATGGTGGCAACAGGAAGTTTCTCTTTTGGGGTAACTTTGAGTAGGAGGGAGGAGGAACAGGAGGAACCCCAAGACAAGATCTGTCCAGCAGTCCAGTCAACATGTGGAGAATGGAGCCGTAACCAAGAAGACCTAATATAATAGGAGATGAAGCCTTAGGTAAAACAAGGAAGGATATGCACTCCTGGTGGAGTGTCCCTACCGACATCTTAACAGGGAGGGTCTGGAAGCGGATAGGACCCCCTGGAAGAACAGTGCCATCAATCGCTAAGACCACCAATGGCGTTGTAAGAGGCAAAAGGTTAAGTCTCATGGAAGATGCAGTTCCTCAGTCCATGAAATTGCCAGCTGCTCCGGAATCCAGGTACAAGGGGAAGCGCCAACATGAAGGAACACAGAAAGGAGAAGACGAGAAGGTGAAGGTGATATTTCAGGGTCAAATACTCCACCTTCCAGACGTATTAGCCCTGAGCGTTTTTCTGGACGAAGAGAACAAGTATCACGAAAATGACCTTTGACGCCACAGTAAAGACACAGGCCCAGAGTTCTGTGCCTAGTGCGTTCTTCGGGCGATAACTTGGTCCGGCCCAGCTGCATAGGCTCCTCAGCAGGCAGGAGGTGCTCCTCAGAACCAAGAGATGGGACATGGAGCTCAGGCTGCCTAAAGAATGTGGAGTGCTGGTGTCTTTTTTTCCAGGGCCCTCTCCTGAAAGCGAATATCGATCTGGTTACACAAGGTAATGACACCGTCCAGATCAGCAGGGAGGGATCTTCCTGCTAATTCATCCTTCACTCTATCAGAGAGGCCATGTAAAAAGGTTGCAACTAGGGCCTTATTATTCCAGCTCAGCTCTGCAGTCAAAGTACGAAAATGAAGAGCGTACTGTCCCACAGAAGCACTGAGGAGACACGACCCAGTTCTTCGAAGATATTCCAAAAAAGTTTCAAGAAATCAGACAGGCTAGAAACCACTGGATCATTCAGTTCCCACAGAGGGGCAGCCCAGGCTAACGCCTCGCCGGACAGGAGTGATATAATATAGGCTACCTTTGCCTGATCGGACAGGAAGTTTTGGGGCTGAAGCTCAAAATGAATTGTGCACTGGCTAAGGAACCCCCTGCAGGCCTTGGAGTCCCCAGAGAAAAGGGCCGGAGCTGGCAGTTGTAATGAATGTGTGGCTGCGACTGGTACGATAGGTGCAGCAGCTGTTGAGGTTGTTGAACCGGGGGTCCTAATGAGGCCTGAACCTGTTCAAAATGAGAGGCCAAATCCTGAAGGAATCCCATCACCTGGGTCTGATGCGACTCCTGGGTCTCAAGTCTGTGGACTATGCCCTGTAATGAATTATCTGCAGGAAACTGCACGTCAGCCGGGTCCATGGCTGATCAAACTGTCAGGTCACCTTGAGGCTAGGTGACAGATGCACTGTCAGAGAACTCACACAGCAAGCACCGGTCTCCATGCAGCAGCTGCCAATCCTCGTTCTGCTAATGCCAAGGAGCATGCACGGAACCATAGCCAGAGGCAAATGAGATCCAGGGTGGGCATGCACAATGGCACCTCTATGCGAATGCGCGCACGCTAGCGGGCGTCCGCGAGTGCCAAAGCGCTAATATGCTAACGCGCATGCACAATGAACCAAAGTGCTAATGTGCTAACGCGCATGTGCCAATGTGCTAAGTTGCTAATGCGCATGCGCGTACGCACGTACGCTGGTGCCAATCCTGGCACACAGCACCCTATATAAACAGAGAGTCTGCCTAGCATCAGTGCTGGATTGTCTTCAGCTTGTTCCTGTGTTCCTGTAGTTACTCTGCCTGCTTGACCTTGTTCCTGAAAACCCGGCTGTCTTCTGACCATTCTCTTGGATCTCCCCTGCCTGCTGAACCTGCATCTACTTGCAATACTGACCTTGGCTTGAACTTATGATTATGGCTCTGCCTCCTGATTCTGTACCCCGCTGCCCGTCTGTTGCCAACCCCTGCCTGTTCCTGACTACGGTTTTGCCTTCTGACTTGGTACCCCGCTGCCAGCCTGTTGCCGACTCCTGCCTGTTCCTGATTCTGCAGTTGATCCTGATCTGGCTCCCGCTGAACAAGTTTGGTGATCAGTTTCCACATCTCCTCAGCAGAGGTTCCTATATCTCCAAGCTTCAGCCTCCTGCCTGCAGGCACCTGCACCCTTTCGTTGCCCTCGCACTCCCTGTACCCACCATCAGTAGTGCTTGGACCGGAACCTTGCAAGAGGCCACCCTCATCATTTCGGGCTCCGCTGTAAGGTACGTGACATGCACCCTGTAGGAATCGAAAGTGCACCGCTAGGTAGTGGACCCTAGGACTGACTGCTGCAGATTGAACTCTGGGAGGTTCAGGAAGCAGGTCTACTGAATCACTAACACAGATCCCACTGGGAGCTAGAGCATAGATTCCCCAGGGCGTGGGGTCTAAGAGCCAGCAGGTGTTCACCAGAGCCTCTAGTGGTGAGGATGGACTGCGCTGCAGTCTGGCTCCAGGTTGCGGCCCCCAGGATCTCACAGCTCACGCTCACGGTAGACTACAGGAGAAGAGGAAAGAGGCAGCAGGCTGGAACAACAAGCAAGTAAGGGACAAGCCAAGGTCGGGGCCACAAGCAGACAAGGACAACAGAGTACACGCCAAGGTTCAGGGTCACAGGCAAACAGGGATCGTCGGGGACACGCCAAAGGTCAGGGTCATGAGCAGACAGGAATAGTAGAGAACAGGCCAAAGACAGTAACTGGAATCAGATGTAGGAAACACAGCAAGTGCACACGAAAGCTAACACACAATGATTGATCAGCCCTGCTGGCATGCAGTGCATAGGTTAATATAGGGTTCCCTGATAGGAGCTGGGGTGGAGCCATGCCAGAGGAGAGTTTACAAAAGCAGTCAGGTGAGGGTCAGCGATGAACACATGGAGACAGGTAAGCTGACAGACAAACTCTATTGCATAACCATGACAATATACTACTACTATATGAAGCACTGTATAGTAACATCAATCACAATTGGGGTCTTGAGGCGTGCAATTACTTCTTAAACACTAGAGGTATTACATTCCAACAACATACACAATTTATACTGAAGCTATTTCAGTTTGTGTTGGAAAATATTTTTTTCCTTTTTAATGGTAAAATGTTTTGCTCTGGTGGGAGCAAACCATAGTGTTCCAAGAAGACATGGGGGTATACACATCATACATTCTAATGTGAGCAAGATTTTTAGATGATATATTCATCTTATGGCAACGTCCCAAAACCACCTTCACGGAATTTGTGATGTGTCTAAATAACAACAATATTGGGATGTTTTTCACTAGTGAAATTAATGAGGATAAC
Organism: Lithobates clamitans; assembly: GCA_037952925.1. NCBI lineage: Eukaryota > Metazoa > Chordata > Amphibia > Anura > Ranidae > Lithobates > Lithobates clamitans. The sequence goes on along the minus strand of JBBGZY010000399.1, from coordinate 10,419,048 downwards.
CTTATTTCCTGGATTTGGAAATAAGGAAAAGAATTACCGGTATGATTAATACTCAGATGTACCATAAACCCACTGCAACTAACAGCTTACTTCATTGGACAAGTCATTATCCAGCCCCACTGAAAAGGGGTGTTGTCTTTTGAGTGTATGTGAAATCTCCATTAATAGCAGTAAGATATTGTTGTTATGAATATATTTCATTTAGCTTGTATCTATGAAGGGCGTGTAACATAGCTTCACAGAAGTGTCTGTTAGACAATTCGGTGCCTAAGCTTGTGTATACAAATAATGGGACCAATACCTCATTGTTCTACACATACTCACTTCAAAGGATCCCATGTTTGAATATACAATGAGGGGCCTGTGGCCAGCCTGTCATCTATACTTCATTTCCCTGAAAATCTTATCTACTTACAAGGTTAAGGTACCTGCTCAAAATAATAAAAAAATAAGTTGCGTTCGTAATGTGAGTAATCACAAAATAAAAAAATTACATAAAAGGTGATATTACTTAAGATAAGATAATAAGAAAAACACACAAAGTGAATTGAGTCCATATATCAAAAGGTTTGACAAAACCAATGATGAAAAGAAAAAAAGTCCAATGAAAAGACAACATCCAAGGTTCATCCACCTTCACCAAGGGAGAGAAGAGGAGGGAAAGGAGGTGTAGGGGAGTCCCCAATTGTAGATGAATCCCACTCAATATGTAAGTGCCCTTACAGGAGCTGGTGGACCCCCTAAACAGCAAGATCTTACATGCAGGCAGATTAAGCCCTCTGGGGGGACAGATGGATCTCCCGTGTCAGCAGAATCTTCATAGGGTGTCCAGACCTCCTCCATGGTACTCAAATAGAAAGAAAGCTGGAACTCCAATCTAGGGGCAACACACTCTGACCGAAAGTCACGAGTGCAGAGGAACAAGGAACTCCAATAGTGTGATATAGTATATAAAAGCCTTTACTGCTTTAAAAGAGACAAGCGGGAACAACCGTGTAATACATTAAAAATAGCCGGCAAGCTTAAAGTAACAAATACCCATGTACCGGGGTCACGTGGGGTGTAATGGCGTCAGCTCATAGCACCGCCCTGCTCAAAATAGTCTGGGAAAAGGATTTGCATTAAAGGGGGCTGACTTATGTAAAGTATAGGGATTGGAGATGTAGTCAGTCCTTACCCAGGATTAGAGAGGCCCACCAATCAGAGCCACGCCATGCCAACCAATGAGGCACCAGCCTGTAATGATATAGACAGACTAGATAGGAGGGAAACACACACTCTCTGGTGGAGCGGTCACCCACATGGAACCTTTGTGGGTCATAGTCTGGTAACTATTGGAACTAAATATGTTTATCTTATGTCTTTTCTGTCCTACTGTTTGTAAATTAAGGTTTTAAGAAATATACTCTGTATTCCTTCATGTAATCCATTATTTTTACCCTTTTCCTGTGCAATTAGATAGATTGCTGTGTATTAGTCTAGGCCTACTTTACTATATACCAATTCATTTTTGTTATTGTGTTAAAGTTTTCACTCATGGTCAAAGAACTCTCATTTAACCCAAATCATATCAGAGATATTAAATCTCAAATATAGTAGATGGGTAACAGGGGTATACCTACAGGCCAGTTTATGCGGGCAAGAAGGAATTGCTCTTCAGAGGAGGCATTTAGAACAGAGACTATGCAGCTTGTTGATCAATTCAGTAAGAGAGGTTATAAGCTGCATGATTTAGAAAGATCCTATAAGAAAGTGACGGACATCCCAAGAACACAGTTGTTAAACCCAAAACGAAAGACCGGAGATGAGACAGGGAGCATGAGAATAATTGGCACCTATTGCAGACAATCTAGCCAGATTTACATTATCAAAAGATATTGGCATGTGCTACATGATGATAAGGATTTATCACAAGCTTTACCAGTAAATCCTCAGATCACCTATAGCGAAGGGATTAGCATCAAGGATATGCTGGTCCACAGCCATTATGAGGAAACAAGTCCCAGACCACAAGCTTTCTTGACTTGGTTACCAGAAAATTCTAAAGGAAGTTATAAATGTGGTCACTGTAAAGCATGTATATACAGTAAGCCAGATGCCAACAATCAAAACTTTAATTATTCCAAAAAATGGAGAAAAAATGGATATTACATCCTTTTATAATTGTAGCACGGAGGGTCTAATATACGTAGCCAAATGCCCCTGTCCCCTGCTCTATGTTGTTATAAATGATGTGGTGTTAAAAAAGGACAGACCAATAGCTAGCAAGACATATAGTACAAAAACAAGATGGAAAAGCTGATGGCCTGTCCTTTTGGGTGGTCCAACAAATTAAATTGGGCCAGAGGAAAGGAGATCTAGATAAGAAACTGCTAAAAACAGAAGCCAAATGGATCTTTCGGTTAGGATCACGTGCCCCACAGGGAATAAATGAAGGTTTTACCTACCTACCTTTGGTGGGAGAATAGTTCTTAATAGCATCTGCAAATTATTTATATAGTGATTTGATAATAGATGTGTGTAAACATTTAATGGTGACTTATAGGAATAATTTCTACAATAGAGGCATTTAGAAGGTGACATAAGTGGTACAAATAAAGAATGAGTAAGACTGAAAATGGTGAGAGTGAGGGTATGGTATTTTGGTTGGTGGGGAGGGATTTTTTTTCAAGTTGTTCTCATGTCTCTTAGTTATCAGTGGCCAGCAGTCAGTATTCTATTGCAGTCAGGACACTTTTTAGTCCCGGAAGAATGGAAGTAATTGATTGAATTTAGGAGCATAGAGTAGGGTGATTTCTATCAGTTGATTAGAACCTGTATGCTTCCTTTTGCACATCCTTTATTTATTTACTTCAATATAGACAGAGCCACTAATGCCCTGTACACACAATAGGATTTTCCAACAACAAAATCCATGGGATTTTTTCAGACGGATGTTGGCTCAAACTTGCCTTGCATACACACAGTCACACAAAGTTGGTCGAAAATTCCAAACGTCAAGAACGCGGTGACGTACAACACGTACGACGAGCCGAGAAAAATGAAATTGAATAGCCAGTGCTGCTCTTCTGCTTGATTCCGAGCATGCGTGGCACGTTGTGCGTTGGAATTGTGTAAACAGGATCTGAATTTCCGACAACAGATTTTGTTGTCGGAAAATTTGAGGACCAGTTCTCAAATTTTGTGTGACGGAAATTCCTATGGAAAATGTGTGATGGAACCTACACACGGTCAGAATTTCCGACAACTAGGTCCTATCACACATTTTCCATCGGAAAATCCTATTGTGTGTAGGAGATAGAGTTCAATGATGAATTGAGGTAGAGAGGTATCTCTCAGTAACCCCCACCTATAATTATAACATACATCTAGCAAATCTACTTTAACCACTTGCCGACCAGCCGTCACACTTATACTGCGGCAGGTCGGCTCTCCTGCGCGAACCGACGTACACGTACGTTGGTCCGTGCATATGAGATTGCGGGCGCGCGTGCACCCACTGCACACCATGGGAGCTCGCCTACGGGTCCGGTAGACTCGATGTCCGCCGGCCACCCACGATCACTGTACACAGGGGCAGAATGGGGATCTGCCCTTGTAAACAAGACAGGGGACATCTCAGACATCTGCTGTTCCCAGTGATCGGGAACAGCGATCTCTATCATGTCCCAGGCAGCCCATCCCCCCTACAGTTATAACACGCCGAGGGAACACATTTACCCCTTGACTGAATGTTGCTCTGAACTGACTGTGAGCCGTTCCATGCAAAACAGCAAGACAGCAGAGTCTGAGGACATCCCCAGTAATTGAAAGTGATTTGAGAACATTGGAAGTCTGTACAGCTGGTTCCTAATGAGCACAGGAGTGGCTCCAAGGCTTTGTTTGACATAGTTTAATCGCTGTGTCACACACAGGAAGGTGAGCATATACACCTGTGGGGGCGGCTGGAAGACACCACAGCATGTTTTTTGGTGACACACTTTGGAAGAAAGGATATGTGAAATTCACTAAATCTTCGGACTAATTTTCTGGGCACTTTTATATCATTGGATATACACTGTTTTTGGACTTTATTTCATTCACCAGTTGTTATATCCCTTTACATTATATTTGATTTATTTTCTAAGTGATATGTTTGTTTATTTGATCACTCACATTCTGTGTTTTATATAGCACTGTGCACTTTATATTCCAGCACCTTGGGGTATTTTCACTCTAGCACATTTTATGTCAACACCCATGTTGTTTATGTTTATTATTACTGCACTTTGATTGAAGTGACTTTTTCTAGCGCAGACACATTGTTTTATCCACATTTACCCCTTGATTGCCCCCTAGTGTTAACCCCTTCCCTGCCAGTGTTATTTATACATTGATCAGTGCATTTTTTAGCACTGATCAATGTTACATTGTCACTGGTTCTCAAAAAGAGTAATTTAGGGTCAGATTTGTCCGCTGCAATGTCGCAGTCCCGCTAAAAATCACAGCTCATCGCCATTACCAGTAAAAACAATAAAAAATAAATAAAAGTCCTTAAATCTATCTCATAGTTTGTAGACGCAATAACATTTGCGCAAACCAATCAATATACGCCTATTGCATTGGTTTTTTTTAACAAAAATATGTAGAAAAGTACATATTGGCCTAAACTGATGAATACATTTTTTTTAAATATATTTTTTGGATTTGTATTATAGCAGAAAGTAAAACAATATTTATTTTTCAAAATTGTCACTCTTTTTTGGTTTATAGCACAAAAAGTAAAAACAGCAGAGATGATCAAATACCACCAAAAGAAAGCTCTATTTGTTGGAAAAAAAGGACATCAATTTTGTTTGGGTACAACGTCGCACGACCGCATAATTTTCGGTTAAAGCGACACAGTGTCGTATCACAAAAAATGGCCTGGTCATTAAGGGGGCAAATCCTTTCAGGGCTGAAGTGGTTAATAAAGTCCTAAGCATTTTTAGGCGTTGCCCCTAGGTTTCCTGGTGTGTGGGCAGACGCACCCTGTGAGAGTTGATTGATTAATACCAATAGGAGTGACTTTTTGTTTTGTTATAAGAGGCCACTGTTGTTATTTACAAATGATATACAGTGGGGACGAAAAGTATTCAGACCCCCTTAAATTTTTCACTCTTTGTTATATTGCAGCCATTTGCTAAAATCATTTAAGTTCATTTTTTTTTTCCTCATTAATGTACACACAGCACCCCATATTGACAGAAAACACAGAATTGTTGACATTTTTGCAGATGTATTAAAAAAGAAAAACTGAAATATCACATGGTTCTAAGTATTCAGACCCTTTGCTCAGTATTTAGTAGAAGCACCCTTTTGATCTAATACAGCCATGAGTCTTTTTGGGAAAGATGAAACAAGTTTTTCATACCTGGATTTGGGGATCCTCTGCCATTCCTCCTTGCAGATGCTCTCCAGTTCTGTCAAGTTGGATGGTAAACGTTGGTGGACAGCCATTTTTAGGTCTCTCCAGAGATGCTCAATTGGGTTTAAGTAAGGGCTCTGGCTGGGCCATTCAAGAATAGTCACAGAGTTGTTATGAAGCCACTACTTCGTTATTTTAGCTGTGTGCTTAGGGTCATTGTCTTGTTGGAAGGTAAACCTTCGGCCCAGTCTGAGGTCCTGAGCACTCTGGAGAAGGTTTTCGTCCAGGATATCCCGGTACTTGGCCCCATTCATCCTTCCCTCGATTGCAACCAGTCGTCCTATCCCTGCAGCTGAAAAACTCCCCCACAGCATGATGCTGCCACCACCATGCTTCACTGTTGGGACTGTATTGGACAGGTGATGAGCAGTGCCTGGTTTTCTCCACACATACCGCTTAGAATTAAGGCTAAAAAGTTCTATCTTGGTCTCATCAGACTAGAGAATCTTATTTCTCACCATCTTGGAGTCCTTCAGGTGGTTTTGAGCAAACTCCATGCGGGCTTTCATGTGTCTTGGAATGAGGAGAGGCTTCTGTCGGGCCACTCTGCCATAAAGTCCTGACTGGTGTAGGGCTGCAGTGATGGTTGACTTTCTACAACTTTCTCCCATCTCCCGACTGCATCTCTGGAGCTCAGCCACAGTGATCTTTGGGTTCCTCTTTACCTCTCACCAAGGCTCTTCTCCCCCAATAGCTCAGTTTTGCCGGACGACCAGCTCTAGGAAGGGTTCTGGTCGTCCCAAACGTCTTCCATTTAAGGATTATGGAGGCCACTGTGCTCTTAGGAACCTTAAATGCAGCAGAAATTTTTGTACCTTGGCCAGTTTTGTGCCTTGCCACAATTCTGTCTCTGAGCTCTGGCAGTTCCTTTGACCTCATGATTCTCATTTGCTCTGACATGCACTGTGAGCTGTAAGGTCCTATATAGACAGATGTGTAGCTTTCCTAATCAAGTCCAATCAGTATAATCAAACACAGCTGGACTTAAATGAAGGTGTAGAACCATCTCAAGGATGATCAGAAGAAATGGACAGCACCTGAGTTAAATATGAGTGTCACAGCAAAGGATCTGAATACTTAGGACCATGTGATATTTCAGTTTTTCTTTTTTAATAAATCTGCAAATAGTCAACAATTCTGTGTTTTCCTGTCATTGGGTGCTGTGTGTACATTAATGAGGAAAAAAATGAAATGGCTGCAATATAACAATTGAAAAATTTAAGGGGGTCTGAATACTTTCTGTCCCCACTGTGTGTATGTATGTGTATGTGTGTGTGTGTATATATATATATATATATATATATATATATATATATATATATATATATATATATATATATATATTGAATTCACTATAATCCTGCATGCTCTTACACTCTTCCTCTGTTAGTGGATCCATAGGCTTCAATTAGAAATCTCTGTACAAAGAAGCTGAAGGATCAAAGAAATATATGGACTATATGGGCCTTTGGAAAGGAAGAAGGGAAGATTAAACTAAAGGGGCACAGAGTCATATTAAAAAGTTAAGCTTGTTACAATAATCCTTGATTTCCAGGAACAGAAATAAGATTTAGATCTGGGAAGTTCAGACTGATAATATGGCCAGAGAAGCAATGATTGTCTATTTTGATCTGCTGAGGGCTGTGCTGGCTTTGGGTGCTGCGGGCTTCTCCCAGTCTCTAGAAGTTTATAGAGTTTAGAGAGGGCTAAGCCAATCCCTGGGGAAGTGTGCCCAGTTGGTGGCTGGGAGAGCTGTTAAATAGTTTGGAGCCCTGAGAAAATTGTCTTTCTTCCTCCTGGGGTAATGGATTAGTGAGCTGAAAGGAGGAGGGGACTGCTTGCCCCTGGTGCCCCTGGGACTGGTTACTGAGCTACTCACAAGAGACTGCTCCTATGGACTAATCCTGTTCCAGGATTCTGTGAGTAGAGCTTCATATCTATTGCAAGCTACTTTATGGTCCCCATCCATTAACCTATAAACTGTTCCAGTCTAGCCTATCTCTTCTGCAAGCTACTCCATGGTCCCCAGCTGTGAATCGAAAGACAGTTTCAAGCTTGCTGCATCTGATTTACTAAATATCTCATGGTCCCCAGCTGTGAGTGAAACGAAACTGCTGCTGATGAGAATTGTCCTCTAAAGAATTGTGTTCACACATTTTGGAGTATTCCACACCACCCCATATCCCCTCCCCAGTTTCTTTAAGCAATAAAATACAGACCCCTAGACTGATCAATGAGCCTGAGTGAATTGTTGCTGTGTGTCTGGCTGCTCCTGCACTGTACGGGGAATTTATCCCGTTAGTCTGAGTGGCTTCTGCGGGGGGGTACCTCTACAAAAGAATAATACCTGAAACAGCTGTGATGTACTCACAGTAGAACCCCTGATCAACAAGTGCGATGTTTACTGACTATTTAAATCACACAACCTGATTACATTCTACTTGTATGGAAACATGCTTTTATAGGTCACATACTAGGTAATTCAGTATAGTACTAATGTTCCTTCACCTGGTATAGACTGTTCCAACCAGGACTGTGCACATTGTAAGGAACAACCAATTGTATTTCTTTTGTTTTAATTATGCTAATTTGTTTTTGCATTGAGTCTGTTATTTTTTGCCATCAGTTCTTACCATGATGCAAGGCTGTTCTGCATGTTGTCTGAACAGAACTCATTTATCACAGTTGACTTAATTTCACAATTAATTGGCTATCCAGTACTATGAAAAGTCCCATATTAACCCATTTCCTGGATCACTGCAGAGCACTGTGGTAACATATTAACCTTCCCCTCCTGTTTTGGCCATTATTCAAATACTTCACTGAGCCCACTTTATTTACCTTTTAAAGGTCTGTTCAGAAAAAAAAAATTTGTGACTTTTACAACCAATTTCATATTTTTCATCTCTGGAATAACCTTTTACTCGTGGTTAAATCTTCATTATATATGAGTTGTCCAGTAGTTCACCCATCATTTGTTCAGTACTCATAGGTTATAGTTAGATACAGTACATCTTGAATGATGGTTACAGTATATAAGCCAAAATAGCAACCTGTCTAGGGCTAACAAAGGGGAAAAAACAAGTGTTTATCGGGCAGTGTTTGTTACATCTACAGTGTTTTTTATTGATTTGTTGTCTGTGCCAGTTGGATGTGAGAACAAACCATGCACTACTCACAAATATATGTCATTTACTACTCTGTACTAATGTTTACCCTAAAAAGAATGCTGTTGCCATTAGGGGTTTAAAGTATAACTTTTTTAGTTTTGAATAGAGTGGTAAAAGATGCGAAGATCCATTTTATTGCTGTCTGTGGCCCCATTAGAGAGGTTCACCCTCTCTATTAGTCCTGTTTGCCTTGAAGGTAAAAGGGCAAATTTTGGCCTATCCCCAGAACAAGAACAGAGAGTAAATCTTCCAGACACCAGAAACTAGTTCAGGTGATCTTGGTGATAATAAGGGATTCTGTCATTTTGGAAGGATTTCCTTTTACTTTTTTGGCTATGGGACAGGAAGTGAAGGGAAATTTCCCCAATGCCTTTTTTTTTTACTTGACTAACCATGTAACTCCATCCAAAAAAGAAAAATAATACATTTTGCCTTTACTTCAACTTTTAGTAAAAAATCATACAGGTCACATTGTTCCCTTAAGCCAAGTACACACTATTCATTTTTTTTTTTTTGAGGGTTGAACAAAATAAAAACTGTCAGCCCCGGTCAGAGACGCTGTAATTACCATGCAAGGTTAGTTCAGTGATCTCCCCTGCTGAGCTGTTGTGTTCTGACAGGGGGACGCGACGCACCCCACCCCCTGACAGAACACTCCGATCAGCACTCTCTGCCATTGGCTGAGAGCGCTGATCGGTAGTTGGTCAAATGCTGGTTTTGCAGCATCCACATCCGACAGAAGCTGGCCGAACATCCGGCTCCTGTCAGACAGACTGACATACACACGGGCCGAACGGCGGCTGTTTTTTTTTTTTAACCAGCCATTGTCTCCCAACATTTGGCCCATGTGTACGGGGCTTAGGCCTGATTCACACCTATGCATTTTTAGTGCTTTTCTGCATTTTGCAGATTTGCACTACACAATGTGTTCCATAGGAAACCATGCTAAATGGACTGTTGTGCAAATCTGAAAAATGCAAAAAGCACTAAAAATGCATAGGTGTGAATCAGGCCTTAACCCTAGGTTCACATATCTGCATTTTCGCATACAGTGCATCTGTGGGGAAGCTCTGCTAGTTTCTATTATCCAATCATGTGCAAGCAAAAAAATGCCGTTTTTTATTCTCCTTGCATGTTCCCATCAGAACTAGAGCAACTATACTTGTGGTGCACTTGTAGTGCACAGACTATTTACCTTTAGTAAATCAACCCTGTTGTGTTATGACCAATAAGTCTCACACACAAATGCAACATTTAGATTACAGCATTTTTTTTTTCATTTTTTTTTTAAATTAAATGAAATTATTATATTATTCTATTAAATCAAAGATTTCCATTCACAAAGGGACCTTTAGCTTCATTACCCAGAGCAACATTCAGAGAAGTAAAATCTGAAATACCCGAGTCCCACATTGAGGGAAAATTATTTTCACATTTTTTATGCCAGTTTTCTATGCCAGTGTACCTATATATGTGTAAATGTGCATGTCTAATGCCTAGAACAAATTTATTCCAAATTTCTAACACTGTACAGGTATAAACACATGTACTTTACGAGCCATTACACCTGTTTTTCTAGGCTGGATATTTCTGCCAGCTTCTGGCAGGAAGATCCAATGTTTCGATGATTATTTCATAACGCCTGTGTGCATGAACCTAGGGGTCCTTTCACACAGTACCAAGGTATGAACACCGGGTCTACCTGGCATAATGTTCCTGTGGAAAAAATGTGAGTATTTTCTACATAGACATACAATCTTTTACATGTGTATATGCGAATATAAGCGTGTACAAAATTTAGCTATAATATAGCAATCAAGGGGAAGGTGTGATTCACATGCCTACTCATGCAAAAAAAAAAAAAAAACTGACAGGTAATACAGATTTTTGTGATTTTTAGGGCTTATTTACACTTGCTTTGCTGTCTAAGAGCGATTTGCGTCTGCATCGCTCTTTGACAGGTGTTAAGGCCTACCATGCCACAACCATGTGCATTTTGTGTTGTTGCAGGGTAGTTGCAGCATGGCACTGTTCACTTGAAAAGGGGGTTATAATTTCTGGCACAGCCACAAACCAAAACATTGTGGGAATAGTATGTGCACAGCCCTGGCCACTGGCCTCTGCAGATAAAGTGGGAGCAGCTGAGGGGTAGTTAAACCCCTGGCTCAATCCCTGGCTTTTACTGCCCCCCAACTGCAAGTGTAAATGAGCAACTGATCTAAACATGGTACTAGTTTTCTGTGTGTACAAGCTCATTGAAAGCAATGAATGTTGTTCAGGTCAGTAAAAATAAAAAAACTCCTTAACACAAAAACAAGTGTGCTATGCTCGATAACTAAAAAGGTAAGTAGCACTACTACTACTAGCAATTAAAGTGACACTAAAATGGTTTTTAAAAAAAATACATTCTATTCAAGTATGTATTCTTAACTCTTGCTCTCAGTCTCCTCCGAATCAGCAAATTCCTTTTCTTTTATTGCTGTGATCCAACATGCTGTTAGAGGGTGGCTGCCTTAATTCTCCATGGTCCCATGGTAGGTGAGAGCATAGCCACCCTCTCTTTCTCACTCTTGAGATGAACTAGGCACTTTAGTCTATGGACTATGGGATATGTAGTGTGAATAAAGCAGTGCACATGACCGCAACTAACCTGCACTGCTCGTTTCATACAAACGGAAGTGTGGGGGAAAGGTAGACTTTTGAGAACTTATGCTGCGTACACATGATCGGTTTTCTCGTCGGAAAAAGATATGACAGCTTTTCCGACGGGATTCCGCTCAAGTTTGCCTTGCATACACACAGTCACGCAAAAGTTCGCTGAAATTACGACTGTCAAGAACGCGGTGACGTACAACACTACAACGAGCTGAGAAAATGACGTTCAATGCTTCCGAGCACGCGCCAAATTGTTTCAGAGCATGCGTAGGGATTTTGCACGTTGGAATTGCCACAGATGAAAGCATTTTCGGATAGGAAATTTTCCCAACCGAAAAACTGAGAGCATGCTCTTAATCTTTTGCTGGCTGGAATTCCGCCAGCAAAAGACCAATAGAGCATACACATGGTCGCATTTTCTGATGAAAAAATCTCATCGGTCTTTTGCGGGCCGAAATTCCGACCGTGTGTATGCGGCATAACAGAGGATGATACAAGGAGGCATAAAAACACAGTATAAACAATTTCATGAATAATAGATTACAGGGTCATTAGGTAGTGGATGTGTATGGATTATTTTTTTTCAAAATAAGCATTTCGTTTACTGTCACTTTAATAACACATTTCATTATGCTATATTTTTCCTAAGCAATATATTTTTATTGTTGTTGATTGTATTATGCAGTGTTGGGTAATCACAGAACTTTTCAATGACATGTTAGTATGTACCCAAAATATGTGTAATTTTTCCAGAATAAGGCATAAATTATTTGCATATCATATAAATGTTTAAGTGACTTAAAAATGTATTAGGCCCAAGCATTAAAGGTACAGATACATTCAGCAGAATATACTGTAAGAGTAATGTGCACACTTTTCAGGATTTTTCTGGAAACTGTACTTTCAAGGGCATAGCAACCTGTATTTGGAGAGAAAACCTTATTTTGAATTTGCTTTATGAATGTTTGTGTTTAATTGATATAAGCATACCTTACAATAATATTGGTTTGTCCTGAGCTAAAATTCACACTGCTTTCTGCTGCAGTGGCACCCTCACCCCAGTCTTACCTCCCTATCAACCTAAGCACTCAACTATGACTGCTCAAGGAAACAATTTGTCCCATGCTGACACACAGTGGTCAAACAAGGACATTACGCCTTTCTTTGCCTGGATGATACAATTATGAGTGTGTTCTCTTTTATTTCCCTAATAATTAACAGAGCATTTATACCCGTGGCAAATCAACGTTAATGTTTATTGTTTGAGCAAGTATGATGAATGTTTTGTGGCTGCAAATTCAGATTAACATGCAACCATTATCAAGGGATACAGGAGTTGGTTCAATTACAGAGCAATCTCATTAATACCAAGCTTGTTACAGTAACAGGCAGAGACAAGCCTACAGGCTCAGATTATTAGATATGTATACATATGCTTGGAAAATAATTAGTCGCCAAATAGCTCCTGGAGCTGCAGTACAATGCTTGATTTAATAACTATATTTCTAGCTATTATTAATCCACACGTGGCTTTTGTACACATGCTTTCCAGTAATCCAGTTCATTTTACAATTATTAATTTGATGTTTATTTAATTGCCTCTTAATCATCTGAAAATGCAAGGTAGTATATAAATAAATAGGAAGATGTGTTTTTTTTTTTTTGAAGATGGTGAACAGTAAAAGTGTTTTGGTAACTTTTTTCTTTTACACAGCCATTATATAGATAATATAAATATATTTGTATATATATATATTTATATAGTATTTATTAATTTGTATTATTTATACAAATTTGTGTTCTTGACTAAAATGCTCTTTTAAAGGTACTGTTTTTTGTGCTCAAAGTGGCATTGTAGCACAGCTGAGCAGTTGAGCTCTTGCCATAATTTACAAGTGATCATAGTATATTTGCATATTATGACAGATATACAGCCCAGAGAGCTCTATCCACTCTGTGCCCACTGCATTCACTACTTCTGCAATCTCCTCTGCCGCTTTTGGCTAGGCATGTTCCCTCTTTGGCCATCAGGCCGTCACTGATAATAGAATTTCTGCTCATGCACCATAGGCAGTGTCCACCAAAAAAAAATTGTTAGGAGAAAAGAAAAGGACTTTTTTGGCAAGCAAAGACTCTTTCACCCCAATAAACGTTACTTCTTAGTAATGTTCTTTTTAGCATTTAGCTCCACTTTAAAAGGTGCAATTTCGGTGAATGGTTTGGAAAAACTAGCCCCTGTAGGGAAAGCTTTAGTGAATGGAGTACACAGGATGTCAAGGATATCAGCTGTGGCTGAAAAGCTTATTATCTAAACCCACTGTTCTTCTAAAGACAACAAGTCTGATACCTCTGTTAACAGAATATGAGCCTGTAAGTGTGAATCCATACCAAGGAAACGTCCTTTTGCAGACTCCCGCTAAAAGACTGCTGGTAATTTTATGACCATTTTCAAATCTTATACAGTAGCAGTAATGTAGGAACCCTGTCTTAGGCTGACCATAGTTTTTTTGATCAGGCTGATGAAAAAAACCAAACGGATTCCTCCATCCACACAAGCGAGGCAGATGGAGGAACCCTTCCCACTGTGCTATTGTATTCTGACAGCAGGGACTCCTCCACTGTCAGAATACACTGATCAGTGCTGCAGCAAGTTGGCTTTGTGCGTTCATTAAATGAAAATTTCCAACATTCCTGTTCAGGAGAAGATCATTAGATCTTTTTCTGAGTGAGAACAGCCATAGATGGGTCCTTGCTGAACTGGCCATTTTTGGAACCATCTATGGTCAGCTTTAAACTGAAGTGCTCTTATCCAAATGTAATGCTTGTGACTCGTCTCTAGCCAGCCTGAGCTATATTTGTTATCTGGACTTGTTAAGACTGGCCATACATTATTAAAACATTTTTTCAAGACTTCCCTAGCATCAAAATACAATGATCAGTGCTGCCAGCTATAGCCGGCAGGACTGATCCTTCAGGAAAAAAAACGACAGGCTGGTTGTACAGAAGTTGAATCCAACGACGAAACACGTAGGGCGTGGCCTGACCAATGTCTTGCGTCATCTCCTAAACAGATCGTACCTAGGATTTTTGACGGTTCAAATTCAGATCTTTCATGCTATATTGACATTTTCATAATGTGAGTACCATTCTATCTATCTGAATAAAAGTTTTAAATGTTTTTACGCTATGGGCACCCCTTCTTTTTTATGTTAACATAAACACGATCCGGCAAGCCAGAAACTGCTGCACAGTGGCACAAACTGTGACCGCGCAATACCCCTGCAGGGGTGACAGTATCCGGTGAGTGTTTGCACAGTAGGAGCACGTTTTAAAGGCACAGTCACGAAAGCACACTGGAATAAGAAGATTGTTTTTCACAATATTGTTTTACCAAGAGGAAAAAGTTTGCAGGCACAGCATAACCTGGGCCTTTCGATTTTGGACTATTTAAAACAATATTTGTTTTTTTGTTTTTTGGATCACCACCTGTTTCTGAGCACAAGTCACTTTATCACTGCCTGGACCTCATATTCCTTCTTCTCCCTTCCCCTCCATTTTTCCTCCACCCCCCCTTCCCCCCCTCTCCTTCCCCCCCTCTCCTTCCCCCCCTCTCCTTTCCCCCCCTCCCCCTCCCTCATGGACATTTTGATGAATGTATGTAACAATTGTACACTTTGCTAAGTAGTACCACTTGGTAGATGGTGAGCAGGATTAGTCAGCCACTATCTGAAGAAATCATTCACGCAATATTTTCATGTATTTTATTAATATTATTTATGGTTTTGTTTTTTCGGGACAAAGTGTTTTGGGAATTCAAGTCATCCCAAAAACCTCACACTGGTCTATTAGCAGGTGATAAGCATAGAGGTATGGTACCTTGCCTGACACCAGAATAGCGCCACACCCACATCTGACTTTCTTCCAGAAGTTGATTGGTAGAACAACTTCTGTATATCCACCCTGCCCAAATTTGAATCAAAATTTATCCTGCCCCTGCTGAACTGAACAATTTTCAAACCATATATGGCCACCCTAAGTTTCCCCTATGCCCAAAGGCATTGTTTGATTGCCTGCTGCTGTTAACTGTTCCCCAGTAGATGAGAATAAGAAGATACAATGTACTGGGTTATGAGTATTTATTCTGCCTCAGCCAATCAAAGAAGAGTTTATGCCAGTGATGTGGCCTGGAGAAGAGGGTAAATAGTTGGAGAGATGTTTTATTTCCTCGTAGGCTTTGCATGAGGAGCATATAGTGATAGAATGTTCTTCCCTCCCAAGTTGTGGCCTGGAGATAATGTAGCTTCAGATTTTCCAGTTTTATGCCTTCCAGATTCCTTCCCTGGAGGATAAAGCTAGAGCCAAGAAAGGGTGTTTTATTTTCCTGTATAGGAGGAAAGCACCACGCTGTATAACTTAACAATAACCAATCAAGTAAATCAAGTAAATAAAAATGAATAAAATTGAAAAGGAAATGCAGCTGCTTATATGTGAGATACACACACTAGACAATAAATAAGTAAGGAAAAAGCAGCGCGATGAGTCAAATATATAAAACTTAAGGTGAATAATGGTGGATAAAGTTCATAATAACAAGTGACAAAAGTAAAGTCCAATAGGTATCTTCAAATGTGCAATATGAAACGGGCAACTGAGTCCCTTATTAGGCAATAAGGATGAAAGCTGGATGAACCTTCACCACACCACAGTGAACAGGTAAATTGGGCGCTTACCAAATGGCAAGCTTAGATAAGCTTGTGACCTTAACCCGGTCGGGGCCTTTCTTGGGATGGGAACACCGTTTAGACACTTCCTCAGACCGTGGATAACTGACTATCCTCCACAGAAGGAAACCAGGATACAGAGAAAGCTATACCAATAGCTTGGAGTAGTTTTCACACATAATGTCCCAAAAAAAGAAGGGAGAGCAACATAGCGTAATCCTGAAGGATATTTATTTAAAAGACATTTAAATTTACACTTACAGTGTGTTGGGTAAAAACAGCATGGAAAGCCGGCCGGCTAATACGAACACCCGTCCTACAGACGGTGGATACGGCACGTCAGCACGTCAGCACGCCCGACGTACGTTTTCGTCACACTTCTGACGTCGTCTGGGGCGTTTTCCTAGCTGCTCCTTTGTATCAAGAGTGTCCCAAACTGGCCTATCAAGAGTCCTGTGGCAGAGGCTGAAGAAATTGGAAGGTAGCTGTCTACACTGGCCTATAGAATCTACTCTAGCCAGTGTTTGAGTTCTAAAGCTGACCTTTGGCAGAGGTCAAAAGATACTGAAACATATTATCCAGTCTAGGTCTGAACGTTCACTTAGATTTCTACTGGACAGAGGGAATTTTTGCTGCTGTTTTGGGTATCCTGTACTCCTAATTGTCTCTACCTAAGACCATTGAGGCAATAAAACTGCAAAATCAGGAAAGAATCTGAAGTCTGTTTGTTGCTGTCTATGGGTTGGTGTGCATTTGGGTCAAGCCACAGGTCACTATTAGCAAGGCAGGAGAACCCAATAAAAATCAAGCAGCCCTTAAGGGGGTTTGCTACAGTATGATTTAAAAAAAGGCTATCATAAATATTTGAGAAAGCCAATAGCTTGTGATCTCTAATAGAAAACACCTGAATTGCGCTAATAAATGATCTTAGAATTATTACGTGCTCAGTGATGGATCTAATATATCCCAAAAATAAATAAATTAAATAGAACCAATAAGTATATGACCTTATTATTAATAAACATCAAATGCACAGGTAAATTACAAATAATAAAAAAGGGAGAAAAAAAAAAGAGTCTCTCTATAAGTGATAAATAGTCCACCCGTGCAAAACACAAATTGCAAAGATATATCCATAAGGGAATCTTCAACTGATATGCAGCAAAAATTGTGATCCACCACCAGTATAGAAGGGGTTACTTCTTACCGGACATAAATGATCCCCCATTACAGAGGATCATAGCAGGCATATCAGCTGTATAGCTCCCGTGCTGGTCTGCTGCAGCTGTAACCTCAGATCGTCTTATGGGGCCCGATCAGTGCAGTGGTAAATTTGGCATGTAACACAAAGTGGG
Source organism: Lithobates clamitans (assembly GCA_037952925.1). Classification (NCBI taxonomy): domain Eukaryota; kingdom Metazoa; phylum Chordata; class Amphibia; order Anura; family Ranidae; genus Lithobates; species Lithobates clamitans. The sequence goes on along the minus strand of JBBGZY010000399.1, from coordinate 10,401,701 downwards.
AAACTCCAATCGTGTAAAACCTTTTAGCTTTATTTGTATAAAAAGTCAAAGACACACTTACATAAGACATCCGTAAACCAAGCCTAAAGTCCGTTGTGTTGGCCGAACACACACGGACAAACCCGTCCAGCTGGAAGAGAACACACAATCTGAAGGTGACGTCAGCGCGTTGTCCTACTCCGCCCTACGCGTTTTGTGATAGGTTACGTCATCCAGGGGCACGAAACGCGTAGGACGGAGTAGGACGACGCACTGACGTCACCTTCAGATATTTTATGTAAGTGTGTCTTTGACTTTTTATACAAAGAAAGCTAAAAGGTTTTACACGATTGGAGTTTCCCACTTTGTGTTACATGCCAAATTTACCACTGCACTGATCGGGTCCCATAAGACGATCTGAGGTTACAGCCACAGCAGACCAGCATGGGAGCTATACAGCTGATATGCCTGCTATGGTCCTCTGTAATGTGGGATCATTTATGTCCGGTAAGAAGTAACCCTTCTATACTGGTGGTGGATCACAATTTTTGCTGCATATCAGTTGAAGATTCCCTTATGGATGGATCTTTGCAATTTGTGTTTTGCACAGGTGGACTATTTAACACTAATTGAGAGACTCTTTTTTTTTTCTCCCTTTTTTATTATTTGTCATTTACCTGTGCATTTGATGTTTATTACTAATAAGGTCATATACTTATTGGTTCTATTCAATTTATTTATTTTTGGGATATATTAGATCCATCACTGAGCACGTAATAATTCTAGGATCATTTATTAGCGCGATTCAGGTGTTTTCTATTTTTGATTGGGTATATGTGTGTCATATATTTTGAATTGCTGCTCTCACGATTATTGATTCACGTTATATTGTTTTCACATTTTTAGCGCAGTTTTATTTTTTATTTTTCTTGGCTTGTGATCTCTACACTGGTGCAGTTGGGGTTAGATGTACATTTTAAAAAGTCACCAATAAATTTGGCAGTGCTTTAGAGTTCCATTAATGCTAACTAAATAAATGTGAACATTTTCTATAGGACAAGTAAAACGCTAACTTTAAAGGCAGACCTTGACTATCATCAATTTAACCACTCTCATCAGTGTAAACCTCAAGGGTATAGTAAAGAGAATACACAGCATGCAAGACTGGTAACTAACAAACAGAATGTTACTGACTGCAGTTTTTTTATTGCACGCAAATTGAGACTTATGTCAGCAACTGTGTAAGAATATAAGCAGCATTGATCTATTGTAATTTTTAGCTATTCATTTAATAATATTAATATTGCTGCAATTATGTTTTTCCTTATAATTTTTATGCAGTAACCTCTTAAGATTTCTTTATGCAAATATATGTATTTTAAAGTGGTAACATAGTAAGCGGCCAGTGGCAGAACTACTGCCATAGCGAGCCACACGGTCACTATGAGGCCCGCAGCCGAGAGGGGCCCATGGGAAGGATGAGGAATGCATACTGGGACGAGCACCGCCCGCACGGTCCCCCAGACAGGGGAAGTGTGGAGAGGAAGAGGCAAGCTGTCCGTACGAGCAGAGAGCTGTAATAGCTTTCATTAGAATTTCCTGTGTTCCCGGGGCTTCCCGTCACATAGCCCCACCTCTTGGCCCAGCGCCTTTGATAGACAGAACGCAGGTCCAATGCGGGACATGTGTAGTCATCAAAGGCGCCGGGCCAAGAGGTGGGGCTATGTGACTGGGAGCCCCGGGAACACAAGAAATTCAAATGAAAGCCATTACAGCTCTCTGCTCGTATGGACAACTTGCCTCTTCCTCTCCTCACTTCCTCTGGCTGGGGGACCGTGCAGGTGGTGCTCGCCCCCCCCCCACTCTGAGGCAGCCCCACGCTCACCAACAGCAATTTGAGGGCTGCAGTATTCATTCCTCATCCTCCCCGGTAGTTCCGCCACTGGCTCACCTCTTTCTCTGTACAGGTGAGGCTGCATTGTGCATGGGTCACGCTACATTGGGCACAGGTGGGCACAAGTGAGGCTGCACTGGGCACAGGTGAGGCTGTATTGGGCACGGGTCATGCTGCATTGGGCACAGGTGAGGCTGTATTGGACACAGGTGAGGCTGTATCGGGCACAGGTGAGGCAGTATTGGGCACAGGTGAGGCTGTTTTGGGCACAGGTTGGCACAGATGAGGCTGTATTGGGCACGGGCAGGCCACGCTGCATTGGGAACAGGCAGGCCTCATTGGGCACAGGTGAGGCTGCATTGGGCACAGGCAGGTAATGCTTCATTGAGCACAGGCAGGTCACGATGCATTGGGCACAGGTCATGCTGCATTGGGCACAGGTGAAGCTGCATTGAGCACAGGTGGACAAGGTGAGGCAGTATTGGGCACAGGTGAGGCTGTATTGGGCACGGGCAGGCCACGCTGCATTAGGCACAGGTGAGGCTGCATTGGGCGCAGGTAAGGCTGCATTGGGCACTGGACATGCTGCATTGGGCACAGGCACTGCATTGGGCACAGGTGAGGCTGTATTGGGCACGGACAGGCCACGCTGCATTGGGCACAGGTGAGGCTGCATTGGGTGCAGGTGAGGCTGCATTGGGCACTGGACATGCTGCATTGGGCACTGGCAGGTCATGCTGCATTGGGCACTGGCCACGCTGCATTGGACACTGGCCACGCTGCATTGGGCACAGGTGAGGCTGCATTGGGCACTGGACACGCTGCATTGGGCACAAGTGGGCACAGGTGAGGCAGTATTGGGCACAGGTGAGGCTGTATTGGGCACGGGGAGGCAACGCTGCATTGGGAACACACAGGCCACATTGGGCACTGGTCACGCTGCATTGGGCACAGGTGAGGGTGATTGAAGCGCCAACACCAGGTGTTTGGAGTATCTTTATCTGTTGATTGTTAAACTTTCTGGAATACCTGTATTGCTATTGTGGTGTAGGATCTGGGTCTTTCTCTCTTTCTTTTCTTTTCTTTTCTTTTCTTTTCTTTCCCTCATTCATCTCGGACTCAGAACCACACCCCCTTTTAGCCAGGCCCACTATTTAATTTGAGCCCCGCCATTTTTGTGTGTGGGGGGGGCCCATACAACATTTTTCTATGGGGCCCTGTGATTTCTAGTTACGCCCTTGTAAGTGGCTCTGCATAAATGTGAGATAATGGCATCTTATATTGCAAGCTTTAAAGCTGTGTGCGTGTGTGTGTGTTTTTTTTTTTTTTAAACCTGCAAGGTAAAGCCATAATGTGCATTGCATACTGGTACATTATGTGAAACTCACCTAAAAACAAAGCCCTCCACTGCCACGCTGTCACCGTTGAGAGGGCTTCTATCTTCACCCAGTCTTCCTTTCGGGTTCGCGGACTCCGGCTGTATGAGTGGCCGGAGCAGGAAGGACGTCACTCCCACGCATGCGCATGGTAGCCGCCGCTTACGGCACAGGACTCTGAAGGAACGGCCTGGGTGGCTGTTCCTTCAGAGTGCATGTGCCGGTGACGTCACCGGCTGCATGTACAGTAAATATCTCTTAAACGGTGCATGTTTAGGAGATATTTACAGTACCTATAAGTAAGCCTTATTATAGGCTTACCTATAGGTAAAAGTCAGAGATGGGAGTTTACTCACACTTTAATGAGCAGGGCTCTCTGATTCCTCTTGTACCAAATTGTACTGTAACTGTTGCACTGAGCATAAGTCCTGTATAATAATAACAATAATTTATGGCACTAGTACTTTTAAGCTAATCTATAATGGTTTGGGGTTATTTTTTTTTTTTTTTTTAAATTTATTGTTAAATGGACAGCACAGTGCCAAAGTAGTTAGCACTTCCACCTAACAGCACTAGGGTCGTCGGTTCAAATCCCAGCCACAGCACTAACTGTATGGAGTTTAGATGTTCTCCCTGTGCCTGTGTGGGTTTCCTCCCACAGTCCACACGCTGGTAGGTTAATTGGCTCCTATCTAAATTGGCCCTAGTATGTGTTTCCTGACAGACTCCATGGCAGCCTACGTATGGGTTAATCCTCTCATACCTCATAGGACCCCACTCCCATAAATCTTTGCATCTAGACAGAGACCGTGTTCCTTTTTTGTCCTCCTCCTAGGACCAAGGTAGTCTTACCTTACAAAGTTTTCGGTCCAGTCCTGGTGGTTTGCACGTGAAGATGGCGGTTCAGGCGGTGTCCTTCTTGGAGTCCATTTAGCTTAGCTATTAGTGGGGTGGACATGGGCAGTTAATGTGATGCCTTGAAGATCTTACTAGCCAGCCATTGGCAGGCAAGCGGCAACTTAGCCAATCATCCCAGCTATTAGCGGGAGGCCCTTTTGTGAGATGCCCTGGTCGTGCAGTATGAGCAATTTGGCTCCCAGTTCCAGGCTGGATCGAACGGTGCCGTGGTGGTAATGTATACAAAGTTAATTTTACTTACATGGCAGCTGTGTTGGTTCTGTTGTTCGTTTTGTCCTTCTAGCTCCATTTTTTCTTTTCTGACCATGGCGGCTGGGACGCATCTGCACATGCACGAGCCACGATCGAGGCTTGGTTGCGCGTGCGCGGTTCTTGAAAGATGGTGGCGGTCGCGCATGTGCGTCGGGCACAGCGCAGATAATCTGGTTGCGCGATGACATCATCCAGAGGCGGCAGATTTAAATAGCTGTCAGATTCAGCTATTCTTTGGGATGCCTTGCAGGCTTTAGCAGCTGCCTCCCCAAGCACATTGCTTTGCTGATTAAGGTGAGGGGTTATGCTGCACTGCTTATCCATGATTTTAAATCACTGTCAATACTTTTGTTTTTTCTTATTTGCCTTGTTGATCACTTTCAGTGTCTTTCTGAGCCTTTTGCCATGGATGTGTCACTGCCCCCCGGTGGCCAACCCTTACACTGCAGGTAGGATGTAATTAATTTTCCTCTTCCTGTTTGTTTTGGGTTTACTAGTCAGGTGCATGTTAACTCTTTCCCTCCCTCAGCCCTTCTAGGTCTTAACACCGGCCTTCGGCACGTGAAGTTTATGACGATTCTAGATCGCAAAGTCGTCATTCAACGTCAAGTTCTAGACGTCCTAGATCATCTTCCAGACGGTCCACGTCTAGTCGTCATTCTCACCGCCATTCCAGCCGATCTGAAAAGAAAGCATGCTGGGGATGTAAAGCTCAGGTCCCAGTGGATGAATCTCTCTATGAGTTATGCTATTTTCGAGCTGTAAAGGAAAGAGGAGCTGGAGACCAACAGGTGGAAGCTTTGGTCAGAAGAGTGGTTCAAGAATCTCTGAACAGAACGGATTGCGTCCGTACAACCAGCCCTCCAGCTGCTCCAGCACCAGTTCCTGGCGGCGTCGACCCTGCGATTCCAGGTCCTTCTCGACGAAGTCTCTCTTTAAGTGGTTCCTCGGACAGCAAACCAGAGGTGGAAGAATCCAGTACAGGATTTGATTTTTCCTTGGTTCCACAGTTGGTTAAAGACGCATTGAGATGGGAAGAGCCAGTAGAAGCACCCTCTAAACAGAGGAAGTATGTCAAGCAACTCAAGAAAGAATGCCCAAACTTCCCCTTCCTGGGTAAACTTGGAGAATTTATTTCAGATGAATGGAGTAAAGTTGAGAGGAAAAACTCGCTAATTTCCAAAATAGCAAAAATGTATCCATTTAAAGGTGAGGAGGTAAAGCATCTGGAATCGGCTCCCCTCATTGATGTGGCTTTATCCACTTCCCGACCAGCGCACGCCAATGAACATCGGCGGAATGGCACGACTGGGCAAATGGACTTACAGGTACGTCCATTTGAATTCCCTGCCATGCCATTGTATGAGCGCCGGCCGGGAGCTCCGTGAGTCGGGTCGCGGGTCCTGCGGACTCGATCACCGTGGGGATACCCGCGATCGCCTCACGGAGAGGACGAACGGGGAGATGCTGATGTAAACAGCATCTCCCCGTTCTGCCTAGTGACAAGTGTCACTGATCACAGCTCCCTGTCATCGGGAGCAGTTATCAGCATAGTGACACACACAGCCCATCCCCCCTACAGTTAGAATCACTCCCCTAGGACATACTTAACCCCTCCCCGCCTCCTAGTGGTTAACCCCTTCACTGCCAGTGTCATTTACATAGTAATCAGTGCATTTTTATTCGCACTGATCGCTGTATAAATGACAATGGTCCCAAAAATGTGTCAAAAATGTCCGACTTGTCCGCCATAACGTCGTAATCGCAATAAAAATCGCTGATCGCCGCCATTATTAGTAAAAAAAAAAATTATTAATAAAAATGCCATAAAACTATCCCCTATTCTGTAAACGCTATAACTTTTGGGCAAACCAATCAATAAACACTTATTGCGATTTTTTTTTTTTTTTTTTTTACTAAAAATATGTAGAAGAATAGGATCAGCCTGAACTGAGGAAAGGAAAATGTTTTTTTATATATTTTTGGGGGATATTTATTATAGCAAAATGTAAAAAATAATGCGTTTTTTTTTCAAAATTGTCGCTCTTATTTTGTTTATAGCGCAAAAAATAAAAATCGCAGAGGTGATCAAATATCACCAAAAGAAAGCTTTATTTGTGGGAAAAAAGGACATCAATTTTGTTTGAGAGCCACGTTGCACGACCGCGCAATTGTCAGTTAAAGCGACGCACTGCCGAATCGCAAAAAGTGCTCTGGTCAGGAAGGGGGTAAAAATCTTCCGGAGCTGAAGCGGGTAATGAGGTTGGTGAAACATGTTACACTTTCTCTGGAAGACACCGTTTCTTTCAAAGATGGTTTAGAGAGGAAGATCAACACTGACCTCAAACGCATTTATATTACGGCAGGCTTGGCTTGTAAACCATCCCTGGCTCTTGCAGCTTTGTCTAAAGCTCTGGAAGCATGGACGGATGATATGGATGCAGTGTTAGGAAAGTCTTTTTGGGAGGAGTTGGTCAAGAACTCACCAGTACACGAGCTGAAGCTGGCGTCAGTCTTTTTGGGAGAAGCATCCCTTGATATTATTCGCCTTGTGGCACATGTCATGCTTTCTTCAGTCACAGCGAAGCACGCCTTGTGGTTGCGCCCATGGGTTGCAGATCCTGCCTCTAAACAGGCATGGTGTAAAAGTCCCTTTGAGGGCTCCTCCCTCTTTGGGAATAAGCTTGACTTTACCCGTGCTACAGGGGGTAAATCAGGGTTCTTACCCCAGGACCGCCGTCTTTTGGGTCAGAGAAGAACTCAACCCAGACAAGATCAGGAGTGTGCTAGGGATGCACGTCGCTACAGGCTACAGACTCATTCATCAAGAAGGAAAAATTCAAGATGGAAACTCTGCTAACAATACGTCAGACAATACAACCAGGCGATTGGCTTGTCTCCATAGACCTGAAAGACGCCTACTTTCATGTGCCGATTGCAAAGGAATTCCAGAAGTATCTCCGATTTGCAGTAGACCAGAGGCATCTCCAATTTACATGTCTCCCATTCGGGCTTACAACATCGCCTCAAGTGTTTTCAAAGCTCATATTGGCTGTGGTGGCATTAATCAGAGTCAGAGGTATCCGGTTACACCATTATTTGGATGACCTACTCCTGCTTTCACAAGACAGGGAACAGCTGTTGTCACATCGAGATCAGGTCATCTCTACCCTGACAGAGTTCGGTTGGCTGTTGAACAGGGAGAAAAGTCATCTAGACCCGACACAGTCTCTAATATTCCTCGGAGCCCAATTCGACACAGTGAAGAGCACCATCTCCCTGCCTCTGGAGAAAGTTACGGTGATATGGGAAAGAATTCATCTCGCAATGTCGTCATCTCTTCTCAGAGCCTCACAATGGAGGGTTTTCTCCAACAGTGGGATCCAGGGTCTCGAGACCATCTTGAACGGATAACCCCTTCCATGCGGGAGAGCCTCCCCTGGTGGCTGCAATGGAAAATTCTCCTCAATTGCCATTCCATAGCACCCGTCTCCTGGATCACTGTGACAATGGATGCCAGCAACAGAGGTTGGGGCACTCTCTGTCTGACGGAGGTAGCCCAAGGCAAATGGTATTTCCCATCCCGAGGGGTAGTCTCAAATGTTCTGGAGCTTCAAGCTGCTTTCCGTGCTCTTCAAGCTTTTCTCCACTTGACATCAGGGGCCTCAGTTCTCCTGAGCTAGACAATACGACCGCAGTGTCATATATCAAGGGACAGGGGGGCACCCGCAGTCTCTCCTTACTGAAGGAAGTAAGTCCGATCATGTCCGGTTGTATATTTCCCCGGAATTCAGAATGTCCAGGCAGACTTCCTTTCAAGGGTCACCCTGGACAACAACGAATGGTCTTTCCACACCGAAGTTTTCAACTGGGTCCTGTCTCTGGGAATGATGCCGGAGGTAGATCTGTTTGCATCCCCTTGCAACTTCAAACTGAATAAATATTACACGAAATGTCGTTGTCCCCAGGCCTTCGGAGTGGATGCCCTGATGGACCAGTGGAGATTCCACAGGGCTTATGCCTTCCCCCCGGTTCCAGTCATTCTCCGATTTCTATCGAGGCTCAGGTGGGAAGAAGCCGAAGTATTGGCAATTGTTCCGTTTTGGCCCAACAGGCCATGGTTTCCTCTCCTGGTTCAGCTCAGTTACCGGGATCCAGTTCCTCTCCTGTCCAGACCAGATCTCCTGTTGCAGGGAACGTCTCTTCACTAGGGATGAGCCGAACACCCCCCTGTTCGGTTCGCACCAGAACATGCGAACAGGAAAAAAGTTCGTTCGAACACGCGAACACCGTTAAAGTCTATGGGACACGAACATGAATAATCAAAAGTGCTCATTTTAAAGGCTTATATGCAAGTTATTGTCATAAAAAGTGTTTGGGGACCTGGGTCCTGCCCCAGGGGACATGGATCAATGCAAAAAAAAGTTTTAAAAACGGCCGTTTTTGCAGGAGCAGTGATTTTAATAATGCTTAAAGTCAAACAATAAAACTGTAATATCCCTTTAAATTTCGTAGCTGGGGGATGTCTATAGTATGCCTGTAAAGGGGCGCATGTTTCCCATGTTTAGAACAGTCTGACAGCAAAATGACATTTCGAAGGAAAAAAGCCATTTAAAACTACTCGCGGCTATTGCATTGCCGGTCCGACAATACACATAGAAATTCATTGATAAAAACGGCATGGGAATTCCCCACAGGGGAAAAAAACTTTTTTTTGCATTGATCCATGTCCCCTGGGGCAGGACCCAGGTCCCCAAACACTTTTTATGACAATAACTTGCATATAAGCCTTTAAAATTAGCTTTTGATTTCTCCCATAGACTTTTAAAGGGTGTCCTGCGGCATTCGAATTTGCCACGAACACCCCAAATTGTTCACTGTTCGGCGAACTTGCGAACAGCCAATGTTCGAGTCGAACATGAGTTTGACTCGAACTCGAAGCTCATCCCCACTCTTCACCCATGGCGAGCTCATCTCCATCTGATGGCTTGGTGGTTGAGAGGGGAAGGCTGGAAGCGCTAGGATGTCCAAGTACAGTTATTGCTACATTGTTGAATGCCAGAAGAGCGGGCACCAATAGAGTTTACCAAAGAATTTGGTCGAAGTTTGCGGACTACGCTGTTTCCACTAATGGTTCCTGTAATGACCCAAAGATACAGGATATTCTGGGTTTTCTACAAACGGGTCTGGATCTGTCCTTATCGGTTAGTTCCTTACGAGTTCAAGTTTCTGCAATCTCTGCCTTCACAGGTGTATCATGGGCCAGACACCCTCTTACTAGGCAGTTCTTCAGGTGAGCAATAAGGCTTAGACCTCAAAGAAAATGGAGATTTTGTAAGTGGGATCTTGATCTTGTCTTGGATCTTTTCTCAGGAAAAGAAATACAACATATGGATCAATCATCTATTAAACAACTTTCTCTCAAGGTGGTCTTTCTAGTAGCCATAACATCGGCTAAGTGGGTTTCCGAAATTGGTTCCTTAGAATTCAAAGAACCATTCCTTAATTTCTTTCCAAATCGAGTAGTCTTGATTCCTATGTTAGGTTCAAATCCCAAAGTAACAACTGTCTTCCATGAAAATCAGGAGATTGTTCTTCCTACGTTCAGGTCTACTGAGGACTCTAATATTCATCCTCTAGATGTTGGTGAAGTTCTAAAACAATACTTAGAAGCCATAGCTTCTTTTCGCCAGTCTGATCACCTGTTTGTTCTCTTCCATGGTAAAAACAAGGGATTGCGTGCTAGTCTAAGTCTAAGGGTTTTGCTCCTCCGGAGGCAGTGACTGCTCATTCTACCAGGAACGTTTCTATATCATGGGCAGCATCCCGTCATGTATCTCCGGAAGTAATCTGTAAAGCGGCCTTGTGGTCATCGATTAACACTTATGACGCACTATTGCCTAGAACCGGCTTTGTTGTCCTCGGTTAATTTGGGTTTGCACATATTATATTTGATGGTGCCAATTAAACCTTTTTTTTCTTTAACCAGCAATTGCCCGCCCAGGTGTGTATGGCTAGTTATTTCCCATATGTAGGCTGCCATGGAGTCTGTCAGGAAAACGGAAAATTTATATCAAATACTTACCGTAATTTTCCTTTCCATGGCAGCAGGAGTTCCCTCCCATTTGCTGGAGTAGGCTAAGTTACGGAACACGGTCTCTGTCTGGATGCAAAGATTTATGGGGGTGGGGTCCTATAAGGTATGAGAGGCGGGATTAACCCATACGTAGGCTGCCATGGAGTCCATCAGGAAAGGAAAATTTAGGTAAGTATTTGATATAAATTTTCCGTTATGTATGAATGTAAGTTAGGGACCTTAGATTGTAAGCTGATGTGAATGTACAATATATATGTAAAGTGCTGTGTAAATTGATGGCGCTGTACAAGTACCTGAAATAAATAAACTGATGTTGTATGCTAGACCCTGTAAAGAAAAGGTATTTTTCAGCAAAATGGGTAAAACCAGCATAGTAAATGTCAAAAAGAGGATGCAGCGCTATGATTATATAAAAAAATTAAATTAGTGGTGGTGAAAAAAACTCTCACAAGAGAAAACTAAGGCAGTTACTAAACCGAAAAGACATAAGATAAATTATATCTTTTACATAAATAAAATTATTTATGTAAAAGATATAATTTATTTTATGTCTTTTCGTTTTGGTAACTGCCTTAGTTTTCTCTTGTGAGTTTTTTTCACCACCACTAATTTAATTTCTTTATATAATCATAGCGCTGCATCCTTTATTTATCACATGCACTGGAGTTCTTGTATCTGACTCTTTGATGCTGGCTGCTCTGTTGATTTTGAATTTTCACTTTTTCAAATTTTTTTTATATATAAAAATTAGTTTTCTAGCACAGCGTTAAGCCTTTGGGGTTTTTTATATATTACAAATGTGAAAAAGAGCCTAGAACTCCATCTGCTAGCTGAAAATATAACTATAATATTTTCAATTTACCAAATTACTGAAATTGAAACCATAGATTGTATTTTTTTTCCCCCCAAAATATAAGAAAGTACCGTATTTATCGGCGTATAACACGCACCGGCGTATAACACGCACCCCAATTTAGGAGGGAATTTTAAGGAAAAAAAACTTTTAGGAGGGAAGTTGAAGGGAAAAAAACTTACATTTAAATGTCCTTCATTGCAGCCTTGTCAGTGCAGCCATGTCAGTGCAGCCTTGTCAGTGCAGCCTTCCCCAGTGCAGCCTTGTCAGTGCAGCCTTGTCAGTGCAGCCATGTCAGTGCAGCCATGTCAGTGCAGCCATGTCAGTGCAGCCTTGTCAGTGCAGCCTTGTCAGTGCAGCCTTCCCCAGTGCAGCCTTCCCCAGTGCAGCCTTCCCCAGTGCAGCCTTGTCAGTGCAGCCTTGTCAGTGCAGCCTTGTCAGTGCAGCCTTGTCAGTGCAGCCTTGTCAGTGCAGCCTTGTCAGTGCAGCCTTCCCCAGTGCAGCCTTCCCCAGTGCAGCCTTGTCAGTGCAGCCTTCCCCAGTGGAGCCTTCCCCAGTGGAGCCTTCCCCAGTGCAGCCTTGCCCCAGTGCAGCCTGGGATCCCCTGTCCCTGCTGTCACATCTTCAAAATCGCGGACTGCGATTTGAAAATGGCGCCGCCGGCGCCGAAGTACACAGAGCCGGTCCTCGGCTCTTTCCGGCGGCTCTCGTTTACTTTCGGCTCCACTCGTAGTCCCGAGCGGAGCTATCCGAACCTACTCGGATAGCTCCGCTCCGGACTACGAGTGAAACCGAAAGTAAACGAGAGCCGCCGGAAAGAGCCGAGGACCGGCTCTGTGTACTTCGGCGCCGGCGGCGCCATTTTCAAATCGCGGTCCGCGATTTTGAAGAAGTGACAGCTCGGATCGCAGGGGATCGGCGTATAACACGCACCTGCAACTTTCCCCTGATTTTAAGGGGAAAAAAGTGCGTGTTATACGCCGATAAATACGGTATATACAAAATATACATTTTCTTTAAAAAAAAAATCATCTTCGATGTATATTGGAATTCACTGAGGAATAGCTTAAAGCAGTTCTTTGGCCTGTTTATAAAAAAAATAAAAGTCAGCAGCTACAAATAAAAGGTCACTCAGTTGTCCAGAGGTACAGTGCCATCCTCACCTGAACTATTTCCTTACTGGTCTTCGGGCCCCCATCAGTGGCATGTTTACTGTGGGCAGCCGGGTCTATTTTCTTGGGGATTTACAGCCAGCTGCCCCCTGTTCATGCACAAGCCGCACTGCGCTTTGTGAATGGTCCAGGGAGGGGGAAGATAATTTTTGGTGAATGTGCTGTGGCAATCCAACGGAAAATGGGAAACAGGTACCTGTCAAAATCAGGTACCCGCCTCCCTCCAAAAAAATATAAAAAATAGAAGTGTGGGGAGGGCATAAAGTGGAACTATTTTCTACTCTGCAACTGACCATCTCTATTACAAAATCTCCCCCTGTCCTGCCCTGACCTGGCCACTTCTGTCTACAACAGTTCACTTTCATCCACACGGGACTCACTTGCTCTTCTTACTACACAAAGTATCAGGCCCAACCATTACAACCTTGACAGACTGAGCTTATAATATTACCTCCTGCCTGTGCCCTCCCCTGACTTTTCCATCAAGATTAATAATACAACCATCAGCCCCTCCCCTCATGCCAGGGTAATAGGTGTAATCCTTTTTGACCTATCCTTTCAGCCCTAAACCTAATCACTGTCCAAATCTTGTAGACGTCACCTCTGTAAATAAGTCCCTTTTTAACCATTGAAACCATCTCTCGCCTTGACTATTGTAACTCCCTCCTTATTGGCCTACCTCTTCACAGACTATCCCTTCTTCAGTCTTGCACGAATGTTGCTGTCAGACTCATCCACCTTACTAACTGTTCAGTGTCCGCCACCCCTCTCTGCCAATCCCTCCACTAGCTTCCCATTGCCCAACAAATAAAATTCAAATCATTAACAATAACATTCAAAGCCATTTACAACTCTGCCCCAGGCTATATCACCAATATTGTCTCCAAATATCACCCAAAATGTCTTCACCGCTCCTTCCAAGAACTCCTGCTCGCTAACTCCCTTGTCTCTTCCTACCATGCTCATTTCCAGGACATCTCCAGAGCCTCTCCCCTCGGCTATCTCCTATTCTGTCCACTTTTAGGCGATCCCTGAAAACAAATCTCTTCAGGGAAGCCAATCCTGCCTTTAGCTAATAACTAATTTAGTTTTAACTGGATTTACATTTAGTTGACTTTGTCACCTGTATTAAAGTGCAATTCCAGCCAAAACTTTAATTTTGTTTTGGATAGAACATAAAAAAGCATTAGAGCTTCCATAAGGTATTAATGCCCTCTGTATCCCTATTGGGAAGATGGACAGGAAGTGATGGAAATCCCTCCAACAAGGATACATAAGAAAACAAAAACACATTTTTAGCACTGTGGGGAAGGGTTGGAACTTCTGACCATGTTTTCATTGCTGTTTGGCTGTCTCAGTTACAATTCCATGCACCAATGGACTTTTAAATCTTCTCCACTCTAAATACTGTATATATAAATAAAAGGTATGTTGGCAACAGTTAGGCTTTAGGTGTATGAATACGTAACTGCATACTCTTCTTCAGAATAGTTTTGGTGTTCCTGGGGAGCCTCTGACCCCATGTGTATTGTCCACATACAATATCTTATGATACCTTTGACTAATTACTAGTCCTTGCCCCCTGCCAAAGTCAGAGCTAGGGTCTGTTCCTGCCATCCTTTTATTCAACAGTTTATAACCAGAGACTTTAATGGACAACAAAGCTATTATGCTGCGTACACACGAGCGGACTTTACGGCAGACTTTGCCCGGCGGACTGGATTTCGTCAGACAATTCGATCGTGTGTGGGCTCCAGCAGACTTTGTTCTCTCAAAAGTTGGACGGACTTAGATTTGAAACATGTTTTAAATGAATCCGTCGAAATCGAGTCCGGTCGAAAAGTCCGCTCGTCTGTATGCTAGTTCGATGGACAAAAAGCCACGCTAGGGCAGCTATTGGCTACTGGCTATGAACTTCCTTGTTTTAGTCCGGTCGTACATCATCACGTACGAATTCAACAGACTTTGGTGGATTGTGTGTAGGCAAGTCTGTTCATTCAGAAAGTCCGTCGTAAAGTACGTCAAAGTCCGCCGGGCAAAGTCCGACCGTGTGTACGCGGCACTAGATTGAAAGTTGGATGATGAAGATCGGCATCTGGTAGGAGCAAGGCTCTACAAATATTTAAAGAAACCAAGACCTAAAAAATTTGAACACGACATAGAATTGGCGCCTAAGTAAATTTAAAATTACTTTGCCACCAATTTTGGTGCATCACATCAGCTACAAGGGGACACCACCATAGAAAAGGACAGGGGTTTCTATCAGAATATACTAATTTAGAGAAACATTAGAATCAATTAGTAGCAGCTGTAGTAAGAAAATCAGCAATATTCATATATCAGCATGCTGACACTATTTTTTAAACATAAATAGCGACTCTACCAAATCGAACACTAACTTGACTTTTCCCAAAAGTCATATACTCAGCAGCACCTTGCAACTTCAAAAGGGGAGCCTTTCATTTGTAGGAGTCTAAGGCTATTTTTTATAGTATATATTCACTGTCCTTAAAGAGAAGTTAAATCATAACATTTAGTTTGCTAAAATTGCATTTTTTTTTATTTTGTTGCTATTTAATTGCCATTTTTTTTAACCTCTGCATTTCATTGCTGTCGATCTCCCACAGCCTCTTTTCAGCCAATCACTGTCTACATGCATGCATTCTCATTGCGGTTCCCTGATGGTGACTCATGCCTACCTGTGTTCTCTATGGGGGGGGGGGGGGTGGCATTGTGACAGGGTGACAACACAACCCAGGGGCACAATAGTAAGAAAAGAACTGTCACTGTCATCATAAACCAGAAAGTGCTTGAACAAGGAACTTCATGTCATGATCACCAGATATTTTTTTAACTAAAGCTGCAGATTTAGGCTTAATTACTTTTGACATTACATTAATGTGAATATGAAATTTTAGTGATTGGGTATACATTTGCTTTAATATGAGGCGCTAAGAAAGCAATGTAATGATTTACCATGGTACACTCTCTTGGCAATCTCATGCCATTTTTGAAATGAAGGTTTCAGAAAAATAAAAATGTTTCTATATCTATAGATATATAGATAAATCTATATCTATAGATATAGATATATATTTAAAATGTGTATGTGCCTATATTACTTTTCCTTTTTAAGGAGTTTGCTGACACAACATTTTTTACAAAAATATAAGCCCTTGTGTTTTACAATATCCATATGTACATTATGTGCTCAAACAAACATGCATGGCTTGTACCAAATGCTCTGTATGGATATTGTGATGTAAAATCTATATATCTTTCAGCTCTGGGAGTCACACAGCAGTGTAGGCATCACCTAATAAATACAATTCTTGTTGAACGATGCTGACTTGTAAACCTACAGCAGACAGTGTCTCCCACTGCCACTTTGAGTGCAGTACAGACATATATTGGCTCTTGGGTGTCTCAGGGTTGGTGTTGACATTGGCTATAATCCTGTTGACCTCACAACATGACCCCAATCAGCTTTTATACAACTGTCATGTTCCCTACAGGGCCTCCAGCTGGAGAGAATAAAATAGTGTCAGCAAAATTTGCATGTGGAGGGACTAAGTTAGCAATAATATGAGCTGCAGTCAGTTTGTATTAATGTCATGTATAATGAAATACAATCTCTTTTATCAATGTAAGAATGGTCATTGCTGATTTCCTATGATAAAAAAAATCTTACAGGAACACATACTGTATTGTTATGAAAATAAAAACACTGATAATAGAATTAAATTATATCTTTATAACAAATAATGTATATTGGAGCAGTAAACAATACAAACACCTGTATTTGTGATGCTGATTTGCCATTGCTTGTGTGACGGCACCAGGGCAGCATTAATGTACGTATGACCAAATAGTGCTGCCACAGCACAAATAGTTTCCAGGCTGCTAATATTACAAAGTAATGTATAAGTCTAATAATTGAAGCACTACATCTAGAGTCCAGAGAGGATTTTATTCCAGACATAAATAAAGTGCAGGAGCCAACACATTTCCATAGTCACACAACTCCCCCTTTTTCAGGGCTTTAACACAGATAATTTAAACTCTGGATAGTGGTATGCTGTATATGTACTCTAAAGCTACAAGGAACTTGGCTGGTTGGAGCTACCCAGATAGTTACTGAGGCAGCAGCTCAGTGTAGGATTGTCAAATGTTTTATGGCAGTTTAAACTGAGCCTGTGGCTTTCAGGATGGTGCCAGCTATGTAGTGGCAATCAGCTTTCTACAACTGATTTTGTATGAAAATTATGTGCATTTCAGGAAAAGGAGTGATAAGCATGTTAGCAAGTTGGTAAACACTCGTTACTAGTACATTACACTGCTATTCAATAGAAAAATCTGAATCCAAAAACCTGAATGCAAAAGATACTTCATAGAAGGCGAGATAGAAGCAGTATTATTTTTGACATTTTCACGTACCTGATCCTAAAGCCAAAATGCTAAGAGGGCTCTCCTTGCGGTTGAGTGTTCTGTGTCCCTGATGGTGGAAACAGGGAGCAAGAAGCCCAGAGAAGAAGGGATTGCCGGCTGTGCCACAGATAAGAGATGCAGGTGTAGAGATCTTTCTGTAGGTGGATACCAGATGAGGTGATCAGTAGGACCCAGTGGAGCTGATGATGGTGTAGACTGCACAGAGCAGGAAACAGGTTGCAGTGGAAAGTACAGCAAGCTGGATACTGCAAGTAGATATCGCAGACTGGAACAGCTGGTAAGTACTGCAGGTAAGTACAGCATGCTGGGTACTGCAGGTAGGCACAAGGGTATAAGCAGGAAGCATAGTCAGGGACAGATGCCAAGGTCAGTAAGCCAGTGGTCAGCAGACAGAAGAACATTGATGGGGTCAGGCAAGCTGAAGTCATACACGGGACAGGAGACAAGAGCAGATCCATGGGCAATCTGAGGTCAGAGCTGGGAGAGAGACAAGAGGTATCCAAGGGCAGGCCAGGTCGGTAACAGAAGATCAGAAGCATAAGCACACACACACAAGAACAGGAAGCTGAAGTACAGTCATCAATGTCCTTGTGCTGCAGTCAGTCTTTTAAAGGCTAGAGGGTGTCAGGATCTGACAAGCATGCACACATCTTCGACATGGCGAATGTGCGTTCACAATACATGTGTGCGCATTCATGCAGGCGTGGCCATATTGGAAATTGTGGGCCCTCTCATCCAGCTAGTCTCATGACAGACGTCTAATTTCGATGTAGTTTTAGTCATAGTCTTTTGACTAAAATGTCATTTTAGTTTTAGTCATATTTTAGTCATCTGTATTGTTTTAGTCATATTTTAGTCAACTAAAATCTTCAATACATTTTAGTAGGCTGCAATCATTTTAGTTGACTTAAAGTAGAACTATAAGCAAAACTTCTTTTTTTTTTTTTGGATAGAGCAAGGGAGGGTTATAACCCATGTCAGATTTTTTTTCACCATCTGTGTCCCATTGCGGAGATTTCCCTTCACTTCCTGTCCCAATGCTAAACAGGAAGTGAGCAGAAATCCCTGCAAATCAAGGACATTTCTTGGGGGCCCCTAGGTCACCAGAACTAGTGTCCCTATTGGAAGATTTCCCCCCTATTACTTTTCTGGAGACAACCCAAAATTTGGGATTTTCTTTTACTTCTATTTTCAATAGTAAACAGGACAAATATGGAGGGTGAATCTCCTGAATGGGGGCAAAGAAAGCAATAAAAACTGACAAGCATAATTTCTCTTCACTCTATCCAAAAAGGAAAAAAAAAATTCCCTTTAGTTATACATTAAATCTGAAGCCCCATACACACTATCAGATTTTCTGCTTTTTTTTTGTCTTCAGATTTACCAAAACCATGTAGTGCAAGGGCCTGTCTGATTGCATACAAATTGAAACTCCTAAGGTTTGACCTCATATTATATGGTTTTGGAAAATCTGAAGGAAAAAATCAGCAGAAAATCTGATAGTGTGTATGGGACTTAAGGGGTTTAGTTAAATTGTTATTCATTATTTAAGCATTCCTCTAGAATGTTATTTATGGTATTAAGGATTGAACATGCAGTACAGACACAGATTTAGCCATTGTGATATATAACTAGTCTAACTTTTGATATCAAATTTCTATTTAGTTTTGGTCATAGTCTTTTGTCTAAAATGCCATTTTAATTTTAGTCGCATTTTAGTCATATGAATTGTTTTTGTTTTAGTCGTATTTTAGTTGACTAAAATAGTGTTAATTTTGTCGTCGAAAATATTTTAGTTGACAAAATTAACACTGGATAGATGACCGTTTATGCACATGCATGGTGCCACTGCTCTGATCTTTGATGCCCTTTCTGCTTTCCTATGCAGTGATAACATTTTTTTTTTTTTTGCTAAATGTGCATCAAATCTACCATTTACAAATAAAGGTAGCATTATAAGATATGAATGCAAATGTAAAACCCTCTTTTTACCTATAAATATTCCCTAATTATTTTAGCTTCTTGCCCCTGCCCTCCCTACTCAAAATGTAAGTTTTAGTACTCTTATGCCGCGTACACATCGTAATTTTGGTCGGAAAAAGCTCTAATGGTTTTTTCGATGGAATTCCGACGGGATTTCGCTCAAGCTGTCTTGCATACACACGGTCACACCAAATTCCGACCGTCAAGAACACTGTGACGTACAGCACGTACGACGGGACTAGAAAAAGGAAGTTCAATACCCAGTGCGCTACCCTTTGGGCTCCTTCTGCTAATCTCATGTTTATCTTGTGTTAGTAGAAGTTTGGTGAGAGACAATTCGCGCTTTTTCAGATCATTTTACTGCTGTTCAGTTTGTGCTTGTGGGTTTGTATCTGGTTTTTAGTGCGTGTAGTCAGTTCATATCTGTTTTTCAGTGCGCTCTTGTCCGCTCATTACTTATTTTCAGCTCGCTCTTCACAGGCCTTGCTGTTCTTCAGCGCGTTCTGCTTAGTTCGTTCTGACCAGCCGACCGTTTTGAAGCCATGTTGCGGGTACGTGCTAGTCGTAGAGTAAGTGCTGTGTGGGGGCTTGATGTTGGGATTCTAGCTTTGACCCAAGCCCAGTCCATGAACAGGGCGAGAAGGAGTTCATGGACCAAGAATTGGTTGCTCCAGTGTGACCAATTCTCTCATATGCCTTTGTTGCGGGAGATCCAGGAGAATAACCCTGATGATTTCAGGAATTATCTCCGGATGACGGACCCCATTTTTCACTATTTGTTGGCTTTGCTGTCCCCTTATATCAGCAGGCAGGACAATTGCATGCGGCAAGCCATCACTCCCGAACAAAGGCTAGTCGCCACGTTGCGGTGTTTAGTGACTGGGAGAAGCCTGCAGGACCTCAAGTTCTCGACAGGCATCTCCCCCCAGGCTCTGGGGATCATTATCCCAGAGACCTGTTCTGCCATCATTCAGGTCCTGCAGAAGGACTTTATTAAGGTAAGATTTCTCCTTTAACATCACATTCTATGTATTTAATATTTGCTAATGTATTGTATTTCTTTCATCATTCCCTAATTACCTTGATTGTAATATGCTGTGAATGTCCCCTTTGTCCTCATGCATGCTGGAATTTTTTAAATTTTGTTTTTTGTCCTTCATGCATGCTATCCTGGGCCCATATCCACCTAGCCTAGTCACTTAACTTGTATTTTGTCAGCTCCATTGTATTGCTTTACCCTAAACACCCCCTAAAATGTGTCCAAATGTTATTTGTGTCCTTTAAATGCAGGCATAGTGCCAGAGGCTTTTTTTTGGGGCCCAAAATCATTTGGAACGCTCCCTCCCCCACAATCGCTAAATCAACCCATACAAATCTGCTGACTTTGCCAAACCCATACACACTATACCTACCTCTTTTGTGTTCATATTTATGGATGAATTCACCAAAGCATGTAGTGAAATGGCCTGCCTGAATACTTTCAAATGGTACTGTTTAAAGTTTTGTTCTCCTATTATTATCTTGATAGGTAATTTCAGAATGTAAAAATGTGCTTCCATTTGTACAGTGTGTATTTATATATTTGTATTTCTTACCTGTCCAGTGGGCTGCCAATAGTGTAAGTAAGGAGGGGCATGGCAAAGTAAAACATGAATGCATTCAGCTCTCAATGAAGTTGAGAGGAATACCTGTCCAAAAACATCCCCCCCCCCCTAAAATTTTTACAAGGGGCCATCAGAGGGGGTGAGGAATATGATAAGTGGACCTTATATTTTTGCCTTTAAATACTCCTTAAAATAAATGTTATACTGATGTTGGCCAAGAATGTTTGTGTCTAATCTGCTTGCAATGTTTATGTGCAAAATTACTAATTTTTTTTTCTTGTTTGACTCCACAGTTTCCTTCAACGCTACAGAAATGGCAGACTGTGGCTTCCCAATTTGCCTAGCGGTGGGACTTTCCTAACTGCAGAGGGGCAATCGATGGGAAGCACATCCATATCATCCCACCACCCCATTTGGGGTCATACTGTTATAATTACAAGGGGTTTAATAGTATTGTGTTGATGGTGGTGGTGTCAGCGACATATGAGTTTCTGTATGTGAACGTGAGGAGGAATGGCCGGATGTCGGATGGTGGAGTATTTGCCCGGACCGAGTTCTATCGATGTCTCGAGAGTGGTGGCTTGGGATTGCCACCTCCGGAGGAGAACGTGGAAGGACTGCCATTTGTCTTCGTCGCAGATGAGGCATTTGGTCTGGGTGACCACATGATGAGGCCATTCCCCCAGAGGACCCTCACCCGGGAGAAGAGGGTTTTTAATTACCGGCTGGCCAGAGCCAGAAGAGTCGTAGAGAATGCCTTTGGGATACTGGCTAGCCAGTTCCGCCTATTTCAAACAGCCATAAATATGGCGGAGTACAAACTAAATCACATAATTTTATGTTGCTGCATCCTGCATAACTTTTTGAAATGCAATAATCCTAATTATGTTGCCTCAGTTGGGCCTGAGGCCGGACTTCAAAAAGCAATGATGGCCCTGGAAGCTGTCTGTCCTGGCTTGCCCCCCCAAAGCACCCATGAAGTGCGAGAAAAATATGTAGAATATTTTACGGGTAGGGGAGCCATTGCTATGCCAGCACATTTTGAATAAATTTCTCTTTTATCAGATAAAATCTTGATTTTCATTTACTGCTTTAGTACCAAGCGTTTTTTCCATTTTTAAATAACACCCATTGTCACTGTAAACACCAACTTAAAACAAAAACTGGTATTGATCATTGAAAGAAGAAGCCACACTTTGTTGAGTATAAAACCTTTTACTCCGTGCACATTCACATTCACAAATTGTGAGTCAAAAAGGGGATTTCCTTTCTGATCCCATACCTATTGTCAACATGTGCTATCTCCCATCATGGGGGATCACTGGACGTGTTTTGGGGGTGCAACCACATCCTCTCACCTACTAGAGTCCGGAGGAAGGGGTTGCACCCACAAAACGCGTACATTGAAATCCCCTGATGGCAGATAGCACATGTAGACACACTGTGTGCATCTTGCAAATTTGGCTTTTAAACTGTATTAAAACTTTACAGAAATTTTTTTGAAAAAAAAAAAATCCAGGAATCTTTTTAGGATTTAGATTCTCCCTAGTACATCAATCAGGATTTCCAGTCTTTGTTCAATCTCCTTGGTTTTTTCCTTGATAAGGTCCAAATCACGACCACAAAACATGATTTTCTGGATAAGCAGTTGTGCACTGTCACTGGTGAAAAGACTCGATTTTGGTACCACAACCTCAACATCACCTAAAATAAAAATACACACCATGTATTAAAAATATGCAGGCATACATCTATTACCTGAATCTGTGGTGTTTGACACTGACCTGTTGTGGTGCCAAATTCGAGCACTTCTTCCACCTCTCCTTCCTCCACATCCTGAGGTACCACAATACTCTGCTCCCCTTCTTCCTGAGGTGTGGTGTTGCTGGTGTCCTCCGACGGAGCGAGTCTTTTCTCCCCTATGAGAATGAAACAAAAGGTATACTTAGCACACAGATATTTGTGGACAGAAATATGAATGTGAAACATTGCCTGGAAGTGGTGTACAATTGTCTGTTTGGGCAGAGTTCCATGCTGAAGACATGATTAATTCCCTTAACCAAGCTGGAATACTTACCTTTTTTGGACAAGTTTCACACATGGAGACACCCAAGTATCCACTGGAGCACCTGTGTGGGTCACCCTAAAAAATTTGCTCTGGTGCACATTACACTAGTGCTCCAGAGTCCAGATGTGTAAACAGCTGCGGAGTGTCCTCTCCTTACATTCCACTGAATCAAGTTTGCAATTAATTCTTTTTTCAAGGACATCTAGACAACAATGTCCTAAACTTCTTTTTATACAAATTATCATGACCAAATGTAGTTAACCCTGTATCTGGCAAAAACATCATATTTAGTTGGCAAACGAACAATGTTTACTACTACTATTACTGTGCCTGCGAGCATGAAAGTAGCCATTTTAAACTGTACAACAGTAAAGAAAAGCACATGGCGCAGCAAGCAAGTAATAATCATAATAGGAACACATGACAAGTACTTACTTTTTAAAAGCGCTTTCTTGATCCTTCTGTACTGATCCTGCTCCATTAATTTGAGCTCCGATCAGCATTTCCTCAATTGCTCCTTGGATCATCGTACTCCAAAATTCCTGTGCAGACTCTTCACAACTTTATTCATTATCTTGGCCTTTCTCACATTTGGGTTTAGGTACGGTCCATACTTCCCATCATAGTCGGCCCTCTTAAATATGTCCACCATCTCCACCATCTCTTCAAAGGACATATTTGAGGCCTTAAATCTCCTCCTCCGGGATCGGGATGTTTCTGGCTCTGTGCTTTCCTCCTCGTTACTGCTATTAAGCACCTGCTGTGTCTACGCCATGTTCCTCTCCCACTGCGATGAAAGAGACTGGGCAGGGAATATTCTAGAAAGAACGTCAGGGGCGGGCGATGCGGGTGGAGTTTCACGCATGCGCAGTGTACATAAAGCATAACACGCGTGCATCGTACGTACGATCTGTGAGCGGAGGAAGGTGTAGCGGAAGCGCCGTTCGTTATAACAAAGGCACAATTTTAAGTTGGGGCATCAGTGGCCTAATACTGCTTATAGATTGAGGCCTATATTGGGTCAAAGTTAGGAGAGTTTAGCCTGACATTAGGGTTTGTCTTGTGTTGTGTCTTGCAGAGAAAATGGATCTATTCAATGACGAGGACTTTATGCTCATATTCATATGTACAGGGAGCTGCCCTGTCTGTGGCAGGTAAACTACCCCTTTTATAACAATAAACCAAAGAGGAAGGCAGCGCTGGATCAAATGGTGGAATTTGTGAAGCCAGTGATCCCCACGGCAGACATCCCCTATTTGAAGTCCCTAATTGGTGGCATGAGGAGCGCCTTTAATAGGGATCTCAAGAAGGTCCAGGATTCCCTGAGATCAGGTGCTGCAGCAGATGACATTTATGTACCCAGGCTGTGGTACTATCACAGATTGCATTTTCTGGCAGGCCAGAATGAACCCAGGCCAACACTCATCAATCTTCCTTCTACTTACTTCCCCCCCCCAGCTGAGGCTTCTGACGTCCAACCTGGGCCTTCCAGGCAGCAACATGTGGAGGTGCCCAGCTTGAGCCAGGTATAGCATTCTTCAAAATATTTCTGGTTGTCAAATTTCTGATTTCACAAAGTGTTTTATATATCAATAGACAGTAGTGGCCACAAATGATTGAGACAAGAATGAAAAATGCTGGGGTCAGAATGATAGTCTTTTCTATTTATTAACATTAACTTTACAACAGTCATGAGATGAAAATTGTGTGTGATTGATGAACCAAAAACTAAAATGATGTCCCTTTTTCATACACAGGAAAGCCTCGGCCAGGCTGTAGAAAGTGGCAGCCAGGAGGTGGCCGGGCCCAGTAGCCTGCCAGAATCGCAGGTCCCTCCCCTCCGCCCTCCGCCAAAAAGTGGCAGGATAAGGAGTAACGTGAAGGAGGCAGTAATTGGCCTATTTCTGAAGGCTGCTGCAGCCCTCAGAACCCCCCACAGTGTTCAAGAGGACTTTGCGTACATTACAGCCTGCAAAATGCTGGAAATGGAGGAAGGCCAACGCCTCTTATGTGAGGAAGTAATGTTACAAGCCCTAAATAAGGGGTTGAGGGGCCAACTCAGAAGTCAAAGCCACATTTGTGAGTTGAACCATGGTCCTCCTCCTCCTCCACCTTCTGCCACACCTCCAACACCACAACCACAGCCTGGAAGGAAGCGTCTAAGGAAGACCAGAGAGTGATGGCCTGCGTGCAGTCTTGTCTGACAAAAGATGCAGGCTGTGGTATGACCACAGCCTGGGGACAGATATGTCATCTGCTGCTGTTCCTGATTTCTTGTAGTCCTGGACCGGATTGTGCTCACTATTATAAGGACTCCTTAGGCCACCAATTTTGACTGTAAAATTATTGATGTCTGCCCTGGGGTACAAAGGTTTGGGTTTCCTATTGAGTATTAAGTTGATAGTTGGTTTGATGGGTCAATAACGAAGTGAGGGAAGTGGAAGGAATAGACCAGAGTATAACCAGATAAGGTCTGCTCCTGGGTGCATAATAAATAAAAATAAAGTGAAAGTGTGTTTTTACACATGAAGTGTATGGCCAAATTATTGCTTTTAAGAAGAATTTTATAAACAAGTTCAATTTAGGGATACTGAAAAATCACTAGAAAAAGCAAAAATCCCTCTCCACATCCCCAAACAAATCTCCCCCCCTCCACTCCCCAGTAAGATCATAGTACTTACTTATCCCCAAGCAGGCACCTGCTGTGCTGTGTAAGAACAGATAAGCTGCTGTTCTCGCCCACTAACTGCAGGAGACCGCATCTAAGTCAGATCCCTGACCCCTGGGAATATTGATATTTATGCTCTCTGTGTCAGTTCACTGGTTGGTGCTTCCCAATGCCTATCCCAAGTCTTCTAATGTGTTGCAAATTGTGTGCATGCAGTTGATTTATACAGAATTTGCACAATGAAAGTGCACCAATGAAAGCACACATTCATTATTTTTGTGAGCATGGGGCAACAACCAAATATAAACAGACGATATCCTATGCTTTTTGAATGTAAATCATTGATTTTAAACAGAAAATACCACATTTGGCCACTTGGTGGAATAATGTGCCCCCCCCCCCACCTTTCCTCCCAGGTATCACTGATCACCGTTGGTCTGGTTTGTACACCATGCACAGATACTGAGTACATTTTCAAACAAAAAGTAAGAAATCTTATGGAAAATGTGGCTGTGACAGAGAAGCATCCTCTCTTCTTTTATTATATAGTTTTAGACAGTGGGTAATAAGTTCATTAAAAAAAATGAATTACTTAAATATTTTAACCACTTTAAGACCAGCCTCGTTTTGGATTTTAGGTGTTTACAAGTTTAAAACAGGTTTTTTCCCATTTACGTCTTTCAGGACAGCACCATAGAGAGACCTTGGCTCCTCCCCTTCTGAGGAAACACCGCCTTCAACTTTTAGATTTAAACCTCACCGCTCCCCCCGGCCCCTCAGTTCTGGTGTTTCCTCCGGTGGGGAGACATCGCAAGGAACCAGGGCTAAACAGCCAGGAAGGCTGGGGCTAATTGCAGGCTGAGCAGAGGGGGGTGGATCAGTCTCTCTCTCACTGTCTCTCCTGCTCATTTCTTAAAAAGCACTGCAGTCTAAGGGGCTAGTGTGGCTGGGTACCTTTAGAAGACTGCACATCATGCTCCTCCAGCTTCTCTTAGTGAAGCTGTAAGCTGGAGGGGTCCGTTTTTCTTTTTGCCTAGCAGTGGCATAGGCGGAGGCACAGGAGACCGCCCTGCACTAGCAGCCAGCGTGGGAGCTCTGAGCGCTGGGTCGGAGGGCGGGTGACGCCATTTCCGGCGGAGGTCAGTGCTTCCGTCTGACCCGTGACTTCCGGTTCCGGTCGCGGCGATGAAAACGGACCGCGCGTTCGGCTGGTGCTGCCTCTGACCTGCTGTGGGGACAGCACACAGGGGCTTGGAACACCACTGCACTCTAAGGAGATGTCGGAAGCACAGGCTTCAAGAACCGCTCCAGGAGAATCCTGCACCAGCCACTCCAAGGTAAGAGGAACCCTGGGGTGGTGTTTCCTTACTGCTTCCTGTAAGCTCCACAGGTGTACAACTCCCCTTGGTGGTGGGGGGGGAAAGGGTTGTGACTGGGTCCCTGGTGGTGGTCGGTCCTGGGAAGCACACCCCTGGTGGCCCTCCGTGGTAGTGCTGGTGGATAAGTTTGCTGATTGCTCCCTCCTTTTTAATTTATTTTACAGGGCAAAGCTACAGAGAAAAGCAAGTCGCCCCACAATACCAAGAAAAAATGCCCCTCATGCAGAATCACAATGGGGGAATCTTGGTCTAAGCCCCTCTGCAGGGAATGTATAGAGGGGTTAGTTAGGGAGCAGTCTGGAGAACAGTCTTCAGATTTAGCAGCTTCCGTTAAGGAGCTTTCTAAAACTGGGCAAACTTTTAAGACGCTTTTTTTCCAGTCTTCAGTTGCCACAGCCTCAGGTTATTTCCACCAGCACAGCAGAGTGTTCCTCAGTCCTTAATGGATGCTCCCTCGGGAAGTGGAGAGAATCCAGGAGGTGCCAGACTCGAGGTTGAGGAGGAGCCTGATAGCGGGTCTTCAGATCCCCAGGGGGAATCGGAGGGAGAGGAGGTGGAAGGGGAATCCACAAGATCCTCTCGCTACAAGCTTTCCCTGGAAGAGGTGGAGGAGCTCCTAGGAGCCATTCATACCACCCTAGGAATCCAGGAGGAAAGGAAGAAGCTATCACTCCATGACCAGATGTATAGGGGACTAGGGGAACATAAAAGGAGGGTGTTCCCGGTCCATGAGGTCTTGGTCGACGCCATCAAAAAAGAGTGGCAAGACCCCGAAAGGAAACCTTTTCTTTCAAGAGCACTTAAGCATAGGTTTCCCTTTGCAGAAGAGGAGGCGCTGGTATGGAACAAATCCCCTAAACTAGACGCAGCCTTTTCGCAGGTCTCCAGACACACTGACTTGGCCTTTGAGGACATGGGGGCACTCCCAGATCCCATGGACAAAAGGATAGATTCCCTCTTGAAAAAATCATGGGACTCTTCCTTAGGGAACCTCAAACCAGCCATGGCGTCCACAGTGGTGGCACGAAACATGGAGTACTGGCTGACGCAAATTAAAGCACACATAGAGGCAGGAACGCCTAAGGAAACAATCCTGTCGTCTTTTCCCATGCTCCTTAAAGGAATAGCTTATCTGGCAGATGCTTCGGCTGAATCGGTGCGTATGTCTGCAAGATCAGCCGCATTGTCCAATTCAGCAAGAAGAGCCTTATGGCTTAAGACGTGGCAGGGGGATACCGCATCCAAGGTTAAACTTTGCGCCATTCCTCTCACGGGGGACTTGCTTTTTGGACCAGGTCTGGAAGCCGTGTTAGATCGAACGGCCGACAGGAAAAAGGCATTCCCTTTTAAAAGGAAAACAGCAGAGACTAAAAGAAAGTCTCGGCCCTGGAAGAAATTGGACCCCCCAAAATCTGATCAACAGAAAAAGGGGTGGGGACAAAAAGGAAAAGGGCGTGGGGGGGCTATTTTTCGCCCTCCTGAACAGCCCAAAAAGACAAAGTGACAGAATAACGGTGGGAGGAAGATTGGGGGCCTTCCTTCCACAGTGGGAGAGGATCACCTCCAACCATCTTATTCTGGAAGTCATAAGGAGAGGGTACAGGTTAGAGTTTGCAGAACCTCCACCATGCAGACTCCTGGTAACCACGCTACCGAAATGCGCAGAGAGGTTAGCGGCTCTCCTTTCCTCCCTCCAGGAGTTGGAGGAACAGGAGGTGGTAGTTCGAGTCCCAGAAGGAGAAACAGGCAGAAGCTTTTACTCCCACATTTTTGTGGTGCGCAAACCCTCGGGGAAGTTCAGGCTCATCCTGAACCTGAAGCCTCTGAACGTCTCGCTCACCTACAGGAGGTTCCGAATGGACTCGATCTATTCGGTAAAAACGCTCCTTCCTCCGAACTGCTTCATGGCATCGGTAGACTTGAGGGATGCCTACCTGCACATTCCCATTGCAGAACGGTGTCAGAAGTTCCTCAGGCTGGCGGTAAATACCAGAGAAGGGACGTCTCATTGGCAGTTCAAGGCCCTTCCCTTCGGGCTATCCTCTTCCCCCCGCATCTTCACCAAAGTCATGGTAGAAGTCTTAGCTTTCCTTCGGATCAAGGGCATCTCAGTGATCGCATATTTAGACGATCTACTACTTTTTGCCTCTTCTCCGGAACAACTGTCGCGGGACCTGCAGGTTACAAGGAACATTCTAGAGGGTCTAGGTTGGCTCTTGAACCTGGAAAAGTCCAATTTGACTCCATCGCAAGAGGTAATCTTTCTAGGTTACCTGTTGGATTCAACAAAACAGAAAGTCTTCCTACCAATGGAGAAAATCCAGAGGGTAGACAAGGCAATGTTGTTACTCCAGGGCAGCCAACAAATATCAGTAAGAAAGGCTATGTCAGCCTTGGGGTTACTGACGGCAGCACTCCCAGCAGTTCAATGGGCGGGGTTTCATTTTCGCCCGTTACAACTCTTCATCCTGAGTATATGGGACCACAGTCAGGGGTCTTTGGACTCCCTGATAACTATACCAGGCCAGGTCAAGAGATCCCTATGGTGGTGGCAACCCTCATTCTTATTGCGCCACATTGGCCCAGGAGGCCTTGGTTCTCCATCCTAAGAAGTCTGGCAACAGAACCCCCTTGGCTTTTGCCAGTTCAGGAGAATCTTCTTTCCCAGGGACCAATCTGTTGTCCCCAGGTGGGGAGATGGAATCTCGCGGCTTGGCTACTGAGGAGGAATTGCTGAAGAGCAGGGGTTTCTCAGATAGCTTAGTGAAGACCCTCCTAAATTGTGGGAAAAAAGAAACGCAGGTTATCTACCAAAAAAACGTGGAAGCGTTTTAATAGCTGGTGCACAGGAGCTTCCTTTGATGTTCACAGCTCTATAGCGGTCTTAGAGTTACTGCAAGCAGGGGCGGACAAGGGGTTAGCCCTTGGCACCCTGAAAGGACAGGTTTCCGCTTTGAGTGTGTTTCTGGAGAAACAACTAGCTTCCGATCCTTGGATCGTTAGATTTTTTAAAGCATTGAGTAGGCAGAGACCTTTGAGGGTCCCCCCCTTCCCAATGTGGGATCTTTCTTTGGTATTACAAGCGCTTACAGGGGAACCTTTTGAGCCGTTGGAGACGTGTACGCTAAAATGGATTAGCCTCAAAACGGTGTTTTTGGTGGCAATCACTACGGCAAGAAGAGTGAGTGAACTCGAGGCCCTCTCCATTAGGGCACCCTTTTTTCAGATATTTCCGGACCGGGTCATTTTTAAAACCGATCCGGCCTTTTTGCCAAAGGTGGCCTCGGTTTTTCATAGAGGCCAGGAAATTGTTTTGCCCACCTTCTGTTTTGAATCCTGTGAAGGAACAGGAACATAAGTTTCATAAACTAGATGTAAGAAGGTGTGTCGTGCAGTACTTGGAGGATACAAAACTATTTAGAAAATCTGATTCCTTTTTTGTGTTATTTTCAGGAACCAGGAAGGGAGGCAGAGCCTCTAGGCGCACTATAGCCAGGTGGTTAAGGTTAGCCATCAGCCAGGCTTATATAGTTAGCGGGTTGGAAGCCCCTAAGGGTATCAGGGCACATTCCACCAGGGCAGTGACGACCTCTCAGGCCGAGTGGGCTGGTGCGTCTCCGGAGCAGATCTGTAGAGCGGCAACGTGGTCCAGATTCGACACGTTCGTGAGACACTACAGACTGGACCTTCTGTCAGCAAAAGACCAGGCTTTTGGGCGTAAGGTTCTGCAGGCAGTAGTCCCACCCTAAGGTAAGGTGCTCGCTTATCCTCTCTATGGTGCTGTCCTGAAAGACGTAAATGGGAAAATCGGAGTTACTTACCGGTAACGTCCTTTTCCAGGAGTCTTTCAGGACAGCACAGTTACCCACCCTATTTCAGGGACATTCGTGAAGAGTTCATCGCAGAAGAACGTCAGGTAAGATCAGAGTTATTATGACGTGTTCTTGTGTCTCCCCAGCCAACCGAAGGTCCTCTTGAAGAACTGAGGGGCCGGGGGGAGCGGTGAGGTTTAAATCTAAAAGTTGAAGGCGGTGTTTCCTCAGAAGGGGAGGAGCCAAGGTCTCTCTATGGTGCTGTCCTGAAAGACTCCTGGAAAAGGACGTTACCGGTAAGTAACTCCGATTTTTGCTAGAAAATTACTTAGAACCCCCAAACATTATATATTGTTTTTTTTCTAACATCCTAGAGAATACAATAGCGGTCATTGCAATACTTTTTTTTGCACCGTATTTGCGCAGCGGTCTTCTAAGCGCACTTTTTTTGGAAAAAATTCACTTTTTTGAAAAAAAAAATAAGACAACAGTAAAGTTAGCCCAATTTTTTTTTATATTGTGAAATATAATGTTACGCCAAGTAAATTGATACCCAACATGTCACGCTTCAAAATTGCGCCCGCTCGTGGAATAGCGTCAAACTTTTACCCTTAAAAATCTCCATAGGCGACGTTTAAAAAATTCTACAGATTGCATGTTTTGCGTTACAGAGGAGGTCTAGGGCTAGAATTATTGCTCTCACTCTACCGGTCGCGGCGATACCTCACATGTGTGGTTTGACTACCGTGTTCATATGCGGGCGCTACTCACGTATGCGTTCGCTTCTGCGTGCGAGCTCGTCGGGACAGGGCGCTTTAAAATTTTTTTTTTTTTTTTTTTATTATTTATTTTATTTTATTTTATTCATTTTTTCACTGTTTTAAAAAAAAAAAAAATTTGGATCACTTTTATTCCTATTACAAGGAATGTAAACATCCCTTGTAATAGAAAAAAGCATGACAGGTCCTCTTAAATATGAGATCTGGGGTCAAAAAGTCCTCAGATCTCATATTTAGACTAAAATGCAAAAAAAAAAAAAAAAAAAAAAAAAAAGTCGTTTAAAAAAATGACATTTAAAAAATTTGTGCCTTTAAGAGAGTGGGCGGAGCCATCGTTATGACGCCGCTCCGGCCGTCACATGGTATGGAGACGGGTGGGCGCCATCTTGGCCTCACTCGTCTCTATACCGAAGCACTGACAGGACCCGATCTCCTCCGCCGTTACCGACGGCTCCGGTAAGCGGCGGAGGGTGCGGGAGAGCGGCGGGAGGGGGGGTGGCACCTCTCCCGCCGCCGATAACGGTGATCTCGCGGCGAACCCGCCGCTGAGACCACCATTATCTTGTAGAGAATCGCTCACTGTAAAGATGGATATCTCGGTTGTGGCAGCAGCTGCTGCCGTTACCGAGATATCCATCTTCAAAAAAATGACGTATATATACAGTGAGCGGTCCGGAAGTGGTTAATATGTTTCAAATATTTTAGATATTTTATAATAACTGTTTGTGTTCTAATGAAGGGATTTCCCTTCACTTCCTGTCCTGTAGATGCAACGAGAAGAGAGAGGAATCTATATAAAGGTAGGAGAATTGATGTTTTAGGACTTCTTAAGAATACATGCTTTGAGCTGTGTTTTTTTTGTTTGGTTTTTAAGCACACCACCACAACGTATGGTGTGAACAGAAAAAGCACATAGAAAACAATCATTTCCAGAGTCACCAGAGCAAATGTCCCGAATGGAATATTTACTCTCACCTCTTGTTCTGGAAACAATGCCAACATTTTGTGTTTCTGATCGTTTGCTGTTGATGACAATGGTCACTAGGACATTTAGAGCGGGTGAATCTAGCAGGGGCACAAGCAGTGAAAACAAACATTTACAGGGGTTCTAATCTAGTCTTACTCTATCCAAAACTGAAAAAGCGATTTTGGCTTTGTCTGTAGTTTAAGCATGAAGCCACTAGTAAAAATAGAAAAAAACTGCGCTCTGGAAAATAAAGGGTTAAAAGCTGCGGTTATAAGTGTGGCACACCAAAGACAAAGTAATAAACAAAAACCGCGCTAGTTTGATGTAAATATGAAAATTATGTGATCTTAAGTATAGTCCGTGTAGTCCCATATGAATGTTCACAACAAACGAAAGAAGTATAACTTTAAAAATATGAGGATAACATAAAAAAGTTCATCCAAGATGATGAAGTAATGAAAACACCACTGGAGCTGGAAAATCACCAAAATAATGTGCTTACCAGAAGTAAGCCAAATAGGGGCAGGTGGCTTAAACCCAGCCTGGGCCTTTAGATAGATGATCCAGAAATATCAGGATAATCGCATGGGACGAGTGCGATTATCCTGATATTTCTGGATCATCTATCTAAAGGCCCAGGCTGGGTTTAAGCCACCTGCCCCTATTTGGCTTACTTCTGGTAAGCACATTATTTTGGTGATTTTCCAGCTCCAGTGGTGTTTTCATTACTTTATCATCTCGGATGAACTTTTTATGTTATCCTCATATTTTTGAAGTTACACTTCTTTCGTTTGTTGTGAACATTCATATGGGACTACACGGACTATACTTAAGATCACATAATTTTTCATATTTACATCAAACTAGCGCGGTTTTTGTTTATTACTATGAAGCCACTAGTGCTTCTGAAGAAGAACCAGTAGTGCTAGTAAGGGAGAGTTTTTCCCCTCAAATAAAGTGCTGGTGATACAGTAGGAAATAAGGTGACATGTACCCAACAGAGGCAATCTGAAATAATATAGAAATTCTAAATCTTTCCTATTATATCTAAAACAAAAATCTTTCCTTTGAGATCTTGAACAGATTATGTATAGCATAAATGCATTTTAGTTAAAGTTGGAAGAACAGACTCCAGCATCTGATACAGAAATAAAAAAGTAAAAGAACGAGTAGATGCAAGTAAAACCTTGGAACACATTTCAATAACTAACTAGGAATCTGAGCCACAGGTAGCCTTCTCTTTTTACATATTTACAAGTATATTACAGTCCGTGCATTGAGAGATAACACAGGTGTCATTTACGCGACATCACAGAAATTCTGTTCCAGACTCTACCAGTGGAGACTCTATATTGATCTGACTGAATTAGGAGCTGCTAGCATTAGCGCAATGTCATTAGAGAAGGATTTATATTGATCGACAGTGGATTTTCTTGTCATATTTGGAACAAAAATAATACATTTTTAACTCAGCAAGTTCCCAGTGGAAAATGTCAGAGCTGTTTAGTAGAGTTTCTAATGGGAGCTGATAGAAACATTCTGGCCTACCTTGTAAGTTCAAGAATATGAAAAAAAAATCTATTTACTTTGATGTTTACAAGCTCTATATTGTTAATGCTTTTCGCAAATTTCTTTTTGTTCTGGTGCCAAGGTTGGTAGTAAGAACTGTAAATGCTTTAAGGCCATGTTTTATTCAAGGGTGGGTGAAACTCTTCAAATTTCAATAAACCATCTCATGAATCCAATCATCAAGCTGCAAAGGTCAACAAATTGCCACCTTCATATACTGAATATATATATATATATATATATATATATATATAAACATATATATATATATATATATATACTCTATATATATATATATATATATATATATATATATATATATATATATATATATATATATATATATATACTATGGGAGACAAGCTTAACTGTTTACAGAGGTAAACCATGAGACGGGGACATCCAAGAGCAGAGTAAGCAGGTTTGTCCTGCACTTTTATTCAGCAAGGCAGCAAACAAACACTGTTTCAATAAAGGAGGACTTTATACAGCAAGTCCATATTATAAAACATCACATCTACTCATCTGAGCAACAATCTAAACTGAGGTCAGTTCCTAGCAGGGGCCTCAGAATGGGTTCCCCAACACAAACAGGCATCACTTTTACTTTTTTATTTGTGTTCTGTCAGCACATAGCCTTTTCATCCAGCAGCAGGCTCCCACAGCACAGAGAGCTAGAGAGATAGAGAGAGACCTAAGCATCAGTAAGCTCACATATATAAAAGCCTGCGTTTAGCTAAGAATAATAAAGAGGTCTGGCTATCAGGTAAGAGGAGGACTTAGAAAAGGTCTACAAAGCCTCCAGCTCCAGAACCCAGAACAGAACGCATTAAGATTCTGATAAATAGCCTGTGTTGGGGCGGAGTCCTTCTCTTGGGACCATGGCCTTCATCTGGTAGCAGTGACCTGCACAGTCGGGAGAGCGCGGCCGTGCTGCAGGCTAGGCAGTAAGGAGGAGCCTCCAGGATCAAGTGTGGGTCCATCCATTGTCGGCAGTATCCGGTTGTCGGCAGTTGGGAGGTCATCCTCATCACTTGCATCACAGATCCAGTTGAACTGCGGCACTGGGATCAAGTGCTGTCCTTGATCCCAGTGACGCAGTTCATCTGCAGGGGCCTGTTGCAGGATCCTCATATCATCCCTCCTGAGTTTGGTATCGCCTGGATTGTTGATCAGGATTTCTACATCAAAGGACTACTGTATTACCCCCCCACCACCACGGACAGAAGCAGTGGGTGTCTAACCGGCCCCATATCACCAAGAAACTCTCTTTTATTAAGGGACCAAGCTCATAGACTCTAGATACAACTTGTTAAGCTGTGTTAAGTGCTTGTGTTGAAGGGGGCTGTCGTGTCAGGAAGTTAAAGGGAGTAGTCTGACTCCAGACTGGTCATTCTCCTACCCTTTTCTGGCCTGCAGCCATAGACCTTGCTTGGTTAAACTTGCTGATTTATTGCTTCCCAGAGGACTTCAGTTGGCCATTCATTTGCTTATTCATATAAAGAGTATAACAACAACCTTATTTCTCTTATCTGATCCATTTTCTGTTGATTCTATGTACTGCAAAACCTTAAGTAAAACTCATCTGGTTTACTGTGAACTATTCTGTGTCTGCATCCATATTCCTTTGCTGAAATGTCTGAACCCAGCCCAGGGTGTTTGTTAGGTCAGGGCAACCATTGGGGTATAATATCTTTACGTGACCCTCACAGGGGTAGCACTACATGTGGGGACTTATCCTGGATACCCCTTATGGGTTGCCCAAGCAAGTCAGGTGACGAGTCAAGAGCCAAAGAGAGGATGGACTCAGCTGAAGCCACTGCCTGGGG
The DNA here is from genome assembly GCA_037952925.1 of Lithobates clamitans. Lineage (NCBI taxonomy): Eukaryota > Metazoa > Chordata > Amphibia > Anura > Ranidae > Lithobates > Lithobates clamitans. The sequence goes on along the minus strand of JBBGZY010000399.1, from coordinate 10,366,053 downwards.
CCAGGAGCAAGGCAGTCGATTATATATACCAGACAACTTTCAGAAGGATGTTGTGAGCTTGGCTGAAAGGCTGGAGGCCCAAGTGATACTGTTACTGTCAGAGGAGACTTGGATAAAGATCACTCACAGTTCGGGTCAGCAAGCTGCTCATTAGGGGATGCTGAAGTCCCAGCTTCCGGGATGCCTCCTGTCTTTTTCTATGCTGACATGAACAAGCTAGTCAAGAGACTCTTAAAGAATAGCACTATTTCAGCCAATCAAGGGTACAGGAAGCTTCAGTTCTTCACAGGGGGCATCCCCATCCCTGGAGGGGAGGAAGGGTTTGAAAGCTTGATGGATCAAACCATACAAGCAGTGGAAAAGTTGATTATCCCTGAAGTGGTGAAGAGACAGAGAATATGTTAGAGTCTCCAAAGTCCCGTGACAGATGTGCCGTTTATGGTAGAGCAGAGAAACTTCCTGATTTAATGTACATGTTTGAGCACACTCACGAACACAAGGGAGAAAAACTGTCTGAATATGTCATCATGGTGGATCAGATCTAACACCAGATCATTCTGAAGAAGGGGATAGCTGACAACGTTCGGTTGGAATGAATCCTGCAGGGTGATAGGCCCAACCACCCAATTGTGTTCAGACTGTTACTTAAAGGAACGCAAGTGGTCCCTACTTATCCCGAATTGGTGACAGATGTGAGAGAAGAGGAGGCCCTGCTAGATGAAAAGAATCAGGGAGCCAAAGAGCTGTCAAAGCTTAATCTCAAGGCGGAAAAGAGTGTTCTTGAGGAGGATAGCGATGAGGAGACTGAGGGGATGAATATTCAAACACTCCCACTATTAAGTCCATCAGCGAGACAGCCCTGGCAAAGTTACTAACTCAAGGTGTTCAGTTTCAAGACAAGATGCAGCAGACCCTACTGTGAGCAATGGAGGCTCGGGCAAAAATGCAAATGACTATACTAACCCAAGTCGTTCAGGTTCAGGACAAAATGCCACAGACCCTACTGCGAGTAGTGGAGGATCAGGCAAACATGCAAAGGACTAAGCCCGATCCAAGAAAGTGCTTTTATGGAGAACCGGGCATTTCCAAGCCCAGTGACCTCGGAAGAAGCCTGAACCAGATCTTATAGCCGAGATACTGAAAGTCTTACAGAAACTCTTCCTTGTTTAGAAGGTGACAAACTTTGAGGGGGTCTCAGTGAAGGAGCCAGCTGAGAACCAACAAACGCCAGCAGGATCATTCCCGCTGTAGTGCTCCGATCAGTGAACACCTGATGTCACACAGGCACCTTACCAGACCCCAGGAAACCAACTCAGTGCCAGGGGGAATCCACTTCCTGGATGCTCAGGAAGACGCCTGACGACAACAAGTGGAATCACTTCCAGGGTGGGAGCAGTACAACGCTGTCCCCATGGACATGACTGGGCAAAGATAGATGGAAGGAAAAAAAAAGGTTACACTTAACACTTAAAGGTTTTCTCATACCCATTTCAAACCATCAGCAGGTAATTCATACCTTAATGCCCGCAGCAATCACCACCCCCAGTGGATCAAAAATGTACCTCTTGGTCAGTTTTGCTGGCTCCAAAGGACCTGCTCTCGTCTAAAAGATTATGATGAACAGAGCAGTGTACTGAGTAAAAAAAAATTTGGAAAAGGGCTATGATCCGGCCACCATTGAAGATGCACACACCAAATATAGGCTGAAATACCCTGAGTTCGCTGGGAAGGTGAATTTCCAGCATGAAGTGGGGCATACCAAATATGATGGGAATGGCTCAGTCAAGGAAAATACTGGTACTTGCAGCCATTCTGATCTGACTTTTAACATTCGGTACACAAACAAGGCCTTCCCTTTTAAGCGGATCATAGAAAAATATTGGAGTATTCCCCACCGAGATCCTTGTTTGACCAATGTTATTCCAGAATGCCCAAATGTAATTTTCCGTAGATCCAAGAACTTAAGGGGACATATTGCTCCAAGCAGAGTAGGTAAACCCAAAACTGTGGCCAACCAATGTTGGAGCAGTTTATTTGGCCAAAAGGGTAGCTTTAAGTGTGGTGTCCCCAACTGTGGAGCATGCCAATACATGTGGCATAGGAAGAAGCAGGTTAGAGCTAGTGATGGCCAAACCCATGCCATTTGGTAATTCATGAATTGTGGTTCACAATTTGTAGTATATTGTCTGATATGCCCCTGTGACCTTCTTTACGTGGGCCGCACCATCCGGGCTTTACGCACACGGTTTGGGGAGCATAAAAGGAATATACTCAAAAGTGTCGACAACCAGTCACTACCATTACATTTCTTGCATCAACATAATCATAATCCATCTGGTCTTAGGCTACTTGGCTTGGAAGTTATGGGTGAGGATGCCAATACTGGCAGATGCTTTCGGAGACTTTGTAGAAGAGAAACCTTTTGGATACATCGCTTAGGGGCCTTATCGCCTAGGGACCTGAATGTGGGGTTGGGTGTTCAGACTCTTATGTGACCCCTGGTCCTCTTCCCCCTTCTGTTTTTACTCTGTTTTTGCCTTCATGTGGGTGTCCTTCAGGGAGCTCATTATACCAACATTTCCTGTTTCTTTGGTTTCTTATTTCTTCTTTTTCATCCAAGTATTTGTGTACATTTTTATCTTTATTTTAATTTTTCTTTATTTTCATATTCATATTTATATATTATTATTATTACAATTTTTACTTGAATCTACCATTGTTCTTAACGACTAGCTGCTATTGATTACCAATTATTATAGCAACAAACTTTTATAGATTTTTTTGTAGGGTTGGCTTTCACGTACTTCAGGGCTTAGTGCTTTTCATTAATTGTTACACATTGAGGAATCATTATTATCGTTGTGCAAAATTCATTGCAATAAAAAAATGTATTTTTTTTAAATGAATTAATTTATTTGTATATTTTTGTATTATTTATTATTATTTTTTTAACTTTTTATTAATTTACTGTTTCCTAGTGGTCCAGTTTTGACAGAATTTTTTGTTATTTTTTGAATTTTTTATTACATTTTTGAAAAAATTACTTTTAAAAAAGTTTTTTTTTCTTCCATCTAGCTTTGCCCATTCATGTCCATGGGGACACCATTGTACTGCTCCCGCCCCGCAAGTGATGTCACTTGTGAGTTTCCAGGAAGTGGATTCCCCCTGGCAATGAGCTGATTCCCTGGGGTCTGGTAAGGTGCCTGTGTGACATCGGGTGTTGATCGGCGCACTACAGCGTGGATGAGTACACCCCTAAGGGAAAATGTCCAAATTTGGCCCAATTAGCCATTTTCCCTCCCCAGTGTCATGTAACTCGTTAGTGTTACAAGGTCTCAGGTGTGAATGGGGATCAGGTGTGTTAAATTTGGTGTTAGCGCTCTCACTCTCCCATACTGGTCACTGGAAGTTAAACATGGCACCTTATGGCAAAGAACTCTCTGAGGATCTAAAAAAAATAATTGTTGCTCTACATAAAGATGGCCTAGACTATAAGAATATTGCCAAGACCCTGAAACTGAGCTTCAGCATGGTGGCCAAGACCATACAGTGGTTTAACAGGACAGGTTCCACTCAGAACAGGCCTCGCCATGGTCGACCAAAGAAGTTGAGTGCGCATGCTCAGCGTCATATCCAGAGGTTGTCTTTGGGAAATAGACGCATGAGTGCTGCCAGCATTGCTGCAGAGGTTGAAGGGGTGGGGGGGTCAGCCTGTCAGTACTCAGACCATACGCCACACACTGCATCAAATTTGTCTAAATGGCTGTCACCCCAGAATGATACCTCTTCTAAAGATGATGCACAAGAAAGCCTGCAAACAGTTTGCTGAAGACAAGCAGACTATGGGCATGTCCTGTGGTCTGATGAGACCAAGATAAACTTATTTGGTTCAGATGGTGTCAAGCGTGTGTGGAGGAAACCAGGGGAGGAGTACAAAGACAAATGTTGCCTACATTCAAGCATGGTGGTGGGAAAGTCATGGTCTGGGGCTGCATGAGTGCTGTCAGCACTGGGGAGCTACAGTTCATTGAGGGAACCATGAATGCCAACATGTACTGTGACATACTGAAGCAAAGCATTATCCCCTCCTTTCGGAGACTGGGCTGCAGGGTAGTATTCCAACGTGATAACGACCCCAAACACACCTCCAAGACGACCAATGCCTTGCTAAAAGAGCTGAGGGTAAAGGTGATGGACTGGCCAGGTATGTCTCCAGACCTAAACCCTATCGAGCATCTGTGGGGCATCCTCAAATGGAAGGAGAAGGAGCGCAAGGTCTCTAACATCCATCAGCTCTGTGATGTCGTCATGGAGGAGTGGAAGAGGATTCCAGTGGCAACCTGTGAAGCTCTGGTGAGCTCCATGCCCAAGAGGGTTAAGGCAGTGCTGAAACATAATGGTGGCTACACAAAATATTGATACTTTGGGCCCAATTTGGACATTTTCACTTAGGGGTGTACTCACTATTGTTGCCAGCAGTTTAGACATTTATGGCTGTGTGAGTTATTTTGAAGGGACAGCAAATTTATACTGTTATACAAGCTTTAGATTCACTACTTTACATTGTAGCAAAGTGTCATTTCTTCAGTGTTGTCACATGAAAAGATATAATAAAATATTTACAAAAATATGAGGGGTGTATTCACTTTTGTGAGATACTGTGTGTGTATGTGTGTGTGTGTGTGTGTGTGTGTGTGTATATGTGTATATATATATATATATATACATACACCCCGGCTGAGCAACCTTTTTAGGCCTCATTCACAAGAGCAATCAGAGCGCCAATGCAGAGGGCCATGTTTACCCACCCAAAGAGCACAGGTGGTCCATGCAGCCTTGTGCAGCCAGCCTATTCAAATTAAACACAGGCAGACATTTGCACAAATCTTCAAGTGCATTCCTTCAATATACATCCATGTGGTACCGATGCATGACGCAGAATGCAAACAGACTGCATTCTGAGCCATGCGTCTTTTCCACATGGATCTGTACTCAGGCATGTGCACGAAGACCTATGTAACCCTTCGCCTGTCAATGATTAAACAGGCTGCCTGCCAAGGCCATTTCTACCACTAGGCAAACTAGGCAGCCGCCTAGGGCACGCTACCACCTAGAATGCAGCCACGGCCTCTTTCCCGGTGAAGCCACAGGCATGGGTGAGCTTGGCTCTCCTCTCCTGGTCACTGTGAGCCCCATTCAGTCCAGGGAACACATCCGTCAATCCCCTGATGTGTCCCACTGAGCTCCCCACTGTCACATCTCCTCACAGTAATACCCGAACAGTGCTGGCCCTGGGACTCCTTTGCTCCAGCCTGTCCCTCTGGTGTGGACTGTGTGTGAGTACAGCAGAGGGGGCAGGGTGGGGCGTGGCTCGGTGGAGGTGGGAGCATTGGGAGAGGTGCAGCAGCTGTTAGCTGACCTCCCGGCCAGCTGGGGACACCAAGGAGCGAATGGATGGCGCTGGCGGGGACTCCTAAACAATACTACCCACCCACTGCTGTGGAGAGCCCTGATGAGATGGACGATGAAGCCATCAAGAGGCAAGGAGGAGGATGGATCCTCCAATCTACATCGTACTGTGTGTGTAGGGGATGGGGGGAGGAAGGGAGTGTGAGTAGTGCAGGAAATAGGAGTCAGGTCAGTGTAGTGGTCAGGTAAGTGTCAGTGTATGTGTCAGGTAGGTCACTGTAGTGGTCAGGTAGGTCAGTGTAGGGGTGAGGTAGGTCAGTGCAGAGGTCAGGTAGGTTAGTTTGGGGGTCAGGTAGGTCAGTCTATTGGTCAGGTAGGTCAGTGTAGGGGTAAGTGTAGTGGTCAGGTAGGTCAGTGTATGTGTCAGGTAGGTCAGTGTGGTGGTCAGGTAAGCCAGTTTAGGGGTCAGGTAGGTCAGTGTAGAGGTTAGGTAGGTCAGTGTAATTGTCAGAGTAGTAGTCAGGTTGGTCAGTGTAATGGTCAAGTAGGTTAATGTAGGGGCCAGGTAGGTAAGTGTAGGGAGCAGGCAGGTCAGTGTAATGGTCAAGTAGGTTAATGTAGAGGTCAGTGTAGGGAGCAAGTAGGTCACTGTAGTGGTCAGGTAGGTCAGTATAGGGGTCAGGTAGGTGAGTCTATTGGTCAGTGTAGTGGTCAGATAGGTCAGTATAGTGGTCAGGTAGGCCAGTGTAGGAGTCAGGTAGGTCAGTGTAATGGTCAGGTTGGGGTAATGTAAGGGTCAGGTAGGTCAGTGTAGTGGTCAGGTAGGTCAGTGTAGTGGTCAGGTAGGTCAGTGTAATGGTCAGGTAGGTCAGTGTAAGGGGCAGGTAGGTCAGTGTAAGGGTCAAGTAGATCACATGTGTTACATGGGCGAGGCGAGGGGGTGGAGTCAGGGGCAGAGCCATGGGGGCAGCAAAATAAGGTTTCACCTAGGGTGTAAGAAATCTTTGCACCAGCCCTGCTGCCTGCTCACAGCTGCATAGACCACCTGTGCCTCCCAGGTTGTTGAACACAGGTGTACTGATCAGTACATTTATTCCAATTTACAAAGCTTTGAGTTCAAACATATATTCAAATGCCACGCTCCCAAATGCTAATGTACTAGTATCCCTTAAAATCTGTTTGCATAGTAATGTTCAAACTCAGCATATCATATTAAACCATATATACCATTAACAAAACAAAACAAACAATGCATCAGTCCATAAAGTGTTCTTTGGTATGAATTTTCTTGCATATCCTCAATCTTTCATAAAAAATAGGCTTGTGTTCACATATCCAAACGACAGCTTCCTTAACCACTTGCTTACTGGGCACTTAAACCCCCTTCCTGCTCAGGCCAATTTTCAGCTTTCAGCACGGTCATACAACACTATACACAAATGAAATGTTTATAATTTTTTCACACAAATACAGCTTTCTTTTGGTGGTATTTAATCACTACTGGGTTTTTTTTTTTTGCTAAAAAAACAAAAAAGACCGAATTAGACTGTGGGTGATACACAGAGGAGAAAGCAAGCTGAATTCTCAACTGTGCACAAAAGGGACAATCGGGACACAAACTGACTTCGCCTGTCTAAGACAATCACCTTGGGTAGCCCATGTAAGCAAAAGATCTCCAGAGCAAAAATGGAAGCCAGTTCCTTAGAAGTGGGCAACTTCTTAAGTGGAATACAATAGGACATTTTCGAGAACCGGTTAACCATGTTAAGGATAACTGTGTTGCCCTTGGAGTTGGGTAACTCCACAATGAAATCCATAGGGGGTCCAGGGCCTCTCTCCATTGGGTATGGGTCATGGAATCTTACTCTGAGCACACACGGAACAGGCAGCTACGAAGGCGGTTACATCAGCACGTAGACTAGGCAACCAAATTTGTTGGGAAATGGCCCAAAAGAGTTGATTCTTCCCAGGGTGACAGGAGCCTTGGGAGAATGGTAAGTCTGGAGCACGGCAGTACGGAGATTCTCTGGTACAAAGCAGCGGTCACAAGGTTTCTCAGGAGAAGCATGGACCTGAGCAGTAAGAATGTTTTCACCCAAAGGAGAAGAGAGACTGGTGCGAACCATAGCCAGAATACGATCAGGAGGAATCACAGGAACTGGAACCGACTCCATTTTGGAAGTGGAGGAAAATTGTCGTGACAAAGCCTCAGCCCTTACATTCTTAGTACCGGGTAAGAATGAGACAATGTAATTGAAACTAGACAAGAAACGAGCCCATCGCGCCTTTCTGAGAGCGAGGCATTTAACCTCAGACAAGAATGTGAGATTCTTATGGTCAGTAAGAATGGGAACAGGCACAGTGGTACCTTCAAAGAGATGTCTCCATTCTTTCAGGGCTAAAATGATCGCTAACAGCTCTCTGTCACCAATCTCGTAATTGCACTCCGCAAGTGACAATTTCTTGGAAAAGTAGCCACAAGGATGCATAGCGCTCTCAGTAGTAGGACGTTGAGACAGAAGGGCAACAACTCCAGTCTCAGAAGCATCAACCTCAAGGATAAAAGGTAACATAGAATCAGGATGTGCCAACACAGGAGCAGAAACAAAGGCAGCCTTGAGACTCTCAAAGACCTCAATGGACTCCGGAGACCAACTCTGTGGGTTACCGTCCTTTCTGGTCATATCAGTCAGGGGCTTGATCAGAGATGAGCAGTTAGGAATAAACTTGCGATAATAGTTGGCAAAGCCAAGAAAACGCTGCAGGGGATGTAAAACCACAGCAGACATCTGTGTGGTGGCTCTCCAAGGACTTGGAAAATATGAGGATATTGTCGAGATAAACCCCCACCCATAACTGCAACATATCTCGGAGGACATTGTTAATAAATTCCTGGAAAACTGTTGGGGCGTTACAAAGGCCAAAAGGCATTACGGGGTACTCATATTTGCCTGTTCTGGTATTATCACTCTCCTTAATCCTCATAAGATTTATGCCCCTCTCGAATCAGGCTTTGTGAATACCGTTGGTCCCTTGAGGCGGTCAAATAATTCCGTAATCAACGGAATTGGATAGGCATTCTTAATCGTGAAACGACCGAGACCCCTATAATCAATACAAGGTCTCAGTTCACTGCTCCTCTTCTTCACAAAGAAGAAACCAGCACCAGCAGGAGACAAGGATTTGCGGATATAACCTTGAGAAAGTGCTTCTGCAACATACTCCTCCATGGCCTTATCCTCCAAGAAAGACAAAGGGTAAACACGGCCATGAGGGGGTATGGCACCAGTTTGAAGATCAATTGCGCAATCATACGATGGGTGTGGAGGCAAACTACGGGCTTGACCTTTGTCAAAGACATCGCTAAAATCGCGGTACTCCTCCGGCAGGGAGAAGAGTGAAGTGGTACACAGGACCTTGGCTACCTTCTGGAAGCATGTCTCACTGCATTGTGGTGACCAGGAGAGAACCTCAGCACGGAGCCAATCAAAAGAGGGGTTGTGCCTCTGTAGCCAATGATAACCAATAACCAGCGGTAACTTAGGTGAGGAAATAACTTGGAATTGGATTATCTCATGGTGAAAAGCCCCTACGGCCATGGACAACGGAACAGTCTCATGAGTCACATGGGCAGGCTGTAGAGGTCTCCTATCAAGAGCCTCAATGGCAAGTGGAGTGTCACACAGCTGCAGCGCAATTGAGTGCTTCAATACAAAGGCAGCATCAATGAACAGGCCTGCAGCCCCAGAGTCAATTTAGAGCCTGTATCTCGACGAATGACTCAGCCCAAGAAAGCGTAACCGAAACCAGGGGCTTATCCTTCTGTATAACTGGGGACAAAACAACGCCACCTAAGGCCTGTCCGTGACAGGACCTCAAGGTTCGGGAGTTCCCTGGATGGGTAGGACAAGACTTCAAAAAGTGACCTGCCTTGCCACAATAAAGGCACAATCTCTCTCCTCCTAGGGGTTCTCTCATCCACAGAGAGACGCATGAAGCCCAATGCATGGGTTCATCTTCACAGACCGACTCGGTACCAGGAGGCATGGGAGGTGAGGGAGGCAAGGGTGGGACTGCAAAGTTCGGAGACAAATGTACAGGAGGCTAGAGTCTTTCTCTGAGTCTGGAGTCAATGAGGATGGCAAACATGAATAACTTCTCCAGCTCAGTAGATATATCTCGGGCTGCTATCTCATCCTTGATGGTATCCGAGAGACCACGAGAAAAAGCAGCCACGAGGGCCTCATTGTTCCAAGCAACCTCTGCTGCCAGAGTACGGAATTCAATGGCGTAATCGTCAACAGTTCTCGTACTCTGTTTGGACATGAGGCACTTGGCAGCAGAAGTGGATGCTGGAACGTCAAATACCCTTTTAAAAGAAGCAACAAACTCAGGGTAACTCAAGACAACAGGTTTTTGCGTTTCCCATAGAGGGTTTGCCCAGGCCAGGGCTCTCTCAGAAAGCAAAGATATCACAAAATCTACTTTGCTTCTGTCCGTGGGAAACGCCTGGGGCAGCATCTCAAAGTATATCTCAACCTGGTTGAGAAACCCTCTGCATTGGACTGGTTCACTCCCAAATCGCTGGGGAAGCGAGGTAGAGGTAATACTGGAGCAGCAGCAGGGACGGCCTGCAACACAGGTTGTACCGGAGCAGCCACAGAGGGAGATTCTAGGTAAGCCGTGCGACTCAGGAGCATTTGTAACATCATGGCAAACTGATCCATGTTGTGATCCTGCTCATCCAATCTCAATAAAATATTACCAAAAAGTCGATTGACTGCATCTTCTGAATTTATGGCCTTCGCCTACTGTCAGAAACCATGAATCAGACTGAGACAGAAGTACAGTTAAATCACACTTGTTTAATAATAATAAAAAAAGTAAACAGAGTAAACATAGTCAAAACATAGCCAGAGTTCAGGAACCGGGACTGATAGTCAGAGAAGCCAAAACGTCAGGGAGCCAGAGATGAGCATAGTAGAATAGCAAGCAGGATCTGGAGCCAGAAGGAATGTCATCCAAGCGAGTCTTTAACAGGAACACAGGAGAGCGTCTCTAGAGATGTGGCGAAGGAAGAGATCATCTGGGCTGGACGGCTTAAGTAGGCAGGACTGACGAGCAGGATATCATCAACAGGTGAGTCACTGTGGAGAGATAGGAGCTGGCAATTAGCCGACAACTGAGCGGCCAGCTTTGAGAAGGAAGGGTTGAGCCCAGCCCTGACACCAGGCCATTTTTTATGATACAGCACTGCGTTGATTTAACTGATAATTGCGGGTTCATGCGACACTGTACCCAAACAAAATTGATGTCCTTTTTTTCCCACAAATGGAGCTTTCTTTTGGTGTTATGTGATCATTTCTGTGGTTTTTATTTTTTTGCGCTATCAACAAAAAAAGACAATTTAGAAAAAAATATATATATATTTCTTGTTCATACATCACGGGACAAAGAGACTGATAATTACTTAGTGGGTTAGATAGTCACCATCAAGTGATTGGACACAGGCAACCCTAATTACAAGGCGAGTTCCTCCCCTATATAACCCCTCCCATATGGAGTGCACCTCAGTTTTTTCGCCAGTGTCTAAGGTGGTTGGTCACGTTAAAGATGTGCTAAGAAGAAAGCTCTGTTTGACGGTCTTTGCGGGGGCCTAGGAGCTATAAAACCAGATCCATGCCTCGGCCAATAAATACGCCTAAGATGGATGGTACCCAGGCCTCGTGAAAGAAGAAACAAGGTTTTGCCTCTAATGTCTCTTTTTGAGGACTGGGCTCTGGGATCTAGCGCTTTGGTGCACTAATTGAAGTTGCGCAAAATGTTTCTGGCAGAGTCTTCTACAAGTCCAGGGAAGAGGATACTGTGAGTAGGAACCCAGAACCCTGAAGGTTGGCATAACGCTACCCGCAGTGATGGGTGAAGGTTGGATCTGTCTGTTCTCAGCAGTTCCTACGGTGGGTATAAGGAAAGTGAAGACAATCTTAAAGTATACACATTATGGATTATCTTCTTTTGAGTAGTTTGCATGTCTTACCTGGTTTCCGCCACTAGAGGGAGTAAGAGACATACCTGGTGTATACTTACATGCCATCCAAGATACACACTCAGTGAGGCTGGTCTGAGAAGCCGCTCACCTCCTCCGCTGCAGGCTCTGCCACATAAACTGAAAGGGGGGATCCCACGCAGTCCAGGGGTCCCGCGCATCCTCAGGTGGTCTACTTTCTCCCCCCTCGCCTCCGGCCGCCACCATAACGATCCTACACGTGCGCACACAGGGGGTGAGCTTTTACGGTGGTTTCGGCGGGAAAGGAGGGGGCGTGGTTGTGGCGCTATGCGCGTGCAGCGTGCACGGCGCACCAGTGCGCAGTCGCAAAGTGGCTATGTTTAAAGCCCATGTAACAAGTAGTCGGCGCAAGAGTTAACAGCAAAATCCAGTTATACAGTACGGTACATAGATAAATAGTTGATGGGATAACAATTAACAATGATAGGAGGTGAGGTCCGTGATGTAACACTGCAAGTAGAAGAAGCAAGGATAATGTGTATAGTCCACAATCACGGCAGCCTTCCGATGGGAGTGAAAGCCATTATCCCAAGAGCACTGTAAAACAAGGAAGAGGAGGTGCCTCTGGGTGCAGATTTTTAAAACTATTTATTATAATAGCAGCAACAGCTGGTAATACACTCACATTTGTGAAGAAGGTATCAAGCATTAAAATGTCCCAAGGCAATCCAGGGGGTCCATGGAGTCATCTCTCTCGGCTGGTGATATGAAATCACTCCCAGTTTGCTTATTTTCCTTTTATTCTTGCCTCTTCTTGATTCCCTTCACTGCTGACACTTCTACACACAGCTCTCTAGGCCACTCCTCTCCCACTATCTCTTATTCCACTCTCCTCCCCATCACCGCTCTATATATACACCCTTTCCAGCTCCCAGCCAATCAGCTTGACAAAGGAGCGCCGCCGTCACACCATTCATGGCGAGCCAGCTCAGGAAACGCATCGCACATCGTGTGACGTCATCATCCCTCACCTGGATCGGTTGCCATCCAAGCCTCTCTTTGGTGCCTGTCTTCGCTGTCGGCCGTATACATCCAGCGTTTCAGACTGCCCAGAGTGTTTCATATCCACCAGCCGAGAGAGATGACTCCACGGACCCCCTGGATTGCCTTGGGACATTTTAATGCTTGATACCTTCTTCACAAATGTGAGTGTATTACCAACTGTTGTTGCTATTATAATAAATTGTTTTAAAAGTCTGCACCCAGAGGCGCCTCCTCTTCCTTGTTTTACTATGTTTAAAGCCCAGTACGCCGGAGCTCCTATAAGTGGTGGGACACAGAGCTGTTGGCAGTAAGCATCTCAGTGGATTCGGGTCCAGGCATACCTAAGACACCTATTCGGCATCAGGTTGTGCAGACTGAGCTAATGTTAATATTGTAAGACTAAGGCACAACAGTGATTGCATTTGTACTAGTACCTCTGCTTTGCAGCTTAGCACTATGTCTCCCCGCAAGAGTGTACAGTGTAGTTGAGCATCATGGGAAATGTAATTCCAAAACATCTGGGGTGCCAAAGTTCACCATCACTGATCTAGGGGTTCTGAACATGCCTGCAGGATACCACCCCCCCTCCCCAAGAGACTGGAGGCAGCCTCACAGGATGAGTCTGTGCCCCTGTCAGCCTTTGCAGCCTCTCCCAATGTTACAGTCCCTGTATATGTCACTGAAGACTCTATGAAGGCTGCATTGGATGGTTTAGAAGGAAGAATTACTAATTTTATCACAGCTTCCTTAAACAGTAGCAGAAAAAGGGGTAGATCCCCTCCCTCTGCTCTGGGTTCCCTATCGGATGAGCATTCTGATAATGATGAAATATCCCTATCTGGGGATTGGGATCAGGAGCAGTCAGACGATTCAGGGGAAGAGAAGAAGCTCTCTTCTGCCTCCCAGGCCCTCAAAGTACAGGTGCAATATTATACTGAGTTGGTGCGTACCACATATAGATTGCCCTCTGCTGAGGCTGCCATATCCTCTGTAGGGATGGGCCAAACGGACCCCTGTTCAGTTTGGACCAGAACTTCCGAACACCACAAACGCTCGGACCCAAATAACAAACCCCATTAAAATCAATGGGACCCGAATGTCAAATATCAAAAGTGCCCATATTGAAGGCTTAAATGCAAGTAATTAGGCATACAATGGTTATAGGGGTCTGAGTCCTCCCCTGGAGGACATGGATCAATTAAAAAAAAGTTTGTGAAAAATGTCATTTTTAAATGAGCAGTGATTTTTTGATTTTTAAAGTGAAAGCCTAAACATGAAAAATTCCTTCCAATATAATGTCATGGGGGTCCCCTTAGTCTAACTGTAAAGTGGCAGATCTGTACCATGTCTAGAATCTGCTGCAGCAATAATTGAATTTATAAAGCCAAAAAAAATGAAATTTTTCCTGCAAGTTGCCTTTATTTTGCTCAGCAACAGTTGGGGAGCCAGTGTGTATGATGAGGCCACAATGTAGTGCACTGGAAACAAGATTAGAGATTTTTTGGATACATTCTGGTGTCACTTTGACGTTGGATAGAAGTAACGGGTGAGTTAAAATTGGTCTTTGGGTGTCAGTGGTGCCTTTCCACCATAACCCTCTTGTGATAATCTTGATGAAAGCAAGAATGTGGTTGGCAGAGACTGTATTTTTTTTTTCCGCTGCAGAAGATGGGGCAGAGAAATTTGCAGGATACAGTCTACAGCTGGTGGTGTGCTGCTAGGACCTTGGACACCCTGTGCTATACCATCATCCCTGTCAGTGGAGGCTGATGAAAGGTAATGACTCGGTATCACAGGGGCAGACTAAAGTGGGTAAGGAGGAGGAGGAGGGACATATTTGTGCCCCTTTTGTGTGGCTTTTAGGTGCTCTTGCCAACAGGCTGAGTGGTTGGACGTTAAATGCCTTGTTAGGCATGTGGTACCCAAATAGTTGGTGTTTTTGCCACGTTTGATGTGCCTGTGAAACAGTTTGCAGATAACAACAGTGAGATCTGCTGCAGATGTGCTGAAAAAGGCCCAGACAGCTGAGCTGTGGGGAGTGGGCCGGGGGATAACAGCTGCAGAATGTGATAGAATAGGGTGGCTGCTCTCTACTCTTTCTTGATGCTGACCTCCTTGGGGTTGTGCCGCCTCACCTTCAGTTTCCTCCTCTGCTGTATCTGGCACTAGGGATGAGCTTCATGTTCGGGTCAAACCCATGTTCGACTCGAACATCGGCTGTTTGATCGTTCGCCGAATTGCGAACGATATGGGCCATTCGCACCAAATTCGCGTGGCGCGTCACGGCCCATAATTCACTGCGGCATCGCAGTGCATTGCTGGCTGATGATTGGCCAAGCATGCACTATGATCTGCAATCACAGCACCGTCAGTAAAGAGAGCTGTAATTGCCCAAAGCCAGGGTGGCTTTGGCCAATTATGGCTCAGAGGGTTAGAACACGCCCCACACTATATAAGGCCGCCTGCACGGCGGCCCTGTGTAGTGTATTCCGGCGTGCTTAGAGAGAGAGAGAGACAGTGTGATTTCATTTGAGTTAGCTAGATTAGGCAGGACAGTCAGTGAGTTAGCTGCACTTACAGTGTATTGTGTATATATATATATGCATCCTAGGTGTTGTGTGTGTGTGTGTATGTATATGTATATATATATATATATATATATATATATATATATACACTCTATTCAGTTTAGCTAGATCCATTCCTGCTATGTTCCTACTGACAGGCAGGCTTGTCTTGATACATTATTTACAGCTACCTGAAAAAAATTGTGTTCTTTTGATCTTATTAGTACCACAGTCAGGCAGCTAGACTATTTACAGTTAGTGTAGTGCATCCTCCTCACAGTGTTCAGTTAAAGCAACAAGTTAGTTTAGTGTGACCTCTGCACAGTGTTCAGCTAAAACTACAAGTTAGGGTAGTGCGTCCTCCTCACAGTGTTCAGCTAAAGCTACAAGTTAGTGTAGTGTGACCTATGCACAGTGTTCAGCTAAAGCTACAAGTTAGTGTAGTGCATCCTCTGAACAGTGTTCAGCTAAAACTACAAGTTAGTGTAGTGCGACCTCTGCACAGTGTTCAGCTAAAGCTACAAGTTAGTGTAGTGCGTCCTCTGAACAGTGTTCAGCTAAAACTGCAAGTTAGTGTAGTGCGACCTCTGCACAGTGTTCAGCTAAAGCTACAAGTTAGTGTAGTGCATCCTCTGAACAGTGTTCAGCTAAAACTACATGTTAGTGTAGTGCGACCTCTGCACAGTGTTCAGCTAAAGCTACAAGTTAGTGTAGTGCGTCCTCCTCGCAGTGCTCAGCTAAAGCTACAAGTTAGTTTAGTGTGACCTCTGCACAGTGTTCAGCTAAAGCTACAAGTTAGGGTAGTGCGTCCTCCTCACGGTGTTCAGCTAAAGCTACAAGTTAGTGTAGTGCGTCCTCCTCACAATGTTCAGCTAAAACTACAAGTTAGTGTAGTGCGACCTCTGCACAGTGTTCAGCTAAAGCTACAAGTTAGTGTAGTGCGTCCTCCTCACAGTGTTCAGCTAAAACTACAAGTTAGTTTTTTGCGAGCTCTGCACAGTGTTCACCTAAAGCTACCTGTAGAAGGTTGGTGGTGTTTTCCTGATCCTATCACTACCGCAGGCAGCTAAATAAGCTACAAGTTAGTTTTTTGCGAGCTCTGCACAGTGTTCAGCTAAAACTACAAGTTAGTGTAGTGCGAGCTCTGCACAGTATTCACCTAAAGCTACCTGTAGGAGGTTGGTGGTGTTTTTCTGATCCTATCACTACCGCAGGCAGCTAAATAAGCTACAAGTTAGTTTTTTGCGAGCTCTGCACAGTGTTCAGCTAAAACTACAAGTTAGTGTAGTGCGAGCTCTGCACAGTGTTCAACTAAAGCTACCTGTAGAAGGTTGGTGGTGTTTTCCTGATCCTATCACTACCGCAGGCAGCTAAATAAGCTACAAGGTAGTTTTTTGCAAGCTATGCACAGTGTTTAGCTAAAGCTACCTGTAGAAGGTTGGTGGTGTTCTCATACTACAGGCAGGCAGTTGATTTTGCTAGCTGCAGTATCAGTATATATATATATATATATATATAAATATATCCCAGCTTAGTGCAGCTACAGGCCATTAGTATGTCTGGAAGGCCAACAAGGAGAGGCAGACAGTCACAAGCCAATAAAAGAGGGCAAGCAGGCTCTGTGACTAGCGGCAACAGTGCTGGTCGTGGAGATGGTGCATCCTCATCAGCACGTGGCCAATGGACACGCTTGACTTTTTTTCGGCAGCTGGCCGTGTTGAGCCGCAACATGCGGAAGACTTGGTCGAGTGGATGACCAAGCCGTCCTCATCCTCCTCATCCTCTCTCACCCATGCCCAGGGTACTTTGTCTGGCAAAGCAGCTGCCAACACAGCCTCTTCCCTCGGCTCAATGGCATCAGTGACTCCTTCCCTAGCCCCACCATGTCCTCCTGAGGAGTCCCTCGAACTGTTTGACCATAGTGTTGGGTACATGCTCCAGGAGGATGCCCAGCGTTGAGAAGGCTCTGATTATGATACTGAGCTAGATGAAAGCAGTAACGAGAGCACGGACAGAGGGGGTGCCCAAGAAGGACAGCAATCTGGCAGTCATGCTCCCCCTGCTGCAGCATACTGCCAGGTTTGCTCCAGTGATGAGGAGGGAGGGGATGATGAGGTCACTGACTCAACGTGGGTGCCTGATAGGAGAGAGGAGGAGGAGGAGGAGGCACATCACCAACGAGGCAGGATGCCCTCCAAGGGCCAGCCTAAGGGCAGCACACTGACTGCATCACACCCCAAAGCTCGGCATGTGCAGGGCGCTGCTGTCTCTGCGCTTTATTCCAAAAGTTCTTTGGTGTGGGCCTTTTTAAAGATGAGTGCATGAGATCGCACCGCTGCTATTTGCAACATATGTCTCAAGCGTATCTCGCGTGGCCAAAACATCTCCTGCTTGGGCACCACATGCTTGACCAGACATATGTTGACCTGCCATGCAGTTTGTTGGCAAGCGTATCTGAAAGACCCACACCAAAGAACAAAGAGGACCTCTCCTTGCTCCTCATCAGCTGAGATCTCCAACCCCACTATACCTTCAGTCCTCTCTGAGACCTGCACTGAGAGGAATGAAGATGTAGAATTAGGTGTGTCACAGCCAAGTACTTGTGGACAATCTGCTTTCGGTACACTGACGTCAGATTGTAACAGGCAAATTTCCCTGCCCGAGCTACTGCACCGCCGAAAGAAGTTCGCTCCCAGCCATCCACATGAACAGCGGTTGAATTCTAGCTTGGCAAAATTGCTAGCACTTCAACTGCTGCCTTTTCAGTTGGTAGACTCTGCCCCCTTCCGTGAGTTTGTGGAATGTGCGGTTCCTCAGTGGCAGGTACCCAAACGCCACTTTTTCTCACGGAAGGCGATTCCGGCTCTCTACCGGCATGTGGAAGGCAATGTCCATGCCTCGCTGGACAGGGCCATCAGTGGTAAGGTGCATATTACCGCTGACTCATGGTCCAGCAGGCATGGACAGGGACGTTACCTAAGTTTCCCCGCGCATTGGGTGACTCTGCTGGCAGCTGGGAAGGATGCAGGACAAGGTGCAGTAGTGTTGGAGGTTGTTCCACCACCACGCCTCCAAAATGCCACTACTAATGATTGTGACACACCTCTCTCCTCCACCCCCTCCTCTCCTTCCTCCATGGCCTCTTCCTGTGCTTTGTCCTTGGAACCAGCAGTGCTGGATAGACGTTCAAGGAGCTATGCAAGTATGCAGGCCAAAATATGCCATGGTGTGCTTGGGGGACAGGAGCCACACTGGGGCAGAGGTTCTGTCAGCTCTGCAGGGGCAGGTTCAGAGGTGGTTGACGCCACGCCAACTTAAGGCAGGAATGGTGGTTTGTGACAATGGCACCAACCTCCTCTCTGCCCTCCGACAGGCACAAATGACCCATGTGCCCTGTTTAGCTCACGTCCTTAACTTGGTGGTGCAGCGGTTCTTGGGCAGGTACCCGGGCTTACAGGATGTCCTGAGGTAGGCCAGGAAAGTCTGTGTGCATTTCCGCCGGTCATATAATGCCAGTGCTCGGCTGGCGGACCTCCAAAAGGAGTTTAACCTGCCCAAGAACCGCCTAATCAGTGACATGCCCACCAGGTGGAACTCAACATTGGCCATGCTGCAGAGGCTGCACACGTAGCAGAGGGCCATCAATGAGTACCTGTGTGACTATGGCACCAGGACAGGGTCAGGGGAGCTTGTTTTTTTTCCCCACACCAGTGGGCCATGATCAGGGATGCATGCACTGTCCTGTCACCATTTGAGGAGGCCAGGAGGATGGTGAGCAGTGACAGTGCATGCATCATTGACACTATCCCCCTTGTCCACCTGTTGGAGCACACGCTGCGTGGAATAATGGACAGGGCACTTGAGGCAGAACAGAAGCAGGAAGAGGAGGACTTCCTTAGCTCTCAAGGCCCCCTTTATCCAGACAGTGTTCCTGCGTGCCTGCCGATCACACAGGAAGAGGAGGAGGAGGAGGAGGAGGAGGAGGATTGTGTCAGTATGGAGGTGGAGCCTGGCACTCAGCATCAGCAGCAGTCTTTAAGGGATCAGTCCCAAGAAACACATGGACTTGTACACGGCTGGGAGGAGGTGGCTGTGGAGCATGTCGTCCTTAGTGACCCAGAGGACTCCGGACCGAATGCCTCAGCAAACCTACGTTGCATGCCTCCCTGATCCTGCAAAGCCTGCGTAAGGATCCTCATATTCGTGGTATCAAGGAGAAGGACCAATACTGGCTGGCAACCCTCCTTGATCCACGTTACAAGGGTAAGGTTGCGGACCTTATCTTGTCATCGCAGAGGGAGCAGAGGATGAAACATCTTCGGGAGGCCTTGCAGAAAGGTCTGTGCAACGCGTTCCCAGAGACTGGGAGGTTACAAACTCCTGTTTCTGGACAACGTGTTGCTGAGGCTTTGGTCAGTCAAAGAAGGAGCGGTGGAGAAGGTGGCCGTCTGACTGATGCGTTCAGACAATTTTTTGGTCAGCAGCCCCAAGGTATGATCGGTTCCAGCAACCATCGCCAGCGCCTGTTTTACATGGTGCAGGAATACCTAGGGGCAAGATCTGACTTGGACACCTTTCCCACCGAAAATCCTCTGGGTTACTGGGTCTTGAGGATGGATCACTGGCCAGAGCTTGCACAGTATGCAATTGAGCTACTGGCCTGTCCTGCATCCAGCGTTCTTTCGGAACGCACATTCAGTGCTGCTGGAGGCTTTGTAACCGATCACCGGGTGCGTCTGTCCACTAAATCGGTCGATTGACTGACCTTCATAAAAATGAATTAGTCTTGGAGCACCACCAGCTACCAAGCACCTGATGCTGATGTAACCGAATAATTTTTTTTGAAATCTCAGATCCCTTCAAAGACTGCCTATGCTGATGCTGAGTGACTATCCTGAGTAATTATCCTATTCCTCCTCAATGATCACGCTGATAGCTTGTAAGAACATTTTTGGTTCTGGGTGCCGCCACCAGTGCCTAAGGCCCAATTTTTCAGCCCCTGTTTAACAGGGGTGTGTAATTGCATCAAAAATTGTAATACTTTGCAGCAGGGCTCGTTTCTGCATTCCAACTAGAGTATCTGTGAGGGGCTGCAGTGTTGTGGTACCAGCACCAGTGCCTAAGGCCCAATTTTTCAGCCCCTGTTTAACAGGGGGATGTAATTACAATTTTTGATGCAATACTTTGCAGCAGGGCTCGTTCCTGCGTTCCAACTAGAGTATCTGTGAGGGGTTGCAGTGTTGTGGCACCAGTGCCTAAGGCCCAATTTTTCAGCCCCTGTTCAACAGTGGCATGTAATTACAATTCTCGATCTAATATTTCACAGCAGGGCCCTGTGAGGGCTTACAGTGTTGTGGCCACAACAACACCTAAGGCCCAAATTTCTGCTGAGTATATAGGGCAGGCCCCTACTTTCAAACATCCAACTTACAAACGACTCCTATGGTATGTGTGTGATGGAAAAATCTGGACAGCCGCACTCCGGATTGGAAAAGTAAAAAATAAAATCCTCTTTATTGAAAAAGTAATAACATGATTAAAATCCGTACATGGCTTTGTTGGGATAATGCAGCATAACCGCTAACGCGTTTCACGCTCCCATAGAGCGCTTACTCATAGCTGGTTTGTACAAAAGTGATCACAACTTATATACACATAATTTGTCTACCACATGACTACATATTGATTATCTGATTCTAAACAGCTGGTCGTTAGTCTGTGTGGGATTTTTTTTTGGCATAGATGTAATTGGATGTGCATCCTATAGTGGAATCACTAATGAAGACATGAATATATAAATGAAATGTGTTCATGTTGACAAATGTCAACATATATGAATGATAAAAAAATTTTTCAAGGTTTTCGAAAAAACATGTTTGTTGTTTTCCAAAATCACAAGAATGAGATGAGTGCTGGAATTTGACGTTCAAACGTATAAATTATCATACGGATAGGCGCAAGTATGGGCAAGCTATGTGAACTGGTGGTTGCGGTATAATGTAAATGGTGTATAGAGTGAGAATTGGGTCTATATGCATATGGTAAAAAAAAAAAAAAAAAAAAAGCTGAATGTGTGTATGGTGCATATATATAAAAAATTTTTCGTTTCTTTTCTTTTTTCTTTTCTTTCTTTTCTCCTTCTCTTTTTAAACCACATAAAGGTGAAAATATGAATAATAATAAAAAATAATAATAATTTCACCTTTATCTGGTTTAAAAAGAGAAGGAGAAAAGAAAGAAAAGAAAAAAGAAAAGAAACGAAAAATTTTTAATATATATGCACCATACACACATTCAGCTTTTTTTTTTTTTTACCATATGCATATAGACCCAATTCTCACTCTATACACCATTTACATTATACCGCAACCACCAGTTCACATAGCTTGCCCATACTTGCGCCTATCCGTATGATAATTTATACGTTTGAACGTCAAATTCCAGCACTCATCTCATTCTTGTGATTTTGGAAAACAACAAACATGTTTTTTCGAAAACCTTGAAAAAATTTTTTATCATTCATATATGTTGACATTTGTCAACATGAACACATTTCATTTATATATTCATGTCTTCATTAGTGATTCCACTATAGGATGCACATCCAATTACATCTATGCCAAAAAAAAATCCCACACAGACTAACGACCAGCTGTTTAGAATCAGATAATCAATATGTAGTCATGTGGTAGACAAATTATGTGTATATAAGTTGTGATCACTTTTGTACAAACCAGCTATGAGTAAGCGCTCTATGGGAGCGTGAAACGCGTTAGCGGTTATGCTGCATTATCCCAACAAAGCCATGTACGGATTTTAATCATGTTATTACTTTTTCAATAAAGAGGATTTTATTTTTTACTTTTCCAATCCGGAGTGCGGCTGTCCAGATTTTTCCATCACACACATACCATTGGAGTAGCAATTGCTGGCACCTGGGGCTCTCACAATCATCCACACAGCGGAGGACGGGAAGCTTGAACCCGGTCACCTAGAGCGGTGGTAACTATCTTGTTCATTACAAACGACTCCTACTTGCAAACGGAAGGAGACAACAGGAAGTACGATGAAATCTACCCCTAGGAAGGGAAATTCTCTCCTGTAAGAGTTAATATGGGAAAAACATTTCTCCTTTCCACTGATGCTTTATCACCAATCCTTGTTTCACAAAAAAACCCAAATTTTCAAAAAACATTTGTCATTGGGACAAAAAGTGAGGTGAAATCTTCTGAAGACAGCAAAACAAATGTCACAGGGGTGATAACCCTTCCCTATATTTTCCAAAAAGCTTAAAATAGATTTTTTGGCTGCAGCTAAACACGTTAAAAATGTACCAGTTCAAAATTACAAACAGATTCTACTTAACAACAAACCTACAGTCCCTGTCTTGTTTGCACCGCCTGTATACTGCTGTTCAGAATACAGAGCCTGTATGCTGCTGTTTCCTTTTTTAATTTGGGTGCGGGGTTCCCCTTAATATCCATACAAGACCCAAAGGGCCTGGTAATGGACTGGGGGTACCCATGCCATTTGTCTCACTGATTTTCATCCATATTGCCAGGACCCGACATTACCTTAAAGCCGCAAGCAGTTTTAAATGACTTTTTTTCCTTTAAAAATGACATTTTGTGCAGGGAAGCACGGGAAACATGCTCCACTTTACAGGCATACTATAGACACCCCCCAGGTACGATATTTAAAGCAATATTTCACTTTTTTTTTTAGTTTAAGCATCATTAAAATCACTGTTCCCGAAAAAACGGCCGTTTTTAAAAGTTTTTTTTGCATTGATACATGTCCCCTGCGGCAGGACCCGGGTCCCCAAACCCTTTTTAGGACAATACCAAGCAAATTAGCCTTTAAAATGAGCACTTTTGATTTCGAATGTTCGAGTCCCATAGACGTCAATGGGGTTCTAACGTTCGTGCAAATTTTCGGTCCGTTCGCAGGTTCTGGTGCGAACTGAACCGGGGGGTGTTCAGCTCATCGCTATCTGGCACCCAAGTCGCATCAGTGACCTCATCATCTTCATCATGATCTCCATCTCCTCCATCTTCATCATTACCACTGGAGACAACTTGGCAATACGCTGCGGCTTTGGGAACATGAATGCCAATTTGTCTACCAGTGTTTCGCCCTCTCTCTAGGCTCATGTTCCTGTCATCCTCAACCTCAAAACCAGCATCTGAATCCAGTAATGGCTGGGCATCATCAAGGAGCAAGTGGCTGACGCTGTGATAACTCAGCTGACTCCTCAATGGCAGATGTTAGGGCTATGGCAGGAATAGATGTGGATAAGGAGGCAGGTTTATCCACTCTGGCAACTGCAGGGGACTACACACTTGTCTCTGCTTGTGTGACAGAGGATGAGGAGGATGAGGAAGGTTTAGTAAGCCAGTCATCTACCTCCTCTGCATGCTGTGGCTGGATAGCACAGGCAAACTCACTAAACAGAGGAAATGATGCCCTGCCTGAGGACTGACCACCACGTCCACCTTTGCCTGTGGACATATTTGTTGCTGGCCTCCCTACAGTGCCAAGGGAACGTCTGCCTCTCCTTGTTGTTCTCCCAGACATTATTGGGAGGGAGGGAGCGGTGCTTATAAGCAAATGTAAAGGAGAAGTTGAAATCTGTACGTAGATGCACTTTAATAAATGTAAAGAGGTGTTTGATGCCCTTTAATTTAAGGTACTCACACTATACAGACACACTCCACGGATACAATATAATATACTGCAAAATAATGCGCCAAACGTACAGTGATACACAGAACTATATGGCGTTAAACTTGTAGTAACGCATACAGAACTATATGGTGTTAAACTGGCAGTAACGCACGCAAAACAATATGGCATTAAACTGGCAGTAACACATGCAAAATGATATGGCGTTAAACTGGCAGTAACACATGCAAAACGATATGGCGTTAAACTGGCAGAAACGCACGCAAAACGATATGGCGGTAAACTGCCAGTAACGTACGCAAAACTATATGGCGTTAAACTGGCAGTAACGCACGCATTACTATATGGCGTTAAACTGGCAGTAACGCACGCACAACGATACGGCGTTAAACTGGCAGTAACACACGCAAAACGATATGGCGTTAAGCTGGCAGTAACGCACAAAACTATATGGCGTTAAACTTGTAGCAACGCACACAGAACTATATGGTGTTAAACTGGCAGTAATGCACGCAAAACGATATGGCATTAAACTGGCAGTAACGCACGCAATACGATATGGTGTTACACTGGCAGTAACGCAATTAAATAGACGGTGTTCAACCGTCACTACACTGAAGCTATCTGAACTGTCCCTACTCTAGCTATATACTAATGTCAAGATTACTAATACGGTCTCACTACACTACACTGAAACTTTCTGAGCTGTCCCTACTCTAGCTGCACACTATGAAAAGCTGAATGATGGTCCTCCTCACTACACTCACACTATCCCTAGACAAACACTAAACTAATATTCTACACTGACAATTGAAGCAAAATAGCACAGTATAGCGCACTAATTAATAGCAATGAACAGAGCCCTGTTCTATCTCTCTCCACGCCAAAATCACACTGAAAATGGCTGCCATTGAAAGAATACTTTTATACTGTGTGGCGGGAATGAGCCATGATTGGATAAAGTCATGATGACAGTGTCCAATCATGTTTCTGACAGTGCTCTGTGCCCTGATTGGCTGAAGCTTTCACTGCTTCAGCCAATCAGGGCTTGCAATGCCCTGTTCAACGCCACAATGCATTGTGGTCAGTTCGGGGGGCCGAACAAACGGTCGAACGACCCGTTTGTTCGGCTGTTCACCGAACGTCCGAACAACGAAAGTTCGGCCCGAACTTATGCTCGGGCCAAACCGTTTGCCCATCCCTAATCCTTTGTTTCCTCCTTGGGATCCCGGAAATCCCCACAGGCTGCGTATACCTTCCCAAATCATCCCTTGCTGAAGAAATTGTTGTATGATGACTGGGGTCACCCAGATAAACAATTTTCTCCTCCTAAGAGGTTTTCTATGCTTTATCCGGTGGAGGAAAAGTTAACCAAGAAATGGGGGGTGCCAGCAATAGATGCGGCTATTTCTTGTGTGAATAAAAGCCTGACCTGTCATGTGGACAATGCTCAGGGGTTCAAAGATCCAACTGATAAGAAGCTGGAAACTTTATTTAGAGCCTCCTTCTCTATGGCTGGTGCTTTGGTCCAGCCTGCGGTCGCAGCAATTGGCATGTGCCAGTTCCTCAAGGAACAAATGAAGCAGGTGCTTAACCTCCTCTCCACTGAGGAGGTTGAGGTTTATGCAGACCTTCCTAAAGCCTTGTGTTTTGCGGTTGATGCCATTATGGATTCTGTTCAGCAAGCATCCTGCCTTACTCTTCTGCTGGTACACATGTGCAGGGCCCTTTGGCTTAAGCATTGGGCAGCTGAGGTTTCATGCAAAAAATATTTGACTGGGTTCCACGTTTTATGGGGAACGCTGTTTGGGGATGATCAGGACAAATATATCCAGAAGATTACCGGGGGTAAGACCACGTTGTTATCGGTTAAAAAGAAGAATAGACATCCCTCATTTAGACATTCTCTTTCCCCAACCCCTGGAGCCTCGACCCCCAGGCAGTGGCGACAGCCTCCCCAGTCCAATACTAAGGGAAAGGTCCAAGGCCAAGCCCAAGGCCAAAAGAAGTCTTGGGGTCCGAGATCTGTTAAAAAGAACCCTAAAGCCTCCCTATGAAGAGGCGCCCCCACTCGCCCGAGTGGGGGGAAGGCTGCTGCAGTTTGCAGGCACCTGGCGGGAAGAGATTCAGGACAAATGGATAGTCTCCACGGTGTCTCTGGGCTACAAGCTTCCGCCATCTCATTTACTAAGGTCAAGAGTCTCCAAAGATCCAGAAAAGGGGAGGCCCTTGTTTCTGGCCTTAGAATGTCTATTATCCCAAGGGATATATATAGTAGTGAGCCCAGAGGAGCAGGGCTCAGGGTTCTACTCAAACTTCTTTACAGTTCCAAAACCGAACAGAGATGTCAGACCTATTCTAGATCTAAAAGACCTGAATCAGTTCCTAGACATTTGTTCTTTCCGCATGGAGTCAATCCGCTCAGTAGTTTCCACCCTTCAGGGGGGAGAATTCCTGGCATTAATATATATTAAAGATGCATATTTACATGTGCGAATATTTCCCGCTCCCCAAAGTTTCTAAGTTTTGAGAATAATCCTGAGGATTTCAGGAATTATCTCCGGATGGCGGACCCCATTTTTCACCTTTTGTTGGCTTTGCTGTCCCCTTATATTACAAAGCAGGACACCTGCATGCAGCAAGCCATCACTCCTGAACAGAGGCTGGTCACCACGTTGCGGTACTTGGCGACAGGGAGAAGTTAGCAAATAGTGTAACAAGCGCGCATCATACCTTAGTGTGTACTATATATAAGTGATCTCAATAGTTATGACTACTGTTGGTATACCACACTTAAAGCCATCAATCGTCACTACACTGAAGCTATCTGAACTGTCCCTACTCTAGCTATATACTAATGTCAAGATTACTAACACGGTCTCACTACACTACACTGAAACTTTCTGAGCTGTCCCTACTCTAGCTGCACACTATGAAAAGCTGAATGATGGTCCTCCTCACTACACTCACACTATCCCTAGACTGACACTAAATTAATATTCTACACTGACAATTGAAGCAAAATAGCACAGTATAGTGCACTAATTAATAGCACTGAACAGAGCCCTGTTCTATCTCTCTCCACACCAAAATCACACTGAAAATGGCTGCCATTGAAAGAATACTTTTATACTATGGGGCAGGAATGAGCCATGATTGGATAAAGTCATGATGACAGTGTCCAATCATGTTTCTGACAGTGCTCTGTGCCCTGATTGGCTGAAGCTTTCACTGCTTCAGCCAATCAGGGCTTGCAATGCCCTGTTCAACACCACAATGCATTATGGTCAGTTCGGGGGGCCGAACAAAGGGTCGAACGACCCGTTTGCGGGTACGTACTCATCGTAGAGTTCGTGCTGTGCAGGGGCTTGGTGTTGGGGTTTTTACTTTGACCTAAGCAACCCCATGAACAGGGCAGGGAGGAGCTCCAGCGCGACCAATTCTCTCACATGCCTTTGTTGCGGGAGATCCATGAGAATAATCCTGAGGATTTCAGGAATTATCTCCGGATGATGGACCCCATTTTTCACCTTTTGTTGGCTTTGCTGTCCCCTTATATTACGAAGCAGGACACCTGCATGCGGCAAGCCATCACTCCTGAACAGAGGCTGGTCACCACGTTGCGGTACTTGGCGACAGGGAGAAGTTAGCAAATAGTGTAACAAGCCTGCATCATACCTTAGTGTGTACTATATATAAGTGACCTCAATAGTTATGACTACTGTTGGTATACCACACTTAAAGCCATTGAAAACGTTTTTACTATAAAATATATATTTTGAAAAAATCTGTGAAGTTGGCTTATTTTACTATAATAAGAATTATATGATATTCTTATATTCACACACCAAGTGTTCTACAGTGAAAGGAAGTCATATAAAAAATTACTTGAAAAAAAAAAATCCCTGAAAACATGTGTTACTAGTTACAATGTTACTTGTGAATATCAATCCGCAACAATGTAGTGAACACCCTGAAACATGTGTTACTAGTCCCAATGTTACTTGCGAATATCAATCCTTAACAATGTAGTGAACACCATACATATCCAAAATTGTGCTAAAAATAATTATCAGTGAAACACTTATTCCCCTTAGACGTCTTATATATAAGAATAATGATCAGTCCTTGATAGGAATATGCTAAGTTGATATTAGCACAAATCTTCTTTATGGAAAGAGACACACCGATAATCCTCCTTCTCACAGATATAGTAGAAAAGACCGCTTACCGGATCAGATGGATCTCACGTTAGTGAGATCAGATGAGCATGTTGCATTAGCCTGCCGGCCTCTTAGATTATCACCTGGGCGTGTTCCTGGGAGGTTTTCTCAGCCACTGCGCTCCGATCTCTCAAGCAGATCTATCCTCATTGATACAATGTATCCGATTTCAAAATCTTAATTCATCCATATAGAAGATACACCTCAGTGGGAATAAAACGGAAACGGAAAGGGCTCCATAGTGCAAATGTGTTTTTATAGATTTATTCAAAATCTCTTTCACAGTCACTTTAAAAAGATCCTTTTCACTGCAAATGTTCACAGCAACACTCCACAGCACATCAGGAACCACAAATAAAAAAAAAAACTAGTATACACCACACGGAAACCAGATAAAAAACAGGAACCAGATAAAAAATAGCTAAAATTCAGCATACATGCAGAGCGAGAGCAAACCGGCTAACTGCATGGAGAAAGACCAGACAAACGTGATGGCGTCACAGCCTCTAGCTCCACCCGACGCGTTTCCCCTAAACAGGCTTTCACTGGGAACGGAGACATGACTGAATGCTGACACATCACGTTTTTATACTCACATGGCAGGAGACACTGGAAGTGACATTCCCACATCCCCTTCCTGTGGTCACGTTATAGAAAATTATTTTTTCTTCAAAAAACTGCTCTTTAAAACCTAAAATCAATTTTTCTTCTTAACCCCTATGCAGGAAAGAAAGAAAAATGCTAAAAAATAAGAAAAATTAGAAAAATTAAAAAATATCTTTTTATTAAAGATCTATTTTTCTTTCCATATGAAGAAATCTTTTGAATCTCTTCAGAGCATTTTTCTTTTCAAGATTGCACACACTTAACCCAAAGTGGGTTCGCACGTTTTATCCAAAAACATCTGCTTTACATGTGCATATCTCCATATGTATAATTGGGCGTTCCTGATTTGCACTTCCATTTATTATACATATATAAACCTTTAAATAACATATATTACTTTTAATCATCCTCTAGCTTACTTTAATTCAGTTCCTCTGTATGGTTATGCAGCAGTCTAACCAGAAAACTACAAAGGATCTTCATCAAAGGAACCAGAACTTTTTTCATGACTGAGGATTTATATAACCCTTGTATCACAGATTCCTATTACATTATATTCAATAAAGACATTACATATCATTACATATAAAAATACAAAGGATCAATTAAAATGTATTTGTTTTAAAATTCTTTTTTAAAAACTTAAGAAGACTATCACCCATTATCTATTATCAATGTAGCAATTGATATCCCATTCCACGTTGAGTCCTAGGGGTTTATAACATTGGAGGTCGTATATCCATCTGGTTTCACGACAAGAGATGGACCTTCTCATATTACTTCCCCTCCAATGGGGGGTATACTTTTCTATCGCTATTACTTTCAAAAGTGCTGTATTTCTGTTGTGATGTATTCTAAAGTGTTTTGAGACACTATGTCCTACAAAACCCCTCCTGATATTTCCTAAGTGTTCCCCTATTCTGATGTTAAGGGCCCGGGTGCTCCTCCCCACATATTGCAACCCGCAGGGGCAGATTAACAAATAGACCACTCCCACTGTGCTACGTGTGATAAAATCCTTGATGTCATATATTTTGGTAGTTACATTAGAGGAGAAGGTTGAGGTTCTGATCGTCTGGGAGGTTTTGCATACCTTACACCTCCTACAGGGAAAAAACCCTTTTAAATTTCCAAACATGCTTATCTTAGGAGGACATTCAATAGCGCTTGGTGCCAGTTTATCTTTCAGCGTTTGGTTTTTCCTGAATATAATATTGGGTCTGGCAGGAAGGACAGGGCCCAGAATTTCATCTCCCCTCAAAATATTCCAATGCTTTTTCATAACTTTGTTGACCCACCTATACTGTGATGAAAAAGTGGTGATGAAGGCCCACTCAAAATCCTTATTTGTGCCTTCCTTCACGTTGGTTCTAGGTTTCAGGAGTTGTTCTCTCTCAATATTGGCTATTTTAGCCAGCTCTTCTTCCAATATGTCAGACCTATATCCTTTATTTTCAAAACGCTTTTTTAGAACCCCTGCTTGGTCTCAATAATCTTCAACCTGGGAGCAATTCCTTCTCACCTTCTGAAATTGGCCCTTGGGTATAGCTTTCAGCCAATTTGGATGGTGACAGCTCCCAATAGGAATGTAACCATTTATATCGGTTGTTTTAAAAAATGTTTTGGTGAGTAATTGCCCCCCATTTTTGGTAATCGTGAGATCCAGAAAGTTAACTGAAGTTATACTATGTTCGTACGTGAAATTGATTCCCCATTTGGTGGAATTAACCTTTGCCATAAAAGACTTCAATGATTCTGCGTCCCCCTTCCACAGAAAGAAGGCGTCATCAATAAATCTTCGCCAAAAAAGTAGCTGGGGACATTCCCACGCAAATATATGGTCATTTTCCCACAACGCCATAAATAAATTGGCGAGGCTGGGGGCAAATTTTGCCCCCATAGCCACGCCTGTGCGCTGTAGGAAATATTGGCCATTATAGTAAAAGAAATTATGTTCCATTGCAAGTTTTAATAGCTTTAGAACAAAGTCTCTTGTTGACTCTTTAATAGAATCATCTTTACCAATAAAATATCTGGCTGCCAGATATCCTAGGTCATGTCTTATGTTGGTATAAAGTGAAGAGACATCCGCAGTCACTAGTAGGGTATCATCACCCACTCTTAATTGTGAGATTTCATTGATGATTTGTGACGAATCCTTCAAAAAGGCTGGAGTTTTAGTTACAAGCGGTTGTAGAAAAAAATCTACAAACTTACCTACTCTGGAGGTGAGGGAGTCTATACCACTCACTATTGGTCTGCCTGGTGTTCGCACTGGGTTCTTATGTATTTTTGGTAAATAATAAATAATCGCCATTTTTGGTGCCAGTGGTATCAAAAACTCCATCTCTTTTTTACTAATGATCCCTTTTTTGAAGCCATCCTGAATTATCACATTCAGTTGCTTCCTATATCCCACCGTGGGATCACGCCTCAGGATAGTGTAGGTCTCTCCATCAGATAGCAAATAATCCATTTCCTCCAGATACTCTTGTTTCTTGAGAAGGACAATTCCCCCCCCCCTTTATCCGTGGTTCGTATTATTAGTTCTTTTTTCTTGCACAATGTTTTTATACCCCTATCAATCTCATTTTGTTTTATGTTTTTATTATTCCTGAATTGTACCTTTCGTAAATCTTGCATTACCAGGTTTTTAAACACTGTTATACTGGGGGCTGGTTTCTCTGGAGGGTTAAAAAGGGACACGTTCCTAAGACCTGTCTTCCTTGGTGCCCTATTTAGCTGCAACCCTGAATTTCTTATAATGGGATTAGTTAAAAAATGACGTTTTATGTTTGGTTTTCTCACATATTTTTGGAGGTCTATAAACATTTGAAATTTACTAATGCTGTGTTTAGGAGCAAATTTTAGTCCCAAGTTCAAAGTCTTCTTCTCCGTACCTGTTAATTCTATACCACTTAAACTAAAGATCCCCCCATTCTCTACCTCTTCCTTTTTTTGGGTGATCTGTTTTCCTCCCCTACATCCTCCTTTTGTCTTCCTTTGTTGCCTGGGTGTTTTCCTAAAAAACTTTCTGATTTATTCCTAAGTGGGGCTACATTAGGTAGTTTCCCAAAAGGGTCTGGGTTGAAATTTCCGTAACCCCCATAGTTGCCTCTGGGTGATTCCTCCTCTCTGTAACTCTCATACCGCTCCCTAAGGGGGTAATATCATTTTTCAACCAGAGCCTCATATCTCCAGGATGGGTTGGGGGACTCCCATGTTCCCCCCTGCTGACAGGGAGAAGTTTGCAGGACATCAAGTTCTCGACTGACATCTCCCCCTAGGCTCTGGGGAGCATTATTCCAGAGACCTGTTCTGCCATCATACAGGTCCTGCAGAAGGACTATATTAAGGTAAGATTTCTCCTTTAACATCACATTCTATGTATTTAATGTTTGCTAATGTATTGTATTTCTTTCATCATTCCCTAAGTACCATGATTGTAATATGCTGTGAATGTCCTCTTTATCCTCATGCATGCTGGAAGTTTTACAAGTTCTTTTTTGTCCTTCATGCATATTTTCCTTCACTAACCTCCCCAGCATGCTATCCTGGGCCCATACACACCTAGCCTAGTCACTTAACAATGTATTTTGTCAGCTCCATTGTACTGCTTTACCCTAAACACCCCCTAAAATGTGTACAAATATTATTTGTGTCCTTAAATTCAAGTAGAGTGCCAGAGGCTTTTTTTTTTGGGGTCCCAAAATCATTTGGAACCCTCCCTCCCCCCAACCGCTAAGTCAATCCTCTATCTACTGACTTTGCCAAACCCAAACACACTATACCCACCTCTTTTGTGTTCATATCTATGGATGAATTCACCAAGGCATGTAGTGAAAGGGCCTGCCTAAATACTTTCAAATGGTACTGTTTAAAGTTTTGTTCTATTATTTTGATAGGTAATTGCAGAATGTAAAAATGTGCTTCAATTTGTACAGTGTGTATTTGTTTTTGTATTTTGACACTTCTTACCTGTCCAATGAGCTGCCAATAGTGTAAGTAAGGAGGGGCTGGCTAAAGAAACACACATTATTTATGCATTCAGCTCTTAATGAAGTAGAGAGGGTTACCTGTCCAAAACATCCCCCCCCCCCTAAAATTTGTACAATGGGCCATCAGAGGGGGAAAGGAATCTGATAAGTGGACCTTTTTTTTTTTTTTAAATACACCTTAAAATCAATGTTATACTGATGTTGGCCAAGAATGTTTGAATCTGCTTGCAATGTTATGTGCAAAAGTACTAATTTTTTATTTTTCTTGTTTCACTCCACAGTTTCCTTCAGCGCCACAGGAATGGCAGACTGTGGCTTCCCAATTTGCCCAGCGGTGGGACTTTCCCAACTGGGGAATGTCAAATTAACAAGGGACACCAACTTATCTCCTTGAGGTTAAAAAATACAAGATAATAATGGTGTGGTAACTTGACACACAAAACGACAAAAAATAGTATGGAGATCACTAGAAAAAAAAAAAAAAGGAGATCTTGATAAAAAAATAATTAAAAAAAGATCACTAGAAAAATAAAATTGAAACATTATTATGGAGATCTGACGAAAAAAATAAAAAATACTATTCAGGAGATCACAAGAAATAATATGAGAATTCTGTATGAATATGAGCAGCAAAACAACTTAATTATATGACATTATAAAGAAGAAGAGAATGCGCTGCATTAAAAGATTATTAAATTTGCTGCGTGAGAAATGTGCTATTGTCATTACGAACGCTAGTTTTACCAGACCGAGCGCTTCCGTCTCATACTTGATTCAGAGGATGCATGGAATTTGGTGCATCGGAATTGTGTACACATGCTCGGAATTTTGTTTTCAGAAAATTTGGTAACCAGCTCTCAAATTTTTTTTGTTGGAAATTCCAACAAAAAATGTCAGATGGAGCCTACACACGGTAGGAGTTTTCGACAACAAGCTCTCATCGAATATTTGTTGTCGGAAATTCCGATCATGTATACGCGGCAAAAGACCACAATCTGGGTCCTCAATCAAGAGAAATCTTCCTTACAGCCCCTAAAAAGGCTGGAGAATTTGGGCATGGTCATAGACATATTCCAAAGCAGAGTATTTTTACCTGGGTCAAAAGCCAAAGCCATAAAGGGTTTGATCTGGGTAGTCATAGCAAGGAAAAATCCCGCCATTCAACTATGTGTGAGACTATTAGGGAAAATGGTGGCTTCTTTCGAGGCTGTTCCTTACGTCCAGTTTCACTCAAGGCCTTTACAGAGCAGCATCCTCTCTGCCTGGAACAAAAGAGTTTAAGCCTTGGATCTTCCAATGTGCCTATCTCCATGGGTACGCCACAGCCTCAATTGGTGGTTACTGGCCAAGAATCTACTGAAAGGAAAATCCTTTGTTCCAGTTACTAGAAAAAAAGTAACCACAGATGCCAGCCTAATAGGCTGGGGAGCAGTTCTGGAAGGAGCTTCCAACCAGGGAAGATGGTCCAGAACCGAAAGGCTCTTGCCTATCAACATTTTGGAGATTTGGGCAATTTGCCTAGCACTCAGGGTCTGGACTTACAGGTTGCAGGGTTGTTCTGTCCGGATACAGTCTGACAATGCTACGGCAGTGGCCTATATCAATCACCAAGAGGGCACAAGGAGTCTGGATGCCCAAAAAGAGGTGAATCACATTTTTTCTTGGGCAGAGAAGCCTGTTCCTTGCCTCTCTGTGGACTGGACAGCTTTGTGTCAAGAACAAAGGATCCGCTAGCACAAGGGTCAGATGCCTTAACAATTCCATGGGATCAGTACTTTCTGATCTATGTGTTCCCTCCAGTTCAGCTTCTCCCGCAAATCCTTCGGAGTGTCAAAAGGGAAGGAAAGCCGGTAATTCTGATGGCCCTGGCTTGGCCCAGACGACCTTGGTATGTGGAAATCGTAAAAATGGCAGAAGGAAGACCTTGGGTTCTTCTGCTGCACCCAGATCTACTCTCACAGGGTCCAATATTCCATCCTGCCTTACGAAGTCTGAATTTGACGGTTTGGCGGTGGAGACCCACATTCTGAAGGGTCGTGGTCTCTAGGGGCCAGCCTAGTTAATGCTAGGAAGCCGGCCTCCAGGCTCATCTACTACAGAAACTGGAAGGCATATGTTTCCTGGTGTGAATGCAGGGGGTGGCATCCTAGAAAGTATGCCATTAGCAGGATTCTTGCCTTTCTTCAATTAGGCGTAGAGATGAAGCTGGCCTTGAACACTATCAAGGGTCAGATCACGGCCTTGTCAATATTCTTTCAAAGACCGCTTGCCTCTCATTCCCTGGCCCGGGCCTTTATTCGGGGGCACTACGCTTGAATCCGCTGGTTAAGCCTCCTGTGTGTTCATAGGATTTGAATTTGGTTTTGTCTGTTTTACAGGAACAACCTTTTGAACCGTTGCACCATGCTTCTTTAGTTCTTTTGACAAAGAAATAAGTTTTCTGGTAGCCATACCCTCGGCTAGAACGGTATTGGAGTTAGCATCTCTTTCTTGTAAAGAGCCATGTTTGATTATTCATAAAGACAGGGTGGTGTTGCGTCCTCACCCGTCTTTTCTGCCTAAAGTAGTTTTCAGAATTCCATCTGAATCCAGATGTGGTCCTACCGTCCTTTTTTCCAGATCCGCAGTCCGCGGAGAAGTTGTTACACGCTTTAGATGTTGTAAGAGCAGTCAGAATCTATCTGCAGGCAACGGCTCAAATACAAAAGACTGATTGTCTATTTATTCTGCCAGAAGGCCCCAAAAAGGGCCAGGCAGCATCAAAATCCACTATCTCTAGATGGATTCGATAGGTTATTGTTCAGGCATATGGTGTAAAGAAGAAGATTCCTCCTTTTCAGGTTAAAGCGCACTCAACTAGAGCAGTTAGTGCTTCATGGGCAGTGCATCACCAGGCCTCCATGGCTCAGATCTGCAAGGCTGCAATTTGGTCTTCAGTCCATACATTCACTAGATTCTATCAGGTGGATGTAAGAGGGAATGAGGATGCCGCTTTCGGGTGCAGTGTGCTGCAGGCAGCAGTATAGGTCCTCTTGTCCATTGGCGGTCCATGTTTCTGATCTGTGTCTCCCTCCCCTCAAATTTGGGCATTGCTCTGGGACATCCTACTAAGTAATTATCAAAGGCTCTGTGTCCCGTGATGTATGAACAAGAAAATAGGATTTTTTAAAAACAGCTTTCCTGTAAAATCCTTTTCTTGGGAATACATCACGGGACACAAAGCTCCCACCCCTCTTCGGGATTATACGTTGGGATACTTATTGCTTTGCTACAAAACTGAGGTGCTCTCCATATGGGAGGGGTCATATAGAACTCGCCTTGTAATTAGGGTTTCCTGTGTCCAATCACCTGATGATGACTATCTAACCCACTAAGTAATTATCAAAGGCTCTGTGTCCCGTGATGTATTCCCAAGAAAAGGATTTTACAGGTAGGCTGTTTTTAAATAATCCTATTTTTTTACTTTCTGCTATAAAAAACATCCAATCCAAAAATTAAAAAAAATCTAATTTCTTCATCAATTTAGGTCAATGTGTATTCTGCTACATTTTTTTGGTAAAAAAATGCCGATAAGCGTATATTGATTGGTTTGCACAAAAGTTATCATGTCTACAAACTATTGGATATTTTTATGGCATTTTTATTTTTATTTTTACTAGTAATGGCAGCGATCAGTGATTTTTTTTTTTTTTTTTAGCTGGACTGCAACATTGTGGCGAAGAAATTAGACACCAAATGACACTTTTTGGGGACCAGTGACACCAATACAGTGATCAGTGCTATAAAAAAAGGACTGTCGCTGTATAAATGACACTGGCAGGGAAGGGGTTAACCCCAGGGGTGATCAAAGGGTTAAGTGTACTCCTAGGGAGTGCTTTCTAACTGTGTGATGGATAGTTTAACTGGAGGAAGAAAGAGATCTGTGTTCCTGATTAGCAGGAACACAAAATCTCTCTCTTCCTCTCTGACAGAATGGCGGTCTGCCTTGTTTACATAGGCAGACTGTCGTTCTGCCCCTCCAGTGAATGATCAGTGGGTCCTGGCGGTCATCGTGGCCACCGGACCCACTGATTGGCTCCCACTGTGTCCAATCACAGAGGGAGCAGGCCGGCGGCGATGCGCGCGGGCCCCAGACCCCGAGGAGGAAACAACATACAGGTACGTTGTTTCGTGCAGCCAGGCCATCCTGCTGCAGTAAATGTGCAGTGGGCAGTCTGGAAGCGGTTAAATAAATATACAAATTTAATAGACAAGGACTGATTCTAGGGAAAAAAAATGTATACATATATACTATGGTCATCTTGGCCCTTCAGGTCCTCTACTCATACTGTCATGAGTTCCCTTCTGCACATGGAATTCCTATTATGTATCTAAGACTGCTGACACCAAGTGGGGTTACAGGATACAATTGTGAGGTCATCATGACAAGAAGTGGGCATATGTCATTAATGCATCCTGGACATGGGTGGCCCTGTTTACCTAACACATATGCCCATAACAAAGTAGTGATGTGTGGTGGGTGAAAGAGTCTGTCCCTCTGTCACATGTTACTATTGAACAGGTTTGGGAAGGTACTGTAATGCAGGGCATGGACACGGTACTGGAGTCGACGCACCCAGTGCCTTTTCCTGACTGGACAGAGAAGGACAAGAAGGGGTTCTAGAGACTAGCACTGTTGATATAAATAGTGCAGTTTTGGTGCCATTACAACAGAGAGCACTGCAGGAGAGCACATTTTGTTGTGAAAATAATGAAAATTATTATTTAAAATTAAAAACCACATCTAGGTGTCCATATAGGGTCAAATTAAAAGGGGTCGTTTAGGACATAGTGAACTTTGAAGAAGGAAAAAAAGAGAGGTGTTTGAGGTGCACCTTTAATTATTGTGAGAAATTATGGCGGCCAGTTTGAGAGGCAGCAGTTTCATATATATGTAGCACCCTCTATTAGAAGTTAGGTGCTAGAATAGGATTTCTCTGGGTTAAGAGATCAGTGTAGGCAAATTTAGACAGGCCTGTGCTGTAAATTAGGCCTGTGTGTTTTGATTTAAGAATGGGAGTGTTTCGTGTAGTGGTGAATGTGACCACCTGTGCTCTGACTCAGAAGCGCCTCCCCTGCTTTTAGAAAGATTGTTGTGGAACAGAGGTTGGACCTGAGGTTTGAGTGGCAGGCAGCTCATGTGAGGAGCTCTGACCAATTACCATGCGGTATTGGCAGGGGGCAGGCCCCCCATATAAGCTGAGGTCACATGCTGCCAGGGAGGGTCTGATGGTGCAGGAGAAAAGGAGAATGGAGTTATAGGTAGCTGCCACAAGGCATCCCCACATGGGGGGCACGCCGATCGCGGAAGAGGGATAGAGGAGCTGCTAGGATGTATTCCTGGATAAAGATCTTCATCATGGAGTTGGTGTCAAGCTGCTGTGACCGGGGAACACAGGACTTGTACACAGAAGAAGATTGGTGAAGGAGAAGTAACAGTAGGACTGAGAAGAGCAGAGTTCTGTAACCGGGGAACACAGAGTTTGAACTTTGGAGAAGGTCAGTGTACAAGAAGCAAAAGGAGAAATGTTGAGAGTAGTGCAGAATGCTGTGGCCGGGGGAACGCAGCGTTTGTAATTATGGACTGGCTGGGAACAGTAGTCTGCCTATTACCGTGTGCTAGACCATCGGGGAGAGGTACCGAGTATCTCTGGCCTGGTAAAGCACTCCGGTAATACCTTCCAAAAGACTGTGTGGCTACCAAATTCACTGAACCACTGGGGATAAGTAATTGCATGCCTCTGGCTTATTGATTTGCTGAAGTAACACCATTCAAGTACAACCAGCAAACTGGGATTATTCAGAGTGATCCCTTTTTGTAATACTGGAAGTGAAGCAATAGGAATCTAATAGTTTTGAAGTAGAGGATTTGTACAAGAGGAGTGATAGTCTGCAGGAGTGAGTGCAGAGGAAGAGGAGCAATAGTCTGCATTGGAGATATGCAGGGGAAACAGACTGTGAATGTTAGAAGTGCATCATTTTCAGAGCTAAGGCTGTTAATCAATGTTCTACAAATGTGATGACAATTCAAGTGCTATGGGCATCTCATATCTTCCTTTACCCCAACCAAGTTGTATGCCGCAATAAACGCAACAAAACTACGCAAATGACTGCTCATTGTCTCAAATGATATATGGGGGTCTGGCAGCAGGGTAATTGGTGGATTGTCAGGAATGCTTGTCACCATGGCTACATTTGGAGGTCCCACAGAGATCTGCCTTTCCCCGTTTACCTGCTGGCCGCCGCCCCTAGCAATCGCTAAAAGCTGGGGGAGACTTTGCTTGTTTTGCCAAGTTTGGGATATACTGAGGAAAAGGACTGTGTTTAAACTGACTTTGTTACATGCTGTTGCCCATAGCAACCAAAACCAAGCTTGTTGCCAAGTGCTGCTGCCCATAGCAACCGTCCAGGATCGGCGCTGCCTGCCCGCTCCCTGCACTCAGTTGTACTAAATGGACACTCACAACAGCGATAAGCCCTTGCAGCAGGGTGATTGGTGGATTGTTTGTGAGGAGTGCTCATCACCATGACTACATACATTTCAGTAATTCATATAAAAAGGGGAACTTTATGAGCAGATTTATGTTTTATGCAATTATTAACCAAGATTTTAAAACAATATGTCCAATTACAGAGACTCTAATCACTATTCTATTTTGTATTATTTTTATTTGTTAGTTCTAAACATATGAAAGGGAGGCTCTGAAAACAGATCTATTGAACATGAATCAAAATTTGCATTGCCACTTCCCTTTAAATACATGACTGCAACATACATGAAATCCCATAAAATGTTCTGGCTGGTTTTTGGGGTCCTGGGCCTTAAAAAGGTTTAGCACCACTGATATAAAATATACAGTAACACAGTGTTTTATTTCTAAGGAAAGATGCTGAATGTTTTAAATTACGGAAATGAAATAGAAAAGGTTATAACAATTGCATGCCCTATTTTTGTTCGCTGACCTTGTTATTCATCTTGTACAATTGTCATTATGACCTTGCCTTAGAAATTGGATGTGACATCCTATTACAGATCAGTCTATATCCTGAGGTTCACTAATGCGGTGGACATCTCCTGCTGGTCCCTAAGGTGAGGACTCTGGTCAGTTCTAGTCAAGTTGCTCCAGAAAATAGATTGAGTAAAATAATGGAAAATAAGACCAAGATTAAAAAAAATGTGGCTAGCCAGTTATTAAAGAAAGATGTGGTTTATATGTTGTCTAAAATTTTTTTACTACAAAACTACCAAAACATTACCAAACAGTACCAAAACATGTTATTATGCACAAGACATTAATGTTTCATGACCCATTTTTGTATTACTCTTTGTTATAAAATTCTTATGTTATTTAAAAGAGTCTGGTTAACGGGTAGTTTAGCAGTGGCTTTGCCCTTCTACAAGAGTTAGCAGCTATTTATTCCAGGAATTTCATTCTTCACAGGACTGGCAGGAATGATAATAGGTATCAGGGCCTCCAAGGCTGCTACCAGGCATTTTTTGTAGTCTTTGCTTTTCAGATTTAGTCTGCACCACTTTCAGTGTTTGGCTTCTTGTTGCCAGCATGTCAACTTAGTTGGCAAATGATCATTTATGACTAGGCAATAGTATTCAAACTTCCCCGCCAATCTCTTGTTGCTTAGTTTCTCTTCAAGCAGTAATAGAGAGCTCAAAAAGTATCCTTGTCATGGTAAACTTTATAAAACGTCTATGTGGTACACAAGTTGGTGTATGTTATTCAACAGAGGAGGAGGGTAGTGAGGGAGCACAAGGAAGATGTGTATCAGTAGGCGGTGGGTTGAAACCTTTCACTGAATCAAGGAAAAAGTACATCCAATAAACTACTAATTCTATCATGTACCATCATGTTCCCCGTGCGCATACAGTATATCATTACAGCAAAGTTTTTTTAAACATATTAACACACTTTAAAGCGAAGTTCCAGTCATTTGTTTGTTTATTATGTAGCAATAACTCACGGTGGAGCTGCTGGTTCATAGCGGACTGTTACTGTCACCTTCGTTACCTCTATTTCACCGAAACCGGGTCTAGGGTCCCATTGAGTTTAACACCAGACAATGTAGGCACTGGACACTTGAATATCTTTTCCAATGCTTTAATAAACGTAAATTGAAGGAAGTAGCAGGAAAGAGGTAGAAGGAGAGTTGCAGGGAAGTTCAAATACCTTTTCTTAGTGTAGTATTAGGAATTGAAAACTTTTAGATGAATATACTCTCTCTGTAGAGTTAAATCTTTGCCCACCTGGATAGTTTTCTCTCACTAACCTAGCAGCCAGTATGCAGCATGAACAAAAGTCTCTGCCACAGACTTGATTGGAACAAAACCCGTACGATACTCTGCCACAGGATGTAATGGTTTACGATGAACAGCAAAAACAGCACTAGAACCTTTAAGTCGACCCGGCAGTACTATGCGGTAGGATTACTTTAGGATGCGTCCTCCAACTGAGTCACCAGGCCCCTCTCCAGACCAGAACTTTGCATGATCCTTCCATGACGGGTCCTCCCCTGGGATCTTCTCAGTTGTCCAGCTTCTTCCCGTAGGACAGACAGCCCAGGACCATTCCTCTGCCGCTGTGGTATGACCCAGACCTACTTCTGGGCCCACCCACACGCTGCAGAGACGTGGGCCTCCCGATCAGAGGACCACAAGGTAGTACTCTTAACACATACCTGTCGGCCAGGAGGGCGAGCAGGTGGAATGAAAATGAACCCTAAAACATGGCGTCTGTCCCATAAATACCCTCTCCCAGAATGCAACTCGGAGGACCACCTCCACCGAGTTATCTTAGGGACAGAGGAGCACTCATACGCTTCAACATGTTGCCTTTCCAACACTGACCCATGGTGACAACGACACCCACAGGCACAGTGTGAAACTACTTGCAACTCAGCCAAGCTGGAACAGAGGCAAATCTGACTATGTATAAACCGATAACCCACTAAATTT
This sequence comes from Lithobates clamitans, assembly GCA_037952925.1. Classification (NCBI taxonomy): domain Eukaryota; kingdom Metazoa; phylum Chordata; class Amphibia; order Anura; family Ranidae; genus Lithobates; species Lithobates clamitans. The sequence continues at coordinate 10,324,507 of JBBGZY010000399.1, read as the reverse complement.
ACCTATAAGCAGTACAATAGACGTTGTCCTCAACGTCTGTCAAAATAACTCCCAAGCCTGAGAGTAGGTATTTGAACTTAAAACTTGGATAAGGGCAAGGAAGAAGAAAAAACTGTATAGAGATATTACAGTTTCAAGATTTATACAACAATATGTTCACATCCGCAAACAAAATCACATTATGGCGGTCACAACCCCACTGTCTATCTAGCAGAAAAGCCTAACAGCTTGATAGGAGATCCAATTGTTCCTGAAAAAAAAAAATAAAGTTAGACACACACTAAATTTGTACAGTACCCTCAATAAACAGTTTAGGAGCAAAGTCTCATTCCAAAAGAAGAATGACACTCTCTTCCCATATATTTCTTTCTTTTAGTGAAACGAACAGAAGTAACTTGAGAAGTCCATCCCTATTTTTTGGCAAATCAGATCCTTTCAGTAAAGAAAATCCAGCTAGCAAAGAGTCTTTGGATATAGAAACGCTGAGATGAACATTATCTATTGACCATGAAGATCTCTAAACACTGACACTGTCTAACTATACTCCCCAAAGTTCTTTGTTCATAATCACCAATAAAACCGAGGATCTGGCAATGTCAGTTTCTTTCCCAGTTTATCCACTGTAGTGATAAAGTACACAATATCATCTTTTCCGGGTCTGCAAATGACCACTTTGTCAGCATAGATGTGCCGACCATAGTTCCAGTGTAGGAAACATCCACTGAAGCGTTCATCCATGGCAACAGAACATCCAGTCTCCGGAAAGGCTTTGGCACAGACAAATAGTCCCAAACAGATTCACTGTACCACAGTTCCTGGTTGGCCTCAATTTCCTGCATAATTTCCTGAGTAACATAGGGAAACTCCAGACCATATTCTGTGGCGACACGTTTGTTAAGCACTCTCTGTAAATGTGCAAGTTTAGGCAAAGATCTATTTTTCCCCAAACCAGGAGGCACGCAAGAACACAAGAGTTCAGTTATTTGCTCACCATAGACCCGACGGGTGTCGGAAGCAAATTAGCAACTTTAGACAATGTCTCCTTGGTAGTACTGTGCGGCTCCACACAAGGTGATGTCTTCCCAGAATCCATGACTGTCCACTCTGAGAAAGTTAAGGCAGAAGCAACATCTTCGCCCTGAGCCCATGATAGTTCCTGTGACATTGTCTCAAACAAATCATCATCACTGGAGAGATCCGACATGGAATCTATCTCCGAATCTCTCAACTCTTCTGCTGGCAAATATTTACAAAGAGTCGCAGATATGTCCCCCTTTGATCTCTCACCCGTTCCTGACGTGGACTTCTCTGGATCCATGTGTTTCTCCGGCTCCAGTTCGGGTAGTCTCTGGGGTAGACCTCGACCACGGCCGCAGGAAGCCTTTACATATGCCACCTTCCTGTGGACAGGTGCAAAGGGGATAGGTGCAGTAGACGTGGAAATGAAAGTGATGTCCGCTGATGAAGTAGTGACAGCGGTATTTCCCTCAGGAATCACGGCCTGTCGTTATCCAACGGCAATGGTAGCAGCTTCCACTGTGGCAATACCTGTAGCCCAGTCCATCCGATAAGCACGGGGCGACATAGTAGGTTGCTCCACTATGAAAAAATATTCTCTGCACTGCAAACAACAAACAAATGGACGGAGATGTATGGCCAGTCCTTCACACTTGTGGCAAAGCATGCCCAGCCCTTCAATATCTCCAAATGTGTAGAGAACAAACCTCCCCTGCGGTTTCAGACGAATGCCGGTATCTGTCAGCAAGGTTCCGGTCAGCATAGCACCCGCAGCGGTACTCGTAAGGAACATCTTAGGTCCCATAGTTGACGGTATCAACGAAAAAGAAGACATGGCCACACTCTGATCTTCTCAGCACGATCACGAGGCCTCTCTTCTCCTCTGGCGCCAAACACACATACGCGTCCCACGTGGCAACAAGTAAGTTAGGCTCCTCCCACTTGTTCTTCTGATCACGTAGCTCCCGGGCTTTTACCTCTCACCCACAGCCTACGCAGTCAAAATAAAGTCCTGCAACTTAACCCCTTCTCTCCAAAAAAATTGATAAAGTCCAGAAATTTATTCCAACGTAAACTCCCGGTGAAATACTTCTCAGGGCTGCGGGAGGTTGATGGCTAACAAATCCCAGACGAGCCCCCACATGTGGCAATAACTCACGGTGGAGCTGCTGGTTTATAGCGGGCTGTTATCGTCACCTTCGTTACCTCTATTTTACCGGAACCGGGTCTAGGGTCCCGTTGAGTTTAACACCAGACAATATAGGCACAGGACACTTGAGTATCTTTTCCAGTGCTTTAATAAACGTAAATTGAAGGAAGTAGCAGGAAAGAGGTAGACGGAGAGTTGCAGGGAAGTTCAAATACCTTTTCTTAGTGTAGTATTAGGAATTGAAAACTTGTAGATGAATATACTCTCTCTGTAGAGTTGAATCTTTGCCCGCCTGGATAGGTTTCTCTCACTAACCTAGCAGCCAGTATGCAGCACGAACAAAAGTCTCTGCCACAGACTTGATTGGAACAAAACCCGTACGATCCTCTGCCACAGGATGTAATGGTTTACGATGAACAGCAAACACAGCACTAGAACCTTTAAGCCGACCCAGCAGTACTATGCGGTAGTATTACTTTAGGATTCGTCCTCCAACTGAGTCACCAGGCCCCTCTCCAGACCAGCACTCTGCATGATCCTTCCATGACGGGTCCTCCCCTGGGATCTTCTCAGTTGTCCAGCTTCTTCCCGTAGGACAGACAGCCCAGGACCATTCCTCTGCTGCTGTCGTAGGCCCCAGACAGGCTTCTGGGCCCACCCACACTCTGCAGAGACGTGGGCCTCCCGATCGGAGGACCACGAGGTAGTACTCTTAGCACATACCTGTCGGCCAGGAGGGCCAGCAGGTGGAACGAAAACAAAAACTAAAACATGGTGTCTGTCCCATAAATACCCTCTCCCAGAATGCAACTCGGAGAACCACCTCCACCGAGTTATCTCCGGGACAGAGGAGCACTCATACACTTCAACATGTTGCCTTTCCAACACCGACCCATGGTGACAACTAGGGATGAGCTTCGAGTTCGAGTCGAACTCATGTTCGACTCGAACATTGGCTGTTCGCAAGTTTGCTGAACAGCGAACAATTTGGGGTGTTCGTGGCAAATTCGAATGCCGCGGAACACCCTTTAAAAGTCTATGGGAGAAATCAAAAGGGCTAATTTTAAAGGCTTATATGCAAGTTATTGTCATAAACAGTGTTTGGGGACCTGGGTCCTGCCCCAGGGGACATGGATCAATGCAAAAAAAAGTTTTAAAAACGGCCGTTTTTTCAGGAGCAGTGATTTTAATAATGCTTAAAGTCAAACAATAAAAGTGTAATATCCTTTTAAATTTCATACCTGGGGGTGTCTATAGTATGCCTGTAAAGGGGCGCATGTTTCCCATGTTTAGAACAGTCTGACAGCAAAATGACATTTCGAAGGAAAAAACCCATTTAAAACTACCCGCGGCTATTGCATTGCCGACAATACACATAGAAGTTCATTGATAAAAACGGCATGGGAATTCCCCGCAGGGGAACCACGAACCAAAATAAAAAAAAAAAAATGACGTGGGAGTCCCCCTAAATTCCATACCAGGCCCTTCAGGTCTGGTATGGATATTAAGGGGAACCCCGGCCAAAATTTAAAAAAAAATGATGTGGGGTTCCCCCTAAATTCCATACCAGACCCTTCAGGTCTGGTATGGATTTTACGGGGAACCCCGCGCAAAAAAAAAAAAAACGGCGTGGGGTCCCCCCAAAAATCCATACCAGACCTTTATCCGAGCACGCAACCTGGCAGGCAGCAGGAAAAGAGGGGGGGACGAGAGTGCGCCCCCCCTCCTGAACCGTACCAGGCCACATGCCCTCAACATTGGGAGGGTGCTTTGAAGTAGCCCCCCAAAACACCTTGTCCCCATGTTGATGAGGACAAGGGCCTCATCCCCACAACCCTGGCCGGTGGTTGTGGGGGTCTGCAGGCGGGGGGCTTATCGGAATCTGGAAGCCCCCTTTAACAAGGGGACCCCCAGATCCCCGGCCCCCCCCTGTGTGAAATGGTAAGGGGGTACTTTACCCCTACCATTTCACTAAAAAACTGTCAAAAATGTTAAAAATTACAAGAGACAGTTTTTGACAATTCCTTTATTTAAATGCTTCTTCTTTCTTCTATCTTCCTTCATCTTCTGGTTCTTCTGGTTCTTCCTCCGGCGTTCTCGTCCAGCATCTCCTCCACGGTGTCTTCTATCTCTTCTAGGCTCCTGCTGTGTGACGGCGTCTCCTCGTCTGACGGTTCTTTAATAACAGGGGGCGGGGCCACCCGATAACCCCACCCCCCTCTGATGCACGGGACATGATGGGACTTCCCTGTGGCATTCCCCGTGACCGTCAGACGAGGAGACGCCGTCACACAGCGGGAGCCTCTCTCCATGCCAGCATGGATGCGGAGCGGGCCGGAGAAGAGAATGAAGAAGAAAAGAAGAGAAAAAGAGAAGAAGGAAGAAGAGAAGAAGATGAAGAAGAAGATGAAGAGAAGAGCGGGAGCCTCCCCCAATGCCATGGGTGCGGAGCGGCCCGAGAAGAAGAAGATAGAAGACGCCGTGGAGGAGATGCTGGACGAGAACGCCGGAGGAAGAACCAGAAGATGAAGGAAGATCTTCTGGTTCATTTTTAACATTTTTGACAGTTTTTTAGTGAAATGGTAGGGGTAAGTACCCCCTTACCATTTCACACAGGGGGGGGCCGGGATCTGTGGGTGCCCTTGTTAAAGGGGGCTTCCAGTTTCCGATAAGCCCCCCGCCCGCAGACCCCCACAACCACCGGCCAGGGTTGAGGGGATGAGGCCCTTGTCCTCATCAACATGGGGACAAGGTGTTTTGGGGGGCTACCCCAAAGCACCCTCCCAATGTTGAGGCCATGTGGCCTGGTGCGGTTCAGGAGGGGGGGCGCACTCTCGTCCCCCCCTCTTTTCCTGCGGCCTGCCAGGTTGCGTGCTCGGATAAGGGTCTGGTATGGATTTTTGGGGGGACCCCACACCGTTTTTTTTTTTTTTTTGGCGCGGGGTTCCCCTTAAAATTCATACCAGACCTGAAGGGTCTGGTATGGAATTTAGGGGGAACCCCACGTCATTTTTTTTTTAAATTTTGGCCAGGGTTCCCCTTAATATCCATACCAGACCTGAAAGGCCTGGTATGGAATTTAGGGGGACTCCCACGTCATTTTTTTTTTTTTTGGTTCGGGGGTCCCCTGTGGGAAATTCCCATGCCGTTTTTATCAATGAACTTCTATGTATATTGTCGGCAATGCAATAGCCGCGGGTAGTTTTAAATGGGTTTTTTCCTTCGAAATGTCATTTTGCTGTCAGACTGTTCTAAACATGGGAAACATGCGCCCCTTTACAGGCATACTATAGACACCCCCAGGTATGAAATTTAAAAGGATATTACACTTTTATTGTTTGACTTTAAGCATTATTAAAATCACTGCTCCTGAAAAAACGGCCGTTTTTAAAACTTTTTTTTGCATTGATCCATGTCCCCTGGGGCAGGACCCAGGTCCCCAAACACTTTTTTTGACAATAACTTGCCTATAAGCCTTTAAAGTTAGCACTTTTGATTATTCATGTTTGTGTCCCATAGACTTTAACAGTGTTCGCGTGTTCGAACGAACTTTTTTCCTGTTCGCATGTTCTGGTGCGAACCTATCAGGGGGGTGTTCGGCTCATCCCTAGTGACAACGACACCCACAGGCACAGTGTGAAACTACATGCAACTCAGCCAAGCTGGAACAGAGGCAAATCTGACTATGTATAAAGAGATAACCCACTAAATTTACCTATAAGCAGTAGATTGAAAATCAATTAAAAGTCAGCAGCTACAAAACGTGTAATAAACAGCCACTCACACGTCCCACGGTCCAGTGGTGTACTCACCACAGCCATGTTCTCACCGTGCCCTCCCTCGGCAGCACCGGCATCTCTAATGTGGACACCCGGCTGTGACAGCTTGCAGCTTCACAGCCAGGTGCCCACTGTGCATGCGCGAGCAGTGCTGTGGTCTCTGTCTGGTCCCGAAGTCTTCCAGGACCTGTCATATGTCCCAGAAGACTTCAGGAGGGAGAGCTTCTGCTTCTGATCGCCTAGGTGACCGGAATGGAAGTGGGAGCAGGTACACAAACTTGACAGAAAGCTTAATTTCACAAACAGGAGCTGCAGAGGAGACCCTAAAGCGGAAGTTTTACTTTTGTGTGGAACTCTGCTTTAAGAAGATTTTCCAATTTAACGGACCTTTTTCACATATATATATATATATATATATATATATATATATACACAAAGCTTTTAGAATTCACAAATTATGTGAAATGATAAACGGAGGGTTAGGTCTTCTTGTGTACAGACCTCAATCAAGTAAACATGAGGCTAGGCTAGATGTAGTCTTCAAACCTTAAAAACGAACCTGTCATTGCATTCCACATCCCTAAATATCATTCTCTGAGCTACATTATCCAATACAGATACACATATCGCAGAGGGACATGCCAGAGCACTGACTTCTAAACTCAAAGTCAGTATTTGCATATTGAAGTATGACTGAAGACAAAACTTTTTTTTAGTTTTGAATAGAGTGTAGGGAAATTAGAACAACTGTCAGTTGTATTGCTGTCTGTGTCCCCATTAGGGAGAGTAACCCTCTCTATTGTTTATGTTTACCATTATCACTGAAAGTGGAAGAAAATACCAAAGTTTGGGTTTTCCCCAGACTGGTAATAGAGGGGAAATCTTCCAATGGGAACACCAATTCTGAGGACCCTGGTGATAACTAGGGATTCCCCTATGTTAGAGCTTATTCCTCTTACTTCCTGTTTTGGCTATGGGACAGGAAGTGAAGGTGTATCTCCCCAATAGGACACAGATGGCGAAACAAAAACAAAAAAAAACTTAACAGTGGTTATAACCATCCCTTACTCTATCCACAATGAAAAAAGAAGTTTTGCCTTTAGTTCTAGTTTAAGAACCCTGGGTTTTTTAAGACAAATTATATGTGCAGACCATTTTAGATGCCTAATCTAAATTCAGACATATCAGCTGTTTTGCCTTAAAGTAGAAAAACTTTTTTTTAAATTTTTGAAAGAACAAGGGAGGGTTATAACTAGGGATGATCTTTCTGTTCGGGTCGAACTTGAGTTTGACTCGAACATTGGCTGTTCGCCCGTTCGTCGAAAACCGAACATTATAGGCCATTCACGCCAAATTAGTGCAGCATGTAACGGCCCATAATGCACTGCGGGAGCGCAGTGCATTGCTGTATGATGATTGGCCAGAGCATGCACCATGACCTGCATGCTTTGGCTAATCACAGCGCCCTCAGCTAAGAGAGCCATAATTGGCCAAAGGCAGGGTGCCTTTTCCCAATCATGGCTCAGGGGGACTAAGTCCACGCCCCACACTATATAAGGCTGCCTGCACATCGGCCTCGTGTAGTGTGTCGTTGGCGTGGACGGAGAGAGAGTGTCATTTAGATTGAGCAGGCAGGCAGATTATTCAATTACCTGCAGTATATTTAATGTACCGGTATATATAAAGTCAGTCTCGTATATATATTAATCCACTGTATCCAGTTTAGCTAGATCTGACTGCAGTCTGTTCCTGGTGTATATATATTAGGGATGAGCTTTGTGTTCGAGTCGAACCCATGTTCGACTCGAACATCGTCTGTTCGCCCGTTCGCCGAATTGCGAACGATATGGGCCGTTCGCGCCAAATTCGTGTGGCGCGTCACGGCCCATAATTCACTGGGGCATCGCAGTGCATTGCTGGCTGATGATTCGCCAAGCATGCACTATGACCCGCATGGTTGGCCAATCACAGCGCCGTCTGAACAGAGAGCCGTAATTGGCCAAAGCCAAGGAGGCTTTGGCCAATTATGGCTCAGGGGATTTAGTACACGCCCCACACTATATAAGGCTGCCTGCACGGCGGCCCTGTGTAGTGTGTGTTCCGGCGTTCATAGATAGAGAGAGAGAGAGACAGACAGTGTCATTTGATTTGAGTTAGATAGATTAGGCAGAACAGTCAGTCAGTTAGCTGCACTTACAGTGTATTGTGTGTATATATATATGCATCCCAGGTGTTGCATATATATATATATATATATATATATATATATATATATATATATATATATATATATACACTGTATTCAGTTTAGCTAGATCCATTCCTGTTATCTTCTTACTGACAGGTAGGCTTGTCTTGTTACAGTATTTACAGCTACCTGAAGAAAATTGCTGGTGTTCTTTTGATCCTATTAGTACCACAGTCAGGCAGTGTTACGGACTAATACTCACCAAGGCCGAGATGCCGAGAGCGGCCTACCCTTGCGACCACGTGCACCCTGACCCACGAAGTGGGTACAGAGAAGGTTGGAGGCACGCGGAGGCACGGGCTTCCGGTAGGCAGGAGATCCGTAGATGGAAATCTGGTGCACTGGAATCCGTATGGGGAACCAATGGTCCGGACCGGGTATCGGGCAGAGGCAAGTCCGTTTATGCAGCCAGAGGTCAGGGTATCAGGCAATTAGCAGAGGCAAAGTCCATTATACAGGCAGAGGTCAGGGTATTAGGCAATCAGCATAGGCAAAGTCCGTTATACAGGCAGAGGTCAGGGTATCAGTCAATCAGTATAGGCAAAGTCCGTTGTACAGGCAGAGGTCAGGGTATCAGGCAATCAGCATAGGCAAAGTCCGTTGTACAGGCAGAGGTCAGGGTATCAGGCAATCAGCATAGGCAAAGTCCATTGTACAGGCAGAGGTCAGGGTATCAGGCAATCAGCAGAGTAGAGGTTAAATAGGCCAGGGGTTTGGTACACTTTAAGCAGACAGGTTAACACAGGATAACTGGAAACAAGAGTTTAGGGGAGAGCTGACAACGAACCAGCAACCCGACTGGGCGCTGGCGCCGTCAGAAATAGTCTCCCCCCCGGCGAGCGCATCAGTGTGACGCGCTACCGGGTACCCGCACGGGCGACGGCGCGCACACGGGGACCGCCGTGCACCCGCGCGCGCCCCACCATCAGGCCGCGGACAGATGTACGGCGAAGCGCCAGTACGCCGCGCATGTGCACCGGAGCCCGGCGAGCAGAGACGCTCCCGATCTCCTGACAGGCAGCTAGACTATTTACAGTTAGTGCAGTGCATCCTGCTCACAGTGTTCAGCTAAATCTACAAGTTAGTGGGTTGCGTCCTGCTCACAGTGTTCAGCTAAACCTACAAGTTAGTGGGGTGCATCCTGCTCACAGTGTTCAGCTAAACCTACAAGTTAGTGTGGTGCGTCCACCTCACAGTGTTCAGCTAAACCTACAAGTTAGTGCAGTGCGTCCTGCTCACAGTGTTCAGCTAAAACTACAAGTTAGTGCGGTGCGTCCACCTCACAGTGTTCAGCTAAACCTAGAAGTTAGTGCGGTGCATCCTGCTCACAGTGTTCAGCTAAAACTACAAGTTAGTGCTGTGCATCCTGCTCACAGTGTTCAGCTAAACCTACAAGTTAGTGTAGTGAGACCTCTGCACGGTGTTCATCTAAAGCTACCAGTTAGTGCAGTGCGTCCTGCTCACAGTGTTCAGCTAGATCCGTTCCTGTTATCTTCTTACTGACAGGCAGGCTTGTCTTGTTACAGTATTTACAGCTACCTGAAGAAAATTGCTGTTGTTCTTTTGATCCTATTAGTACCACAGTCAGGCAGCTAGACTATTTACAGTTCAAGAAAAAAGCAACAAAAGTGGGACTTTAAATGAAAAGCGTGAAATGTCCAAAAAACAAAACCGATGGACTACTAGGACCACCAGCTTTATAGAGGGTTCGTTTGTTTTAGTGGTGGCCCCCTTGGCCTCAATACGCCGCTTGTTCTTTTGGTTTTTTCCCCCTTCCGGGAGCTGTGACGCGCCTGTCGGCCCCTCCCCCCTTCCCCATAGGGGGGGGTGGATCCGTCGCCACTGCGCGTCAGCGTCACGCACTCCCCATCGAGCGTGCGCATCCCTCTGGATGCCGACGCGCTCGATTAGATGGTCTCCTTCCCGCACACTACTGGGAAGGGGCGTGGGCGTCGGCTGGCCGGGCGCCGGTGCCCGATTGGTGATGCCGTGCGCCCCTCCCATGTGTGTGCGGCGTGACGTTGGTGGGCGTTTCCGGTGGTGGCGCTCATATGGGCGCAGCCTCGGCGGGTTTGGCTCTCGAGGCTGCCCACTCCACTGGGTGTCATGTCTGTTTGGCAAAACACACCGTTTTTTTTCCTCCATGATGCCCCACCCTGCACACCAGGTATCTCCATCCATGCTTTACTTTCTGGCTCTTTCCTCTTTCTCTTGCATTTTTGCTCTGTGGTGTCGGGTTTTCTTTTGGCGGTTTTGCTTGGATGCTTTCATCCAGCCTTCTTTCCTTGTCTTCCACATGGTCACTCATCTCTCTTTCATTTCACCCCTGCATTCTCCATTCACACTCAGCTGTTCACCTCCACGGTTGGGTTGCTAATTTGATCTCTCATCTGTACTTCCCATTCCAGGTTTGCCTCGGGGGTCCTGGCCTGCCTTGAGTGGTGCCCTGTGGGGTTGCCCCCATTGGTCCGTCCACCTCAGCTCCCGGGGGGGTGGTGTCTCCGATTGCCGAGCAATGTATGGCCTCCGCCACCATCTCACGAACCACAATATGTAAGCATGCACTCTGTGTGGGGTTTTTTGTTTTTTTTAATTACCCCACCTCCGTTTCATGTTTATAATTACTAGTTCATTTTTATATCCTTTATTTTAGATCAAGATACGCGCTTGCTCCTGACGAGTGGCACAAGAAGCCACAAAACGCGTAGAGCTATCATTGTCGCGTTTCTCACCAGCGTCATACCATTCCTAATTTTTTGAGTTTTTTGGAGGCTTATTTTGCAGGCAATATTTCTTATTATATGATTGTGTATTAATATCCCACTGATGTACCATGGAGAATTGTTTTATTCATTGAATCATGTATATTTGCTGCTATTATTGCTGATATTTCTCTCTATTTGTGATTGATATATAATGTTATATGCATGTTTTACTTTATGAATTCAATAAAATTTTCCTAGTAGTCCATCGGTTTTGTTTTTTGGACATTTCACGCTTTTCATTTAAAGTCCCACTTTTGTTGCTTTTTTCTTAGACTAGTAAAGGGATGGAAACGCATGACCTCATCCGGTCATGGTTTCATTCAAAGTCCCACGGGATGGACAGTCCCAAACCCTTCTCTAACATAAATGTACAGGGATGGATAAGCGTGAAATTGTTCCATTTTTCAATCCTATCACATTCATTGTGATTTATTTAAAATTTCATTCGCCTCTTTTTTCAATTGCTCGATTATATATTTTTACTATCATTATTTTTGAACTATTTTTGGATAATTATTAATGATGTAGATCTTGACACCAGCTTTATAGAGGGTTCGTTTGTTTTAGTGGTGGCCCCCTTGGCCTCAATATGCCGCTTGTTCTTTTGGTTTTTTCCCCCCTTCCGGGAGCTGTGACGCGCCTGTCGGCCCCTCCCCCCTTCCCCGTAGGGGGGGTGGATCCGCCGCCACTGTGCGTCAGCGTCACGCACTCCCCATCGAGCGTGCGCATCCCTCTGGATGCCGATGCGCTCGATTGGATGGTCTCCTTCACGCACACTACTGGGAAGGGGCGTGGGCGTCGGCTGGCCGGGCGCCGGTGCCCGATTGGTGATGCCGTGCGCCCCTCCCATGTGTGTGCGGCGTGACGATGGTGGGCGTTTCCGGTGGTGGCGCTCATATGGGCGCAGCCTCGGCGGGTTTGGCTCTCGAGGCTGCCCACTCCACTGGGTGTCATGTCTGTTTGGCAACACACACCGTTTTTTTTCCTCCATGATGCCCCACCCTGCACACCAGGTATCTCCATCCATGCTTTACTTTCTGGCTCTTTCCTCTTTCTCTTGCATTTTTGCTCTGTGGTGTCGGGTTTTCTTTTGGCAGTTTTGCTTGGATGCTTTCATCCAGCCTTCTTTCCTTGTCTTCCACATGGTCACTCATCTCTCTTTCATTTCACCCCTGCATTCTCCATTCACACTCAGCTGTTCACCTCCACGGTTGGGTTGCTAATTTGATCTCTCATCTGTACTTCCCATTCCAGGTTTGCCTCGGGGGTCCTGGCCTGCCTTGAGTGGTGCCCTGTGGGGTTGCCCCCATTGGTCCGTCCACCTCAGCTCCCGGGGGGGTGGTGTCTCTGATTGCCGAGCGATGTATGGCCTCCGCCACCATCTCACGAACCACAATATGTAAGCATGCACTCTGTGTGGGTTTTTTTTTTTTTTTAATTACCCCACCTCCGTTTCATGTTTTATAATTACTAGTTCATTTTTATATCCTTTATTTTAGATCAAGATACGCGCTTGCTCCTGACGAGTGGCACAAGAAGCCATGAAACGCGTAGAGCTATCATTGTCGCGTTTCTCACCAGCATCATACCATTCCTAATTTTTTGAGTTTTTTGGAGGCTTATTTTGCAGGCAATATTTCTTATTATATGATTGTGTATTAATATCCCACTGATGTACCATGGAGAATTGTTTTATTCATTGAATCATGTATAATTGCTGCTATTATTGCTGATATTTCTCTCTATTTGTGATTGATATATAATTTTATATGCATGTTTTATTTTATGAATTCAATAAAATTTTCCTAGTAGTCCATCGGTTTTGTTTTTTGGACATTTCACGCTTTTCATTTAAAGTCCCACTTTTGTTGCTTTTTTCTTAGACTAGTAAAGGGATGGAAACGCATGACCTCATCCGGTCATGGTTTCATTCAAAGTCCCACGGGATGGACAGTCCCAAACCCTTCTCTAACATAAATGTACAGGGATGGATAAGCGTGAAATTGTTCCATTTTTCAATCCTATCACATTCATTGTGATTTATTTAAAATTTCATTCGCCTCTTTTTTTCAATTGCTCGATTATATATTTTTACTATCATTATTTTTGAACTATTTTTGGATAATTATTAATGATGTAGATCTTGACACCAGCTTTATAGAGGGTTCGTTTGTTTTAGTGGTGGCCCCCTTGGCCTCAATACGCCGCTTGTTCTTTTGTTTTTTTCCCCCCTTCCGGGAGCTGTGACTCACCTGTCGGCCCCTCCCCCCTTCCCCATAGGGGGGGGTGGATCCGTCGCCACTGCGCGTCAGCGTCACGCACTCCCCATCGAGCGTGCGCATCCCTCTGGATGCCGACGCGCTCGATTGGATGGTCTCCTTCACGCACACTACTGGGAAGGGGTGTGGGCGTCGGCTGGCCGGGCGCCGTGGCCCGATTGGTGATGCCGTGCGCCCCTCCCATGTGTGTGCGGCGTGACGTTGGTGGGCGTTTCCGGTGGTGGCGCTCATATGGGCGCAGCCTCGGCGGGTTTGGCTCTCGAGGCTGCCCACTCCACTGGGTGTCATGTCTGTTTGGCAACACACACCGTTTTTTTTTCCTCCATGATGCCCCACCCTGCACACCAGGTATCTCCATCTATGCTTTACTTCCTGGCTCTTTCCTCTTTCTCTTGCATTTTTGCTCTGTGGTGTCGGGTTTTCTTTTGACGGTTTTGCTTGGATGCTTTCATCCAGCCTTCTTTCCTTGTCTTCCACATGGTCACTCATCTCTCTTTCATTTCACCCCTGCATTCTCCATTCACACTCAGCTGTTCACCTCCACGGTTGGGTTGCTAATTTGATCTCTCATCTGTACTTCCCATTCCAGGTTTGCCTCAGGGGTCCTGGCCTGCCTTGAGTGGTGCCCTGTGGGGTTGCCCCCATTGGTCCGTCCACCTCAGCTCCCGGGGGGTGGTGTCTCCGATTGCCGAGCGATGTATGGCCTCCGCCACCATCTCACGAACCACAATATGTAAGCATGCACTCTGTGCGGGTTTTTTTTTTTTTTAATTACCCCACCTCCGTTTCATGTTTATAATTACTAGTTCATTTTTATATCCTTTATTTTAGATCAAGATACGCGCTTGCTCCTGACGAGTGGCACAAGAAGCCATGAAACGCGTAGAGCTATCATTGTCGCGTTTCTCACCAACGTCATACCATTCCTAATTTTTTGAGTTTTTTGGAGGCTTATTTTGCAGGCAATATTTCTTATTATATGATTGTGTATTAATATCCCACTGATGTACCATGGAGAATTGTTTTATTCATTGAATCATGTATATTTGCTGCTATTATTGCTGATATTTCTCTCTATTTGTGATTGATATATAATTTTATATGCATGTTTTACTTTATGAATTCAATAAAATTTTCCTAGTAGTCCATCGGTTTTGTTTTTTGGACATTTCACGCTTTTCATTTAAAGTCCCACTTTTGTTGCTTTTTTCTTAGACTAGTAAAGGGATGGAAACGCATGACCTCATCCGGTCATGGTTTCATTCAAAGTCCCACGGGATGGACAGTCCCAAACCCTTCTCTAACAGACTATTTACAGTTAGTGCAGTGCATCCTGCTCACAGTGTTCAGCTAAAACTACAAGTTAGTGGGGTGCATCCTGCTCACAGTGTTCAGCTAAACCTACAAGTTAGTGTAGAGAGACCTTTGCACAGTGTTCATCTAAAGCTACAAGTTAGTGTAGTGCATCTTGCTCACAGTGTTCAGCTAAAACTAAAAGTTAGTGTGGTGCGTCCACCTCACAGTGTTCAGCTAAACCTAGAAGTTAGTGCGGTGCGTCCTGCTCACAGTGTTCAGCTAAAACTACAAGTTAGTGCTGTGCGTTCTGCTCACAGTGTTCAGCTAAACCTACAAGTTAGTGTAGTGAGACCTCTGCACAGTGTTCATCTAAAGCTACAAGTAAGTGCAGTGCATCCTGCTCACAGTGTTCAGCTAAAACTACAAGTTAGTGTGGTGCGTCCACCTCACAGTGTTCAGCTAAACCTACAAGTTAGTGTAGTGAGACCTCTGCACAGTGTTCATCTAAAGCTACAAGTTAGTGCAGTTTTTTTTTCCCCACGCCAGTGGGCCATGATCAGGGATGCATGCACTGTCCTGTCACCATTTGTGGAGGCCACGAGGATGGTGAGCAGTGACAGTGCATGCATCAGTGACACTGTCCCCCTTGTCCACCTGTTGGAGCACACGCTGCGTGGAATAATGGACAGGGCACTTGAGGCAGAACAGAGGCAGGAAGAGGAGGACTTCCTTAGCTCTCAAAGCCCCCTTTATCCAGACAGTGTTGCTGCGTGGACAAGGACGAGGAGGAGGATGAGGAGGAAGAAGATTGTGTCAGTATGGAGGTGGAGCCTGGCACTCAGCATCAGCAGCAGTCTTTAAGGGATCAGTCCCAAGAAACACATGGACTTGTACGTGGCTGGGAGGAGGTGGCTGCGGACCATGTCGTCCTTAGTGACTCAGAGGACTCCGGACCGAATGCCTCAGCAAACCTAAGCTGCATGGCCTTCCTGATTCTGCAAAGCCTGCGTAAGGATCCTCTTATTCGTGGTATCAAGGAGAAGGACCAATACTGGCTGGCAACCCTCCTTGATCCACGTTACAAGGGTAAGGTTGAGGACCTTATCTTGCCATCGCAGAGGGAGCAGAGGATGAAACATCTTCGGGGGGTCTTGCAGAAAGGTCTGTGCAACGCGTTCCCAGAGACTGGGAGGTTACAAACTCCTGTTTCTGGACAACGTGTTGCTGAGGCTTCGGTCAGTCCAAGAAGGAGCGGTGGAGAAGGTGGCCGTCTGACCGATGCGTTCAGACAATTTTTTGGTCCGCAGCCCCAAGGTATGATTGGTTCCAGCAACCATCGCCAGCATCTGTTTTACATGGTGCAGGAATACCTAGGGGCAAGATCTGACTTGGACACCTTTCCCACCGAAAATCCTCTGGGTTACTGGGTTTTAAGGATGGATCACTGGCCAGAGCTTGCACAGTATGCAATTGAGCTACTGGCCTGTCCTGCATCTAGCGTTCTTTCGGAATGCACATTCAGTGCTGCTGGAGGCTTTGTAACCGATCACAGGGTGCGTCTGTCCACCGACTCGGTCGATTGACTGACCTTCATAAAAATGAATCACCACCAGCTACCAAGCACCTGATGCTGATGTAACCGAATAATTTTTTTTGAAATCTCAGATCCCTTCAAAGACTGCCTATGCTGATACTGAGTGACTATGCCTGAGTAATTATCCTCTTCCTCCTCAATCATCACGCTGATAGCTTGTAAGAACATTTTTGGTTCTGGGCGCCACCACCAGTGCCTAAGGCCCAATTTTTCAGCCCCTGTTTTACAATTTTTGATGTAATACTTTGCAGCAGGGCTCGTTTCTGCGTTCCAACTAGAGTATCTGTGAGGGGTTGCAGTGTTGTGGCACCAGCACCAGTGCCTAAGGCCCAATTTTTCAGCCCCTGTTCAACAGGGGCATGTAATTACAATTCTTGATCTAATATTTCATAGCAGGGCCCATTTCTGCACCCACCAAGAGCGAGTGAGGACTTACAGTGTTGTGGCACCAGCACCACCACCACCACCACCAAAGGCCCAATTTTTCTGCCCTTGTTCAACAGGGGCTTGTAATTACAATTCTTGATCTAATATTTCACAGCAGGGCCCTGTGAGGGCTTACAGTGTTGTGGCCACAACAACACCTAAGGCCCAAATTTCTGCTGAGAAATTCTCTCCTGTAAGAGTTAATATGGGAAAAACATTTCTCCTTTCCACTGATGCTTTCCAATCCTTGTTCCACAAAAAAACCCAAATTTTCAAAAAATATTTGTCATTGGGACAAAAAGTGAGGTGAAATCTCCTGAAGAGGAGGAAAGACAGCAAAACAAATGTCACAGGGGTGATAACCCTTCCCTATGTTTTCCAAAAAGCTTAAAAAAGATTTTTTGGCTGGAGCTAAACATGTTAAAAATGTACCCGTGGGGGCGTGGCTTAGCAATGGCCGAGTGAAGAAGTGTCTTTGAGGAGCTCCTGGCTTCCCCCCGTCCTACCTATACAAAACACGGCTAACTCACTAATTTTTACAGCATGCCAACACCTAGGAAATACAGGACAAGAGCATCGGTGAGCAACAACCTGAATTCCGGTCCACGGAGCAGTATCAGAAGCTACTTTCGGGACTCACAGAGGAGCTCACCGGGCGCCATTGTTTCAGCGCCATGTGTACACAGCTCAGCTGAAGCTGCTTCGCCCTCCGTGCCTGCACCCTCACAGACGATCGAGGCAGGCAACTCGGAACCTGACAGGGAATCTCGCTCCGACATGGCGGGCCACCAGAGGCAGATGGGAGAAGTGCCCGACGATCTCCGCGCTATTCTACAGGCTCTGCCCACTAAGGCAGACTTTGAGGCCCTCCCGTCCAAACGGACATTGAGACCCTTATCCAACGAGTAGAAGAAGCTCATGCCAGAGACATACAGGAGATAAGGGTCGAACTACAGACAATAACTGACAGGGTGGATGCAGGAGAAAGTTCGATTTCTGCCCTTTCACAGCGGATCTCAGCCCTGGAGCATTCGAGGGAGACACAGGCAGCTACGGCGGTTGATCTGCAGCTCCATTTGGAAGATTTGGAGGTTGTTGCGGCGGCTGCGGGGTCTACCAGAGGCCACCGGATCAGAAGATTTGGAGGCAACTGTCACAGCCATCTTCCAGGGGGTCTTGGGTACACCGCAGTCGACCATAGAACTAGACTGTGTCCACAGGACACTAGGTCCCAGACCCACGGATCCAGACAGACCCAGAGACGTTCTGTGTAGGGTGCACCGTTACACCCAGAAAGACCTCATCCTCCGCAAGGCCTGGGAGCAGGGAGAGGCAATGTTTGATGGCGCCGAAATTAAAATCCTTCCGGACCTCTCCAGAGCCACACTTCAAAGGAGAGCGCTGTTGAAACCTGTCCTGGAACTGGCCAGAAGACAAGGCTGCACATATCGGTGGGGCTACCCTTTGGCGGTCACTTTTCGGAACACCACGACTTCTTTCACCCTACGTACCACATCGGACTTGCCGGCCCTTTTCACCTTTTTAGGATCTGAACCGATCGATGTTCCAAATTGGCTGACACTTGTATCCCGTCCCACAGGAAGACCAGGTCTCTTCACTCAACGTCATCAACCACCTCGTCAGCAACGCTCCAGAAGAAGATCCAGGGCGCCTTCTAACGAGGGGACACGTGAGTCCTAATTTCAGCGTTTTAATACAAGAGTATAGTACAGCCCGAGCATAGCATGCCTTTTGTCACTCTTAGAATGATTGGCCTATGGACTGACCCCCCCTTATGTGTATGAAAGCTTGGTACTCCTATTCCCACTGACTCTCAGGCAATTAGAAGTGTCACGCCCGAACACAGGAGACTCTAGCTCCCCAACACACATTCACATTGCAGAGCGGAGTATGAAGACAGGACCGCTGAACATGGCTGGATCGTAATCCCCATTTACCCTGCAAAGAGCCGAAGGGAGGAGCTCATGTTAGAACTCTGGGAACTATTTAAGTCATAATAGCATGAGCTGTAGGGGGTTTTTCCCTTTTTTTTTTACCCTCTCTGCCTTGGACCCTACTCCCACGTTTATTCTTGTACGCCTACTCTATGTAGAACACTGGAAGCATCTGCAAGCGGGAAGATCAGAATACATCAGGAAAATGCAAAAGCTATTGTACACCTATTGTCGAACTATGACAGGGTATTGTATTTTGCAACAGATGCTACACGATGCAAGCGAGAAGCTGTACATACAGGCAGGACATACAGAAATGGGGGGAGGGGCAGCGGGATGTGGGATATGATAAAGCTCTGGGCTCATAAGAAATGTGTGGGAATGTGATCTTCATCCTTATGGGACGGTTTCTTTGACTGCCGGGTATGAGGGAGAATGCTAGGAGAATTTACCACAAGAAATCCTCCTCCCCAGGAGAAATAAGTTTAGGCAATACACAACGGGGATGGGAAGTAAAGCAGTCTTAAGTTGCTGTCGTTTTTCTTTTTGTTTTCCTTTTCTGTTACCCTTCTCCCATTCTGGGCAACATGGAGGCGGTAAACATCCTCTCGTTAAACGTAAAAGGCTTGAACATACCGGAAAAGAGAAAGATGCTCTTCCAGGACATAAAACACCACAGAGCAGACCTAGTCCTATTACAGGAGACTCATTTTAAAAGCAGTAACCTTCCCATTTTAAAAAACAGACTCTTTCCAATAGCGTACCATGCCACTAACGGCTCCTCCAAGACCCGCGGAATGTCTATACTCATTTCACGCAAAGTCCCCTGGAAATGTACAGACATGAGAGCAGACCCAGAGGGAAGATATATGTTCCTTAAGGGGGAGATAGGGGGAGTTCAAGTGACTCTCGCTAATATTTATGTACCGAACTGTCACCAAGACCACTTTATCCACAAAATCATGGAAATCCTCCTAGAATTCACAAGTGGCCACCTCATAGTAGGCGTTGATTTTAATGTCCCACTAATCCCCGCTGAGGATACCTCCTCAGGGAAATCATCGGTAACGCCTAATTCTAGGAAACGAATTTCCAGGACACTACATAGAACACACCTGATAGATGTGTGGAGGCTTCTACACCCGACAGAACGCGATTACACTTTCTACTCGTCCCCACACAAAAATTACTCAAGGATTGATTACTTCCTAATCCCACATGCCCAATTACACGCCCTCCGAGACTCCAAAATAGGGTCAATCACATGGTCTGACCACGCCCCCGTTATGCTAACATACACCTTGACAGAGAATACCACTACCAGATCCAAAACATGGCGACTAAATGAAAGTCTTCTTCAAGACGAAGAAGTGTTAAAAGACGTCTCTATAGAACTAGATAATTATTTCAAAACCAATAATACCCCAGGCAGCGACCCCGGAATTGTTTGGGAAGCTCATAAGGCGGTGATCCGTGGAGTCCTAATCAAACACGGAGCACGCATTAAACGAGAGAGATCACGACAGATTACATCCCTACTCCAAGATCTACATCTAGCAGAAGCAAGACACAAACACGCCCAGACACCAGAGGGGGAGGCAGAACTTATACAAATACGAACTAAAATAACGGATTTAATGCAATTTAGGGCGAAGGCTTTGCTCCAAATATGCCGTAGGATCACATACGAGTCAGGGAACAAATGTGGCAAACTTCTCGCCAAGTCGTTGAAAGAACAGACCCTTGTAAACTACATCCTACGTATTGTATCGGCATCGGGTCAGAAAGTTTCACACCCACAGAAAATAGCTTCGATGTTCCGGGAATTCTATTCCTCACTCTATGACTTACAGACACCATCCACGCCACAGCCACAGATAAACGACTATTTATACAGGTCTGGTATGCCCCACTTGTCAGCGAAATCCAGCGAGCTGTTGGAGGAACACATAACTATAGAAGAAATACAGAAAGCAGTAGCATCCTTAAAGGTGGGCAAAGCCCTGGGACCGGATGGCCTTACGGCCCAATACTACAAAACCCTGTTGCCGGCCCTGGGAGACCACTTGCAGAACTTCTTCAGCTCGCTGGGCTCTGGATCACACATACCCAGGGACACGTTATTAGCTCATATTACAGTAATTCCCAAAGAGGGGAAAGACACGTCCGCTTGCGGGAGCTACAGACCAATTTCACTATTGAATCTTGATCTCAAGATATTTAAGAAAATTTTGTCCACCAGAATCCAAACATACCTCCCTTCTTTGATCCATCTGGATCAGGTCGGGTTCGTCCCTACAAGAGAGGCCAGGGATAATACAATCAAAGTGCTCAACATTCTACATGTAGTGAATCAGAATAAAACCCCCTGTGTCTTCCTCAGCACGGACGCGGAGAAGGCCTTTGACAGGGTGGACTAGAATTTCATGGTATCTGTCCTGAGACACATCGGACTGGGCAACAGGATGATTAATTGGATCAACTCGGTTTACGCGGACCCCACAGCTCGGGTTCGGGTGAATGGAGTCTTGTTTGATCCCTTTGAGATCAGGAACGGAACCCGCCAGGGTTGCCCATTGTCGCCACTCCTCTTCACCCTGTCATTGGAACCCTTCCTGCGGACCGTGCGAGCAAATCCGGACGTGACCGGAGTGACTATGGGAGAGACTCATCAAAAAATCGCCGCTTATGCAGATGACATGTTATTCACCCTTACTAACCCAATAGTCTCGGTACCCAATTTACTGCAGGAATTCCAAATTTATGGCAAGCTCTCCAATATGAAGATAAACTTTAATAAATCGGTAGCAATGGGAGTGGGCCTGTCCTCACGCGCCATGACAACTATTAGAGACAGCTTTAACTTTAAATGGACGAACACAGCCATTAAATACTTGGGCACGTACATCCCCCCTAAATTGTCACAGATATTTGCTTTGAACTTCCCTCCATTACTATCTACAGTTAGGACTTTGCTTACAACATGGAACAAGGGGTTACATTCTTGGTTTGGTAGATGTAACATCCTAAAGATGTGCATTCTACCAAAGTTTCTGTACCTGCTGCAAGCCCTACCGATCCATATTCCTTCCCACTTCTTTAACCAAACTAGCGCCATGTTTTCAAACTTTATTTGGGCAAACAAAAGACCCAGACTCAACAAAAGACTGATCACACTACCCAAGACAGTTGGAGGCTTGGCGGTCCCGAACCTCCGTAAATATCAGCAAGCGACCCATTTAACCAGACTGATAGACTGGATACGACACCAACCTCTTAAATTATGGACTTAAATTGAGCAGACACAAAGTGAAATACCATTAAATAGATTACCCTGGTGCCATAACTCCCTACCACGCACGGTCAAGAATCACCCTCTCATTGGAATAACATCCAAAATATGTGCATCCCTCTTCACAAGTGCAAAATTGACCTCTCCCAACTCCCCACTACGTCCGATTTTGGGAACACCGGATTTCGCTCCAGGACACACAGACCCAATGTTCAGATCTTTATGTAGCAGGGGATACTCTGAGTCTTCCCACTTTGCGGCGAATGGGAGGTGGCCTACAGTAGAGGAGCTCATGAATCCAGAGGGTCAGTTTGGCTTGGACTTTTTGAGGGCCCTACAACTCAAACACTACCTTAATACTTTACCCCCTATTAAGGTGCCTGCGCAGACCTTGACAATTTTTGAGGCTCTGTGCTCGGAGGAGGGAGTCCTTCCTCATGCACTGTCGACCACCTACCAGTTGCTGATCGCTCCACCAGAAAATTACCAAATACCCATGCTGGGGACTTGGGAAAGGGACTTACAATACACATTCTCATCTCGTCAAAAACAAAATATTGTCCTTTTCACATTTAAATCCTCCATATGTACAAAGATACAGGAAACGAATTTCAAAATACTCACCAGATGGTACAATACACCAACGAAACTGCAAAAATTTTACCCGTCCTCCCCTGGGTTATGTTGGAGATGTCATGGGGAACGGGGGACGATTCTACATATCTTCTGGAGCTGTCCTTTATTAGATAAATACTGGAAGAATATACAGCAGACGATACAAAATTTCACAGAACGCCCCGTCCCTTTGGAGCCGGGCTTCTACCTATTACATGCGACAGACATGACAAGCAAAAAATACAAAAAATCCCTGCTCAGACATTTACTGGATGCAGCGAAATCATGTATTCCATTACTATGGAAGTCCATTAAACCTCCAACCATAGGCATGTGGGTCAGGAAAGTTGAGGACATCAGAAAACAGGAGGATCTCATCCTCAAGGCACGACATAAAAATGAGTTGTACACCAAAACCTGGTCCCTCTGGTTGACCTTTATATTCTCAAGGGAAGGACAGACTCTTCTTAAGGAAAACTGAAAATGCTGTACTAGCCAATCTGATACGCCGACCCCGCGTATGGGGCTGTAGCCGTCTCCATGTGTGCCCCCCCCACCCCACCCCCCCCCCATCCCCTCCTTTCCCCCTCCCATATTTCCCCCTGTTTCTTTCCTGCTAGGCTCTCTTCTAACCTACTTTTCTTACTCTCTTCCTTAAACGAAATAAGGCAGGAGGAAGGGGTTACCCAGATAAGTCTAAAGAGGGCAGCGATTCTGACCATCGTACTAATCCCATTGCTAACATGTAACTGCTAACACTTCAGTTGTAAACTTAAATGCAGATTGCACGAGGCTGCGTCCTCAATTTTTGCACTTATATATGATGTGAATTTGGGGCTCCGCCCTTTTCTTTTGTCGAAATAAACAATATTTGAAAAAAAAAAAATGTACCCGTTCAAAATTACAAACAGATTCTACTTAACAACAAACCTACAGTCCCTGTCTTGTTTGCACCGCCTGTATACTGCTGTTTAGAGTATATAGGGCCTGGTGGCCCCACACCTTACCTTATTTTAATTTGGGTGCGGGGTTCCCCTTAATATCCATACAAGACCCAAAGGGCCTGGTAATGGACTGGGGGGTACCCATGCCGTTTGTCTCACTGATTTTCATCCATATTGCCAGGACCCGACATTACATTAAACCCGCAAGCAGTTTTAAATGAGATTTTTTCCTTTAAAAATTACATTTTGTGCAGGGACTGTTCTAAACACGGGAAACACACGCCACTTTACAGGCATACTATAGACACACCCCAGGTACAATATTTAAAGGAATATTTCACTTTTTTTTTTTTTTACTTTAAGCATCACTAAAATCACTGCTCCCGAAAAAACGGCCGTTTTTAAACGTTTTTTTTGCATTGATACATGTCCCCTGGGGTAGGACCCGGGTCCCCAAACCCTTTTTACGACAATACCATGCAAATTAGCCTTTAAAATGAGCATTTTTGAAAGTTCGAGTCCCATAGACGTCAATGGGGTTCTAACGTTCGTGCGAATTTTCGGTCCGTTCGCAGGTTCTGGTGCGAACCGAACCGGGGGGTGTTCGGCTCATCCCTAATATATATAAATATATATATATATATATATAGATAGATAGATAGATAGATAGATAGATAGATAGATAGATAGTCTTGTGTATATATATATATGTATATCCACTGTATCCAGTTTAGCTATATCTGACTGCAGGCCGTTCCTGGTGTACTGTTTCTAATATACTTCAGGCGGTGTACACAGTATACAGTGCTGTGCACCCATAGTGCAGTTGCTTATTCTTTTCTGGTGGTCAATACAGTACACCCATAGTTGTTATTAAACTTCTGTTGGTGTACACAGTACCGTGCCCCCCTAGTGCAGTTTCTACCACTTTCCTGGTGGTGTACACAATACATACATTGCACCCATATTTGTTATTAAACTTCTGTTGGTGTATACAGTACCTTGCACCCCTAGTGCACCCCTAGTGCAGTTGCTACTACTTTCCTGGTGGTGTACACAATACATACGGTGCACCCATAGTTGTTATTACACTTCTGTTGGTGTACACAGTACCGTGCACCCCTAGCGCAGTTGCTACTACTTTCCTGGTGGTGCACCCAATACATACAGTGCACCCATAGT
Source organism: Lithobates clamitans (assembly GCA_037952925.1). Lineage (NCBI taxonomy): Eukaryota > Metazoa > Chordata > Amphibia > Anura > Ranidae > Lithobates > Lithobates clamitans. The sequence continues at coordinate 10,299,965 of JBBGZY010000399.1, read as the reverse complement.
TGTTATTAAACTTCTGTTGCTGTACACAGTACCATGCACCCCTAATGCAGTTGCTGCTACTTTCATGGTGGGGTACACAGTACACAATACAGTGTAGTGTTTTTTTGCTTAACAAAATTTACAGCATGTCCGGAAGGCCACCAAGGAGAGGCAGACACTTACAGGCCACTAAAAGAGGGAAAGCAGGCTCTGTGTCTACAGTCGATAGTGCTGGTCGTGGACATGGTGCATCCTCAGCACGTGGCAATGGGGCGCACTTGTCCTTTTTTCCTGCAGCTGGTCAGGTTATTGAGCCACAACATGCAGAAGAGTTGGTGGAATGGATAACAAAGCCGTCCTCATCCTCTGTCACCCAGGCCTTTTAAGCTGGTAAACTCTGCCCCATTTGTGACTTTGTGGAATGTGCGGTACCTCAGTGGCAGGTTCCCAAACGCCATTTCTTTTCACGGAAGGCCATTCCAGCTCTCTACCAGCATGTGGAAGGCAATGTCTTGCCCGGTTGGACAAGGGCGGTCAGCATTAAGGTGCATATTACTGCTGACTCATGGTCCAGCAGGCATTGTAGGGACGTTTCCTTTCTTTCGCGGCACACTGGGTAACTCTGTTGGCAGCTGGGAAGGATGCAGGACAGTGTTCAGTATTGTTGGAGCTTGTTCCGCCAAAATGCCTCCAAAATGCTAGTGGTGATTCTGCCACAGCTCTCTCCTCCACCCCCTCCTCTTCTTCTTCCTCTATGGCAGTGGTTCTCAACCTTCCTAGTGCCGTGACCCCTTGATAAAATTTCCCAAGTTGTGGGGACCCCTAAGAGTAAAATTATTTTTGCTAGTCGCGTTTGCTGGCACAGTGGCGGCGTTTGCTGGCACAGTGGCAACAATTGATGGGCACAGTGGCTGCACAGTGGGACGTTTGCTGGCACAGTGGCTGCGTTTGGCACAGTGGTAACAATTAAAGGGCACAGTGGCTGCGTTTGATGGCACAGGTGGCGACGTTTGCTGGCACAGTGGCGACAATTTATGGGCACAGTGGCTGCGTTTGGCACAGTGGCAACAATTAAAGGGAACAGTGGCTGCATTTGATGGCACAGTGGCTGCGTTTGATGGCACAGTGGCAACGTTTGCTGGCACAGTGGCAACGTTTACTGGCACAGTGGCAACGTTTACTGGCACAGTGGCGACAATTGATGGGCACAGTGGCTGCCCTTGGCACAGTGGCAACAATTAAAGGGCACAGTGGCTGCGTTTGATGGCACAGTGGCGACGTTTGCTGGCACAGTGGCGACAATTAATGGGCACAGTGGCTGCGTTTGGCACAGTGGCAACAATTAAAGGGCGCAGTTCCTGCGTTTGATGGCACAGTGGCTGCGTTTGATGGCACAGTGGCAACGTTTGCTGGCACAGTGGCGACAATTGATGGGCACAGTGGCTGCCCTTGGCACAGTGGCAACAATTAAAGGGCACAGTGGCTGCGTTTGATGGCACAGTGGCGACGTTTGATGGCACAGTGGCGACGTTTGATGGCACAGTGGCGACGTTTGCTGGCACAGTGGCGACAATTAATGGGCACAGTGGCTGCGTTTGGCACAGTGGCAACAATTAAAGGGCGCAGTTCCTGCGTTTGATGGCACAGTGGCAGCGTTTGCTGGCACAGTGGCGACAATTGATGGGCACAGTGGCTGCATTTGATGGCACAGTGGCGACAATTGATGGGCACAGTGGCTGCACAGTGGCGACGTTTGCTAGCACAATGGCGACAATTGATGGGCACAGTGGCTGCGTTTGGTACAGTGGCAACAATTAAAGGGCACAGTGGCTGCGTCTGATGGCACAGTGGCTGCGTTTGATGGCACAGTGGCTGCGTTTGCTGGTACAGTGGCGACAATTAATGGGCACAGTGGCTGCGTTTGGTACAGTGGCAACTATTAAAGGGCACAGTTCCTGCGTTTGATGGCACAGTGGTAGTGTTTGCTGGCACAGTGGCGACATTTGATGGCACAGTTGCAGCGTTTTAATGGGGGTTTTTTTCTGATTGTTTCAGTTTGCTTGCGCCCCCACCACTGATTTATATATAAATGTTGCGGTTGATTCCTCAAAAGTGGTTATTCCGTGCCAGTGCTAGATACACAAAGTGTATAGCTTCCAAACATGTATCTAGCACTGGCACGGAATAACTACTTTTGAGGAACCAACTGGGACGTTTATATATATATATATATATATATATATATATATATATATATATATATATATATAGGACCATAATTTAAAAAATGTTGTCTTGTCAGCTTTTCCTGTGTGTCTGACTTACCAGAAGTCACAGGTGTTCTTCTTCTTCAGCATGTCGTGTTTCGTTGCCTCCCTCTTGGTACACTCGTCCGCAGCAAGCAGATTTCGGTGGGTGTACAAAGATGTCCGCTTGCCGACTTCTAAGTCTAAGCCTTACTGCGGACGAGAGTACCAAGATGGCGGCGACGGAACGTCACTTCCGGCAGTCCCTCCTCTCCAGGAAATGACATCTCGCTGGCCGAGACGGACGGACTCAGGCAGTAACTTCGGGTCCGTCTCGGCCAGCATCTCGGCCAGCATTCGCGACCCCCTGGAGAATGGGCAATCGACCCCCCAGGGGGTCGCGACCCCCAGGTTGAGAACCGCTGCTCTATGGCCTCTTCCTCTGCAGATTTCTCCTCTGAATCAGCGGTGCTCCATAGGCGTTCAAGGGGCTACGCAAGCACTCAGGCAAAAAGATGCCATGCGGTGCATGAGTTGGTCTGCTTATGGGACAGGAGCCACACTGGGGCAGAGATTCTGTCAGCTCTGCAGGGGCAGGCTCAGAGGTGGTTGACGCCACGCCAGCTTCAGCCAGGAATGGTTGTATGCGACAATGGCACCAACCTCCTCTCTGCCCTCAGACAGGGACATTTTGACCCATGTTCCCTGTTTGGCTCATGTCTTGAATTTGGTGGTGCAGCGGTTCTTGAGCAGGTACCTGGGCTTATAGGATGACTGGCGGAAATGACCACAAAGGCAGGCCAGGAAAGTCTGTGATCATTTCCACCGGACATATAATAGCAGTGCTTGGCTGGCTGACATTCAAAGAGAATGCAACCTGCCCAAGAACCGCCTCATTTGTGACATGCCCACCAGGTGGAACTCAACGTTGGCAATGCTGCAGCGGCTGCACACGCAGCAGAGGGCCATCAATGAATACTTGTGTGAGTACGGCACCAGGACAGGGTCAGGGGAGCTTGTCTTTTTTTTGCCAAGCCAGTGGCTACTGATTGAGGATGCATGCACTGTCCTGTCACCATTTGAGGAGGCCACAAGGATGGTGAGCAGTGCATGCATCAGTGATACTGTCCCTCTTGTCTTCCTGTTGGAGCACACACTTCGTGGAATAATGGACAGGGCACTTGAGGCAGAACAGCGGGAGGAAGAGGAGGACTTCCTTACCTCTCAAGGCCCCCTTTATCCAGATAATAGTATTCCTGCAAGCCCGCCAATCTCACAGGAAGAAGAAGAAGAGGAGGAGGAGGATTGTGTCAGCATGGAGGTGGAGGATAACACTCAGCATCAGCAGCAGTCTTCAAGGGATCGTTTGCAGTCCCCAGAAACCCATGGAGTTGTATGTCGCTGGGAAGAGGTGGTTGAGGATCATGTGATCCTTAGTGACCCAGAGGACTCAGGATTGAATGCTTCTGTAAACCTATGCTGCATGGCCTCCCTGATCCTGCAAAGCCTGTAAAAGGACCCTAGGATTTGTGGTATCAAGGAGAGGGATCAATATGCAATTGAGCTACTGGCCTGTCCTTCATCCAGTGTTCTTTCTGAATGCACATTCAGTGCTGCTGGAGGCTTTGTAACCGATCACAGAGTGCGCCTGTCCACAGACTCTGTTGATCGGCTCACATTCATCAAAATGAATCAGTCTTGGATCACCAGCTACCAAGCACCTGATGCTGATGCAACCGATTGATTTTTCTATGGATGTGGGATCCCTTGAAGACTTCATATACTGAGTGACTATCCTATTCCTCCTCAATTTTCATGATGATAGCTTCTAAGAATATTTTCGGTTCAGGGCACCACAAGCACTACCTAAGGCCTAATTTTTCTGCCTCTGTTTAACCTCCCTGGCGGTATGATTATTTCAGATTATTGCGTCTCAACGCGGTACAATTATTTTGCATAGAAATTTGGCGTTTTACATTGTAGGTCTGTAATTCTTAGCAATAACACACTTAGATCTGTCCACCAAGAGTCTAGTAGATATCCAGGGTATGATGAAGTTTGAAACACAAAATCATAAATTATAATATAATAAATAAATATAAAGAATTAAAAAAATAATAATATAATAATAATAAAATACATTTCCCCACGATTCACTATGGCTCAATTCTGCAAGTGTTCTAATTTACTATCGCTGTTTTCTAGCTGGTCTAAAGCCACTTTTGAGGGACACTTTTTGGTTTCTATGGACAATCTCAAGTTTCCAGGCAGAAAAAACAGTACATATAATATAAAACTGCATGCAGGGCATGGGCCAAAGCACTGGGGACAAAAGGGAAGTGAAATTATTTCATACAGTACTGTAATCTGTAAGTGTTATGATTTTCAAATTTGCCACCAGGCTCCACCCCTATGCGTCGCGATGCTCGCAGGGAACGGAGCCTGGCACAGAGAGGCTTCAGGCAGAGGACGGAGCCCGCAGACAGCGCGGGTGGCTGAATGTGGCTCGGGGTTACCGCTAATGGTGCTGAAAATTAACCCCGAGCCACACTCGGGAATAGCATCAGGGAGGTTAACAGGGGCGCGTAATTACAATTTTTGGTCAAATATTTAGCAGCAGGGCTTGTACCTGTGTTCAACAAGAGTATCTGTGAGGGGTTGCAGTGTTCTGGTACCACCACCACTGCCTAAGGCCAAATCTTTCTGCCCCTGTTTAACAGGGGCATGTAATTACAATTTTCAATCAAATATTTAACAGCAGGGCTCGTTCCTGCACTCAACAAGAGTATCTGTGAGGGGTTGCAGTGTTGTGGCACCACCACCACTGCCCCAAGGCCCAATCGCGTAATTACAATTTTTGATATAATATTTCACAGCAGGGCCTGTTCCTGTGCTCCACAAAAGTATCTGTGAGGCTTTACAGTGTTGTGCCACCACCGCCCATGGCCCAATTTTTCTGCCCCTGTTTAACAGGGGCATGTAATTACAATTTTTGATCAAATATTTAACAGCAGGGCTTGTTCCTGCGCTCAACAAGAGTATCTGTGAGGGGTTGCAGTGTTGTGGCACCACCACCACTGCCTATGGACCAATTTTTCTGCCCCTGTTTAACAGGGGTGCGTAATTACAATTTTTGATCTAATATTTCACAGCAGGGCCTGTTCCTGCCCTTATCAAAAGAATCTGTGAGGCTTTACAGTGTTGTGCCACCACCACCACCACCACCACCACCACCTAAGGCCCAATTTTTCTGCCCCTGTTTAACAGGGACATGTAATTACAATTCTTGATATAATATTTCACAGCAGGGCCTGTTCCAGCGCCCACCAAGAGTAACTGTGAGGGCTTACAGTGTTCTGGTACCACCAACACCTAAGGCCCAATTTTCCGCAGAGTGTATAGCTGCCGTATAGTATATACAGGCGGTCCCCTATTTTCAAACATCTGACTTACAAACGACTCCTACTTAGAAATGGAGGGAGACAACAGGAAGTGAGAGGAAATCTACCCCTAAGAAGGGAAAGTCTCTCCTTTAAGAGTTAATATGGGGAAAAGGTATGTCCCCACTGATGCTTTATCACCAATCCTTGTTTCCTTAATAACCCAAAATTTTCAAAATCCAATTGTCATTGGGGCAGAAAATGAGGTGAAATCCTCTGAACAGGGGCACAGACAGCAAAACAAATGTTAAATGTGATGATAACCCTTCCCCATGCTATCCAAAAAGCTTAAAAATCGATTTTTTGGCTGGAGCTACACTTTTCAAAATGTACCTGTTCCAAATTACAAACAGATTCAACTTAAGAACAAACCTACAGTCCCTATCTTGTTTGTAACCTGGGGACCGCCAGTATACTGCTGCTGTTCAGAGTATATAGGGCTTGGGGGCCCCACGCCTTTTTTTTTAAGTTTGGGTGCGGGGTTCACCTTAATATCCATACCAGACCCAAAGGGCCTGGTAATGGGCTGGTGGGGGGCACATTACATTACAGCCGCAAGCAGTTTTAAAAGACTTTTATTCCTTTAGAAATGTCATTCTAAACACGGGAAAAATGTGCCAGTTTACAGGCATACTATAGACAACCCCCAGGCACAATATTTAAAGGAATAGTTCACTTTTATTGTTTCACTTTAAGCATTATTAAAATCACTGCTCCCAAATAAACGGCCGTTTTTAAAACTTTTTTTTGCATTGATACATGTCCTCTGGGGCAGGACCCGGGTCCCCAAACACTTTTTATGACAATAACTTGCATATTAGCCTTTAAAATTAGCACTTTTGATTTTTCACGTTCGAGTCCCATAGACTTTAACGGGATTCGCGTGTTTGCACAAATTTTTGGTCTGTTCGCATGTTCTGCCGCGAACCAAACTGGGGGTGTTCGGCTCATCCCTAGTTATAACCACTGTCAGAAATTTTGTTTTTCACCATCTGTGTCCCATTCCAAAGATTTCCTCCCAGGGCTTCCTGATGATGCACATATTGCAAAATGCATTGAGGCTGCGCTGTCCCCATTACTGACAGCACTCTGCGTCACTTCCGGGTATTTGGAATGCACGCTTTCTCCATACGAGTGGCGGTGCCAGTACACAGTAATTCTGTCTGTGTTGGTGCTCACTGAAGCACCTTGCTATGTAAGTGCAATATTTTTATACTTATATTCCCTGATTTGAATAACATACTACATTATGTTTTATATCATCTTCTTTGGGATTTTTTTTTTTTTTGAGAGATTTTTAGTTGCCGTGTCTAAATGTGGATTCATTATTTCTTTGCTCTGGGGCCATCTGAAGAGTGACCTAAAGAAGTTCGTTTGAGTATTGTGAAAAGCGATTGAGGCCTTAAGTGCTCATTTCTGATTGGTGAGTGTGCCCTTTTCCCACACTGTGGTGGAGCACGTAAATGGAGAAGGCACAGTGATTGGAGGACTATTGATGGACTTATTGTTTATTTGTTTTTCAATGGTGCATACATGAGTTTTTGGATTGTATTAATACTAACACTTTTTTTCTCTTGCTAAGGAGTAGTGCCGTACCTTTTTTATGTTTTTGTTTGTTTATTACACTTAAAGGGGCAGCTGAACTAGTATTTTTGATGTATTTGAATAATTGCAGCCAATTTTATCCTATTTTTTTCAATTGTCCCGAAGATAGCACTGGGTACCAGCAAGCATACATTGAAACAAGGTAACCAGATGCAAGCGTGTTTTCCTAACCTTCCCGCATGGTTTTCAGCTGTAAGGGTTCAGAAATCACATTTACTTTGGGAGTAGATTGTCCTCTAGCTGTTGTACGAGTATCCCATGCCCCAATCCCTCTCCTATTTCAAGTTCTTTAAGCAATACGTCTTAAAAAGACAACCCTTATGCTATGTACACACAATAGGATTTTCCGACAACAAAATCGTTGATTTATTTCCGATGGATGTTGGCTGAAACTTGTCTTGCATACACAGGGTCGCACAAATGTTATCGGAAATTCCGAACGTCAAGAACACGGTGACGTACAATATGTACGACGAGCCGAGAAAAATGAAGTTCAATAGCCAGTGCGGCTCTTCTGCTTGATTACGAGCATGCGTGGAATTTTGTGCATCGGAATTGTGTACATACGATCGGAATTTCCGACAACGGATTTTGTTGTCGGAAAATTTGAGAACCAGCTCTCAAATTTTTGTTGTTGGAAATTCTGACAACAAATGTCCGATGGAGCCTACACACGGTCGGAATTTCTGACAATAAGCTCACATCGAACATTTTTTGTCGGAAATTTGGATCGTCTGTACGCGGCATAAGACTGTTTACTGGAGCCAGACAGAATGGACTGTTGCTTGGGTGACTGGTTGACTCTTTACAGTTTGCAAAAGTACCAGTTAAATTCAGTGGCTCCTGGGGGGGCTACACCTAAAAAAAAAAAAAAAAGTTTTCAATTTTAATTTAGTCCAGACTGTAATAAAGAGATACAGTTTGTACAAAACCACCATCCATCCAATTAAAATAAATGCCATATAACCTATGATTCAAAATCATTGTGATTTTGATTCTTTTGTTGATATGGCAATTCACTTTCAATTCATTTAACGCATTTAACCTCATTAGGAATTATAGAATTTTTGAATGCAACCCTTATGATAAGGTCTTGTGGAAGAAGATTTGAAAGGAGCCTTATTTTTCAATAAGCCTAGATATTGGCTAATTCATATTCATGGAGCAGAGTGAGTTTAGTACACCAATTTAAAAAATGATTGATGAAGTGCAGGCTGAGTAGTCTAAGAAGACAGCTGCAGTCCTGTACCTGCCACATAACTGTGTACTTACATTTGTTATTTTTTAATAGCAGGATGTTCTGTCATTTTACCCTACCTGAGATTTGGTGGACATTGACATTGACATTTTGAGACCCAGTAGCATCATAAAAAAACACATACAAAATGTAACAACTGGGTTCCTATTATTGGCAGCATGATAATTATTTTTCTGAGTTGCATTCAAGAGTTGCAAGATTATTTATGCTCTACATGTTATTGGCATCATTTAATAAGTGCAGTAAAGTAAACCATAACAGCAGATCAGTTTTCAGCAATTTAGCTGGAATTATCATTTCAATTGCTCAATGCAGATTGCCCTTATGCTTATCAAATAAACACTTTTTTTTTTTTAATTACAGTAAAGAATAGTTAAAATCTAGCAGTTTTTTTTCTGTCCTGTTAGCGAGATTTCCCCTTACTTCCTGTCCTGAATACCCAGCAGGAAATGAAAGGAAAGCTCTCTAAATTATGCTCTCTAAAGCAGGTATGTCAAACTCCAATGTAACAACAGCAAAATCGAGAGGACTTAGTCTAGGTCCACACTAGTATGATACCAGACATCTCATGTGATTCGCACTGCATTGCTGTGCAGATCACATGCAATGTCTGTGTGATGTGATTTCAGACATACAAAAAATTGTATCACATTTGCACCAAAGTGGTGCAGGACCCTTTTTTCGGTCCGAAATGGAATTGGATTGCATGGGTGTTCACACCTATGTGATCCAATTCCTGCACCATGTCACAGTTCACACTGCGATCTGCGAACCGATATGGGGGTGCCATTAACTTTACATTGACACCCCCAGCGGTTTGCAGATCTCAGTGTGAACAGTAAAAAAGTGGGGGTAAGTGCAGTGCAATCAATAATGATAAGAATAAAACGTATTAAAAAGTCCAATGCACATGCAGGGTGTATTCCTGTCAGATGTCCTTGTGACAAAAGAACAGTGTGTTGGCTCCAGTGATGTAATCGGTCATATTCATCTTCACCCAAATAAACAAAAATGCTCTTACCAGATTCTGTGGACCTCTGCGGAACAAAAGGTAAAACTCGCATGTATCCCCACAGGGATGGTGGTAATTCCTGGTATCATCTCTAGAGTCCTTAGTGGAGCCTGATGATTCAGCCGTCCAGCAGGGAGATATCAGAGATATGAGCGTCCAGGGCAGCAGAGATGGATATGAGAAGGGTGGAGACCATTCCAATACATGTATGAAAGATGAGGACACGATCTAAGTGCACTCCATAAGTTTATTTAAAAAGTCACTGTACACAGTAGAAAATAAAAGTGCTCATGGGCGCAAACCATATAAACTGGGAGCACCACGATCACAGATCAGGTGCACTCCGAACAGAGTGTGGCAGCGGGTTACGTCTGTATGTAAGCTCCTCCCCCCGTATGCAGTGTTACGTCCTAGCTGGACTTCAACAGCGAGGGGTGGAGCCTGACAGTCACCCAGCGGCTTTTAAAAGGACGGAGAGCATCAGCACAGGTTACGGCAAAACCGGAAGTCAGAGGAACTTCCATGGCAACCAGACCATGCGGAAACACCTCCCAGTAGCACCTAAATGTGGGGAATGTCTGTAAACACAGCGGCGGGACCGGAAGTCAAATAGACCTCCATGCCCCCCTAATCATGCAGTGACACCTCCTGTTACCACCTACTAACCAGCAAGTGCTATAAAACATAAAATGAAAGCATTATGTATCCCAATGTGGGTAAATACATAAACCAAAGTCATTAAAAGAATAAAAACGGAACTTGTATCCAGCTGCCATCTCTGAAAAAAATTCAAATAACATACATAACAAATACAAATAAATCTAAATATACTGTAAGTCAATAAAATGAAAAATAAATAATGAAAGTCTCATGAATTCACGCTGGCTCAGCTGCCTAATAAAATTCCCCCCCCCCTCCAATGTGGGTTCACTTGTTCTACACCCCAAAACTGTAAACATCTAGGATTCCTGCCATGAAAGATTCTAAAATGTTTAGAAATGTTGTGTGTGATTAATCCCCTTTTGATATTGTTTACATGTTCGGCTATGCAGACTCCCATAGGCCTGGAGGTTCTGCCTATATATTGGATGGTGACAGCTATCTAACGGTATAAAACCGTTCCTGTCAGTCGGCTTAAAATAGTTTCTAGTTTTAAAACCGTCTCTCTGTTTAAAAATTTCCAAATCTAGGAAGGCTATGCATCCAGCATCAGCATTCCAAGATAAATGGATCCCTTTATTATTACCATTAAGCCTGGACATGAAAAGTTGGAGGCTAGTCATATCCCCCTCCCATATCATAATAAGATCATCTATATATCTTTGGTAGAAGACCAGCTGAGCCGGTCTGCTACCAAAGACAAAATCCTCCTCCCATAGTGCCATAAAAATATTTGCGACACTGGGCGCAAAACGAGCGCCCATGGCTACTCCAAGTATTTGTAGGAAAAACTTTCCGTCATACCAGAAATAATTTCTGGCCAGACAGAAATCCAAAACTTGCAAAAGGAAATCCTTAAGTGGGGGAGGAAGATAAGACCTATTAAGAGCCCCCTAAACGGAACCACTGTGCAATGGAGGTGCGATGCGGGAACCCGAACTGGATTTGCAGGGTTTCTGCATCACCCCAGTGTGAACCTAAATAAATCTTCAAGGGGCTACAGTTTGTCTATGGTAGGCCACATTTATGATCCTTTGGAAATGTAAATGTATGTCATGCCAAACATTTGTTTTTTCCATGTATTGGATTGGAGTGGGCAGAGACTGGAAATTCCTGTCAGCTTTCTGCTGTCTGGGGCTCTGTTAAAAGATTTACCCTCATTACTATCCTTCTAACAATGGTTTCACCACATAGGAAGTAAGGGAAAACAGAGACACAGACAGGAATTCAAATCTTTTGATATAGACACCAGCAATATATCACAATTTTATTAAGGTTACATTTCAGAAGCCATATACAAAAAGGAGAGTTATAACTCATGTCTACGGCACAGGACTGGCAGCGCCATCCATGACTTCTGTTACCATGCTCGTTTTTATCTGCAACAATGTGAGTTTATCTAATTTTCATTAAAATATTTTTATATAAAAACGACTGCACCCAGAGGCGCCTCTCTACTTGTTGTTTTGCAGCACCAGGAACATGGTTTCTCTCCTACTATGATGGCAGCCCTGCTTGCTTCCTTTGGACGTTTTTATCTCCCTACCAGCAGCACTACATAGACCTTCCAGCCTGTGTCTGCTATATGGACTATCATTTTCTATTTTTTTTTTAATTCTATTTAGATACTGATCTATCAGCAAACGCAGATCTGATCTTATGAGAATCCTGAGTGATTGCGCCTATATTTGTTATTATAACACATACCACTGAATTTCAGTGCCATAAAGGACCCCTTTCTGATGGTGACAGAGATAGACACCCTTGAGAAAGGCATCCTCCGTGGCCCCGGAACATAAGTGGCAATTGTTATTGTATTGTATTCATTCTGTATATAGCTTCTGCAATTTGACCTCATTAAATATGTGAGGTGTATTGGTTGATTGCTGGTGTCTTCAATATCAAACCTATCAAATGGTTGTTAATGGTGTCACCGAGGACCATAAACTTTCAACCAAAGAAGGAAGTATATGGGTCTTGTGCGGGATGGGTTTATAACAAAGGAATACAAATCTGACAGAGATTCTAGCCTTCCCCAGCTCTATTTAACTCAGTGGCATATCATCATTGGGTGCAGGGTGTTCACTGCACACGGGCCCCGAGGGGGGGGCACTGTGTTCTCTGACACACACTGCACCCATGGATGCCTTAGGGTGCCAAGATTGAGGAGCGCTAACCGTCACATCCGACCTACGGCACAGTAAGCAGGGGTGCAGCCGGTCCCAGAAGTAGGGAGTCCAGCCGGCAGGTGGATGGATCCATTCAGAGTGGAAGTAGCTGGGGTCAGACAGGAGGCAGTGGGGAGGATGAATAGGAAGCCGGGCATTGTATGTAAGCAGGGAGCACAGGGTAAAAAAGATTGTCAGAAGGAGCTGGACACCTGTCTGAAACCCTCCGATTCCTGACCACCACCATCCCCATAGTGACCTTGCACCCCCAGCTTATGAGCACCTCTTCACCTCCTAAGCTCACCATGCCTAACTGGGACTGCACGACCGACTGTCACACTGCCACCCTCCTGTCCCGCTGCCTCCTACTGTCACACTGACCCCCTCCTGTCACACTGCTTCCTCCTGTAACACTGCCCCCTCCTGTCCCGCTGCCCCCTAATGTCCCGCTACCTCCCTCCTGTAACACTGCCCCCTCCCTTCACACTGCCCCCTCCTGTCCCACTGCCCACTTCTGTAGCACTGCCCCCTCTTATCAGACTCCCCCCTCAGGTCACACTGCCCCCCTCCTGTAACACTTCCCCCACCTGCAATGCTGCCCCACCTGTCCCACTGTCCCCTTCCTATCCCTCTGTCCACCTCCTGTGATGCTGCCCACCCTCCTGTAATACTGCACCCCTTCTGTAACACTGCCCCCTCCTGTAACACTGCCCCCTCCTGTTATGCTCCCCGCTCCTGCCCCACACCTGTGATGCTGCCCTCCTGTCTCACTGCCCCCCCTTGTGACACTTCCCCTCTCCAGTCCCACTGCCCCCCCTCCTGTAACACTGCCCCCTCCTGTCCCTCTGCCCACCTCCTGTGATGCTGCCCCCTCCTGTCTCTCTGCCCTCTCCCTGTCTCGCTGCTCCCCTCCTGTAACACTGCCCCCTCCTGTCTCGCTGCCCCCCTTGTATAACACTGCCCCCCTCCTGTAACACTGCCCCTCTCTTGTCTCATTGTCCCCCTCCTCCATTACTCAGCCGCACACAACTCATTTTCCATGTGCCCAGACTTTCTCCTGGAGCCCGCACACACCTGGACACATCACACTAGGGATAGGCGAACGGTTAGGCTTGAGCATTAGTTCAGGCCGAACATTGGCTGTTCGCACGTTCGATGAACACCCGAATTATCAGGGTGTTCAACCATTTGTTCGGCCCACCGAATAACCACAATGCACTGCACCACCGCACAGTGCATTGGAATGCTTGATTGGCTGAAGCAATAAAAGCTTTGCCCAATCAGGGCACAGGGCACTGTCAGGGCCATGATTGGACGCTGTCATGATAACTCTATCCAATATGGCTCATTGCTCCTAGTCCCACCCCACACTATAAAAGTATTCTTTCAAAAACGGCCATTTTTTGTGTGATATCGGCGTGGAGAGAGATAGAACAGGGCTCTGTTCAGTGCTACTAGACAGTTATACAGTGTACACACGATCACACATTCCGACAACATAATCCATGTTTTTTTTCCGATGGATGTTAGCTCAAACTTGTCTTGCATACACACGGTCACATAAGCGCATTCTCTTCTTCTTTATAATGCTAGAATAATGAAGTTGTTCTGCTGCTCATATTCACACAGAGTTCTTAAAAAATGATTTCTTTATTATTTCTCGTGATCTCCTGAATATGTTTTTTCTTTTCGTCAGATCTCTATAATAATGTTTTTAATTTTTGTTTATAGTTTTTTTTTATCAAGATCTCCTGCTTTTTTTTTCTCTCTATTGCTCTCCATAATATTGTTTTTCGTTTTGTGTCAAGTTACCATAACACCATTATTATCTTGTATTTTTTTAACCTCAAGGAGGTTGGTTGGTGTTGGTGTCCCTTGTTAATTTGACATTGTATTTAGGAAATGTACCTGCCTACTCACAAACAAACTGTCCTTTTTTAAGTAAAACACATAGGCAAGTATTTGTGAATCCAAATAGCCATTTATTATGGGTCATAATAAAATAAAGCGGAAGGCAACGCTGGAGAAAATTGTGAAATTGGCGAAGCCTTTGTACCCCAGGACACAAATCAACTATTTTACAGCCAAAATTGGTAGCATGAGGAGTCCATATAATAGTGAGCACAATCCGGTCCCGGACTACAAGAGATCAGAAACAGCAGCAGATGACATATATGTCTCCAGGCTGTGGTCATACAACAGCCTGCGTCTTTTGTCAGACCAGACTGAACCCAGGCCATCACACTCTTGTCTTCCTTCCACTCTTCCTTCCAGGCTTTTTTCCAGGCTGTGGTTTTGGAGTTGTGGCAGGAGGTGGAGGTGGAGGAGGATCTTCAAACTCACACAGGTGTAATTTGTTTGTTAGTTGGCCCCTCAACTCCTTATTTAGGGACAGATACATCATTTCCTCACAGATGAGGTGTTGGCCCTCCTCCATTTCCTGCATTTTGCATGCAGCCATGGAGGCAAAGGCCTCTTCAAGAGTGGGGGTGGTTCTGAGGGCAGCATTAGCCTCCCGAATCAGCTCAAGCGCTGCCTCTTCTATGCTCCTACCCTTCCTGGGCCTTTTGGTTGGAAGGCAGAGGGACCTGGGATTTGGTCAGGCTACTGGACCCGGCCACCTCCTGGCTGACACTCACCCCCTCCACCTCCTGGCTACCACATTCCACAGCCACCTCCTGGCTGCCACATTCCACAGCCTCCTCCTGGCTGTGTATTAAAAAGGGACACAGTTTTATTTTTTTATTCATCAATCACACACAATTTTCAGCTCATGACTGTTGCAAATTGAATGTTAACAAATAGAAAAGACTATCCTTCTGACCCCAGCATTTTTCATTCTTGTCCCAAACATTTTTGGCCACTACTGTTTATTGATATGTAAAACACTTTATTAAATCAGCAATTACTGATCAATAATAACATCTAGTTAACATTATTAATTTTACGACAAGAAATCTGTAGAACAATGCTATACATGGCTCAAGCTGGGCTCCTCCACTTCTTCCTGGCTGGAAGGCCCAGGTTGGACGTCAGAAGCCTCAGCTGGGGTGGAAGGAGGCATGGAAGGAAAAGTGGAAAGTAGGGTTGAGAGTCTGACAGAAAACAAAGTCTCTCATAGTACCACAGCCAATTGTTACCCATTTATTATATTTAAGATTTAATATCTCAAAGATCTGATGCGGGTTAGATGAGAGTTCTTTGACCAAGAGTGAAAACTTTAACACAATACCAACATTTATTGGTAAGTATTTGAAAGTCTATCTAATACACAAGCATCTATCTATAATCTACACCAAGGAAGAAAATATTAGGTTAAAATAAAAAAATTACATGAAGTATATTCCTTAACCTCCCTGGCGGTATGATTAGTTCGGATTTTAGGTGCTGAAAGCGGTACCATTATTTTGCATGGAAATTTGGCGTTTTATATTGTAGGTCTGTAAATATTAACAATAATACACTTAAATCTGTCCAAACCAGAGTCTAGTAGATATCCCGGGTATGATAAAGTTTGAAACACAAAAACATAAATTATAATATAATAAATAAAAATAAATAATAAAAAAAAATAAAAAAAAATAGTAATAAAATAAATTTCCCCACAATTCACTATCGCTCAATTCTGCAAGTGTTCTAATTTACTATCGCTGTTTTCTAGCTGGTCTAAAGCCACTTTTGACGTAAAGGGACACTTTTTGGTTGCTATGGACAATCTCCAGTTTCCAGGCAGAAGGAACAGTTTTATATATATAAAACTGCATGCAGGACACTGGAGAAACCACTAGGGACAAAGGGGATGTGTCATTATTTGATACAGTACTGTAATCTGTAAGATTACAGTATACTGTATCTGTACTGTGTGTTTCACTTTTTGAATTTGCCGCCGAACTCCGTCCCCGTGCGTCGCAACGCTCGCAGGGAACGGAGCTCGGCACTGTGAATCGAGCGAGACACAGCGGCTCGCCGATCACAGCGGGGAGACATCGCAGGATCCAGGAGACAAGGTAAGTAAACTCTTCCTGGATCCTGCAATGCAAGCCCGAGTCTGGCTCGGGGATACCGCTTTTGGTATGAAAAATCCACCCCGAGCCAGACTCGGGAATACCGCCAGGGGGGTTAAAACATTAATCTACAAACATATTTAGTTACAAATAAAAGGGCATACCTTTCCCATAATTACCCTTTCTTACCAAGGTTCCATCCTGATGGCTGGTCCCCCCAAAAGAGAAGCGTTTCCTCCCAGCTAGTCTGTGTATATCAATACAGGCTGATGCCTCATTGGTCGGCATAGCGTGACTTCTGATTGGTTAGTTTCCCTATACTTTGCCTAAGTCAGCCCCCTTTAATGCAAATCCTTGTGAGCCAGAGATTGACTTGAATTTTCCCGGGAAAATAAGTATTGATTACAGGTTGGCCTCACTTCATTGCATATCCCAGCATGGGATCCTTTGTAGTGAGTTTGTGTACAACAATGAGGTTTGAATCCCATTGTTTGTACACAAAAGGCTGGGTCTGTCTTGTCTGGTCTTCTCACAGATATGTGTGAAGATACTATCTTCCGGCCTGCATAGATACAAGCTAAATTATATATATTCCTAATTACAATATTGTACCGCAATTAATGGAGATTTCACATAAACTCATAAGGCAACAGATGGCCCCTTGTGGCCAGTGGAAATATGAGACTCGGCCACACCTCAAATAATGGTTTATGTGTAATCTCCAACACTGGGGACATAAATGGCATCTGCTGATGCTCCTGATCTCATGGAATCCTGGACCTTATTGCGCTCCCTATTATAAGTGCTCCTCAGCCCACCAATTTTTGCCTTCAAATAGGGGATGGTTGCCATGGGGATCTGCGGCTTCACCAACTCAAGCAGTTTCTCCAGCGCTGCCTGCCTCTTTTGTTTATGATTATAATGCGGATGTTTCACCTGCCACAGGGCAGCTCCCTGTACTTGTCTATAAATAGGAGGAGGAAGTTGTGATCATTGAAGCCATCCATTTTCTCTGCAAGGCGCAACACAAGACAAACCCTAATGTCAGGCTGAACTCTCCTAATCTTGTCCCAATATAGGCCTCAATCTAGAGGTAGTACAGGCCACTGATGCATCAAGTTAAACTTATACCTTCGTTAGAACGTTCGGCACTACCTCTACTCCTTCCTCTGCTCACAGATCATACGTACGATGCATGTGTGTTATGCTTTATATACACTGCGCATGCATGAAACTCCGCCCACCCCTGATGTTGTTTCTAGTCTATTCCTTGTCTTTCGGCGCAGTGGGAGAGCACATGGCGGAGAAAAAGCAAGTTCATGCAGAGGAGAGCAGCCACGATGAAAGGCCGGAGCCACGAACGTCCCAATCCCGGAGGAGATTTAAGGCCTCAAATATGTCCTTTATAGAGATAGTGGAGATGGTGGACATCTTGAAGAGGGCCGACTATGATGGGAAGCATGGACCTTACCCAAACCCAAATGTCAGAAAGACCAAGATCATGGCTAAAGTTGTAAGAAGTCTGCACAGGAATTTTGGGGTACGACGATCCAAGGATCAATTGGGGAAACGCTGGTCAGACCTGAAATTGAGGGAGCAGGATCAGTACAGAAAGATCAAGAGAGTTCTTCAAAAAAGTAAGTATTTGTCATGTGTTCCTATTAATATTATTACTTGCATGCTGCTCCATGTGCTTTTCTTTACTGTTGTACAGTTTAAAATGGGAAGTTTCAGGTTCGTGGGCACAGTAATTGTTCGTAGTAAACATCGTTCTTTCAATCACTATTACAATGTTTTTGGCAGATCCAGGTTAACTATATTTGTTCAGGCATATTTGTATCAAAAGAAGTTTATGACATTGTTGTCTAGATGGGTTTGTACTAGAATGAAATGCAAACTTGATTCAGTGTAAGGAGAGGACACTCAGCAGCTGTTTACACATCTGGACACAGGAGCACTATGGTGGGACACCAGAACAAACTTTTTAGGGTGTCCCATACAGGGGCTCCAGTGGATACTAGGGGTGTCTCCATGTGTGAAAATTGTACAAAAAAGGTAAGTATTCCAGCTTTATAAAGGGAACAAAATAATATCTTCAGCTTGTAACTCTGCCAAAAAAGGAAATTGTACAACATTTCCAAGCAATGTTTCATATTGCTATTTCTGGCCTCAAATATCTGTATGCTAAGTATACTTTTTTTCACATAGGGGAGAAAAGACTCGGGACATCTGAGGACACCAGGGACCCCCCACCTCCTAAAGAAAAGCAAATCCTCACACCACAACCAGAAGATGTAGGGTAAGGAGAGGTTTATGAAGTGGGCGAAATAGTGACCACAACAGGTGAGTGTTTGAGACCACAACTTCGGGTAATAGATGCATGCCTGCATATTTATAATACATGTTGTGGTTTTTTTTTTTTTGTTGATGTGGATGTTGTGGAAGAAGATTCTCATTTCACAAGTGCAAGTGCAAGTGAGAGGAAGGGATAGCACCCCTGAAACACATCCATTGATCCCCCATGATGGAAGCTAGCACATGTAGACATTAGGCATGGGATCAGGAGGGAAATCCCCATTTTGACTCTTAATTTGTGTGCATCTTCAAAATTTAGCTTTCACAGCCGTCTGATGAAGGCAATATCAACACAGTTTGGACATACTAATGTCTGATATTGCCTTCACTTTGTCAAAGTTGAACTTTGTAAGTTCCTGAGTTGTGTATTGTTTTTTGGTTTTAAACATGCCTGTTTTAACACAAAAAAGGCTATTTGTACTGTCAAGAACAAAAATGTTATTACTAAAATATGTTGGTTTGTTCAAAAACCCTTTTCTAACGCACATGTGAATGTGCACAGAGTAAAAAGTTTTCTACTCAACAATGTGTGGCTTCTTCTTTCAATGCTCAATATCATTTTGGTTAATTTAATTTAATTTCAAGTTGGTGTTTACACTGAAATGGGGGGTTATTTACTAAAGGCAAATCCATTTTGCACTACAAGTGCACTTTCAGTGCAGTTTCAAGTGCAGTTTCAAGTGCACTTTTGCACTTTGCACGCAAAAGGGGGGCTTCACAAAGGGGGGGAGGCCGGGATCTGGGGCTCCCCTTGTTAAAGGGGGCTTCCAGATTCCGATAAGCCCCCCGCCTGCAGACCCCCACAACCACCGGGCAAGGGTTGTGGGGATGAGGCCCTTGTCCCTATCAACATGGGGACAAGGTGCTTTTGGGGGCTACCCCAAAGCACCCTCCCCATGTTGAGGTCATGTGGCCTGGTACAGTTCAGGAGGGGGCACTCTCTTATCCCCCCTCTTTTCTTGTGGCCTGCCAGGTTGCGTGCTCGGAAAAGGGTCTGGTATGGATTTTTTGGGTGACACCCACGCCATTTTTTTTAAATTTTGGCGCGGGTTTGCCCTTAAAAGCCATACCAGACCTGAGGGGTCTGGTATGGATTTTGAGGGGGACCCCTACACCATTTTTTTTAAATTTGGCGCAGGGTTCCCCTTAATATCCATACCAGACCTGAAGGGCCCAGTATGGAATTTGGGGGGACCCCCACGCAATTTTTAAAAAAAATTTTGGTTCAGGGTTCCCCTTAATATTCATACCAGACCCAAAGGGCCTGCTAATGAACTGGGGGGGATCCCATGCCGTTTTTTTCAATGACTTTTATCTCTATTGCCAGACCCGACAATTCATTACAGCCGCGAGTACTTTTAAATTACTTTTTTCCTTTAGAAATGTCATTTTGTGCAGGGACTGTTCTAAACACAGGAAACATGTGGCACTTTACAGGCATACTATAGACGCCCCCCAGGTACGAAATTTAAAGGAATATTTCACTTTTATTGTTTCACTTTAATCATTATTAAAATCATTGCTCCCGAAAAAACTGCCATTTTTAAAACTTTTTTTGCATTGATACATGTCCCCAGGGGCGGGACCCGGGTCCCCAAACACTTTTTATGACAATAACTTGCCTATAAGCCTTTAAAATTAGCACTTTTGATTATTCATGTTCGTGTCCCATAGACTTTAACGGTGTTTGCGTGTTCGAACAAACTTTTTTCCTGTTCGCATGTTCTGGTGCGAACCGAACAGGGGGGTGTTCGGCTCATCCCTACAGCTGAGTTATTTGAACACAGCGTCAGCCACTTCTCCTTGATGATGCACAGCCATTACTACAGAACACTGGTACACAAATTAGCAGTCCTGTTCCCCCAGCCACAGCATATTGCCAAGTTGTCTCCAGTGGTAATAAGGATGGAGGAGAGGAGGATGATGAGGTCACTGACGTGACTTGGGTGCCGGAGAGAGCAGAGGAGGAAAGTGAGGGTGAGACACAACCCCAACGAGGCAGCCATCATGGAAGAGTAGAGCGCAGCCACCCAATTCCATTACATTGTGGAGCTGTTATCTCTTGGCCCACTTCCCACAGCTCAGCTGTCTGGGCCTTTTTTAGTACATGTGCAGCCGATCGCACTGTTGCCGTTTGCAAACTTTGTCTCAAGCACATCAAGTGTGGCAAAAACGCCAGCCATTTGGGTACCACATGCTGGACAAGGCATTTAACCTCCCACCACTCAGCCCGTTGGCAAGAGCACTTGAAAGCCACATAAAAGGGCGCAATTCTGTTCCTCCTCCTTACTCACCTCAGTCTGCCCCCGCTATACCTCATGACCTCTCAACAGCCTCCACTGACAGAGATGATGGTATAGCGCAGGTTGTCCCAGGCCTTTGCAGCACATCTGCCAGTAACACACCACCAGTTGTAGACTATAGCTGGCAAATTTCTCTGCCCCATCTGCTGCAGGGAAAAACAAAATGCAGTCACTGCCACCCACATGCCCAGAGTCTATATGCAAGCTTGTCAAAACTGCTGGCTCTACAACTTCTGCCTTTCTGTCTGGTGGATGTCGCCACCTTCCGTGAATTTGCAGAATGTGCTGTACCACAATGGCAGGTTCCCAGTCGCTATTTCATTTCATGTAAGGCCATTCCAGCTCTGTACCATCACATGGAAGGTAATGTTGTGGCATCGTTGGGCAAGGCAGTCAGCCGCAAAGTCCACGTTACTGCTGACACGTGGTCCAGCAAGCATGGTCAGGGACAATATATTTAGTTCACAGCACACTGGGTATCTCTGCTTGCAACTCAAAAGGATGCAGGACAGGGCTCAGTGCTGCAGCTTGTTGTGCCCCCACGTCTCCATACAGCTAGTGATGATCATGTGAGATTTGACAGCTCTACCCCCTCCTCCTCCCCCATGCCCTCCACTAATGAATTGTCCTATGAACCACAAGTACCCCCTAAGCATTCAAGGGGCTATTCAATGAGTTAGGCTAAAAGGTGTCATGCAGTGCTTCAGCTGGCGTGTCTAGGGGACAGGAACCCCACTAGAGCAGAGATTCTTGCAACTTTGCAGGGGCAGGCCCAGAGGTGGTTCAAGCCATGCCAGCTGGAGCCAGGAATGGTAGTGTGCGATAATGGCACAGACCTCCTGTCTGCCCTTAGACAGGGAAAGTTGACACATGTGGCACGCCTGGCACATGTCCTCAATTTGGTGATGCAGCATTTCCTAAATAGTTACCCAGGGTTGGAAAATCTGCTAAAGCAGACCAGAACAGTCTGTAGCCATTTCAGGCGGTCATACACTGCCAGTGCTCGTTTGGCTGAAATTCCACCTGCCCGTAAACCGCCTGATTTGTGACATACCCACCAGGTGGAACTTGACTTTGGCAATGCTGCAGTGGCTTCACATGCAGCAGAGGGCCATCAACAAGTACCTGTGTGAGTATGGCACAACAACAGGCTCAGGCCGGCTTAGCTTTTTTTCCCCATGCCAATGGCTGCTCCTAAAGGGTGCATGAACTGTACTGTCACCATTTGAGGAGGCCACGAGGATGGTGAGCTGTGACAATGCATGCATCAGTGACATAATCCCTGTTGTGTTCCTGCTGGAGCAGACTCTGTGTGACATTATGGACAGGGCACTCGAGGCAGAGCAGCGGGAGGAAAAGGACTTCCTTTCCTCTCAAGGCCCACTTTATGCAGACACCACTGTTCCTATGGCACAGAACACACAAGAGAAGAGAGAGGAGGAGGAGGAGGACACCAGAATGCATCTGTCCACAGACTCCATGGACTGTCTGACATTTATCAAAATGCATCAGTCCTGGATTACCAGCAGCTATGAAGCCCCTAATGCCGATGTCACTGATTAAGTGTTTTTGGGATATGGAATCTCTGCAGGACTTCTAGGCTGCCTAGAGTTGTGAGCGTTGATTTCATCTGGAAGATTTTTTTTGGTGATAGGTTTTTTTGGACACAATTAACACCCAAAGACTAATTTTGTTTGACAGGTGCGTATCATTGAAATTTTAGACAGCAAGACCAATTCTTGCTTTCATCAAGAGTACTTCAATAGGGTTACGGTGTCAAGGTGCCACTGACACCCAAAGACCAATTTTTCTGCACCTGTTTGACAGGTGCAAATCATTTCAATTTTTGACAACAAGGCCAATTCTTGCTTTCATCAAGAGTATGTCTATAGGGTTACAGTGTGAGTGGAGCTTGATCTGCGGACGTCACCTCTATGTTGCTGATCTACTGATCGGCTTTTTTAACTGTTACCATTTTTTAACTGTTACTGTCTTATGAATTGCGCTGGTTAGTGCTGTACTTTTTACTCATTGCCTCTGATCAATAAACGGAGTACACTTAGAGCGTTCCCTTTGTTTTCCTTAAGTGCTGCACATCATCGCTATATTTGTTTTTGGAGGCTTCCCCTTCCTTTCCTGGATTTCTTTACCTGACAGGAGCTCCACACATTGTGATTGAGGACCGCTAAAACCTTATGGGAGGTTTGCAACATCCCTGTGGGGATACACGCACTTTTGGCCTTCTGTGGCAGGGAGGTCCACCATTTCTGGTAAGCGTATCTGGGCTTATTTGGTGAAGGATATTGCCACGTTACATCAGAAGGACTTTCTCATTTCTACACGAGGGATCCTGCCATTCCTTCTGTCCTGTGATTAGAGTTTCCATCTTTATTGGACTATTTCCTTTCCCTTTTTTCTAGTTTTTTGGTTTTTGCGCTGCACTTACCTTTGTTTAATTTGTACAGTGTGAAGGTGCCACCGACACACAAAGACCAATTATTTCCGCACCTGTTACTTCTATCCAAAGTCTGTGGAAGAGACACCAGAATTTATCCAAAAAATGTCTAATCTTGTTCCCAGTGCACTACATTGTACCCTCATCATACAGACTGGCTCCACAAGCCGTTGCTTAAAAAATAAAGAAAGCTTGCAGGGGAAATGTCATTGATTTATGTGTTGCATCCTCACCAGTCTTTATTCATGCAGCGACATATGGCAGTGAATCTCCTGTTGGGGGGTTGGCTTACACCAACTTTTGTGACTGGTTCTGCTGTTCATCCATAGACCTCATTCAAGGCACAGCCAGCTACTCCCATTCCCATCCTGCCCATATCTCCCCATCCAGCCCGCAATACCCTCATTGCGGTTCTATTGAACACTCAGCTTCAGCTGCATTCTATGTGGATTGTTATACCCTTTGATTGGAGAAATTTCAGGGTTGGTCTCTGTGAATAGAGTGATTTACCATTGGAATAATCTCTTCCTTTTTATCTCACTGTCTATGGAAGAGCCCATGTATCCCCATAGACTTATTGCAGTGTGGACTTTGTGTGGTGGTGTATGAGGTGTGCTGCCGGCAGATATCTGAGTTGTTTGACAATGTTGTCATTTATTAATGTTTGCACTAGTGGTAGTTTTTCATATCAATTAATTTAATCATTTTCATTAAAGTTGTTTTTTAAGTCCAGAGTGTTCCTTAACCACTTCCATGCCAGGCACTTACACCCCCTTCCTGCTCAGGCCAATTTTCAGCTTTCAGCACTGTCACACTTTGAATGACAATTGCACGCACACTGTACCCAAACATATTTTTATCATTTTGTTCCCACAAATAGAGCTTTCTTTTGGTGGTATTTGATCACTGATGGGGATTTTATTTTTTGCGCAACAAATAAAAAAGAGAAAAAAAATGTTTTACTTTGTCTGTTAAAAAATTTTGTAAAAAAGGAAGTTTTCTCCTCCACTGATGGGTGCCGCCTTATCAGTGCCCGTTAGAGGAGGCTGCACTAACGGGCACTGATAAGGCGGCACTGATTGGCACTGATGAGGTGGCACCAATGAGGTGGTACTGATGAGGTGGCACTGATGAGCACTGATAAAGGGCACTGATAGGCGGCACTGATGAGCACTGAAAGGCTGCACTGATGGTTACTTATGGGTGGCACTGATAGGTGGCATGGATGGGCACTGATAGGTGGCACTGATGGACACTGATGGTGGCACTGATGGACACTGATATATGGCACTGCTGGGCATTACTGATGAGGAGACATCTGGCAGGCATTAGTAATGGGCACTGACTGGCACCATTAGTGGGCACTGATTGGAATATTTTGGGCACTGTGTGATATTCCTGGTGGCCATGGGGGGGCATACCTGGTCATCCATGTGTGGTGGGCATCCCTGGTCATCCTGCTGGCATCCCTGGTGGTCCAGTGTGGGCATTTGCGGGGGGCTGCACTGATAAACAATCAGCACAGAACACCCCTGTCAGGAGAGTGTGCCATTTCCTGACTGTCAGAAGTGAGTGAGGAAAAGCAGATAAGTGGCTCTTCCTGTTTACACTGTGATCAGCCGTGATTAGTCACAGCTGATCACGTGGTAAAGAGCCTCTGTCAGATTGGTGTAGCAGTGTGTCAGACAGACACGCAGAACCACCGATCGCCGGCTGTTATCGTGCTGGACGTCTGAACCACCACCTGGCCGTCATTCTGCTATAGGCCGGGCAGGAAGTGGTTAATAAGGTTTCTTGGTGATCTTCAATACCCATTTTTTTTTTACTGACTATCAGTGTCCTGATTATCAGTACAGTCCCAACAGGGCCTGCAAGTGCTGGCAACCTGTGCCCATCAGTGATGCCTGTCAGTGCCGATCAGTGATGCCTAATAGTGCCGCCTATCAGTGCCCATCAGTCTATCAATGCCCATCAGGGCCTATCAGTGGCCTCCAGTAATGCCTGTCAGTGCCAATCAATGCGCCTATTAGTGCCCATCAGTCTATCAATGCCCATCAGGGCCTATCAGTGGCCTCCAGTAATGCCTGTCAGTGCCAATCAATGCCGCCTATCAGTGCCCATCAGTCTATCAATGCCCTTCAGGGCCTCTATCAGTGCCCATCAGTGCCACATATCAGTGTAGCCTCATCACTGCCTCCTCATCAGTGCTGCCTCATCAGTGAAGGAGAAAAATTGCTTATTTACAAACTTTATAACAGAAACTGAGAAAAACTTTTCTTTTTCAAAATTCTTGGGCTTTTTTCTTTTGTTTAGCAAAAAAAAAAAAAAACAGAGGTGATTAAATACCACCAAAAGAAAGCTCTATCTGTCTCAAAAAAATGATAAAAATTTTGTTTGGGTACAGTGTTGCATGACTGCGCAATTGTCATTCAATGTGTGACAGCGCTGAAAGCTAAAAATTGGGCTAGGCAGGAAGGGGGTGAAAGTGTCCAGTAGGCAAGTGGTTAAAGCAGTATTGAACCCCAAAACAAAAAAAATTATCATACTACAGCTCAACAATTCTTAGCTGTGGTGGCTTCATGCATTAGTTTTCCTTTTTCCTTTATTTTTGCATGTTGATCTAGCTAGTAAGTCTGATAATTTTCAATTTCCTTAAACAGACCAAGCTTTTCAGTAAAAAGTGGCAGTTGAGACAAACCATTTAATACTGACAGGGTGCTTACAATGGTCAGCTTTTATTCATTTATGTAAAACCTTTATCCCCCAAAAATGTTTGCTTAAAAAGTGTTGGTAAGCTTCAACATACTGCCTTTTGTATTTGGGTTTAATACCACTCTAAGAATTTTTTTTTATTTCGGTCTGTGTTGCTGTTGGAAAATTAACTTCAATTTCTGTCTGGTAGAACAATGTCACCAAACAGGAAGTGAAGGTTTATTTCGCTAATTGAGTTCTGGATAGCAATAAAAATCTAACAGCGGCCTTAACCCTCTGCCACTCTATACATAACTATGAAAACAGTTTCGGCTGGACATACATTTTAACATTATAATAAAAATTGCAATTTACAATATTGAATCCCAGAGAAAGGGGCCATAAAACATTTCTAGAAGTATTTAGCTGCAAAATTAAGCAAGGAAATAACACATTTCAACTGGAGAACAGCTAGGGTCACATTCTTTTTGTATCCTTAAACCAGTGAGAGCTGCAGATTAGGTGTCAGAGGGCCATAAAACATTAATCTGGCATGCCTGCTCTAAAGTGCGGTGTTACCATTGGAACTTTTCCCCTTACCTCCTGTTCTGGTGACACCTGTATAATTTTGTATTTCCACCTACTATTGTGCAACCTTCCCCGCTCCACAGATAGCGAAAGCAAAACGTCCTGTGCTTGCAAACATTAGTATGCTGAAAATCACTACCACGACAAACCTGTTTTAGCAACCTTGTCGCTGACGCCACATCGCAAGGAGATTTATATAGCTACAAATTTGGCTACAAAGTATTCCTGGCAGCCAAGCTCTTGAAAAAACATAATAAAATATAATTTTATTGATGTAAATTAAAATAATATGTAAAAAACATAAAACAGCATTTTTCTAACTATGAGTGTCCCATTACGTGCATATTTTTTATGTCAGCCATATATATATATACTGTATATATATGTGTGCTAGTGGTGGCCTTATTCTCTAATCTTAGCATGTTTCAAACGTTGATCTGATTCCACCTTTAACCTTTTATTTTAAAGCTGGCTATACATGATAGATTTTTAACCATCATTTAACCACTTCAGCCCCGGAAGATTTGGCTGCTGAATGACCGGGCCATTTTTGGCGATTCGGCACTGCGACATTTTAACTGACAATTGCACGGTCGTGCAACATTGTACCCAAACAAAATTGACATCCTTTTTTTCCCCACAAATAGAGCTTTCTTTTGGCAGTATTTGATCGCTTCTGCGGTTTTTATTTTTTGTGCTATAAACAAAAAAAGAGCGTCAATTTTGAAAAAAAAAAACACAATATTTTTTACTTTTTGCTATAATAAATATCTCCCAAAAATGTATAAAAAACATTTTTTTTCCTCAGTTTAGGCCGATATATATTCTTCTACATTGTTTTGGTAAAAAAAATCACAATAAGCGTATATTGATTGGTTTGCGCAAAAGTTATAGCGTCTACGAAATAGGGGATAATTTTTCTTTACTATTAATGGCGGCGATCTGCGATTTTTATCGGGACTGCGACATTATGGGGGACGCACATTTTTGACACATTTTTGGAACCAGCTATAAAAATGCACTGATTACTGTACAAATTTCACTGGCAGGGAAGGGGTTAACACTAGGGGGCGATCAAGGGGTTAACTGTGTTCCCTGTTTGTGTTTCTAACTGTAGGGGGAGAGGACTGACCTAGAGGAAGTGATGGATTGTGGTTCTTAGCTAATAGGAAGGCACGATCGGTCACGCCTCTCAGAACAGAACAGGGATGAGTGTGTGTTTACACACACTCATCCCTGTTCTGCCACTTGTGCCCACGATCACGATCACCACCGGCCACGAGCATCGGCACCCCCACTGTGTGCGGCGCAGGCCTGCTATCCCCATCCCATGAGCCGATGTATAGCTACAACGGCTGGCGGGATCGTGCCGACCTGCCGCAGTAAAATGACAGCACAATTGTGGTGGATGGGGGAATCTTTTTAGCTGGGGTATTGTACTCTGAATGTGGGGAGCCTTCCCCACTGTCACAATACAATGATCAGTGTTGTTGGCTATAGCCAGCGGCACTGATCGTTTGGGAAAAACCCGACAGATCGAAATATGTACAACCAGCCTGACAATACATGGATCGAAATTCAGCTCGTCCCTGTCCTGAACTTTGATCCATGTATGGCTGGCTTTAAACTTACAGTGGAACTTCACTCAAAAAGTGAAATCTGACTGGTTCCCTCTTTCCCACGAGTTACAGGTTTCTTAGCTATAGAGGGGGGTTAGTACCTATTTATAATAGGTACCTGCTTCCTTTTCTGCTTTGCTTGCCAAGTTGTATGACGTGTCCCAGGGGGCTATGAGATCATTCACAAAGTATTGCGCAGCGAGAAGCCTTCTGTGGTTCCTCAGGAAGCCACAGTTTGCTTCCGTATCAAAGATGGCGGCATTGATTAACCCGCAGAGGTAAGAAGAACTAACTGTGGGAAAACAGCACTAGTAAGGACCTGATTTTTAAAAGTCAGTTGGCTGAAGTTTCCAGATCCAGTCGCAATTTGAATATTTCCACTGAGTAAATATCATGCAATAGGAGTTCCTTTGACTTCCACAAGATCCACTGCGAAATCCATGGGGTTAGTGGTCCATTAGAATTCCTATCACTTCACTTTACACCATGCATGTCAAACTGCTGTTTAAGAACTGGTGCCCAAAAAAATAACTGATTGAAGATTGAAGATGAAGACGTAACTGTGTGTGTGTTTTTTCTGTTTTTAGGGCCAAAATTATGTATTGTATTTCTTTTTAAGTCTATGCCCTATTAAAGCCATCAAGTATGTTATATAGGTAGTTAATTCTTCTGACTGTGGATAACATGCCTATTTGACATATCTTCTCGTGTTAACAGGGCATAGACTTAAAAGGAATATAATACATAATTTTGCCCCTATAAAAGTATAATAAATGTCTTCAGTATCAATCTACAGTTCATTTTCTTTTTTTTGGGCACCAGTTTATAAAAAGAATATGGAAATGGAAAGAGTGCCCAGAGATGGAAAACTAAATTTAGAAGGGAAATAAAGGATCTCAATTATAGGGAAGGGAGTAGCAGATATGGTAGATTGTTTAAAAAACGCCTTCAATATTTTGTAAAAGAATAAGATATAAAGGCTTAGAGTTTTAATAGACACATAGTATAGTGTTTAACACAATGGTTTGGCCCCTTTCCATTAGGGATCAGGGAGTTATTCTTTTGTCTTCCTCTGGAACAATGTTTTGCATTTTTCTTACTTTTTTTAAATCAAATTTTATTTATTGAAAAGTTTTTACATACTTTTTGTCCAAAGCAAGAAAACAAAAAGATACAGACTTCAAGAGTACCATTAACATCTCAAGTAATATATGTGGAATCATGCGCTTCTGAAAATCATAGACATTTCAGTATGTATGTGACTGACTACATTAAACCCACTACTCCACATATTCTGTATAAACCCACCGGAAAAGAGATAAGAGCACTGTTTGGAAAGTGTACACATTTAATCTGCAGGATTTAATCTGCAAATAAATACAAATTCCACTTGAACTTTCACCCTAACTGCTGTGAAATCTCACAGGTTTTTGAAGTCATGCTGATTTTCATAAGGCTGAACTGCATCTGTCAGCTGGAAGATACCCAATGCCAGGGAACTCTTTCACTAAGATGACATTATTGGCTGTTTGAGTTGTAAAAAAATTAGCAGCTCTATTACACCCTACCTCTGCCTCAACAGAAAGCAGAATGGAGAGAAGATCATGTTCCACTGGGATGTAATAGATAAGAGAATTTAGGAGGGATGACAGCAGAAACCAGGGAAAAATTGATGACAGTCCTTTTGTATTGTACTTCTAAGGAAGCTTTTCTACAATAACTATATAATTATTTATTGAGTAAAACTATCAAAGGGAATTGCTTTGCAATCTCTCTGCTACATGTAGTAATTGATGTGAAGTGAGGCGTCACATCCTCTCCTGACCTGGAGCTGCTTAAGTCAGATGGATGACATCTCTCTCTATTATAATTGATATTATCACATTCTAGAATGCACAATACACCGTATCAGGACTTCTGGCCTGTGCATTGATTTGTTTTCCTTTGTGAATGGCTCTCTTGGTAGAGCTTTACAGTTATGCATTGAAGATTGTCTAGTTGACAAATCCCGATGCTCCTGCCTTCAACTCAGATATTATTCACCCTGCTGAACCCGTATGAAAACTGCACCGCAAAATTACTAATGAAATCTGTTCAAGTACAATTTTTATTTAATTTTATATTATTGACCTGTAAAATATTTTACCTAAATGTAAACGTTCTATGCAAATTATTTTTGTGAACATTTTTGTGAATTGCATGTAGCCCAAACAATTAGAAACAATTTTTTATACATTTAAAACTTATTATTCCCAGAAGACCTTTCATCTCTCCCTTTTTGGGGGAAAGTTCTGATCGGAGGACTCCAGAAGAAGAGATTAGTTACATAAGCATGAAAATGGACCTTGCACTAAAATGCTAAGAGTGCCTAATAAATCAGGCAACTCAAATCACCTCATGATAAGAGGCATGGAGGAGCTCAGCTATGAGGACAGATTAGAGGAGCTGATTTTATTCTCTCTTGAGAAGACGAGATTAAGGGGGGATATGATCAACATGTATAAATACATAAGTGGTCCATATAGTGAACTTGGTGTAGAGTTATTTACTTTCAGGTCATTACAGAGGACAAGGGGTGACGCTTTACGTCTGGAGGAAAAGAGCTGTGAAAATGTGGAATAAACTCCCTCAAGAACTGATTCTGGCCAGACTGTTTTAAAAAAAAGGCCTGGGTGCATTCCTAAATGCACATAATATAACTGGAAATAATTATGTAGAGGTAATAACACCAGGGGTAGTTGGTCCATGGAATATCTGATTTCCTCCCAGTGGATTAGGAAGGATCCCCCCCCCCCCACACACACACTGGAGAGAATTGGATTATCACTTATTGTTTTTGTTTTTTGCCTTCCTCTGGATCAACTGTGGGTACAGGATTGTGTATATGGGGGTTTTCAATACCTTTTTCTTGTCTGTTAAACTGGATGGACTACTGTTTTGTTTTCTACCTCACTAATTATGTAACTACAAGAGTTAGAACACATATCTTACAGGCAGCTTCACTGCCTTTTCTATCCTTTTCTTTTTTTTTTTTAATACTCTTTATTTTATTTCAAAAATATATTTTTACAACATCTATATTTATAGTCTATATTCTTTACATTTTCATACATACTTCCAATTTATCCTCCAACAAGCTTCAATACACTCTCACTATTATCATATACCAATCCTGATTACTCTTTTGACCGCTGCCAGTCACCTTTTTTTTCCCATCCATTTCCTATAATATTTCCCGTCCAATTCTCTATCCATTTATCTTTCATTCCTATCCACAGTTACATGCGCATTATTCCATAAGTCCCATATCTTATGATCTTTTTGTATCCCTCCTCTATGCTCATACATTATTTTCTCGTAGGCTACCATTTGATTAACTGTTTTCATCCATTAGTTTACCGAAGGTGGCTCCACCTGCATCCACCTTACCACTATTTGCTTCAGGGCAAAGAATAATGTTTCCTGCAGTAAAGTTTTAATATATCTAGACCATATCTCATCTTCCAGTAATCCCAGCAAACATACCTCCACATTACATTGGATCGATTTACCCAACACATTTGACAGCTTTCCTATCACTTGATTCCAATATCTTAAGGTGTGATCGCAGTTCCACATTAAGTGTAAGAAATTTGCTCCCTCTTGATGACATCGCAGGCAATTCAATGTGGCCCTATGCCCCATTCCAAATAGTCTACTCCGAATAGTCTACTTGGGCTAAGATATACCTGATGCGACATATATAATTGAATTAGTCTATTATTAGCCACTGGTGAGACCATCAGATGTATAGAGCAAATCTCCTCCCACTTCTCATCTGTCATATTAGGAATAATCATCTGCCATTTATCTCTTACTCGCAATTGGCTCCTGCCTACTTTAGCCTGGATTAAGTGTGCATATAGTATAGATATTAGTCCCTTAGGGCCCTGTGATCTGAGTACTCCTATAAGGGGAAATCTAGATATGTTAGGGTTCTGATTACCTAATTGTGACTGTAACACATGTCGAAGCTGTAAATATTTATACATTTTTTTATATGAGATATCATACTGTTTACACAGATATTTAAATTAATGTAATGTTCTATAATTATATAGCTGTGTCAATGTGACTATACCCTTCAATTTCCAGAAGTCACAGTCCATGAATATCTTTAACTCCTAATGCTCCAAGTTTGGGTTGTTCAAAAAATTGGAATCTCCAAGGGAATGTCAGTATATCCCACTTTTTTGTTTCTCTCTATACTGATCGTGCCAGAGTTAATACAGGGATTTTTACCCTTGGTAATCTTGCTGCCTGTGCCTCTAATCCCACTAAAAATTCATCTACCTTTAGGATCTTCAGCAAATACCTCTTCACTCCCTCTCCCTGCTCCTGAGCTATCCACTTCTGCAGGTGCTTTAATTGGCCTGCTAGATACTATAAGTATATATCCGGCATAGCTGCACCTGCCATGGCTTTAGGTCATTGCAATGTTGTTAGTTTTAAGTAGGGATGAGCTTCGAGTTTGAGTCGAACTTATGTTCGACTCGAACATCGTCTGTTCGCCAGTTCGCCGAACAGCGAACAATTTGGGGTGTTCGCAGCAAATTCGAAAGCTGCAGAACACCCTTTATAAGTCTATGGGAGAAATCAAAAGTGCTAATTTTAAAGGCTTATATGCATGGTATTGTCATAAAAAGTGCCCCAGGGGACATGGATCAATGCAAAAAACGTTTTAAAAATGGCTGTTTTTTCTGGAGCAGTGATTTTAATAATGCTTAAAGTGAAACAATAAAAGTGTAATATTCCTTTAGATTTCGTACCTGGGGGGTGTCTATAGTATGTCTGTAAAGGGGCGCATGTTTCCCGTGTTTAGAACAGTCTGACAGCAAAATGACATTTCAAAGGAAAAAAAGTCATTTAAAACTACTCGTGGCTATTAATCAATTGCCGGTCCGACAATACACATAAAGTTCGTTGATAAAAACGGCATGGGAATTCCCCACAGGGGAACCCCGAACCAAAATTTAAAAAAAAATGATGTGGGGGTCCCCCTAAATTCCATACCAGGCCCTTCAGTTCTGGTATGGATATTAAGGGGAACCCCGGCCAAAATTTTTAAAAAAAATGGCGTGGGGTCCCCCTCAAAATCTATACCAGACCCTTCAGGTCTGGTATGGATTTTAAGGGGAACCCCACGCCAAAATTTTTTAAAAAATGGCGTGGGGTCCCCCCAAAAATCCATACCAGACCCTATATCCGAGCAAGCAACCTGACAGGCCACAGGAAAAGAGGGGTGGACAAGAGAATGCCCCCCCTGAACCGTACCAGGCCACAACATTGGGAGGGTGCTTTGGGGTAGCATCAACATGGGGACAAGGGCCTCATCCCCACAACCCTTGCCCGGTGGTTATGGGGGTCTGCGGGCGGCGGGCTTATCGGAATCTGGAAGCCCCCTTTAACAAGGGGACCCCCAGATCACGGCCCTCCCCCCTGTGTAAAATGGTAAGGGGGTACAAAAATACCCCTACTATTTCACAAAAAAACTGTCAAAAATGTTAAAAATGACAAGAGACAGTTTTTGACAATTCCTTTATTTAAATGTTTATTCTTTCTTCTATCTTCCTTCGGTTTCTTCCTCCATCTTCTTCTTCTTCTGGTTCTTCTGGTTCTTCCTCCGATGTTCTCGTCCGGCATCTTCCTCCACTGCGTCTTCTTCCCTTCTTCTCCTCGGGCCACTCCGCATCCATGATGGCATGGAGAAAGGCTCCCATTACGTAACCCCGCCCCCTTCTGACTTTACGGGGAATGCCACAGGGAAGTCCCCGTCAAGTCCCCGTGTGTCAGAGGGGGCGGGGTCACCTGGTGGCCCTGCCCCCCTGTTATTTAAGAACCCTCAGAAGAGGAGAAGCGTCACACAGCGGGAGCCTCCCTCCATGCCATCATGGATGCGGAGTGGCCCGAGGAGAAGAAGGGAAGAAGACGCCGCGGGGGAAGATGCCGGACGAGAACACCGGAGGAAGAACCAGAAGAACCAGAAGAAGAAGAAGATGGAGGAAGAAACTGAAGGAAGATAGAAGAAGGAAGAAGTATTTAAATAAAGGAATTGTCAAAAACTGTCTCTTGTCATTTTTAACATTTTTGACAGTTTTTTTGTGAAATGGTAACCCCCTTACCATTTCACACAGGGGGTAGGGCCGGGATCTGGGGGTCCTCTTGTTAAAGGGGACTTCCAGATTCCGATAAGCCCCCCCGCCCGCAGACCCCCACAACCACCGGGCAAGGGTTGTGGGGATGAGGCCCTTGTCCCCATCAACATAGGGACAAGATGTTTTGGGGGGGCTACCCCAAAGCACCCTCCCAATGTTGAGGGCATGTGGCCTGGTATGGTTCAGGAGGGGGGGCGCTCTCTCGTCCCCCCTCTTTTCCTGCGGCCTGCCAGGTTGCTTGCTCGGATAAGGGTCTGGTATGGATTTTTGGGGGGACCCCACGCCATTGTTTTGTTTTATTTTGGTGCGGGGTTCCCCTTAAAATCCATACCAGATTTGAAGGGTCTGGTATAGATTTTGAGGGGGATTCCACGCCATTTTTTTAAAAAATTTTGGCAGGGGTTCCCCTTAATATCCATACCAGACCTGAAGGACCTGGTATGGAATTTAGGGGGACCCCCACGTCATTTTTTTTTTTTTTAATAATTTTAGTTCGGTTTTCTCCTGTGGGGAATTCCCATGCCGTTTTTATCAATGAACTTTTATGGGTATTGTCGGATCGCAATTCATTAATAGCCGCGTGTAGTTTTAAATGACTTTTTTTCCTTTGAAATGTCATTTTGCTGTCAGACTGTTCTAATCACGGGAAACATGCATCACTTTACAGGCATACTATAGACACCTCCCAGGTACGAAATTTAAAGGAATATTACACTTTTATTGTTTCACTTTAAGCATTATTAAAATCACTGCTCCCAAAAAAACGTCCGTTTTTAAAACTTTTTTGCATTGATCCATGTCCCCTGGGGCAGGACCCAGGTCCCCAAACACTTTTTATGACAATAACTTGCATTTAAGCCTTTACAATTAGCACTTTTGATTATTCATGTTCGTGTCCCATAGACTTTAACGGTGTTCGCGTGTTCGAACAAATTTTTTGCCTGTTCGCAAGTTCTGGTGCGAACCGAACAGGGGGGTGTTCGGCTCATCCCTAATTTTAAGTTATATCTACCATTAGCCTATAGAAATTTTATAAATTGGGAGTTCAGTTTGTTAAATATTACTTTAGGTATTATTAATGGTGAATGTGAGAACACATACAAGCATTTAGGGATTAATATACTTTTGATCAAATTTATTCTCTCTACTACTGATAACGGCATTTTAGACCATATCCCCAATTTATAATTAATATGCTCCATTAGAGGATATACATTGGCTTTTAATGCCTCTTTCGCTTGTGAGGTAATTTAGATTCCCAAGTACTTGAATGACTGTACTATTTTAAGTGGGTGCTCTGCCCCCCTGTCCCCATCTGTGTTTCCTGTCTTAATGCCATCAATGCAGATTTCTGCCAATTTATCTTCAGGCCGGAGAACTCTCCAAATTCCTCTATTATCTTCATGACTTCTTTTAATGTACTCTGAACATCCCTCATATATAATATGATGTCATCTGCATACACCAATCCATACACTCAGTGGTTTTACCTAGAGTAATTCCCTTGTATTTCTTTGACTGTCTAAATCTTATTGCTAAAGCCTCTACCGCTATTGCGAACAGTTGTGGAGATAGGGGACATTCTTGTCTGGTCCCTCTATGCAGCTTTACAGGAGATGATAGCATACCATTCACCAGCAGATTTGACCGTGGTTGTTTTGTATAATATATCCACCCATTTTATATATCTTTCTCCAAATCCAAATCTTTTCATTGTCACCCATAGAAACAGCCACTCTATAGTCAAATGCTCTAGCCATATCCAAAGATGCCAATGCAGATGTATAGCTTCACTATCCTTATTATAAGAGCCTGGGAATGTTGACTATCCCAAATATCAAGAGAAAGTGTCTTAGCACAGTGCAAGAGCATCTTATCATGAGATTTGGGATCCTCGGCGTTCCCAGGATCTTTCCTGGATGCCACAGGCAGATGTAGCTTGGTAAATAATTATGTTTTTTTTTTTACTTTTTTCTAATAAGTTGTTTTTTAAGCTTTCATATGGTGATTTGAGTTGGGGAGGCTGAAAGTGAAAAGTCTGCTTTTACCACTTCCCGTCCACCCTATAGCAGTTTACTGCTACAGGGCGGCAGCTGTGCGCTGGATCACGTATTTCCGGGAAGGGGGGGTTTGTGTGTGTGCCGCCGCCAACTCGCTTTCGCTGTTAATACACACACACAGCAGAATCCAATGGGAGGGTGCCAGGTACTCAATGTCGTCCAGCTCCTGCTGCTCATCAGGCAGAGACAGAACTGGGATCTGCCTTGTCTACATACAGGTGGGAAGGGATGGAGTTTGTGTCCTTGCAAAGCAAGGAATAAATTCCATCCCTTCCCCTAGTAAAAGCATCTCACATAGTATAGTAAAAGATTGGTTAGGCACACAGTTAACCCTTTGATCACCCCTGATGTTAACCCTTTCCCAGACAGTGTCATTGGTCCAGTGACCGTGCATATTTTTAGCACTGATCCTTGTATTAGTGTCACTGGTTCCCAAAATGTGTCAAAAGAGTAAATTACTGTTAGAATGTCCACCACAATATCGCATTTCCACTATAAGTCACTGATCACGTCCATTACTAGTAACAAAAAAAGTAAATAAATAAAAGTATTCCATAGTTTGTAGACGCTATTACTTTTGCGCAAAGATCAATATACGCTTACCAAAAATATGTAGCAGAATACATATTGGCCTAAATTTATGAAGAAATTAAATTTTATCAAAAAAATTTTTTTGGGATATAATAGCAGGAAGTAAAAAATATTGTTTTTTGTTTTTGTTTTTTCAAAACTGGCGAGCCCCCGGCTACCCACTCCCACTGTGATTGGACACAGCGGGAGCCAATCAGAAGGTCCAGCGGACCCGATGATGTTCACCGGCACCCAGCGATCTCTCCCAAGACAGGGCAGATCGCCATTCTGTCAGAGGAGAAGCAGTATTTTGTTGCAAGCAGTCTATTGTTGCTGGGGGGATCTGTTATTGTTGGGGGTGTCTATTATTGTGGGGGGATCTTTTTTTGATTAGGGAGGCCATTGTTGCTGGCTGCAAGAGATTCATTTTATTGCTTTTTTTAATTATATTTACCATTCCATACAGATTACTTAACACCGGAAAATGATGCTTGGTTGTTCTTTTTAAAAGAGGTGGTACTGGGAGGTGGGTATGGGGTTGGAGACAAGGGGTGACTTGAGAGAGGGGAGTGCCTGCACCCATTCTCTGAGAAAAAAAGCCCTGCAGAAAGCAATCAGTAAAAGTCAAGATAGAGTGCGATGATTACATAAATCACTAATTTAGCAACAAAACAGCACAATACCAATGCCATACTGCATCAGATAAAGAACAGTCATATATTTGGTACACATATCTGGTACTAATTTTCTAAGCAGGCACAGTGTGGCAAAAATCAACATTATATTTGTAGTTAATTTACTGCAATATACAATATGTAACACCCACCAAAAATGCATAATAGCAAAGTACCAAAACAGGCTGAACAATGTTTTGCATCAAGAAATATAATCAGTAGCATCACTTTATTTGGACAAGGTGTCATTGTTATTTTATTCTGTTCTATGGATCTTGACATTGTAAAACACCAATAATATGTTCTCCAGTATTCCTCTGCTAGTTGGCAAACTAATATCCCCTAGGCCAGACCTTGGTGTCTAGTTACTGTCTTTTTGTGACTGTATGCCCATGCTTTTTATGAAATGTTTCTCTGCCTCCTGGAATAAAGCATTTCTCCTTGTCCACATGTAGTGATCATACCTCCCTGGTGTAAAGCGGCATCTAGTACATATATTTATATATAAATTTATAATTATTCTATTGACAGTTTTCAGCAGTTTTATTGTTCCCCTGCCCTAACTGCTCTTGGTTAGTAAGCCCCTTGGCAACAATAGAATACAATAGGGTTGTAATACTAAAACCGGAGAGTGCAAAAATATGGTGCAGCTCTGAATAGAAACCAATCAGCTTCCAGATTTTTTTTTGTCAAAGCTTAATTTAACAATAGAAGTTAGAAGACAATTGGCTACAATGCACAGCTGCACCAGATTTTTCACTCTCCAGTTTTAGTCAATCAACACCAGTATATTTCTCTACCCTTCTAAAGTCTCTTATGTTAAGGCCAAATCACCTAGTGTTTGCAAGATGTGCATAGGGAAACCATGCAAATGCTTTTGATAAATTGCTAAACCACCAACAATTTAAATGCATATGTAAATTTCCTGCCTTTACTCCAATCCTAAAGGTTAGCTAAACTGTTTTGGATTATATTCCACAAGATTCCGGGGAATGCAAGACAATTATTTAACTGAACGGACTATGTTCCCTAAAAGTATAAATTACATTACTTATTTAAATGATGAAGCATTATTAGTTGCTAGGGTAAAATGATTCAGTTTTATTCTAGTTGTATATGCACCAGTTTTGGAAAATAGGTCCTGCTGTGTGCAATGATGACTTCTATTTCACTGTAACTAGTCACACCCCAAGGGTCAACCTCATGTAGGGACTCTGCTTGAGTTTTTACTGCCTTCCCTCCTGATGTAGCATATGTCTATTTGAGGTTTGAACCAGTAGTCCACTGTACCTCAGTGACAACTCAGTGAGTGATATTGGCTAAGCCTATTAACCCCCAGTGGACTTTAAGGTCCTGCTTTGCGTGCCATGTAGATAACTGGGTCCTGCCATGGAGCCTGTAATACTTCCAGTTCCCAGATATAGCCCATACCGCTCTACACCCTGACTGACAGGGGCTCAGATTATAGCATGAATATATTTAACTATCACAATGTTGTGCAGGCAAGAATTTAATTTTTGTTACAGATGTTACATCTGGCCCGTTATAAGGGTTCCCCCAAGACATGGACTCTACGCACCAGTTGATCTTCACCAGAGCTCCTGGACTACATAGCTGTGAGCTAACACCAGGTCACAGCCCTTGGGTTTGCCCATGGGAGCAGGGTGACAGGAGACCAGAATGTAGTGAGAAAAACACAAGGGGTCCCTGCAGGAGACAAGCAGAGAGTAGTGAGATAGTCCAGCTCAGAAACAAATAAGGCATTAGACAAGGCCAGAGAAAGAATGGTCAGCAACAGCTGGAAACAGGCTTCAGTACTATAGATCTAGCTGACAAATGGAGATGAGCTAGGGCAACCTCTGAACTCATCTCTACCTGAACATCAAAATCGTGTTTTTTTTAAACTCCGGCCAGCTGCTGACTGAGACGTTTTCTGCCCCACAGCACACGCAATCAAGGGGGCAGGTTTCCTTATATGGACACATGCCTAAAATTAGTCAATGTCATTGGCAAAATATGGGCATGCAGCCATATTGCCTATCTGTATGGAACAGAGGAACCACCATAGAGAGACTATGTGTGTTGCCGACATCCCTTAATTAAATATATGGAACAAGAAGTACCCCAGTGTGGGACTTTATGGGCAGACTATGATGGACACTTGTATTGATTTAAATATTTCAACAAAGTTTGTTAAAGTGTTAAAAACAGGAGTATTGGTGCCAACATCACCATAGAAGTACAGAGTACAGAAATACAGAATATATAGTACACTTGTAGGATACCAGGCTCATAAAGAGCTAATGCAAGGCATGAAAATTGCTTCTCATGCAGTCCAACGCATTTTGGGAATGTGGAAATATATCCCTTCTTCAGGGGCATAGGGAAGATCATACATGTTAAAGACATTCTATAACAAAACAAAGCATAGATTAAGGACATGTAGCAGGACATAGGTGCACACATCTATACATTGCGACAGCCATGAAAGCATATACATACCAATGCCGTATCATGTAAAAACAAAAATATAAGCACGAAAGATGTAGCTGAATCCAATGGAGATCCGTATAGATCTGTATTGCAGGGCAGGGAATGACTAGCCCCACAGCTGATTGGAGTAAAAAAAGTGAAATTTTGATGCTTGGATAGAGATGAGTTCAGAGAAAACCAAAGCTCATCTCTGCTCCCAGGCAGCTACTTTAACCACATCAATACTGGGCACTTTCACCCCCTTCCTTCCCAGACCAATTTTCAGCTTTCAGCGCTCTCGCCCTTTCAATGACAATTAAGCGGTCATGCAATGCTGTACCCAAATGACATTTTTATCATTTTGTTCACACAAATAGAGCTTTCTTTTGGTGGTATTTATTCACGACTCCATTTTTTTATTTTTTGCAATATAAGCGAAAAAACAGCGGAAATTTGGAAAAAAAACAATATTTTCTTCTTTCTATTTTAAAAGAAATCAAATAAAATCGAATTTTGTCATAAATTCAAGCCAAAATGTATTCTGCTACATGTTTTTGGTAAAAAAAATCCTGTTAAGTGTATAATAATTAGTTGGTGTGATCACGGACAGATGTACGCAAATGCTCATGTACAGATGTGCGCAGGTGATCACGGATATATGTGTGCAGCTAATCATTGGGACATGTGATTTTACTGTTACATATGTGGGGGACAGGTGTTTTTACTATGTGAGGACATGTGTTTTGGGGACACTATATAGGAGACATTGTGTGTTTACACTGTGGGGACACTAGACTGGTGATCAGTGAGTAAAAAGCTGTAAAAAACAGCTCATACACACTGATCACCAGCCGGATGCAGCAATCCGCTCTCCTCTCCTCACTGACAACTTCTGTGTGAGGAGAGGAGAGCCAATTGCCTAGCAACCGGCACTGTATTTACATCACATGACGGCTGTGATTGGACACGACCGTCATGTGATCAGGAGGGCCAATCACAGAGCCCTCCTGCCGATCGGAGATGCGCCATGTCCGGGTGACATGAGCGCATCTGGATCACGCCGCTGCGCGGGCACGCGATCCCCTTCCTTCTGAGGGACGTTCCTGAACGTCCACTCAGAAGGAGAGAGCGCCAACCCGGCCGTTTATGTATAGTGGCCAGGTGGGAAGTAGTTTATATAACTGCACATATCATCACAACTACTTTGTGTATCCAGGTGAATTATAGCTGTTTTTTTTTCAAGACAGATTGGGCTTTTATTTGGTGGTAAATGTCAATGAACATATCCTGATTTTGTTTAATAGCAATCCGCTCTCCTCTCCTCACTGACAACTTCTGTGTGAGGAGAGGAGAGCCAATTGCCTAGCAACCGGCACTGTATTTACATCACATGACGGCTGTGATTGGACACGACCGTCATATGATCAGGAGGGCCAATCACAGAGCCCTCCTGCCGAGCGCGGGCACATGATCCCCTTCCTTCTGAGGGACGTTCCTGAATGTCCACTCAGAAGGAGAGAGCGCCCACCCGGCCGTTTATGTATAGTGGCCAGGTGGGAAGTAGTTTATATAACTGCACATATCATCACAACTACTTTGTGTATCCAGGTGAATTATAGCTGTTTTTTTTTCAAAACAGATTGGGCTTTTATTTGGTGGTAAATGTCAATGAACATATCCTGATTTTGTTTAATAGCAATCCGCTCTCCTCTCCTCACTGACAACTTCTGTGTGAGGAGAGGAGAGCCAATTGCCTAGCAACCGGCACTGTATTTACATCACATGACGGCTGTGATTGGACACGACCGTCATGTGATCAGGAGGGCCAATCACAGAGCCCTCCTGCCGAGCGCGGGCACGTGATCCCCTTCCTTCTGAGGGACGTTCCTGAATGTCCACTCAGAAGGAGAGAGCGCCCACCCGGCCGTTTATGTATAGTGGCCAGGTGGGAAGTAGTTAAAGACACAGTTGAACTTTAAAGTGGAACCAAAGTTCCACTGTAATTCACAGCTTACAGTGGCTGACTTGATCCTGTGTACCAGGATGGCTAGCTCCTGTGCACGCACATGAGTGATGTCATTCTGCATTGGCCAATGAAGTGTAACAAAAAAACAACACACAGGAGAAAATGCTGGCACCAGAGGGACATTGGAAAGGAAAGTATCTCCCTTTAGTTCCTTTGGACCAGAGGGCACATCTAGCATTGTTTCAGGAAACTCTGGAAGTTCTGGTAGTTATTCTGCTGATGGCATTGAAAGTCCTGGCAGGGATTCTGTGAGTACCGTTGGAAGTCCTGGCAGGGATTCTGTGAATACCATTGGAAGTCCTGGCAGGGATTCTGTGAATACCATTGAAAGTACTGGCAATGATTCTGACAGGGATTCTGGAGGTGTCATAACTAGGGATGGGCGAACGGTTCAGCCTGAGCATTAGTTCGGGCCAAACTTTCATTGTTCGGACGTTCGGCTAACAGCCGAACAAACGGGTCGTTTGACCATTTGTTCGCCCCCCCCCCCGAACCGACCACAATGCATTGTGGCATTGAACAGTGCATTGCAAGCCCTAATTGGCTGAAGCAGTGAAATCTTCAGCCAATCAGGGCACAGAGCACTGTCAGAGTCATGATTGGACACTGTCATCATGACTTTATCCAATTATGGCTCATTCCTGCCCCACAGTATAAAAGTATTCTTTCAATGGCAGCCATTTTCAGTGTGATTTTGGTGTGGAGAGACCTAGAACAGGGCTCTGTTCAGTGCTATTAGTTAGTGTGCTATGCTGTGCTATTTTGCTTCAATTGTCAGTGTAGAATATTAGTTTAGTGTCAGTCTAAGGATAGTGTGAGTGTAGTGAGGAGGACCATCATTCAGCTTTTCATAGTGTGTAGCTAGAGTAGGGACAGCTCAGATAGTTCCAGTATAGTGTAGTGAGACCGTGTCAGTAATCTTGACATTAGTATATAGCTAGAGTAGGGACACTTCAGATAGCTTCAGTGTAGTGACGGTTGGACACCGTGTATTTGATTGCGTTACTGCCAGTTTAATGCCATATACTTTTGCGCGTGTTAATGCCAGTTTAACGCCATATCGTTTTGCGTGCGTTACTGCCAGTTTAACGCCATATCATTTTGCATACATTACTGCCAGTTTAACGCCATATCGTTTTGCGTGCGTTACTGCCTGTTTAACGCCATATAGTTTTGCGTGCGTTACTGCCAGTTTAATGCCATATAGTTCTGTGTGCGTTACTACAAGTTTAACGCCATATAGTTTTGTGCGTTACTGCCAGTTTAACCCCATATCATTTTGCGTACGTTACTGCCAGTTTAACGCCATATAGTTTTGCGTGCATTACTGTCAGTTTAACGCCATATTGTATTGTGTGCGTTACTGCCAGTTTAACGCCATATAGTTTTACATGCATTACTGCCAGTTTAACGCCATATAGTTTTGCGTGCGTTACTGCCTGTTTAACGCCATATAGTTTTGTGAGCGTTACTGCCAGTTTAACGCCATATCGTTTTGTGTGTGTTACTGCCATTTTAACGCCATATAGTTCTGTGTGCGTTACTACAAGTTTAACGCCATATAGTTTTGTGCGTTACTGCCAGTTTAACGCCATTTACTTCTGTGTTAGTTACTGCCAGTTTAACACCATATAGTTCTGTGCATCACGGTACGTTTGGCGCATTATATTGCAGTATATTATATTGTATCCATGGAGTGTGTCTGTGTAGTGTGAGTACTCAAATTAAAGGGCACCAAACACCTCTTTACATTGATTAAAGTGCATCTACGTACAGATTTCAACTTCTCCTTTACATTTGCTTATAAGCACCGCCCCCTCCCTCCCAATAATGTCTGGGAGAACAACAAGGAGAGGCAGACGTTCCCTTGGCACTGTAAGGGGGCCAGCAACAAATGTGTCCACAAGCAAAGGTGGACGTGGTGGTCATTCCTCAGGCAGGGCATCATTTCCTCTGTTTAGTGAGTTTGCCCGTGCTATCCAGCCACAGCATGCAGAGGAGGTGGTGGACTGGCTTACTAAACCTTCCTCATCCTCCTCATCCTCTGTCACGCAAGCAGAGACAAGTGTGTAGTCCCCTGCAGTTGCTAGAGTAGATAAACCTGCCTCCTTGTCCACATCTATTCCTGCCATAGCCCTAACATCAGCCATTGTGCAGTCAGCTGAGTTGTTTGACCACAGCGTCAGCCACTTGCTCCTTGATGATGCCCAGCCATTACTGGATTCAGATGCTGGTTCTGAGGTTGAGGATG
Source organism: Lithobates clamitans (assembly GCA_037952925.1). NCBI lineage: Eukaryota > Metazoa > Chordata > Amphibia > Anura > Ranidae > Lithobates > Lithobates clamitans. Next base: position 10,255,335 of record JBBGZY010000399.1, on the reverse strand, counting down.
ATAGGAAAATGAGCCTAGAAAGGGGGAGGAACACTGGTAGACAAATTGGCATTCATGTTCCCCAAGCCGCAACGTATTGCCAAGTTGTCTCCAGTGGTAATGATGAAGATGGAGGAGATGGAGATGATGATGATGATGAGGTCACTGATGCGACTTGGGTGCCAGATAGAGCAGAGGAGGAAACTGAAAGTGAGGCGGCACAAGCCCAAGGAGGTCGGCATCAAGAAATAGTAGAGAGCAGCCACCCTATTCCATCACATTCTACAGCTGTTATCTCCCAGCCCACTCCCCACAGCTCAGCACATCTGCAGCAGATCACACTGTTGCTATCTGCAAACTGTGTCACAGGCACATCAAACGTGGAAAAACCACAAACCATTTGGGTACCACATGCCAACAAGGCATTTAACGTCCAACCACTCAGCCCATTGGCAAGAGCACCTAAAAGCCACACAAAAGGGGCACAAATCTGTCCCTCCTTCTCCTTACCCACTTCAGTCTGGGATACTGAGTCATTACCTTTCAGCAGCTTCCACTGACAGGGATGATGGTATAGGACAGGGTGTCCAAGGTCCTAGCAGCTCATCTACCAGCAGCACACCACCAGCTGTAGACTGTAGCTGGCAAATTTCTCTGCCCCATCTTCTGCAGCGGAAAAAAAAATACAGTCCCTGCCACCCACATGCCCAGCGCCTGAATGCAAGCTTGTCAAAGTTGTTGGATCTCCAACTTCTGCCTTTCAGCCTGGTGGATTCTGCCCCCTTCCATGAATTCGCACAATGTGCTGTACCACAATGGCAGGTTTCCAGTCGATACTACTTTTCACGTAAGGCCGTTTCATCTTTCTACCATCACGTGGAAAGGAATGTTCTGGCATTGTTGGGCAAGGCAGTCAGCCGTAAAATCCACCTTACTGCTGACACGTGGTCCAGCAAGCATGGGCAGGGACTATATATTTTGTTCACAGCACACTGGGTAACGCTGCTTGCAACTCGAAAGGATGCAGGACAGGGCTCAGTGCTGCAGCTTGTTGTGCCCCCACGTCTCCATACAGCTGGTTGTGATGATGTCAGACCTGTGAGCTCTACCCCCTCCTCCTCCTCCTCCTCTGCAACCTCCATGCCCTCCTCTGCAGAATTGTCCTATGAACATCAGGTACCCCCTAAGCATTCAAAGGGCTTTTCCCAGAGTCAGGCTAAAAGGTGCCATGCAGTGCTTCAGCTGGTGTGTTTAGGGGACAGGAACCACACCGGAGCAGAGATTCTTGCAGCTCTGCAAGGACAGGCCCAGAGGTGGTTAACACCATGCCAGCTGGAGCCAGGAATGGTGGTGTCTGATAATGGCTCAAACCTCCTGTCTGCCCTTAGACAGGGAAAGTTGACACATGTGCCATGTCTGGCACATGTCCTCAATTTGGTGGTACAGCGTTTCCTAAGTACCCACCCAGGGTTGCAAGATGTACTAAAGCAGGCCAAAAGAGTCTGTAGCCATTTCAGGCAGTCATACACAGCCAGTGCTCGGTTGGCTGAAATTCAGCGGGAATTCCACCTGCCCGTAAACCGCCTGATTTGTGACATGCCCACCAGGTGGAACTCAACTTTGGGAATGCTGCAGCAGCTATACATGCAGCAGAGGGCCGTCGACGAGTACTTGTGTCAGTACGGCACGACTACAGGCTCAGGCTGCCTCAGCTTTTTTTCCCCACGCCAATGGCTGATCATTAAGGATGCATGCACTGTATTGTCACCATTTGAGGAGGCCACAAGGATGGTGAGCAGTGACAGTGCATGCATCAGTGACACAATCCCTGTTGTGTTCCTGCTGGAGCAGACTCTGCGTGGCATTATGGACAGGGCACTGGAGGCAGAGCAGCAGGAGGAAGAGGAGGACTTCCTTTCATCTCAAGGCCCACTTTTTGCAGATACCATCATTCTATGTCACAGCACACACAGGAGGAGAGAGGGGATGAGGAGGAGGATTCTGGCAATTTCATTGGCTTTGAAGAAGAGGAAGACATGCGTCAATCTGTAAGCGATGGCTTTCCAACCCCAGGATCCTTGGGAGTAGTACATGGCTGGGAGGAGGAAGTTCCAGATGCTGTCATCTTGAGTGACCCCGAGGAGTCTGCTTCTCAAGCCTCTGCAAAATTGAGGCACATGGGCAACCTCATGCTTCAAAGCCTGCGAAAGGACCCAAGAATACGTGGCATAAAGGAGAAGGATGATTACTGGTTGGCAACCCTCCTTGACCACCGTTATAAGGGGAAGGTCTCTGAACTCATCCTGTCCCCACAGAGAGTGCAGAGGATAAAATCTCTTGAGGACACATTAAAGAGGATTTTATTGAACGTTTTTCCTGACTCTAGTAGGTTACAGTGTGGTGGAAAACGTTGTTTCGAGTCTTCCGTTGGTCAAGAAAGGAGCGTTGGAGAAGGCATCCACCTAAGTGAGGCATTTCGGAATTTTTTTAGTCCTCGCCGCCCAGGGCTGTCAGCTTCTACATCCCATTAGCAGCGTCTGCATCACATGGTGGACGATTACCTTGGGGCCAAAACAGAGATGGAGAGCTTTCCAGCTGACGATCCACTGGTTAACTGGGTCATGAGAATAGACCACTAGCCAGAACTTGTCCAGTATGCTATTGAGTTGTTGGGCTGCCTTGCATCCAGTGTGCTTTCAGAACAGGCATCAGTGCTGCAGGAGGTTTCGTTACTGATCATAGAACGTGTCTGTCCACAGACTCTGTGGACTGTTTGACTTTTATAAAAATGAATCAGTCCTGGATTACCAGCTATGAAGCCCCTGACACCGATGTCACTGATTTAACCTTTTTGGGATGTGGAATTTCTGCAGGACTTCGAGGCTGCCTAGCTTTGAGGGTGTTCAATCATTTCATCTGGAAGAATGTTTTTGGTATAGGTTTCATGGGCACAATTAACACCCAAAGACCAATTTTTCTGCACCTGTCTGACAGGTGCATATCATTGCAATTTTTTACAGCAAGGCAAATTCTTGCTTTCATCAAGAGTACCTTTATAGGGTTACGGTGGGAAGGTGCCACCGACACCCAAAGACCACATTTTCTGCACCTGTTTGACAGGTGCATATCATTGCAATTTTTTTCAGTAAGGCAAATTCTTGCTTTCATCAAGAGTACCTCTATAGGGTTACGGTGGGAAGGCACCACCGACAGCCAAAGACCAATTTTTCTGCACCTGTCTGACAGGTTCATATCATTGCAATTTTTTACAGCAAGGCAAATTCTTGCTTTCATCAAGAGTACCTCTATAGGGTTACAGTGGGAAGGCACCACCGACACCCAAAGACCAATTTTTCTGCACCTGTTTGACAGGTGCATATCATTGCAATTTTTTACAGCAAGGCAAATTCTTGCTTTCATCAAGAGTACCTCTATAGAGTTACGGTGGGAAGGCACCACCGACACCCAAAGACCAATTTTAACGCACCCGTTACTTCTATCCAAAGTCAAAGTGACACCAGAATGTATCCAAAAAAAATCTCTAATCTTGTTCCCATTGCACTACATTGTGACCTCATCATACACACTGGCTCCTCAGCTGTTGCTGAGCAAATTAAAGACAGCTTGCAGGAAAAATGTCTTTTTTTTTGGCTTTATAAATTAAATTATTGCTGCAGCAGATTCTAGACATGGTACAGATCTGCTACTTTACAGTTAGACTAAGGGGCACTATATTGGAAGGAATTTTTCTTTTTTAGGCTTTCACTTTAAAAATCAAAAAAATCAATCAAAAAATCAATTTAAAAATGATGTTTTTCACAAACTTTTTTTTTATTGATCCATGTCCCCCAGGGCAGGACCCGGACCCCTATAACCTTTGTATGCCTAATTACTTGCATTTAGGCCTTCAAAATGGGCACTTTTGATATTTGACGTTCGGGTCCCATTGGCTTTAATTGGGTTTGTTGTTTGGGTCCGAACGTTCGCAGTGTTCGAAAGTTCTGGTCCAAACCGAACAGGGGTCTGTTCGGCCCATACATAGTCATAACAAGTGTATTACTACCCAAACATGAAATTGAAATAAAAAGTTAGATAAAAGCTATTATTTGTGTCCCCATTTTTTTTCAAATTATACCCTTCAACCAAAATTCTACTATTTTTTCTAGCCTCTGCCAGCAGAAATATAATTGGTTGCTATAGATAAAACTGACAATTTCTAAGAGTTTTGAAATTAAGACTTACTATTCAAAAATTAGTTAATGAATATATTATTTAAAAATCTATATACCTAACAGTACATAGACATTTTATGAGCTAAAACCGAACTACCTAACTCTAAGGCAAATGTCCCATCCATGAGATGACAGAATGGCTTCTCTTCCACTGGAATTTAATGAGATCTCACTATAGAGTACAACTAGATTAAAATGAAAAACGGACCACATTACAATCTGTTTCGACAATTATTATCAGTCGCCTGTAATATAAATATGCAAATTCCTCAGTGTGAACTTTAGCATCCTTTGTAGAGGCAATTCATCTCTTTAAGGTATTAATTTAAGTTGTAAAAAAGGATCCATACATCACAGCGTGTCATTTTGAAAACAAATATTAATCAATTTTACACTCTGAATCAACACTGTGCAGACATAATGTGCATTATTTGAGAAGTGGAAAGGAATTTACATATTCACCCTAATCATACGATAAAGCCAGAACAAGCCTAAGACATTGAAACCTTATCATGTCTTGTGTAACAGCATCACAGACTGCAGCCAGATTTCCAACATTCCGCTATGCAGATTAAGTGTATATATATTCTGTGCCCCTATCACAATAACCTTGAATTTGTTGACAGGAGAGTCATAGAAGTGAGCTTTAGCTATTTCACAAAAACTTTTCAGAAATTTTTTTACTGGGGTGAGGAGTATGAGTCAAACCAATAAGTGGCCTTGCACTGTCATGCAAGGTTCGCTTTAAAGTGACCCTTTCGCACAAAAATAAAAATTATAAAAAGCAAGTTAGCTTCAAAAAAGCATAATAAATACTTACCTACCCCCCCCCCCCCCCCCGCGCATACCTAGAGCTGATCTGTTAAAAAGGAACTATCCCCCACAGTCTTTGTCTTAAGACTTTGGTTGTGTTGGTTTTCTGGTCTCTCTCAGCACTCAGAGGTTCTTTCCCCTGACTTATATCTAGATCAGGTATTATTTTAATGAAAGCTGTAGATTTGAAAGTATTGAAAATGACATTGAAATCACATTAACATGTTAAAGATTATACCAGATTTTAGGGATTGGGTTTACCTTACTAATGTATTATCCAGTGTAAGAGTGAAAACATGTTACTTAATGTACATTATATGATTTTGCAGGTTAGGATGTTCTAACATAATGTCCACTTTGTGTAATTTCCTAAAAATGACTTCTGTCTCCAGAGCTTTAACCTCAATTACAAATCTCCCACAGCTGCTTATACTACAACGCTATTATCCCCTAATCTGTATTAGCCTAAAACCTTTGTTAGGATATATCACTATTTTAGCCAGTCTTTTAAACACTCCAACAGCCCCCTGTCCAAAGAATTAGCATACTGGGTAGTATAAAAGCTGGGCTCATTATGCAGCTACCTCAGGGAATATATACAATCCTGGGCTTAGGCACCACACATGATGAAGTTATGACAGCTACCAGGCCCTAGAGCCATCAATGTCAACTACAAGCTGTCTTAGCAGCAGATAAATGATGATAAAGTGAGCCCCTTAGTTTAGAGTCAATAGAAATTGACATGATATTCTCCCTTCCTAATAAATAGCTAAGACTCAGCTTAGCAATATGCTGAATGTTCAATGTTTACATACATCACAGCAAATGTACTATTTTTTTTCTGTATGAAAGGGTAGCTGTAACTTTGATAATAAAAAAAAAAACTCCCTAATACTACTTGAGTAGCACAGCAATGACCTCCTACAATTAAATTATTTCTTCATAAAAGGATACCTGTGACTTAAATAATAAACAAAAACTACTGTAACCACCGCTCCCTAGCCCTGCTGAACTAATCTAACCTAAAACCTAAGTTGAATACCACAGCAATGACCACCTCCAATTTTGTAGGGGGGTTACGGGGTTTATTCAATGCTACGGGTCACCAATGATTTTTTTTTGGGGGGGGGGAGATAATTTACTGCCACTGACCACCAATGATTTGTGAAAAAGGATTGAGGGAATTAATTACTGCTACTGGCCACCAATGATTATTGGTGGGGGGGAGATATTTACTGACATTGACCATAAATTATTTTACGATTGAGAGATTTTTCCAGCCACTGACTACCAATTATTCGAGGGTCATATTTACTTTTAATGACCGCTAATGATTGAGGAGTTTACTGCCACTGAATAGCAATGTTGGGAACAGGAGATTACATACTCCTGGTAACTTCATGTTATACACGATGTTGAATCTTAGATTCTCTGACAGCTGCACTCTATACATTATGTTGTATGTTACATGCTTTGACCACCGTACTTTGTACAATTATGTTGTACATTGCATATGTTATATATTCCTGACTGCTGCACACTATATGTGATGTTGAAAATTACATCGTCCTGACTGCTGCAGTGTATATTGCTAAGTTTAAACAACTACATTCTGTACAATATATTGTATGCTACATAGTCCTGACTAACGTGTATATTGTCTCAGCAGTCACTGGTAAGTAGACCCCCAAAGGTTTTACCTTCTTCTTAAGGTAGGCTAAGACAAAGTGTTAGCTCTCTGTTAGTGTGCAAAAAAAGCATATAAAGCATGTGTGTGAGCAGTGGCGGCTGGTGCTGGAGGATTTTGGGGGGGCGTGGGCATGGGTAGGCCTCTCCATGTCTGCAGTCACCCCCTACAGGCAGAGCACCCCAGCGGTCATGGTTCCCCAGGTGCCCGACGCCATGGCTTCTGTGTTGACCCGGTCTTCTTTCCAGGTTCTGGGTCTTCAGCCTCCTGTCCTGATTGGCCAGGGTGGGTAGCCGGAAGCCGATGTCAATTTGCTGGTGTGCAGTGTATACTACTAGTAGATACAGATACAAATATTTTAGATCATAAGCGCACATGAGTAGGGCTCACTTTACTCTCTTGTCTTGGATTGTATTATAACTTTACTGTTTACCTGTATTTTGTAAAGCATGTGCAAAATATTGGCACAATATACATATAGTACACTAATATTAAAATTCCATTTAGCCATACCCCTTGAAGCTATGCCTAGTACAACAACATAGCCACAATAAATGTTTAACCACAACATGCCAGTTATAATAGCATGTCCTTTTTCCCAAGTTCTAAAGTTCGCATTTATGACCCAAACTTCTCAGTCCATTTCTTCCCACATGCATTAGAACTTTGCACGTTTGGAAATTGACACATTAAAACCTATTTCAATTTTATTTTCTTGGTTCTCTTGGATTTTCTTTGTTTTTTTCTTTTTAATCTTCTTAATCTTTATTTAATAAAGTCCTGTGATGTTTGAAGTTTGAATGATCAGTGTTTAAAGAGGGATGCTTATAAAAGAAAAAGTCTGTATTTCTGACAGCATCAATGCACAGTCTTGAAAAGGGAGATGCTTATACAATGGCACAGCTGCACATTAATAAATATTGCAAGTTTGATTAAAAATATGGATAGTCATTTTTGTTTCCTTTTCTTCCAGAAAAAAAAAAGTATGTTCAGACACAAGATGTGATCTGGCTTTCGCTCATGTTTACTGCCTGCAAAATACAGAATAAAATGTGTGTCTTGCCCAGCTGTTAGCTATTGTTCTTGTTTATCAGCTCTAAGGGCTGAGGAGCAGAATAAAAAAGATACGCTTGAGTTTGAAATGTGCCAGTCAGTCCATTGTTAAAGCAACAAAGGCTAATTGTCTGTGCTGGCAAAACTGTGCTTTTGGTAAAAGTCCAGTTTTTTGTTAAGAAAAAGCTATTGAGGCATGCAATTTATTTAATATGTGCAGAGAAAAGAATCTGATTTCACCCTAAAAAGAAAAAAAAATGTTACCCCATTCATACATGCTGGTCAGGCTCTGGATTCATTGCTTGGTAAAGAGAGAAACAATTATTTAAGCCTAATTCAATGCTTGTCAGTCATTAAATATAGCTGTGGCTGTGCAGATGTAGTGGAGGTCTATTGGCAAGGATCTTCCCACTTGCGGAGGATTACTTATTAGGTAAATGACAATGTGAAATTCAGATTAATGTGTGGATGGGGTTAACAAATTTGCATATTAGTCCAGGGAGGAAACCTGTTGGGTAGATAAATCTTCTGATACATTTTTCCCAGGCTATAAAGACAAACCCCTAATGTTTTCTAACTGTCTCTGTGATTTAGGCTACAGGAGCACAGGCGTCAGCCCTACATAGCCTCCTGGGGTTAAGCGCCAGTGTATCCTTTGCGATGAGTTAAAGAGACAGCACAAAAAAAAAAAAAAAACTTTATTTAAAGGAATTATAATGTCTACTGTCTCTGCAGGTGGTGAAACAAAAAAACAAAAAAAACAAAAAAAGGGTGTCTATACTTACAAAGATTGGTAGGTAACAGATCTCATAAAAAATCATAGACATAGTTTTAAATTTCTCTTTTAGTGGGTTTTTTAATTAGTTTTTTTTTTAACAAAAAGATGTACATTTTGCCTAATGGCCCAAATGAGAAAAAGGAGTACATTAACATCACATGATGCCAGTAAGTGAATAAAACATGATAACATAAAGAATTCCAGAGAGGAAAACTCTGTATACCAAAATATAAAAACTCTCTTCAGCCAAAACCTGTTAAAAGTTTTTCTATTTACTGCTTCTGGCTGGTGAAAGCAGCACCTCGAAAATAGGTAAGATGTATCCACTCATTATGCATTTATTGTCATTTGAGAAAAAAACATGATAATTATAGACCATAAAAAAGGAAAGTTATAAAGAATAAGACAAGACATAGAAAAAAATGAATAAATCAGGGGTATGTATACCCGATTGAGACCCTATGGATTTTTACTTTAATGCTGTCAGGCTAAGTAACATACACGTAGGTTTATTTCATTTTTTCGGCATGTGTTAATGCCACCTATGTCAAACTGTATCAGCAGCATGCTGCAGAGTCGGCAGATCCAGCAGTCTAGCATACCTAAATAAAGAAGAAAACTGCGCTGGAAACAAAACTAACAATATAGCTGCAACTCAAAGTGAAATACACACAAAATAGCGATAGAAAAAAGTAAGCTGCGCTCTTAAAGTGACATGTTAACCAAATATGTGAACAAAAAACAAAAAAAATAAATAAATGAGAAGTGATTAAAAATGTTTAAGTCCCAAACTGTGAATATGTGACTTCTGTAAAGTCCTCCAATGCATAGGCGTCACCAGGGGGTGCCTATCAAGGCTGTAGCCCCGAATGTGGAGCCCATAGCCCTGAGTCTTTTGCCGCAGGGTCCCTGCCTAACCAGCAGGTTGCGGCTGCGGCGGGCGGGCTGCATTAGAGGTGGAGGAGAGAGACGAGCAGGTGAACAAGCAGAGATGACATCATCTCTCTCTGCCCGCTCCACGTCACCACTCTTCCGCCCTCACAGCCGGGCCACTTCAATGTGAGAGCAATGTGCGGTGGGGAGCAAAGAGAAGACATCATCTCTCACTGCTGGTTAGGCAATAAAAAACAGTATCGCTTGTGTTCCTGACCAAAATGGCTCATTATGCCTATTGACCAGACCAACATCTGAAGTCTTTGGAGAAAAAGGCCCTGGCTGGGTATTAGCCACAAGTGTCTAAAATTGTGCAGGTGGTAAGCGTGTACTTTACGTGGTGGTGGATTCACTGTGTTCACATTATAAAGTCACACGATTTTCACTGAACCTTTGGCTGCCGATCCGTCCATTGAAGGAACCACTAGAATCTTCAATAGTCATTGGAGGACTTTACATAAGTCACATATTCACAATTTTGGACTTCCTCAACATTTTTAATCACTTCTCATTTATTTATTTTTTTATTTTTTTGTTTTTTGTTCACATATTTGGTTAACATATCACTTTAAGAGCACAGCTTACTTTTTTTAGTCTAACATACCTGCTGGACAGTGTTTCAATCAACAACACTGCTTAGGTAGCATGAGCCTTGCTTGACTGGAACACTGTGCAGGGAACGTGCCAGACTGCTGGATCTGGACACCTGTGCTTTGTGTAAAATCAGAAGTTTGAATCTCCAGCATGTTCTTGACCCAGGGCAATGTGATATAGGGCTATAGTGAAAACATATACAAAATAAATACCTACATATGTTACTTTTTGGGAAGTCTAAGTGCACCAGAATAATGAAGCATAATAGTTTGATTAGACTTTGGGATCTGTTTGATTCATTGTGGTGTGGTTGTGCACATTGATGCTAGGCACTGCCATTCATTCTAAATGGCACAATAAAGCACCTTACTATTATGAATTGTGCTATTCTGCCAAAAATGCTGAACTGACAATTTTTTTCTGTTGTGGTGCATTCGGCAGCTAGACTGTCTTAACACATAGACTAGAGCCAGGACCACACTATGCAGAGGGGCATTGATGAGGCAGTGCAGCAGGCATATGCATACATTTATATTTAGCCTAAGACCCCTTTCACACTGGGGCATTTTTCAGGCGTTTTTCAGGCGCTTTAGCGTTAAAAAAGTGCCTGTAACGCGCCTGAAAGAAGCCTCATCTGCAATCCCAATGTGAAAGTCAGAGGGCTTTCACACTGAGACCCCTTTCACACTGGGGCATTTTTCAGGCGCTTTAGCGTTAAAAAAAGTGCCTGTAAAGCGCCTGAAAGAAGCCTCATCTGCAATCCCAATGTGAAAGCCCGAATGCTTTCACATTGCCCGAATTGCAGCGCTTTCGTGTATTTGCCACCAGGCTGGGTGCGCCGATGGCTCGAGCCCTTTCACACTGCCAGTGCCCGAAAAATGCCTGAAAAACACCCCAGTGTGAAAGGGGTCTTAAGCGGCGCTTTACCAGCATTTTTTGGGCGCTGGCAGTGTGAAAGGGCTCGGGCTTTCACATTACGATTGCAGATGAGGCTTCTTTCAGGCACTTTACAGGTGTTTTTTTTAGCGCTAAAACGCCTGAAAAACGCCTAAAAAATGCCCCAGTGTGAAAGGGGTCATACCCTTTAAAGCCATGCATATTATTCAGCAAAACATAGCCACGACAAATTTTTCACCATAGCACACCAGCTATAAAAGCATGTCTTTTTTCTCAAGTTCCAAATTTCGCAGGTATAACACAAACTACTTAGTCCATTTCTTTTCACATGCATTTAAACTTTGCTCATTTGGAAATATACATATAAAAACAATTTCAATTTTAGTTTCATACATATTTTTTCATTCAGCCTGCAGGCTAACAGATTCCTGCATCCAAGCTACAAATCACAGAATCTCCAGCTGTGGTTATTTTGACAGCTGGCCCTACCAGCTGTCAAAATACCTGAACATTGCCTGTATCTGATCAAACGCAGGTGCTGTTTAGCTGACAATTTCCCAATCGGCTCCTTCTACTGTTCAATTAGGGGATGTCAGGTGGAAAGCAGACAAGAGGGCCACTAACTGAGTGAAATTCAGCTGGTTTAAAAGCAACTGGCTGAAATTTGCTTTATGTATAGTCAGCTTTAGTCACCTGCCTTTAAATTACCCTTTCACATGCTCTCCTCCAGAAGAAACTATGCACATTGCCTTGGCAAAGTCCACTGTTGTCACCATTTTAAAAACAGCGTGTGAAAAAAATTGCAGCAAGCAACAGTTAGAAAATATGCCCTGCGAAAAAACACATGCAGCTTGTCATTACTGTGGTGCATGAGGCCAGGGACAAACTGTAACAAGGCTGCAGGTCATCAGCAGCATTAAAATGGAAAAATGGATAAAAAAAGGTTAATATCCCTCACACCCCCAATTTCTTCAAGATACACAGTATTTTGGTATCCACGGGACATTCAATAAGGGTTAACATCTACATTAAGAGAGCAGACAGTGCCTACAAGACCTACACTATTCTGCCCTTATGCACTTTATCAGCAGCATTTTCTATGTTTTCCCTATTACATTGTCAATATGGCTGCTGAGAACCCACCTTTTTACAGTGATGAGATTGGCTTATCCAAAAGCCCCCTTATTGGCCGTTCTAAGACAGCTGACCTAAGTTCAAAATCCGTAGTTTGGCATGTCTGCAAACCAAGAACAGGCAGGGTTCACCTCAAAACCATGGTAGACCCAAATCTGAACCTCATTACTAATTAACAGTAGGAGTTTTTCAAGATGTTGCTATGAAATGTTTATTATCAAAACTTTTTACACTATGTCTATCTCCAGATCCAAGGGTTGCTCTCCTGAATAACAAACCCATGTCCTACACCCACCGCCAATTTAAACTGCTGCTCCAAATCACTACTGCTGCCAAGCAGATCATTGCAAAAGCCTAGATTTTTCTCCCCCAGATATCTACAAATAAGGCCATCTGGCCTGATTTGTTCCTTCCTGAATTCCCCTTAAAGTTATATTTTACTCGCTTAGTACCTATGATCATTATTTTATTATTTGTTTCCTTACACTGGAACCTATAGGTTCTTTCAATAAATTTGTTTATATATGAAGTTGCGGACCGTTGGTCTTGTCTCCCCTGTTTGCACCCAGATGGGGTGTCTGGGGGTGTTAGACAATACCCCATACCTTGGATTTAGCATCCAAAATTGCATATATTGTTTATACATGACTATTACTATTGTTCTGTCTTTCTTATCCTTTACATACAAGACTACCTACTAGTTGATAACGTACAACAGTTATTGTACATTTCTCTTTATCCTCTCTGTTAAACCTCAATAAAAATATTGAACAAGAAATGTTTAGTTATTAGTATCAGTGTTGCCAACCGCCAGTATGTTTACTGGCAGCCAGTAAAAAAAACAGGCATTTTTCTCCTGCCAGCAAATGCCAGTAAAAGGAAAGGATTGCCAGTTAAAAATATGGTTGTGACACTCAGCTCAGCCCTGCGTATGCACAGGTCTGGTTCAGAGCCAATCGCAACCATCCGAGTGCTAGTGTGTTTGGGCAGCGCAAGTGGGGGGGTGTGGGTCTGGTGGAGGCAGTGCCTGAGCATGTCATGTAATGCAAGGAGGCCTAGGGGAGGGCTGAAGCCTTGTGCGCGGGTCTGAGGTACGGGAGCAAGGCAAGCTGCGAGGAGACTGTCAGTGCTATTTGGACAGGAGCGGACCGAAGGGACCACCTGTCATGAAGAGAGACTGTTACTGTGACTCATAAGGGGACATGTCATGTCAGTGAGGTGTCATCATCATCTGTGCTGCTGTCAGTGTCACTGTGAGAGTCAATTTTATGCATGTGTGCCTGCCCATTCTAATTTCTTGTCCTGTCCCTGAGCTAATCACTATTTTGAAAATAAAGTATTAAATGTTTTTTGCCTTAATATCCACCTTAAATCACATTTCTGATTGCATATTGTACTTGTTTGTGGTCTAAATACTGAAATTTGCACTTAAAACTGTAATTTTGGAAATGCTCGTGTAAATTTTGCTGTGCCTGTAAATTGTGGGTGTCGTGCCAGTAAATTTCAATTTCGTAGGTTGGCAACACTGACTACTATGCTGATAAGCATCTATGCATTTCTTATTTGTCTTTTTCATGGCAAATTACCTTAAACGCCTCACTAAGTAAGGTTCTAATTTTTCTTGTTGACATCAGATCTATATGGGGTCTATATGCTAAAGAAATATTTTATCTATAATAACCTTCTACAGTAAAAGTTTAGATTTAGGGTAATTCCATTTATTGGTTAACTGAATAGATTGTAGTGCAAGCTTCGAGGTATACTAGCCTTGAAAACTTGCACTACAATCCATTTATTTAGCCAATAAATGGTATCATCCTAAATCCAAACTTTTACTTTGTCAATACCGAACATGGTACAACATTCTGCTGCTGCTAACATTCTACAGACAAATATGTACAACTGCAGACAGCTGTTTCTGCCATAACTACAGACAACATTTGAACATTGGAAGTCGTACATACGTTAAATGTCTATAGAGACATTATGCAACAAGTTAGGCAGCAATCCTCTTGGTGCATTAAAATATCACATTATCAGATTACTGAATACTTTATTCATACTGATTGTAAAAGTTGTCAACTGCATGGTGCAAGAGTTCCATAGTTTAAACTTTTAAACTGACATTCTACAGCAGCCACATCTATTAAACACACCTCTTCAGCATGTACAGTAGCTTTAGGGCAGATTCCCACGTATGTACACATAGTAGAAAATTGAGAATTTATTTATATGAGAAAGTAATTGTTAAAAATGAAAACCCACGTTTGTGGGCAACTCTGTATGATAATAAAGAACTTAATAAAAAAGATTTTGCAAAAAAAAAAAATGAAAACCCAGAAGATAAATTTCAAACCTAATGATCCTGGAGGACTGCAACACATTTGAGAGGATCATTGGGACAAGGTAAGACATTCAAAGGACCTTTTTACCAGTTCACTTTGAGAAGAGCAAGGCGCTTCATGCCATGTGCCCCAATGACTAAAATGTTACAGAACAATGCTGAAGCACATGAGGAAGCGCACAACCATGAGGCACACTTATATTGTGATGCTGTATTCTGCAACATGTGCAGTAAATGTTGATAGTATGATGTTTCTTTGAGGTGCTTGAGTTCAGTTATGATGAGCCATTAGAACTGCTAGGACTATTGTGTACTTTTTATACTAGTGTAGTCTCTCTCAGCCAGGATTCCATGGAACTCTAGGGTTCCTCCAAAGTTTTCCAGGGGTTCCTTGAGCATTGAGCAATTTATACCTCTCAGATATGTAGCCACTAACACCATTGATCTTTTTAGCTATATATATATGGGGGACAATCCTCCTACTGACCACCAATGTAAGAGGCCTTCCTCTCACTGACTACTACAATAATGTATCATTAGTTGTTGATATGGCGGTTATTGGCAGGGGTTCCCTGAGACCTAAACATTACTTCAATGGTTCCTCCATGGTTAAAAGGTTGAGAAAGGCTGTTCTAGAGGTGCAGGTTAGAGACAATAGACAGAGAGCCTGCGGCTGCATACCAAACTTCAAAATGATTGCTCAAAGAAGCACAAAAGTATTCCATACATTAAATGGAGATTTTAAATAGACTGACACACCAATCCACCAATATACTGTATATGTTTGTGTAGACTACTTGCAGTGGTGTGAGGTCACAGAGATGTATCTCTACTTAAGGTCCCATGGGCATAAGAAATCCCTCCCCTGAAGAAGTCTTTGATGTAGGGATAAAAAGTGTTGGCTTGTTGTAAGAGCAGTGAGTCAAGTAGCTGCTGAATCCTGTGATGAATCTGCCCCTTGTGTTCTAAATCAACTTGGGGGACGGTATAGCAGAGGTTATTTTTTTATATATCACCTTACTATTTCTGCATACATTACAAATAATTTAAACACTGTGCATATGTATAAGTCAATATTTTGACATGATTTTTATATATAAAATTTGAAATTGCAATGAAATTCCAGAACCGTTTTTAGTAGGCAGAATTAATTAGCAAGCCAAAAACATTAGTTGTATATTCCATGTATGTATTCTTGAAAAATCTTTTTGTTCAGAGGAACAAAACTTCAGAAAAAGCAGTGTACATTGTACTATCAAATCAAAAGTAAATAGTTCCATCAGTGTGGCAAGTGGCACAAATTTACTGAAACCACAGTGATGGCGCACATTCCTAACAATTTGATAAGCTAAACATTGGATTTTCTTACCAATGGCTGTCTTTACTGTATATGAATGATAGACACATTTAAAGGATTTTTCAGGATCCTGAACTGCTCCAATACAGGAAATGAGTCACTCCTCTGATCATTAAACAGGGCCTTTTAAAAACCAGTATCTGACTTGTAATAAATGCAGAGCTTTCAATAAGATCAGTGCTGCAAAATTACAACATTAAGCCTAAGCCAGCAGAATGTACTCTTTTTTTTCCCACCTTGCTCCTTATAGAATGGATTCCATTGTTAATTACAGTTACAGCATGCTGAGATATTGAAGGGCTCAGATTGCCTACATATGCGGACTTTTTCCCCCTATCTCAGGTAATGAAATGTCAGCACAGTTCTTTTTCTGGTTTTGTAGCATGTTGATCAAAATGACCTTTATTTTTATACCAGACACAGATCAATAAGCAACTGTGCAGTGTTTGACAGAAGAAAGGTACAATATACAAGAGATGACAGGACAGACAGCCGGGGAAATCTGGCCAGTTAATTTTTGCTGGTTTATTTTCAGACAATGTAGCACGTTTCCTCTCAAAATGAAAATTCATTTTGTCCATTTAATAGGAGGTGAGGATATTAAACATTTTGTTTAACGTAATGTTTCAGGTTCTGAGAATAATTTACACACCAGTCACCATCTGCCCTGATGTTAAATTTATTACATTTTGGTAAGACATTGTAACCTTCAGGAAGTGAATAAAAGAAATAATAATGTTTTCTCCTGTTTTTTTTTTTTATTTTTGTTCTTTTTTTTTCTTTTATTCTTTGTGTGAGCCAACTGTACATCATTTCATTTCCTTTTGATTTTGTGTTTTTCATTAAAAAGATCTTTCAAAAGTTGCTTAGAAATTTCATGTCAATTAGTATAGTATTCTCTTAACAGAATGAGTGATGCTCATAAAGATTAACTTTAGGCAGGTTAAAAAAAACAATTAATACAATTATGTTTTAGTAAAAAATATGATGTATTTCAAATGCAGTTAATATGACCTGGAAATGTATTTATATTAACCTGCTGTGAAGTTATTCATCCCAGTGGACTAGCACTGTGCCGGGAATGTAAATGAGGCTGTGCATGTGCAGTTCAAAAGACTGCTAACAGGCAGGTAAGTTTATTTTATTGCAGAAGAGACATTGCATGTCTCTTCTGCAATAAAGAGCCTGCCTGTTTGTACTTTTTCTTTTAGCTCCACTTTAAGGCCTCTTTCACACTGGGGCGGGGCGGCGTCGGCGGTAAAGCGCCACTATTGTTAGCGGCGCTTTACCGTCGGTATTCGGCCGATAGCGGGGCGGTTTTACCCCCACTAGGGGCCGAGAAAGGGTTAAAACCACCGCAAAGCACCTCTGCAGAGGCGCTTTGCCGGCGGTATAGCCGCGCTGTCCCATTGACTTCAGTGACGTCAATGGAGAGACAGCAGCGACTGTTTTGGGTCGGTTTGCAGGTGCTATTATTAGCGCAAGAGCGCCTGCAAACCGCCCCAGTGTGAAAGGGCCCTAAGTAGAATGCACAATTTTTAATGGGTATGTATTTTGGCTATCTGTAAGGGGGAGTGGTTTAAAAAAATAAAAAATGATATTTATATATACAGTGCCTTGCAAAAGTATTCACCCCCCTTGGCTTTTTACCTATTTTGTTACATTACAGCCTTTAGTTCAATGTTTTTTTTAATCTGAATTATATGTGATAGACCAGAACATAATAGTCCAAGTTGGTTAAGTCAAATTAGAAAAATATATACATAAAACTATTTTTCAGAAATAAAAAACTGATATTTGGCATGTGCGGACGTATTCACCTCCTTTGTTATGAAGCCCATAAAAAGCTCTGGTGCAACAAATTACCTTCAGAAGTCACATAATTAGTAAAATAATGTCCACCTGTGTGCAATCTAAGTGTCATATCATCTGTCATTACATATACACACCTTTTTGAAAGCCCTTAGAGGCTGCAACAACTAAGCAAGAGGCACCACTAACCAAACACTGCCATGAAGACCAAGGAACTCTCCAAACATGTAAGGGACAATGTTGTTGACAAGTACAAGTCAGGGTTAGGTTATAAAAAAAATATCCAAATCTTTGATGATCCCTAGGAGCACCATCAAATCTATCATAACTAAATGGAAAGAACATGGCACAACAGCAAACCTGCCAAGAGACTTTAATAAGAGAAGCAGGACAGAGACTTAAGGTAACCCTGGAGGAGCTGCAGAGTTCCACAGCAGAGACTGGAGTATCTGCACATAGAACGACAATAAGCACGACAATAAAACAAAATGGCACGTTTTGAGTTTGCAAAAAGGCATGTGGGAGACTCCCAAAATGTATGGAGGAAGGTGCTCTGGTCTGATGAGACTAAAATTGAACTTTTTGACCATCAAAGAAAACGCTGTCTGGCGCAAACCCAACACATCACTCAAAGAACACCATCCGCACAGTGAAACATGGTGGTGGCAGCATCATGTTTTGGGGATGTTTTTTAGCAGTCGGGACTGGGAAACTGGTCAGAGTTGAGGGAAAGATGGATGGTGCTAAATACAGGGATTTTCTTGAGCAAAACCTATACCACTCTGTGTGTGATTTGAGGCTAGGACGGAGGTTTACCTTCCAGCAGGACAATGACCCCAAACACACTGCTAATGCAACACTTGAGCGGTTTAAGGGGAAACATGTAATTGTGTTGGAATGGCCTAGTCAAAGCCCAGACCTCAATCCAATAGAAAATCTGTGGTCAGACTTAAAGATTGCTGTTCACAAGCGCAAACCCTCCAACTTTAAGGAGCTGGAGCAGTTTTGCAAGGAGGAATGGGCAAAAATCCCAGTGGTAAGATGTGGCAAGCTCATAGAGACTTATCCAAAGCGACTTGGAGCTGTGATAGCCAGAACAGGTGGCTTTACAAAGTATTGACTTTAGGGGGGTGAATAGTTATGCACATTGACTTTTTCTGTTATTTTGTCCTATTTGTTGTTTGCTTCACAATAAAAAAAAAAAATCTTCAAAGTTGTGTACATCATGTATGTATGTATATATATAAATCTTTGCCTACCACTCACCAGGCACACAACATACACTAGAAAAAAACAAATGTAAGATGGTGTGAAGGCATTTAACTGAATTTGTGTGGCAATAAACCCATAACATTAAGATCAAAACAAAATGAAGCCCTGTCCCTTACCCACCCAAGCCGCAACTTGATTGTTGCAGCTGATTTTCCGGGGTTTCAATAAATTGTACAAAAAATTAACAAACATGCATACATGATTACAAAATGTGGGATGTATTATGTCTTTTTCTGATTGTCATCTGCAGCATTACCAACATGATGAATGTTGCACATCTTTTCACAGCAGGAAAGAGCGGCTACTTTTAATCAGAATAAGTATATGGGGATGATTCACTGCTAAAAAAAGAATTGTGAGCAATTGCTACTATGTTATCTAGAGCTAACAGAAGCAGTTAATTGAGGCGGACTTTATTACAATGGACAAGGCAAACATTTTATGGAATTTTGTTTTTACAGATAAAGGTAAATAGCTTTTGAATATATATATTTACTTCTGGATACTATGTTTTGCCCGGAGTCATCCTTTAATGGCTGTTGAGAAGAGAAAAAGATCTTTTCTTGAGAACTAAGGTCAAGTTTCATTTTTCTGGCTGCTGTAAAGCAGAGATTATCAACAAGAGGTAGGAAATATACTCCTAGTGGGACTTTAGATAGAATATAAGTTCATAATTTAAACAAATAATATGTAATACTATCAAATCAGTTTATTTTGTCAACTTCATAGGCAATGTTTAGATTTTTCTTTTGGTGTTATAGATGATTTTAATGTACAATCAAATTTGGGGAAAAAATCAAGTACTCTGATGTACTTTGGTTCATGCCGCAAACTAAAAAGCAAAATTTGCAAGCAATCTTCTAAGGTATGGACTACAGGAAACCCATAGTGATGAAATGACAATCAATTGATCCAGCAATTTTTTGTCAGATAGGGTAACAATTTTAATACAAACGCTTTTATTGAAGTTTAGACAGTATAACAAGTAAAATAAGTTTACATATATTGTCGGGTAACATTCGAGAGAGATATGTGCACATCCCATGCGATAGGGTAACAATTTTATGTCTGTGGGAAGCAACCAAACCAGCCTTGCTATCTACTACTGTTGTGAAAATTTGGTTGGACAGATAGAAAACTCCCTTCCAACACCTGCCAGCCTAATTTGTCTCTGTCCCCCTCCTCTCTCTCTGTTCTTATGACTAGGAACATTGGCTGTGAGTGCTGATTGGATGCTGGTCTTCCAGCATGCTCGTTCGACAGAAGCCATTTCCTCAGACATGCTCCTGATGTAAGAGGAGGGCCGAAAGTCAGCCAGTTCCTGCCTAAACTACTGTTTTCAGACGATTTTTAGCCCGTGTGTACCCAGCTTAATTCTTAATCCATGGTCAAATAATGCACTGGGTCCTGAGCATCCTCTGGATTACAGAGTGGGAGGGTTCCTCTTCAGTTGCCCACATCAATAGCTGGGTTTCGTAGACACTTCCTATTGGCTTTCCAGTAGGGGTCCTCTCAGGCTCCAGACTGCAGCAGCATGATGACATCTTGACAAAGAGCAGGCGCAGACTGTGGAACTGCATCACCTGTCTTAGAGGCGCTGACGAGGGACACTGAAAGGGTTTTGACAGTGGGTGAGTTAAAAACAACTTTGGAAGTTTTTTATTCTATTTCATTTGGATTGGTGGAAGTGGAGTAGTTGGGTAACAAAAGTAAGTAGTGATCTATAGAGTGGCCCATTAAGGCAGCAAACAATCAACCTGAATTAATTTTCTTCTTAGGTCTTAAAGTACACCTGTCACATGAAAATTATGGAAGATACCATGCTGACATGTGCTAGGACACTTGCCCCCTGGCTGTTATGCTAATGCATTAGCTTCAGCACTTTTTGAGATGCTGATCCAGAACAAGTATAGAGAAGAAAGACTCTTATACCAGTAAACTTGTATTTTTAAAGGGGGGCAATAATGGCAGCCTCAGTACTTCTCTAATGACAGGTATGCTTTAAAGCCTCCTTCACATGTGTGCCCTGTACAGGGCCATGTTTTGCCAGCACCTCATTCCATCAGTCCCATTGTTGCCTATTGGGACGCAGTGGCTGTATGGCCTCGTGTGCCCAGACAGATCTTACTTAGCTGTGTCTGTGTAGCTGCTGCATCCCAATAGATAACAATGGGACTGTTGACACGGGGATGCACGCAACACCCGTGCATCTCCATGCTGGCAAAACACAGCCCTGCATGGGGCTGTTGAGATATCTTGTTGAGATATCTTCCAGCAGTGTATTGTTTTCAGTAAGTTGGCAAACTGGTAGACATGCATTGTGAAAAGAAGCAATAATGCACATCCACAATGAGACCCTGAAAACAAGGAAGCAGAGATTGCATATGTAATAGTAAGTATATCTAGCCCCATGTACATATATAGCTACAAATTATAGTTTTTAAAAACATAAAAAATTGATCTGTTTTATACTTACAGGACATCTAAAAAAATAAGTGAAAAAGATCTTAAAAAGGCCACACTTTTTATTTCCAATGTTATATACATCATAGGGTGTGGGGGAATAACAAGTAGACAACTAATGCAATGCAACATTATTTATATCAAAAATTTGCGTACAAATATTTAAGGGATTCTGGAAGCAAATGCGCATACTATAGGAGTATAGGTGGAATGTGGTTGTTTTCATTTACTATACATTGTACAACATCATAACACAACTGCTTTAAAAACTACTGTACATTATTGAAGGCCCTTGGTCTAATACTAAATTTAGGAGAGAAATCTAAAAGTACATATAATACAAAAAACAATAAATGTAAATGGATAATAATTGTAGAAAGAAAAGGCAACCTCGCAAGTAATCTTTGTGCTATCATCTACAAAGAGATTTACCTTTGGACATATAACAGGAATTCTCTACAGTACCATTTTAATAAAGCAACACTTTCTACACAGACAGGTTTCATACAATCATACACGAACTGGAAGAAATTTCACTCTGCCTCCCCGGTGTGTGGTAAATGTAAAGAGATAGATCAATGTCTGTGAACGCCTGCTGTCTCTCCACAGTCAAATATTGGGACACTAAGCAGACGTGAGCCATTAGCTGGTGAAACTGTGGTGTCGTTATTGTTGGAGATTTTAGTCAAACAAATTGAGTTGAACTGTTGTCCATGGGGATCAAGGGTTCATTTACATGATCATACACCCACCAAGGTTTGATAAACTTTCTGAAGATATAATCAATACGCTTGGTCTCTTTTAATGTTAGTACCTTCAAATGTAAATGAATACTGAAACAAGTAAATAGTGTTCCATGTTCGCTGCCTCCAGAAAGCTCGCAAAGAAATCATTTTCATAATATTTACCACTGGAAGAATGTTTGGTGGGTGTTTTAGTATAGTTGGAGATTATGTGTAGACTAATTTTAAAAGTGTGTGCATGTTAACCACAACTATACAAAATCATTATATGTGTGGTTGTCATTAATACAGACAGTACTGTATGAATTACATAAATCAGCAATTGTCTTTTGAGACCTGTAATACAGAAAATAGGGGGCCCAATACAGCCATTTTTGAAAAAAATCCCAGTGTAAACTGGGTGGCCTACAACATCTAGGCACCCTAAGAAGGTTTGTACTTTCAAATTATACCCTTTGATTTTTCTCATCATGCCAACCCTACCATAATTGAATTCTATTCATTCTTATGGAGATATCATTGGGATTTACAGTTATTGTGATTTGATAAGAACCAACAGTCTTTTTTTAGGACTTTTTTTTTTCATTTATACATGTATGTCAGCAGCAAGTTTAATTGCAGTGTTGCTTCTGTTCTCTTTTTTCGATTTTTTTTTTTTTGCGTTGTGTTTTGTTTGCCAAAGCTGCCCTTTGTTTGCAGCAGATCACCGCATACTATTATGGTGCAGTTTGGTCATCTAAAGCACCAGAGTGTCAAGTGCACCAATGAACCATATCCCACCATACAGCTCTTGCAATAGCTGTTAATAAAACTAGGGAATAACCTCTTTACAATCATGTCTGGGAAATCTACAGGCAGAGGCACAGGTTGTTCTGTGTAGCTATCATAGGGCGAGCAACGGCTGTATCCAAAGCCAAAGCAATGGTTAGAGTGCAACATCAGGAGGCAACGGACATGTACCTACACTGTGCAGGCAGTGTACATACTATAAAGCCAGAGCATGTAGAGGAGATGTGAAGTCATTCTTAGCTTGAAAAGTGCCCCATTTTCCTCTTCTTTCCCAGTTACTCCTGCTTTTGCCCCACAAACTGGCACAGAGGAGTTGGCAGAATTATTTGAGCACAGTGTCAGCCACTTGCTGAAAAAAGATGCACAGCAATTAGCTGCACCTGGGGATGGAATGGAAGCATGAAGGGAGGGGGAAAAAGGTAAGGAGAACTAAGGGGTTCTGATGTTCCGGTAACAGCAGCTTACTGCCAGGTTAGCTCCAGCAATGAGGAAGGAGGGGTGATGATGAGGTCAGACCTTCATACCAGACCTTCAGGTCTGGTATGGATTTTAAGGGGAACCCCGCACCAAAAGTAAAAAAAAATGGCGTGGGGTCCCCCCAAAAAGCCATACCAGACCCTTATCCGAGCATGCAACCTGGCAGGCCACAGGAAAAGAGGGGGGGACGAGAGAGCGCCCCCCCTCCTGAACTGTACCAGGCCACATGCCCTCAACATGGGGAGGGTGCTTTGGGGTAGCGGCCCCCCCAAAGCACCTTGTCTCCATGTTGATGGGGACAAGGGCCTCATCCCCACAACCCTTGTCCGGTGGTTGTGGGGGTCTGCGGGCAGGGGGCTTGTGACGGGAGGGCCCGTGGAACTCAGAATACATCTTATGTCTAAGTCACCCTGTGCCATCCTGGCACAGGGTGAGTGAGAAAATATATCTTGGACTACTTAAAATGGGACAGTAATATTTGTCCACAATATCTCCCAGGATGTATGTAGAGACTATTATTGGTTTGGTTGATTCTGAACTCAACATGTTAATTGAGTGAGCTGATCACATTAGCCTCCAGGACTGGCTAGGAAACGAACTGTTGATGAATAGGCTGAGGAGAGGGGGGAGATTGTTGTTTGTATTGTTAATTGTAATTAGCTCCAGTTATTGTGTTTATACTACTGTGTGAAGCTCGGTGCCCACAAGTCTGTCCTACAGGTCATGTCTCTGAGACATCTGGTCTGGGTAAATTTAATAGTAAATTAGCTCATGTTAATTAGGTTAGCTTTGAGTCATCCTGGTGTATAAATGTGTGTGAGATCTCAAATAAAGAGTTAGTTCTGATGTACTCCAAGACTGGTGTTGTCTATTTCTTGGGGGTTCCTATAGCCAGATCCATTGGACTCGTGTTCCAGAACTTAGGAAGCGGTATACTGACGGAAGCACTCAAGCGGAGTGTGGGACGTTCCGTGACATTGGTGGCAAGCAGCGGGAAAGCTTCCTGCAGTCTGGGACATCCAAACCCCCAACTGGATCCAAGATCAGCATAGCAGACGTCAGTCACCCCAGCGGAGATATGGACCTGGCATCAGAGTTCCCGGGGCTGCTGCGGATCATCTTTTCAACATACACCAGAACGGTGTCTGAGGATGAATACCTGGAGCACAGGCAGCTGATTCGGGTGAAGCTCTGGATTGGAGCCCTTCAGCTCGCTGGTATAAAACAGGACAAGTGCTTTCCAACCCAAGAGCAACGGGCCAGTGACCAACGGGCATTGCGGATGGCATTCCTGGGAGAGCGGCCCCAGGAGCAATGGGTGACTGAGTTGGACAGGCTGGTCCAGCAGGAGATAGAGCTGGACAATCGTTATCGGGCTCTGCAATGGCACGCAGAGGAGGGATATTTAGGGGAGACAACAGAATGCTCTCCGGAGGGATATGACTTTGGCGGTCCTGGATTGCTGTGGGAGAGCCTTACAGATCATTTTATGTTTGGCGATGAAGGGGGAACCTGACCTTGTGGACCTGAGAGAATATAGAGAGTCTATGCTCGGTCTTGCAGGGGTCTCAGAGCTCAAACCTGATCTGGACCATTTGCTAAGGAAGGAACAGCATCTGGAAAGGGCATACAGGAAACTGCTAGAACAAGTTCAGCAGCATGCCAGAGAATCGGCAGTGGAAAATCCGGAGATTGCCGTCCCCAAACCTGAAGTGCTGACAACAGGGCAGAGCTCTGCTAACCTCTGCCCAGAAATGATAGCATCTTCTGGGTTCTATGGACAGGAGATGGTGAACCTCTATCCCCAGACATCAGTTGCAGAGACATGGGATTTGATAGACTTTTCTGCTGAGGAAGAAAAACCTGATGAGCTTCCAGCAGAAGAGCTGGTATTAGGGCCAAACTTCACTGTGCTCTGCCCAGCACCAACAGCAGTATCTGTGGAGTTACAACAAACTTCTCCAGCTGAAGATCTGGCAACCGGACAGAGGGTCCAAGACCTCTGCCCCACACCTGTGGCAGTTTCGGAGGCCCAGGGTGAGAAGGTGGCAATCACTTCCCAGCAGCAGATACAGGGGGAGAATGGAGAGGAGGTGTGTGTTGTCCCTCCCCAACAGTTGGCCAGGGTGGAGGAAGCGGCCTTCCCTCCCCAGCAAAGATCAGTGCACCTGGGAGACAGTACCATATACATGTGGTCCAAGCAACCAGATGAGGGAATGGAAAAGGAAGCAGCCGGCTCACCTCCCCAATGGCAGCTACACAGTTTGGGAGTGGAGGAAGCCAGCCTCCTGCCCCAATGGTTAGCCGGAGCGGAGGATGTGGAGTCCCCAGCAGAAGTGCTGGCAACAGGGCAGAGTGTTACCAACCTCTGCCCAGCACCGGCAACCACTACAGAGTTCCAGGGTGGTGGGGCAGTCGGCCTCCCTCCCCAACAGTTAGCCGGAACAGATGGTGTGGGGTTTCCAGCAGAAGGGCTGGCAAGAAGGCCGAGGACAGCTGGACTCTGCCCTCAACTAACAGAGGATGGATTTCCTGTGAAGGTGGATGGGATTTCAGTCTCCACCTGTATACCCCAGGGATGCTGGGCAGTGGGCCCAGATCCCCAACAGCATGACAGAGTGAGCCCAGTCACCCTGTCTTCTCTTCAGCGGCAGAAAGGACTCCAGGGAGAAGGGCCAGTCCAGGCCTCTCCCCAGCGGCAGATATGTTCTCTGAGAGAGGCAGAGGTTGGCTGGGTGAGTAATGCTTTGTTTGGAACAATTTATTTGGGGTACTGTGTGGGTACAGGCAGTAGAGGACTGGAACTACTTACTAACTTCGGAGTCAACCCGTCTGGGGTCTCCTCCTGTGTTAGTCTTCTGCCGAAAGGGGAGAGATGTGACGGGAGGGCCCGTGGAACTCAGAATACATCTTATGTCTAAGTCACCCTGTGCCATCCTGGCACAGGGTGAGTGAGAAAATATATCTTGGACTACTTAAAATGGGACAGTAATATTTGTCCACAATATCTCCCAGGATGTATGTAGAGACTATTATTGGTTTGGTTGATTCTGAACTCAACATGTTAATTGAGTGAGCTGATCACATTAGCCTCCAGGACTGGCTAGGAAACGAATTGTTGATGAATAGGCTGAGGAGGGGGGGAGATTGTTGTTTGTATTGTTAATTGTAATTAGCTCCAGCTATTGTGTTTATACTACTGTGTGAACCTCGGTGCCCACAAGTCTGTCCTACAGGTCATGTCTCTGAGTCATCTGGTCTGGGTAAATTTAATAGTAAATTAGCTCATGTTAATTAGGTTAGCTTTGAGTCATCCTGGTGTATAAATGTGTGTGAGATCTCAAATAAAGAGTTAGTTCTGATGTACTCCAAGACTGGTGTTGTCTAGTTCTTGGGGGTTCCTATAGCCAGATCCATTGGACTCGCGTTCCAGAACTTAGGAAGCGGTATACTGACGGAAGCACTCAAGCGGAGTGTGGGACGTTCCGTGACAGGGCTTATCGGAATCTGGAAGCCCTCTTTAACAAGGGGACAGCCAGATCCCGCCCCCCCCCCATGTATGAAATGGTAATGGGGTACAAATGTACCCCTACCATTTCACAAAAAATTTGTGAAAATGGTAAAAAAACACAAGGCACGGCTTGGGACAAGTCCAGCATCAGAAGGGGTGGGGTCACTCAGTTACGTAACCGGGTGGCCCCGCCCCCTCTGACACTACGGGAAAGCCATAGAGATGTCCCCGTGCGTCAGAGGCGGGCGGGGTCCCTCAGTTACGTAACCGTGTGGCCCTGCCCCCTCTGACACTACCGGAAAGCCATAGGGATGACCGCGTGTATCAGAGGGGGGCAAGGTCACCCGGCGACATCATCGTGTGGCCCCCCATAGTTATAAAAGAGCTGTCACCTGAGAGGCCGGTCATTACGGCGGGTGCCTCCCATGGATCGGTGGCGGCGTGCGGCTTTTTTTTTCTTTTTCAGTTCGTCAGAGCAAGAGAAGAAGAAGATGAATGGACTTCGTGGGACACTTTTATTTTTTTATTTTTTAATAAAGGACTTGTCCCAAGCTGTGTCTTGTGTTTTTTTACCATTTTCACACATTTTTTAAGAAATGGTATGGGTACATTTGTACCCCGTTACCATTTCACACAGGGGGTCGGGATCTGGGGGTCCCCTTGTTAAAGGGAGCTTCCGGATTCCGATAAGCCTCCCGCCCACAGACCCCCACAACCACCGGGCAAGGGTTGTGGGGATGAGGCCCTTGTCTCCATCAACATGGGGACAAGGTGCTTTGGGGGGCCGCTACCCCAAAGCACCCTCCCGATGTTGAGAGCATGTGGCCTGGTACAGTTCAGGAGGGGCGCTCTCTCGTCCCCCCTTTTTTCCTGTGGCCTGCCAGGTTGCTCGGATAAGGGTCTGATATAGATTTTTGGGGGGACCCCACGCCATTTTTTGTTATTTTGGCACGGGGTTCCCCTTAAGATCCATACTAGACCTGAAGGGGTTAACCACTTGCGGACCGGACCATAGCCAAAAGACAGCTACAGCGCAGTTTGCTTATTCTGGGTGGGCGTGTGTGAGACGTCCTCCCAGAATGTTGCTCTCGCGCGCCCCCTAGGGCACGCTCCCACAAACATCCGTGACCGCTGGGATCACAGTAAATGGCCGCTTGTAGCGGCCGTTTACCACGTGATCGCTCTGTCAAATGATGGAATGATCACTTGTAAACAAACCGGTGTCATGTAATGACATCGCTTCCTCCCTCCCTTCTCTGTAACAATCTGTACAGTGCGAGGGGAGAGGGGGAGAGGGATCTTTTTAGCAGCACTGTGGGCTGGATCTGTAGTGCCCACAGCGCTGTTATGTGCCCATACGGTGCAATAATGTGCAATATTCTGCAGTACAATGCAATAATGTGCAATACTCTGCAATAACGTGCAATACTCTGCAATAATGTGCAATACTCTGCAATAATGTGCAATACTCTGCCAATACTCTGCAATACCCTGCAATACTCCGCCAATACTTGCCAATACTTTGCCAATACTCGCCAATACTCTGCCAATACTCTGCCAATACTCGCCAATACTCTGCCAATACTCGCAATAAATTTTAACAGAAACAACGTTTTTTTATTTTTTTTTTACCAAATTTTCAGTCTTTTTTGATTTATAGCGCAAAAAATAAAAAACCCAGTTGTGATTAAATACCACCAAAAGGAGTGGGGCGTGGCTTGGCGCGCGGCTTGGATGGCAGCACACTAGAGGAGCTCCGTCAGACACACAGCCTGTTAGCCTGACACCCTTTCCAAGAACCCTCCATTCCGGCCAGGAAGCTACACAGCACCCCGCACACTCGTTCCCGCAAAGGGCTGACGACTTCCACAGCCAGGAATATCGTGGATTTACTGAGACAAAAGCCGGAGGCTGAGAACGGCAAGGCCGAATCCAAGATGGCGCCAACGCAGCAGGCAGAGCTCCACGAGGAAGACCTCAGCGGTGAGTCAGACGTTAATGAAGATACTAACAGGGGGAAATCAAGACTCCACAAACCCCTAACATACGCAGATATGTCCGGTTTTACAGCCGAAATCAAATCGGCCTTTTCAGCCGCCATAACCGACCTCAAAACGAATCTGGCTGTCCTCACTGAAAAATTAGCATCAGCAGAACATGCAGGGAAACAGAGAGATAAGGCCCTGGACAGGATGGACAAGATTGCTGTGTCCCATACCCAACACTTTATAGATGTAAACAGACACCTGGAAGACCTCGACAACAGAGGCAGGAGGAATAATATTAGGGTGCAGGGGATCCCCGAAACTGTGGAGGCAGATCAAATAGCCCCGGCCCTACAGAGGGTCTTTAATAGCCTACTGGAAAGGCAGGAGGAGACTGTGATTGATTTCATCAGGGCCCACAGAGCACTTAGGCCTAGAGGCCCCGACACTGCACCACCCCGGGACATCATTTGCTGCCTTCAAAGGTTCCAATTAAAGGAGGAAATAATGCACAAAGCGAGGAGGAACGAGAGGATCATTTTTAATGGAGAGAACATAATGTTATTCCAAGATCTATCCCAGATTACACTTAAAAACCGTAGGGCCCTACGCCCACTACTGGACAAACTTCGGGAAAAAGACCTCAGGTACACTTGGCGCTTCCCCTTTGCCCTCATTGTGGCGACAAATGGGCACCAGCATATCCTACGCACCCCATTGGATCTTCCCGATTTTTGTGCAGGACTTGGCCTGGACCTAGTGGACCTGCCAGATTGGTACGCCGAGTTTGCATTACCACCACACAACAGGAGTCCATCCAGATCACCATTTTCCACACCTGAAAAAAGGTCTTCCAAGAAAATGAAGTCAGGCAAAGCAGGAAGCTCCAAATTCAACACACCGAATCCAAGAGCTCTTTGGGACTGTGACCACACGGAGGATTGATGCAAAGCTGTCCAGCCTATAAGCCTTTACAACGATCTGACTAACTGTTTTGACGTCAGAGGGAGTTATTTTTGCCCAGTTCAACCTCCAATTTTTTCTTTTTGTTTTTGTTTTTGCTTTTTTAAGGCTCAGTTTATTAGGGCATTGCCCCACTGACTCCCATTTCCTCCAGGCAGACATAGGCATGCTATATGCACATATTATGTACTACAATTTATTTCATGATGTTTAAGCATTAGTCTGAGTTATAGCAGTTCTGTGGCCCTCGCGGCGGAGGGGGCCAGCTTGGCCGTGACACTTTAGAGGTGGCGGTCGGCTGAGTCTTCACGTTGCAGGGGTGACAGTGATAGCAGGGCCTCTTGGCCCTCCTGTTTGGGGACGGAGAGGATCCCCCAATTGATAGGGTGAATTAATCATATATTTTATTTCAATTAAGAGAAGTATATCTCTTATTAGCCATAGGCTGTGTGTTCGTTGGAGGATGGTTTTGCCAGTTATATCCTTCATAAGTTTTCTGTTTAAACTTAATGGTTTGTTTTGTTTGACTCATACACCAGGCAGCCGCCTCCCCCTACCCCCACAAGTGGTCTGTCACTGCATTAAGCTTTGCAGACGCACTACAGTTCTCTAGATAGGGCTCTATCTAGAGGTTGAACTTAATTCTTATTCTACTCGCTCCTTTTCTCACCTTCACTTCCTTGTTTTCTTATTTTCTGCTCTTTTTCTCCTTTTTTGTTCTCTTCCCCACCTCTCTATCTTTCTTCTTGTCACTCCTCTCAGAGGTTTTGACCACCCACGTCCTCGGCCTTAAGAACGCCTTAACTGACCACCGGTATTTCTTTTTCAGATCAATAGAGTTTCGCACCACTCCTGAGTCTGCACCATGGCTTACTCTTTTCTAGGGCGCAACCCCACAGTAATATCCCACAATATACAGAGATTGAATACCCCGGAAAAGAGATCTACATTACTTAGAGAAATTAAAAAAGGTAAGCCAGATTTCATACTGCTACAGGAAACCCACTTTAAAACTGGTCACGTCCCCAGGCTCACCGACTCGAACTTCACAAGGGTTTTTCATGCCACAAACAGCCTTGCTAAAACTAAAGGGGTCTCAATACTGGTCAGTAAGAATGCACCTTTTGACCTGACGGACCAACTGACAGACCCTGAGGGCAGATACATTTTCCTAAAAGGGAACTACAGTGGAGCGCCCATCACAATAGCACAATAGTATTTTCCGAACTCAGCCCATCTGCTATTTTGTAAACAGATAGTCCATAAGCTGCAGGAGTTTGCTACGGGGTGTCTGATACTGGGAGGAGACTTCAACATCCCTCTGAATCCCCTAACAGACACCTCCAGTGGCAACACCAGCATTAGGTACAAAACCCTGAAAGGTATTAAATGCCTTCTCCATAAGCTGGGACTGATAGACTCTTGGAGATTCCTCAACCCACATGGACGTGACTACACGTTTTACTCAGCACCCCACAAAAAATACACACGGATAGACTATCTGTTTATAACTCAAAAAGACCTTCCTGTTCTTTCCGAGGCTTGCATAGGCACTCAATCCTTCTCTGATCACGCTCCAGTGGCAGTAACATTAGACCTGACAAAATCTCCAAAAAAGACCCAGATTTGGAGGCTTAACTCCTCGATACTCTCTGACCCCATCCATCTACCCAAACTCAAAGAGGCCCTGTCAATTTTTTTCACCCAGAATAACACCCCAGGGATGGACCCACTGATAATTTGGGAGGCCCACAAATGTACACTAAGGGGGGAATTGATTTTGATGGGTGCCAGAAGGAAAAAGGAGAGAGAAAGGGAAATCAAAACTCTAATAAGTTGTATCCATAAGTTAGAATCCCAACATAAACAATCTCTTGCAGTGGATACAGCCACAGAATTACTAGCAGCCAGGAAACAACTACAGACACTTTTTGATGCTAAAGCCAAACGGTTTTTATTTTTTAGGAAAAAAATTTATTACGAGGGGGGCAACAAACCAGGTAAGACGTTGGCGAGGGCGTTACGAGTACACACCCAAAACAATAGCATCATAGGCATAAGACAGAAAAAAAATGGGACACTAGATGTCACTACAGAGGAGATTGCTAAACATTTTCATACATTTTACTCAAATCTCTACAATTTACCGCCACAACACAAACAACCGGTATGGATGGAAATAGAACACAAGTAATCAAAGGCTATCTTAATAAGAGTGGTCTCCCATTTCTTGACATCGCAGAAGCTAACACCCTTGAAGACACAATAACCACGACTGAAATTAGAATGGCCATTAAGAATTTGAAGCTAGGTAAACGTCCCGGCCCAGATGTACACGGCTATCTACTACAAAACATTTACAGACTTGTTGACAGACCCTTTAGCGGCGGCCTTGAACTCCTTGTCCGAACCCAGGACCACAACTCCAGACTTACTTTCAGCCTATATAACAGCAATACCGAAAGCAGGTAAGGACCCTTCCGATTGTGCCAGTTATCGTCCTATTTCCTTGTTGAATCTGGACGTGAAAATTTTTGCGAGGATACTTGCTGACAGACTGAGACCCTTTCTCCAAAAAATAATTGGCCCGGAACAGGTGGGTTTTATACCCGACCGTGAAGCCAAAGACAATGTCACCAAAGCCCTCCTACTAATCCACCAAATGGGTTCCAGCGGATCAGAGGGCCTTCTCCTGTCCACGGATGCGGAGAAGGCCTTCGACCGCGTGACTTGGGACTACATGTTGTCTACCTGTAGACATATTGGATTGGGTGATAGGATGTTGGCCTGGATTTCCGCACTCTATCATAACCCCTCGGCTAGATTGAAAATAAACGGCACCCTTTCGGATAGGGTACATATCGCGAATGGTACAAGACAAGGCTTCCCCCTTTCACCACTCCTATTCATTCTAACCCTAGAGCCATTTATTAGACAGGTCAATAATTCGGTCAGGGGATTTCGGGTAAGGGGGCGGGAGTTCAAGGTAGCTGCCTATGCCGATGATTTGCTATTTTTCATATCTAAGCCCCACACTACTCTCCCTAATCTTATGAAAGCCTTTGAACATTATAGCTATGTCTCTAACCTAAAGATAAACTACTCCAAATCGGAAGCCATGAATATATCCCTACCCAACCATTCACTCACATCGGTGATAGAGAACTCACCCTTCAAATGGGACCACAAAAAACTGAAATATTTGGGGGTGTTTTTAACACCACAATTATCGACAATATACGAACAAAATTTCCCCCCTCTCTTAAAATCTATAGAAACAGACTTGCGCAAATGGCACGCTGGAACCTTCTCTTGGTTCGGAAGGGCAGCGGTCATTAAAATGACAGTCCTTCCCAGGCTCCTTTACCTAATGCGCACTTTACCGATTAAACTGCCGCCCACCATGTTCAGGACACTAAGAACCATGTTTTTGAAATTTATTTGGGCACACAAAAATCCGAGAATCAAACTTGAAACACTTCAGAAAGCGAAGGCACTGGGAGGGTTAGGAGTACCCAACTTACAGGGCTACTACAAAGCATCCCACGTAACAAGGGTCATCGACTGGCACTGTCACAGTGAATCCAAAGACTGGGTGAAATTAGAAATGGACCTTCAGACCTTACCACTTACCTTTGCACCATGGCGACCTTGGCTTTCATACACTGACGACCTGAAGCAACACCCCTTAACGGGTACCACTCTGAAAGTGATCCATGAGATACCCGTTTACACAGGAGTTACATCCACCTTGGGACCACTAACCTCATTGAGGGATAACCCAGATTTTATCCCAGGGGTGGGCAACCCTCACCTCAGATCCTCCCACAGTGACAGACCTCTTCTGGCAAGAGATTGCTACCATCAAGCCAAAATGAAAGACTACCAGACACTTAAACAAAATGACAATGTGACTGACTTGCCCTTTTGGACTTACCTCCAAGTTAGAAGCTATGTTAGCACTAACCACAAGGTGGGAGACTTTTCTAGGCCTTTGACAGATTTCGAGTCGGTGTGCCTTGGGGGAGAGCCAATCCGTGGGACTACTTCAATTATTTATGCGTGGCTACAGAACACTAAAACACCTATGGACGACAGACTCAGAGGGCGGTGGTCAGAAGCCTTACAGGTAAACATAACCCCGAAACAGTGGAGGAACGCTTGCATCTTATCACACAAGTGCTCTATCAGCACCAAAGTGCAAGAGACAGCTTTCAAACTCTTGACTCAGTGGTACCTAACCCCAACAAAATTAAATAAGATGTTTCCCCAGACATCGGACCGATGTTGGAGGTGTCTGGGAGATAGCGGAACTTTGCTACACATATGGTGGCATTGCCCTTTGATTGTCCATTTCTGGGACAGTGTGCAAGACTACATCAAAAAAATCACTGAGACCTCTCTACCTTTAGATGCAGCCTGTTGCCTGTTGCCTGCTGCATATTTCAAGCTGGCCTCTGAGGAGATATAAGCGTTCACTCACAAAACATTTACTGAATGCGGCCAAGTCTCTCATCCCAATTTATTGGAAATCAACTCATGTACCAACAATGAAGGAATGGCTAAATAGGGTCACAGAATTTTATGAAATAGAAGACACTCTGGCGCAAGCAAACGAACAAGTTGAAAACTTTCTCGATACTTGGCGCCCATGGAACGTGTTTAAATACTCCCAAACATTTTCCGACATCTTCAGTGCCCAGGCTTAGGCGCTAAGCTAAATTAGTCTTTGATATGGCGTAACAGTAGAACTGTGCTGGAATACACACTTGGTCGACGTGGGTGGTCGAGGTCAATTAAGATTATTCAAGATCATCCTCTTTTCTTTTTCATAATACGACATTGAATAAACACAAACTTCACTTCTCCTACTTCACATATGGTTTAGGTTCCCGTTTCCCCTTCTTTTATATGTATACCTTATCTTTTCTCCTCTTTTCATCTCTATGACCTATTCAGAGGGTCAATTGCATTATTACACATAATATCATTAAAGGCCTAGGCGAGATGGGTTGTGACATTGAAAAGGCTTATCTCTGAGGTGATGTTGTTCATGTAAACGACACAACCGTTATTACAGTGTTTAATTTTTGATTATTTTGTATCAACACTGCATAGACAAATGTAAACTTCTGCCGATTTACTGAAACTTATGTTTGATCAGAAGCATTCTTATTGTACTCTCTGATCTGTATTGTCTACTTAATACTTCTCCAATAAACTTCTTTAATGTGAAAAAAAAATACCACCAAAAGAAAGCTCTATTTGTATGAAAAAAAGGACATAAATGTCATATGGTCATTCAAAATGTAAGAGCACCGAAAGCTGAAAATTGGTCTGGTTAGGAAGGGGGTTTAAGTGCCCAGTTGTCAAGTGGTTAATTTTGGTTCGGGGTTCCCCTTAATATTCATACCAGACCCGAGGGGTCAGGTAATGGACTGTGGGGGAATTCCATGCCGTTTTTTCAATGACTTTTATCTGTATTGCCAGGACCCAACAATTCATTATAGCCGCGAGTAGTTTTAAATGACTTTTTTTCCCTTTAGAAATGTCATTTTGCTCTCAGACTGTTCTAAACACAGGAAACATGTGCCACTTTACAGGCATACTACAGACACCCCCCAGGTATGAAATTTAAAGAAATATTTCACTTTTATTGTTTCACTTTAAGCATTATTAAAATCACTGCTCCCGAAAAAACGGCCGTTTTTAAAACTTTTTTTGCATTGATTTATGTCCCCTGGGGCAGGATCCAGGTCCCCAAACACTTTTTATGACAATGACTTGCATATAAGCCTTTAAAATTAGCACTTTTGATTTTTAATGTTCGTGTCCCATAGACTTTAACAGTGTTCGAACAATTTTTTTGCCTGTTCACATTTTCTGCTGCGAACCGAACTGGGGGGTGTTCGGCTCATCCCTAGTATCGTGATCACTGTCACACCAGTAACAGTGTCCCTGATCCTCACCACATATGTCCCAGTGTCCCTGATCACCGCCACACCAGTCAAAGTGTCCCTGATCACTGCCACACCAGTCCCAGTGTCCCTGATAATCGCCACACCAGTCCCAGTGTCTGTGATCACAGCCACGCCAGTCACGGTGTCCTTGGTCACCGCCAAACCAGTCATAGTGTGACCATAAGGACTTGTTCACTGAAGAGCATGTTCACATCACTCTTCAGAGAGCATTTGACAGCCAGTGAAGAGGCATTGTATCACTTCCTCACTACCTGCTTTAACCCCTTGGACCCTATACAAGGACCCTCATTCATTTATATGGGGAGGGGCATACAGAGGGTAAAATTCCTGCCACAACTACGAAGCAAAACATCACAACCATGGCATATGTACACTCCCACTACTGCCCCTGCAGCCAAAGGGGGTAGCATTTGAGGGGCGATAAAACCATGGCTCAACTGCAATGGTTTACTACTTCCCAACTTCACATGTGAACAAGCCCCAATAGTGCAGCCAGTCACAGCTCTCTGATCACCACCAGGCCAGCCAAAGTGCCGCCAGACCAGTGTATGCCAGCAGCAGTGTTCCTTATCACTGTCACACCAGTCCCAGAGTCACCAGACCAGTGTAAATTAGCAACCATGTTCCTGATTGCTAAAAAACAAGTTCCACTGTCACTGGACCAGTGCAGTCAGCAACTGTGTTCCTGATTACCGCCACACCAGTACAGTGTTGCCTCTGTCTGCTGCCTGTACTAACCCTAGCTGGTTTATTGACTATGTTTCTGCCTGCTGCCTGGACTGATCCTTTTGCCTGTTTGCTGACCATGTCTCTGCCTGCCACCTGAACTGACCCATCTGCAAGTCTGACTGACTGTTCCTGCAAGACACCAATTTAAGCCATTCTTTGCAGACATATATCTCTAAACACACACTGTGCAGCGCTAATATGTATAAAAACCAATACTAATGTAAATATAAATCCAATAAACTATATATAGCAAAGATATCTATAAGATAACACCATGCATTAAAAGGAATATATAAATCAAAAGTGCTCATGCTCCGTGATATTGCACTCAGTCCTCAATGAGGTTAATATAAAACTAAAAGACAATAGTCCATAAAATAAAGTGCTCATGCTCCGTAAATATCAATTAATCCTTGATGAAGTATTTAAACCAAACAGCAAAAGTCCATAGTAACATCAATTATGTGATAATGGTGTCTTCATGCGTGGTGCACACACAACCCCCACCGGGTGTTCCCTCACCTTAGTGGCTTAAATAATAAGCCTGTATTAGATAGCAGTAGCCTGCAGAGATCCTCCTTTGCTTCCCTTATGCTATGCAGGTTTGTGGAACACTAATATGGAACACAGGACACCTGCTCCTTCCAATAATAAACCAGCTCAGAGGTCTCTATTTTCTCCTGGTATGTTCAAAAAATCTCCTCATACATCACATGCGGGAAATGACAGAGGCATGCAATAGCGTGATACCGTTTAAAACATTTTTAATTGCACATAAAACTATATATATATATATATATATATATATATATATATATATATATATATATATATATATAAAACTCACATTTCAAATAAATAAAAATTCCTTTTAAAATGCTATAGTGCTGAGAGGGTGATAGAGTCGCCTGTGGTCTGGCTCTGCAGCCTCGGTTTTCACAGCGTTCCCCCTATCCTATGTCAGCTCTCCTGCACTTCCTGGTACCTCTCTCGTCAGCTGGTCAAGCTCCTCCTACCGGTTTTGTCACTCTCGTGACTTCCTCTGGGAATTCTGCTATTCATTCCTTGCAGACAATTCTACTCCAGGAACCACAGGTACTTTTTTATTCTTCCTTTCTTCAGCCTCCTGTACTTCCTGGTCAGTGAACATGGCATTCCTGGTGGTGGTATCTGTCTCTATGTGAGAAGTGATCTCAAAGCGAGTGTGAAAGAGAACCTAGTTGATGGAGAGTCTGATGAGTCTGAAGCATTATGGGTGGAACTGTACATGAGTGTGCGTCCTACAAAGGTTATCATTGGAGTTTATAATAAATGAATGTAGCACTGTATATATGAAATTAATTACATAAAATTACAACATATCTAATCTTAATAAATCCTACAAATCTGTGATAAATAGTCCACAAAAGTTGAAACAAAAGTTGAAACAAAAACTCTTCTTATGATCAGTGTTTCCACAAACTTCCACCACAGTGATTATTTGTCCTCAAAAGGAGTGCACACCACCACCAGTACAAATGCGCGCTCACCTCTCAGATGAGTTAAAACTCATGTTTAATTGAATCCTTCACAATCGCCTCTTCTTCACAAACAATGGTGGGTAATCCAAATTGTTCCTTTCTAATGGCAACTCAGCACACCCGCATCCATGGAAACAAATCACCTCCCAACTCCGCTCATAAGAAGAGTTTTTGTTTCAACTTTTGTGGACTATTTATCACAGATTTGTAGGATTTATTAAAATTAGGTATTTTGTAATTTTATGTAATTCATTTCATATATATAGTGCTACATTAATTTATTATAACTATTTGTAACCAGTGTGCTGTATCACTTAGAATGTTTAACAGCTGTGCACGTTTATAGTTAGGGTATCATTTATAGTATTAAGTAACACGGTATTCATATTTATATTTTTTTCACTGCTTAAAATGATTGTTTTATCTCACTATCATTGGAATTTGTTATAGACCTCCCAGTGTTAATGAGGAGGTGGAGACTAAGCTCCTTGCACAGATAGAAAAGGCTGCAAAGGCTGGGACAGTGATAATAATGGGGGATTTTAACTACCCAGAAATTAACTGGAGTAATTGCACAGCTGGGACAGTTAAAGGGCAAACATTTATAAACCTATTAAAAGACAATTTTATGGTCCAGTTTATTGAGGCTCCAACTAGGAATGATGCTCTGCTGGACCTTGTAATCTCAAACCATGCAGAGCTTATTACCAATATTCATATAAAAGAACATTTGGGTAGCGCTGACCATAACATGATTTCATTTAATGTTAACTGTAAGCAACAAACACATACGGGAAATATAAAAACACTTAACCTTAAGAGAGCAAATTTTCCAAGGATGAGTGCTTCTCTCCAAGACTTAGACTGGCAGGGGATATTGGCATCAATGAACACAGAACAGGAATGGGAATTGTTCAAAAAGACTGTATGCAAACTTACTGCAAAGTATATTCCCATGGGCAATAAGTTTAAAAGGGTAAAAATAAAACCTATATGGCTCACGCCAAAGTAAAAAGAGCTATAAATAATAGGAAAGGAGTTTTTTAAAAAAGATAAAAGTGAAGGAAAACTATTATCGTTTAAATGTTACAAAGAATATAACAGTAAAAAATAAATCAAGGATGCAAAAATTCAAAACGACCGACAGATTGCAAAAGATAGTAGGACAAACCCCAAAAATTTCTTCAAATATATTAATAGTAAAAAGGTCGGGTCTGAGCATGTAGGCCCTTTACAAAATAATCTAGAGTGGGTGACTGGGTACAAAGAGAAGGCAAATGTATTAAATACTTTCTTCAGCTCTGTGTATACAAAGGAGCATGGGGGAGCTCATGTCTATAATGGGGATGGTATTTACACAGCCCCAAATGATCCAAAATGGCTTGAAAAGGGACGTGGTCCGGAAATATGTAGACAGAATAAAGGTGGATAAAGCACCTGGACCAGATATCATCTGCCCACCGATCCTAAAAGAATTGAGCTCTGTTATTTCAAAGCATCTGTTTCTCATTTTTAAGGACTCGTTAATGAATGGAATGGTACCACTGGATTGCCATAGGGCCAATATGGTGCCCATATTTATAAAGGGATAAAAGTCTTTACCAGGTAACTATCGACCTGTTAGTTTAACTTCTATAGTCGGAAATAGGGATGAGCCGAACACCCCCCGGTTCGGTTCACAGCAGAACATGCAAAAAATTTATGCGAACACGCAAACACTGTTAAAGTCTATGGGACGACAAAAAAAAAAAAAGAATCAAAAGTGCTAATTTTAAAGGCTAATATGCAAGTTATTGTCATTAAAACTGTTTGGGGACCCGGGTCCTGCCCCAGGGGACATGTATCAATGCAAAAAAAAGTTTTAAAAACGTCCGTTTTTTTCGGGAGCAGTGATTTTAATAATGCTTAAAGTGAAACAATAAAAGTGAAATATTCCTTTAAATATCGTGCCTGGGGGTCAACTATAGTATGCCTGTAAAGTGGTGCATTTTTCCCGTGTTTAGAACAGTTCCTGCACAGAATGTTGGGTCCCAGCAATATAGATGAAAATCATTGAGAAAAACGGCATGGGTCCCCCCCCCAGCCCATTACCAGGCCCTTTGGGTCTGGTATGGATATTAAGGGGAACCCCGCACCCAAATTACAAAAAAAAAAAAAAAAGTGGGGCCCCCAGGCCCTATATACTTTGAATAGCAGTATACAGGCGGTGCCCGGGTTACAAACAAGGTAGGGACTGTAGGTTTGTTCTTAAGTTGAATCTGTTTGTAATTTGAAACAGGTACATTTTTAAAGTGTAGCTCCAGCCAAAAAATCTATTTTTAAGCTTTTTGGATAACATAGGGATGGGTTATCACCCCTGTAACATTTGTTTTGCTGTCTGTGCCCCTGTTCAGAAGATTTCACCTCACTTTCTGTCCCAATGACAATTGGATTTTGAACATTTTGGGTTATTAGGGAAACTAGGATTGGTGATAAAGCATCAGTGGAGACACCTTTTTCCCATATTAACTCTTACAGGAGAAAATGTTCCCTTCCTAGGGGTAGATTACCTCTCGCTTCCTGTTGTCTCCCTCCGTTTGTAAGTAGGAGTCGTTTGTAAGTCGGATGTTTGAAACTAGGGGACCGCCTGTATATACTAGATGGCCTGCCCTATACACTCTGTGGAAAATTGGGCATTGGGTGTTGGTGGTACCAGAACACTGTAAGCCCTCACAGTTATGCCCCGTACACACGGTCGGACATTGATCAGTTATTCCGACAACAAAATCCATGGATTTTTTCCGACGGATGTTCGCTCAAACTTGTCTTGCATACACACTGTCGCACAAAGTTGTCGGAATTTCCGCTCGCCAAGAACACGGTGACGTACACCACGTACGACGAGACTATAAAAGGGCAGTACAGAACCAAGCGCGGCACCCTTTGGGCTCCTTTTGCTAATCTTGTGTTAGTAAAAGTTTGGTAAGAGACGATTCGCGCTTTTTCAGACTCGTGGTTTCAGATCGTTCTGCTGTTCAGTTTGTGCTTTTGGGTTTGTATCTGCTCTTCAGTGCGTGCATCGAATACCATTGATTTATCATTGTGTTCTTGTTGGTTCATTACTGTTTTTCAGGCCGCTCTTCACAGGCCTTGCTGTTCTTCAGTGCGTTCTGTTACTTCGTTCTGAGCAGCCGACCGTTTTCTAGCCATGTTGCGTATACGTACTCCTTGTAGAGTTCGTGCTGCACGGGGGCTTAGTGTTGGGGTCCTTACCTTGACACAAGTCCAGTCCATGAACAGGGTGGGGAGGAGTTCATGGACCAAGAATTGGTTGCTTCAGCGCGACCAGTTCTGTCATATGCCTTTGCTCCGTGAGATCCGTGAGAATAATCCTGATGATTTCAGGAACTTTCTCCGGATGACGGACCCCGTATTTCACCGTTTGTTGGCTTTGCTGACCCCCTATATCAGCAGGCAGGATACCTGCATGAGGCAAGCCATCACTCCGGAGCAGAGGCTAGTCACCACCCTGCGGTACTTGGCGACGGTGAGAAGTCTGCAGGACTTGAAGTTCTCGACAGGCATCTCCCCCAGGCTCTGGGGATCATTATCCCAGAGACCTGTTCTGCCATCATTCAGGTCCTGCAGAAGGAGTATATGAAGGTAAGATTTTTATCCTTTTATATCACATTTTATTATATATAATGTTTGCTAATGTATTGTATTTCTTTCCTCATTCCCTAATTACCATGATTGTAATATGCTGTGAATGTCCCCTTTGTCCTCATGCATGCTGGATTTTTATGTAATTATTTTTGTTGTCCTTTATACTTATTTGCCTTCATTTACCTCCCCAGCATGGTCTCCTGGCCCTATATTCACCTCATGTAGTCACTTTACAATGTATTTTATCAGCTCCATAGTAGTGCTTTACCCCAAACACCCCCTAAAATATTTTTAAATGTGATTTGTGCTTTAAATTCAGGCAGAGTGCCAGAGGCTTTTTTGGGGGTCCAAAAATCATTTTGAACCCTCCCTCCCCCCAACTGCTAAGTCAGCTGATACCAATTCTCTATCTATCCTCAATCATCTATCTGCTGACTTTGCCAAACCCATACACACTATACCCACCTCTTTTGTGGTCAGATTTATGGATGAATTCCCCAAAGCATGTAGTGCAAGGGCCTGCCTGTATACTTTCAAATGGTACTGTTTCAAGTTTCTGTATACTATTTTTATCTTGATAGGTAATAGCAGAATGTCCAAATATGCTCAAATGTGTACAGTGTGTATTTATATCTTTGTATTATGACACTTCTTACCTGTCCAGTGGGCTGCCAATAGTGTAACTAAGGAGGGGCTGGCCAAAGTAATATCCATTATTTAGGCATTTATCTCTCAATGAAGTGGAGAGGGTTACCTGTCCAAGAGTCCCCCCCCTATAATGTTAGAAATGGCCCATGAGAGGGAGGGAGGGGGAATCTGATAGTTGTACCTTATACTTTGGTCTTTAAAAACTCCCTGAGTTATCTTGATGTTGACCAAGAATGTTTGTGTCTAATCATCTTTCCCTGTTTATGTGCAAAATGACTAAATTTTTTGTTTGTTTGACTCCACAGTTTCCTTCCAACCCACAGGAATGGCAGACTGTGGCCTTCCACTTTGCCCAGCAGTGGGACTTTCCTAACTGCGGAGAGGCAATTGATGGCAAACACGTCCACATCGTCCCACCACCCAACTCGGGGTCATACTATTATGATTACAAGGGGTTCAATAGTATTGTGATGTTGGCGGTGGTGTCGGCTACTTTCGAGTTCCTGTATGTGGACGTGGGGAAGAATGGCCGGATGTCTGATGGTGGAGTCCTCGCCCAGACGGAGTTCTACAGGCATCTCCAGAATGGCAGCTTGGACTTGCCACCTCCAGAAGACAATGTGGAAGGACTCCCATTCGTCTTCGTTGCGGATGAAGCGTTTGCGCTGGGGGACCATCTTATGCGGCCATTCCCGATGAGGACCCTCACCCCGGACCAGAGGGTTTTTAATTACCGGCTGGCCAGAGCCAGAAGAGTGGTGGAGAACACGTTTGCAATCATGGCCAGCCAGTTCCGCCTATTTCTTACACCCATACATATGGCGGAGTATAAACTGAATCATATTATCCTGGCGTGCTGTGTTCTACACAACTTTTTACAGCAGCATTCTGCCAACTATGCTGGCTCAGTTGGGCCTGAGGCTGGAATTCAAAATGAACCAACCCTGACGGCGCTTGAAAGTGGCCATCCTGGCTTGCCCCCCCTGAGTGCCTGTGATGTCCGGCTAAGATACCTTGAATACTTTGCGGGTAGGGGGGCTATCAATATGGCAGACAATGTCTGAAACCTTTTTCAAATAAAAAAAAAACTACTCAAATCTTTGGTGACATTTACTGCTTGTGTTTCTTTTAGCTGACCCTGACAGAAATGTGATAAATCCTAAAATGGCGTGATTGTGTAACCTTACAAAGCACTGTTGGGTGTTATTTACTAAAGGCAAAGACACTTTGCACTACAAGTGCACTTGAAACTGCACTTGTAGTGCAAAGTGGATTTGGAAATTACACCCATTGTCACAGAAAACACCAATTAGAGCACAACAAAAGTGTTGGAGCGTTGAAACAATAATCCACACATTCTTGATTAGCAATCTTTTTAATACCAGCACAATCACATGTGCATTTAGAAAAGGTTTTTAAAACAAACCAACATGTTTGTTGTATAACAATTTTTGGTGTCACATTAGAAAAAGCAGAAACGTCCATTTAAGATAAAACAGGCATGTTTAAAACCAAAGAGGAAGCCTTGCGAGCCACAATAACCCTATGCCCTACTGAAAAAATAAAATAAAACAAATATAGAAATACCCGGCTGCAAACGCAGGTCACGTATTCACCGCCCTGCGTTTAGGTATAAATGAAGAAAAATGCGCTGCGCCTAGGTATATATCAATATGTACATTCACCTTATCAATATAAAGTGCCAAATGCTTGTGATTCCAGTCCCAAAACAATCCGTATATCCAGAGAGTTGTGCTATTATATGCCACATCCAAAATACCATGTGCTAAATATTAAATAGGTTCTATATACTTCAATACACTGTGCTACTGGATATCACAGTTATAATATATTGTGCTTAATAGTAAGTGATCTATTCATACATAGAATAAATTGTGTACATGCTTATCAATTAAATAAAAAAAACTAGCAAATGTGTCTAAAAATCGCATCAAAGTGCCATGCATATATGCCAATCCAAAGTGCAGAATAAACACTATTTATGATCAATAATAAATAATACCTGTAGGTGAAAAACATGCACAATAAATATGCACTATAAGTATAATATCTTATAACTATAATCTACGACAAATAATAAGTGATAAGTGGTAAAAAAACAAA
Source organism: Lithobates clamitans (assembly GCA_037952925.1). Lineage (NCBI taxonomy): Eukaryota > Metazoa > Chordata > Amphibia > Anura > Ranidae > Lithobates > Lithobates clamitans. The sequence continues at coordinate 10,210,872 of JBBGZY010000399.1, read as the reverse complement.
AATATGAATAATGCACAATGCTTGAGGTAGTAATAGTCCTTTGGACATAAAAGAAAATCTTCCAAAACCGTGTCACACAGCAATATGTAGTGGAAAAAAGTTCCAACGGTGAACTACAGTGCATAAAGGTGAAAAACAAATCGTTGAACCACAGTGCCCAGATGTGCCTTGGTGACCCCCAAAGTAGTTGCGCTCACCTCAGAGCGTGTGACACAGGGTTTAGCTGTGTCCAAACACGCTTTGGAGCCACCCCTGGGCTCAGTATTAGGATCCCAGATGATCTCCCACCAGGCTCTTTAAGGCTCCATAGGCATCAAACCAAAAAAGAGAAGGGACTTCATAGTGTAATATCGCCAAACATTTTATTGATAACCAAGTATAATCCCCCTGATGAAGACACGTGACTCCCTGTGTCGAAGACGCGTAGGGGAGGGGCCAGGACGGAGCGAGCAGCACTGAGCTGGGCTGGGAATCTCTAAACACCCCACAGCACACCGGATAGCATTACTCGGCTTATACACTACCTATACTGTTTGGTGCGCATTAAGCACCTATGCAATGTGAGTACCCCAGTGTGGGGATTGGATTATACTTGGTTATCAATAAAATGTTTGGCGATATTACACTATGAGGTCCCTTCTCTTTTTTGGTTTGATGCCTATGGAGCCTTAAAGAGCCTGGTGGGAGATCATCTGGGATCCTAATACTGAGCCCAGGGGTGGCTCCAAAGCGTGTTTGGACACAACTAAACCCTGTGTCACACGCTCTGAGGTGAGCGCAACTACTTTGGGGGTCACCAAGGCACATCTGGGCACTGTGGTTCAACGATTTGTTTTTCACCTTTATGCACTGTAGTTCACCGTTGGAACTTTTTTCCACTACATATTGCTGTGTGACACGGTTTTGGAAGATTTTCTTTTATGTCCAAAGGACTATTACTACCTCAAGCATTGTGCATTATTCATATTTTTGTTTTTTTACCACTTATCACCTATATGATTTGTCGTAGATTATAGTTATAAGATATTATACTTATAGTGCATATTTATTGTGCATGTTTTTCACCTACAGGTATTATTTATTATTGATCATAAATAGTGTTTATTTGCACACTGCACTTTGGATTGGCATATATGCATGGCACTTTGATGCGATTTTTAGACACATTTGCTAGTTTTTTTATTTAATTGATAAGCATGTACACAATTTATTCTATGTATGAATAGATCACTTACTATTAAGCACAATATATTATAACTGTGATATCCAGTAGCACAGTGTATTGAAGTATATAGAACCTATTTAATATTTAGCACATGGTATTTTGGATGTGGCATATAATAGCACAACTCTCTGGATATACGGATTGTTTTGGGACTGGAATCACAAGCATTTGGCACTTTATATTGATAAGGTGAATGCACATATTGATATATACCAAGGCGCAGCGCATTTTTCTTCATTTATGTTTAAAACCAACAAGAAAGACACAAATCTTGAACTTACAAAGTTCACATTTGGTAGAACTTGAAGGCAATATCAGACATGAGTATTTACAAACTGTGTTTGATATTGCGTTCAGATGGGGTGAAGTCACCCCAGGAAAAGCCAAATTTTGAAGATGCACACACATTTCTGAATGTCAACATGTGCTACCTGCCATCATGGGGGATCAAGGGACGTGTTTTGGGGGTGCAACCCCTTCCTCACAGCTACTTTATTATTGAGGAAGGGGTTGCACCCCCAAAACGCGTCCATTGATCTCCCGTGATGGCAGATAGCACATGTTGACACACTGTGTGCATCTCCAAAATTTGGCTTTTCAGCAATTTGTCCAAAAAGGTCTAAAATTTGTAGCACACAAAAAACCAAAGGGATTTGGAGGGGTTTTAAACTTTCCCTAAAATATCAATGATGTTCTTCATTTTTTGTTGAACATCATTGATGTTTTTCTGGATGTTTTCCAAGTCCCTATTTCACCCCATGATCTCCTCGATCAGGATCTGTGCACTTTCCGAGGTGAAATGCCCTGGATCCACAACATCACGATCACCTAAAAAGATAGAAACAAAAACACACCATGTATTATAAATATGCAAGCATCCATCTCTTACCTGAGCCTGTGGTCGCAGACACTCACCTGATGTGGTGACAATTTCCACCACGTCTTCCTCCACCTGCTCTGCATGGCTTGGGTGGATTTCCCCTTCTTTCAGAGGTGGGGGGTCATTGTTCTCCTCGGATGAGGGGTGTCCTCCGAGTCTTTGATCCCCTATGATAAAAAAAATATGTATACTTAGCACACAGATATTTGATGGCAGAAATAGGAATATGAAACATTGTTTGGAAGTGGGATACAATTGTCTATTTTGGCAGAGTTCCAAGATGTTGCATTTTTATTGTCCTTTGTCAAGCTTCAATACTTTACCTGTTTTGTACAAGCTTCACAGATGGAGACACCCCTATAGTATCCACTAAGGCACCTGTGTGGGACCCCCTAATAAAAAGGGTGTTCTTGTGTCCCATACTAGTTCTCCAGCGTCCAGATGTGTAAACAGCTGCTGAGTGTCCTCTCCAAACACAGAATCTAGTTTGCATTTCATTCTAGTTACAAACCCATTTACACAACCAAATTATTTTCAGACAAGTAGGCCATAAAAAATGTTGGCAAATGCATATGGCCAAATCAATGGTGTTTTCTAGGCCGAACGAACAATGTTTTATACGAAGGAATAATGTGCCCATGAACATGAAAGTTGCCTTTTGAAACTGGATAACAGTTAAGAAAAGCACATGGAGCAGCACGGAGGTAATAAACATAAAGAATAGGAACACGGGACAACTACTTACTTTTTTGCAGCACTCCCTGGATCTTTCTGTACTGCTCATGCTCTCTTAATTTCAGGTCCGACCATCGCTTCCTGAGCTGATCTTTCGATCGTCGTACCCTGAAATTCCGGTGCAGACTCTTGACCACTTTCGCCATGATCTTGGCCTTTCTGACATTGGGGTTGGGGTAAGGTCCATACTTCCCGTCATAGTCGGCCCTCTTCAGGATGTCCACCATCTCCAACATCTCCCCAAAGGACATATTTGAGGCCTTAAATCGTCTCCTTCTGGATCGGGACGTTTCAGGCTCCAGGCTTTCCTCCCCCTCCTCCTCGTTGCTGTAATTAGCACGCACCTGCTGTGTCTCCGCCATGTGCTCTTCCCCCACTGCGCCGAACGAGAAGGGGCGGGGAATAGGCTAGAAAGAACGTCAGGGGCGGGCGAAGTTACACGCATGCACAGTGTCTATAAAGCGTGACACGCATGCGTAGTACGTACGATCTGTGAGCGGAGGAAGGAGTATCGGAGGCGCTGATCGTGATAACGAAGGTAAGAGCAAAACTTGGGCCTATACTGCTTCTAGATTGAGGCCTATATTGTAACAAGATTAGGAGAGTTTTGCCTGACATTAGGGTTTGTCTTGTGTTGTGTATTGCAGATAAAATGGATGGCTTCAATGACCACACTTCCTCCCCCTGTTCATAGACAAATACAGGGATCTGCCCTGTCTGTGGCAGGTGAAACACCCCCATTACAATAATAAACAAAAGAGGCAGGCAGCACTGAAGAAACTGCTGGAGTTGGTGAAGCCGGTGGTCCTCACAGCAATCATCCCCTATTTAAAAGCCAAAATTGGTGGCCTGAGGAGCACTTATCTTACGGAGCGCAAGAAGGTCACGGATTCCCAGAGATCGGGAGCTGTAGCAGATGACATTTATGTCCCCAGGCTGTGGTACTATGAGAGACTGCGATTTTTGTCAGACCAGACTGAAGTCAGGGAATTCCTCTCAACCCTTTCTTCCACTCTTCCTTCCACCCTATCTTCCACCCCAGCTGAGGCTTCCGATGTCCACCCTGGGACTTCCAGCCAGGAAGAAGTGGAGGAGCCCAGATGGAGTCAGGTATAGCATTCTTCTATAGATTTCTGATCAATAAATAAATGATGTTTACTAGATGTTATTATTGATCACTAATTGCTGATTTAATAAAGTGTTTTACATATCAATAGACACTAGTGGGCAAAAATATTTGAGACAAGAATGAAAAATGCTGGGCTCAGAATGATAATCTGTTATATTTGTTAACATTCAATTTGCAACAGTCATGAGATGAAAATTGTGTGTGATTGATGACTAAAAAAATAAAACTATGTCCCTTTTTCATACATAGGAAGACCTCAGCCAGGACGAGGCTGTGGAATGTGGCACACAGGAGGAGGCTGTGGAATGTGGCAGACAGGAGGAGGCGGGGGTTAGTGGCAGCCAGGAGGAGGCGGGGCTAAGTGGCAGCCAGGAGAAGCCTGGGCCCAGTAGGAGCCTGACCGAATCGCAGGTTCCTCCCCTCCCCTTCCCAGACCCAGGAAGGGGAGTCGCGTGCAGGATTCAGCACTCAGGCTGATTGAGGAGGCTTCTGCGTCCCTCAGAGCCACCCCCACTCCTGAAGAGGCCTTTGCCTGCATGGCTACCACCAAACTGCAGGTCATGGAGGAGGGTCAACGCCAGCTGTGTGAGGACCTTCTTTATAAAGTCTTAACTAAGGGGGTGAGGGGCGAAATCACACCCAATACCCATCTGACCCCTCCTCCTCCTCCTGCCACAACTACACCACCAGAGCCACAGCGTGGAAGAAAGCGTGGAAGGAAGACCAGAGAGTGATGACCTGGGTTCAGTCTGGTCTGGCAAAAGATGCAGTCTCTTGTATGACCACAGCCTGGGGACATACATGTCATCTGCTGCTTTCAGGATCTCTGGGACTTCTGGATCAGACTGCACTCCCTTAGATATGGACTCCTCAGGCCACCAATATTGATGTAAAATAATTGATGTCTGCCCTGGGGGCCAAAGGCTTCGCCAATTTCTGCTGTTTCTCCAGCGTTGCCTCCCTCTTTGTTAATCTCCTTGAGATTAAATAATACAAGATATCAATGGTGTTGTGGTAACTTGACACACAAATCACACACAAAAATATTCTGGAGTAAAACCCCAAAAAACAAAACAAAAAAATCAGCCTTGAAAAAAATACAAAACAAAAATAAAACAACAAAAAAGAAATTTGGTCAGATGTGACAAATCAAAATATATTGAGGGAATCACAATAAATAATAAAGAAAGAAGTTTGTGAGAAGTCAGTGTGAATATGAGCAGCAAAACTACTTCATTCTTCTCACATTATAAAGAAGAAGAGAGTGCGCTGTATTAAACAATTTAAAACATTGCAGCGTGACGAAAGTGCTCTATCCATTCCGAACACTAATTTTACCAAACCGAGCTGTTCTGTCTCGGAATTTCTTCTGAGCATGCGTGGCACTTTGTGCGTCGGAATTGTCCACACACGGTCGGAATTGACGCAATCGGATTTTGTTGTCGGAAAATTTTATAGTCTGCTCTCAAACTTTGTGTGTCGGAAAATCCAATGGAAAATGTCCGATGGAGCCCACACACGATCAGAATTTCCGACAACACGCTCCGATCGCACATTTTCCGTCGAAAAATCCGACCGTGTGTACGGGCATTACTCTTGGTAGGCACTGGAACGGGCCCTGTTGTGAAATATTATATCAAGAATTGTAATTACATGCCCCTGTTAAACAGGCAGAAGAACTGGGTCTTAGGCGGTGGTGGTGGTGGTGGCACAACACTGCAAAGCCTCACAGATACTCCTGTTGATCACAGGAACGAGCCCTGCTGTTAAATATTTGATCAAAAATTGTAACTACACTCCCCTGGTAAACAGGGGCAGAAAAATTGAGGCTTAGGCAGTGGTGGTGGTGCCCTGAACCAAAAATATTCTTAGAAGCTATCATCATGAAGATTGAGGAGGAATATGATAGTCACTCAGCATAATAGGATAGTCACTCAGCATATGTAGTCTTCAAGGGATCCCACATCCATAGAAAAATCAATCGGTTACATCAGCATCAGGTGCTTTGTAGCTGGTGATCCAAGACTGATTCATTTTTATGAATGTGAGCTGATCAACAGAGTCTGTGGTCAGGCGCACTCTGTGATCGGTTACAACGCCTCTAGCAGCACTAAATGTGCGTTCAGAAAGAACGCTGAATGCAGGACAGTCCAGTAGCACAATTGCATATTGAGCAAACTCTGGCCAGTGGTCCATCCTCAAGACCCAGTAACCCAGTGGATGTTCTGTTGGAAAGGTCTCCAAGTCTGATCTTGTCCCTAGATATTCCTGCACCATAAAAAGAGAGATAGAATGTAGGGCGGGACTTTAAGTGAGGCACATGGAAGCAATAGATATGGGCAAAAGACAAATTTAATTGTAAAAAAGTAATACATTCTCACATGGCATTACACAAGGTCAATATAAATACTTAGTATTGTATCACAATAAGTGGTCCAACACGGACTTGTTTGCAAGTATGTAATAAATGAGAAGCACAATAGCTTATAACATATAATATACAAAGATATCAATGTTTACAGAGTATAGAGGAGAAAAACAAGAGAGCACAAATAAAATGGAACGTCCATACATAGTTAATGGCTAGGTACATCTTTCGGTAGTTGAAAGCTCTATGAAAGCCAGGTAGGCCAGTAATATCACCCCTGGAGCCGAGGGGGCCCTTCCTGGGGACACAAAACCAGCCCAAAGCAACGCCCTTCCTGTGACTGAACGAAGCCTCAGCAACACGTTGTCCAGCACCAGAAAATAGTAACCTCCCAGGCTCTGGAAACGCATTGCACAAACCTTTCTGCAAGGCCTCCCGAAGATGTTTCATCCTCTGCTCCCTCTGCAAAGGCTGGATAAGTTCTGCAACCTTACCCTTGTAACGTGGATTATAAGGGTTGCCAGCCAGTAATGATCCCTCTCCTTGATACCACAAATCCTAGGGTCCTTTCGCAGGCTTTGCAGGATCAGGGAGGCCATGCAGCATACGTTTTCAGAGGCATTCGATCCTGAGACCTCTGGGTCACTAAGGATCACATGATCCTCAACCACCTCCTCCCAGCCACGTACAACTCCATGGGTTTCTGGGGACTGAAAACGATCCCTTGAAGACTGCTGCTGATGCTGAGTGTTATCCTTGACCTCCATGCTGACACAGTCCTCCTCCTCTTCTTCTTTCTGTGTGATCAGCGGGCCCTAGATAAAGGGAGCCTTGAAATGTAAGGAAGTCCTCCTCTTTCTCCCGCTGTTCTGCCTCAAGTGCCCTGTCCATTATTCCACGAAGCGTGTGCTCTAACAGGAAGACAAGAGGGACAGTATCACTGATGCATGCACTGTCACTGCTCACCATCCTCGTGGCCTCCTCAAATGGTGACAGGACAGTACATGCATCCTTGATAAGTAGCCACTGGCATGGCGAAAAAAAGCCAAGCTCCTCTGACCCTGTCCTGGTGCCATACTCACACAGGTACTCATTGATGGCCCTCTGCTGCATGTGCAGCTGCTGCAGCATTGCCAACGTTGAGTTCCACCTGGTGGGCATGTCACAAATGAGGCGGTTCTTGGGCAGGTTTCATTCTCTCTGAATGTCAGCTAACTGAGCACTGGCATTATATGACCAGCGGAAATGACCACAGACTTTCCTGGCCTGCCTCAGAAGATCCTGTAAGCCCAGGTACCTGCTCAAGAACTGCTTCACCACCAAATTCAGGACATGAGCCAAACAGGGAACATGGGTCAAGTGTCCCTGTCAGAGGGCGGAGAGGAGGTTGGTGCCATTGTCGCATACAACCATTCCTGGCTGAAGCTGATGTGGCGTCAACCTCTGAGCCTGCCCCTGCAGAGCTGCCAAAATCTCTGCCCCAGTGTGGCTCCTGTCCCATAAGCAGACCAACTCAAGCACAGCATGGCATCTTTTTGCCTGAGTGCTTGCGTAGCCCCTTGAACGCCTACGGAGCACCGCTGGTTCAGAGAAGAAATCTGCACTCCACCGGCTGCCTGAAGCTCATCCCTGAACTCCACAGCAGTATTCCACCGGGACCCCGTCCCACCCACCCCCGCTAAGCCATCTGGTCACCTTGTCCCTAACTGCTAGACTGCAGTGACTGCAGCCTAGCTTTTGGCCCACCGGCCCACCTCCTCAGCTCACCCTCTTCTGTTCTCTAGTGGGCAGTGTGCCCTTCCTACCCCTGAATACCACCTCCTTCGTTAACGGACCCCACCGCAAGGGCACGGGGTCATACCGAGAGCAAGCCCCGGCATCCATCTCGATCCTTCCAGATGCAGCTGCAGTACCAGTAAGTAGTGGCCTAGATCTACCCTAGCGCCCTTTCCTTCCGGTCTGACAGCAGTCCACCCCCCTGCGCCCTCCCTCCCTTCTCTCTCTTCATCATCGACCATCCCGGGTCAGGTAAATACTCGGGGCTCCACCCACAGCAGTTGATCCAGGGTTCTTGGGTCCGATCGCCTCCGGGGGTCAGGAAGGATTTTTTTCCCCTGCTGCAGCAATTGGCTAGCTCAGCTAGGGGTTTTTCGCCTTCCTCTGGATCAACAGGAGGGCGGTTAGGCCTGCGGGGCCCCCCTCCACCACCACCTACAGTCCATTCACACCATTTAGCAACGCCACCCCAGAAGCAGCGGCATCCTTCAGGACCATCATCTTCTCAGCAACCTCACCGTCGCCACATCAGTATCATCACCATATCATCCTACCTTCAGCAATTTTTTTCTCGTCATGTGCAACTTCAAATAATCAGCGGACGCTCTCCACAGGCTAAGAAATACCACCTCAACATTACCAACCTCCATTCAAAAAATACTACAGAAAGAACAATTACTAAGGACCAACCTACAATCAAACATTGAATACAGGAAGACAACAATTCAACCACAACAATTAGCATGCGCTCTGATCAACACCAGATCTGCAGTCAATCACAGACTGGAAATCCACGACTTCATCACCCAAAACAACATAGATTGCCTCTTCATCACGGAAAGCTGGCTAACACCCAATAGCAAGGCCATCCTAACCAAATTAGTGCCTGAGAACTACAGGATCCGAACTGAGCACAGAATAGGAAAAAAGGAGGCCTAGCAGAGATCTTCAAATCTCACCTCACGCTCATCAAACCAACTGTACAGAACTCAGTGCCTTTCATGGAGACACTCACCCTACATCTTCAAACAACACCCCAAGACACCATTCACATACTACTATGTTACAGACCACCAGGACCAAAGACCAATCTCCTTACACCCTTCTAGGAATTCATGTTAATTCACACCCTGAAAACCAAAAACTGGTACTTGGAGATTTCAACCTCTGGGCAAACTCCACCCAAGACCCCATCGCCACCGCCTGCATTAACCAACTGGAAGAATTAGGTCTTCAGTAACTGATAAATGCTCCTACACATGGTTCAGGACACATTCTGGACCTCATCTTCAAACAAAATATGGACATCAACATATTCAACAACCTACCGCTACCATGGACAGATCACCACGCTATCAAATTTAAAATCGCTACCAACACCACCCTCCAAAAACGGAAACACGCAATAACAACACACTGGACAAGATCTCAGAAGAAACTACACTCCGAATTCTTCAAAACCACATTATCAAGCAAAATAGCAATGCTAAATTTAAACCACTCAACGGAACAAACACTCAACTCCTTAAACAAGGCATTACTACAAACAGCAGTCTCAGTGGCTCCAAAACGTAGAACACTCATCCGCAAAATAAACTCTGGATGGTTTAATGGCACTCTTACTTTACTAAAGCAGGAACGCAGAAGAGCTGAAAGAGCCTGGAGAAGAAATTCTTCAAAGGAAAATCACACAAACTACAAAGCACTCATGGAGAAATATCACAAAGCGATCTTCAAAGCAAAAAAGGAACATTTCTCAAACACCATCTCAACAGCCTTAAACCGCCCTCTGGAACTTTTCAAAATAGTCGGCAAGACTATGAACCCTACCTGCCTAGAGCCCCCTGGAAACGAAACTCAAGAATTCTGCAATGAGTTATCGGATTTTTTTCATCGACAAAATCGACAACATCCGGAAAACAATTTAACAGAAAAAAACAACAAACCTCATTCAACTAAATGAAGATTGCACACTAGCCCAACATGTTTTGCTGATTGCTTCTTCAGGGGATGTGCAATGCAGAGAAAGGTTGGCATAGAAGACCTACAAAAATCGCCACCAAAGGAAACGACAGCCGGATTCAAACATTCCCTCCCAAACCCCCCAATACAAGGGAGATGGTCAAATTTGTGGTCATAGAGGACAGAAGGGTCAAAATTGAGTAATATAATTTTTGTTTTGTTAAAGTACATGGAATATGGGTGGTTTTGAAGCAGCTTTAAACAACCTGAATGATGTTAGGTGCTGGGAATGGTGCAGTATCGTAGACGCCGCTCGATGGAGTCTAATCCTCCAGCCAGAGCCTACGATACTGCACCATTCCCAGCACCTAATGTAATGTATGTATTCTGTACAAAATTTCTTTAAAAAAAAAATGTTTGTATTAAACATTTTTTAATTCTAAGTCATTACATATTCTTTGTTGGCACCGCAAAAATCCCCTCAATTTTTTCTCTCTGTCCTACTATTACTTAGGGATGAGGTGCCTTTTTTTACTAGGTGTTGTACCGTAAACCAAACCTATGCCTTTTTTCTCATTCAACTAAAGCAAAAAGAAAAAAATCGATACGAACGCCACACAATCACCAAATTTTTCGCTGATCCCAATCACCACTGACATCACCAAAACATCATCAGAAGCCTCAGAGACAGCACATCACCAAACAACATCATTCCCATAAAACTCCTGAAAGAATGTTCCGACATCTTGGCTCCTACTATAACACACCTCATAAATCAGTTGTTCAAAGAAGGGACTGTTCCGATCGCCCTCAAGCAAGGCATTGTCAAACCCCTGCTAAAGAAACCCAAACTCGACCCTAAGGACCCTAACTACCGCAGACCGATAACAAGCCTTAACACCATCTCCAAGATTATGGAGAAAGCAGTAGTACAACAGCTACAACACCACCAGGACACACACCAACTCTTAGACCCTCTGCAATTAGGCTTCCGCCCAGGACATGGCACAGAAACGGCACAGAAACTTCTCAAAATATGGGACGACGCCCTCGAAGCAGCTGATGACGGAGAGTCATGTCTCCTGGTACTGTTGGACCTCAGTGCAGCGTTCGATACAGTGGACCACAATACTCTACTCATCCGCCTCACAGAAGTAGCAGGAGTCACAGATTCAGATCTACAATGGTTCGCATCCTTCTTAGAAAATCGTTCTCAGACAGTGAAACTAGGAGCATTCACCTCTGAACCCCTTGCAATCTCTTGTGGAGTCCCTCAGGGTTCACCCTTTTCACCATTTGGCTTCAACATCTACTATCCTCAAAATCATCAGAAAATCGGACCTCTGCTTCCACTCATACGCTGATGACACTCAATTCTACTTTCGCATCACCAGACAAAAAGACCATCATCAGCGACTAGAAAAATGCCTCACTTTGATAGACGACTGGATGACCACTAGATCCCTCAAACTCAACGGATCAAAAACAGAGCTTCTGTTCCTACACGCAAACCAAAATTCCAAAACTAAGACCCTATGGACACATTCCACCATTTTTGGACAGACCATCTCTCCAAGCACCAAAGCCAAGAGTCTCGGAGTCATTTTGACTCAGAAATGTCAATGGATGCACAAATAGGATCAGTAGTCAGGGGATCTCACCACCTCCTCCGCCTGCTATGTAGACTCATCCCCTTTATTCCAGAAGAGGACAAAGCAGCAGTAGTTGGAACAATCATTAATTCCCAACTCGACTACGCAAACTCCCTCTACATAGGACTAACCAAATATCAGCTTGCGCACTTAAAACTCATCCAAAACACGGCAGCAATACTGCTAACAGGTAAAAAACCCTGGGAATCCATCTCCCCTTCCCTGAGGAGCCTACATTGGCTAACCGTAAAGAATCGAATCACATTCAAGACCCTCTGCCTCACCCACAAATACATACAAAGGAACGCTTCTCAATGCCTACGCGAGAAAATAAAACACTCCACACGGAATTGCAGTCTTTGATCATCTAACCAAAACCTCCTCCTCATTCCCAGATCCCGCTACAAATCAAAGGGAGAACGAAGATTCGCAGTCCAAGGACCGCGGCTATGGAACGCTCTACCGACTTACATCCGCATGGAAGAAAACCATCAGGCCTTCAGAAAAAACTCAAGACCTACCTCTTCTAAGAAGCTAGACAACACAGGATGGATCTAGTGCCTTGAGGCGATTCAGTTCGTATTTGCAGCGCTATACAAATTATTCATTCATTCATTCTTTCATTCATGCAGAGGAAGAGGCCATAGAGGAAGAAGAAGAGGAGGGGCAGAGGAGAGAGCTGTGGCAGAATCACCACTACTAGCATTTTGGAGGCGTGGTGGTGGAACAAGCTCCAACAATGCTGAACCCTGTCCTGCATCCTTCCCAGCAGAGTTACCCAGTGCGCCATGAAAGAAAGGTAACTTCCCTGTCCATGCCTGCTAGACCATGAGTCAGCGGTAATATGCACCTTACTGCTGACCACCCTGTCCAATGAGGCCAAGACATTGCCTTCCACATGCTGGTAGAGAGCCAGAATGGCCTTCCATGAAAAGAAATAGCGTTTGGGAACCTGCCACTGAGGTACCGCACATTCCACAAATTCATGAAAGGGGGCAGAGTCTACCAGCTGAAAAGGCAGCAGTTGTAGTGCTAGCAATTAGGCCAAGCTAGCATTCAGACGATCAGCATGTGGATGGTCTGGGACCAAATTTCTTTTGATGGTTTAGTAACTGGGGTAGGGAAATTTGCCTGCTAAAATCGGATGTTGGTGTACCGCTAGCAAGTACTTGGGACACCTATTTCTATACCTTCATTCCTCTCAGTGCAGGTTTCTGAGAGGACTGGAGGTATAGTGGGGTTGGGGATCCCAGCTGATGAGGAGCAAGGAGAAGTCTGCCTTGTTCTTTGATGTTGGTATTTTAAGTGCTGTTGCCAACGGACTGCATGGGAGGTCGTCATATGTCTGGTCAAGCATGTGGTGCCCAAGTGGCTGATGTTTTGGCCACGCTTGATACGCTTCAGATATATGTTGCAAACGACAATGGTGCGATTTGCTGCAGATGTTTCAAAAAAGGCCCACACCAAAGAACTTTTCAAAATATGCGGGAAGTCAGCAGCGCCCTGCACCTGCTTAGCTCTGCGGTGTGATGCAATATGGTGGCTGCTCTTAAGCTTCCCCCTGGAGGGCATCCTGCCTCGTTGGGGATGTGCCTCCTCCTCCTCTCTTCTATCAGGCACCAAGTAGAGTCAGTGACCTCATCATCCCCTCCCTCCTCGTCACTGGAGCAAACTTGGCAGTATGCTGCAGCTGGGGGAACATGACTGCCAGTTTCTTGACCTTCTTGGGCACCCCCTCTCTCTAGGCTCACGTTACTCCCTTCCTCAACCTGGGTACCATCATCGGAGCCTTCAAATCGCTGCGCATCCTCCTGCAGCATGTACCCCACACTGTGGTCAAATAGTTCGGGGGACTCCTCTGTGCATGATGGTGGGGCTAGAGAAGGAGTGACTGTTGACATGGAGCTGATAGAATAGGCCGCTTTGGCAGGTGAACTGGCAGGATTGGGTGACAGCAGATGAGGAGGATGAGGACGATGAGGACAGCTTTGTTATCCATTCCACCAACTCTTCTGCATGTTGTGGCTCAATAACACAGCCAGCTGAAGAAAAAAGGACAATCATGCCACACAGCCATGTGCTGAGGATGCACCGTGTCCATGACAAGCACTTTCGACTGTAGACACAGAGCCTGCTTGCCCTCTTTTAGTGGCCTGTGAGCGTCTGCCTCTCCTTGGTGGCCTTCCGGACATGCTGTAAATTGTGTTTAGCAAAACCACACTACACTGTATTGTGTACGGTGTACACCACCAGAAAAGTAGTAGCAACTGCACGGTACTGTGTACACCAACAAAAGTGTAAGAACAACTATGGGTGTACTGTATGTATTTTGTACTGTGTACACCACCAAAAAAGCAGTAGCAACTACACTATGGGTGCACGGTACTGTGTACACCAACAGAAGTATAATAACAACTATGGGTGCACTGTATGTATTGCGTACACCACCAGAAAAGTAGTAGCAACTGCACTAGGGGTGAGGGGTATTGTGTACATCACCAGAAGTCTAATAGCAACCTTTGGATGCACTGTATGTATTGTGTACTGTGTACACCACCAGAAAAGTAGTAGCAACTGCACTATGGGTCCAGGGTACTGTGTACACCATCAGAAGTGTAATAACAGCTATGGGTGTACTGTATGTATTGTGTACTGTGTACACCACCAGAAAAGTAGTAGCAACTGTACTATGGGTGCACGGTACTCTGTACACCAACAGAAGTGTAACAACTATGGGTGTACTGTATGTATTGTGTACTGTGTACACCACTAGGGATGGGCTATCTGTTCGAGTTGAACATGAGTTCGACTCAAACATTGGCTGTTCGCCCATTAGCAGCGAACAATTTGGGGTGTTCGCGGCAAATTTGAAAAGCCGCGGAACACCCTTTAAAAGTCTATGGGAAAAATCTAAAGTGCTAATTTTAAAGGTTAATATGCAATATGCAATTGTCATAAAAAGTGTTTGGGGACCTGGGTCCTGCCCCAGAGGACACGTATCAATGCAAAAAAAAAGTTTTAAAAACGGCTGTTTTTTCGGGAGCAGTGATTTTAATAATGCTTAAAGTGAAACAATAAAGTGAAATATTCCTTTAAATTTCCTGGGGGGTGTCTATAGTATGTCTGTAAAGTAGCCCATGTTTCCCATGTTTATAACAGTCCGAGAGCAAAATTACATTTCTAAAGGAAAAAAAAGTCATTTAAAAGTACTAACTCTAGTGCCAGCTATTAATGAATTTTCGGTCCCGACACTACACATAAAAGTAATTGAAAGTCATTGAAAAATAATTTTAAAAAAGCGTGGGGGTCCCCTAAAATTCCATTACCAGGCCCTTCAGGTCTGGTATGGATATTAAGGGAAACTCCACGCCAAAATTTAAAAAAAATGGCGTGGGGTTCCCCCCAAAAATCCACACCAGACCCTTCAGGTCTGGTATGGATTTTAAGAGAAACTCCACGTCAAAATTTTTAAAAAAATGGCGTGGGGTTCCCCCAAAAATCCACACCAGACCCTTATCTGAGCACGCAAACTGGCAGGCTGCAGGAAAAGAGGGGGGATGAGAGAGCGCCCCCCTCCTGAACCAGACCAGGCCACGTGCCCTCAACATGGGGAGGATGTTCCCATGTTGATGGGAACAGGGGCCTCATCCCCACAACCCTTGCCCGGTGGTTGTGGGGGTCTGCGGGTGGGGGCTTATCGGAATCTGGAAGCCCCCTTTAACAAAAGGGACACCCAGATCCTGCCCCCCCATGTGAATTGGTAAGAGGTACATTGTACCCCTACCATTTCACAAAAAGAGAGTGTCAAAATGTTAAAAAAAACACAGGAGACGGCTTGGGACAAGTCCTTTATTAAAAATAAAAAAATAAAAAATAAAAAAGAGATTCCAGCGATGTAATCCAATAAATCCATGCTCCTACTCCAGCGATTTAATCCAATTCTCGATCTCCAGCGAGGAACACACACAGGATCCTGCCTCCACCCGAGGCACCCAGCCAATGAGGCGGCGCTAGCTTGGCAGCTCCTATGTAGCTGAGGACGGGGCCACTCGCCATGTGACCCTGTCCCCCTCTGACAAGGGGAAACGCCTGGGTTTCTCAGTGATGTGTACGGGTGACCCCGCCCCCCTCTGATGCAATGCAGGATTTCCGTTGAATCCCCTGGGGCAGGACCCAGGTCCCCAAACAATTTTTATGACAATAACTTGCATATTAACCTTTAAAATTAAAGGTTAATATCCACTGCAGCTAACTGAATAACCTGCCTGCCTGAAGTATATTAGAAAAAGTACACCAGGAATGGGCTGCAGTCAGATATAGCTAAACTAGATGCAGTGTATATATATATATACTGTGAGGGGGTTAGCTCGGCAGCGGGTGTGTGTGACCCCCTGGATGGGTTCACCACATAAAATCAGGCACTGCAGACAGCGTTATAGGTGAAAAAAAAACAAAGGTACGGTTTATTTAGACTATATGCAATGAAAAATAACAGCAAAACAAAAAGAAACATGAAAAGAAATCCTGGTCAGCTTGACCACTTACTACACATGTAGATACCCTATCTAAAAACCAGGTGCAGCCTTATGCTGCCCCAGTCCCTATTTCAGAACAGGACAGATACCACACTCCCCAGTCTACACAAACACAGAACTGGTTCTAGGATGGAGCATCTCCCTAAGCATGCTGGGGTGTTTTCTATAGATCTTAATGAGCCCACTTACTTCAGCTGGGCTCATTAACGCTTCCCCTGCAGGACTCCCAGCACTCCCCCCTAGTGGTATAAGTCAGCATAAAGCCTGAACCTAGGGCATACATATTTTCCATCCTGGATACAACCAGGTGATTTTACCTGCCTGCTGTTACATACCCACCCCCCTCTTGTTTCAACCTTGGGGTTGGAACACATGCAGTCAGGCACGCATGTACCCGAGACAAAGCATCCACATTCCCCATTTTAACTCCAGGGCGATGCTTTACTGTAAAGTTGAATTCCTGTAGGGCCAGGAACCACTTATTTACCCTTCTATTGGTCTCCTTGTTTTGAGCCATCCACTTTAAAGGAGCGTGATGAGTAACCAGGTCAGTAACCAGTGCCTACCTAGCAGATAGTACCGAAGGGAATCTAGAGCCCACTTCACCGCTAAACACTCCTTCTCAATCGTGGCGTAATTTACCTCATGGTACTTTAATTTCCTGCTGAGGTAAATGACCGGGTGCTCTTCCCTGTTCCAGACCTGGGACAACACTGCTCCTAACCCAATGTCTGATGCATCAGTTTGTACAACAAAGTCCTTAGAAAAGTATGGTGAGTACAATACTGGTTGGCTACATAAAGCTGTTTTTAAGGACTGGAAAGCTGCTTCAGCCTCTGGGGACCATTTAACCATGACAGACTCTTTCCCTTTTGTCAGGTTGATGAGGGGCACAGCCTGAGAAGCAAAATGGGGAATGAGTCGCCGATAATAGCCAGCGATTCCCAGAAAGGCTCGTACCTGCTTCTTGCTGTTGGGACGTGGCCAGCTCTGTATGGCCTCGACTTAGGGTTTTATCACTCCCCTCCCAATAGTGTACCCAAGATATTTGGCCTCCTCTTGTCCAATGGTACACTTCTTTGGATTGGCCGTAAACCCAGCTTCCCAGGTAGAGTCTAAGACTGCTTGCACTTTTGGCAGATGTGAGACCCAATCTGTGCTGTGGATAATCACATCATCCAGGTAAGCTGCAGCATACTTCAGATGGGGCCTCAGAATCTTGTCCATTTTCCGCTTAAATGTTGCCGGTGCATTCTGTAACCCAAATGGCATTCTCTTATATTGGAACGCTCCATCTGGGGTTACAAATGCAGTTTTCTGACGGTTCACTACACTATACCTGGATAAACTGAAACACATCCTAGTTCCTAGACTCTGCCAATTCTGGAACGAGTTGGGCGTTAACTGTGAAATGGGGAGAGAGGTGTTAACAGCTTCAATTACCCTAATAATAAAAGAAGGAAAAAATTATAAGCTATGTTCCAGTTATAGGCCCATCTCTCTGCTGAATGCAGACGTTAAACTCTATGCAAAAGTTCTGGCGAGCAGACTGAAGGATAAAATGACCTCTCTTGTACATGCAGATCAGGCCGGGTTTGTGCCCGGGAGACAGAGCAGAGATAACGGGGTATGAGCAGTGCTCCTTCTGGAATTAAGTAAACGTGAGGGACCCCCAGTTCTATTCCTGTCAGTAGACGCGGAAAAAGCGTTTGACAGGGTAGACTGGGGGTTCATGATGAAAACGCTGGAAGTAATGGGGTTGGGCCCGAGGTATATTTCGTGGGTTAAGGTTCTTTACAGGAACCCCACAGCCACAGTCAGGGTCAATGGGGTTCTATCAAAACCTTTTAATATGGAAAATGGCACCAGGCAGGGGTGTCCTCTGTCCCCTCTCTTGTTTGTACTGTCCCTTGAGCCTCTACTAGCCACTATTCGCAATAACCCAGATTGCAATGGGGTGAAGGTAGGAGTAGAGGAACACAAACTCGTGGCTTTTGCCGATGATGTAATGTTTTTTATCACCAACCCTCGAATCACCCTTCCGAACGTACTCCGAATTCTTAGAAGATACGGTGAAACTTCAAATTTTAAAATAAATTTGAAGAAGTCGGAGATCCTGAATATTAGTGTGGGAAAACAAGAGGCAGCCCACCTAGCACAGGTATTCCCATTCCCTTGGAAAAAAGAAATCAAATATCTAGGGATAAAACTTTCCAATACATTTAAAGAATTGTACCTTAAGAATTATATACCGTTGCTGGATGAGATTAGGCAGGAAACTAGAAGATTATCGTCAAAACCTCTTTCATGGCTCGGGCGTGTGAATGCGGTTAAGATGATACTGACCCCAAAAATATTGTTTAAATTCCAGATGTTGCCTATTCCACTCCCTCAGTATTACCTCAGAGCTCTAAGGAGTTTGATAGTAAGATTTGTCTGGGGTGGCAAAAAACCATGTATCTCCTACGCAGTCTTGAGTAGAGGGAAAAAAAAGGGGGATTAGCCCTACCCGACTTTAATAAATATTATTTAGCAGTCACATTATCACGCGTTATTGAATGGTCAAAAAAGGATTCGGAGAAGCGATGGGTTAACTTAGAACACTATATGAGTAACACCGATCTAGGAAAGATTATTTGGAACCCCCCAAAGTATAGAGCACTGGGCACAAACACAGCGGTAGTGACACGAAACACTCTTAAACACTGGGATTTGTTACACATTCAGAATAAGTGAACACATAATTCACCTTTGATTTACATGAAATATTTTTTTTTTTTTCGAGCCAGGGAGGAGGGAGGTGGGAGGGAATTGGTTAAAAGAGGAAGGAATTCAACTAAAAAAATTTTTAAATAAGGGGAGGTTACGCACATTGGCAGATTTAAGGTCAGAACCGGGGTTGTGGTCTATGGATGTGTGGAGGTATCTCCAGCTCTCGCACTTCATTGAAAAATTACCAAAACCACTCAGAGGCGAGGAGGAGTATAGGCCACTCGAGCGGCTCTGCGTGAGGGAACAATCGAAGGGTGCCATTTCACAAATATACAGGATTCTGGGGGAGAGGTTGGAGCTGGAGGTGCCCCCATATGTCAAAAAGTGGGAACGGGAGTTGGGGTCACAGTGTAGTGATTTCACGTTGGAGAAGATATTGAAGTTGGTACACCTGGCAGCACTTGATACTAGGAGAGTTGAAAGTCATTATAAATGTTTGGCAAGATGGTATGCCACCCCAGACAAATTAAGTAAAATAGATAATACTAAATCCAATTTATGTTGGAGGGGGTGTATTCGTGTGGGAACTATGGCCCACATGTGGTGGGAGTGCCCCGGTATTAAAACCTTCTGGGGAAAAATCATATTATTGATTAGGGAAATAACAGGGGAAGATCCATGGGTGTGTCTCTTCCACGGTACGGTAAAGACGTTGAAGAGTTACCTATCCTCTATTGTCCCTATATTGCTGGATGCAGCCAAGAAGCAGATAGCAATAAAATGGTTAGACCCAGTTAGCCCAAACATTCGGGACTGGCTCCTCTGCATTAATGAGGTATACAACATAGAAAGTTTGGACAGCAGGGGTATGTCACCAGATGAGGGGGTGGTCCGGGAGGACAAATGGGAAGGATGGCAAAAATATAAAAAGACCTGGAGCTATGTGGAGGAGTTTATAAATACCACATAAAGGGTGGATGGGTTGGACAAGATTAGGTGTATATGGATGTACTATTTGTCTCCTTTAGATCCTTCTGCAGGAACAGTGGTGGGTGGGGAGGGGTTGGGGGGGGGATTGTCTGTAATATGATGTATTTTGTTAATGGAATTTGTATTTTTCTTGTTTATTGGACGGGTTTGGTTTTGTATGGGAAAGATATTAAAAAAATAAAGTATTTAAAAAAACAAAAAAAACAAATGCAGTTTTCTCCTTGGCCGACTCGGCCAAGTGAATTTGCCAATACCCTTTGGTGAGATCAAGAGTTGTCATGTATCGGGCTGTTCCCAGCCGGTCGATCAACTCATCTATACGAGGCATGGGGTAGGTGTCAAATTTTGTAACTTTATTCAATTGTTGAAAATCGTTACAAAACCGCCAGCTCCCATCAGGTTTGGGCACTAGTACGATAGGACTGGACCAGTCACTCTGGTACTCCTCTATCACACCCAATTTCAGCATTCTTTGAACCTCCCCACGTAATGCTTCCCATCGGGCCTCTGGTATTCTGTAAGGTTTTAGTTTTACCCTTTCTCCTGGCGGGGTGATAATATCATGCTTTACGCCAGATGTATGTCCCGGCAGCTCAGAGAAAATCTCTTTGTTGCGAAGTACAAACTCTTTAACCTCCTGTTGTTGGGGTTTCGATAAGGTGACTGCACAGGAACTAAGCAATCAGACTGGACCGGTGACAAAGTCTCTGCAACTAGGGTTTCCCTATCTCTCCAGGCTTTGAGCAGATTGATGTGATACATCTGTTCTGGCTTTCGCCTTCCTGGCTGTCTGACCCTGTAGTTTACCTCACCCACTTTTTCAATTATTTCGTATGGACCTTGCCATTTGGCCAGGAATTTGCTTTCAACCGTAGGCACTAGCACCAATACCCTATCCCCCGGGGAAAAAGTACGGGTCTTGGCCCCACCGTTGTACACTCTCTGCTGTGCACTTGGGCCAAATGTTCCTTTACGATTGGCATTACCTGTGCAATTCTATCTTGCATCAGGGCGACATGCTCAATCACACTCATGTGGGGAGAACTCTCATTTTCCCAAGTTTCCCTGGCGATATCCAACAGTCCTCTTGGGTGTCTCCCATAGAGTAACTCAAAGGGTGAGAAACCCGTAGAGGATTGGGATACCTCTCTAACGGCAAACATCAAATATGGTATTAGACAGTCCCAATTCTTTCCATCTTTATCCACCACCTTCTTTAACATTTTTTAAGGGTTTTGTTGAATATTTCAACCAACCCATCTGTTTGGGGATGATACACAGATGTACGTAATTGTGTCACTTTGAACAACTTGCATAGTTCTTTCATAACCCGGGACATAAAGGGTGTACCTTGGTCTGTAAGCAGTTCCTTATAAATACCCACGCGGCTAAAAACAAGAGATAGCTCTTTGGCTATGGTTTTAGCCGAGGTATTTCAAAGAGGAATCGTTTCCGGATAACGGTTGGCATAGTCCAATATAACTAAAATGTACTGATGCCCCCTAGCGGACTTCATTATCGGACCTACCAAATCCATTGAGATCCTCTCAAAGGGGACCTCAATGATAGGAAGAGGTACCAGCGGGTTACAGAAATGTGGCATAGGTGCCCACTTCTGACACACAGGGCAGGAGGAACAGTAATTTTTTGTTTCCCTCATGACCCCAGGCCAATAGAATCTCTGTGTCACGTACCTTCAGCAGAGTCTGAATGTAGAGGGAGGCCTCTCGCACGGTCCTGGTCCTGACACCCCTGGTAGTAGGGACAGGGAGTGCCGGGGCACAGAAGGGTGCAGGTGCCTGCGGCTGGAGAACTGGAACTTGGAGATTCGGAATCCTCCGGAGACTAGATGAAAGATAGGTCACCAGAACTGTTAGTAGAAGCCGGGCAGGCGTGGGTTCAGGGACAACTACAACGTCAGGTCAGGCAAAGGTTGGCAACGGGCTGGCAGCGAGGTATCCAAAACAGAAGACAGTTCGTGGTCAAGGTTAGGCAGAGGTCGGCAACGGGCAGGCAGCGAGGTACAAAGTCAGGAGGCAGAGCCGTAGTAGATAGTCCAAGCCAGGGTCAGTATAATCCGTAAGGTAGGTAGCAGACAAGGAAGATCCGAGAGAGTGGTCAGGAAGCCAGGTAATCAGGAGCAAGTAACAGGTCACACGAACGTCAGGAAATCAGGAACTAGCTGAAGACGATCCAGCACTAGTGTCAGGCATGAACCTTGTTTATATATGGCGCCGAGCGCCGGGATTGGTGGACGTGAACGTGCGTGCGTGAGAACGTACACCCACTCGTATGGCTGTGCGGGTGCGTGCATACGTTCGTACGGATGCGCGGTTGTGCACGTCCGATCCGGAACTCGCTCGTATCTGTCGGGGACACCGCGCATGGCCGTTAGACGCTGCTGCATGGAGACGGGAGCTAGTGCTGTGAGTTCTCTGACATTGCCCCCTCCTTAAGGGCAGCCTCTGGATGCCTCTAGACACCGAACCCTCTGAGCGGGAGCGGTGAAAGGCCCGTATGAGTCTTTGAGCATGGAGATTTGTTTCAGGTTCCCAGGAATTCTCTTCTGGGCCAAAGCCTCTCCATTTGATTAAATACTGGTTTTGCCCTTGCCGTTTCCTATGGTCCAAAATGGCTTCAACTTCGAATTCTTCTTCCCCATTCACAATTATAGCTTCAGGGGGTCCTACCTCCCGATCTGGAAAGGAATTTGGTACATCAACCTTTAGCTCCAACTCTCCCCTCTTTTTCTTGTTGAAGAATCTTTTATTATCTTCCTGTGCCTTAGAGATAGTTTCTTTAAGCAACTTATTGTTTGCAGCAAAGAAATTGAGTCTGTCCTGGACAGCAGGTACAGGAGAGTCTGGTATGAGTGCTGGCAAAAAGGAAGGGTGAAACCCGTAGTTGGAGAAGAAGGGTGACTGGTTTGTGGTAGAGTGCGTAGCATTGTTGAATGCAAATTCCGCCAAGGGTAGCAATGAGGCCCAATCTTGCTGAGAAAAAGAAGAAAAACAACGTAGGTACTGTTCCAACGTTTGGTTGGTGCGTTCAGTTTGCCCGTTGGTCTGGGGGTGATATGCTGAAGAAAAGTTCAGTTTGATGCCTAGTGTCTCACACAATGACTTCCAAAATTTAGATGTGAATTGTACTCCACGGTCAGAAACAATGTCACTGGGAATTCCGTGGAGTCTAACAATCTCTTTAATAAACACTCTGGCAGTCTCGGTTGCCGACGGAGTCCCTTTCATAGGGATAAAATGTGCCATCCTGGAAAAACGGTCAACGACCACAAAGACAGATGAGAATCCATCAGAAGGAGGAAGCTCGACAATGAAGTCCATTGCGATTTTATCCCAAGGTCTTTCGGGGATGGGCAGTGGTCTCAGTAGTCCCCATGCTTTGTTCTTGTTACTTTTATTCCTAAGGCAGGTCAAGCAAGAGTTTACATAAATTCTACAGTCCTTTGCAAGGTTGGGCCACCAAAAATGCCTTTGAATTAAGTCCATGGTCTTGTGACCCCCAAAATGGCCCGCTAAGGGATAATCATGACAGACCTGTAGAATGGTGGTACGTAGACCTTGGGGAACAAAAATCTTACTCCCTTGCCAGAAGAGCCCATCTTTTTCTTGGAGGTTAGTTCCTGGGGGTATCGTTGTCCCTAAAGATGCCTGACGGATCTGTGATATCACACTGGATTGGGTCAGTAAGAAATTTCCAGCTTGCAGGATCGTATCTGGTGGGGAAGGATCCACAGTTTCCGTGAACATGCGGGATAGCGCATCGGGTTTGATGTTTTTAGATCCTGGCCGATAGGTAAGGTGGAAATTGAAACGGGAAAAGAAGAGGGCCCATCTTGCTTGTCTGGGTCTGAGGCATTTGGCAGTCCTGAGATACTCGAGATTTTTATGATCTGTGAAGATCAAGATGGGATGTGCTGCCCCCTCTAGGAGATACCGCCATTCTTCCAAGGCTGCTTTTATCGCCAAGAGCTCTCGGTCCCCAACGTCATAATTTCTCTCGGAGGCTCCTAATTTCTTGGAGAAGAAAGCCACAGGGTGCATTAAAGATTTTGGCCCTTGGCGCTGGGACAGGATGGCCCCCACAGCATTCTCTGATGCATCCACTTCCAGGGTATAAGGTAGGGCAGGATCAGGGTGTTTCAACACCGGGGCAGAGGTAAATAGCTCCTTTAATTTGTCGAACGCAGCTTGGGCTGCTGTGGTCCACTGAAAACGGCTTTGCTTCCTTGTAAGATGTGTGATGGGTGCTATAATACTGGAGAAATTTTTAATAAATTTTCTATAAAAGTTAGAGAATCCAATAAAACGTTGCACCCCTTTCTTATCGGTTGGGGGTGGCCAGGACATGATGGCTGAGACTTTCTGAGGATCCATTGCTACACCCCGAGTTGATGTTACCAGGCCGAGAAAGTGAATGGTCTGGCGTTCAAACTCACATTTCTCGGCCTTGGCAAAGAGTCCGTTTTGTCTCAATCTCAGAAGAACTTGCCTCACATGGTCACGGTGTGTTTCTAAGGAGTTTGAGAATATCAGGATATCGTCCAGGTAGACAATTACGAATGAGTCCAGAAAATCTCTAAAAATGTTATTCACAAAATGTTGGAAGGTGGCTGGTGCATTGCAGAGTCCGAATGGCATAACTAGGTACTCGAAGTGGCCGAAGCGTGTCCGGAAAGCTGTCTTCCACTCATCACCCTCACGGATTCGAATCAAATTATAGGCACCTCGCAAATCCAATTTTGTGAATATCCGGGCCGAGCGAAGTCTCTGAAACAGTTCTGGGATCAAGGGAAGAGGATAGCGATTCTTAATTGTTATATTATTTAGGTCTCTGTAGTCCACACACGGGCGGAGGGAATGATCTTTCTTCTCTACGAAAAATATTCCAGCACCAGCTGGAGAAGAGGAATGTCTGATGAAACCTTTTTTGAGGTTTTCGTTAATGTACTCCTTAAGGACCAGGAGTTCGGGTTCCGACAGGGGAAAGATTCTTCCAAACGGGATTTCTGCCCCTGGTAACAGTTCAATTGGGCAGTCATAAACCCGGTGGGGAGGAAGAGTATCTGCTTTATGCTTATCAAACACATCCAGGAAACTATGGTAGACAGATGGAACCAGTTCTTGGGACTCTGACGTAGATTTTAAACAGCCGAGGACTGGGGTTACATGGTGGAGGACCTTGAGGCAGTTCTGGAGGCAATAGCTGGACTGGAACACTACTTCGCCCGTAACCCAGTTGATTTGGGGATTATGGGCTTGTAGCCACGGCATTCCCAGAATAATTGGAAACAATGGGGATGAGATGACGTCCAGGCACAATAGTTCCTGATGGTTGGGTAATATGCTGGCGGGCAGTGGTTGGGTTTCATGCGTAATAGGCCCGGATTTAATGTTTGACCCATCTGCAAGTCGTATGGAAAGTTGCTGTTGCTTGGGTGTTAATGGGATGTCATGTTGTAGGGCAAAGGCACGGTCTATGAAGCAGCTGCAGGCGCCAGAGTCAATTATGGCCCGGACCCGGAGTGTTCCTTCTGGAAGCTGCAAGGAAACAGGGACAGCAATGTGAGCAGATCTTGTTACAGTTAGTGTTCTAGGTTCATGAGGTAGATAGTTAAACTTACGAGCTTTATTTGGGCACATATTTGCGTAGTGGCCGGCCTCCCCACAATAGAGGCAGAGGTTGTTCTGACGTCGACGCTGTTTCTCTTCGGGTGACAGTGGTGAGCGGAGCAACCCTATCTGCATTGGTTCCGGAGCTTCGGAGGTGGCAGCAGGTACATGGGAGGTGGACATAGTAGGGTTGCTAGGAACTTTGGGCAGCATCCAGGTGGGTCGCATCTGACTGGTTCTTTCAGATCTCCGTTCCCTTAGACGACGGTCTATCTGGATGGACAATTGGATCAGGTCTTCCAAAGAGTCTGGAAGTCCAACTCGGGCCAACTCATCTTTCAGTGCCTCAGAGAGTCCCATGCGGAACTGATAGCGGAGGGCGGCGGCGTTCCACTGAGTATCGGAACTCCATCGCCTAAAGTCAGTTACGTAATCTTCTACTGGCCTACGTCCCTGCTGGAGAGCATGAAGACTGGCCTCTGCAGTGGTAGCTCGTTGAGGGTCGTCATACATTTTGGCCATTTCATTCATGAAAGAGTCCATAGTATCTAATAGTGGACTGGCTTGCTCCAATAAGCGGTGAGCCCAGGTTTGAGGTTCCCCCTGGAGTAGTGAGATGATGAACCCCACCTTGGTGCTCTCCAAAGAGAAGGTACGGGGCTGTAGCAGGAAGTATAGCTGGCAGGCATTTTTAAAGGCACGGAACTTGCTGCGATCTCCGAAAAACCTCTCTGGAGTGGGGACTCGAGGCTCTAGGGGTGGCACCATTATTGCAGGTGCTGCTGCTGCGGCCACTGGACCGGGAGACCGAGCGGCTGTAGCTGCCTGGTGAGTTGAGGGATTTGGAGACAATGACTCCACTCTTTGCTCAAGTTGCCGGTAGCCATCTTGTAGGCCCTGGACTGCCTGGGTAAGGGCCTAAATCTGTTGGCACAGAGTGTCTAGAGGTGAGGTCCCCCTTTCAGACTCCATCTTGGCTGGATCGTACTGTCACGTACCTTCAGCAGAGTCTGAATGTAGAGGGAGGCCTCTCGCACGGTCCTGGTCCTGACACCCCTGGTAGTAGGGACAGGGAGTGCCGGGGCACAGAAGGGTGCAGGTGCCTGCGGCTGGAGAACTGGAACTTGGAGATTCGGAATCCTCTGGAGACTAGATGAAAGATAGGTCACCAGAACTGTTAGTAGAAGCCGGGCAGGCGTGGGTTCAGGGACAACTACAACGTCAGGTCAGGCAAAGGTTGGCAACGGGCTGGCAGCGAGGTATCCAAAACAGAAGACAGTTCGTGGTCAAGGTCAGGCAGAGGTCGGCAACGGGCAGGCAGCGAGGTACAAAGTCAGGAGGCAGAGCCGTAGTAGATAGTCCAAGCCAGGGTCAGTATAATCCGTAAGGTAGGTAGCAGACAAGGAAGATCCGAGAGAGTGGTCAGGAAGCCAGGTAATCAGGAGCAAGTAACAGGTCACACGAACGTCAGGAAATCAGGAACTAGCTGAAGACGATCCAGCACTAGTGTCAGGCACGAACCTTGTTTATATATGGCGCCGAGCGCCGGGATTGGTGGACGTGAACGTGCGTGCGTGAGAACGTACACCCGCTCGTATGGCTGTGCGGGTGCGTGCATACGTTCGTACGGATGCGCGGTTGTGCACGTCCGATCCGGAACTCGCTCGTATCTGTCGGGGACACCGCGCATGGCCGTTAGACGCTGCTGCATGGAGACGGGAGCTAGTGCTGTGAGTTCTCTGACATTCTGCAATACTCTCCCTCTGGTTTTCTCTGTCCCCAGATGACCTCCAAGAATGTGCCCATGGGCCAATTCTAACACCAACTTCCTGTAAGGTTTGGGCACCACAAGTTGCTCAATGGTTTCTTCTGCCCTTTGAGCCACTCGATACAACAGATCTCTTTCCACAGTGAAGTATGGTTAAGTGCAAGTCTTATCTGGGTT
Organism: Lithobates clamitans; assembly: GCA_037952925.1. NCBI lineage: Eukaryota > Metazoa > Chordata > Amphibia > Anura > Ranidae > Lithobates > Lithobates clamitans. The sequence goes on along the minus strand of JBBGZY010000399.1, from coordinate 10,183,333 downwards.
CACTAACTCACCATCTATTTTCACCACGTTTTCCCAAGCCTTTATTAGGGTGGGGTCTTTTAATTGTTCTGTGGCAAAATTTTCCCTGTGAACCTCGAGATCCAAAAACTCCACAGACAGCATGTTATCATCGGAGGATGTTGGCTCCTCCCCAGTTTCTCCCGTCAATACTGACAAGTGAAATTATGGAGAGTCCTCACTACTCTCAGAGGAATTATGGTCATCATCTTCCTGGTCTATAGGGGCAACAGTGGGGGGCTCAGGACAATCAGTTCTCAGAACTTTGGAAAATCCCTTCCCACAATGGCATAATGTGGTAAGTGAGACACCAATCCCACCTGATGAGAGAGGTTATCTTTGGGGGTCTCAAAAACCACTGTAGTCACAGGATACTCTCGGGTGTCCCCATGCACACAAATAACAGCCACCTTGTTATTCCCAGAGACCTCTGTAGTAACTAATTCAGCTTTTATCAATGTCACCAGGCTACCTGAATCCAGCAACACAAAACATTTCTACCATTAATACACATTTTACATAAATGTTTCTCAGGTCCCCGAATGGCAGTGCATGCAACTGTCTCAAACAGCGACTGTTGTTTGTCCCTTATAAAGTCACATTGCATAGGTTCATCCACAATTGGGCAATGCAATATGTCCCTCTTGCTGGCAGTGGTAGCAAATAATCTTTTTTGCTGCCTCTTGCGGCCTTGGCTTCCCCGGCTGCTCCCACCAGACATTGGGTAGAACTCCCACCCTCTTACTCTTTCCACCCTCACCCCTTGGAGTCATCTTACCCGCCACTGGGGATGGTCTGGTCTTAGGGTGGAAAGTCCCTGAGTCCCTGGAAGAGGCGGTCAGGTTCTCTGTAGCCAAGTACCTCTCAACCAGATCCACAAGCTTATCTGCAGTTTCTGGGTCTCCATGGCTTAGCCACTTTTGGATGGCAGTAGGAAGAGCTCTCAGGAAACGATCTATGACAACACGTTCCACAATGTTTGGTGCGGTCAAAGTCTCTGGCTGCAGCCACTTCCTGCTCAGGTGAATAAGATCATACATTTGAGACCTGGGGGGTTTTCCAAGCCGGAAAGTCCAGTTATGTACACGCTGAGCCCGGACGGCCAGGGTGACACCCAGCCGTACCAATATTTCCATTTTTAGCACCACATAGTCTTTTGCTTGGTCAAGCTCTAGGTCATAATAGGCTTTCTGCGATTTCCCCGTTAACAGAGGGGCCACCAGGCCAGCCCACTGCTCCTTAGGCCATTTTTTCCTTTCAGCAGTCCTTTCAAATGTGATCAAAAACACCTCCGGATCATCCTCTCCAGTCATTTTTGTCAATAAATGGCTCACACCAAAGGATGCGGTATTAGTGGAACCACTTGCCTCACTGGTCTGCGGACGTTGCTGCATTAATGTCTCTATTTGTTGTTGGAGTCTCTGCTCTTGCTTCTGCAACAGGTCTATGAAGCAGGTCTCAGATTGCTGCTGGGCTTGTTGCTGAGCTTCCAGACACTTCTGGTGAGCTTGCTGCTGAGCTTCCAGACTCTGCTGGTGAGCTTTCTGCTGAGTGCGAGGCTCTGTTGCAAAGTTGCATTTGTCTGCTGTTGAGCTGCAAGGCTCTTTTGCAAACTTGCATTTGTCTGCTGCTGACTTGCATTTGCTAGAGCCAGCTGTATCAGTATCTCCTCCATGCTGGCCTTAAAAAAAAACTGCCCGCATTCTCCACCAACTGTGAGGGGGTTAGCTCGGCAGCGGGTGTGTGTGACCCCCTGGATGGGTTCACCACACAAAATCAGGCACAGCAGACAGCGTTATAGGTGAAAAAAAAATGAAGGTGCGGTTTATTTAGACTATATGCATTGAAAAATAACAGCAAAACAAAAAGAAACATGAAAAGAAAGCCTGGTCAGCTTGACCGCTTACTACACACGTAGATTCCCTATCTAATAACCAAGTGCAGCCTTATGCTGCCCCAGTCCCTATTTCAGAAATTTGCCACACAGGCGTTGACTCACCGCACAGGACAGATACCACACTCCCCAGTCTACACAAACACAGAACTGGTTCCAGGATGGAGCATCTCCCTAAGCATGCTGGGGTGTTTTCTATAGGTCTTAATGAGCCCACTTACTTCAGCTGGGCTCATTAACGCTTCCCCTGCAGGACTCCCAGCACTTCCCCCTAGTGGTATAAGTCAGCATAAAGCCTGAACCTAGGGCATACATATTTTTCATCCTGGATACAACCAGGTGATTTTACCTGCCTGCTGTCACTATATATATATATATATATATATATATATATATATATATATATGAGACTGTATATATATATAAATATATATATATATATATTAAACACACTGCAGCTAACTGAATAATCTGACTGCCTGCTCAATCTAAATGACACTCTCTCTCCGTCCACGCCAACAACACACTACACGGGGCCAACGTGCAGGCAGCCTTATATAGTGTGGGGCGTGGACTTAGTCCTCCTGAGCCATGGTTGGCCAAAGGCACCCTGCCTTTGGCCAATTATGGCTCTCTTAGCTGAGGGTGCTGGGACTTGCAAAGCATGCAGGTCATGGTGCATGCTTTGGCCAATCATCATACATCAATGCACTGCGCTCCCACAGTGCATTATGGGGCGTTACGCGGTGCTCCAATTTGGCGCGAAGGGCCCACAATGTTCGGTTTTTGAGGAACGGGTGAACAGCCAATGTTCGAGTCAAACTCATATTCGACTCGAACATGAAGCTCATCCCTAGTTGGAAAGATACTGTAAAGTTTAAAAAAAAGACCACATTGGTGAGTTCTTGCTGGAAAAAAATATTTTAAGCATCATACAGCAGGGATTCATGAAAGACAGTTGTAAAAAAAAACATTTCTTTTTATGAGGAGGTAAGTAAAACTTGGACAGAGGGGTGGCTGTGGACGTGGTATACCTGGCTTCTGCAAAACCATTTGACACAGTTCTCCACACACGGCTAATGTGTAAGGTAAAGTATACAGGCTTGGAAAGATCAATTTCTAAATGGATAGAAAACTGGCTAACAAACCAAATTCAGAGAGTAGTGGTTAATGATTCTTACTCTGAATGGTCTAAGGTTATCAGTGGTATACCCCAAGGTTCAGTTTGGGACCCTTACTTTTTAATATCTTTATAAATTATATTGGGTCGGGGATTAAAAGTACCATTTCAGTGTTTGTAGATGACACCAAGCTATGGAGTGGAATAATGTCCTTACAGGATGTCTCCAACTTACAAGCCGACCTCAATGCACTGTTTAATTGGCAAATGAGGTTTAATGTTGACAAATGTAACATTATGAACTCAGGGGCTAAGAATATGCATGCATCATAGATACTAGGGGGTGTACAACTAGGGGCATCCATAGTGAAGAAGGATATGGGGGTTCTGATAGATCATAAGTTTAATAATAGCATGCAATGCCAAGCTGCGGTTTCCAAAGTGAGCAAAGTCTTTTCTTGTATTAAGAGCGGTATGGACTCCAGAGAGAGAGAGAGAGAGATCATTTTGCCCCTGTACAAATCATTAGTAAGACCTCATCTGGAATATGCAGTTCAGTTTTGCGCACCAGTTCTCCAAAAGGATATTGGGGAACTCAAGAAAGTGCAGAGAAGGGCAACCAAACTGATAAAAGGCATGGAGGAACTCAGCTACGAGGAAAGATTAGAGGAACTGAATTTTTTCTCTCTTGAGAAGAGCAGATTAAGGGGGGATATGATCAACATGTACAAATACATCAGGGGTCCATATAGTGAACTTGGTGTTAAGTTATTCACTTTAAGCTTATCACAGAGGACAAGGGGGCACTCTTTATGTCTAGACAAAAAATATTTCATCTCCAAATACGGAAAGGTTTCTTCAAAGTAAGATCTGGGAAAATGTGGAATAGACTCCCACCAGAGGTGGTTCTGGTCAGCTCAGTAGATTGCCTTTGAAAAAAAAACCTGGATTTCTTTCTTTAATGTGCATATAGTTGGATACTAACATTTATAGGTAAAGTTGATCCAGGGAAAGTCCGATTGCCTCTCGGGGATCAGGAAGGAATTTTTTCCCCCTGCTGTAGAAAATTTGATTATTCTATGCTAGGGTTTATCGCCTTCCTCTGGATCAACTGTGGGTGAAGAATTGTGTATATGGGATTGTATGAATTTTTTTTTTATTGGTTGAACTAGATAGACTTGTGTCTTTTTTCAACCTGACTATGTAATTATATATAGAGGTGACCATTACAGTACATTGGTTTTAATATAAATGGTTGATTTGTGTGATAGCCAAGATACAATGTCCAGTATATTATCAGTCCAAAAAGTAAAAAAGTTTTATACATATGGTATAGCCATATTATGGAGGAGTAGCAGAATGTATTTTGGGTTATAATTCAAAGTATTTCTAAATAAATATTTTATTATTAAATTGACAACTGGTTAAAAAAAAAAAAATCATTTTCTTTCTGCATTTTCCAAAAACTTGTAGCAAAAAAATGAAGTCTTCAAAAGACTCCCTGTGCCTCTTAAAAATAACTTTGAGATGTTTACTCTCCAAAATGTGGTAATTTTGTGGGTGTTACTACTGTTCTGGTTCTCTAGGGCCTACAAAAATGTGATAGGTAGTGGTGCCTCTCTATGTGGCTAGGGATACAAGTCTCACACATGTGGTATCGCCATACCCAGGAGGAATAGCCAAATGTGTTTTGGGATGTAAGTCTAATGTCGCGTACACACGATCAGAATTTCCGACCACAAATGTTTGATGTGAGCTTGTTGTCGGAAGCTCCGACCGTGTGTAGGCTCCATCAGACATTTTGTGTCGGGATTTCCAACAACAGATGTTTGAGAGCTGGATCTCAAATTTTCCGACAACAAAATCCATTGTCGCAACTTCCGAGCGTGTGTAGACAATTCCGACGCATAAAATGCTCTGAATCAAGTACGAGACGGAAGCGCATTCTCTTCTTCTTTATAATGCTAGAATAATGAAGTTTTTTTGCTGCTGATATTCACACAGAGTTCTGACAAACTAATTTCTTTATTATTTCCCGTGATCTCCTGAATAATCTTTTTTTTTTTTTTTCGCCAGATCTCAAGAATAATGTTTCTATTTTTTTTTATAGTGATCTCCTTTTTTCTTTTTTTTATCAAGATCTCCTGATTTTTTTTTATCTTTTTTTTATAGTGATCTCCATAATATTTTTTTTGTTTTGTGTGTCAAGTTACCACAAAACCATTATTATCTTATATTTTTTAACCTCAAGGAGATTGGTTGGTGTTGGTGTCCCTTGTTAATTTGACATTGTATTTTTGAAATGTACCTGCCTACTCAGAAACAAACTGTCCTTTTTGAACTAAAACACATAGCCAAGTATTTGTGAAAAAATAGACATTTATTAGAGGTCATAACAAAATAAAGAGGAAGGCAACGCTGGATAAACTGTTGAAATTGGCGAAGCCTTTGTACCCCAGGGCAGACATCAATTATTTGACAGGCCAAATTGGTAGCCTGAGGAGTCCATTTAATAATTAACAATCTGGTCAAGGACTCCGAGAAATCAGGAGCGGCAGCAGATGACATGTATGTCCTGAGGCTGTGGTCTTACAACAGCCTGTGTCTTTTGCCAGACCAGACCGAACCCAGGCCATCACAATCTTTTGCCAGACCAGACAGAACCCAGGCCATCGCACTCTTGTCTTCCTTCCACGCTTCCTTCCAGGCTGTGGCTGTGGTGTTGGAGTTGTGGCAGGAGGTGGAGGAGGAGTATGGTCCAACTCACATACGTGACTTTTTTTGTGAGGCCTTATTTAGGGCCTGATACATGAATTCCTCACAAATGAGGCATTGGCCCACCTCCATTTTCTGCATTTTGCTGGCTGCCATGCAGGCATAGGCCTCTTGAAGATTGGGGGTGGTTCTGAGAGCCGCAGTAGCCTGCCGAATCAAAGAAAGTACTGACTCCTCCACGTTACTCCCCTTCCTGGGCCTTTTTGTTGGAAGGTGAAGGGGAGGAACCTGCAATTCAGTCAGGCTACTGGGCAAGGCCACCTCCTGGATGCCACTTTCCATGGCCACATCCTGCCTGCCACTTTCCACGGCCTCCTCCTGGCTGAGACTGTCCATGCCCTCCTCCTGGCTGAGACTTTCCTGTGTATGAAAATGGGACATAGTTTTAGTTTTTTAGTCATCAATCACACACAATATTGAGCTCATGACTGTTGTAAATTGAATGTTAACAAATAGAAAAGACTATCCTTCTGATCCCAGTATTTGTCATTCTTGTCCCAATAATTTTTGGCTACTACCGTCTATTGATATGTAAACCACTTTGTTAAATCAGAAATTAGTGATCAATAATAACATCTAGTTAACATCATTAATTTTTGACAAGAAATATGTTGAACAATGCTACACCTGGCTCAAGCTGGGCTCCTCCACATCTTCCTGGGTGGAAGGCCCAGGTTGGACTTCTGAAGCCTCATCTGAGGTGAAAGGAAGAGTGGAAGGAAGGGTTGAGAGTGATGGCCTGATTTCAGTCTGGTCTGACAAAAACCGCAGTCTGTCGTAGTACCACAGCCTGGGGACATAAACGTCATCTGCTGCTGCTCCTGATCTCATGGAATCCTGGACCTTTTTGCGCTCCCTATTATATGTGCTCCTCAGGCCACCAATTTTGCACTTCAAATAGGGGATGGTTGCTGTGGGAATCACCGGCTTCACCAATTCCAGCAATTGATCCAGTGCTGCCTTCCTCTTTATTTTATTATTATAAAAAGGGTGTTTCACCTGCCACAGATAGGGCAGCTTCCTGTATTTATCAATGATGTTGGGGAGGAAGTCATGATCGTTGAATCTATCCATTTTATCTGCAAGACACAACACAAGACAAACCCTTGTCCCAATATAAGCAGTATAGGCCACTGATGCCCCAAATTAAAATTGTACCTTCGTTAGCACGATCGACGCTTATGCTACTCCATCCTCCACTCTCAGATTGTACGTACGACGCATGCGTGTTAAGCTTTATATACACTGCGCATGCGTGAAACTCCACCCGCCCCTGACCTTCTTTCTTGTATATTCCCCGCCCATTCTCTTTCAGCGAAGTGGGAAAGCACATGGCGGAGACAGAGCAGGTGCATGCAGAGGAGAGCAGCTACGACGAGGAAAGCCCGGAGCCACAAATGTCACGATCCAGGAGATTTAAGGCCTCAAATATGTCCTTTGGTGAGATGGTGGAGATGGTGGACATCTTGAAGAGGGCCGACTATGACGGGAAATAGGGACTGTACAGATACCCAAATGTGAGAAAGACCAAAATCATGAGTAAAGTTATGAAAAGTGTGCAGAAGAATTTTGGGGTAAGGCCATCCAAGGATCAACTGCAGACTGAAATGAAGACATATACAATTTTTGTTTTATCAAGCTGTATTTACTCATGTCAGAACGCTTATATGGGAGTGCGATAGGTGTTGGCAGCTTAATATTAAGGAATTTGATCACAGCAGCTCACAAGGCACAATATATATATTTAAAGCCGGGGTTCACCCACACCGCCAAAAAAAAAAATATTAAAAGCCAGCAGCTACAAATACTGCAGCTGCTGACTTTTAATACATGGCCACTTACCTGTCCCAGGGTCCAGCGATGTCAGCAGGGGACGCCGAGAACCCACTCGGTTCTCGGCAGCTGCCGCCGCCATCCTAGGTGAGGGAATCAGGAAGTGAAGCGTTGCGGCTTCACTTCCCGGTTCCCTACTGCGCATGCGCGAGTCGCCGGAGGGGGGGAGGGTTCCAAAAAGTGGAAGTTCCATTTTTGTGTGGAACTCCACTTTAAAGCGAAGTTCCACCCAAAGTGGAACCTCCGCTTATATGCTTCCTTATATGCTTCCTCCCCCCCATCCAGTGCCACATTTGCCACCTTTCGGGGGTAGAGGGGAACGGGTACCTGTTTTTGACAGGTACCCGTCTCCACTTCCGGAAGACATTGCCGCGGTTCCGTCCCTCGGAAGTTAGGCCACCCTCCTCCTTCCTCCGCCACCGGGCCAGTTAGAAAGCACAGGGCACTTCACGCATGCACAGTATGCAATTGGCTGTGAACCTGAAAGGCTTCACTGCTGGTTTCCGTTACTTTGAATGGGGCCGGCAGCACCCGAGAGCTGACCTGAAAATTGGCTTCGGGTGCTCATATTGCAGGAATCCTGCACAGGTAAGTGTCCTAATATTAAAAGTCAGCAACTACAGTATTTGTAGCTGCGGACTTTTCATTTTTTTCGTGGGGGGCAGAACTCCTTTTTAAGTATCCCGTTATGTGCATTTGGGAAAGAATTCAGGCCTTTTTTAAAACAGCCTACTGAGCTGGTATGGTGTAGCAGAATACATTTTGGCCTAAATTCAAAATTAAAGAATATTTGCAAAACTGTATAACAAAAACTAAGAAAAACATGTTTTTTTTTCAGCATTTTCAGTATTTTTTGTCTCAAAAAATAAACAAAAACTTAATTTGGGTACAGTGTTGCAGTCCACACCAGTCTCAGTGTCTCTGGTCATTGCCACACCAGTCCCTGAGTCCCTGATCACTGCCAAACCAGTCATGGTGTCACCATAAGTACTTGATCACATGTGTGATGCTTTCTGAATATCGATCCATGTTCAGATCACTCTTCAGAGAGCATTTGACAGGCAACGAGGAGGCATTATATTGCCTCTTCACTACCTGCTTTAATCTCTTGAACCCCACATAAGCATCCCCATTTACTTGAATGGGGGGCATATAGGGGGTAAAATTCCTGCTACAACTGCAAAGCAAAGCATCACAGACATGGCATATGTATGCCACCACTGCCTCTTCAGCCAAATGGGGTAGCAATTGAGGGGCAGTAAAACCATGGCCCAACAAAGACTTTTTACTGCCCCCCACCACAAATATGAACAAGCCCTAATATTGCAGCTAGTTACAGTTCTTTGATAACCACACTAGCCACAGTGTTGCCGGAGCAGTGTAGCTAGAATTGGTGTTCCAGATTGCCCTCACACTAGACCAGTGCAGCAACAGTTTACCTGACCATTGCCACATCAGTCCCAGAGTCCCCAGACCCATATATGCCAGCAACAGTGTTCCTTATCACTGCCATACCAGTCGCAGTGTCACCACACTGGTGTAAATCTGCAACAGTGTTCTCTGTCTCTGTTATCTGTCTCAAAAAATGCATTTGGGTACAGTGTTGCATGGCTGAGTAATTGTCATTCAAAGCGTGACAGCGTGAAAATCTATAAAATGTCCTAGCGGGAAGGTAGTGAAAAGGGTTAATGGCTGTGGTGCCACGTACACACTATCGGATTTTCCGACAACAAATGTTCGATGGGAGGTTGTTGTTTGAAATTCCGACCATGTGTAGGCTCATCGGACATTTTCGTCAGAACTTCCAACAAACAAAATTTGAGATCTGGATCTCAAATTTTCTGACAACAAAATCCGTTTTCGTAAATTCCGATAGTCCGTACACAATTCCGACGCACAAAGTTCCACACATGCTCTGAATCAATTACGAGACGGAAGCACTCATTCTGGTAAAACTAGCGTTTGTAATGGAGATTGCACATTCGTCACGCTGCAAGTTTTAAAAATCTTTTAATGCAGCGCATTCTCTTCTTCTTTATAATACTACTACAATAATGAAGTTGTTTTGCTGCTGATATTCACACAGAGTTCTGACAACCTGATTTCTTTATTATTTCTCGTGATCTCATGAATCATTTTTTTTTTTGTCAGATCTCCATAATAATGTTTAGAATTTTTGTTTATAGTATTTTTTTTTATCCAGATCCCCTATTTTATCATTTTATTTTTTTATATAGTGATCTCCATAATTTTTTATTTTGTTTTGTGTCAAGTTACCACAACACCATTATTATCTTGTATTTTTTAACCTCAAGGAGGTTGGTGTTGGTGTCCCTTGTTAATTTGACATTGTATTTTTGAAATGTACCTGCCTACTCACAAACAAACTGTCCTTTTTGAAGTAAAACACATAGGCAAGTATTTGTGAAAAATAATTAGCCATTTATTATGGGTCATAACAAAATAAAGAGGAAGACAACGCTGGAGAAACTGGTGACATTTGCAAAGCCTTTGTACCCCAGGGAAGACATCAATTATTTTACAGTCAAAATTGGTGTCCTGAGGAGTACTTATAATAGTGAGCACAATCCCGTCCAAGACTACTACTACTAAGAGATCAGGAACAGCAGCAGATGACATATCTGTCCCCAGGCTGCGGTCTTACAACAGCCTGCGTCTTTTGTCAGACCAGATTGAACCCAGGCCATCACTTTCTTGTCTTCCTTCCACGCTTTCTTCCATGCTTGCTTCCAGGCTGTAGCTCTGGTGTTGTAGTTGTGGCAGGAGGTGGAGGACCATGGTTGAACTCACAAACGTGGCTTTGGCTTGTGAGTTTGCCCCTCAACACCTTATTTAGGGCTTGTAAGATAACTTCCTCACATAAGAGGCGTTGGCCCTCCCCCATTTCCTGCATTTTGCAGGCTGCCATGTAGGCATAGTCGTCTTGATTATTGGGGGGGTTCTGAAGGCCAAAGTAGCCTTCCAAAATAGGCCAAGTGCTGCCTCCTCCAGGTTACTCCTCTTCCTGGGACTTTTTTTTGGAAGGCGATGGGGAGGGATCTGGGATTCGGGCAGGCTACTGGGCCCGGCCACCTCCTGGCTGCCACTTACCCCCGCCACCTACTGGCTGCCACTTTCCACAGCCTCCTCCTGGCTGAGACTTTCCTGTGTATGAAAAAGGGACATAGTTTTAGTTTTTGGTTCATCAATCACACACAATTTTCAGCTCATGACTGTTGCAAATTGAATGTTAATAAATAGAAAAGACTATCATTCTAACCTCAGCTTTTTACATTCTTGTCCCAATCATTTGTGGCCACTACTGTCTATTGATATGTAAAACACTTTGTAAAATCAGGAATTACTGATCAATAATAACATCTAGTTAACATCATTAATTATTTGACTAGAAATTTGTTGAACAATGCTATACCTGGCTCAAGCTGGGCTCTTCCACTTCTTCCTGGCTGGAAGGCCCAGGTTGGATGTCGGAAACCTAAGCTGAGGTGGAAGGAAGCCTTGAAGGAAGACTGGAGAGTGCTGGCCTGGGTTCAGTCTGGCCTGTCAGAAAATGCAGTCTGTCGTAGTACCACAGCCTGGGAACATAAATGTCATCTGCTGCAGCTCCTGATCTCTTGGAATCCTGGACCTTCTTGCACTCCCTATTATAAGTGCTTCTCATGCCACCAATTAGGGCCTTCAAATAGGGGATGTCTTCCGTGGGCATCACCGGCTTCACAAATTCCAGCAATTGATCCAGCACTGCCTTTCTCTTTGTTTTATTGTTATAAAAGGGGTGATTTACCTGCCACAGACAGGGCAGCTCTCTATACATATCAATGAATATGGGGATAAAGTCCTCATCATTGAATAGATCCATTTTCTCTGCAAGACACAACACAAGACAAACCCCTAATGTCAGGCTAAACTCTCCTAATCTTGTCCCAATATAGGCCTAAATCTATAAGCAGTATAGGCCACTGATGCACCAAGTTAAAATTATACCTTCGTTCTAACGATCGGCACTTCCGATACTCCTTCCTCCTCTCACAGATCATACGTACGAAGCACGTGTGTTACGCTTTATATACACTGCACATGCGTGAAACTCCGCCCGCCCCTGATGTTCTTTCTAGTCTATTCCCTGCCTCTTGTCTTTCGGCGCAGTGGGAGAGCACATGGCGGAGAAAGAGCAAGTGCATGCAGACAGCATCAGCAGCAACGACGAAAGCCCAGAGCCACGAACGTCCCGATCCCGGAGGAGATTTAAGGCCTCAAATATGTCCTTTATAGAGATGGTGGAAATGGTGGACATCTTGAAGAGGGCCGACTATGATGGGAAGCAGGGCCTTACCCAAACCCAAATGTCAGAAAGGCCAAGATCATGGCTAAAGTTGTGAAAAGTCTGCACAGGAATTTTGGGGTATAACGATCCAAGGATCAATTGCGGAAACGCTGATCAGACCTGAAATTGAGGGAGCAGGATCAGTACAGAAATATCAAGAGAGTTCTTCAACAAAGTAAGTATTTGTCGTGTGTTCCTATTATTATTATTATTTGCATGCTGCTCCATGTGATTTTCTTTACTGTTGTACACTTTAAAATGGCAACTTTCAGGTTCGTGGGCACTGTAATCATTCGTAGTAAACATTGTTCGTTCGCCCACTAATATGATGTTTTTGGCAGATCCAGGTTAACTACATTTGTTCAGGCCTATTTGTATTAAAAGAAGTTTAGTACATTGTTGTCTAGATGGGTTTATACTAGAATGAAATGCAAACTTGACAGGACACTCAGCAGCTGTTTACACATCTGGACGCAGGAGCACTAGTGTGGGACACCAAAACAAACTTTTTAGGGTGTTCCACACAGGTGCTCCAGTGGATACTAGGGGTGTCTCCATGTGTGAAAATTGTACAAAAAAGGTAAGTATTCCAGCTTTAGAAAGGGAAAAAAATAATGTCTTCAGCTTGGAACTCTGCCAAAAAAGACAATTGTACGACACTTCCAAGCAATGTTTCATATTACTATTTCTGGCCTCAAATATCTGTGTGCTAAGTATACCTTTTTTTATTCACATAGGGGAGAAAAGACTCGGGACATCTGAGGACATCTGAGGACACCAGGGACCCCCCACCTCCTAAAGAAAAGCAAATCCCCACACCACAACCAGAAGATGTGGAGGAAGGAGAGGTTTATGAAGTGGGCAAAATAGTGACCACAACAGGAGAGTGTCTGAGACCACAGCTTCAGGTAATAGATGTATACCTGCATATTTATAATACATGGTTTGTTTTTTTACTTTAGGTGATGTAGATGTTGTGGAAGAAGAATCTCATTTCAAAAGTCCAAGTGCACACGTCCTCATCGGGGAGATCATGGTGTGCAATCATGATTTACAAAAGATCAAGGAAGACATCAATGATGTGGAAAAAAGACTCAAAAACATCATTGATGTTTTAGGCAGAATCTAAAACATCAATGCTGTATTTTTATTATTTTCACACATTTTAAATATTTTTTAGAAAGCCAAATTTTGAAGATGCACACAGTGTGTCAACATGTGCTATCTGCCATCACGGGATATCAAGGTACGCGTTTTGGGGGTGCAACACCTTCCTCGCAACTCAAGTAGCTGAGAGGAAGGGGTTGCACCCCCGAAACACGTCCATTGATCCCCCATGTTGGGAGCTAGCACATGTTGACATTAGGCATGGGATCAGGAGGGAAATCCCTATGTTGATTTTCAATTTGTGTGCATCTTCAAAATTTGGCTTTCACAAGGGTGACATCACCCCATCTGATGAAGGCAATATCAACACAGTTTGGACATACTTATGTCTGATATTGCCTTCACTTTGTCAAAGTTAAACTTTGTAAGTTCCTGAGTTGTGTATTGTTTTATGGTTTTAAACATGCCTGTTTTAACAAAAAAAGGCTATTTGTACTGTCAAAAACAAATATGTTATTACTAAAATATGTTGGTTTGTTCAAAAACCATTTTCTAACGCACATGTGAATGTGCACATAGTAAAAAGTTTTCAACTCAACAATGTGTGACTTCTTTCAATGCTCAATATCATTTTTTGGACTAACTTTTTGTTTACACTGAAATGGGAGTTATTTACTAAAGGCAAATCCACTTTGCACTACAAGTGCACTTTCAGTGCAGTTTCAAGTGCACTTGTAGTGCAAAGTGGATTTTCCTTTAGTAAATAACTCCCACAGTGCTTTATAATTTGCCGCAATCATGTCATTTTTGTGACTCACCAAAATTCATTCATGGTGCTGAAAATGATGTATATTTTTAACAGTAATGCATTACTAGGGATGAGTCGAACACCGCCCTGTTCGGTTCGCAGAACTTGCGAACAGGCAAAAAATTCGCTCAAACACGTGAACAACATTAAAGTCTATGGGACACGAACATGAATAATCAAAAGTGCTCATTTTAAAGGCTTATATGCAAGTTATTGTCATAAAAAGTGTTTGGGGACCTGGGTCCTGCCCCAGGGGACATGGATCAATGCAAAAAAAAGTTTTAAAAACGTCCGTTTTTTCGGGAGCAGTGATTTTAATAATGCTTAAAGTGAAACAATAAAAGTGTAATATTCCTTTAAATTTCGTACCTGGGGGGTGTCTATAGTATGCCTGTAAAGGGGCGCATGTTTCCTGTTTTTAGAACAGTCTGACAGCAAAATGACATTTCAAAGGAAAATAAGTCATTTAAAACTACTCGCGGCTATTAATGAATTGCCGGTCCGACAATACACATAAAAGTTCATTGATAGAAACGGCATGGGAATTCCCCACAGGGGAACCCGGAACCAAAATTTAAACAAAAAAATGACGTGGGGGTCCCCCTAAATTCCATACCAGGCCCTTCAGGTCTGGTATGGATATTAAGGGGAACCCCGGCCAAATTTTTTTTTAAAAATGGCGTATGGTCCCCCTCAAAATCTATACTAGACCCTTCAGGTCTAGTATGGATTTTAAGGGGAACCCTGTGCCAAAATTTTTTTAAAAATTGGCGTGGGGTCCCCCCAAAAATCCATACCAGACCCTTTTCCGAGCACGCAACCCGGCAGGCTGCAGGAAAAGAGGGGGGACGAGAGAGCGCCCCCTCCTGAACTGTACCAGGCCACATGCCCTCAACATTGGGATGGTGCTTTGGGGTAGCCCCCCAAAACACCTTGTCCCCATGTTAATGGGACAAGTGCCTCATCCCCATAACCCTTGCCCGGTGGTTGTGGGGGTCTGCAGGCGGGGGGCTTATCGGAATCTGGAAGCCCCCTTTAACAAGGGGACCCCCAGATCCCAGCCCTCCCCCTGTGTGAAATGGTAAGGGGGTACAAGAGTACCCCTACCATTTCACAAAAAAATTGGCAAAAATGTTAAAAATGACAAGAGACAGTTTTTGACAATTCCTTTATTTAAATGCTTTTTCTTTCTTCTATCTTCTATCTTCCTTCAGTTTCTTCCTCCATCTTCTTCTTCTTCTGGTTCTTCCTCCGGTGTTCTCGTCCGGCACCTCCTCTGCAGCGTCTACTTCTCTTCATCTTCTTCTCCAGGCCGCTCCACATCCATGATGGCATGGAGGGAGGCTCCCGCTGTGTGACGCTTCTCCTCTTCTGACGGTTCTTAAATAACGGAGGGCGGGGTCACCCGATGACCCCACCCCCCTCTGACGCACAGGGACTTGACAGGGACTTCCCTGTGGCATTCCCCGTGACATCAGAGGGGGGTGGGGTCACCGGGTGGCCCCGCCCTCCGTTATTTAAGAACCATCAGAAGAGGAGAAGCGTCACACAGCGGGAGACTCCCTCCATGCCATCATGGATGCGGAGCGGCCCAGAGAAGAAGATGAAGAGAAAAAGACGCCACGGAGGAGATGCCTGACGAGAACACCAGAGGAAGAACCAGAAGAAGATGGAGGAAGAAACCGAAGGAAGATAGAAGAAAGAAGAAGCATTTAAATAAAGTAATTGTCAAAAACTGTCTATTGTCATTTTTAACATTTTTGACAGTTTTTTTGTGAAATGGTAGGCTTACCATTTCACACAGGGGGAGGGCCAGGATCTGGGGATCCCCTTGTTAAAGGGGGCTTCCAAATTCCAATAAGCCCCCCGCCCGCAGACCCCCACAACCACCGGGCAAGGGTTGTGGGGATGAGGCCCTTGTCCCCATCAACATGGGGACAAGGTGTTTTGGGGGACTACCCCAAAGCACCCTCCCAATGTTGAGGGCATGTGGCCTGGTACGGTTCAGGAGTGGGTGGGTGCTCTCTCGTCCCCCCCTCTTTTCCTGCGGCCTGCCAGGTTGCATGCTCGGATAAGGGTCTGGTATGGATTTTTAGGGGGCCCCACGCCAATTTTTTTTTTTTAATTTTGGTTCGGGGTTCCCCTGTAGGGAATTCCCATGCCATTTGTATCAATGAACTTTTATGTGTATTGTCGGACCGGCAATTCATTACTAGCCGCGAGTAGTTTTAAGTGTCTTTTTTTCCTTTGAAATGTCATTTTGCTGTCAGACTGTTCTAAACACGGGAAACATGCGCCCCTTCACAGGCATACTATAGACACCCCCCAGGTACAAAATTTAAAGGAATATTACACTTTTATTGTTTCGCTTTAAGCATTATTAAAATCACTGCTCCCGAAAAAAACGGCCGTTTTTAAAACTTTTTTTGCATTGATCCTTGTCCCCTGGGGCAGGACCCAGGTCTCCAAACACTTTTTATGACAATACCATGCATATAAGCCTTTAAAATCAGCACTTTTGATTTCTCCCATAGACTTTTAAAGGGTGTTCTGCGGCTTTCGAATTTGCCACAAACACCCCAAATTGTTCGCTATTCGGCGAACTGGCGAACAGCCAAAGTTCGAGTCGAACTCGAAGCTTATCCCTATGCTTTACATACACTAACAACAATAACAAGCTATGTGTGTAGCAGGCCCACAACATGATAATAGTTTGCTGAAAAAGAGATTGTCACCTCATGTATCAAATAAATTACGTTTGCACTATTGAAGAAAATGGCCAAAAAAAGCCTATTGGTGAACCTAGGAGACAGCTAAAAGAAACACAAGCAGTAAATCAAACAAAAATCTTATTTCAGTTTAACTAAAAAAAAATATATATTTAAAATGTTTATTAAACATTTTCTGGCATATCAATGGTCCCCCTACTTGAAAAGTACTCCATATTTTTTATACAGACCTCGCATGCTCTTTGGGGGGGCTAGCACTGAAAACCAGATACGAACCCACAAGCACAAACTGAAGAGCAGTAACGATCGGAAAAGCACGAGACTAAAAAGCGCGAATCGTCTCTCACCAAACTTCTACTAACACGAGATTAGCAGAAGGAGCTCAAAGGGTGGCACACTGGCTATTGAACTTCCCTTTTCTAGTGCCGTCCTACATGTTGTATGTCACCGCGTTCTTGACGTTCGGAATTTCCGACAAGATTTGTGTGACCGTGTGTATGCAAGACAAGTTTGAGCCAACATCCGTCGGAAAAAACCCATGGATTTTTGTTGTCGGAATGTGCGATCGTGTGTATGCGGCATAACTGTACATTTGTTTTGTCTTCAGTCTCCAAATCAAGACACTGAATTTTAATTTCCAGATGCGAAAAGTCCACTAATTCTCTCAGAAATCATAGTCTGTGCAAAAAGGCTCAATAGCTGTGGTGCAAATATGTGAAATTTTTATTTTTTTCCAATTTCAAACAAAAAAAATATTTTTCATTTCCAAAGGCAGTATATGACTGCTCTGAAATTGTGGCCTGGACCAGAAGGCTTACTGTAATACCTGCAGTGCCAATCTGTAAAATTTTTACATCTTAAGTCTCTAGTCAGAGAATAATGACACACTTATTTTATTTCCAGCTACAATCTGCTTTCTCTCTCCTTTGTGCTTTAAATCCATACAATTTTTTAGTCTTCAGTCAGTTAACCAACAATTCACTGCTTTACATGGAATCTGCCTTCTCTCACCCTCTGAAAAAGCAGATTATCGGGGGGGTGTGACCGGATGTTGAGGTGAGGGATCGCGGTGCAGCCGGACCTAGTCCCCGCTCCTATGCCCGATACGGTAGTATAGCGTGGAGAGGGAGACGCTGAACGCCTGGAGAGCCTGGACTTGGAACGCCGCGGTATGAGGAGAGCCGACCCCAGTGCCTGAAAGGTGAATAGCCCTTACACACATCTGAAGCTCTCCCGTGTAAGGTACCAGCAGCGCCTATCCCAGTGAGAGAGGGAGGCGCGTACACCCGGGATTGAGCGACAGCCAGAGGAGTCTGCAGGGAATATAGTGCAGCCGTGAGAAGCATCGGTTCCTGCACCAGAGGGGTGAATAAATTGTATGCCCACCCAAAGAACGTTGCACATTATTCTGAAGCCCTCCCGGACAGGATAACAACAGCATTCATCCCTGTGAGAGAGGGAGGTGCACAGTCCTGGGATAGAGTGGCTGCAAGGAACTTTGGTTTGGTCAATCAGGGTGGTGGGATCGTGCCAATATGACTAGGAAGAAGGGGATGGAGGAGGCAGTAGCGCAGGATGGAACATGTGTCCCTGCACAGCGCGGCCCTAAGGAGAAAGCAAACCAAGTAGCCACCAAATTGGAACGTTTTGCACATACACCAAATCAGACACCTAAAAAGAGCAGTCATGTAGGGGGGACGCAGCACCAAGTTGGCCATCCTGGGAGGAGAAGTCTAGCCTCCGCCACAGGGGTCGTGGCAGCTACACCGTCAGATCTGGTAGTGAGTGGGGTCTTGGAGGGGGAACCTGCCCCGGGTGTGGAGTCGGTGATAGGAGGTGGTGCATCGGCACCAACAGCTGAGAAGGAGCCATCCTTGAAAGATATTCTCCTGGCAGTCAACAATTGTAAGTTATCAATTACTGATTTATCTAAACAATTTAAAGGTATTAGATATGAATTACTTGCTGTTAAAAATGAAGTACAAGTGGTCTGCACCCAGACAACAGTCCTTGAGGACAGGCTCAGTCAGCTGGAGGATGATGTGTATCCATTAAGACAAGAAGTATCACTTATGAAAGATCAATTAAACGTATGTATGCAGAAAATGGACAGTATGGAAAATAGGTTGCGTAGAGAGAATTTAAGGGTACTGGGCCTCCCTGAGGGCTGTGAAGGAAATAATTCTATAAAATGTAAGGAAGACTGGCTAAAGGAGAAATTTGGTAAAGACTCGTTTTCAGATTTTTTCTCTATTGAGCATGCACATAGAGTCGCCTCTAGGACCCCGTCCCCAGGGGGATATCCAAGACCCCTTATTTTTAAACTTCTATGTTTTAGGGATAAAGTTACTATTTTTCAGAAAGCAAGAGAGATGAAGAATATGCAGCACAATGGTGTAAGGATTTCAATGTATCCAGACTTTTCCCCTGAGCTACAGAGACAAAGAGCTAAATTCTCAGAGTGTAAGCGTAAGCTCCAACAGTTAAGAATCAACTATGCGTTATTATATCCCGCACGTTTACGTATATCAGCTATGGGGGAAGTTAGGTTTTTTAATACCCCTACAGAAGTTTCAGCCTGGTTAGAGAAGAACGAAGGAAGATTACAGCAGGGAGAAGAAATTTGAGAAGATCAGCAGTCCACAGAGGACTCTTCCATTCTAGGGCCCCAGACATTCTAGTTTCCCTTTTTATATATATATATATATATATATATATATATATATATATATATATATATGAACAGGGGGGCGGGGAGGGGGGGAATATATATTTATATTCACAATGTTAATGTTGGGGATAGTTCCCCTCTTACTAGGTCTAGGTTGTATGGTTTTCTCACCTTAAGAAGTTGTGGCGGTCACAATAGAAGCTATGGTGTTAGGCCCAAAATTGGGTAAAGGGGTATTGAATAAGAGGATGGGGGGGAGGGTTGGGGGGGTGGGGTGGGCTGGGGTGTGGGGAAGTGGTTGGAGTGAATGTTTGGATATGAGGGTGCAATTTAAAGGGGGAAGGATAATTTATTTTTTTCACAAAAGTAGGTGGTTTAGGTGTCCTGAGAGGTATAAGGGTACAGGGACTGAAGAATGATGAGTACTAGAGGTGGCTGTAATAAATCCCCGGACTTAATAAAACAAGTCATAATATGCTCTTGGAACATGCGGGGGGTAAAAGATAGCTCTAAAAGACAGGCAATTTTCTCGGTGACTGATAAGGGGAGAGTTAAAATACTCTGTCTGCAGGAGACACACCTGGTAAAGGATACAATCAAGGTGCTAGATCATAAGAAATACCAGACGCAGTACCATTCCACATACTCCTCTTATTCAAGAGGTGTGAGTATATTGATAAGTTCAGGTTTCGTTTTCTCCTGCAGCCAGAGTAAGGTGGATGTAAATGGACGGTATATTTTTCTCTACTGTTTAATTGAAAATAGAAAATACCGTATATACTTGAGTATAAGTCGTTCCGAGTATAAGTCGAGGCCCTAATTTACCACAAAAAAATGGGAAAAACTTATTGACCCGAGTATAAGACGAGGGTGAGAAATGCACAGCTACTGTAAGTGGAAAAAAAGGGTCAACAATGCCCATTTGCAGCATCACTGTGCCCATTTGCATGCCTCACTGTGCCCATTTGCAGCCATAGGTCCCCTGAACTTCAAACTCGGTAGTTAAGGGTTCCTAAATGCCCCCTAGCTGCAGCCAAAATTTGGGGTCTCTGAACCCAAAGGGTCCCGAAATGATATTGCTGCAGATGGACACAATTGACCGAATTTGGGGCCCCGTATCTCCCAAATTTGGTGTGCAAACCCAGTGGAACTAGCACCATAAAATTTCCAAAGCTGGGGTTTCTAGCACCAAGTGGCCCTGAGATATGGATATGGATATGGATATGTTATGGTACCAGTTCCTCTGGGTTTGTACACCAAATTTGGGGTTCCTAGCTCCAAGTGACCCTGAGATACGGGGCCCCAAAGTCGGTTCAGAAAATGAATTTTTTTGCTGCAGAAAAGTGCTTGACTCGAGTATAAGTCGAGGGGGGCACTTTCAGCACAAAAAAATGTGCTGAAAAACTCGACTTATACTCGAGTATATACGGGATATATTAGCTAATGTTTACACCCCTTCCCCATTTAGTATGGATATACTGGATGATTTTTTTTTTTAATTCTTTATTTATCATTTTCCAATACAAAACAATCCTCTGAGGAGACATGCCATACAGGGAAAATAAGAAAAACAGCAACTCATCGATATATTCAGGTAATAAACCTGACATCCTTGCGGACATGCCCCTCGCCCCCTTACCCTAACCCCCCACCCCATCCCACCCCCCATACCCACCTCCCTCCCTTACGGGGTGTGAATCAAAGGAGAGCGAAGTCTTGCCTGCCTTACCTCCCTTATCAATTTATTCGGTTTAAGCCCTTTTTATATTATCTCCATTAAGTAGGTCCAAGTTTTTTTGAATTTAGGCCAGCCTGCCCATTTCCCCCTGCATTCCTGATCCTCATCCGGTTCCACTCCCCCTCGGTCCAGGCTTTCTATGTTGTAGATTTCATTGAGATCGAATAGCCAATCTCGTGTTTTGGGACTTAAAGGGTTCAACCAGTTTAGTGAAATCTGTCTCTTGGCTGAGTCTAGTATTATCGGGGTCAGGGAGGTCCTGTAACTCTTTACTGTATCTTGGGTACCGTGGAAGAGACAGACCCAAGGGTCCTCCTCTATTTCCTTCCCTGTGAATTCTTTTGACAAGGATAAGATTTTTTTCCAAAAGACCTTTATGATAGGGCATTCCCACCAGATATGGGCCATTGTGCCTTTAGTCTGGCAACCCCTCCAGCAGGAGTTCTCCTTAGATCCATCCATCTTGCTAACTCTGTCCGGGGTGGCATACCATCTTGATAGTACTTTGTAGTGAATTTCCGTTCTCCTGATATCTAATGCTGCATAATGTACCAGATTCAAGATTTTACCCAGAGTATTACTAGTGCATGGTAACCCCAATTCCTGCTCCCACCTTATGATATAATGAGGCGTCTTACCCTCCTGTGACTCTCCAAGTACTCTGTAGATTTGACCTATAACACCTCCCGAGTTCTCCGTCACACAGAGTTTCTCAAGGGGTCTGAGCTCCTCTAAACTCCTAAGGGGCTTTGGTAATTTACTTATGAAATGGGAAAGCTGTAAATACCTCCACCAATCTATCACCCAGTGTTCTCTCTCTCGGTTCAATTCCGTGAAAGTGCGTATTTCCCCTCTACTAATAAAATTTTTCAATTGAAGGGTGTCATCTTTTAACCACTCCCCCCCCACTGTGCTCATTCCTGGTTCAAAAAATAAATTATTCTTCATATATATTAAAGGTGAATTGTGCGACCATTTGTGCTGGGTATGAATTCTGTCCCATAATTTAAAAGTGTTTTGTGTTAATAAAGAAATATCAGTGCTGAATGTCCTAAATTTTGGGGGGTTCCATAGTGAATGTGCCAAATTATTATTACTTAAGATATATTCGATATTCACCCACCGCTTATCAGTCTCTTTCTTACTCCATTCTATAACCCGTGAAAGCACTACAGCAATATAGTACCTATTGAAATCTGGTGCAGCTATTCCACCTTTTTTTTTACCTCTACTCAGTGTTGCATAAGAAATCCGAGGTTTGTTGCCACCCCAGACAGCCTGGGTAATTAATTTCCTTAAAGCCCCCAAAAAATACCTTGGAAGAGGGATCGGAAGCAGCTGAAATTTATATAAAATCTTTGGGGTGATCGTCATTTTAACCGCATTCACTCGACCAAACCAGGAGAGCGGTCTCGACCTCAATCTCCCAGCCTCATGCCTGATTTCGTCTAGTAGTGGGATGTAATTACTTTGGAACAACTTTTTAATAGAGTTGGCTAGCTTAATACCTAAATAATTAATCTCCCTTCTCCAGGGGAAGGGAAACACGGAGGTTAGATGAGCTTCCTCCTGCTTCGTGAGGCTAATGTTTAGGATTTCAGATTTGCCGGGGTTGATTTTAAAATTGGAGGCTTCTCCATATCGCCTTAGAATTCCCCATATATTAGGGAGGGTTACTCTGGGAGCTGAGACAAAAAAGAGTATATCATCAGCAAATGCTGCCAGTTTGTGCTCCTCTGGTCCCACCCGGACCCCCTTGCAATCGGGACTGCTCCGGATGGTAGCTAGGAGAGGCTCCAGGGACAAAACAAACAGGAGAGGGGAAAGAGGGCACCCCTGCCTGGTTCCGTTTTTCATTTCAAAAGTTTTGGATACTGCCCCATTTACCCTTACAACTGCCGTTGGTCTGCTGTATAAGGCCTTAACCCAGGAAATAAACCTGGGTCCAATACCCATTCCCTCTAATGTATCCATCAGGAACCCCCAGTCTACCCTGTCGAAAGCCTTTTCGGCGTCCATCGACAGGAATAGAGCAGGGGGTCCCCTATGTCTACAGAACTCCGCCAGCAGCACCGCCCGAACCCCATTGTCTCTACACTGTCTCCCCGGGACAAAACCGGACTGGTCCGGGTGTACTAGGTCCGCCATGAGTCGCTTTAGTCTGTTAGCCAGGACCTTTGCATATAGTTTTACGTCCGTGTTGAGTAGAGAAATAGGCCGGTAGCTCGAACACAGCTTGGTATCCTTCCCATCTTTTAATATCAAAGTTATCGTGGCACGCAGGGCTTCTCGCTCCATCTCGACTCTGGCGCCCAGCTCGTTCCAATATTTGCAGAGCTTGGGGACCAGAATGTGTTTCATTTTTAATAAATAGTTGGAGGAGAAGCCATCCGGGCCCGGGCTTTTACCCTTCGGGGTATCTTTTAATGCCGCTAGAATTTCCCCCTCCTCTATGGGGTTGTCCAGGAGATCTCTATCTTCACCAGACAATACTCCTAGGCCTGCCTCTTTTAGGAATTCTCTTCTCCTTGCTGTCCGTGCGCTGACCTCCCCTTCCTCATGTCTAATTGTATATAGGTCGGCATAGAATTTTCTAAACTCATTAGCCATATCTTCACTTGATACAAACTCTTTACCGCCTGCCCCGTTTATTTTCTCTATGTAATTCCGCCTTCTTTTTTTCCTGATTTGCCTCGCCAGGTATTTGCTAGACTTGTTGGCCCAGAGATACCTCTCCTTGGCCATTAAATTTATGGCACTCTTTGCCTCCTGCTCCATCATGTCCCTCAGCTCCTCTCTCCCAGCAACCAACGCCCGGTAGCAGTCCGCATCCTGTCCCCTGGACCTCTTGTGTAATTGTTCTAGTTGGAACAGATCCGCTATCAGTTTTTCCCTTTTTTCCTTCCTTTTTTTTTTTTGGGCTGCTCCTATAGATATGAGAATCCCTCGTATGTAGGCTTTATGCGTCTCCCAGAGAATAGAAGAGGAAACCTCGCCCGTGTCGTTCAGTGTAAAAAACTGATTTAACTCACTCTGGATCCGGTCTATTACTTCCGGGTCCTTAAGTAGGCTTTCATTCAGCTTCCACGAGAAGGGACGTCTCCCTAACTCTGGGAGCTTCAGCCTTATCGTGACAGGTGAATGATCAGAAAGAGTTGTTGTTTCAATACTAGTCTCTACCACCCCTTCTAACAAGCTATGATCAACAAAAATATAGTCCAGCCTGGAGTAGGTCCCGTGCACAGGGGAGTGGAAGGTGTAGTCCCTCTCTTTAACATGTTGTATTCTCCACACATCTATTAATTGACAGTGGAATAGTTTCCGCTTAATTGTTCTTAGTGACACCTTCTTGATCCCCTGGGCACGGGACGTACTGTCCCAGGCCGGGTCTAGACAAAAGTTCATGTCCCCGGCCAGGACCATCTCCCCTTCTCCGAATTCCATCAATTTCTCTAACATCTGTCCCAGGAAGACAGTAGGGCTCCTGTTCGGGCAGTATACATTGGCCAACGTGATCTTTCTAGAGCCGATGGAACCTTTCAAAAATAAAAAACGACCTTCAGGGTCTATTAATCGATCCTTTACTAGGAAGTTCACTACTTTGGACAGCCCAATAGCTACCCCTTTAGACCCCTTATCGGGGGAATCCCCATAGTGCCATTGTGGAAACCTGGGGGAGAACAGCCTGACCCTGGTGTTGAGGGTCAGGTGTGTCTCCTGTAGGAAGACCACATCCCCTCCCAGATGATCCAATTCCCTCAAAATTTTGTGCCTCTTCCTGGGAGAGTTCAGCCCTTTAACATTATAGGAAATCAATTTAATATCGGGCATCTCTTACAAGGTAATCGTTCTAACCTCTGTACTCTGCCCCCCTTGAACACAACCCGCCTCTATCTTCCCTTCTCCTCTCCCCCCCACCGAACACCCAACATCTCCTCCCACCGCCCTCCTCCCTCCCTCCCTCCCTCCACCCAACCACCCCCCCACCCAACCTCACCACCGCCCCCCACCCCCTGACTCCCACCCCCCGCCCTCCCCCCCATGGCGCCCACTACGCCTGAAGCCCGCCCGTATGGAAGCACACACATACCACACGGCGTGCCTCTTCCGCAGGGGCTGGGCTCCCGCGCCGGCATCCAGGACCCATTCGGTGGGATAGACTCAAGCTGCCCCACCCCCAAGTACACCCCCCACCGCCCCGCAATCCCCCACCCTAAATACAATACAGATTGCTTTCTTAAGGAGGGATCCTATTACCTCCCTTTTCCTACCAAGTGCATATCGATTGTTGATAACTTGAGACCATTGTACCCAAGTCCCCTTGTCCCGGGGTCGGCCACCCCTCCCATGTGGAGAGAAGGGCGGCGGAGCAGGGGGGGGGGGGGAAGGGAGGGAGAGGGGGGGGGGAGAGGGGAAAAAAAAAAAAAAAAAAAAAAGGGAAGGGGGGAAACCCCCCCGCCTCCCTCCCCCCCATCACCCCCCATCCCCCCGCCCGATCCCCAGCGTCTATTCCGAAACCGGGACCGAGATACCCAGATTGCTACAAAAGTCCTGCATTTCTTCCATGTATCTCATTCTGAAGGATCTTCCCTCTTTGAAGACTATCAGGGATGTTGGGAACCCCCAGCTGTACTTTAAATTGGCCTTCCTGAGTTGATCGAGGACTGGTCTCATCTGTCTTCTCCTCTCTAAAGTCCCTGCTGAGAGGTCGATGAAGATTTGCAAGTCCTTGTTTTCGAATTTAAGAGGTGGCGCCCCTTTTAATTTTTTCCAGATTTTTTCTTTGTCCTCATATTGATGAAATTTAATTATGACGTCTCTTGGAGTGTCTTGCTTAATGTGGGGGGGCTTCCTTATCCTATGGACCCTATCGATGCTCAACACCTCGTCTTCCCGCCTACCCAGTAAGGGATTGAAAATTTTTCTCATCTTCTCGCCCAGGTCCTCGTTCTGTTGTTCTGGGATTGATCGAATGCGTAAGTTTTGACGGCGGCTCTGGTTCTCCTGTTCCTCGAGTCTAAAAGCCAAAGCTCGATTTTCACTCTGCACCTTCTCGACTCGTTTTTTTAGGTCTGCTAAGTCTTTAGCTTGTTTACTGGAGGCCTCCTCCGCCTCTTCAACCCGGCGGAGAAGATGTCCCATATCAGAGCGGACGTTTAAAATCTCTTCTTTTATAATGCTCTCCAGTTTCTTCTCCAGTTTGGTAAACATTTCGCTAATATCTGTTTTGCTTGGTACTTGGGCCATGATTCTCTGTTCTTCTGCTGCAGTATAGGCTGGTGACCCCTCCGAGTCCCGCACTTCATGGGGCCTATCTCCCTGTCCCCCCTTTTGTTTCTGTTGGTCCTTTTTCTTAGTGCCTAAATGTTTCCCCTCCGTTCCCGGGCTCTTTACGCCTGCTTCTTTTAGATATTTTTGAATGGAGCTGGTATTAAGGCTCTCTCTTGGGTTATTGATTTCTGCTTGTCTCGAAGACCGGCCTTTCATGTTTTCCTAAGCTTTCTTATTGAGTATAGCTATACACCGACTCTCAGAGCCACCTTTCTTTATTTTTCAGTAAGTTACACCAAGTCCCCCTACATACCCCGAGGGGTTGATTATGCCCTTATGTACCTGCAGTAATAGGAGGCCTTCTTTATCCGCCTTTTAGACACAGCATCAATGGGGGGTTTTGCTGAAATCAGCACTGCTTGTGGTATCCGTCGATAGCCTTTGTAAAGTGCCCAGGGTTAGGGAGCTTGACCCCTTTTATCCGACTACTGTCGGTGTCCATGCATTTACTTCCACCGGAGGGGTGCAATGAGGGCAGGGAGGGCAGATGTAATTGCTTCCAGCAGGGGGGGTCCGCTCAGATTGATTGAGCCTTAAGGGAGGGGAGATGCCAGATCCGCTCACACTTCAGACCCCTTTACCAGAAAAAAAAAAAAAAAAAAAAAAAAAGGTCTTGCCAGATACCTCAAGCCCCCTGAGCCAGTCCGGTCTCCAGTCCCCCTCTAGTGGCCACAAGTTAATCCAACAGTAGACAAGTCTGAGATATGGCCAGACTACAGAGTCATTATATGCATTGGTTGATGATAAGCCTCTGTGAGGCGTCTCCTACCTGGATGTCTCGTCCAGGGAGCTGCTGCTTCTCCTTGGTCGGGTCCGTTGGAGAGAATGTCCTTTCTGTATGCAGCTGTGTAAGTGGCACTTCAGAGAGGAAGAAGCGGCGGGCCGCCTCCGGGGCTGTGAATCCGGGATGGGCGATCACTTCGGGGGGTGCAGCATCCGCTTAAGGGGGTAGGGGGGAGCAGGGCAGGCAGGATGGCCGGGCACGCAGACCTAGACCGGCCGCTCGTGGTCTCTCACTCCACGAGACCCCGCCACAGCCCGTCCGCGTCCCATCTCTTCGCTTCCTGGAGCCGGCGCAGGGCTCCTCCCCCGTGCTGACGTCAGCCGCACGTCAGCCGCACATCGCTGGATGATTTAACTAGATTTATGGCGGGTTTCCCGGGGACTCCGATCATAGTAGTCGGAGATTTTAATATGACTATGAATAACGATATAGATAGGTTCCCACCGAAAATCATCAGCAGTGGAGCTCCCAAGAGTCCTCTTTCACAATATTGCGATGAGGTTGGGTTGGTGGATATCTAGAGGAGAAGGCATCCTGAGGTGAGACAATATTCATGCCACTCCAGGACACATGCCACCTTATCTAGAATTGATCTTGTGCTGGGTAATGAGGAAGCATTGAATGCAGTGGAGGAGATAGTTTATGAGCCGAGAGGGATTTCGGACCACTCGCTGGTGGTAATTGGTGTAAAGGGGGGGAAGGGGTATAGCAGAGGTGACTGGAAAGTAAATCCCTTTTGGCTCAAGATTGTTGAGGACACGGGGACCAATATGGAAGGGCTGGCGGAATTCATAAATTTAAATCTAGGAACGGCTCCATTAGGGATAGTATGGGATTCCCTGAAGGCTTTTCTCCGTGGAGTCCGAATTCAAAAAATCTCCTATGCCAAAAAACAATCACAAGCTGAAGAGTTAAAGGCAAAATAAAGGGTAAGAAGGGCGAAAGTACAGTACGTGGAGACACAAACTCTAACTGTTTATGAAACATGGGTAGGGAGGCAAGACGATTACAGTAGAATGGTCTTAGAGAAGATGGAAAAGAAAAAATTATTTCAGAGACGGAGTTTTTTTGACGAAGGTGAGCGAGTTGGGAAAACTCTGGCTCTGATTATTAAGGCAAATAGTTCCTCGAGCACTGCACAGGCCATTGAAGAGAGGGAAGGAATAATTAAAAAAGCCACTTTGGAAATATGAGAAGAATTTAGAAAGTATTTTAAAAATCTATATAGCACGGCGCAAACAAATGTGGAGGGGAAAATGTGGGATTTTTTCGAGAAATTGAAAATAACTCCCTTATCAAAAAAAGATCGGGAAATGTTAGATGCCCCATTGACACTCAAAGAGTTGCAAAGGGTAGTAGCAGACATGGCGAACCAGAAAGCACCAGGCCCTGATGGTCTACCCATAGAAATATTTAAAAAATATGGGAAGGTTTTACTTGCTTTTCTTCTGGAGGTGTTCAACGGAGCTATGAAGGATAGGAAATTACCCACATCCATGACAGAAGCCATCATAATAATTTTGCTGAAAGAGGGGAAAAATCCGCTAGATGTGACTTCATATAGGCCTATATCGCTGTTATGTTCGGATGTGAAGATCTTAGCAAAAGCTTTGGCAACAAGGCTTAATAAAATAATTTCTAAACTAATACATATAGACCAAACCGGGTTTATCCCGGACAGATCTAAAAGTACGAATATAAGACGAGTGTATTTAAATATGCAATTACCCATAGAAAACAGTGGTAAGAGAGCCCTCCTGTCATTAGATGCAGCCAAAGCATTTGATTGTTTGGAATGGCACTATATGTGGAAGGTACTAGCCGAATTTCAACTTGGCTCTAACTTTGTCCACTGGTTGAGTCTATTATACGACAGCCCAAGGGCCAAGGTTAGAGTCAATGGTGAGTGCTCAGAGTGGTTTCGATTAAGAAGGGGAACGAGACAGGGGTGTCCTTTGTCGCCCCTGCTCTTTGCCCTGGCAATGGAACCCTTGGCTATCGCGTTAAGGACCGCTCAGGGGGTGCAGGGCTTCAAATAAAGAAGGGGGGAGGAGAATGTCGCTATGTACGCGGATGACATTTTGTTATTCCTGGGGGATACACAGGATTGCTCGAAGATAGCCATGGGTATAGTTTTGGAATTCGACCATTTCTCTGGGCTAACAATTAATTGGGAAAAATCAGTAATTTTGCCAATAGACCCTCTTACAGAGCCACTCCCATATCAAATATCCCAAATTAAAGTAGTAAGTCAAATGAAATATCTGGGTATTACTATAACAAGAGATCCAGGGCAATATATAACTGGAAACCTGGTTCCACTTATGAAAAAATTAAAACAGAAATGGTGGGTATGGGGTCCTTTGCCTCTCTCGGTCGCCGGGCTCTGCAATTTAATCAAGATGGTCTGGTTGCCACAAATTTTATATATTACATAACTCCCCAGTATAGATTCCTAAGCATTGGTTTAATAAAATGGACAGTGTGTTCAGAGAGCTAATTTTAAAAAACGGGGTGGCAAGGATCAACTTGCAAGCGCTGCGATGGCCAGGAGAGAAGGGTGGGATGGGAGTGCCGGACCCTCAATGCTACTTTTTAGCATCTCAAATGCAACATGTGGGAGGCAGTAATAGGCCAGGGAACAAGATAGCAGGGTGTAATGTACTACTGAATGATACCAGTCGTGATACAGTAGTAGAGGCGATGGAGGCAGACTCCTTTGGTACCAAGTGTCCTACCACTCAGATGATGGTCAAGGGCTGGGCATATGTAAAAAAAAAACTGGGCTATACGGGCTTCTCTGAGTTTTCACCATTATGGAACAACAACAACCTTAACGAACTTAAAAAAATGGGGATTATTTAAAAATGAGACCGTCAGGGCATTCATTGTCTGACACAGCTATATAAGGTGGGGAGACTAAAATCATTCCAGGAGGTAGTGGAAGAATATGCGATTCCTAACCGATCATTCTACAGGTATCTGCAAGTTAGGCATGCCTTAGAAGCACAATTTAGCGGGAAGGAACCAGTGTGGTGTGAAATGACCTCCCTGAGGAAGTTTGTTAATGCCAACTCTACAAAAGGACTAATTTGTGATATATATGGAAGTTTGAATGTGTCAGGTCAGGGGGGTATGGCGGAAAACAAAAATAGGATTAAATGGGAGGGAAATGTTGGGCCACTGTTGGATAGCCAATGGGAGTATGTTCTGGCATTAGGGCCCGTGATCTCCCTCTCTCCTTCACAGATAGTTTCTCATCTTTACTTGTCATACAGGACATATTATACACCATTGAAGCTGTTTAGGTTTGGCAAGAAGCCTGATGCGGAGTGCCAAGCCAAAGATGTGGAGGAGGAAGAGGAGATTTGGTACATATGTTCTGGCGATGTCCCAAGCTGTATAGATACTGGAGGGGTATTGCGAGTTTATAGATAGGGGTAAGTGGCGCTACCTGTGTTGGATACCTAGTTGGATATATCATCTCTACTGGGTGTGCAAATGTGCACTCTACTCAAAATAAAGGTAAAAATAAATTACAAAATTAATATGTGCCAATTGGGATTAGTGTCTCGTGCCAGTGTGTACAAACAAATAAATCCTTATTGTGTAAAAAGGTTTAGGTACACCCACATCAGTGACTATTGATCAAAATGTATAAATAATCTGGTAAAGGTCCCCCCTAAATGCCTTGAGGGGATTAAATGAATAAATAAAAATCCTCCTTCCAACTAATGTGATCATTAACCATCAGTCTGTTTACAAATATGACATCTGATATACGTGTTACCACATTATCTCCCCAGCAGACAGCTGGGCAGCTAAATACAGCCTAAACACAGGTCATCAGCGTTAAAAAACACCATAGTAGTAAGAAAAAGTGTAAAAAGCTTGTGAAAATAATTATTTAGAACCATATTAAATATAAAAAATGTATTATAAAAAATGAAAAAATTAAAAAATTTAAGAAAAAATTAAAATTAAATTAAAATTAAAAAATTAATCGTGAAAGTCCCAACTTAAAAAGTTCCATATAATTCCACCAAATTCAAATATTCTGTGTAAGGTGACTTTTGTGACAGCGACAGTTGATATCCAGTGACTCCGGTGCTCCCCCTCAAGGGTCCCCACTCACCAGCTCCATGCACCCCTACAGGGGTAATCAGCATATACTCTCCAGCACTCGATGGCGTCTAGGGTTCCAGTGAAGTCCCTGGGGGTTTCCACTCCAAATACAGTATATCCTTCAGAACTCCGGCTTCCCCTCATATGAAAGAGACAGGGCTCCCATAGTGTGATACCGTAATTGAATTTTATTAAAAAATGCTTTCTTTCTGTCTTCACCCTCATTTTTTATAATACATTTTTTACATTTAATATGGTTCTAAATAATTATTTTCACAAGTTTTTTACACCTTTTCTTACTACTATGGTGTTTTTTAACGCTGATGAACTGTGTTTAGGCTGTATTTAGCTGCCCAGCTGTCTGCTGGGGAGATAATGTGGTAACACGTATATCAGATGTCATATTTGTAAACAGACTGATGGTTAATGATCACATTAGTTGGAAGGAGGATTTTTATTTATTCATTTAATCCCCTCAACGCATTTAGGGGGGACCTTTTCCAGATTATTTATACATTTTGTTCAATAGTCACTGATGTGGGTGTACCTAAACCTTTTTACACAATAAGGATTTATTTGTTTGTACACACTGGCACGAGACACTAATCCCAATTGGCACATATTCATTTTGTAATTTATTTTTACCTTTATTTTGAGTAGAGTGCACATTTGCTCACCCAGTAGAGATTATATATCCAACTAGGTATCCAACACAGGTAGCGCCACTTACCCCTATCTATAAACTCGCTTTAACATATCTCACTCCTTTGAGGGTGCGTAAAAAGGGGGGGCTGCAAGCCTCGGTCCGTGAGCGCGGAAACTTTTCCTATACTACTGGAGGGGTATTGTGGATAAAATAAATTCTGTGTTTGGGACATCGCTGGGCATGGAGGTCAGGACGTGTTTATTGGGCTTGATGGAGGAACAACAGATCTTGAGGGATACACAGACCGCAATAATTAGATGTTTGTTTCAGGGTAAAAAACTCATTGCTTGGAACTGGCAGAGAAAAGATCCCCCGACGGCAATAGAGTGGATGAAAGAAGTAAGGGAGGTGATTAGTAGAGAGAAATATATTTATAAGAAGAGAAGAGGGGTAACTATAAAAAATTTGAAAAAACATGGAAGTTATGGGTGAATCTGGATGAGGTCAAAATGGAAGTTGGGTAGGTCAATGGTGGAAGTGGGAGGGATGGTTGGTGGCTGTGTGGAAGGGGGTGAGGTATGGGGATTTGGGAGGGGAGGGGGTATAGTGGGATGTGAATTGGGGGGGGGGGAGGGGGGTAAGAGTAGGGGAATGGGGGGGTTAGGTAAAAAGGGAAAAACATTTTTTGGATATTATTGTTTACGGATGTTTTCACTTGGTGTATAAATGATGTAAATATAATGTCTGAACAGATGATGGCATATTATATTCTTTTAATGAAATTTTTCAATAAAAAGATACAAGTAAAAAAAGAAAAAGCTGATTTGGAGGAACGGCCCAGCAAGAATTCGCTTGCAGGCACTACAGCGCCCGAAAGACATGGGAGGGGTGGCACTACCGAACCCGGAATTCTATTTTTTGGCAGCACAACTACAATATATGAGAGGGAGTAACTCACCCATGAGAAAGGAGGGAGGGAATGACTTATTAGTAAATGATACTAAACATAGCACAATAGTAGAAGCTGTGGAGGCAGACTCATTTGAAACCAGATGTTTAACAACACAAATAATGCTTAAAGTTTGGAATACTGTTAAGACCATAATGGGCTATGGTGGGTTCTCTGAATTTTCCCCTCTCTGGGATAAAAAAAACTTGGAAGAACTCAAGACACTGGGGAAGGTGGATAAATGGGCCAGGAAGGGTATTGGCTTCCTGGCACAGTTATATAGGGATGGTAGACTGAAATCATTTCAGGAAATCCGTGCAGAATTTGGAATCTCGAACCGATTATTTTATAGCTATTTACAGGTCAGACACGCGTTGAATACGCAATTTAAAGGGAAAATCCCAGAACTGAGTAAAATGCCGTCTCTTGAGAGGCTGGTTAAGGCAGGCTCATATAAAGGGTTGATATCAGGAATGTATGGGAAGATAAGGGGGGCAGCACAGAAAGGTGAGGTGGAGCGTCGTAACAGG
Organism: Lithobates clamitans; assembly: GCA_037952925.1. Taxonomy (NCBI): domain Eukaryota; kingdom Metazoa; phylum Chordata; class Amphibia; order Anura; family Ranidae; genus Lithobates; species Lithobates clamitans. The sequence continues at coordinate 10,149,930 of JBBGZY010000399.1, read as the reverse complement.
ACCAAGTGGGAAAGGGATGTGGGGCCAATGAGAGAGGATCAATGGAGTAGAGTCTTGGCTTTGGGCCCCAAGGTCTCGTTATCACCATCTCAGACCATATCACATCTATACCTGCTACATAGATCCTATTATACGCCTGCAAGGCTGTTTTTGTTTGGGAAAAGACCGAATGCAGAATGCCCAAGATGTGGAGATGGGAGGGGTGACCTGGTGCACATGACCTGGCGATGCCCCAAACTGTATAGATACTGGCAAGGCACAATTAGGAAGATCAATGGGGTATTCAGGACGTCACTTGATGCGGGGGCCAGGTTATGCCTCCTGGGGTTAATAGAAGGAGAAGGGATGCGGGGCCATGTCCAGACAGCAGTGACTAGATGCCTGTTCCAGGGAAGGTTGCTAATCACTCGTAAATGGCAGGAAAAAAAACCCCCAACAGTAAGGGAATGGGAGAAAGTGGTGAATGGAACGATTGATAAGGAGGAATACATATTCAGGAAAAGAAAGAACCATAAGCAGTTCCTTAAAATATGGAAACAGTGGTTAGACTCGGAATTAATCAATAGGAGAATGTGAATGTGTGTGAATGTAGTAGGAGAGATTGGTAGGAATATATAGTAGGGAAGGGGAAGGGGGAGGGATGGGAGGGGGTAAGGTTTGATAAAAAGGGAAATGGGGTTTTGTTTTTCTGGAATATTATTTGTTATTACTTGCTCTTATGTCTCCTTTTATGTTGCCTATGCCAACCACTCTTTTCTTTTGTTCACGACTATGTAATGTGATCAAGAGTTTGGAAAAACAAATGAAATTTCTTAATAAAAAGTATTTAAAGTAAGTGGAAAAGATTGTCAACAATGCACTGGCCGCAACAAAGCTGCGTCAGGCTGCACTGGCCGCAACAAAGCTGGAACGGTTCGCGCACACGCCAAATCAGACACCAAGGAAAGGAGGGGAGCAGCAACACCAGTTATCTTTAGCGGCCCAACCTATGGGGAGGAAAAGCCAGGGCCCTTTGATAGATACACAATTGAAAGCAGCATCAAGGGTAACAAAATCTACAGCTGCAGTAGCGGTACTGGCGGAGGCACCAGCGGTAGCGACACCCCCGGGCCCGGAGGAGAAACAAGGGGGGGGCGGAAGCTACACCCACGACCACCTTGACGGTAGGCGAGGAACCATCATTAAAAGAGATCCTCTCTGCAATTAATAACTGTAAGTCATCTCTAAATGAAGTATTTGCACAGCTTAAATATATTGGGGAAGATGTGTTACTAATTAAACGCGAGATACAGGAGGTATCTGGGCGAACAACAGCACTGGAGGAGAGACTTAGCCAGTTAGAAGACGATGTAAGCCCGATCAAGCAGGACATGCAAGTAATGCAGAAACAGTTGAATATGTGCATCCACAAAATGGATGAGATGGAAAATAGAGCACGCAGGAAGAATGTAAGGGTGCTAGGCACAGTACTCCAGAGGGCAAGAGCAATGAGGAATATTCAGTATAAAGGCGCAAAAATTTCTGTATACCCAGACTTCTCCCCTGAACTGCAGAAACAAAGAGCAAAATTCATTGACTGTAAACGCAAAATGCAACAGCTTAAAATCAACTATGCGTTACTGTACCCTGCCCGCCTAAAAGTGACAGCCCTTGGAGAAACCAAATTTTTTAATACACCTGTAGAAGCAACAACATGGTTGGAATTAAATGAAGGGAAGATACGCCAGGGTGAAGAGTTATGATTCAATGGACAGACCTGGGCCCATTTCCCCTTGTCATTTTTATACACGTCCGAACTTTTTCTTTTTTTCTATTTTTTTGTTCCTTTTGTAGATATTTGCACATTATATGCACAGGGATGGGGGTGGGGGTGGGGGGGGGGATAAGGAAAGGGAGGTTTGAAGGTAAAAAAAAAATAAAGAAGTGTGAGAAGGTGGAATTATCCCCCTCTAGCAGGGGGAACTTGGAAGCAGGTTCGTGTGTTATCCTTTTATAATGAACACAGCAGAGTTATTTGGGACTTTTGGGACAATTTTTTCTTTTTTATTGTTTTTTTTTTATGAATAGTGCACGGTTTGTTTTGTATTTATTTGCTGGGAAGTTAGGGAATCTCACTTTGGGGAAGAAATGCGGTCAATTTAGAAGCCCCCAATATAGGCCCAAAGGTGGGCAGAAAAGAGGGAGGGGGGGTGGAGGAGGGGGTGGCGGACGGGGGGGAGGTGGGTGGGGTCGGGGGGAGGGTGAGAGTTTGGGGAGGGCAGGAGTTGGGGAGGAAGAATGGGAGAATGTGCGGGGATAGGTGGGGTGGACTTGAAGTAGGAAAGGGGGAGATTGTGAGCTGGGGGTTGTGGATGGGATATAGCAATATATATGGGATAGGGTTTGAGTATACATTGGCGGAGAAACCACAAAGTACACAGTGCATGAGGATAAGAGTTTTTTGGGGTTTTTTTTCATGGGAAAAGAGTATAATAGAAGTAAGGAATTATTTTGTAGTGATAGGAAGATTTGGAAGAGAGATGGTGAGGTTTGGGGATAGGAGGGAGGTGGCCCTAGGTCGGTCCAAGAAAGGCAGGAATGTCAGGATTTGCTCCTGGAACGTACGGGGGTTAAGGATCCTACCAAGAGACAGGCAATTTTTGCAGAAATTAAATTAGATGATTCCAAAATATTGTGCCTGCAGGAGACACACCTAGAGAGAGATTCTGTCAAGGTTCTGGAACATAAAAAATATAGGATACAATACCACTCAACACACACCTCTTATTCAAGAGGTGTGAGTATATTGATAGAGTCTGGGGTGGTTTTCTCCTGCAGGCAGAATGTAACGGATGAAAATGGCAGGTATATTTTCCTTTATTGCATGATTGAGGAGTGTGAATGCGTGATAGCAAACGTTTACATCCCTCCACCGTTCAAATTAGATGTTTTATGCGATTTGATGAGGTTTGTAGCTGATAAACCAGGAGTGCCGGTTATAATAGCAGGTGATTTTAATATGACAATGGATAAAAATCTGGATCGGTTTACACAGAGGACTCCTGTAAAAAGTGCACCTGGAGGCCCATTGTTTCGATTTTGTGAAGAGACAGGGTTTGTGGATATATGGAGAAGATGGAACCCCGGGGTAAAGCAGTACTCTTGCCATTCATGATCATATTCTGCCTTGTCTAGGATTGACCTTATATTATATAACGAAGAGGCTCTAAAGGTGGTAGAGGAGGTAGAATATAAACCTAGAGGGATCTCGGACCATTCACAAATAGTCTTTTCAATAAAGATAGGGACAAGCTATGGTAGGAAAGATTGGAAGGTAAATCCATTCTGGCTAGAGATAATTAAAGACCCGGAAGGGATTGCCACCAACTTGAGAGAATTCATAAAGTTGAACACTGGGACTGCATCACTGGGCATAGTTTGGGACACGCTCAAAGCATATCTACGGGGGGAGCTGATACAAAAAATAACATATGTAAAAAGACAATCATGGGCTAAAGAAACTGAGTTGAGGAAAGAGGTGGAAAGGGCAGAATCACGCTATGTGGAGTCATCCTCTCCTGAGGACCACGACAGATGGTTAAGGAAGCAGGATGAATATAAAAAAGCAGTCTGGGAGAAAGTAGAAAATAAGAAACTGTTTCAGAGGCGGACCTTCTTTGGTGAGGGTGAACAGGTGGGGAGAATCCTAGCATTAATATCTAAAGCAAACAGTCCCTCAAACACCATATCAGTAATACAAGCTAAAGGAGGGGAGAATAGAAGGACCACCTCTGAAATAGCGTATGAATTTAAGGAATATTACAAAAATGTATATAGTACCTCACAGAGGAATGTGGAAAAGGAGATGAGGGGCTTCTTCCGGAAACTAAAGATCCCTCAACTATCAGAGGAGGACAGAGAGGGGTTAGAGGCTCCATTGATTCTTGAGGAGTTATGTAAAGCTGTGGCAGATATGGCGGGCCAGAAAGCTCCTGGACCAGACGGCCTGCCAATAGAAATCTATAAAAAATATGGGGATATTTTACTGCCTAAACTTCTTCAGGTATTCAGTGGAGCCATGGAGGAAGGGAAGCTGCCGCCCTCTATGGCAGAAGCAACCATAATAGTTCTAGCAAAAGAAGGGAAAAACAGTTTAGAAACATCCTCCTATAGGCCAATATCCCTCCTGTGTACGGACGTTAAAATTTTAGCTAAGACTATGGCCGCTAGATTGAATAAAATAATTAGCAAGGTAGTACATCCAGACCAAACCGGGTTTATCCCGGATAGGTCCACAAGTTTAAATATAAGACGAGCCTTCTTGAACACACAAATCCCAGTTATGGGTGGAGGGAATAGAGCCATTCTATCATTGGACGCAGTCAAAGCTTTCGACAGCGTCGAATGGCATTACCTGTGGTGAGTACTGGCTGAATTCCGTTTTGGTCCCCAATTTGTCCGCTGGATAAAATTACTGTATGAGGGCCCTAGGGCAAGGGTCAGAATTAATGGGGAGTGCTCGGAGTGGTTCCAGTTGGAGAGGGGGACGAGGCAGGGGTGTCCCTTGTCTCCCCTCCTCTTCGCCCTCGCTATGGAGCCTCTGGCTATTGCCTTGAGAACCTCCCAGAAAATACAGGGATTTAAAAGAGAAATGGGAGAAGAAAAAGTAGCTATGTATGCGGACGATGTTTTGTTATTTTTGGGGGATACACAATCGTCTCTGGAAGAGGTTTTGGGGCTGGTACAGGAATTCGGACGTTTCTCTGGATTGGAAATAGGATGGGAGAAGTCAGTGCTTATGCCCATAGACCCCTTGGTAGAGCCACTCCCACAGCAGGCAACCCAGTTATAATGATAACTCCAAAGTGATGTTGCTGAGTAGACAAATGATGGTGGAGGAATCATTTGTCTACCCAGCAACATCACTTTGGAGTTATCATTATAGGTCTTCAGACTTTTTCACCTGCATCTAGATGGACTTGATTGATGCCCATTTAGAGTTGTTTTTTATATAATTTCTATTAAACTTAATTTAGTTTATGGGCTGTTTTCACATATATGTACCTGTATATGTCATTAATATTGCCACTTTGTATGCTATTGCTGGTGTACATTTTGTTTATTTAGCGCTGCTACTTATAGATTATCAAAAAGGCTTCAAAGGCTGCAAATGCTCACATTTTTTTGGTCTTAAGTCTCAGAAAAAAGCAGTTATTTGTTTATTCAACATGCATAAAATCTGCCTGCTTTCTATCTTTGTATTTTAACTACAATGAAGTAAATACTGTTCAGCAAATCAGTTTAGTTTTTCTGGCATAATAAATAGATTCTTTTTCACAATAAAATATGCCTCGTGCCTTCACAAAATGGTGAATTACAAGCAGTGCTTCTTTACAATATTCACGGCTACTGTCTTTGAAATACACTATATTGTCAAAAGTATTGGTACACCTGCCTTTACAAGCACATGAACTTTAATGGCACCCTAGTCTTAGTCCGTAGGGTTCAAAATTGAGTTAACTCACCCTTTGTAGCTATAACAGCTTCAACTCTTCTGGGAAGGTTTCCACAAGGTTTAGAAGTGTGTCTATGGGAATGTTTGACCAGTAGCACATTTGTGAGGTCAGGCACTGATGTTTGATGAGAAGGCTTGGCTCGCAGTCTCCACTCATTAATCCCATGAGTGGTGTTCTATTGGGTTGAGGTCAGGACTCTGTTCCCTTCACTGGAATCTTAAACTGCTTAGAGGGTTCTTTACTGCAAGAGCGGTAAGGATGCGGAATTCTCTTCCACAGGCAGTGATTTCAGCGGGGGCATTGATAATTTTAAAAAATTATTAGATAGGCACCACAACATACAGGGATATAAAATGTAATACTGACATAAAAGCACACACACAGGTTGAACTTTATGGACTGGTGTCTTTTTTTCAACCTCACCTGCTATTTAACTATGTAACTAAGGGGCCAGGCCCAACCCCCGAAAAACAACCCCACACCATAATCCCCCTCCACCAAATTATTTGGACCAGTGCACAAAGCAAGGTCCATAAAGTCACAAATAAGCGAGTTTAGGGTGGAGGAACTTGACTGGCCTGCACGGAGTCCTGACCTCAACCCAATAGAACAACTTTGGGATGAATTAGAGCGGAGACTGCGAGCCAGGCCTTCTCGACCAACATCAGTGCCTGACCTCACAAATGTGCTACTGGAAAAAATAGGATTTTTATAACAGCTTACCTGTAAAATCCTTTTCTTGGAGTACATCACGGGACACAGAGCCATAGTAGTTACTATGTGGGTTTATAGGCCACCTTCAGGTGATGGACACTGGAACACCCTAAGACAGGAAGTTCACTGCCTATATAACCCCTCCCTACTGGGAGTACCTCAGCTTTGTAGCAAACCAATATACGTGTTTTAGAAGAGGGGAGGGACCTTTGTGTCAGGGCTGGCTCAGCCCTTCCTTCTCTGAGTTGGCCATTCAGCTGTTGGCTAATTGCCAGCTCTCATCTCTCTCCACGGTTAACCAGCTATTGTGGATCTGCTCATAAGTCCCGCCTACTTAAAGATCTCCAGCTCACTTCATTCCTGCCTTCGCCTTGGTCACATCACAAGAAACCATCTCCTGCGTTCCTGTTTAAAGACTGGCTTTGCTGACATCCCTTCTGGCTCCTTATCCTGCTTGCTGTTCCTCGACTTGGATCCCTGACTTCTGGCCTGGCTGATTACCCGATCTGGTTACTGAACTCTGGTTTGGCTGATTACCCGGTCTGGTTACTGAACTCTGGCTTGGCTGACTACCCGATCCGGTTACTGGACTTTAGCTATGCTTTGACTACGCTTACTCTATTTACCTTTTTATTAATAAACAAGTGTGATTTTACCTTACTTCTGTCTCGGTCTGGTTCATGGTTTCTGACAGTAGGCAAAGGCCATGAATTCAGAAGATACAGTTAATCCACTTTTTGGTAATATTTTTTCCAGATTGGATGAGCAAGATCACTGCATGGATCAGTTTGCCATGGCGTTACAAACACTGCTAAGTCGCACGGCTCACCTGGAATCCCCCACTGTAGCTGCTCTGGTACAACCTGAGTTTCAGGCCATCCCTGCTGCTGCGCCAGTCTCTGTGCAGGCACCACCCTTGAGTATTACCTCTATAAGAGGTATGTCTGGTTCCACCCCGCTTCCCCAGCGATTTGGGGGCGATCCAGTTTAATGCAGAGGGTTTCTCTACCAAGTTGAGATATACTTTGAGATGCTGCCCCAGGCGTTTCCCACGGACAGAAGCAAAGTAGGGTTTGTGATATCTTTGCTTTCTGAAAGAGCCTTGGCCTGGGCTAACTCTCCGTGGGAGACGCAAAAACCTATTGTCTTGAATTACCCAGAGTTTGTGGCCTCCTTTAAAAGGGTATTTGACGTTCCTGCACGCTCCACTTCTGCTGCCAAGTGCCTCATGTCCATCAATCAGAGTATGAAAACTGTTGCCGACTTCGCCATTGAGTTCCGTACTCTGGCAGCAGAGGTTGCTTGGAACAATGAGGCCCTCTCTTGGATTCCATCAAGGAAGAGATAGCAGCCCGAGATAGACCCACTGAGCTTGAGAGCTTGATCTAGTTTGCCATTCATTGACTCCAGACTCAAAGACTTTCTTTTAAGGAGCGCTTGCGGAAGCCTCCTGTACGTTTGCCTCCGAGCTTTGCAGTCCCACCCATGCCTCCCTCACCTCCCATGCCTCCTGGTACCGAGTCAGTCAGTGAAGATGAACCCATGCACTTGGGCTTCACGCGTCTTTCTGCAGATGAGAGAGCCTTTAGGAGGAGGGAGAGATTGTGCCTTTATTGTGGCCAGGCAGGTCACTTTTTGAAGTCTTGTCCTACCCGTCCTGGGAACACCCGAACCTTGAGGTCCTGTCACGGACAGGCCTTAGGTGGGGTTGTGTTGTCCCCAGTTATCCAGAAGGATAAGCCCCTGGTTTCGGTCACCCTTTCTTGGGCTAAGTCGTCTATCGAGATGCAGGCTCTAATCGACTCTGGGGCTGCAGGCCTGTTCATTGATGCTGCCTTTGTATCAAAGCACTCGATTCCACTGCAGCTGCGTGACACTCCACTTGCCATTGAGGCTCTTGACGGGAGACCTCTACAGCCTGGCCATGTGACTCATGAGACGGTTCCGTTGTCCAAGGCCGTAGGGGCTCTTCACCATGAGATAATCCAATTCCAAGTGATTTCCCCTACTAAGTTTCCGCTGATTATTGGTTATCCCTGGTTACAGAGGCACAACCCCTCTTTTGATTGTCTCCGTGCTGAGGTTCTCTCCTGGTCACAACAATGCAGTGAAACATGCTTCCAGAAGGTAGCCAAGGTCCTGTGTACCTCTTCACTCTCCTCCCTGCCAGAGGATTACTGTGATTTTAGCGATGTCTTTGACCAAGGTCAAGCCAGTAGTTTGCCTCCACATCGGCCGTATGATTGCGCAATTGACCTTCAACCTGTTGCCACTCCCCCTCATGGCCGGGTTTACCCATTGTCAGTCTTGGAGGATAAAGCCATGGAGGAGTATGTTGCAGATGCACTTTCTCAGGGTTTCATCCGCAAATCCTTGTCTCCTGCTGGTGCTGGTTTCTTCTTTGTGAAGAAGAGTAGCGGTGAACTGAGACCATGTATTGATTATAGGGGTCTCAATCGTTTCATGATTAAGAATGCCTACCCGATCCCATTGATTACAGAGTTATTTGACTGCCTCAAGGGAGAAACGGTTTTCACTAAGCTTGATCTGAGAGGGGCTTACAATCTCATGAGGATTAAGGAGGGCGACGAGTGGAAAACTGCGTTTAAGCTCATAATAACTTTTGGCCTTTGTAATGCCCCGGCAGTTTTCCAGGAATTTATTAACAATGTCCTCTGAGATTTGTTGCAGTTATGTGTGGTGGTTTATCTCGATTATATCCTCATAATTTCCAAGTCCCTGGAGAGCCACCACACAGATGTATGTCATGTGCAGAAATTAGGAGAGAACATTGTAAACTGGAGAAGTGTGAGTTCCATCGGGAACAGGTTAAATTCCTGGGCTATGTCATTTCCACTTCTGGTTTTTCGATGGACCCAGAGAAACTTTCGGCAGTCCTACAGTGGCCTCGACCCATGGGGTTACATCCTCTGCAGCGTTTCCTGGGTTTTGACAACTATTATCGGAAGTTTATTCGTAACTTCTCGTCTCTGGTCAAGCCCCTGACCGATATAACCAGAGAGAACGGTATCCCACAGAGTTAGTCTCCGGAGTCCATTAAGGCCTTGGAAAGTCTCAAGGCTGCCTTTGTTTCTCCTACTGTGTTGGCACATACTGATCCTACGTTACCTTTTATCCTTGAGGTTGATGCTTCTGAGACTGGTGTTGGCGCCCTTATGTCTCAATATCCTACCTCTGAGAGTGTTATGCATCCTTGTGGCTACTTTTCCAAGAAATTGTCACCTGCTGAGTGCAATTACAAGATTAGTGACAGAGAGCTGTTGGCAATCATTTTAGCCCTGAAAGAATGGAGACATCTCCTCGAAGGTACCATTATGCCAGTTCTCATTCTTACTGACCATAAAAATCTCACATTCTTGTCTGAGGCTAAACGCCTCTCTCCCAGAAGGGCGCGATGGGCTCTTTTCTTGTCAAGTTTCAATTACATTGTCTCATTCTTACCCGGTACTAAGAATGTTGCTTTGTCCCAGAGTATCTCCGTACTGCCGTGCTCCAGACTTACCATTCTCCCAAGGCAGCTGGCCACCCTGGTAAGAATCAACTTGTTTGGGCCATTTCCCAACAATTCTGGTGGCCTAGTCTACGTGCTGATGTAACTGCCTTTGTAGCTGTCTGTTCCATGTGTGCTCAGAGTAAGACTCCACGACACCTTCCAGTGGGCCTTCTACAACCCATACCCAATGGAGAGAGGCCCTGGACCCACCTGTCTATGGATTTCATTGTGGAGTTGCCCAACTCCCAAGACAACACAGTTATCTTTATGGTGGTTGACTGGTTTTCAAAGATGTGTCATTGTATTCCACTTAAGAAGTCGCCCACTTCTAAGGAACTGGTTTCTATTTTTGCTCGGGAGATCTTTCGCTTACATGGGCTACCCAAGGAGATAGTCTCGGACAGGGGTAGTCAATTTGTGTCCCGGTTCTGGCGAGCCTTTTGTGCTCAGCTGGGAATTCAGCTTGCTTTCTCCTCTGCGTATCTGCACAGTCTAATGGGGCTGCAGAATGAGCCAATCAGTCCTTGGAGCAATTCCTATGTTGCTATATTTCTGACCATCAACAACTGGTCAGACCTATTACCATGGACAGAGTTTGCTCACAACAGTGCCTTGAATTCTGCTTCCTGATTGTCTCCGTTTATGGCTCCTTCCATGTTACCCGACTCTTTTGTTCCGCAGAGTATTCCTGCGCTAGAGGAGCATCTCCGTGGTCTTCGTTCCACTTGGGCACAAGTCCAGGAGGCTTTGCATCATGCTAATGATAGGTACAGACTCCATGCTGACCGCAGACACCTGCCTGTGCCTTCCTACCAGGTTGGGGACAGGGTCTGGCTGTCATTTCGCAACCTCTGAACTTCGTGTTCCCTCACTGAAGTTCGCACCTCGGTTTATTGGGCCTTTCCGTATCATTTGCAGGATTAACACAGTGGCTTACGCGTTGGACCTTCCTCCTAGTATGCACATCTCAAATGTGTTTCATGTCTCCTTATTGAAACCGTTGGTCTGCAACCACTTTACCACCTCAGTGCCACATCCTCACCCTATACAGGTTGAGAAACATGAGGAGTATGAGGTACAATCCATTGTTGACACCCGTAGGTTCCGTGGGCGCATACAGTACCCGGTGCATTGGAAGGGGTATGGTCCAGAAGAACGCTCCTGGGTCTCATCCTTGGACATACATGCTCCTGCCCTCCTCCGTGATTTACATAGACGTTTTCCCTTCAAACCCAGTGGTCCTCCGAGGGGGAGGGGTCCTTAAGGAGGGGGGTACTGTCAGGGCTGGCTCAGCCCTTCCTTCTCTGAGCTGGCCGCTCAGCTGTCGGCTATTTGCCAGCTCACATCTCTCTCCACAGTTAACCAGCTGTTGTGGATCTGCGCGTCAGTCCCACCTACTTAAAGATCTCCAGCTCACTTCATTCTTGCCTTCGCCTTGGTCACATCACAAGAAACCATCTCCTTCATTCCTCTTTAAAGACTGGCTTTGCTGACATCCCTTCTGGCTCCTTATCCTGCTTGCTGTTCCTCTACTTGGATCCCTGACTTCTGGCTTGGCTGATTACCCGATCTGTTACTGAACTCTGGCTTGGCTGATTACCCGATCTGGTTACTGGACTCTTGCTATGCTTTGACTACGCTTACTCTATTTACCTTTTTATTAATAATAAACAAGTGTGATTTTACTGTACTTCTGTCTCAGTCTGGTTCATGGCTTCTGACACTCTTTGTCCCGTGATGTACTCCAAGAAAATGATTTTACAGGTAAGCTGTTATAAAAATCCTATTTTCTTTATCGTACATCATGGGACACAGAGCCATAGTAGTTACTATGTGGGATGTCAGAAAACAATGCCAGCTGAGGGGAGGGAGACTGTCAGAAACCATGAACCAGACTGAGACAGAAGTACAGTAAAAATCACACTTGTTTATTAATAAAAATAAAAAGGTAAATAGAGTAAGCGTAGTCAAAGCATAGCCAGAGTCCAGTAACCGGATCGGGTAGTCAGCCAAGCCCTAGTGAAGTGCGCTTTGATTTGAGAGGGTGGAATTTTTCTCTTCAAAACATAAGCTTGAACAATTACTTGCCAAATCCATTTAGAAATAGTAGATTTCAGTTCTGCCTGTCCCCTTTTAGGACCTTCAGGCAACACAAACAAAACATCCGAATCTGAGCAGTCGCCTTCAAGTAGACTGCTTACCACATCCAGAGAATGTAGTGACTTCTCTTCCGTGGAACAGGGTTCTGGAAAAAATGAAGGTAGAACAATATCCTAATTTAAATGAAAACCTGACACCTTCTGAAGAAAGTTAGGATGAGGACGCAGTACCACCTTATCCTTGTGAAAAATTAAATATGGCTCTTTACAAGAAAGAGCAGCCAACTCTGATATCCTTCTTGCAGAAGATAAAGCTACCAGAAAAATGAGTTTCCTTGTAAAAAGGACCAAGGGAATATGCCGTATCGACTCAAAAGGCTGTTTCTGCAATGCCAAAAGAACTAAATTCAAGTCCCAAGGGTTCAAGTGGTTGTTGAAATAATACCGACAAGGCCGAGACCTGGCCTTTGATAGTACTCAAGGCCAGCTTCATTTCTAACCCCATCTGCAGAAAGTCAAGGATTCTACCTATGACATACTTTCTGGGGTGGATTCACACCAGGAGACATATGCCTTCCAGACTCTATAATATATGATTCTGGAGGCCAGCTTCATTGCATTAATCAAGGTAGATACCACTGAACCTGATAGCCCAGGCTTCTTCAGAATGTGGGTCTCAATAGCCAAACCGTTAAATTTAGCGTTTGTAAGGTAGGATGGAATAACGGACCTTGCGAGAGAAGGTGTGGACATGGTGGTAGGGTCCATGGGTCCCCTACCGCCATCCTTATGATCTCTGCATATCAGGATCTTCTGGGCCACGCTGGGGCCACAAGAATCACGGACTTCCCTTCCGGCTTGATCCTGCGAAGAAGTCGTGGAAGCAGCAAAATAGGAGGGAATGCATAAATCAGTGAGAACTGATTCCACTGAAACACCAAGGCATCTGTTCCGCACGCTAGAGGATCCCTTGTTCTTGACACAAAGTTGTCGATGTTTTTGTTAAACCTGGATGCAAACAGATCTACGTCTGGGATCCCTCATCTTTGGCATATTGTCAGGAAGATATCGGGGTGAAGAGGCCATTCTCCTGGGAACAACTGCTGGCGACTCAAGTAGTCCGCCTGCCAATTTTCTATTCCTGGAATAAAGACTGCCGATAGGCAAGGTACATTGTTTTCTGCCAGGGTTAGGATATGATTCACCTCTCTCCAAGCTGCACGACTTCTCATGCCCCCTTGGTGATTGATATAGGCCACTGCTGTGGCATTGTCAGATTGGATCCTGACAGGACAATTCCGTAACCTGAACGTCCAGGCCCTCAATCTGGCTAGAGGAGGGGCCAGGACCTTTGTAAACACTCAAGGTGCAGTTGCTAGACAGAAAGGCAGAGCTACAAACTGAAAATGAAGATTTTCTACCTCGAAACATAGATATTTCTGGTGAGCGGGAACAATAGGCACATGGAGGTATGCATCCTTGATGTCGATTGACGCCAGGAGTTCTCCACCTTGTAGAATGGAGACTACTGATTGGATTGACTCCATGCGAAAAGAGCAGAAATTCAGAAACCAGTTTAAATATTTGAGATCTAGAATGTGTCTGACATCTCCATTTTGTTTTGGTACTGTGAAAAGGTTTGAATAAAACCCCAATCCCTGCTCTTCAATGGAGACCACTGAGATCACCTTTTGAGACAAAAGATGGTCTAATGCTTGTGGAGCGGTCACATTTTTGATATATAATTAATGTTATGTTATAGCTTAGCATCTGGTGCCATCTAGCGGCCAAAATATGAAAGGACTACATTTTTATTTTTCATTGTTCAAGAAGTTGACATGGAAGTGTTTTGTTTGTTTACATTGGACATTAACTTGACCTACTCATAATGCCCATTAACTCCCATGAACATCAGGAGAACAGAACTGCATTGTGGGAAGACTATAAAAGAGCACGGTGCGGCAATCTTAGGTCTCTTGGACACGCATGGCCAGCCTGGGAGGATCTGTGTGAGGTCTCCAGCGCAGCGCGGCCTACCTCCATGGAAGAGCGATCCAAGCAGCGATACTGTGACCCACCAGTGAGCTGGGCTGATGGCAGGGAAAGACTGGGAAGGAGCCAGAGGAGCCTGTCGGAGCCGTCTGAGAGTTCCAGAGCATCTCGTTGTGTGGAGCAGAGGTGCCGGCCGGCCAGAGACAGGACCCTGTACACCAGAGCGGAACTTTCTGACAACACTGACCTGGTTGCGTGAAACCCAAAAGTTTCCTTGATGCACTTTCACACATTCTGTATAATACAGAGTTTCTGGGATCCATAGTCCCACAAGCAAAATCAAAAGGATTAGACTCAGCTAAAACTAGGCCCCGGGCCTGTATCTCATTGAGGATCTGGTACTATGTCATTGGCATCAGAGATAGTTGCAGTACCGCTGTACCATAATTTTGATTCAATATTCAGCTTGCTTTGATCGGGAGTCATTAACCATTGGATTACAAATTCACTTTATTCATAGCTAGCAGAAGAAAGAAGAAAAGAAGGACTGTCTAATAAAACACAAGGCTTTGTGTTTCATTGCCATAATAAAGTTACTGTGATATCAATTAATGGGAGCTCACTAAAGATTGTACTATACTTTATTAAATTAGTATTTGATTTCCTTATAGTTACAAAGCGTGCAAAGGATGGGACAGTGCTCATAGTGAAATCGTTTCACTCTGCCATTTATCCTATTTTCCTTAGCACATTAGTAGCAAGTTAATTCAAACACTTTACATCTGTATAATACCTTTGTACGTTGAAATCTGTTGACTGTCACACTACGTTGGTCTGACAGTACAACTATTGTAGTGTTCTACTTTAAAGCAAATACAGTAAACAAAGTTCTTGCTTAAGTAATTTTGTATGAGTGTTGTTTTCCTCTGTATTATTGGCCAAGTGGAGACTGGAGACCAAAGGTAAAGACAAAAAGGTATATTACATTGTATATTGTGAAATTGTCTTCAGGGTTTTTACTGCACACTATATTACATCACAGCTGTGTCAGGGGGGACTGAGAGAAATCAAAAGGGGTAGCAGAGCAGAGTACAGGCCCAAATAAAATACAGCAGCTCATTCGGGGGTCAGTGCTACACTTGAAAGAGAGACTTATTTTTCTCTGGATCCCTGGGAACGTTTGATCTGAGAAAACGAGGAGACAGAAACTTTCGGAACTCTAGTTTGTACCCTAGAGTTATTGAGGGAATCGCCCATCTGTCTCGACACTCTTCCTGCCAGACCCTTGAGAACTGCAGAAGTCTTTCCCCCATTAGAGCGAGCGGGGGCACCCCTTCATAAGGAGGCTTTAGTATTTTGTCTTGTAGGTTTCCTCCCCCAGGGCTTCTTTTGTCCCTGAGGTTGACCCTGAGGTTTACCTCTTGAACTTGACAGCAGAGGCCGTTGTGGCTGCCTGGAGGCAGATGCCCCTAGCACTGGAGAAGGAGCTAGTTTAAATGAAATTTGTTTACTCCTCTTCCTAACTGGCAAAAGGGTACTTTTTCCACTAGAAATTTTTTGGATGTATTTATCCAAATCATACCGAACAGCTGTTTACCATAAAAAGGAAAACTAGCCAGGAGCTTTTTGCATGGTGCTTCGGCTGACCAATTTTTCAACCATAAGATGTACACATATGCACCAACCCAAACGTAAGGTGTGAGGCCTGGAGCATAGAATCTCTCATAGCGTCTATTGTAAAACACAAGGCACCTGGTAGCTCATCTAAATCCTGGGTCTGCTGATCAGGAATAACCTTGAGCACCTGTTAAACTGGTCTCTCAAGGATTGACATACACCAATTGTCACTGAGTCACTGAACCTGCCAGAGAAAAAGTGCTTTTTAATAGGAATTCCAACTTCTTATCCGTTGGATCCCTAAGCATTTGAGCATTGTCTACCGGTCAAACTTTTATTCACAGAGGATATAGCAGCGTCAATAAATAGATAAACCTCAGCTAGTGGGATTTTAAGGGCAATTGGAAATAGATTGAAAGTTATATAGAAAATCAAATAGAATTTATCGATATACAAAATTTAAAAACAAATTTAGAGCAAAAAAACAAATACATCGATAACATAATAAATAGTCATAATTAACAGTAGTGGCAAACAAATCCCACTGCATAAATGAACATCATCCATGAGTGAGAGTCCGACGAGTTTCGAAAAGTATGAATAAATATAATCTTCATCAGGGACAATTTGCCATTTCTGAAATTGTAAAATACAATGTCAATGAATGAAATACAAAAAACATTACAGTACATAGTTTGCAAGACTGACACGTTTGCATGGCTCCCATCAGGGTGTACCAAAACTTACGTTTCAGAAAATTCCTGTGTAGCATCCGACATTATTTTAATTTTATTTTTATTGATATATTTATTTTTATTTTTGTTCCCTTTTTTGTATTTTTTTTTATCTCAAAAGATGAGTACAATTAATGCGTTTCCAATATGCTATTTTACTTTTGTGGACTGTTATGTTTCCATCCGGATGTTTCCAGCCTTTGGGTTGCAGATCTGCTCTGGATATCTGTCATCCTCTGGTTGGTCCAGTTTCAGCTATGTGTGATGTGGGATGCGTAGTGGTGCGGCGGCTTTCACTGTCAGCAGTGAGGTCTCCGCTTCCATTTAGCTGTCTCAAATACGCTGGACGCAGGGAAGCATTCGCTGTCAGCAGTGATGCTTCCCTCTTTGCGTCTGGGATTGGCTGATAGGATCAAGGAGGCGGGATTGAGGGGGGCGGGTAAGCTGTGTTCGGCCGCGCTCTCCCTCGATCAACACCACCAGCTGTTTGAATGCCAACTCCTCTTTACAGCGGCGCATTGGGAGTGACGTCATGGCCTCTGCGCTGTGCAGCGTCACTCCCCATTGCTCCACGAGGCTTTGTATTGCTTTAGCTGGGGCTATTTAAGGAGAACACCGGGAACTCTCTAGCTGCCATTCCTATCCATGACAACGCATTTGGTTGCCTGACTCTGTGACATGTAGGATAGAGGATTAGTCTCTCTCCCTTACGTAGCTACCTTTATCATCCTTGGCGAATCTTTGAGAATTCAGCACTAGGGATGAGCCGAACACCCCCCCGGTTCGGTTTGCACCAGAACTTGCGAACAGACCAAAACTTCGTACAAACGTTAGAACCCCATTGAAGTCTATGGGACTCGAACGTTCAAAATCAAAAGTGCTAATTTTAAAGGCTAATTTGCATGGTATTGTCCTAAAAAGGGTTTGGGGACCCGGGTTCTGCCCCAGGGCACATGTATCAATGCAAAAAAAAGTTTTAAAAACGGCCGTTTTTTCGGGAGCAGTGCTTTTAATAATGCTTAAAGTCAAACAATAAAAGTGTAATATTCCTTTAAATTTCGTACCTGGGGGGTGTCTATAGTATGCCTGTAAAGGGGCGCATGTTTCCCATGTTTAGAACAGTCTGACAGCAAAATGACTTTTCAAAGGAAAAAAAGTCATTTAAAACTACTCGCGGCTATTAATGAATTGCCGGTCCGACAATACACATAAAAGTTCATTGATAAAAACTGCATGGGATGTCCCCACAGGGGAACCCCGAACCAAAATTTAAAAAATAACTGGCGTGGGGGTCCCCCTAAATTCCATACCAGGCCCTTCAGGTCTGGTATGGATATTAAGGGGAACCCCACGCCAAAATTTAAAAAAAAAATGACGTAGGGGTCCCCCTCAAAATTTATACCAGACCCTTCAGGTCTGGTATGGATTTTAAGGGGAACCCTGCGCCAAAATTTAAAAATAAAATTGGCGTGGGTTCCCCCCAAAAATCCATATCAGACCCTTATCCAAGCACGCAACCTGGCAGGCTGCAGGAAAAGAGGGGGGGCGAGAGAGCGCCCCCCCTCCTGAACCGTACCAGGCCACATGCCCTCAACATTGGGAGGGTGCTTTGGGGTAGACCTGAAGGGCCTGGTAGGGCCTGATACGGAATTTAGGGGGACCCCCATGCCAGTTTTTTTTTAAATTTTGGGTTGGGGTTCCCCTGTGGGGAAATCCCATGCAGTTTTTATTAATTAACTTTTTTGTGTATTGTCGGACCGGCAATTCATTAATAGCCGCGAGTAGTTTTAAGTGACTTTTTTTCCTTTGAAATGTCATCTTGCTGTCAGACTATTCTAAACACGGGAAACATGCACCCCTTTACAGGCATACTATAGACACCCCCCAGGTACGAAATTTAAATGAATATTACACTTTTATTGTTTGACTTTAAGCATTATTAAAATCAGTGCTCCCGAAAAAACGGCTGTTTTTAAAAGTTTTTTTTGCATTGATACATGTCCCCTGGGGCAGGACCCAGGTCCCCAAACACTTTTTATGACAATACCATGAATGTAAGCCTCTAAAATTAGCACTTTTGATTTCTCCCATAGACTTTTAAAGGGTGTTCAGCGGCTTTTGAATTTGCCGCGAACATCCCAAATTGTTCGCTGTTCGGCGAACTGCCGAACAGCCGATGTTCGAGTCGAACATGAGTTCGGCCCAAACTCGAAGCTCATCCCTATTCAGCACTACCGATAAGCATAGCTTCTCCCTTTTTCTGACCTACTTTGTTCAGTCTTTGCTATTTTGTGGGATTGGATGCTTTGGGCCTTGCAACCATCATGTTTTGAAGAGGGTTTTTGCCCGCTATTAGTGCAGCCCCTCTCCTGTCCATTTTTAGTTCTACCTTGTGAATCTTCGTTGAACTATTTTTTTGCTCACCATTATCCTTGGACTTTCTATTTTTGCATTGATATATATATATGTTAAAAAAATGGGGGGTGTGACCTATCCACTGACTTATAAAAAATGCACCAACATGCCTCCATCCCAATTGGGTAATAAATGAAGATAGAGGAGAAAAGCGGGACTTTACGTGAGGCATGTTGGTGGAGATGTAAACTGAATAGTATATGCTAAAGTATGTTATCTAGGATGTATCCTATACATAGTTGTGTTCACAAAGAGTGAACCAAATATAAATAGTATAAAAAGATTTTTTATTCTATATACATATTCTATATGTTCTAGGACCCATGCAAATAAAAAATCTTTTTATACTATTTATATTTGGTTCACTCTTTGTGAACACAACTATGTATAGGATACATCCTAGATAACATACTTTAGCATATACTATTCAGTTTACATCTCCACCAACATGCCTCACGTAAAGTCCCGCTTTTCTCCTCTATCTTCATTGATATATATATATTTTTTTTCTGTCCAATTCTTTTAGACGGATGCTTTCTTTGTGTCCCCCCTTATTCTGGTTTTGGGTTGGGACATTCCATCCCTGTCCTCCAGGGCGGCTTGGAGCACCCTTATTGGAGCACCCTTCCATTTAACGTGATAGTGATTCATCTGTAATTGTCACTTTTACTAGTCTCATTTTTTATGAAGTGTTTTGTGATTATTGGCCGTCCCCACATTTGTGGCACTGGGGTTCTCTAGTCCCCCTGACACACACCCCTTTTTTGTAGGGGTCTGTCGGGGGTGCGCCCCAATCTTTGCCCAAGTCTGGAGTGCAGACCTATTTTTCAAACATCCTGTATACCGTCTGCATAATAATTTAAACTTAAAATGGCAGTTGTATCATCTGTATTCATTTCTCTTTTAGATTCCCCCTGCCTTGCTACCTTTGGCCCTTGTTTTTCTAAGGTGCTATTTTGCCCCTTTTTTGGCATTTTGATTAGATTATAATATCCTGCAGTTCCTTTGCATGTGGAAGGGCCAATACGGGCTGTGTGGATGTCGGATGCTACACAGGAATTTTCTGACACGTAAGTTTTGGTACACCCTGATGGGAGCCATGCAAACTTGTCAGTCTTGCAAACTATATAATGTTTTTTGTATTTGACATTGTATTTTACAATTTCAGAAATGGCAAATTGTCCCTGATGAAGATTATATTTATTCATACTTTTCGAAACGCGTTGGACTCTCACTCATGGATGATGTTCATTTATGCAGTGGGATTTGTTTGCCACTACTGTTAGTTATGACTATTTATTATGTATGTATTTGTTTTTTGCTCTAAATTTGTTTTTATATTTTGCATATCAATAAACTCAATTTTATTTTCTATATAACTTTCAATCTATTTCCAATTGCCCTTAAAATCCCACTATCTGAGGTTTATCTATTTTCTGTATTTAGGGATGTTGGCAATTTTTTTGCATCATTTCTTGGGAGCCCTTCTTTTTTCTATACCAGCGTCAATTGCTGGTATCTCCCATTTCTTAGTGAATTTTTTCTCCATAGGATAAAGTGTTGAAAACTTTTTAGAAGGAAAAAAATGCTTATCTGGGTGATCCCACTCAGAATACATAAGCTTTTCCAGCAATGAATGGACAGGAAAGGCATGCACAGCTTGAGGAGGCTTTAGCGAACCCAAACAAGAAGTAGGCTTATCAACCGACTCAGTTAAGGGTAGCATAAATGTGGAACGGACCATTTCAGTAAGAGATTTCACCATCAATCTTTCAGATTGTGAAGCTGATCCTTCTGCATTTGACCCCTCAGAAGAGGAGTCATCAGCCTCTTCACAGTCCTCTGAGAGAAAATCATCTTCTCCCACCCCCAGTTCCTCAGATTGAGGGTCCTGAGTAATGGAAGGAGTCCCACACTGGGATGCGATTAAAGCCGCTAACCTTTCCTCCAATCCTATCATGGCTGAGGAAAAAACTTCTTCGGTAAAATAGACAGGGGCTGCAGTGGTGGAAACAGTTGCAACATTTGACAGCCCTGATGGCTCACTCTGACCAGCCACCTCAGATCTCTCAGGGGAGGATGCCATAGTAGAGATGAGTTTAGGCTTTTTTGAGCTTGAGCCTTTTGAGGCCTTTTTTGGGGAGATTCTACCTCCCCTTCTGACCATAGCCAGATGCACAAATGCAGAGGTACTACCAGAAGAAATTGCACCCACTGCTTGAGCAAATAGTCCAGCAACTGCTGCTGCTATTAGTGCTCAGTCTGGTGCTTTAGTAAATGTGCCAAGGGAATGCATGTGTCACCACTTACATACAAGTGTACTCCCATGCTGAACGTTGCTGCACGCCAACGCCGTGCTAAACCACGCTCCCTCAATATTCCTACTGCACCCTCCTTCCTCTTTTCAAAAAGTGTGTTTTCCCGAGCGAGTGCGGGTCTCCGATCCTACGGGATCGGCTTGTGTGTGTGGGGGGGGCGACGAGGAGGAGAGCTGTGACCAAACCGCCGGGCAGAGGCGGTGGAGAACGGAGCGGCATCCGCCGATTGTTCTGGCTTCCCCCTCTATCCAGGGAGGGGAGGGAGCTTCTGTCCAGGTGGGGGGTGTTTTTGGAAACATCTTACCGGAGGCCTGGGACTTTTAGCCGGAGGGAGATCTGCAGCTTCAGCTGACCCAGTGATCTGAGAAAAGCATGAAAAGGTATGTGCTCTATACAGCCCCCAGTGGTGATTTTTAGGCATGACAACATTTACTTTTAAAGGCGCTAATTCATAAGAAAATTAGAATTCCTTAAAAATTTCCACTTACCTTATCCGCCGTTAAAAAACCTTCAGGAACCGAGGCCCCTTTTTATCAGGGAATCCACACTCCTGGACCCGTAAAGCACCCCGCCAGAAAAACTTCATGGCTGAAAAAAGCAAAGCACTGGATCCCGGGGTCCAGCTCTCTAAAAAGAGAAGTGTTAGGGACTAAACCTCATTTCTTCTGCCACAAGGCCCGGGTACTATTCAATTCGGCCTAAAAAGACACTTTGAATGGATCCGGTTGCATAGCCAGCCCCAGCAAGGAATATTCCAGTGGAGCTCAGCATAGCACATCTTTACTCGTGACCAACACCTAAGACACTGGCAAAAAAACTGAGGTACTCCCAGTAGTAGGAGGGGTTATATAGGGAGTGAACCTCCTGTCTTAGGGTGTGCCAGTGTCCATCACCTGAAGGTGGCCTATAAACCCACATAGTAACTACTATGGCTCTGTGTCCCGTGATGTACAATAAAGAAATGGTCAAACACTACCATAGACCCACTCCTAAACCTTGTGGACAGCCTTCCCAGAAAAGTTGAAGCTGGTATAGCTGCAAAGTGTGTGGCTGCACTACTGCTGCTCTCCTGAGCTCCAGTGAGGCCTACTGATCCAAGGAGCTTGATTACTTCCTATACCCGGAGTGGTTGCAGGAATCTGGGGTGGACTGAGGGGAGGATCCCCCGAATGGCTAATGTACCGGTCCTCCTATACCAGTGTTTGAGGACCTGGGAAATGGCCCAGCTAAGGGTGAAAGCCTGGCAACCTACAGAAAGAAGGTTTGTGCGAGGATTGCGTGGGTCGCCAAGGATGAAGAAGTACAGGCGAAGTTATAGTTTGACTAGCATAAAAAAATTGCAAGTGACCGGCTTCACAGTTCCAAGAGAAAACAGATGCGGCCTGAGTTAATGGCTTTGGAGGCCAAAGTTGAAAAGTAGAGCCTGCTGATGACAGAAAGAAACCAGCAGATCTTTCAAGTAAAAGTATGGCAATGATGATTGCTTCCGTGCAATGTGCAGAAGGGGCCACAGAGGCCAGTGGAGGGCAGGCATCACCAGAGTGAGAGAAGCCAAGGTCAGTGCAATGCAAAAAAGTTTATGTGAGCTTGGACTGTGTTTCTGGCTAGCACACTGGAAAATCTTCACACTTGCCAAGTAACAGTATGCCTGCAGAAAGTGGAGAACGCTCTGGCAGACAGGCTGCATGTGATCAGCAGTCAGGTGTTTTGACTGCCAGTATGTCATTGGGCCAAGGAAGTTCTGTGCCCTTGTCATCGCAGCAGGAGGCTATGGAGCAAGATGATCCAATTGAGCCTGTGAAGGGAGCAGGTATGCTAAAGTTCATCACAGAAATGGAATCGCCATGGTCGCAAGTTTGCCGTGTCTGGATCATCTGAGGATGAAGAAGAGGATAACGATGTCCCCCCAAAACCTTTGAAACATCGGGTGACAGAAAAAGTTGTTTTTGTTCATGACTTGCCTATACAACATTATGTAGGAGTAGTTCCTACAGATGGTGCAGGAGAGGGCAGCAGAGCAAGCTCATCTCAAGGCTGAGACTCCCACCTGTGTACAGAAAGCCAGTGAAGGGTGTGCAGACTCTGCTGTGAAGAGTGCTTATAAGAACATCTCCACTGTTGGTAACCCTTTAGTTACTGGTAATGAAATAGGATTTACCAAGGGTAATGTAAATGATATTTATTTATTTTTATTTTTTTTAATCCAAAAAGAAGTACATACAGTTCAAAAAATCTTCTGGTAAGTTATACAAAATAAATGGGCACAGTTCCAGAAATAGAGTATGTACATTGATATAATCCCCACTACCAAACAATAAATTTACTATATCCATTTCCTCACTGAACCCTCCCCTCTGTCCTCAGCAGGCAGGGCTTTCAAGCACTATTCAAATCTAATGCTGGGTACAAAAACGCATTCAACCATTATTAAAACGCAATAGCCTATCCATGACCAGGTCCTCCGGAGCTAGCCCAGGAGTACCAAGCCATGGCTCCCAAAGTTTTTCAAATTTACTTGAACATCCCCTGTGTTGGTATATGATTTTTTCCATTCTCAGTGTATTACCTAGTGCGGCAATCCATTCCTTGACTGAAGGGGGCGTTTCAGACTTCCAGTGCACCATGATCAACTTACGGGCCATAAAAAGGGCCCTAGTGAGAGCCTCCCTGACATGAGGGTCCCACTCCAGTTCATCCAGTACATTTAAAATGCAGTGTCTAGGGTCCAATGGAATCGAGACCCCAAACACTGCACCTGCTACCACTTGGCATTTGCGATGCCAAGTAGTAAAGCCATGGATTCAGTAATGCAAGACCACCTTCATCTTTAGGGAGTTGTAGATTTTCTAGTTTTATCCTAGGTGGACGATTCTTCCATATAAATTCACGGAAAATGGCATTCACAATCCTGAATATCTTTAGTGGAATCACTACCGGTGAATTGTGCAGTGTATATAACAATTGAGGCATTAGAATCATTTTAATTAGATTCACCTTGCCTGCAACCGACATACACATGAATGATATTTATGTGTCAGAAGTCTCTGCTCCATCTGATCCTGACAATAATCTTGTTTCTACCTTATCTAAAGAGGGGTCTGTAACTAAAAGTGATGTGCGGGATGTTGCAAGGAGTGCGGTTATTTCCTATGCTGCAGCGGTGGCTGCACCTGTCCCGAGGGTGAGTAGAGCCAGTTATTCTGTGGTCACTAGGAGTGATGTGAGTGAAGTTCAGGTCAATCTGACACCATCTGGTAGCTCCTTTAAACACCGCAATGTGGTCCAATTGAGGTGGACTGGAGAAGGCCCCCCAAATAGGAGACATGTGGTGGACCGTATTCTGGGGATGGGTTTTAAAGCAGAGGAGATTTCTGCCCTTATCAGCCCAATTGGATCATATGAGTATGACCTCTCCTTTGTCAAGGCGGAAGGATTAGATGTCTTTTGGTAGAGGTATGAGCAGAGGTGGAACGAGTCCCCATGATGGGCAGGTTTGTCACCCAAAGTAATCTCTCCCCAGCCAATTTACAAATCGTCACCATTTTAGTATGTAATGAGTACATTCCTACTGCCGATCTGGTAGTGTGGTTGGGGAGATATGCAGATGTCCAAGCCCCCTTGAGGAAAGTTGTAGATGATAGGGGGGCATAGACAGGACTGTAGACTTTGCCGTGAAGCACTCCATAATCAGCAGGAGGTGGTGGGAGAACTGCTGAGGATGGAGGAGGAGGAACGTGGGGGCAACAAGGGGTTGATGGAGCTGTTTCAACTAGTCCTGAGGGCCCCCCATGTGTCAGTTTCCCAATCTGAAGGTGTGACCCCTCTTGTGTTTGCTCCCCAGTCTGTGCTCCCTACTGTGTTGGTGTCTACTTCTGTTGTGTGTTCTTCCCCAGTGTTTCTGGTGCCCAGTGTTCCAAATGTAACTAAGTCATCCAGATTGGCTGAGGCTGCCAAAGGGGCAGATTCGTGCAGATCTGAGTTGGCAGCTTCATTGGAGCCTTCCCTGAGGCAATGTAAGATCTCTAGTGGAGTTTCTAAAGTGAAGAAGGGGGAAGTTGCCACTGCTAATGATGTAGATGAGGCCTTTCAGGGTAATGCTTCAGGGGAGGAGGGAGAGTGGACCAAGGTAGGGAGAAGGTGGAATAAGGTAGTCCTGACCTCTGCCTCCTTGGTTTCATCTCAGTATTTGCAGATAATACAAAGATAAACAGGGCAATAACTTCTGCGCAGGATGTGGAAACCCTACCAGCAGGGCTTTTTTTCAGTTGGAACTTGGTGGAATTCAGTTCCACTACCTCTGACTCAGACCCTCTGCTACCTGCTCACCACTATTACTGGTAAACACAGAAGTCCGGCTTCTGTGTTTACCAGTGATAGCTTGTCTCCAACATATCTGCAGAGTGCAGGATGGGATCAAGGGAGATGCAAGTGCCCGGGGTTCATTGTGGATGCTGTGGGAACCCCCGCCCCCCGGAACTCTGCACTCTTATGCCCCGTACACACGGTCGGATTTTCCAACGAAAAATGTGTGATAGGACCTTGTTGTTGGAAATTCCGACCGTGTGTGGGCTCCATCACACATTTTCCATCGGAATTTCCGACACACAAAGTTTGAGAGCTTGCTATAAAATTTTCCGACAACAAAATCCGTTGTCGGAAATTCTGATCATGTGTACACAAATCCGATGCACAAAGTGCCATGCATGCTCAGAATAAATTAAGAGACGAAAGCTATTGGCTACTGCCCCGTTTATAGTTCCAACGTACGTGTTTTACGTCACGGCGTTTAGAACGATCAGATTTTCCGACAACTTTTTGTGACCGTGTGTATGCAAGACAAGTTTGAGCCAACATCTGTCGGAAAAAATCTATGGATTTTGTTGTTGGAATGTCCGATCAATGTCCGACCATGTGTACAGGGCATAACACTGTACGTAGTGCACTCCTGGTGTTTAAAGCGGAGGTTCACACAAAAATTGAACCTCCGTTTTTCGGAACCCTCCCCCCCTCCGTTGTCACATTTGGCACCTTTCAGGGGGGAGGGGGGTGCAGATACCTAAGACAGGTATTTGCACCCACTTCCGGCATAGACTCCCACGAGAGTCTATGCCTCTTCCCGTCCCCACCGCGCTGTCTGCTGGGACACACACGGGTCCCAGAGACAGCGGGGACCAGTTAGGAAGCGCAGCGCAACTCGCGTATGTGCAGTAGGGAACTGGGAAGTGAAGCCGCAGCGCTTCACTTCCTGATTCCCTTACAGAGAATGGCGGTGGCAGCACCCGAGGACTGAGGGACGATTCGGTCTCGGGTGCCGACATCGCTGGACCCTGGGACAGGTGAGTGTCCTTATTTTAAAAGTCAGCAGCTGCAGTATTTGTAGCTGCTGACTTTTTTTAAAAAAAATTCGCGGGACTCCCTCTTTAATGCCACTTTAAGGCCTTCCCACTGTTAGTGGTGAAATTTGACCACACCTACTATTTGAGAAGGTTTATGCCCTGTACACACAATCGGACATTGATCAGACATTGTCGGAAAATCCGATCGTTCTGATCGCGGTGACGTAAAACACATACGTCAGGACTATAAACGGGGCAGTAGCCAATAGCTTTCATCTCTTAATTTATTCTGAGCATGCGTGGCACTTTGCGCGTCGGATTTGTGTACACACGATCGGAGTTTAACCGATCGGATTTTGTTGTCGGAAAACTGTATATAATGCTCTCAAACTTTGTGTGTCGGAAATTCCGACGAAAAAAGTCCGTTGGCGCCCACACACGATCGAAATTCCCGACAACACAATCTGATCGCACTTTTTCCATCGGAAAATCCGACCTTGTGTACAGGGCATTAGAGGGTAGGTATGTGTGTGTGTGGGGGGGGTTGGGTGGTCCTGGTTAAGTTCCTGCACCTATTTTCGGAGAAAAAAAGCCCTGCTTACTAGAAGACCTAAATAAAATAATGGGGTGGGCAAATAAAGTTTAATGTTGAAAAATGTAAGGTAATGCATTTGGATGCTAAAAACGAATTACTTGCTAGGGGGAGAACCACTGGGGGGAATACAGGATACAAAAGGACCTGGGGGTCCTAGCAGATGACAGGCTCAGCAATGGAATGGAATGCAATGCTAAGCTGCTGCAAGCAAGGCCAACAGTTTATTGGCATGCATTAAAAAGCAGATTTACTCCAGAGATAAAACCATAATTCTCCCACTCTACAAGACTCTGGTCTGGACGCATCTGGAGTATGCTGTCCAGTTCTGGGCACCAGTCCTCAGGAAGGATGTGCGGGAACTAAAGAGAGTCCAGAGAAGGGCAACAAAGCTAATAAAGGGACTGGAGGACCACAGCTATGGGGAAAAACTACAAGCATTGAACTTATTCTCTCTGGAGAGGAGACGATTGAGAGGGGATGTGATAGCGATGTACAAATACTGAATACCATGCGACTGGACCCTTTCATGATGCCGGGCGCATGAATTACAGTTGCGGGGATAGGCGGGGGGTGTGTCTTTTGAAGGAGGCTCTAATAGGCTTCAAAATAGGCAAGGTATTAAATCCTTAGAAACAAGGAATGATATTATCATCTGCCCTGCGGATAAAGGGGGGGGTCTGGTGATTTTGGATAAATGCAAATATTTGGAAGAACTAATGGATGACCGTGATACCTATCAGATTCTGAACAAGGACCCTATGTTAACTTATAAGGATGAGCTCCATTGGCTAATAGAGGAAGGAAAAAAGGAGAATGTTCTCAATAAAAAGGAGGCTTCCTATTTGGATCCCCTCTTCTGTAGAACCCCTATCATTTACTGCCTCCCAAAAATCCATAAGGATATTCACAATCCCCCTGGGAGGCCCATAGTAAATGGTATCAACTCTATATCTTCCAGGTTAGGTCAATATATTGACCATTTTCTTCAGCCCCTAGTTTTCAAGACGGAGGCCTTCCTTAAGGATACAAAACATATTATCCAAATTATCGAATCTGTTAGTTGTTCCCCTTCCAGTGTACTTATTACGGCTGACGTAGGGTCCCTTTACACTATAATCAGTCATGAGGATGCTTTATCCTCTGTCCAATGGGCCCTATCTGTGTTCTCTGACCTCCCTGATAAACATAAACAGTTCCTGTTAAAAGGCCTGGCCTTTTGTTTGGCCAAGAATTATTTTTGGTTCAATCGCCAATTCTTCCTTCAAAAAAGGGGCGTTGCGATGGGTGCTCGTTTTGCTCCCAGTGTGGCCAATCTCTTTATGGCCCACTGGGAGGAAGACGTAGTGTTCAAGCATCGCCCCCCGGAGCTGGTGTGCTATAAACGGTACATAGACGACCTTATCTTGATCTGGGATGGAGATCAGCTTGGGTTGGACTCCTTTATCCAGAAACTTGACAGCAATACTAAAAATATTCAGCTGTCCTGGAATTTTAGTAAGGAAAAAATAGTATTTCTTGATCTTGAGATCTGGAAAGAGAACAAGGTGTTTAGATTATGCAATTACCTTAAACCAACAGGCCGTAACTCATACATTCCCCTGGGAAGTTGCCATCATAAATCTTGGCTCTGTAACATACCCAGGGGACAATTTGTTAGACTCAGATGTAATTGCACGCGAGATAGTGATTTCATTTCCCAATCTGGTTTACTTTCATCTAGGTTTGCAGAAAAAGGATATGATACACATACATTAATTAACGACTTTGAGAAAATTTTGGCCATGGATAGAACTTCCCTGACCTCCGACAGGGTTAAAAATATTGGTTCAGATGTTTCCAATTTCAAAATGGTATTAAACTATAACATCCAGCACAAACAATTTGAGAAACTTGTTTTGAAGAATTGGTCAATTCTCAGACAGGATCGTGTGCTGGGTCCCCTGCTGCCACCCCGCCCCTCGTTCATCTACAAAAAAGCCCCATCTTTACGAGATCGCCTAGCCCCAGGTGTGGTGGATCCCCCTATACAATCTGAAAGCAGATTGTTTTCCTTTCTCTCAGGATTCTATGCCTGTGGGCGGTGCACAGCCTGCAGGCATTCTAAGTGCAATAACAAAAAACGCAAAAGTTTCAAAGCCACCTCCACAGATAAAGAATATAAGATAGATCAACTCATCACGTGTACCACTATTGGGGTTGTCTATATGTTACAGTGTGAGTGTGGCTTACAATACATTGGCAGAACATCCCGCCCTTTGCATGTTCGTCTTGGGGAACATGTCAACAACATTAAAAAAGGTATAAAAACACACAATGTTTCTAAGCACTTTAAGTTGGTACACAATCAGAACCCCAGGGGTTTGAGCTTCTGGGGTGTAGAGAGAGTTAACAAACATTGGAGGGGGGGCAACTTCCTGCGCCAACTCAGTCGTAGAGAATCCCATTGGATTCACGAGACCAAGGTTCTTGTACCAAGAGGCTTGAACGTTGAGTTTGACGTTAACTGTTTTATTTCTGATCGATAGTGCCTTTTTTAAATTTTTGACTTTTTTTCCAATATGTTTATTTTACATGTAATTTACAATATGGTATTGGATGACCCAGGAGGATGAGCGGATACGTGGGGATTTTGCCGTCATTGTTCTAATTTATTTTTGATTTTTTCTTAATTTTATTTTATTTTTCTATAATTTATTTATTTTTATAGTGGTCTCACTACTTTATATATTTTTTATAGTTTTAGAGACATGACGTTTTGGTACATTTAATTGAGGCTATTTATCAATAGCCTTATTATTCACCACCTACATGGCTATCCTATGGAGACAGTCACTTCCTGGTTTGTAGTCTCGTTTATGGTCACCATGGTGATTAGTATACAACTCAGCTCATTGGTTGTTTGGGAGGAGCGGACTAGTACCAATATGGGTGTCATCGCGCTCAGCCGTCGCCGCTGAGGAAGTCCCACCCACTTTGAGGGACGTAATGCGTACGGCAAGGAGAACGTGCCCTGATCGTGACGTCACCCGCGCTCCGCTCGTCCATCCTCTATGGGACATCCATTCCTTCCATGCTTTTATCCTCCGCACTGGGGTACAGTGCATTTTATTGTGAGTTTTTAAGCTTTTTCATTAAATCGATTTGAATATTATTCAGAGAGCACTAGATTCCTTCCTTATATTTTACATGTGATTACTGCCTGTCTGTTGGTTACTGAAAGCTGCTGCTGCTGATGCTTTACGGTGCACTCATCTCCTCCTGATTAATTCCCTGGTGAGGGAACTGCTGTGTTTGACCTGACTGATTCACTCAGGGGTCCATCTATTGAGGTGAGCGGCTAGTATCACTGAAGGTGGAGGTCTATGTTTGTCACCACAGTCACCTTGCAACATTTTTACCTCATGTCACTAGTGTCACTGGAAGAATCACTGGATTTTGCCTGCATTTTGTTTACACTGGACTTTTAGTTTATATATTTAGTTTAATTTATGCGCTGTACTGCTTTTTTCTTTGATTCAAAATAGGGTGGGCTCGGGGCACAGAGAGTGCGCCCTGATCCCACCCAGTTGTGTGACACCAGCGAATGAATATTTGCTATTCTGCCACATTCTCCTCCCGGCCAATCAAGAAGCCCCTATTGGCAAGGGAGTCTTATGACTCCCTGGCCAATCGTATCTCAGGACACACTTCTGGGTTTCAGTCAGCTGGAAGGAGAATGTCTGTGTCCTCGCTGGAGTGGCCGGCTCTTCCTTCTCCCTGTCTTTGTGTCTCCTCCATGCCTCCACTAGGTAAGGTGATCGCCGCTGCCTGTGTCTCCCTCGGTGGGGGTGTTGGTGCTGCAGATGATCGCCGCTGCCTGTGTATCCCGCGGGGGGGTTGTTGGTGCAGCGGTGATCGCTGCTGCCTGTGTCTCCCATGGGGGGGTTGTTGGTGCTGCAGGGTCATTGCCGCTGTCTGTGTCTCAGGGGGGAGTTTGTTGCTGCTGTGCTGCTGCGGGGGTTATTGCCACTGCCTGTATCTCCCACGGGGGGGGGGTGGCGTTGGTTGCGCCTCCCCCCCAAAAATAGCAACCACCAGCCACCACTGGTCCCAGCATAGATCATACCTCTGTACCATGTTGCTCTGTTGTCTGCAGATCTTCTGATATTCTAGGTTTAGTGTTGGCTGTGTATCATGTGACACTCTGTATAGTCTGTATGTAGACTGAGGGCCTTCCAGCCACTTCCTGCTTCATCTCTAGCCTAGAACACACGCTTTGTAGTTTGCAAATGATGTAACTTTCTTCACAGCTTAGATGGTGGGTGTGATGGAATGCATCCTAATTAGCATTCAGCCCCGCCCAGTCACACCTACAGTAAAAGTCCAAACCTCCCAAGTCCCTCCTCACAGATCACAACATTATTTAAAAAAAGGAAAGCCCTCCATAAAATATACACAGCCTGCTGGGAAAGCTAGTAGTACTGAGGCTGGGAGGAATGAATAGATAATGCTGCTACATACAGCACCACACAAATGTCACGTGACTGCCAGCACTACTATCACAGACTATAACTATGGTATAGTTGCGAACATTGTAAAGAAAATTATAGAGATACTATTTTGACTGTAGGCGGAGTCCTATTATAATCAGGGGGCGGGGGCATGCGTTTGTAGGCGTGACATAGCAAAAAAGAAAAATGTGGCGCACACAGCGTGCCTGAAAATGGGCGTTGTTTACATGAAATAGTAGGCGTGGCTTATATCGTCATGGTTCAAATGGGGGTTGTGGTTAGAGTCAGAGATGAATGAGAGATGGAGAAAGAAAGGGGAAAAGAGGGAGGGAGGGAGAGAGAAAGAAGGAAAGAAGGAGAGAAGGAAGGAAAGAGGGATGGAGGGACAGCAGGCCCAGATCCTACACCACAATAGAAATGTGTATTCCAGAGTTTAACAAATAAGCAGATAAAGATACTCCAAACACCTGGTGTTAGCGCTTCAATCATCCCAGCACCATGGTTGTTGTGGTGTCAGGATGATTGAAGCGCATTATTACTATTGTTACATTGTAATATAGAATGAAATCATTCAACGCACCATAATCTAGAATCAATGGGACCCCTGAGCGTGTCACCTGCCATGTCGCCTGCCCCAGATGCCATCAGGTGCCCCTTACATCAGGTGTCCCCCAGTGGAGCAGACCCCTTTACATCAGGTGTCCCCCGGTGGAGAAGCCCCCCCTTACACCCAGTGTCCCCCAGTGGAGGAGCCCCCCCTTACATCAGGTGTGCCGTGCATGCATTGCTATGTGTTTTTGAAATGCTTTCTCTGTGTTGGTTGCATTTGGAAATGCATAAATGAGAACACAGCCTAAATGGTAACTCAAGCGCTACATACATTGCTGCTCATTTTCAAAACATATGGCAAAACGTGCGTTTTTTATTGCGGGTTGCCGTGCGTTTGGAAACAGGTAGATGCGAACAAATGGTAATGCAAACGTGATGTGCATTGCCATGTATCCGGACTGGCAAAAGGAAGGAAACAGGAAGTCAGAGAACGTTGAAATTCAGGAAGAAGAAGTGACATCATAGACACAGATACCTGCTGTATACAGCTAAATTAGGTAAGATACAGATAGAATGACAGTGGGGTTGTGATTCATTTACATGCACAATGCTCCTTTTTTTTGGATGAGGAAAAGCTGGCATTCTGCTTTAAGCTTAAACTGTGTAGAGGGTTCTTTACTGTCAGAGTGGTAAGGATGTGGAATTCTCTTCCACAAGCAATGGTATCAGCAGGGAGCATCGAATAGTTTCAAAAAGCTATTAGATGGGCACCTTAACAATCACATCATACAGGGATATACCATTTACCATTGACATAAACACAAGCACACAACCACCACAGGTTGAACTGGATGGACTGGTGTATTTTTTCAACCTTACTGACTATGTAACCTTTTTATGAATTTCATGAACTTTATTTTTACTTGGGACATGGATTGATATTTGCACTCTATTAAATTTTAGCACTGCTATTTGTTACATATATATTTTACAGGAAACATGGATGAGGAATAAGGCTCGGTTTACACTGCCGCAACTTGGGATCCAACTTGTGACACCCACAACATGTGAAATCCCATTTTAGTGAGAGCTGTCTAAATTAGCACTACTGAAGTCGCTCCGACTTTCGAAAAAGTTCCTTTACTACTTCAAGGTGACATCTATCCGAATTGTGCCCATAGACTTTAATAGAAGCTGCCTCCAAGTCAGATCCTCATCTTAATTGATGTGATTTGGATCCAACGTTACAGGAAGATTACACAGGCATTCCCTGAAGTTGCCTCAAAGTCGCGTCAAAGTCACACAACTTTCAGGTCTTTGAACAGAGCATTAGGTGAGACACCAAGATAAAATGGAAAATAATGGTGGCCACACAAAATATTGATACTTTGGGCCCAATTTGGACATTTTCACTTTTGTTGCCAGCGGTTTAGACATTAATGGCTATGTGTTAAGATATTGTGAGAGGACAGCAAATTTACACTGTTATACAAGCTATACACTCACTACTTTACATTGTAGCAAAGTGTCATTTCTTCAGTGTTTTCACATGGAAAGATATAATAAAATATTTACAAAAATGTGAGGGGTGTACTCACTTTTGTTAGATACTGTATATATACAGTATATGTGTGTATATATATATATATATATATATATATGTATGTATAAGAAGGCCAGTATGGTGGCCGGAATTTATGGGAGGAGCCCGGGGGGTAAATATGTAGCCCACTCACCTGTATCCCTTGTCGGTTCCGGTGTATGATTCATTCCGTCACTAGGCCGACTCTTCCCAGCTCACTTTGTGGTTCGTGAGTTTGTGTGATCAATTACCCAAGTGTTGCGGTTCCTCCATTTGTGGTCTTCGCCGGCGGTTCTCGCTCACTGTCCTAGGTAGGATCCGTCCCTTTTTGCTTACCGTACATGATGTTGCGATTCGTTGTGTTGCCTATCTCGCAAAATTGAACTCATTCGTAGTTTCGTAAGCCTCTGAGTCATTGTTGGTCGTGTTCCAACATTACTTGACACAGGCTTCATCAGTTTGTAGGTTTACAAGTGAAACAAAGTGTAGCGCTAAAAAGTGAAAATAATAAATATACAATAAATACACAAATTATGAAAGTGAAATAAATATGCTTTAGGTGTCTTAAATTGAAATTAAACGTCCATCATTATACTGATAATTACAGTCCATATGTAAATAGGACCATCATGGTCACCAACTGTGAAAATTGTGAAAATTGCCGTCACCAGAATGGAAACCTGTTAGGCTGTTTACGCCCAAAGTGACATAAGCTAAGATGTGTAAAGCTGGCTTCTAGTTGTCCGCCAATCATATACAGAAAATCCTGATGGCCGGCAGGGAGAAAAGAACTGAATAGATTTACCACAGTGTCCTATAGATAAACATGTGAAATTCCCACAGCCAATACGATTGGAGGCTTACCGGAGGGTTTGAACCCAAAACAGCGTACACTGTGAGGGTCAAACCAGCTTGTATTGCCCACCGGCAATAGAGGGAAGATCTTGGCAACCTGGAGGTAAAGGAGTCCCAGGAGACTTCATGGAAGTATCTTCTCCATACGAATAGTTAAACATCCCAGAATATGGCCCATATAGAATAAAAAAGGGGCCACATAGTGTAATTCCATAAACACAATAATTTTAATAAAAGAAGAAATACACTTACATTTAAGTAAATAAAAAAGCGCTTGTACATAAAATGAAGGCGGCAGTGGAGTCCTCCTGATGCGTTTCGTCTAACAAGACTTCGCCTAGGGGTATCCATCCACTGCAGCCCAACTCCCTAATATAATATATCCTTACAGGGATTACAGTGCCTATATTAGGGAGTCGGGCTGTTTCATCGCTTTTATGCGTCTCTATATAACATAGACTCAGTTCCTGTGGAGGCGGAGGAGGGTGGACATTTGGATAGAATTCAGGAATATCTTGAGGCCTCAGGGCTACAGGCCATTCCATCTGGGGCCTTGGAGGAAATGGAAAAAGCAATCTCCATGACAGCGATTGTGGCTTTGCCATTAGGTAAAAGCCCGGGACCTGATGGTTTCACAAATATGTATTATAAAAAATTTTCCTCAATCCTGTTGGTTCCTCTTTGCAGATACCTTAACTCTATCTCGGTCTCTAACCCATTTCCTCCAGAGGCACTGTTGGCTTATGTGACGGTTCTCCCAAAGGTAGGGAAAGACCCTCAGTGCTGTGCCAGCTACAGACCCATCTCCCTCCTTAACTCTGACACTAAGCTCCTGGCTAAAGTTCTGGCCCTAAGGTTACAAGAACATATAGTTAATTTGATTCACCCAGATCAAATAGGGTTTATGAAGGGCTGAGAGAGTATTGCATTGGATACATAATGAACCAAACCAGAACATGAGTATAGTAATTTCAATGGATGCTGAAAAAGCATTCAATAGGGTGGGGTGGGAGTTTATGGTTGGAGCTTTGAGGGAGATAAGTCTGAGAGAGCAGATGATGGGATGGGTGACGGCACTGTATGCAGATTCTAGAGCAAGGGTTTAAGTTAATGGTAGACTATCAGATTATTTTGAGATACGGAATGGGACTAGGCAGGGATGCCCACTGTCCCGATTGTTATTTGTTATGGTGCTGGAGCCCTTTCTGCACACAATTAGGGGAAATAGGAAGATCAAGGGGATTTGTATTGGATCAATGGAACATATGATCTCAGCTTATGCAGATGATCTACTGTTGTACCTCTCCTCTCCTCAAGATTCTTTGACGGAACTGATGTTGGAAATAGACAGGTTTGGTAGGGTAAACGCACTTAAAATGAGTGTGATTCCCAGACTTATTTACGTTTTACGTACCCATAACACTCCCACAGACATTCCTTAAACAAATACGAAGGGCTTTTATGACCTTTGTGTGGGGAGATAAACATCCTGTGTTGGCGCACAAGATTTTGAGGAGACCAAAACAGGAGGGTGGGGTGGGACTCCTGGATATAGCATTTTATTACAGAGCCATGGAACTGGTTTGGATAATGAACTGGTGCCATGACTCTGCTAGTAAAATTTGGGTGCCCTTGGAGAAAACAGTAGCAGGTAGGAACTTGGCTGGAGCCCCCTGGATTCCGTTTTTTTATAGGGGGTTGTCGGAATATGCATCACCACTATTGAAGACAACACTATCCATATGGGATAGAATGAGCAGTACAGGAAAGTTTATATCACTGAGGAATGGATAGGAAGGGTAATTGCGCTGGCGTGGCCCCACAGGGTAAATTGCTTCCATTGGTGGATTTGGTTAGAATACTGGGGGAAGTACCAATGGCTGTATGGAAATACCGTCAACTGACAGACTTGTTCAATAAGTGGAAGCACCAGACTAGGCCAGTGAACCTGCTTACTACTTTTGTGGAATGGTGTGTTAACTTATCAGAGCCAGGTCATATGTTGTCTCGAATGTATAGGCTAGTCCTGAGCGCCCAAAATATGACAACTCCCTATTTCATTCGAGAATGGGAAGGAGAACTGGGCTATAATTTTACATCAGAGCAAATTAAAAGGCTGATGGGAGCGACACACCATACTTCAATAATTTCCCATAGACAGGATGTCTTATAAGTTCCTGACAAGATGGTATCGTACACCGATTCGATTGGCTCAGATATATCCATCAGCGGATGTTAACTGCTGGAGGGGATGTAGCCTAAGGGAGTAATTTCTGCATTTATGGTGGCATTGCCCAAAGATTAAAGTTTTCTGGGAGGAGATAGCCCCTTGGATTAAGAAAATGACACTTAGACCTATAGAATTCTTTTAATTACATTTTCTTTTTCATGGGATGCCATCATCTGCTAGGTTTTATAAGAGACGTGTTACTCCCCATTTGCTAAATGCAGCCAAAATATTGATACCTAGATTTTGGAAACAGTCTGGATGTCCCACTATAATGGATTGGAAAAGGGAGGTAGAAAAAATAATGGAAGCAGAGAGATGGCTACATATGGTTAAAGACCAACAGAATAAATTTAAAGATACATGGGCAGGATGGCTGTATTACTCCTCAGAAATAGGGGTGGAGTAAACCCTTTTGGGGGCAATGCTGCATTATGGATCGGATAGTCTGTGAGATGCATCTGGTGGGGGGAAATTGGGAGGAGGTGGGGGGTGTTCTTTTTTTTGTGGTGTTTTTTGTGTTGTTTCTTTTTTCCCCCTCTGGGAGGCAGAGTGGAGAGATGATTGATATCACTAAAGGAAGAGGATAAGTTATAATAAATTAGGCACAGGATGGGCAACACTTAATGGAATCACATAAGGAAGGGTAGATTGAAATGAAAGGTGGAGAGGTATAAAAATGAAATAGTAGAGTGAGATTATATTGAATTAAAACACTAAACATAATAGGACACGAAAATAATAATTCAAAATTATACACTTTTTTTTTATTACCGTATTTATCAGCGTATAACACGCACTTTTTTCCCCTTAAAATCAGGGGAAAGTCGCAGGTGCGTGTTATACGCCGATCCCCACCGATCCCGAGCTGTCACAATTTTAAAATCGCCGACCGCGATTTGAAAATGGCGCCGCCGGCGCCGAAATACACCGAGCCGGTCCTCGGCTCTTTCCGGCGGCTCTCGTTTACTTTCGTTTACTTTCGGCTCCACTCGTAGTCCCGAGCGGAGCTACTCGAACCTACTCGGCTAGGTTCGGATAGCTCCGCTCGGGACTACGAGTGGAGCCGAAAGTAAACGAGAGCCGCCGGAAAGAGCCGAGGACCGGCTCGGTGTATTTCGGCGCCGGCGGCGCCATTTTCAAATCGCGGTCGGCAATTTTAAAGCTCAGGACAGGGGATCGAAGCGAAGGCTGCACTGGGAAAGGCTGCACTGGGAAAGGCTGCACTGGGGAAGGCTGCACTGGGAAAGGCTGCACTGGGAAAGGCTGCACTGGGAAAGGCTGCACTGGGAAAGGCTGCACTGGGAAAGGCTGCACTGGGGAAGGCTGCACTGACAAGGCTGCACTGACAAGGCTGCACTGACAAGGCTGCACTAACAAGGCTGCACTAACAAGGCTGCACTGATATGGCTGCACTAACAAGGCTGCACTGACATGGCTGCACTGAGAAGGCTGCAATGATGGTCATTTAAATGTAAGTTTTTTTCCCTTCAACTTCCCTCCTAAAAATTTTTTTTTCCTTAAAATTCCCTCCTAAATTGGGGTGCGTGTTATACGCCGGTGCGTGTTATACGCCGATAAATACGGTACTTATCTTTATTTATTTGTGTATTGTTGGTTGTTTGACACATGTAATAGGGCGCTGTAAAGCCCCCATATTAATTATACTTTGAATAATGTTTTGCACAAATTGAGTTTTGGTTATGTGTAGGCAAGTGGGTGGGCTTTTTCCTTTTTTTTCCCCTCTTTCTTTTTTTCTCTCTTTTGAAGAAGAGGTGATCAAGGATCCGGTGTGTTTTCTCAGGGTGGGGGGGGGGGGGGGGAATAGTGTGGTGTAAGTTAATGAAAAGATTTAAATAGATATATTGTGCAATGTGTATTTCTATGTTGTGTGTTGGAATTTGTCTTAATAAAGAAAAAGTGATTTTAAAAAAAGGAAGGACATTCTAGAGTGCAAGGACGTAAACTTGGTCTCTCTCCTCATCTTGGTCCATGACGTGGCCGAGAACAAGTCCTATGCTTGGGGGGACGTCTCAGTGGTAGTGAGGGTCAAGGATCCTAGACTCAACCGCAAGTTGTCCATCACTGAGTTTGTGTTAGTGTTTGGCATGTTCAGAGAAGTCTTATGCTCAGCCAGTCCCAGCAGGAGGGAAGAGCTGGATTTGTACCTCCATGACATTGTTAACTTTGGCTTTAAGTATGGGGGCTTCGCCTTCTATGACTACCATCGGTCATTCGCAGCTAAGGCAGCAGCCAAACTTTCTCAGTTCCAAGCTAGGACTAATTGGAGCATCATGGATACCGAGCTCTTCTGCCGCCACTTTGCAGGCTTACATTTCCCGCTCTGCTCCGTTTGCCAGTCCTCCACTCAGAGGGCGAACTGGATGTGTTCCAACGTGGATTGCAGACGCTCCCTGACTTTCCCCTCCACTTCTAGTGCCTACCCCATGTAGCATCCCCAGGTGGACAAGTTGGGGCGGCCTGTCCAGTCACTGGGGAAAGCACAGATCTGTAACAACTTTATGCTACCTGCAACTTCAGTCAATGCCGGCTGCTTCACATCTGCGTCATCTGCCACAGAGCACATTCCAAGATCATATGCACCCTCAAACATCATGCTTCATGACAAAGCCGAGTGGACGTACAGTGTATGGGGTTCTACCTCTCACCCTTCTCTCTCACTTGCACCCTTCCTGGTGCTCAGATTCACCTTCAGGTTCCACATCAGGCTCATCACCCTACCCCATACCACCCACGAGTGCAGGAATCTTCTCTCATCATTTTGCACCTGGATAGTCAGCCCTATTGGGCTTGTCAAGGGCAAGTTCTCCAATAAACTCTGCTTGGTTTATGATTTGCCTGCGCCTCATTCTTACCACATTACTAGTTTAAACTCATTAATTACATCTGAAGAGTTTCCCCTCAAATATGCATCTATTGACCTAGTCATACAATCCGTCATTAGCATAGGCACTGGCACATGGCTGTCCAAAGCGGACATTTCAAACGCCTTCAAACTGTTGCCCATCGAGCCATCCTTGTGGCAATGGCATGGCATCAAATGGAAAGGCTCGTACTACTTCACTACTAAACTAATTTTTGGTTCAAAGAGCAGTCCGTGGCTTTTCAACACTTTCGCTCAATCCCTCACCTGGATCCTGTCTCACCAAGCGCAGTTTCAGAAATTCATCCACTACCTTGATGACTCCCTGCTGATCGAACGTAGTTTTGGCAACCTAAACATGGCCATAAAGCATAAAGTGGAAGGCCCAGTGCAGTCCATCACCTTCCTAGGCATCAATCCAGACACCCGCTCCATGCAGACCAGATTACCTCCTGACAAGTTTTCCCAGATCAGGTTGGTCATCCATGCCTTCACCCATTCACGAGCATGTACCAAGAGACAACTACAGTCTATGTTAGGGATACTTAATTCTGCAATGAGGATTGTCCCTCAAGGGCGTTCCTTCATTTCATGCCTCCTGGTTTTCCATTCACAGGCACAGGCCCCCTATCAAGTCCTCTGGCTGGACCAAGCAGCAACCGCTGATCTGGCAATGTGGGACGAGTTCCTCGAGAACTGGAATGGCATGTCCATGTTTATCCCAGTAGCATCCGCCTTGTCACCTCACGTAGTTATTGATGCAGCAGCCTCCACAGGCTTCGCTGCAATTTTTGTCCCTCACTGGTTCGCAGGTCCATGGTCACAAGAGATTCTACCCCATCGTAGCAGCAGCTCAGGTTTGGGGCCACTCCTGGATAGAGCAGACCATGGTCTTCTCCACAGACAACCTGGGCTTGACCTAAATAGTCAACAAAGGCAGGTCCAAATCCTTGGCCATCATGTCCTTCCTACGCAGGCTAGTGCAAATATCCCTTTAGTACAAATTCAACTTGCACTTTACCTACATTCCCGGCAAATGCAATCTCGCAGCAGATGCGCTGTCCTGCCTTAACTTCCCGTTATTTTCCTGCAGAAACCCGGAACTAACCCAAGCACTTCTCCTATCCCACCTTAATCGCAGCTGACGATGGGCTGAAGGACCACCTTCGCAACGCTACCCGACTAATAAACCGGTCACTGTCTCGCAACACATTGAAGGCCTACCACACCGCCTGGAACTACTACTGCAGGTTTTGAGTCTTGTGCCCCGGGTCGGGAATAGGCGACATCAAGCACGTCCTGGCCTTCATGTTATATTGTCACATGCCGCTGACTTTATCCCACAACACACCAGGCTATACTTGGCTGGCATCCAACATGTCCTTACAGGACCCTTAAAAGCCTCCCTTGTTCATGGCCCACGCGGTCAAAGCCATCCTACGCGGCACCCAGAAACATTGGCCAGTAGCTGGCAGCAAATGCTTACCCATCTCAAGTGCCACGTTCTGGGACATGTCGGCTATCCTGTCACAGTCCCACCTTAGGGTTACTGTCCAGCCTGGTTATCAAAGCCGCTATCTACCTGGCCTTCTATAGTTTTCTGCACCAAGCAAGTTCACCTACAGTGCCAGGTTCTATGCAGGTGCCACCTGTTCCGCTTGTCCCGGCAGTGTCCAAGACCCAACAGTTTGGCAGTGGGGTTGACATCAAGTTCTTTCAGACTGGCAAAAAAAAGGTGCCCAGTAGCGGTCCTCAACCAGTTGTTGACACACCTGCCTAGCCATGCTAGCTCCAGCCCATTGTTGCCTTTTCCTACTAGCCCCCTGAGTGCTAGCCAGTTCATCAGACATGTTCGTATCTGTCAGGGAAGACTAGCCAGTACTCAAGATGGCCGAAGGAGAAGTCGACCTGTGACCTCAGCCTCTGTCGGAACACCTTCGGTTCACCTGTGTGCACAATACCAAGGGGCTATTTAAACCTGGTCTGTACTTGCATCCAGTGCTGTCCGTTCTACAGCGTTCCCGTGTGTTCCTGTCTGCTTTACCCGTGATACCTGCACCTGTTTACTGACCCGGCTTGCCTCTGACTCTGCTACCTGCTGCCTGCATCTGACCCGGCTTGTTCTGACTCTGCATCTGCCTGCTCCTTCTACTACCACGCTGCCAGCCCGTTGCCGACCCTGCCTGCATCCAGACTATGCACCTGCCTCCGCTTCTGTTCCTGACGTTCCTGCCAGTGTTTGACCCGGCTTGCCCGACCTGCATCTTCCGCTCATTGGAGAACCCTGCTCCAGCACCGTGCCACCTGCCGCTGTTCCACATTACAGTGAAGACGAACTGT
Source organism: Lithobates clamitans (assembly GCA_037952925.1). NCBI lineage: Eukaryota > Metazoa > Chordata > Amphibia > Anura > Ranidae > Lithobates > Lithobates clamitans. Next base: position 10,108,174 of record JBBGZY010000399.1, on the reverse strand, counting down.
TTGGCACTTGTGCGACTCTGCACTTCTGCTCCTCCTGTCCACTCTATCAGGGGGCCAGAATCAGAGGAGCAAGAGAGGCCGTTCCCTGCACATCAGGCTCTACCGGTAGGTACGTGACAGTATCCTCCTGGTTAACCTAGGTCTCGACCCCAGCTGGTATTCAGGTCACTCCTTCAGTATCAGAGCGGTGTCAGCCACCTCACGTCATCAGGAGGTTGGGCAGGTGGAAGTCCGCTTGCTTTGCCTGGTATATTCCGAACCCAAAGGTTGAAATGTCGCAAGCCTTTACCAAGCTTGCTCAGTAATGTCACATGTCCAATAAAACATTATTTCTCTATCCTGGTATTTTTGCTCTCTTTTTGGCATACTGACCAGCTGACCAGGGCACACCTCAGGTCTGTGTTATGTTGTGAGTCTTGTGGCGTCTTTATGTGGTTCCATGTCTGTCTCGGTTGAAGGACTCCGATCATAAATAAGAAAGACAGTATGGTGGCCTGAATTAATGGGAGGAGCCCTGGGGTTAATATGCAGCCCACTCACCTGTATCACTTGTCGGTTCCGGTGCATGATACCCTCCCACCCCTTTTTAGGGAACTTTCCTTGCACATCCCTCTTCTACAATCATCCATTACTTATCATTGTTGTGAGTCTTGTGGCGTCTTTATGTGGTTCCATGTCTGTCTCGGTTGAAGGACTCCGATCATATATATACTTAATTTTTTGGGGGGGAGGGGATTTTTTTCGACCTACTTGAACTATTTTGCATTGGGTGGAGTCCCTTGTTACATTCATTCTGGGGTTGATGAATGAATGGGGTTAATTTCTTGCAGTTAAAGAAAACTTTTTTGCACTATTTGCACTTAGAGATTCCCTTTGTTTTCTGACTAAAAGAGTAGGGGCTAATCTCCAGAACAACATAAATTCTCCAGATGTCAATTAGGTGGACTGTTTATAGTTCTGTGGCTGGGAGATCCTGAGTTTGTTATGATAGGAATGTATGATCTGGAACACTTTTGTTATGTTCCCATGGAAACTGAAAGTTCAGGTGGAATACTTTTGGGTCCGGTGATCGCATGATCCAGATGTGTGTAAAGGTATCCTGGGTAAATGATTAGTATTAGTTTTTATAAGTGTAGTGGAGGCGGCGGCACATGAAGAAGTTCCACTTTAGGACAATACGTGTAAAAAGGTGGAGCCTGAGAGTTTAATGACACCATCATGCAAATGGATGCACAGAATCCATGAGAGCAGTGGTGAGCTATGCAAATGGTGCCATCTGTTTGGTTTACATTTATTTGATTGGTCTTACATGTGCTTTTACTACTCTGCTTGTGAGTGTTTTTAATCCTTATTATTGTTGATTAAAGCATTCAGAGAGCACTATGAGAGTTTTTTTCTCTTTCATATGGTTTCATATATGGTGATCATATCATGTCATATCATATCATATCATATCATATCATATCATATCATATCATATCATATCATGCAGAGCAGTCTTTGTTCTGGAAGATCTAAAAACAACCCTTGATCTGAATGACTGAGCAGCGTTTCACCGCTGTGGGGATACAAGCGCGTTAGACTTAATTTCCTTATATGGGGTCATATTATGAAGGTGAGCAGGTTGAAGTAACACCGGTGATTGGGCTGAACTTCAGTGTCTAATTTAAACGAGTATGCACATCTTGTGAATGCACATTCCTGGATTGGGACTTATTTTACTATGCACATATATTTGTGGGGTTTTCACAGTATTTTGATTATCTAAGAGCTATATATATATATATATATATATATATATATATATATATATATATATATATATATATAGAACTATATATATAACTATCTATATGTGAACTTTGAGATATATTTTACAAATTAACACACTTATGCCGCGAACACACGGTCGAAATTTCCGACAACAAATGTTCAATGGTAGCTCGTTGTCGGAAATCCCGACCGTGTGTAGGCTCCATCAGACATTTTCCGTCGGAATTTTCCGACAAACAAAATTTGAGATCTGGATCTCAAATTTTCCGACAACAAAATCTGTTGTCGTAAATTCCGAGCATGTGTACACAATTCCGACACAAAAAATTTCACGCATGCTCTGAATCAAGTATGAGATGGAAGCGCTCGTTCTGGTAAAACTAGCGTCTGTAATAGAGGATAGCACATTCGTCACACTGCAAATTTTAAAATCTTTTCATGCAGCGCATTCTCTTCTTCTTTATAATGCTAGAATAATGAAGTTGTTTTGCTGCTGATATTCACACAGTGTTCTGACAATCTGATTTCTTTATTATTTCTCGTAATCTCATGAATCTTTTTTTTTTTTTTTTCATCAGATCTCCAATTATATTTTTTTATATAGTGATTTCCATAATTTTTTCTTTCGTTTTGTGTCAAGTTACCACAACACCATTATTATCTTGTATTTTTTAACCTCAATTAGGTTGGTGTTGGTGTCCCTTGTTAATTTGACATTGTATTTTTGAAATGTTTTTGAAATGTACCTGCCTACTCACAAACTGTCCTTTTTGAAGTAAAACACATAGGCAAGTATTTGTGAAAAATAAATAGCCATTTATTATAACAAAATAAAGAGGAAGGCAACGCTGGAGAAAATTTGCGAAGCCTTTGTACCCCAGGGCAGACATCAATTATTTTACAGCCAAAATTGGTGTCCTGAGGAGTCCTTATAATAGTGAGCACAATCCAGTCCAGGACTACAAGAAATCAGGAACAGCAGCAGATGACATATCTGTCCCCAGGCTGTGGTCTTACAACAGTCTGTGTCTTTTGTCAGACCAGACTGAACCCAGGCCATCACTTTCTTGTCTTCCTTCCATGCTTCCTTCCACGCTTGCTTCCAGGCTGTGGTTCTGGTGTTGTAGTTGTGGCAGGAGATGGAGGAGGAGGACCATGGTTGAACTCACAAACATGGCTTTGGCTTGTAAGTTCGCCCCTCAACCCCTTATTTAGGACTTGTAACATAACTTCCTCACATAAGAGGCATTGGCCCTCCTCCATTTCCATTTGCATTTTGCCGGCTGCCATGTAGGCATAGACGTCTTGATTATTGTGGGGGGGGGGGGGTTCTGAGGGCCGCAGTAGCCTTCTGAAATAGGCCAAGTGCAGCCTCCTCCAGGTTACTCCTCTTCCTGGGACTTTTTTTTGGAAGGCGGAGGGGAGGGACCTGGCATTCAGGCCCGGCCACCTCCTGGCTGCCACATTTCACAACTTCTTCCTGGCTGAGACTTTCCTGTGTATGAAAAAGGGACATAGTTTTTGTTTTTCGTTCATCAATTACACACAATTTTTAGCTCATGACTGTTGCAAATGGAATGTTAATAAAAAGAAAAGACTATCATTCTGACCCCAGCATTTTTCATTCTTGTCCCAATCATTTGTGGCCACTACTGTCTATTGATATGTAAAACACTTTGTAAAATCAGAAATTACTGATCAATAATAACATCTAGTTAACATCATTAATTATTTGACTAGAAATAAGTTGAACAATGCTATACCTGGCTCAAGCTGGGCTACTCCACTTCTTCCTGGCTGGAAGGCCCAGGTTGGATGTCGGAAACCTCAGCTGAGGTGGAAGGAAGCCTTGAAGGAAGACTGGAGAGTGCTGGCCTGGGTTCAGTCTGGCCTGCCAGAAAATGCAGTCTTTCATAGTACCACAGCCTGGGTACATAAATGTCATCTGCTGTAGCTCCTGATCTCTGGGAATCCTGGACCTTCTTGCACTCCCTATTATAAGTGCTCCTCATGCCACCAATTAGGGCCTTCAAATAGGGGATGTCTTCCATGGGGATCACCGGCTTCACAAATTCCAGCAATTGATCCAGCGTTGCCTTCCTCTTTGTTTTATTGTTATAAAAGGGGTGGTTTACCTGCCACAGACAGGGTAGCTCCCTATACATATCAATGAATATGGGGATAAAGTCCTCATCATTGAATAGATCCATTTTCTCTGCAAGACACAACACAAGACAAACCCTAATGTCAGGCTAAACTCTCCTAATCTTGTCCCAATATAGGCCTCAATCTATAAGCAGTATAGGCCACTGATGCACCAAGTTAAAATTGTACCTTCGTTCTAACGATCGGCGCTTCTGATACTCCTTCCTCCACTCACAGATTGTACGCACGACGCACGCGTGTTACGCTTTATATACACTGCTCATGCGTGAAACTCCACCCGCCCCTGACGTTCTTTCTAGTCTATTCCCCGCCCCTTCTCGTTCAGTGCAGTGGGAGAGCACATGACAGAGAAAAAGCAAGTGCATGCAGAGGAGAGCAGCAACGTCGAAAGCCCGGAGCCACGAACGTCCTGATCCCGGAGGAGATTAAAGGCCTCAAATATGTCCTTTGTCGAGATGGTGGAGATGGTGGACATCTTGAAGAGGGCCGACTATGATGGGAAGCATGGACCTTACCCAAACCCAAATGTGAGAAAGGCCAAGATCATGGCTAAAGTTGTGAAAAGTCTGCATAAGAATTTTGGGGTACGACGATGCAAGGATTAACTGAGGAAACGATGGTCAGACCTAAAATTGAGGGAGTAGGATCAGTGCAGAAAGATCAGGAAACTGCTTCTAAAAAGTAAGTATTTGTCCTGCGCTTCTATTATTATTACGTTCATGATGCTCCATGTGTTTTTGTTTACTGTTGTACAGTTTAAAATGGCAACCTTCAGGTTCATGGGCACAGTAATCGTTCGTAGTAAACATCGTTCGTTCGCCCACTAATACGATGTTTTTGGCAGATACAGGTTAATTACATTTGTTCAGGCCTATTTGTATTAAAAGAAGTTTAGTACATTGTTGTCTAGATGGGTATAACTAGAATGAAAATGTAAACTTGATTCAGTGTAAGTAGAGGACACTTAGCAGCTGTTTACATATCTGGACGCAGGAGCACTAGTGTGGGACACCAGAACACCCTTTTTAGGGTGTCCCACACAGGTGCTCCAGTGGATACTAGGGGTGTCTCCATGTGTGAAAATTGTACAAAAAAAGTAAGTATTCCAGCTTTAGAAAGGGAAAAAAAATGTCTTCAGTTTGGAACTCTGCCCAAAAAGACAACTGTACAACACTTCCAAGCAATGTTTCGGATTCCTATTTCTGCACTCAAATGTCTGTGTGCTAAGTATACCTTTTTTATTTACATAGGGGAGAAAAGACTCAGGACATCAGAGGACACCAGGGACACACAACCTCCTAAAGAAGGGGAAATACCAACACCACAACCAGAGGATGTGGAGGAAGGAGAGGATTATGAAGTGGGTGAAATAGTGACCACAACATTTGAATGTCTGAGACCACAGCTTCAGGTAATAGATGTATGCCTGCATATTTATAATACATGGTGTGTTTTTTTTATTTTAGGTGATGTGGATGTTGTGGAAGAAAAAACTCATTTCTCAAGTGCAAGTGCACACATCCTAATCAGGGAGATCATGGTGTGCAATCGGGATTTACAGAAGATCAAGGAAGACATCAATGATGTTGAAAAAAGACTCAAAAACATCATTGATGTTTTAGGCAGAATCTAAAACACACCTAAATTCTTCCATTTGTTGATATTTGTAAAATTTTTGAATCTTTTTTGAAGTATATTGAAAGCCAAATTTTGAAGATGCATACAGTGTGTCAACATGTGCTATCTGCCATCACGGGATATCAAGGTATGCATTTTGGGGGTGCAACCCCTTCCTCGCAACTCAAGTAGGTGAGAGGAAGGGGTTGCACCCCCGAAACACGTCCATTGATGCCCCATGATGGGATCTAGCACATGTTGACATTAGGCATGGGATCAGGAGGGAAATCCACATTTTCACTCCCAATTTGTGTGCATCTTCAAAATTTGGCTTTTACAGGGGTGACATCACCCCATCTGATGAAGACAATATCAACACAGTTTGGACATACTAATGTCTGATATTGCCTTCAATTTATCAAAGTTGAACTTTGTAAGTTCCTGAGTTGTGTATTGTTTTATGGTTTTAAACATGCCTGTTTAACACAAAAAAGGCTATTTGTACTGTCAAAACCAAAAATGTTATTACAAAAATATGTTGGTTTGTTCAAAAACCCTTTTCTAACGCACATGTGAATGTGCACAGAGTAAAACGTTTTCTATTCAACAATATGTGGTTTCTTATTTTAATGCTCAATAGCAGTTTTTGGACTAAGTTGGTGTTTACAGTGACAATGGGGGTTATTAACTAAAGGCAAATCCACTTTGCACTACAAGTGCACTTTCAGTGCAGTTTCAAGTGCACTTTTGCAGTGCACTTGGAGTGCAAAGTGGATTTTCCTTTAGTAAATAACTCCCACAATGCTTTATAATTTGCAACAATCAGGCCATTTTCATGACTCCCAAAAATTAATTCATGGTGCTGAAAATGATGAATATTTTTATCAGTAATGCATTACATACATTAACAACAAAAACAAGGTGTGTGTGTAGCAGACCCACAAGATAATAGTTCGCTGAAGAAGAGATTGTGACCTCATGTATCAAATAAATTACATTTGCACTATTGAAGAAAATGGCCAAAAAGAAAAGCCCATTGGATAACCTAGGAGACAGCTAAAAGAAACACAAGCAGTAAATCAAAAGAAATCTTATTTCAGTTTAACTAAAATATTTATTTTTAAAATGTTTCTTAAACATTTTCTGGCATATCAACGGCCCCCCCCCTACCCTCAAAGTACTCAACATACTTCTGTCTTACTTTACGGGCGCTTTGGGGGGGAAAGCCAGGACGGCCAGCTTCAAGCGCCATCAGGGTTGGTTCTTGAAGTCCGGCCTCTGGCCCATCTGAGGCCGCATAGTTGAATTTCATTGAATTTCTCCTTAAATAGTTGTGGAGAATGCAGCATGCAAGGATTATATGGTTAAGTTTACATTCCGCCATGTTGATTGCCATAAGGAGTAGGCGGAACCGGCTGGCCATTATCCTGAAAGTGTTCTCCACCACTCTTCTGGCTCTGGCCAGCCGGTAGTTATAAACCCTCTGGTCCGGGGTGAGGGTTCTCATGGCTTCAAAACGGTCGGCTGTTCAGAACAAACTAACAGAAAGCAATGAAAAACAGAAAGGCCTGAGAAGAGCGAGCTGAAAATCAGAAACAAGCGCAAAAGAACGCACTGACAATCAAATACGTACTATAAAATACGCACTTAAAAACAAATGCGAACTGACTACACTCACTGAAAACCAGATACGAACCCACAAGCACAAACTGAATAGCATAACAATCTGAAAACCACAAGGCTGAAAAGCGCGAATCGTCTCATCAAACTTCTACTAACACGAGATTAGCAGAAGGAGCCCAAAGGGTGGCGCACTGGCTATTGAACTTCCCTTTTATAGTGCTGTCGTACGTGTTGTACGTCACCGCGTTCTTGACGTTTGGAATTTCCGACAAGATTTGTGTTACCATGTGCATGCAAGACAAGTTTAAGCCAACACCCGTTGGAAAAAAAACATGGATTTTGTTGTCGGAATGTGCGATCGTGTGTACGCGGCATTATTGTGATTTTTTTCACACAACGTTGTTTTGTTAGTAATATCTACAGTTTTTTCACTATTATTTTTATATCATTTGATTAGTGAAAGTGTTTTCTGTGAATTAAGTTTAGTGAGGGCAGCATATTTTGTTATTGGTATACATTGTGGTGGAGAGTTATCGCTTCCAAGTGCTAACTTTCCCCCTGGTGTGATTGTTATAATTGTGCAGATTGACATTTTTTTCAGTCAGTATAAACTACATTACCTCTGGATTGTTGGTTTGTGGTTTTGAACTGTTTTATTGCACTCTGGGTTAACATTTTATTACATGTTGTACACAATATAGCATGGCACACAAAAAAAAAATCACAAAATATGCTTTAAAACTTATTTTGACAATATTTGACAATTTGTATGAAGTGGATAGCTTCAACTTTTATTTTTTTTACAAGGTATATACTTTCTGAATACTTGTGTACATGTGATTTTTTTTCGATTTTTATTTTTAATAAATTTGCAAAGATTTCAAACAACTTTTTTCACGTAGTCATTATGGGGTATTGTTTGTAGAATTTTGAGGAAAATAATGAATTTAATACATTTTGAAATAAGGCTGTAACATAACAAAATGTGGAAAAATGGGTGAATACTTTCCAGATGAACTGTAGATAGTTATATGCTGTGCCAAGTGGCTGTCCTGCTGTATTCTGCAACACAGGCATTCAGACACTCAGCACGGACACCATTCAGAGAACGCTTTTCATTTTCTGATTGAATGAGATGGACAGACGGGCAGGCATGATTACTGGTGCCTGTGCCAAGCAGCTGACCTCTTGTCTTTAGAGTGCAGCAAGGCAGACACTCGGCGTGGGGCCCAGAAGCAAGTTAAGTAGCCACATCTACTTGATTTCCAGTGGTAATGTCCAAGTATGGTATATGCATAGTTATATTGATCTAAGCTGGACCAATGTAACTATGTATAACATATCCATATCTGGAATTCTTCTTGAACCACTTGCCAACTGCGCAATAGCCAAATGATGGCTTCAGCGTGGTTGTCCAGTTCTAGAAGGGCGTCTATTGACATCCTCCTGGAACCACGCCTCTGGTGCACCTGCTGCCTAGTGCATCCAGCGTGCTCTGTGATCGCTGTTTCCTTCAGACACAGCTGATCACAGATCAGGGTAAAGAAACAAAATACCCTCCAAAGGGACTATTAGTTGGCACCACAGACAAATAAACTTCAAAGTATGATTATATAAAAAATGTACAAATCTTTATTACAGTAAACAAAAGTGCATTAAATAGGTAGATGGGTAAAAGAATTAAGGTAGCTGGTACAGTATAAAATAAACACAGTGACAGTGATGGAACATGACCTTGATCATAAAAAGCAAACTACAGAGAACTGACGCGTTTCATAGTAGGTGAGGTCGAAAAAAGACACAAGTCCATCAAGTCCAACCTATGTTTGTGATTATATGTTAGTATTACCTTGTATATCCATGTATGTTGTGGTCTTTCAGGTGCTTATCTAATAGTTTCTTGAAACTATTGATGCCCCCCCGCTGAGACCACCACCTGTGGAAGGGAATTCCACATCCTTGACGCTCTTACAGTGAAGAACCCTCTGCGTAGTTTAAGGTTAAACCTATTTTCTTCTAATTTTAATGAGTGGCCACGAGTCCTGTTAAACTCCCTTCTGTGAAAAAGTTTATCCCTATTGTGGGGTCACCAGTACGGTATTTGTAAACTGAGATCATATGCCCTCCCAAGCATCTCTTCTCCAGAGAGAATAATTTCAGCGCTCGCATCCTTTCCTTATAACTAATATCCTCCAGACTCTTTATTAGCTTTGTTGCCCTTCTTTGTACTCACTCCATTTCCAGTACATCCTTCCTGAGGACTGGTGCCCAGAACTGGACAGGGCCAGAGTCTTGTAGAGCGGGAGAATTATCATTTTATCTCTGGATCAATCCCCTTTTTAATCCATGCCAATATTCTGTTTGCTTTGTTAGTAGCAGCTTGGCATTGCATGCCATTGCTGAGCCTATCATCTACTAGGACCCCCAGGTCCTTTTCCATCCTAGATTCCCCCAGAGGTTCTCCCTCCAGTGAGTAGATTGCATACATATTTTTGCCACGCAAATGCATTATTTTACATTTTTCTACATTGAACCTCATTTGCCATGCCCACCCCATTAATTTGTTCAGATCTTTTTGCAAGGTTTCCACATCCTGCGGATAAGTTATTGCCCTGCTTAGCTTAGTATTGTCCGCAAATACAGAGATTGAACTGTTTACCCCATCCTCCAGGTCGTTTTTGAACAAATTAAACAGGATTGGTCCTTCCTTGGTTTCAAGTGGAAAGTTATTTTACATTCTTCAGGGATGCTCATATATAGGCACAAGTATGTTCAGACTGTGTAGAGTATAGACATGTACTTAGCCACAGATTATAAAAACAAAACGGAGGTGCAGAGCTGCCTCTCAGTAAAACCACCAGGGATGGGATGGGTCCACCGTCCAGGCTGGCAAGCTGCTGGGACTGTCAGGCAGACAGACAGACAGCCAGGTAGAATGTCAATACAAACAGAAAAGGCTGGAATAGTGCAGATGCAGACTGGCATATGCTGTACCTTACAGCGTAGCACTGTGGATCAGCAGCAAACAGCAAAATGTTTTTATATTCTGCGGCTAAGTACATGTCTATACTCTACACAGTTTGAACATCCTTGTGCCTACTGTGATGATTTGGGGTATTTTAGCACATTGGTAGCGCCAAACAGTGAGTTTACTCAACTCCAAAAAGTCAGTTTTAGGGCTTATTCTGCCCACTTTTATTGAAAACAAAAGTAAAAGTTCTCATTAGTTTACCTCACAGGAGTTCTCACCATCAATGTGACAATCAAACAGTACTCAGCCTCATGGCTCTTCTTTGCAGTATCTCTGCTTAGGCCTCCTGCCTTGGTCCTCCGAACTGTCAAACACACAGTCCCAGTGCTCGTGCACCAAAAGCTGAACCTTCCTCAGCTCTGACTGTTCTTCCTGCAGCTCCCTGCCGCTACATCCTCACATGCTTGCCCTTTCACTGTCCCACTGTGTACTGTATAGAGCGACGTGCTCCTCGCATCTCCCTTTCACAGACTTATCCCCTCGGAGGGTGGGGCCACTCTCCTCTAATTCTGGCTCTAACATAAGGCTAGCACACATCTGTATAATTAGTGCACCTGTTTTCTGCAAAACTTGGCCCAAACTGCCAAAATAAACAGTGGCACAGGCTCGCTTCTCTACACTACATATAAGCATCCTTGAAGAAATAATTTCCATTCGAAATGCATTGGGCATCTCTGCAGTTTGCTTTTATGATCAAGGTCATGTTCCATCACTGTCACTGTGGGTTTTTTTTTATACTGTATCAGCCGCCTTCATGCTTTTAATCCATTTACCTATTTAATTGACTGTTTACTGTAGTAAATATTTGTACATTTTTTTTATATAATCATACTTTGGAGTTTATTTGTCTGTGGTGTCAACTTATAGTCGCTTGTTTCGTTTGGAGGGTATTTTGTTTCTTTATTCGATATTGAGATGAAGGCACTTCCACCATTCCACCATGATCCTTGATTCAGATCAGGGTACACAATCACAGCAGCCCTTTACCATGTGATCAGCTGTGTCCAATCACAGCTGATCACAATGTAAACACATACGGCATGCCTCTCCTCACACTGTTGCAGCGTGAGGAGAAAAGAGCTGGTAACCGGCCAGTGTGAAAGGGGACATCTACACTGATAATCAGGACACTGATCATCAGTGCAACCCAACAGTGCCCATCAGTGCTGCAAATCAGTGCCGCCTATTAGTGCCCATCAGTGCCACCAATCAGTGCCCATCGGTGCCACCTATCAGTGCCACACATCAGTGCAGCCTCATCAGTGCCTATCAGTGCGTGTAGCCTGTGATGGACTCCAGACACCCTGTTGGGTATTTCCGCCAAGAAGCTGCCTACCAAGTGCTGGAACACAAGACCAATGGATCTGGCTATAGAAACCCCAAGGACCAGACAACACCAGTCGTGGAGTACACCAGAAAATGAACTGCTTTATTTTTAGAAACACACTGAATTTATACAGAAAAGTTTTTTTGTTTTTTTTTGTTTCTTTAGCAAAATATAAAAAACCTAGTGGTTATTAACCACTTCAAGACAAGTATATGTGCAAATAACTGAACACACTTATTCCATAAATAATGAGTCAGATAGATAAAAAAGGTTTTACCCACTTCCTGACCAGGCCATTTTTTGTGATACGGCACTGCGTCGCTTTAACTGACAATTGCGCGGTCGTGCAATGCTGTACAAAAATACAATTGATGTCCTATTTTTCCCACAAATAGAACTTTCTTTTGGTGATTTTTGATCTCCTTTGCGCTTAAAAATAAAATAAATATAAATAAATAAATAAAAATAATATTTTTTTACTTTCTGCTATAAAACATTCCCAATAAAAGAAAAATAAAAAAAAATCTAATTTATTCATAAATTTAGGCAAATATGCAATCCCAATAAGCGTATATTGATTGGTTTGCGCAAAAGTTATAGCATCTACAAAATAGGGGATAGATTTATGGACTTTTTAGATTGTTTTTATTAGTAATGGCAGCGATCTGCGATTTTTAGCGGGACTGCAACATTGCGGAGGACAAATTTGACACTTTTTGGGGACCAGTGACACCAATACAGTGATCGGTGCTATAAAAATGCACTGATTACTGTATAAATGACACTGGCAGGGAAGGGGTTAACACTAGGGGGCGATCAAAGGGTTACATGTTTCCTAGGGAGGTGCTTACTAACTGTGTGGGGCAGTGTCACACTGAAGGAAAAGCTTAGCTGAATCACAAGATCTCTCTTTTCCTTCCTGACAAATCCACCGTTTGCCTTGTTTACACATGCAGACGGCTGATCCGTCTCTCCTGTGAACGATTGGCGGGTGGCTGTAGCCATTGCAGCCGCCGCACCCGCTGATTGCCTCCTGCTGTGTCACGCCCCCGGGCCACCCTGCCGCAGGAAATGTACGTGGGGTTGTACAGAAGTGGTTAAATACCACAAAAAAGCTTTATTTGTGTGAAAATAATGATAAAAATGTCATATGAGTACAGTGTTGCATGACCGCACAATTGTTATTCAAAGTGTGACAGAGCTTAAAGCTAAAAGAAATTGCCTGGGCAGGAAGGGTTTAATAGTGTCCAGTAGGCAAGTGGTTAAAAGATAAGTTCACCTTTTGTAACATGTTCCATGCTTCACCCATATGCATTACAAATGTACCAGCCCCTGCAGCCCCCAATCCCCAATTTTGCCAGCAAGCAGGGGATCTTCTCCTTCCACTTGCTGCCACAATCTAAAGAAAATGCGGCAGGGCGAGGCTCTGCCCGCCTGTGTCATTCATTCACAGTGTTCTGTATTGCCTTTGCGGCTGTCAGCTTGTAGTTCTCAATCAACTACCACAGAACTGTTGAGCACAGTGGTAGTTCATTGATTCTTCCTGTCAGTGTAAACCTGCTTGCCCATACAATGTACGGGCAGACGGCTTACACTCTCAACAGTCTGCAGGAGACCTACATGGCATCAGCAATCTGCTGATCGCTGGTGCAATGCTCTCCAGGCTCCTAAAACAAAAATAGAAAATGCTAATGTTTTTTAACTGAAAAATAAAAGCGCATTTATTATGTTTTGTTCAAAGGTGAACTTATCCTTTATGTTATTTAACTACAATAATCAATTACAAATGTTGTAATCGCATGCTATGGAGATATTTGGGAATCTATAAGTAAATAGGTAAGTAAGCTTATATAAAGTTTCTTCTGATGTATTATTTATCTCTAAAACCTCCCTCTTGCTTCTGATAGGATATATGTGGCCAGAGGGATGTGATGGAGAGTTAGCCACTGCTCCTCACAACTCTCTTCCTCCACAGCATCAGTGGTCTGCTCAGACCTGCTCTTTGACCAGGAGACTACAGTGGTGATGATCATGTCACTACTGTAGTCATCAATGGATGGGCAGGTCAAAGGCAAATCCCAGAAACATGTAGATCTAGTATGTGTACTACCCTATATGTCAGAGGGTTCTTAGCTTTCTTAACATGTTAGTGAAGAAAACTCGCAAATTGTAATGATGGAGCCAGGAATTCCTTTGAAGCATTCCTATAGGCAGTGCAACTAGTGTATCAAGGAATTGGTGTCCACTCAGAATTTTGGGGCACTTGGGATAAAAAAAAAATGCTTGGATATCCTCTTAAATAAGCATGCTATTCCATTTTTTCTGCCTCATTTAAAGTCCCAATTAACAAATGGTTAACAGTGTGGAACAGCACTACCACCTGACATAACTAATTGCTGAAATAGTGACATTTCCCATATAGAGTTATAGACAATAGTGAATTATGGGCTTAGCTGCCCTTCTCAGTTCCTTGATAAATGTGTTAGCTGGAGGTCAGCATGGCAACATCTATTAAAAATATTGTTTTTTTTAAGCATTACATTGATTTGATTTAACCCCAATCAATTTAAAATGGTTCTGACAATTAGCAAAAGCTTCAAATTTGACCTTAAGGTAATAGGATTCATTAGCTATGTTTAGGATTAAATTTAGTCTAATAAGGTGATTTTTCTTTCCCTGTACATGAAATGGTGGTCACGCAGATCAATTATTATAAATTATACAATTTGAGTTGATTATGTAGAGTCTGCTAATTTGTATAATTAATGACTTCAGACAATGGGAGCCATTTATTAATAACTATCTGTACACTCAGTCTGTATGACACTTTATTTTACAGCTGCCGGCTCATCTGTTAAACAGGAGGTATTATATACAAGGATGCCAGACATGTATGCTAATTAAACCCATAATTAATTGAAACAGTTATAGTTAAAGTCAGAATGCTGACAGGCTCTGTGTCTTATTGTTCATGGTAATCAACTTATTCAAAAGGCAAATTCAATCAGCAATTCATAACCAAACCAGAGGTTTGTAATATGCCCTGTGAAGCTCTGACAGCTGCCGACTGCAGGTCTATTCATACAATAAAAGTATAACCTCCCCTTAGACATTTAGCACTGCTATTTGATATGATCCTTTTGTAACAGAGCTGGGGGACATGGCTTATAATTTACTCAGGCAGTGTTGCTGATACAGCTTACACATTGCAGTCACAAAACATGGTAACCTTCTAATGAAGATTTCTTTCCCCTTATTATAATATTGCATTGCAGCCCAAATTCAACAGTATCTCCGTGCTTAGCTACTGATTATACAGGACTTCTTTATATGAATTAATTTTATCAGAGATGTTATATATATATATATATATATATATATATATATATATATATATATATAATAGATATCTATATCTATCTATAGATATAGGTATATAGATTACGGAAAAATGTTATTAACTCACCATCATTTTCTTTTCCTGGCCTCACGTTAGCACACAATGGGTTAATGACTCATCTGGCACCTACAGGACCACCTCTTACTAGCTGAATAAAAGACAGCCCCTCCCCCACTAAGGTGTTCGATAACCTAGCCTGCGACAGGCCACTAGAGGAGGGGGGAGTCCTGTGCTGACGTGAGGAAAGGAAAATTACGGTAAGTATCCAAACTTTGCAGACCTTGCTGACTGCATGCCTAGCCTGTAAAGTCAAGAAAAGGCTTGCCGTCTCACATATATCTTCCACTGAAATCCTGGCATAACTGCCCCAAAGGCTGCCACCCTTCAGGTCGAAGGAGCTTGCACCTGAGCAGAAAGGCCTACTTCCTGCATGCCAATCTAATTACCCTGGTAAACCAATAGAAGATAACTCAAGAACCTGATGGTGAAATTAAAGATTGTCCACTTTCCTCATGTCTTTTGACCTTTGAATGTACACTGGTAGCAATTTGTGTAAGGACCTGAAGTCTTCCTGCTGTGTATTCAGTAACTCCATGTAAATGCTTGGAGGGACTGCCCCTAGTTTTCCTGGAAACTGCATACCACTTTAGAATTGAGCTTTGGAGATGGACGCAGTATCACTATTTCTGGTAAAAAAACACAAATGAGGTCTTTGCAAGAAAGTGCTGCAATCTCCAACATCCTTCTGTCTGAAGCAACTGCTGTCAGAAGAACTAGTTTTACCACTAAGAACTGCAAAAGAAAATGAAGCTGTTGGAGCAAAGGATGCCTGTACTAGTGCTTTCAGAACCAAGCTTAAGTCCCAAGCAGGGAACAAGGATTTCCTTGGTGGTCGTATATGAATTATGGCCTGCAGGAAGCATTTGTTCAATGGCACTTTCACCCATCTGCAGCCTGAAAAAAAGGATAAAAAGGCAGAGACCTGTACTTTAATGGAGTTGTATGCCAGACCAACCTCTAGCGCCGGATGTAAAAAATGTCCAGGATATTGGCTAGAGCTGGGAACAAAGGAGAGAAAACTTTGCTGAGCAAACAGAACAAACTTCCTTCATATCCTCTTATATGTAGCGTTCATGGTATTGTGGTCTTTACCAAGGTCTGAACCACCTTGGATGAGAATTCCTGCACCTCTAGTCTGGCCAATTTAATAGCCAGGCTATTAAGAGTCTTACTGGATTGGGGTGCTGCCATTGACGTTGGCATAAAAGATACTGTTTGACCAGAAAAGGGATTGGTGGTGCTGAATGATATCTGGGGGAGCAATGAAAACCAATGCCTTTTCGGCGGGTGGAAAGCACCTGTATGGCATAAACGTGTTCTGTCCAAATCTTCATAATCAAGGACACTGGAGGAACACAAACACCAATGGAAAAAAACCCATGGCACTGCGAATCCACCTTCTATCACTTCACCTTTGTACCTTGTTACAAATCCTGGAAGCTGTGTGTTCAGTGGACTTTCTATGAGAACTACTGCTGGAATGCACCATAGAGCCGATACTAGTTGAGGTACTTATTGTTAAAAAAATATTTGCCTAACTGATCCGTTATTGGATCCTGTTTTCCAAGTACATAGACTGCCGTTAACTGTCTGTAAGTGGCTCTCCGTCCAGCGAAAAGTTTAGGTTACAAAAAGTAACAGGAAAAAGACAGACACTTGGTGCCCCCTTGGTGGCCAATGTAAGCTGCTACTGTCTTGTCTCTTCACACGAGCCCCTTGGAGAAAATGCTTGCAATGCTAAAAAAAACTGTTTTACATTTAGGACAGTCAGAGCATCTGCATTCCACTAGGCTCCAATGGCCTTGCACTTGCCTCTTCAGACAGGAGGCAGACAGGCATCTGACGTCAGAATTATTCCATCTCCTGGGCTGAGAGGCATGCCACAAAAGAGGCACACTGGTGTCCAAAACTCCAGTTCTTGCTAGTTTGTGCAGACACAAAGACTTTATGATCCATAGGCAGCCCATCTAATTGAGCCCTGACTTAAACCCAATTGAGCATCTCTGGAGAGACCTAAAAATGGCTGTCCACCAACGCTTACCATCCAAACTGACAGAACTGGAGAGGATCTGCAAGGAGGAATGACAGAGTATCCCCAAATCCAGGTGTGAAAAACTTGTTGCATCTTTCCCAAAAAGACTCATGGCTGTATTAGATCAAAAGGGTACTTCTACTAAATACTGAGCAAAGGGTCTGAATACTTAGGACCAGGCAATATTTCAGTTTTTCTTTTTTAATAAATCTGCAAAAATGTCAACAATTCTGTGTTTTTCTGTCAATATGGGGTGCTGTGTGTACATTAATGAGGAAAAAAATGAACTTAAATGATTTTAGCAACTGGCTGCATTATAACAAAGAGTGAAAAATTGAAGGGGGTCTGAATACTTTCCCTCCCCACTGTATATAGATTTATATAAAATAAAAAGTAGTAACAGTGTTAATAAAAAATATTTGCAAATGTTATTGGACTGTCAACAACATTTTTCCAGTTAGCATTGTTTCCAGATTCTATGGAATACAAAACACCACCCTCCAGTGTTATGGAGATAAGAAGTGAGGAGGGATTCTTTGAAGTTCTAACATACTTCTTGTCCTTCTTGTCTCGGCCCCTCCATCTTCTGATTGGCTCACTGGCTGTAAATGAAAGCATCGGGTGGCCACTGCTGCCAAAAGTCAATCCTCGTGTGAGTCCCTGGAGAGGTAAGGAACAAGATGGGGTTCAGGTAAGTATTAGGGTGGTCTGCTGCACACAGAATGTTTTTTACCTTCATAGATAGAATGCATGAATGTAAAAAAACTTGTGTCTTTACAACCTCTTTATTAAAGAAAATGAATGCAGCCACCACCTCATGTAAGAACTAATAAAATGCAATATATTACATTTTTGTTCTTGAATTTAAGGGGAACTATATATTTAATACAAAACCTGGAAGACCAAAAAACTTTCAGAGAGAGTTTTTTGTATACTGGCTGGAAAGCCTAATCTTTACATGACTTCAAAGGACCTGTAAGAAGGCTGCCATAGAAGTTGTGTTGCACAATTCCAGTGCTACTTACACAAATATGATAAAAAGGAATCAGAGGAAAGATCACTTTTGAAAATAAGTGAAATGGACTGATTAGGTGAAACTTGAACACAGCACTTTTTATTTGTACATCAAAATGTACAAAATATTCACCAATCAGTGCATAATCTCAGTGTGGAATACAATAGAAAATGCCTTGGGCCTGTCAGATATTCAGCAATTTCTGGATCAAGGCCCAAAGTCGAAGTAACCCCTAACTGAACAGCATTTTGTTTGCTAAAGTTCTGGGGTTGATTTATTAATGCCAAATAGACTGTGCACATTGCAAGTACAATTCATTCGAGCTTAGCAAATGAGGTAAAGCTACACTTTACAAATAATAGGCAGTCACATGCAAGAAAAATAAAAAAACAGCATTTTTGCTTGCACATGATTGGATGATGGAAGTTAGCAGAGCTTCCCCCCCTTCCCATTTACTAATAGGGCGGGCTGGGCAGGGGGGCATGGTGGCAATTTCCCCCCAGGCCGTCCCGACTTATATGCAAAATGGTTGGTCTCCTGCTGTAGATTTTTTTTTTTCTCTGAGGAAGTCGGACAGGGGCGCGACCGCACGCTGTGGCATTCTGGGACTTGTAGTCCACGCGAGTGCCCTGCAAATGGCTCGGCGGAGCTGGTCAAGTGTGGATGCGGCCAGACGAGGTTGGTCATGACCACTTGCTGCCAGAGTCCCGCCCCTCCCAGCCTGGGGCGCTGTGTGTTTCTGAGATCTCTCTCATCTACCCCCTCACCCCTCTGTGTCAGCGCCTGCCCACCCCCCCATTGTCAGCCCACCCTCCTCTCTGTCAGCCCGCCCTACTCTCTGTCAGCCCCCTATCTGTCACCCCCCTCTCTGTCACCCCCTCTCTATCAGCCACCTCTCAGTCAGCCCTCTCTCTGTCAGCCCACCTCCCTCTGTCAACCCACCCCCCTTTGTCAGCCCACCTCCCTCTGTCAGCCCACCCCCCTTTGTCAGCCCACCCCCTCTGTCAGCCCACCCCCCTCTCTGTCAACCCACCCCTCCTCTGTCACCCCCTCTCTGTCAGCCCCCTCTCTGTCACCCCCCCCTCTGTCAGCCCCCCTCTCTGTCAGCCCCCTCTCTGTCAGCCCCCTCTCTCTGTCAGCCCACCTCCCTCTATTAGCCCACCCCCTCTCTGTCAACCCACCCCTCCTCTGTCAGCTCACCCTCCTCTGTCAGCCCCCTCTCTGTCAGCCCCCCTCTCTGTCAGCCCCCCTATCTGTCAGCCCACCCCCCTCTGTCAGCCCATCTCTCCTCTGTTAGCCCACCCCCCTTTGTCAGCTCACCCCCGCCCACCCTCCTCTGTCAGCCCCCCTTTTCAGTCAGCCCCTGTCTCTGTCAGCCCCCCTCTCTGTCAGCCCACCTCTCCTCTGTCAGCCCACCACCCCCCTTTGTTGGTGACCCACCCAAAGCAGGGAGCCAGCCACCCACAGGAACCAACCAGCCACGGTGACCATCCACAGCAAGATGCCAGCCAGCCACCCACGGTGACCCCCCCCACACCAGGGAGCCAGCCAGCCACAGCAGGGTACTGGCCAGCCACCAACAGGTGCCAGCCAGCCACCCACAGAACCCAGCCACAGAGGATGCAGGAGCCAGCCAGCCACAGAGGATGCGGAAATCAGCCTCAGCTACAGCACCCATAGTTAAGGTTAGAGAAGCACTACACAGTGCCAATGTTATTTCTTCTTTGTGAGAGGTTGGGGCAGGGGTGAGAGTCATGGAACAAGGAGGGGGTCCCATGAGGACCAGATTGAATGAAGGTGTTCACTGTATACTCTGTTAGAAAGAAGCCCCCCTCCAGGTCCCATTATACTCCTTTTCTGTCTCTAATGGGACCTGGAGGGGACTCTAACAGATTCTATAATGGACACTGATTGAATGGGCCTCTGTTAGAGAGACCCCCCTCCAGGTCCCATTAGACTCCTTTGAAGTCTCCGATGGGTCCTGTAGGGGGGTGGCCCTTCTCTAACAGATACTTTCTAATGGACACTGTTAGAGAGAGACCCCCCTCCAGGTCCCATTAGACTCTGTTGTAGTCTCTAATGGGGCCTGGAGGGAACACGTTCTAACAGACTGTCCAATGGACACTATTTGAGAAAGACCCCCCTTCAGGTCCCATTAGACTCTGTTGTTAAACAGTGTTTTTTTAAAAACAAAGGTTGTACTTTGTGCAAAATGAAGGGCCGAGGCCAGGGGTGGGTCATGGTAGGGCCAGAGACGGGTGGAGGCCATGCAAGGACCTTGTAACGAGCCCCTGCTCGCTCGGTTCCACTCTCCTGACACTCCTCTGCAGCTATAGAATCAGATTGCAGATCGCAACATCTGATGGTTCGGTCACCCGATGCTCCGGGACTAGAACTACAGCTATGTGCCGTTCTAATCCAGTTGTGTAGCTCAGAACAAACACCAGGCAGGCTGTATGTAAGTTCAACCAGGAATCTCTTTTATTGAGGAATACAGGCTCTTTTATACCGTAAAAGAGGAGGTGCATATCTCCTGCTCATATTACTCTGAACATACACCTGTGACCAGAAACCTAATTAACGTGGGCTAATTAACTAATCCCTTTAGACAGCCTAGATGATTCAGACATGACCTTTAGGCCAGACTGGCCATCTTGTAGCTCAGAAAACCCAATCAACATTATCACAAATCCACACCAAACTCTTCTTCACACAATAGCAGAGGTAATTAACACAAACAACAATGGTGATCTAATGACTCTAGACTTATTTACAATACACATTCTAGCAGGCAACAGACAGACAGGTGGCTGGAATTGACATCAGCATCTCCTAACAGTATTTGTCCCAGCATTATGAATCAGCCACTATTTCTAATATGGCAAATCCAGGGTCCCCAGAGTCTGTGTGTCCTGGGGGACCAGGACCCGAATCCACAGTAATACCACCTCAAGGGTCCCCAGGCATACAGCTCACAAAGAGCACCGTTCCCCCAAATGCCAGGGCCCACGATCGATCGGCAAGAGGCTAGCATTCAGTCCCCTCCAAAAGTCTCTCTCCCGGCTAGGTCTGTCACAGACCTGCTGAGCTGGCACTGGCATGGGCTGCTGCCATCGCTGAGGTGAGAGACCCTGACACCCACAGCTGAACCCCACATCCCATCTACCCCCCATACACCCTATTTACCCTGCCAGTGCCCACCCAGTAACCTAAAAATAGCCATCAACACTGTGGGTCCTGCTGGGAGCTGGCCAAGGCCAGCAGGACCCCCAGGCCATGGCCAGGGGCCAGCATGACCCACAGGTCAGTGGCCAGCAGGACCCCCAAGTCTGCAGGCAGCTCCCGGCAAGACCCACAGCGTGTGGGTCCTGCTGGGAGCTAGCCGCGGACCTGGTGGTCCTGCTGGCCACTGACCTGTAGGTTCTGCTGGCCTCTAGCCTAGGGGGACCAGATGTCCCCGTTTTCTACGGATAGTCCCTGGACCAATTCTGTCTGCTTGGGACAAAACCAGGACCGATCGGTGGCGGGTGCACTTCATATGACAACAGCCACGCTGGGTAAGCGGGAGATCTCCGATCTGTGTAATCCGGCTGCTCTCCTCTCTAATCCCTGTGCACTGAACAGACAGCATTGATGGGCACTGGTGAGGCTGAGCTGATGGGCACTGATCAGGCTGCATTGATGGACACTGGTGGGGCTGCATTGATGGGCACTGATCAGGCTGCACTGATAGGCACTGGTGAGGCTGCGCTGATGGGCACTGGTGAGGCTGTCCTGATGGGCACTGGTGATGGTGAGATTATTCGGTGGTTCAATGGGCCACTTGACTGGACTTGCCTCCCAGGCCTAAGGCTGCCAGCCCTTCCCTGTTTACTAAGCTCTGAGCAACTGTGTACAATCTATTTGCCTTTAGTAAATCAACCCCACCATGTATATAAAATACTTGGTTTGACCCTTTTTTCATTCTTTATTACATCTCAGTGCTGCAGATCCCATGCAGTCACTTTATAGCCAATTCATATCTACTGTGAGAACTACCTTCAATTGGTGGAGCTTGAAGGACATAGCCACTCGCTTTTCTTCTTTTTAAATGGTTTTCTTGCCCAATTTTATTAAAAACAAAGATCCAGAAATCAAAATCACAGCGGTACCCTTGCAGAGATTTACAAAACATTGAATCATCAGCCTTTTGGCTTACACATACATAACTGCGGCTCTGGCCTTACTCTTCAGGTCTCCTACAAACCATCATCTCAGAAACTCTTGGTCCATACACACAGCAGCCATTTGCTGCTCTGGCTCCCACCTCTCCCCTAGGTGGAGCTTTCCTGACTTCTTGGCAGAGACCTCCTCTCTCTGCCAGGGTGGAGCCCAAAACCATAGTCAGGTCTCTCCTAAAAGCCAAGCACACACCTGCCCAAGTAGTGTGCTGGTGGTTCCCAAGACAAGGACTCAGGATTGAAGATCTCATTCCTTCCAAATGTCTTTAAAATTTCCGGGATCCAGGTCCCAAGCCAGAATTTATCAGCTGCTGAGGAAACTAAAAAGTAATTTCCTCTAAATGGCACAAGCACCCTGGAGCCCTTCAACCTGCCTGGATGAGATTCCTGGGGAATTAACTCTTTTTACACCATGGCAGGGCACAGCACTATCACACTATCAGGGAAGGACTGGCAACTAGTGGCCCAGGGGACAAGTACAATCCAGAGGCCCATGGTGCCGCGATTTGGCCCCCCTCCCAATCTCCCTTTTCCCTGCCTCCTGCCGACTTCCACCTCCCCAGAATGTGCCTCGCGTGCGACCCCCAAGTTGCACTGTGGCATGATCGGTCTGTCTGACAGATCAGTGTACCGGGCCACTGCCAGTACTATGTGATCGCTGGGACCAGTCACAGCAGATCACATGATAATTGTACACAATTAATGGCATCTATTCAGGCCATTCATTCTATATTATTGTCTTGATCTCTGTGATTGGTCACAGTGATCACATGGTACAGACAGGGCCAATCAAAGCTAATGACAATAGTAAACACTGAACGAATAGATTTATATTTAACATATATTTATGTATATAACAGTGAAATTTACTGGTATAACCGCTTGCCGACCGGACGCAGTACATATACTGTGGCAAGTCGGCTCTATTGCGCGAAATGATGTACTGTACCAGTACGTCATTCCGTGCAATAGCCAGTGGGGTCGCTAAAGAGCGGCCATCCGGGATAGCTCCCCAGAGAGACAGGATGGCGGTCTGCCGATGTAAACAAGGCAGATCGCCGTCCTGTCAGGCATGAACAGTGAGATCTTGTGTTCCTGCGAAGCAAGAACACGAATCTCTCTGTTTAGCAAGTGAGTCCATCCCTCACATAGTAAGGAAGCACCCCCTAGGGACAAACTAAACCCTTTGATTGCCCCTGATGTTAACCCCTTCCCTGCCAGTGTCATTTATACAGTGTCAGTGTATATTTTTGGCACTGATCACTGTAATGCCCCGTACACACGGTCGGACTTTGTTCGGACATTCCGACAACAAAATCCTAGGATTTTTTCCGACGGATGTTGGCTCAAACTTGTCTTGCATACACACGGTCACACAAAGTTGTCGGAAAATCCGATCGTTCTAAACGCGGTGACGTAAAACACGTACGTCGGGACTATAAATGGGGCAGTGGCCAATAGCTTTCATCTCTTTATTTATTCTGAGCATGCATAGCACTTTGTCCGTCGGATTTGTGTACACACGATCGGAATTTCCGAAAACGGATTTTGTTGTCGGAAAATTTTATATCCTGCTCTCAAACTTTGTGTGTCGGAAAATCCGATGGAAAATGTCCGATGGAGCCCACACACGGTCGGAATTTCCAACAACACGCTCCGATCGGACATTTTCCATCGGAAAATCCGACCGTGTGTACGGGGCATAATAATGTCACTGGTTCCCAAAAATGTGTCACTTAGTATCTGACCTGTCTGCTGCAATGTCAGTCCCGCTAAAGATCACTGATTGCCGCTATTACTAGTAAAAAAATAAAAAAATTAAAATGCCATAAATCTATCCCATGGTTGGTAGACATTATAACTTTTGCGCAAACCAATCAATATACGCTTATTGGGATTTTTTTTACCAAAAATATGTAGCAGAATACATGTTGGCCTAAACTGATGAAGAAATTTGATGTTTTAAATTTTTTTATTAGATATGTTTTATAGCAGAGAGTAAAAAACATTGTTTTTTTTGTTTTTTTTTTAATTGTCAGTCTTTTTTTGTTTATAGCGCAAAAAAGAAAAACTGCAGAGGTGATCAAATACCACCAAAAGAAAGCGCTATTTGTGGGAAAAAAAGACATACATTTTATTTGGGTATAGTGCTGCATGTCAGCATAATTGTCAGTTAAAGTAACGCAGTGCCGTATCGCAAAAAATCTGGTCATAAAGAGGGGTAAATCTTCCAGAGCTGAAGTGATTAATTTATACATTAATTGAAACATTAGTGCCAGTGTTTATGAACCCATGTATGTTGGAGCATAAAGGGGTTAATTAACACTGATTGTGCCACTGCCACTAATGCAGCACAAAGGGGTTCACTAATTGCCACTGGTCACTAATGCATCATTGTTCAGTGACGGTACGTTAATCCCCTCCATGCTCCATATTACAAATAGCATTGTAAATTAATGAACAAAAAAAACAAAGTTAACCTTTTCAACCAGTTGAACAACAGTACCTTAGCTTATGCTATTCACCTCTGCTCACTCACTGGTTCACTGGCTCCTTGTGGGTCACATCGGCAGCAGCTGCATTTTTCCCCTTTCCTTTTCCATCCCGCCTCCCGGCCTTTGAATTACGTCATGCCAGGCCGGGACTCAGAAGCTCCTATCAGGCAGAGATCACTCCATCACTCCGCCTGACAGGGAAGTGATTGTGCTGGCCGGATGTAGGAGGCAGAGCCCACTTGGAACACTTGTACCACTCCTCAGCACTTATAGTACAGTGTAGCGGCGGCCGGTGGCTGTGTAAATATGGCCTTTGTACACCGGTCTTTTTATGGGGCACCAGGGCAGTCCGGGGGGAAATTGCCCCCTTGGCCCAGCCCTCTCCTGAGCCAGAGTCAGCCAGGAGTCTAGCATTTTCAGAGGATGGTCAGCAATGGACACCTTTATATTTCTCTCAGGATGGGTTCCCTTTTAACCATTTGGGAGAATCCTAGTAGTTCCCTAAAGCATTCATTCCTGGAAAGAGACTCTGCAATTCATATTGACCACCGTGTGTACAGTATATGCTCCTTATCTATTACTGTCTGGGTAGCTATGGGAGAGATTCTGCTTACTTCCTGTCTTTCTGATCCCGGAGGAAGTGAGGGGTAAATCTCCACAATGGGGACCTAGACAGTGATAAAGACTTGTCAGATGGATCTAAACTCTACTATTGTGACCAATCAGATTATGGGGTTACATGATGGAAACAGAAATGCATTTGATTGTATTTATGATCTATTGCAATTGTATCCTTTTCAATTGAAATCCACTTCCTCAATTGTGTTATATTGATTGAATGGGTTGTCATCTATAGATGATTTTTTTTCCTATTAAAGGAGTTCAATCAAAAAATAAATTGATCATTTATCAAAGCGTGTATGTCCACCATTAGGGTTTAAAATGTATTGTCTGTGCGTGGGTGGTTTCTGAAAGTGCATAAGCAGTGCTGGATTAGAAAAAAATCATTGACAATAGTCCTGTTTTAATGCTGCTTCAAATATAGTACATATTTTCCAATGCTATTGTGTTCGCAAGAAGATATTTTTTGGACTTTTTTAATGGCTGTCATACACAATATATTCCACTAGCTGGCAGCCTTGTATAATTTTTTTTTGTATTTTTGTTGTACAGGTTGGGCTTCCTCATCTCCATCCCTGTTCTATCGCACATGCTTTGGTGATTTCCCTATAGTGATTTCTCTAAGGTGTTGGTCAGGAGGAAAGATGTGCTGTGCTGAGCTCCACTGGAGCAATCCTTGTTGGGGCTGGCCATGCAGCTGGATCCATTCAAAGTGTCTTTTTGGTCGAATTGAATGGTACCTGGGCCTCGTATCTGAAGAAACGAGGTCTTGCCTGTAAACGCTTCCCTTTAGAGAGCTGGACCCTAGGATCCAGTACTTTTTGGTATTAAGGCCATAAAGTTTTACTGGCGGTGGTGCTATTACAGGTCCAGGATTGTGGGTTTTCTCAAGGATCCCCAGCTCCTTAAGGTTTAACGGAACCCACCATGAAGGGTAAAGATTGGGTCTGTTGGTTTACCACAGAAAACCCTGCAGCAGGAAAGGTAAGTGGAGTCTTCTAAGAAATTTTTTAAATTTTCTTATAATTGTCTCCTTTAAATTTAGTAAGTGTTGTCATGCCTATGTGTCACCACTGGGGCTGTATTGAGCACTTACCTGCTTCTCAGAAAGCCCATGTTGTGTCTAGGAAGCAGCAGTTTCTTCTTACTCTGGCCAAGCAGCAGACCTCCGGTAAGTCGGGGGGGGGGGTTCCCTCTCCCCACCAGAAGCCCCCTGTGTGGTTTTTGCTTCCCTCTTCTCAGGGAAAGAGCGCCAAGAAATTTAAAAATGATGCGAACATCACGCCGCTCGGCAGCTTCCAGAATCCCCCTCCCCATTCCTCCTTTCCTCCCTGTGGATCCATAGGATCGGAACCCGCGCTCGCGCGGGAAAGAGCTCCTTTTAAAAAAGAAGGGAAGGGCCGTAGGCAACGGGGGGTGGGGCTTAGCATGGCGTTGGCAATCTCCAGCGTCCATCACGGGAGGGTATGTTTTAAAAGCCACCATTTGTGCTGTTACATGCTGCAAGAGGGACACAAGAGCAAAGGTGGCATATAAGAGGTTTGGTGACACAGGCATTCCTTTGACACATTTACTACTGCATCAGGCTGCGCATTGATAGCAGCGACAGGGCTGGACTATTGCTCAAGCAGCGGATGCATTCCCTGCTGGTAGTACCTCTGCTTTGTGCATCGGGCTATGGTCGGAAGGGGGGGTGAAAAACACCTCAAAAAAGTGCTCTAAAAGGACTTCTACAGTCACACGGTCAGCTCTGGTAAGCGGTGGAGTCGACCGGAGCGCTGTGGGAGGGGGGGGCCACTCCCGCCCCCGATAAAAGTGATCTTGCGGCGAATCTGCCGCTGAGACCACTTTTATATGAAAGCTATCTGCTGCCATAACAACGGTATTCCTCTTCAAAGAGCCATACAACTGCGACAGGCGGTCCGTAAGTAGTTAATATTTTACAGTATATTCTTCCTTAGGCTTCAGAGACGTGTATACTTTTTGCATACCTCCCAACTTTTTGAGATGGGATCAAGTGGCACCTATTAGCAAAAGTATGTAGGCATAAGACACACACCCCCTGCCATGCCCCCTTAACCGTTTGCCGACCAGCCGCCTTCGTTATACAGCGGCAGGTCGGCTCTCCTGCGCAAACCGCCGTAGCTGTACGGTGACTCGCGCAGGCGCAGTTGCAGGCTGGCGCGGGTTGGGCAGACTCGATATCCTTCAGCAGCCCGAGATCGCCTATTACAGAGGCAGAATGGGAATCTGCCTTTATAAACAAGGCAGATCCCCATCTGACAGGGGACATGTCAGCGATCTACTGTTTACAGTGAACGGGGACAGAGATCTCAGTCATGTCCCTGGCAGCCCATCCCCCCTACAGTTAGAACACACCTCCCCAGTCATGTATATGTGTGGCATGCGGGTCTTAAAGCTCACCCTTTTGCTGCCGCACATATGTGTTAGGCATGCAGCAACAGGTTAATGAAGATTTACTTACCAGATCCTCCACTTCTCTATGCTGCTAGACTCCTGCAGCATCTTCTCCCCTATGCTCCAACAGTCCTGACATAATCAAGACCGATACAGGGTCTATAGCCCTGCATTGGACATGAGGACTGCACTGCCGGATTGTGGGGGAGCGCCATCTGCTGGAGAAGGGGAGGATTGGATAAGTAAAAGTGCTTCTCTCTCCCTTGAACAAGCAATTAACCCTTGTAGTGCGGGGTGTAGCCTATCTGCAAGGGACCATTTTCACATTTCACAGAATTGGCCTTTAAAGGAGGCGTGTTCTGACAAAAACACAGGACTGCCATTGCTAACCTCCTCCTCCTGAAAATGCCAAGTGTTTGGGTGTCTCTGGCTTCAATGCTTTCTTAGTCAAAGACCTGGAACAAGCATGTAGCTAGTGAAGTCAGAGAAAAGTCAGATCTCCTAATGCTCGTACTTGTTCCAGGTCAGTGACTCAGAAAGTCCTGTAAGCTTTGATAGCCAGGACACTAGTATTTCCAGAAGGAGATCCCAGCAATGGCAGCCTCCATATTTCTCTCTTTACAGTCTTCACTTATTACTGATTACGGATGTCACAGAATCTGTATAAATGGTGGTAGTAGATGTGTATGAGGAAGATCATGATAACACAATGAATGTTATGATTACCTACAATACATTGTACAATCAGCTGTGCCATTGTAGTGGTGACAGGGTCACTTTAAGAGAATCTATGTATACTCTCATTATCCTATTGGGCTGATTTACGAAACATTTGTGCCATCAGTAGAGGTGCACGCCGAGGCGCAAAGTACAATTTAATATTTATGAAACGTTTGCGTCGGTAACAGAGTACTAATACCCAATATATTATAGCGATCTCGGCGTGCTGGAGAATGAAATCTGAGCGCCATTATGGACATGGCGCACGGCATCTTCAATTCAATATTAACAGAAGATGGAGGTGCCAATGGAGTGATGTGAGGAAGTTTAGTAACAACTGCCCAAGTAACTAATATGCCAAAAATAGAATGAGAAAGTAACTTTTTTTGAGCAGGCCTGCTATGCCTGCAAGTACGTTTAGAACTGCGTGAGATCAATTTATGCACTGCGCATGCACAAGTGGCTCTTGCGCTCGTTCAAATGCGTTTGTTCATTGCGCCGCCAAAATCTTAGTAAATGTTAAGCAACGCAAATGCAATTGCATGGGTTGAATGGGCGCACCTCTAAACTTGACATTTTTTTTTTTTACGCTGGTTGGTTCACCTTTATGTATTTTTTAATGATATTTGCACACAGGTCATGTTAGCATGTTACGTTTCCAACATGTGACATGCACCTTGTTAAAATTATGTAAAAAGACTCGCTCCTCTAGCTCCTCCGAAAAGGGCATTTAACCTTCCCCATCTAATGCATATAATTTCCTTGGGCTAGCTTTTGCTTTTAAAGGGGAACTTCACACTCCATTCTCCAATGCTCTTGTCTTCCCCCTCTAACCCCTTGGATTTCCATGGGCTAGCTTTTGCTTTTAAAGGGGAACTCCACACTCTCTCAGCAAATAGCTTGGGGTGTCTACTTTCCAAAATGGGATCATTTGGGGGGGGGGGGTTGTGCCATCTTGCCAAAACTGTGATAGGTAGTGAGGAGTGAAAACAAAAATTTACGCCCTTAGAAATCCTGAAGGCGGTGCTTGGTTTTCGGGGCCCTGTACGCGGCTAGGCTCCCAAAAAGTCCCATACATGTGGTATCCCCATACTCAGGAGAAGCAGCAGAATGTATTTTGGGGTTTAATTCCACATATGCCCATGGCATGTGTGACCAATATATCATTTAGTGACAACTTTGTGCAAAAAAAAAAGTTTGTAATTTTCCCGCAACTTGTGGCAAAATATAAAATATTCCATGGACTCAATATGCCTCTCAGCAAATAGCTTGTGGTGTCTACTTTCTAAATGGGGTCATTTGGAGGGGGGGGGGGGGTTGTGCCATCTTGGCATTTTATGGCCTTCAAAACTGTGATAGGTAGTGAGGAGTAAAATCAAAAATTTACGCCCTTAGAAATCCTGAAGGCGGTGCTTGATTTTCGGGGCCCTGTATGCGGCTAGGCTCCCAAAAAGTCCACACATGTGGTATCCCCATACTCAGGAGAAGTAGCAGAATGTATTTTGGAATGTAATTCCACATATGCCCATGGCATGTTTGAGTAATATATCATTTATCATTAGTGACAACTTTGTGCAACAAAAAAAAAAAGTTTGTCATTTTCCCGCAACTTGTGGCAAAATATAAAATATTCCATGGACTCAACATGCCTCTCAGCAAATAGCTTGAGGGGGTCTACTTTCCAAAATGGGGTCATTGGGGGGGGGGGGGGGGGTTGTGCCATCTTGGCATTTTATGGCCTTCAAAACTGTGATAGGTAGTGAGGAGTAAAATCAAAACTTTACGCCCTTAGAAATCCTGAAGGTGGTGCTTGGTTTTCGGGGCCCTGTACACAGCTAGGCTCCCAAAGTTCCACACATGTGGTATCCCCGTATTCAGGAGAAGCAGCAGAATGTATTTTGGGGTGTAATTCCACATATGCCCATTGCATGTGTGAGCAATATATCATTTAGTGACAACTTTGTGCTAAAAAAAAAGTTTGTAATTTTCCCGCAACTTGTGGCAAAATATAAAATATTCCATGGACTCAACATGCCTCTCAGCAAATAGCTTGGGGTGTCTACTTTCCAAAATGGGGTCATTTGGGGGGGGGGGGTTGTGCCATCATGCCATTTTATGGCCTTCAAAACTGTGATAGGTAGTGAGGAGTGGCTAGGCTCCCAAAAAGTCCCACACATGTGGTATCCCCATACTCAGGAGAAGCAGCTAAATGTATTTTGGGGTGAAATTCCACATATAACCATGGCATGTGTGAGCAATATTTAGTTTAGTGACAACGTTTTGTAAAAAAAATATTTTTTTTTGTCATTATTCAATCACTTGGGACAAAAAAAATAAATATTCAATGGGCTCAACATGCCTCTCAGCAATTTCCTTGGGGTGTCTACTTTCCAAAATGGGGTCATTTGGGTGGGAGGGTTGTACTGCCCTGCCATTTTAGCACCTCAATAAATGAGAGAGGCAGTCATAAACTAAAAGCTGTGTAAATTCCAGAAAATGTACCCTAGTTTGTAGACGCTATAACTTTTGCGCAAACCAATAAATATACGCTTGTTGACATTTTTTTTTACCAAAGACATGTGGCTGAATACATTTTGGCCTAAATTTATGACTAATATTTTTCATTTGGATTTTTCAAGAAGTAGAAAATATCATTTTTTTCAAAATTTTCGGTCTTTTTCCTTTTATATCGCAAAAAATAAAAATCACAGAGGCAATCAACATCAAAAGAAAGCTCTATTTGTGGGAAAAAAAGGACGCAAATTTTGTTTGGGTACAACATTGCATGAACGCGCAATTACCAGTTAAAGCAGCGCAGTGCCAAATTGTAAAAAGTCCTCTGGTCTTTAGGCAGTCAAATGAACTTGCATTTTGTGTGTTTCATGGACTGTGCATGTGTTTTCAATTGCCTCATTAGCAAACAAACCTATGTTATATAAGGCTTGCAGATAGCATTCTTTACCTTGCCCTGAAAAGAGGCAAGATTGTGTGATGGTCTGAATTTTTCTTTGCTGAGCTCAATGGAGCGAAAGGGGATTCAGAACACCCTGTGGTTTCAGGTTATGCCTGGTCATTTGCATAAAGTGAGTTTGGAGTTCCTTGTTCAGGATTTGCTGGAGAAATCAGTTGGAGTGGAACCATGTCACCTCTATTGTATCCAGGACCATGCAGCACCAAGGTACTATGATTTTTTTTTGTACATAGCAATTTTTGCATGGGAGTTATTGAGAAGTGTAAGGGATTGGAGAAAGCTAACCATGAGTCTTTAAGGCCATTCATAGTGGAACCCTTGTATGCTATGAAGGAGAAACCATTGGTTGTTCACCTGTATAACTCCTTCACGAGCATTGCCTTGGTAGTGGCCTTTTTGAAGAGATACTGCTCTGCAGAGAAGGGAGGCTTCAGGCTGACTAATTGTCTGGAGATCTTTAATGGCAAATTAAATTTTTCTGTCAAGCTGAAGGTGGATTCTGAAGGGATTGGTAGAGTGTGGCATCCACCAGCTAATTTTTCAATAGCAGGAAATAGAGGGTTTCTCTACTACCCTGGTCAATCAACATACTGCAGAAGATGTCATAAGTTTGGGCATACCATAGATGAATGTAATGTGGAGATGCACTGCTGGAACTGTGAGGAGGAGGGACATGAGGCTGGGGCTTGCTTGATTAAGCGGGCCTGTGATATATGTGGACAGCGTGATCCTACAGTGAAAAATTGTCCAAAAGTAAGAAGGACAGGGATGGACTGGCCATCGGAGATTCCCGGTGGGCCGATGGCTCAGTGTGGGCTGGTTTCAGCCGCATCTGTGGTGCGTGGCGATCTACCCGTCAACCACCGACAGCTGGCGCCTGACGGGTAGATCGAGATTTAGCCAGTATGCAGAGTAGTGCAGGAAGCGTTTGTAGTAAGTTCTCTCTCATGTCACGTAGCACTGCTCGCTCCCTGGCGGCCCCTCCTCTCTTCTCGTATATTCCCATTGGCTTGTGACATCATCTGGGATAGACGAGAAGAGAGGAGGGGCCGCCGGGGAGCGAGCAGCGCTGCGTGACATGAGAGAGAACTTACTACAGACAAATGCTTCCTGTACTACTCTGCATGCTGGCTAGTAAGATTTCATGATGTGCCCCCTGATGTGTCCTATAATGTGCCCCATCATTTGCCTTGATGTGCCCCATCATGTGCCCCCAGATGTGCCCTATAATGTGCCCCATCATGTGCCCCTTGATGTGCCCTATAATGTGCCCCCTGATGTGCCCCATCATGTGCCCCCAGATGTGCCCTATAATGTGCCCCATCATGTGCCCTGATGTGCCCCATGCCCTGATGTGCTATGTTCCCTGATGTGCTATGTGCCCTGATGTGTTATTTGCCCCAATGTGCCCCAAAATGTGCCCTGATGTGCCCCATAATGTGCCATGTGCCATAATGTGCTGCAATGTGCTCTGATGTGCACTGTGCCCTGAGTGCCATGTGCCCCCATGTGCCCTGATGTGCCATGGCCCTGATGTGCCATGTGGACTGATGTGGACTGATGTGCCCCATGCCCTGATGTGCTACGTGCCCTGATTTGCTATGTGCCCCATAATGTGCCCTAATGTGCCATGTGCCCTGATGTGCCATAATG
Organism: Lithobates clamitans; assembly: GCA_037952925.1. NCBI lineage: Eukaryota > Metazoa > Chordata > Amphibia > Anura > Ranidae > Lithobates > Lithobates clamitans. Next base: position 10,075,032 of record JBBGZY010000399.1, on the reverse strand, counting down.
TGTCCTGATGTGCCCCGAGCCCCGATGTGCCCCAATGTGCCATATGCCCCATGCCCTGATGTACCCCGTGCCCTAATGTGCTATGTGCCATGTGCCCCGATGTGCCCTGTGTCCTGATGTGCCATGTGGCCTGATGTGCCCGTGCTCTGACATGCCCCGTGACCTGATGTGCCCCATGCCCTGATGTGCTGTGCCCCGATGTCTATACCCTGATGTGCCCCGTGCCCTGATGTGCCCCGATGTCCTGTGCCATGATGTCCTGTACCCTGACGTGCCCTGATGTGTTGTCCCTTCTACCCTGATGTGTTGTGCCCTGATGTACTGTGACCTGTGCCCTGATGTCCTGTACCCTGATGTGTTGTACCCTGATGTGCCTTGTGCCCTGATGTGCTGGGCTCTGTACCCTGATGTGTTGTGCCCTGGGCCGGTCTTGGTGAAGTCCGGGGCCACATTTTTGTCCCAGTCCTATGTCTCTTATGCTGAAGCTGTCAGGCGCACGGCTGAGAGTAGACGACCAGTGTCCACACAGGTGCTGTCTGACTCTCCTGAAAGACAGGAAGAGGAGGAGGAGGGGTGGTGGAAGAGGAAGAAAGTGGGCACCAGGGTGTGGAGGAGAGAGTGAAGGAAAGAGTAGAAGTGCCACCCACCAGTGTGGAGCCATTAACAGCAGAGAGTGGAGCAGAAGTGGAGAGGGCAATGGAGGAAGCTATGGTGGAGTTTGCAGCAGCCTTACAGTAGTAGCTGGAGGTGCAGGAAGCCCAAGAAGAGGAGGTGGAAAAGATGGAGACACTGGGTGCCAAGACCAAGGTGCAAGCTTTGGAGAGCCCTAAGAAGAGAAGGGCTAAGAAGTTGAAAGTAGAGACAGCTGGAATTGAAACAAGTAACCCCTTTGAGGTCCTGGGGGATGTTGGAGTGGAGGTAGAATCACCAGCACTAAGTCCAGGGACTCCAGAAATTTTTCAGCCGGCCACATTGTCGCCTAGTCAGGAGTTTCTGGATGATAAAAGCGTTATGGCCCTGAGGAATGTATGTCAGTTTTCTGGCTTAAGTGATAGGTCTTGCACATCTTCATGTGAATGAGCATCAAGCTGGTGTCCCTCAATGTGAGGGGTTTTGGGTCTTCTGCTAGTGTGCCGTTTTTGAGGACTTGAAGGTCAATGGAGGAGATCACCTGTCTACAGGAGTGTTTTTTTTAATCGATCGCCCAAGCCTCTGGAGTGGGTGGTGGATTACATATGGTTGGCAGTTGTGGAAAATAGGAATGCTGGGGTAGGTATTATCATTACAAATAGAAATATTTGCATTATGTCTCATGTTGTGTTAGTGCCAGGAAGATTAATTATGACCGATTTAGTTTTGTTTAACCAGAAGCTTAGGCTTTTTAATTTATATGCTCCTGTGAATAGCCAGAAACGTCTTGAGTTTTTTGAAGTTTTGAAGTTACATGCAGTGGGAAGGAGACCTAGTGTGATCATGGGTGATTTTAATACGATCCGATTTGTGAAAGATCGGATAGGAGTAGCGGAGACTCAGTTAGAGTTAAGCCGCGTACACACGGTCGGACTTTTCGTCTACAAAAGTCCAACGGACGCTGACGGACTAAAGCTGGCTGGAAATCCGATCGTGTGTGGGCTTCCCCGGACTTTCAACTGACTTTTTTAGCCTCAAATCCGACGTACTTTAGATTTGAAACATGCTTCAAATCTTTCCGACGGACTCGAGTCCGGTCGAAAAATCCGCTCGTCTGTATGCTAGTCCGACGGACAAAAACCCACGCTAGGGCAGCTATTGGCTACTGGCTATGAACTTCCTTATTTTAGTCCGGTGTACGTCATCACGTAAGAATTCGACGGACTTTTGTGTGATCGTGTGTAGGCAAGTCTGTTCGTTAGAAAGTCCGCCGCAAGTCCGTCGAAAGTCCGCCAAAAGTCCGTCGAAAGTCTGTCGGACAGGCTGTCGGACTTTTGTAGCTGAAAAGTCCGACCGTGTGTACGCGGCATTAGATGTAGGTAGCACTATGTTAAATGGGGTAATTCAGGACTTGCATCTCAATGATGCTCATACTGTTCTGGGTTTGGTGGATCCGTATTTCACTTTTTTTTCGGAGTGTGGGCGCACCAAATCCAGAATTGATTTATGTTTGTTTTCTGATGCGTTCAAATGTGCTAATGTTAAACACAGGCCGGTAATTTTTTCAGACCATGTGGCAGTGTAAGTTGATTTGAGTATGGGAGATAGTATTAAGTTTGGTTTAGAGGTATGGAGGTTGAATAGTTTATTGTTGCAGGACGAGCATGTCAAAGCCCATTTTAGTAATGTATATAGTAGATGGGTTAATAGGAAAAAAGATTTTAGTAATATTTTGGGGTGGTGGGATTGAGTCAAAAGGAAAATTAAATTCTTTTTCCAAAAAAAAGTAGGGATAAAAGTAGCAGTGAGTAAAGGAGATATTCTCGGTTACAAGTCAGGTTGGCTACATTATATTCATTTTGAAATATGGGCTATGACATGGCCGATGAAATAGACCATGTTAGGAAGAGGATTAAAGAGGTATTAATTGAAAGAGGAAAACAAATTATTTTTCAAGCGAGAGTTAAACACCAGGAGCAGGATGAAAAGTGTTCTAGATTTTTTTTCAAGAGGGTTTGTAAGGAAAAAGGAGTGTTTGAGGGTGTGTATGATGAAGAAGGGAGGGAATGTAAGGGAGAGAATGTGCTGGAATGCGTGACTACATTTTATAAACGATTGTATGAGGGAGTGTGTGTTGATGAGTCAGGTACTAGAATGATTGATATGGTAGAGGATAATTTAGATGAGCATGATAAGGTTTTTTTACAGAAAGCAGTGAACAAGGAGGAGGTGTGGGAAGCTGTGACAAGCATGGGGGCTAATAAAACCCCGGGAGGGGATGGCTTACCAAGTGAGTTTTTTTAATTGTTTTGGGAAATTATTAAGCGGGATGTGGTTGAGGTATTTAGTTACATGATGAGGGAAGGCATTATATCCGAATCTATGAGAGAGGGAGTAGTGGTATTAATTTATAAGAAGGGGGATAAGATGGATATTCGAAATTGGAGACCTATCTTCTTACTAAATTCAGACTACAAGGTCTTAGCAAAGATGGTGGCAAAGAGATTATCTAAGGTCATTAGTAGGATAGTTAGCGAGACGCAGGCCTGTGCAGTGCCGGGTCGAATGATCTCGGAGAATTTAATTTTAGTTAGGGATATAATTAATTTTTGTAAAGATAGGAATAATTTGATTATCCTGACATCATTTGAACATGAGAAGGCATACGATAAAGCGAATCATGGGTTTTTGTGGGAGGTTTTGAAGCGGATGGGTATAATACCACAACTGCTCATTAATGTAATAAAAAGGTTGTATTGGGGGATCAGTAGTCGGGTTCTGGTTAATGGGACTTTGGGTCTGGCTTTTTTGGTTAAACCTGGGGTGAGACAGGGGTGCCCCCTGTCCTCTATTCTCTTTATTTGTTTTATTGATCCACTGTTAAGGATGATACAGAGGGGTAAGGTGGTGAGGGTTTTTTTGGTGCCTGGGAGTGGGGGGAAAATTGTGAAATGTTTAGGTTATATGGATGACGTGGTGGCAGTGTGTCAGTCGGTGGTGGGCGTAAGAAGGGTAAAGATACTTTTGTCTATTTTTTGTGTATGTGCTAGAATGAGTGTGAATAGGAATAAGTTTGGGTGTGTATGGAAGACAAGTGGAATGTGTGGATGATCAGATTGGGAAGGTTGAGGATGAAGTGAGGATTTTGGGTATTGTGTTTGACTATGGAATGAAAGGGAAAGTGTGCTGGAAGGAAGTGGGAGAAAAGATAGCCGAGAAGTTGAGGTTTTGGTGTCTAAGAAAATTGTCGATTTATGGGAAAGTTTTAGTAGTTAAGGCAGTAATCTTACCTTTAATTTTGTATGCAAGTAATTTCTTCCCTCCTGGGGAGATAAGATTGAGGAAACTTAATAAGTTATTGTTTACCTTTTTATGGGGGTCGAAAATGGAAAGAGTCAAGAGAGAATATGTGTGTAGACGTGAAAGTAATGGTGGGTTGAGTTTTCCGAATGTGAGAGTGTTTTTGTTAATGCATTATTAGTTTTGTGTGGTGAAAGTTTTGAGGAATGGTGGAGTGTGTGCTAGGATGATAGTTTTTTCAGGTGGGTGGTTGTTTAGGAGACGGGGGTGGTTGGAAAGGGATTCAAGGATACCGGTGGCTTACGTGCTGGCACGCTACTACTGGGTATTGGAAAAGTTTAGGGCAGAGTTTAAGTTGGCAGATTTAGGAGAAGGGGAGAGGGATAAAGTGAAGGTGAGAAACTGGTTGATAGAGAAGGAGTATGTCGCAAGACCTTTACTACTATTCAGAGTATTAACCCTTTAGGTTCCACAAGATTGCTTCTCCTTGTGAGTGCAGCCCTAAGTGTGAGAAGATACACCATCGGACCTCTGCTCTTTTATATTTACTGTCTGCTTGGTCCTTATGCTCAGAGCGCCCTTATATACTGTACCTAGACCTAGCTATTACTGCAGATGCCGTTATAGGTTTTTGGGAGACCTCAATATTCCCTGTGCCTGGTGAGACCACCTGGGTGGTCATCTGCAGTCGGTAAGGAGCATGTATATTCACTCGGGTGTGCTAGCATTTGGGATATTGGACCTGTCTATACCACACTCTCTGGATAAACATCTTCACAATGTTCATGGACTGTTTGTTTTTCTAATTTTTGCACTGTTTGCATTGAGATGGGACTTTATATATGTTTGTATTTTCTATATTACTATCTATGGTGGTAAAAGGTGCTTGAATTTTACCTTTTTGAGTTATTTTAGTTGATATTCACTCACCATTTTATAGTTTATCACACAGTTTGATTTGTTTTTCTGTGGTGGCAACTATTTCTGTGCTATGAGAAATTTTTCATTATCACTTTTTTAGCATGAATTGACTCAATTATTTACATAAAAGATATAATCATTTTATGTTTTTTCAGTTTGGTAACCGCCTTAGTTTTCTCTTGTGAGAGTCTTTTTCGCAACCACCAATTTTATTTTTTATAATCACAGCTGCTTGTCTTGATGGTTAAATGGAATTACTTCAACCTCTTCCCTCAATAAAGCTCTGTTCTGCTCTATAATAATCTGATGTCAGTTCAATCTCTTCTACTTAATGGGCTTGTCATCCAATTTGTGTTGATGGCACAATTTTGTGTTGCCCATAGCAACCACTGAGCCTCCAGCTGTCTATTTTACAGCCAGGATTGAAAAGCTATAAGGAGGCTGATTGGTTTCCATAGTCAACAGGGCTGTTATATCATTATCAGACATTTCATATTATTAGACCCTATGTTCCCTTCCAAGTGTAAAGGACAAGTGTACAAACAAGTCGCCAACAGCAACCAATCAGAGGGCTATTTTACTAAATTACAGCGTGAAAAAAATGGCGGTGTTTGGAGAGCTTTAAATTAGTTAACTTTATAGGCTTGTTACATGAAATGTGTTATTGGTAAAAAGGAAACGATTGGTAAAAATTCCCTGTTGTCCACAGTATCCATATAGCCCTATCTTTGAGATATCTGCTAAAAAATATCAACCATAGCAACCCATTTGTTTACTTGTTTACAAACCTGAGCTGTAATATAGACAGCGGGAGGCTCTTTTTTACAGCTCAGGTTTGTAAACATCTCATGTATAGGGCCTTATGTTCTCTAGAACAAGTATACATACAGTACATGTTGCTAAAAGGAGCCAATCAGAGGTTCTGCGTTTTTTTTCGTGTGGAGTGTGAACAAAAGGACAGTGTTTGTTTGCTATGAGGGTAGTGGGGGCATCTTGTAAAGTCCCCTGGATTGTTTATTATGGGAAACCTGTACTGGGAGAATATAGAGACTGTGACTGCTGACGTCTCCTTCCAAATATACTAGTTGCCTGGCTGTTATCTTGATCCATTGGTTTCTGTTCATTCTTCATTACAAATTGGTATCAAGTAAGAACAGAAGTTCTGAATAAACATGCAGTGATGCAGAAAGTATGGAAGCCAGAGCAGGGGTGGACTGGCAACTAGGGGCCCAGGGGGCAAGTACGACCCAGAGGCCCAGGGTGCTGTGACTTTGCCCCCCTCCCACTCTCCCTTTTCCCTGCCTCCTCCCGACACCCACCTCCCCAGAACGTGCCTCGTGTGCGACCCACAGGTAGCACTGTTTGACAGATCAGTGTACTGGGCCACTGCCAGTGCTATGTGATCACTGGGACCAGTCACAGCAGATCACATAATAATTGTACACAATTAATGGCATCTATTCATGCCATTTATTGCATACTATTGTCTTGGTCTCTGTGATTGGTCACAGTGATCACATGGTACAGACAGGGCCAATCAAAGCTAATGACAATAGTAAACACTGAATGAATAGATTTATATATAACATATATTTATGTATATAACAGTGAAATTTACTGGTACAACCACTTGCCGACCGGCCGCAGTACATATACTGCGGCAGGTCGGCTCTGTTGCATGAAACGATGTACTGTACCAGTACGTCATTCCATGCAATAGCCAGTGGGGGTGCTAATCAGCTGCCACCCACGATAGCTCCCCAGAGAGACAAGACGGCAGTCTACTGATGTAAACAAGGCAGATCGCCGTCCTGTCAGGCATGAACAGTGAGATCTTGTGTTCCTGCAAAGCAAGAACACGAATCTCTCTGTTTATTATTATTATTATTATTATTATTATACAGTATTTATATAGCGCCAACAGTTTACGTAACGCTTTACAACTTGAGGGTAGACAGTACAAATACAATACAATTTGATACAGTAGGAATCAGAGGGCCCTGCTCCTTAGAGCTTACAATCTAAGAGGGAAGGTCAAGAGATACAAGAGGTAATAACTGTGGGTGATGTGCTGATTGAGAAGATAAATGTACAGTTGTTAGGTGGGGGCCAGATAGGCTTCTCTGAAGAGATGAGTTTTCAGGGATCGTCTGAAAGTGGATAAAGTAGGAGAAAATCGGACGGATTGGGGAAGAGCATTCCAGAGGATGGGGGAGGCTCTGGAGAAGTCCTGAAGGCGAGCATTGGATGAGGTGACAAGGGAGTTTGAGAGCAGGAGGTCTTGGGAGGAGCGAAGAGAACGATTAGGTTGGTATTTTGTGACTAGGTTAGAGATGTAGCTAGGGGCCAGGTTGTGGATGGCTTTGCCAGTAGATCCATTCCTCACACAGTAAGAAAGCACCCCCTAGGAACACACTAAACCCTCTGATTGCCCCTGATGTTAACCCCTTCCCTGCCAGTATCATTTATACAGTGACAGTGGCACTGATCACTGTAACAATGTCACTGGTTCCCAAAAAAGTGTTAAAAGTGTCACTTAGTGTCCGACCTGTACGCTGCAATGTCAGTCCCGCTAAAGATCACTGATTGCCGCCATTACTAGTAAAAAAATAAATAAATAAAAATACCATAAATCTATTCCATAGTTTGTAGACATTATAACTTTCGTGCAAACCAATCTATATACGCTTATTTGGCAGAATACATATTTGCCTAAACTGATGAAGAAATTTGATGTTTTACATTTATATTAATTGTCAGTCTTTTTTTGCTTATAGCACAAAAAATAAAAACTGCAGAGGTGATCAAATATGACCAAAAGAAGCTTATGCTATTCGCCTCTTCTCACTCACTGGTTCACTGGCTCCTCGTGGGTCGCATCGGCAGCAGCTGCAGCTTTTCCTTTTCCTTTTCCATCCTGCCTCCTGGCCTTTGAATTACGTCATGCCAGGCTGGGACTCAGAAGCTCCTATCAGGCAGGGATCACTCCATAACTCCGCCTGACAGGGAAGTGACTGTGCTGGCCGGATGTAGGAGGCAGAGTTCATTTGGAACACTTGTACCACTCCTCAGCACTTATAGTACAATGTAGGTGGCTGGTGGCTGTGTAAATATGGCCTTTGTACACCGGCCTTTTTATGGGGCATCAGGGCAGCCCGAGGGGAAATTGCCTCCCTGCCCCCCTGGCCCATCCCGCCCCTGCACACTATATACCTGCACTCCAGTGATGACTGCACGGCATTTCTCAGGTTGGGTTCCCTGATGGTGAAAGAAGTGGGCCATGCCTGTGTATTGTGTGTTGAAACTGCCTCTTCTAATCTCCATTGGAAGCCTGTGTGACAGGATGACAACACAGTCACCCCATAACAGAAAATGCCTGACAACAACCTTCATGACAAGTTCACCCAGTATTTCTAAAGCCTCATACACACGGTACAAAAATCAGAAGGGGATTGTCATTTGACAGGCTGTTGTCCGAAGTTCTTACCATCCTTTCAACAATTGTTTTCCAATTTTCGGCCAACAAATGTATGACAAGCTAGTAAATTTTTGTCAAACGACAGCTCCACGTCAGATTTTCGGATTGTCAGTACACAAATCCGTCACACTAAAGTCGAAAGTACCAACACGCATGCTCGGAATTAGTGCTCACCAAACACAAAATTAGCAGAAGGGGCTGAAAGAGTGGCACAACAATTTGTGTAATGTTATGATGCAAGACAAGATACTGGCACATGCCCTTTTGACAAAAATCAGATGCTCGGTTGTCCAACAATTGTACCGTGTGTATGAGGCTTTAGACCAGGCCTTTTCTGACACATGTTGTTTGCTAAAAAATTACTTAGAAACCCCAAACAATATAGATAGATAATAAAATGGTGGGTTTTGCAATCTTTTATGTCACACGGTATTTGCTCAGTGGTTTTTCAAACGCAATTAAAAAAAAAAAAAAATACAATTTAATGAGTTTTAATGCACACAAACACAATGTAAGAACCAATATTTTGGTTAAATATAAAACATGATGTCACACTTGTGGTGCCAAACTACGATACCTAAAAATCTTTATAGGTGACACTTTAAAAGCCTTTACAGGTTAGCAGTTTAGACTTACAGAGGAGTTCTGGTGCTAGAAATATTGCTCTCACTCGTTTGTGGCAATACTTCACTTGTGTGGTTTGATCGCCGTTTACACGTGGGACCAACATATGCATTCACTTTTTCGAACAAGCATGATTTAATTTATTTTTAAATGTATTTTTATTTTATTTTTACACTGTTTCTTTAAAGTGTTCCAATACCCAGGGCCCTGCATTCACTACATCTGGTCCCCCACAGTACACAGAACATGGAAATGCAATTATTTTAGTAAATATAAACTGCTAAATACCTTTTCTCATCAGAAGTAAAAATAACAGTCTTGTGACTTCAATCAGTGTCCAGCTAAGCACTGGTTAAAGCTTGTAGGAAGAGTTTTCATTCTTCTCTGCCTGTCCTATGAGGCTGCATGACCCTCAGTGCTTATTGGCCCTGTTCCGATCACATGCACCCTCCCAAAAAAAACTCTCTAACAATACACACCAAACTGAGCATGTGCAGAGTGCCTCCAAGGCTCTGTACTATCAGGAGTTGGATTGCCGACTGTGGAAGGGGTGGATCAGAGAAGACAGGATTAAACAGCCTTTTTACACAATGTACAGGATTAACCTCCTAGGTTCCACAGTGAGTATACTAAGCAAGTATACTGCATATACAGACTGATTTACTGTTGTGGGTTTAGTAACGCTTTACATTTTTTATCCCTTTTATTGCTGTCACAAGGAATGTAAACAGCAATAGGCAGTCTCCTCTGCCCTAAAAAACATCTGATCACACAAAGATCAGTGTGATCAGATGCTTTCACAATTTTAACATGGCACCATTTACTTACAGGGAAACTGTAAGTGACAAAATACTAGTCACTTCCAGTCTCCTATACCATAGAGCTAATCAGAGACACTCTGGCCCTTGATCAGCTCTCTGGTAAGCCGGTGAGAGCATCAACTTAATTCTGAGCTAGTTGGTGGGATAGTAGAGCCTGGGGAGCCTCAGGCTGGAGAGGGGTGACCCCTCCTGCCACCTGTAAAAGCAATCCAGCAGCTAATTAGCTACTAGGATGTCTTTTATGTAAACGTTTTTTGCCAGATGAAAAATAAATATATACTGGGATAATGCCAGTAGCTATAGGCATCATCCCATTATACCACTTAAAACTGCCAACGTATGTGTACATTAGGCAGTCGAAATTTGCAGAATTAAAAATACAAAAATGACTTTTGAAATAACATTAACATGTTAAAATGTATAGGAGATTTTAGTGATCGGGTTTATTGGACTCCATGCAAACAGGTTAATACACAGATAAAATACATATAAAAGAGCTTTCAGAGGGTTTGTCTGCTAAAAGATTTGTATTCTATCCACTCTGTCCTGAGATTTATACAGCTCTGCTTATATCACAGCATGGGCCCAGCAGGGAAGGAGACCTGATTTTCCTCCGATGCAGTTTCAGTTACAATTACAGGTCCCGTTCCACACCCTGTGACTGGACAGTGAAACACGCAGCAGCACACTGATGATCTTATCTGTCTGTGTCATTCTACTCTCTGCTCCTATCAGCATGTTCCTTGCACTGCAACACACCTGATGGGCTCCTTATCCCTCACCCTTGCTGAGCTCTGCTGTACAGACTGTGCATTGGACTGAAAGAGGCTGATGCCAAGTCATATTCAAATACTTATACTGCTTGCATTCAAAAAAATAAATGTAATGATCTATTATTGTTTACAAAGCTGCATTGATTAGTGCCCTTTATATCTGCCTAGAGTACAGCCTTGAAATATGCATTTTAAACCAAAAGTGTAGACAGAAATAAAAGACATTTTAAGCAAAGTCATTTACAGGTGTGTGGCACTTAGCAGAGACATCCATTGATACTATTGCCAAAATGAGCTTTACTGGGCACCCAGTACTATTTGGCCTCCAGGGGTTTGTCTCCATTCCAGGCAAATCGCAGTCATACTTTGCCACAGATACAAAAAAAAAAAAATCAAAATTATTTTTTCTTCCTTTTTTTGCAGCTTCCCAGAAGCGATCAAGCTGAAGTTAATGACAGGCTAAAAAGTATTAGTTACTCAACAGCTGGCAAACAACACTTCCCTGTAGCTTTATGTCACAGCATATGCCAACCACTCAGAATATGATATAATTCATACTCGATCTCCTACCACAAAAGCAGATGGGTTGAAGTATTGTTATTCTCACTCCAGTTCCCAGCCCTTGAGGGATCACTAAATAAAATAAAGCAGATGGGCCATTACAGACTCATTTGTGCTTGTTACAATGTAATGCACCCGGATATCAAACGGCATAAAGCAAAACAAAGAGCAGGCTTAGCAGATACTGTGTAAATCAGAGGGGTGCGAGTGGGGGAATCCAGTGTAGACCTATTTATCATGGAATTATCTCTTTTGAAAAGAGTTATTCTTTATTTGCTGGTTATATGATCCCTGTACGCTGCTTGGTGAGCATTGAAGCTTAACAAGTGTCTGCCTCAGTACAAATAGAAGATGTCATATCCTACTTAGTGGCAGATTAAACGCTGGTACAGAGAGCTGGTGTATTGGCAAGAATGCATCCATGCCTGCTTATTACTTCTGCCAAAGAACAAATTGCTCTGCATACTAAAGAATGAAGATGCACTGAGGCTTGTGCTCCCATGGACAATTTTCGTTCAAATGGTTCCAGCTGAATTCTTTGAAAACTTATAAATCTGCACAATACAGTCTGGGTATAATCCAATTTCAATAACAATTACAAGCACAAAACAACACATGTAAGTTTGACAGGAAGGCAAATGCACATCAAGACACTATATACAATTGTAAGAAAAAAGTTGGTGCACCCTCTGGAATTATGTAGATTTCTGCAGAATGGCTTCTACAAATTAAACTGTATCTAAACCCAAATAGAAAAAAATAATGTATTGTAGATTATCAGTCTTTAGGTGTGGTGGTTGCATTAACTTCCTTGCTACAGGTGGGGTGAGTTTAGGTTCCACTCTTGGTTCAAACTGAGCCTGGACATTGGCTAAAAGTGCCAAGCCCAGTAAGCTGATGTGGGAAATCCCCCCCACCGCAGTTGCACATGCACATAGGAATAGTGATTCTCATGATGTCATTCACCTATTATAGCTGGCCATATTAGGTCAATGAGATCATGCATCCTTGCCCCTTTGTGTATGTGTAGCTTCAGGGAGGGGAATGTCCCAGCCACGTCTCATTGGCCCAGAAATGACAGTTGACTTCCGGGTCATCACTACTTCTTTTATTTTCACTTGGTTATCCTGCCAGTAACATACTTCCTCTTCTAGGGTAACGCTCGCTCACTACACTGTATCTATGATGGAGCAGCATTGTTATCTTGCACTGCTGTTTACTAAAAACACCTCCTCCTCTACATTACATAGCGAGGAAGGAACGTCTAGATCCCAGAGGATAGCTGGAAAAGCTGATAACATTGTTTGAGATATTAGTTCTGTGGAAAGGAAAAAAAAAACAAAGGCAGCCATCACATCTAAGGACTGGTATGCTTTATTACATTGGGTTTTTGTTCATGGGTTTAGATAACTATCAATCAGATCTACATTAGGGAAGAGCGAATTGACCTGGGTAAAGTTCCTGGAATGGTCATCAAAACCATTGTACAGTTTGAATGGACAACAATCCTTACAATTACATGCTTGGGAGCTGCCTTTAAAGTATAAGTCCACCCTAACACTAAAATGCCTGCATCTACAGACATCCACAATTTAACACTAACCTATCTAGCCCTGTAAAGAAGAAATCAGTATACATACCTTTTTTAAGCCAATCTGATTCGGTCTCCAGAGGCGGAAGCTTTGCAGAGGACACAGCTGACAACGGCTGTGAAATGAATGGGGAGTGACGTTACCCATAGAATAACTATGGGGCTTCCGTTGTCAGCTGCCTCCTCTGCACCCGCCTCTACAGCAAAGTCGCAGCTGACAGCTCAGCCAGGGATCAGGTTGGATCCTCTTCAAAAAAGGTATGTATACTGATTTCTTCTTTACAGGGCTAGATAGGTTGGTGTTAGGTTGTGAATGTCTGTAGATGCAGGAATTTTAGTGTTAGGGTGGACTTCTACTTTAAGCTGGATGTTGTATTATGGAACAGTATGATTCTAACAAACAGTATCAGCAACACTGTATTTTGGTATGTGTCATTGATTTTATGAACCTTTACATTATTGTCATTTTGATTTTTTTATTTATTAGTTTTGACTGCGACACCTGATTTTTTTAAATCTTGCAGTAATATGCCTCAATTGAATGGTAGAAGTAAGAGCCACAACAGATCTAAAATCTATTGAAAAGTTTAAAAAAAATTGACTTCTCAATGCTACAGAAATCTAAAACCCTTATTCAGCAGCTTCAAATATCGCACACCAGTTGCAAAGAACTTGCTACAAAGTAAATAAATAAAAATAAACAAAATAAACAAAACTGAAATATAATTCAGTGTATAAAAACAGTCTCTTTGAAGTCTTTTTCAAAATAAAGTGACACCCTCTTACACAACACCTCAACTGACACCAATTATACACATTAAAGAGGCTTTTAAACATTCTCCTACTCCAATCCACCGCTAGATATGAATCCCTCTACCCTAAATTGAAAAAGGCAGTGCAGGGTTGGGACTGCGACTTGCAGTCAAAAGTAACAGTTCTGCCGGTCGAAGAACCTGTCATGGTTGGAGGTAGAAGAGAAGCTGTCGCCAGTAAGGGACCAATCGCCTTTACCAGGAACCACAGTGAGTAACTGAAGCAAGTACCGGAGCAGTATGCTCACCAAACGGGCACAGTGGAGTATTGGGAAACTTCAGACAATGACCAAGTCAGGGACCCAACCAGTGGAGGTGATGATTGCAAAGCAGCCTTGTGTGCCAGCTAGGGACCAAGCTGGTCAGCAGGAGTGAAGCTTGAAGTTGTAGTGCAACTGAGAGAACTGTTACTTTGAGTTATGAACTGTTTAAGTACTGTTACCATAGGAGATAGCAATCCTGCATGTGCAGAAGTACGGCTGTACGGCTGTCCTCCTGTTGAAGTCTCAGAGTCTGCCATTTGAAATTGCAGCTACTTAAGGGTGTCCTGGCCCTAACCATCTTTCCCTTGCAAAATACAAAAAAAGTACTGTCAAAGAAATAAAACCTTTTTTACATCCAAGAAGTGTCTGGTGCCCAATGACTTTTACCACCTTTGCACTCACTATGCCTCACAACCCCCCACATATTGAAGGATGTCAGCTATCTTTGGTCTTGAAGATTCTCATTAGACTGGAAGAGGTCAAAGATTCTGCTACATGTAGATTGAGCTCTGCCCATAAACAATGTCAATTATGCCACCGAGACACCACCCTAATGCATTTCATCCCATCTGACTTTGATAAGGGTTTTGAGTTTTTTATTTCCTGAATATTAAGAGTGCTACATTGTCTTTTATATCATGTGATCACAGGCTGCAAAACCCCAACCAACCTGTAAATGCATAATAGCATTAAAGGAGAAAACACCAGACAACAACTAAATGGCATGAAATGACCGCGGTACTTTATTGGTTTACCAAATACATGCAAATAATTGAAGGCATATTTATTTATTGTACAAGACCTAAGGGCCATCAATAGCATAGTGGTACCAATTTCCCCAATAGTACCTGATGTGCCATCAATACCTACCGCCATACCATACGATGCAGAGTATTTTACTGTGATTGATTTAAAGAATGCTTTTTTTCTCTGTCTGTAGATGAGGAGACACGGCCACTCTTTGCTTTTACTGTGTCGATTGACCAACACAATCGTCAGTTTACCTGGTGTAGAATGCCGCAGGGTTACATAGACTCACCTGTGGTCTATTCTATAGTACTCCAAGCCACCGTCGGGCCTTGGACTGCCCCTCATGGTTCTGTACTGTTGCAGTATGTTGATGATCTTTTGATTTGTAGTTCTTCAGAGGAGGACTGCCGAGCCGATCTTTATTGAAATGGTTACATGTATGTGGTCACAAAGTGTCTAAGAAAAAGTTACAATGGTGTAAACAGGAGGTTGAGTACCTAGGGTTTGTGCTGTCTCCGGGAGTTAGGAAAGTCAGTCACAAAAGAGCTGCCTCTCTTGTGGGTCTGCCCTGCCCACTTACCAAGAAGGACATGCTTACCTTTTCTTGGAATTATTGGTTACTGCCGCCAATGGATACCTGACTGTTCTTTCTATGAGAATATATTGAGACAAGCAATCCTCTCTGAAATGTCTGATATTGTAAAGTGGTCTGATGAAATGTTAAATGCTTTTGTCACGTTGAAATGTGCAATGGTTACCAGCCTGGGCCTCGACCTCCCTGAAATATGGCAAAATGTTTCATTTGTTTGCCAGGGAAGATTGCAGAAACATGGCAGGAGTACTGGCCCAGGAACATGGTGAGAGACTGCGCCCTGTAGTTTTTTTCTCAAAAATGGGCCAGGTGCAGGTTCAAGGCATGCCCGCATGTCTTAGAGCTCTAGCGTCCCGTGTAATGGTGCTTGAGATGGCCACTTCTTTCACTCTGGGACACGACACCACACTTCACACCACCCACAATGTGTCAATCCTGTTGAAAAATGTACATACACAGCACATGTCTGCTCAGAGGTTGGGCGGATATGAGGTTATTTTGCTGTCCATTCCAAAATCGCACATCAAATATGCTTCTCCCACTGCAGGCCCAGCACCAATTTTGAACGCTTTTTTAGGATTAAACAGGAGAACAGGATGAGGTCGTGCCACAACATGACTGCATAAACCTCATTTACCAAGACACATCACCTAGGTCTGATTTATCTTCCACAGCACTACCAGACACACAGAATGTTTTTGTGGATGGTTCTTGCTCTAGGCCAAATGATCACACATACCATGCAGGGTATGCAGTTGTGCAGCTTCCAGATGTTATACTTGAGGCCAAGCCTATCCCATATCAATCAGCAAAGGCTGCTGAATTGCACTCACTAGAGCATGCCAGCTCTTTGAAGGTCAGGACGTAAACATTTACACTGACCCGAAGTATGGGTATGGCATGGTACACGGCTTTGGTGTGATGTGGAGTAGGCATGGCTTTGTGGCAGCGGATGGAAAGAACATTTCACATTCTTCTTTGGTAATGTCACTGCTAAAAGCTATCCAGCTACCTAAAACACTGGCTATAGTGCACTGCAGAGCACATACAGGCCAACAAAGATAGCCAGGGGAAATGCTCTGGCTGACTTTGCTGCTAAACAAGCTGCTATCTCACAGACAGCAGACACCCAAATGGATATGCTGATACCTGACCTATCCCCATTTGAACAGTCACTTGCAGATCTCCAGGATTATGCATCAAATTATAAGTTAAGGGACTGGGATAAAAAGGGTGTGCAGAAAGATACAAAAACTGGACTTCTCTGCAAAGAGGGGAAGCCATGTATACCAACGGCAAGTGCATCACTCTTCATCTCACAGTACCACGGAATAGGCCACGCAGGTATACAGGTCACAGCTGATCTTCTGAGTAGAGATTTTTATATTCTCAAGATGGGTTGAACTTTTCGTGACCACAAAAGAAGATGCACAAACAGTAGTGAGGATCCTCACTCAGGAAATCATTCCTCGATGGGGATGCCCACTTCAAACAAACTCAGACAATGGTCCAGCTTTTATGGCCAGGGTCTGCCAGGACGTGGTAAAAACTCTTAAGATAGAATGGAAGTTTCACATTCCCTACCACCCTCAAAGCTCAGGGATAGTAGAAAGAATGAACAGAACAATAAAACACAAGATAAGAAAGGCCACAGGAGGAACCATTGCCAACTGGAAAAAAGGTCCTCCCGGCAGTCCTGGCAGAAGTAAGAATGACCCCTTCCAAAACAACAGGGTATTCACGTTTTGATGGGTAGACCTTTCCCCTCCCCATAGGCCAGAGCACCTTTAAATGGTAGAAAAGGGAGATTTCGACTTAATACAGGAAGAATATGTAGGAAAACTGGTTGAAACATTGGATACAGTTAAAAGAAATGTTGCTCGCACCTCTCCTTTTTTTTCACAGGAAGCTACTCACCCCTTCAAGGTGGGAGACACCGTGGTGGTCCAACAGCTGAACAGAAATAAGAAGCAAGAGTATTCCTTTGGACCTCCTACCACAGTGGTTGCAGTGACCAGAACAGCTATCCTGGTGGAAAACTGCCAATCCTGGATCCATGCCAGCCGAGTAAAAATGGTTGCCCAATGCCCTAGAGGCAGGAAGGAGACCTTGAATAAGGAAGGCCCTCAAGCAGAAGTCCAAGCAGGCGAAGGAGGAGTTCCTGGGAAAGCAGGTCCGGCCAGAGAAGATGACCTCGCTTATTTCACCACAGACTTCTGGCAAGGCATTTTGCCTCCTGATCCTCTCTGATAGTGTTCCTGCCCACCCATCACTAACTGTATCTACCACCCTGAAGATTTGCGTGCAATTAAAAGTATCTGTGGGAACACACGCACGCAAGAGAACATTACAGTGACACAAGCTAGAACAAAGAGAGAGATTGGAGATAGTTTTACTGATAAAATACTTTTGCTAAAATATAAGTATGCTTATGCTCAAAAATCAGGGTATGAAGAATGTTGGATATGTAGCAAATTACATCCTAGCACTGCCCGAATTCCCCTTTTGGCTGTACCTTTAAATATTTCCTCCTTCCTCAACAAGACTCCTCCTGCCTTCTTAACTAACATATCCACTCTGTACATAAACAACACTGTTACCCTTCCAATAGCAGGTCAAATTAATTCCCCTGATTGGTGTTTTAATTTAGAGAATGAGACACAGGCTAACCCCTCCATTTGTAGCAGGTCAATATGTAACATCTTCATGTGTGAACCTAGAGGCCAGTATACACCCCAGATACCCCCTCAAACACCACAACAAAAGGGAATTGTTCTATAAACAAGATATGGCCTGGGCATGGTTTCCTTCTTGGACAGGATGGGGTATAGACATGATGAAAAGGTTGAACAATTATTCAAGTATATTGGATGAGATAATGGAGAGGAATTCAGATGACATTGCTATGTTAAACATAGAAACTAGAGCAATTAGAAAACAGCTAGAACTACATGAGTTAGCTATAGAAAGCATTAGTGCAGCTCTCACATGTTTTTGTGAAATGACTGAGGACTACAAATGCTGTACATGGATCTCTAACACAAGTGCCAAGGTGCCTGACTACTATGATATTATTGCACAACACCGAAAAGAAGTAGGCCAGCTCCAGCAGGAAGCTAGGGACATTGCTAAAACATGGAGTCCATTTGCCAATGCAGGATTTGGGCTTGGAGGTATATTTTCATGGTTAAAAGACATTGTCCTTGTTATTGTTATGATATTTATCCTCGCTCTAATTCTTTACATGTTTTAAGTGTTGTACCTGCATAATTGCATGCATTCAATCTCCTTATGCTAAGGTTTTATCCTACATGACATACATGAAGAATCACCAGGCAATCTATGCCACAATCCCAAAGAAATACTAGAACACTGTAAAGAATGTAGAGATCATCTTATATGATCTAAGAGGGGATTGAAGGCATATTTAGCTTAACCACATTGTCAGGAAAAGCCCTCTTGCAGTTTTCCCAGCAGATTGAGGGTTAAACGAATGCCTGTGCATAGAAGCGCCATCCGGCGCTCGCGCACGCGCAATAGCACTAATAGTGCTAACAAACGTACGCGCATGCGCAATAGCGCCACTTGGCGCCAAAGATAGGCTATTTAAAGAAGACTGATTCAATGCTGCCTTGCTGTCCGGTCTACAGCGTTTCCTGAGACCCCTGCTACCTTGTTACCAGTTTTCCTGTATCCAGTACTTACTTGGCTTGTTCCTGACTTACCTGCTTGCTGCCCGCCCCGATCTTGGCTTGGACTCTGACTATTCTCTTGGTTTGCCCTTCTGTACCTGATCTGCCCGCCAGTACCTTGACCGGCTTGTCTGCACCTCCCTGCTGTCTGCAACCTGCTACAGGACTACAGTGCACCTCCCTGCTATCTGCATCCTGTTGCAGTACTACAGTGCCCCTCCCTGCTGTCTGCAACCTGCTACAGGACTACAGTGCACCTCCCTGCTGTCTGCAACCTGCTACAGGACTACAGTGCACCTCCCTGCTATCTGCATCCTGCTACAGTACTACAGTGCACCTCCCTGCTGTCTGCAACCTGCTACAGGACTACAGTGCACCTCCCTGCTGACTACAGGATCCTACCTTCTACTTCAGTGTTCCAGTCAGGCACTTGTGCCCCTCTATACTTTCGAGTCCCTGTTCACACCTTCAGGGGTTCTTAAGTCAGAGGCATACGAGAGGCCGTTCTCTGCATTCCGGGCTCCACCTACCAGGTACGTGACACACATTCATTTTACAATTTAGTTTCCATTTTGTGTTTTTCCTTGTACTCCATTTCACATATTACTAGGTGCGTATTGGTAATCTAGTTTCGTTTCTCACGTTCCTGTTATCTTCTTTACTGTTTCGTATCTTGTAAAGCACGTGATTTTTTAAAAATAATTGGTTTCACTTTTGTCATAAAATGTCTCTGTATTTGATTGGATAATTTGTATGACACGTTCAAAGGGCGGTAGTTTCTGAAAGCCCCTTTAAATATTCACACCAAAGAATAAAGATTAGATTTGCTCGGCGAGACTTTGCCATTGTTTTTTATCATTGTCTCAATGGGCTAATCCCACAGGCCTGTGGAGATTGTAAGGTACACCTTATGCAGAGTTATCGAGGTTCTAAAAATATCCCTAGACAATCTACATTTCCTAACAATAATAATCAATTGCAAGAAGATTTTTATTCAAAATAAACGAGAACAAACAGATTCACCAACATTCTTGCTCAGTTGTAAGAACTCAAACATATTACTGAGATATAACAACACCCACCCTGGATCCAGGGTGGCAGAGAACCACATAAATGACCATGATGGGAAGGAGCTTATTTGCTAGAAGGTCCAATAATGTCCAGAAGCTTTATATAGCCTCACACCAGCTTTCCAGAGCATTCCAGATGTTCCCATTGGCTGGCATATCGCACCTGGAAAAACTGAGAAAATTCTTAAAGGGGCAGTGTGCCCAATAAACAGTAAAGGCAACGGTTACAAAATTAACAGCAGCTTAGAGAGCAAAGGGAGGAGGGAGAGCAGCCGCAGTCCCACAAAGGTGGGCCCAAAGAGTTGTGCTCCCCTTTAACATTCTTTGGAAAAGTTTACACTTAAAAAAATAAAGCCCTCAACTTTGTACAAGTTGGGCACTGCTGCAGTAGACACGGATTTTCCAAACATAACCCCCATGTCCAGTATCTTCTTCACCACTTTGCCTTACACTTCATTTATGTTTTTTTCTGGGATTTGCTACACAGCAGTGTCAGGTACTGAACCACCACTGTTTTGTCCAGAACACCATATTCCACATACCATTACTTTGCACAGAAAGCCTTCTCTGCTCTTGACCAGCATGTGATATGCCAGGAGGCATAGAAGTAATATGAGGAAGAGAAGGGTTGGAGTGCTGACAGTAAAGAGGAGGGGAGCTGGGGTGATGATATTGAGAAGGAGGGTTGGGGCACTTGTGGTGAGAAGCATTGGGTTGCTTATGGTAAGGAGGAGGAGGGTTGGTGTTTCTGTTGTTGAGGAGGAGGAGTGAATTAGGGGCAGCATCAAGGGGTATGTTTTATCCCTCCTGATACAAGGGGAATATCTCAGGGAATCTACTGCCACCATCCAAGATGGAACGCAAAATGCTCCACTATGATTTTCTTAGGTGGCTGAATTCCCCACACTGAGGGCATAGTTGCAGGGAGAAAACCTCACACAGGCCACAGGCTCCCTGCCCTTCTTAAACACGGGGAAAGGCAGAAGGCAGTAAGTGGAGGTGGGAAATCACGCTGGTGGTTAGGAAGAGGAGGGTTTGGGCGCTGGCAGCGAGGAGTGATTTTTTGAGAATGGGATATCCCAATGGCTCTGGCTGTAGTTTGACACTTGATACTGAAACAGGAAAAGCTTACCTTTGTGTGTGTTGCATGTCACTGGGCACTTTTGTGTGCAACAAAGCACTCCCTATTTTTTTCTTTCCCTATATTCCATAGCTTCCATTACCTTTAATTATATCTGGTATACGGCTCCATCACACTGGAGCTTAAAGTAACTATAGGCAAAACATTTTCTTTAATTTTGGATAGAGTAAGGAAGGGTTATAACCCCTGTCACATTTTTTTTCGCCATCTGTGTCCCAGATGTGAGCCAAACTCCAGCTCACACTTTGTAATCAGTTACAGCAAACAGTTTTTTTCCTTTTGAGATAAAGGTTTTGCCTGAATAAATAAAAGCTGATCATTTTAACCACCCCTTCCATTGTTAAGTGGTTTGTCTCATCTCTGTAAACTGATACATTTTGCTGGAGAGCTTGAGGTTTTGAAAAACAACAGACCTGCAGGCTGGATCACCAGATGAAAATAGAAGAAACAAAGCCTTAAAGTGTTACTAAACCAAGGACACTGAATTTACTATATCTGGTCCCCCACAGTACACAGTATATGGAAATGCAAAAATTTTAGTTTATAAAATAAAAATATAAACAGCTAAATACCCTTTCTCATCAGCAATTAGAGCAGTCTTGTAACTTCTAGCTGTGTCTGATTAAAGCTTGTAGATTGATTGATTTCATTCTCCCCGGATTGTCCTATGAAGCTGCAGGACCCCTGACCCTCTGTCTGGACAATGCTGATTGGCCCTGTGCTGATCACATGCACCCTCCCAAGAAAAAAATAAAAAAGGAGGCTTAACCTCTTAGGGTCCACATTGAGTATAACAAGCATGTTTTACTGCATATATAGACTGATTTTACTGTTGTAGGTTTAGTAACACTTTATGGACGGTTGTGAGACGTTGTACCCAAACAAAATGTATGTCCCTTTTCCCCCACAAATAGAGCTTTCTTTTAGTGGTATTTGATCATCTTTTTTTCTTTTTTTTTTTTTTTTGCGCTATAAACAAAAAAAGAGCGACAACTTTGAAAAAATAGGATTTTTTCGTCATACTTACCTGTAGAATCCTTTTCTTTGAGTACATCATGGGACACAGAGTTAGGCTAATATTCATTACCTGCTGGGTTATACTTAATCTCCAGGTGAATGGACACTGGTAGACCAAAGGTCTTTAGACAGGAAGTGATCCCCTATATAACCCCTCCCATACAGGAAGTACTTCAGTTTTGTCTATTCTTGCTGCTAAAAAACCCAGTGGGTAACTTTTCCATGTTTTCAGTTTTATTGGGATGTGCAGCTTCCCTGACTCTCGCATATGTGTTTTTTCCATTATCTACTTCAGTTTTGTAGCAAACACTGAATCCCCCCAAAAAAGGGGAGGGACCTCTGTGTCCCATGATGTACTCAAAGAAAAGTATTTCACAGGTAAGTATGACGAAAAAATCCTAATTTCTTTTTCATACATCATGGGACACAGAGTTAGGCTAATATTCATTACCTGCTGGGACATCCCAGAGCAATAGCCTTGAGAGGAGGGAGACACCCTGCCAAACAATAGCCATCAGACCTTATACAACAGCAGTACACTGCGGCCGAAAGCCGAATCCTCGGCTGCTCGAACATCCACTTGATAAAATTTTGTGAACATATGCACTTAAGACCAGGTAGCAGTCTTACAAATCTGAGCCACAGATATCTGATGGTGAAAAGCCCAAGAGGTTCCTACACCCCTGGTAAAATGAGCTCTCACCCTAAAGGGAGGAGCTTTACGTTTCAGACCATAGGCCTGAATGACCAATTGACAGACCCAATTGGCAATGGAAGCTTTGGAAGCTGCCTGCCCCTTCTTGGGTACTTTGGTAAAATGAAAAAGGAGTCTGATCCTCTGATCTCCGCAGATCTAGACCATTAAACCTTGACTGCCTGGACAACATCCAAGAATGCAGTCATCTCTCTTCCACCGAACAAGGCTGAGAGAAAAGAGAAGGCAAATGTCCTGATTTAAATGAAAGGCCATCACCACTTTTGGCAAAAAGGATGGAACAAGTCGTAACACAACCCTGACGTGGTGGGGGATAAAGTACGGTTCCCTGCATTAAAGGACCACCAACTTTGACACCCTTCTAGCCGAGGTGATAGCCATCAGGAAGGCTAGCTTGTGTGACAATGGAATTTCCTTGATAGGTTCAAATGGTTGTTTCTGTAGCACAGACAGGACCAAGTTCAAGTCCCAAGGACACATAGGTGACCTAATGGGGGAGGCAAGTGAGTTTCCCCTTGCATAAAGGTTCGGACCAGTGAATGGGAGGCTAATGGCCTTTGGAAGAATACTGATAGGGCCAAAACTTGACCTCTGATTGTACTCAAAGCCAATTTGATTTCCACAGGGTCAAGTTTGGGTTCAGGGTCCACCACTAGCCCGAAGTCTGGGCCATACTAATGGCCATAGACGGGGCCTTCACCTTATCGAGTTTCTGCCCAGACCAATCCGCGGGGATATGGCTCCAATCAGACATATGGATACAATAGTGGCACGCATGACCCTGTTGTTCATTATAACAGGGAATATAATAGAAATTAGTATGATTATAACATTCCAGTTCAGAATAATTTCTTCCCCTTGAGAGATATGGGGGGCCCAATAGATGGACCCAGCCATCCTAGAACCAACTATGGCGGTAATGGGGGACATCAAAATGGTTCATATGGTCCCAACTATGTTGAACACCAGGATAGAAATGCAATTGACAACCAGGAACATTAGACATGGAGTTTTCCCAGGCCCAACCAAGGCGTCAAAAGAGCTGTAGAACTAAGAGAGGAACTAGAGGGGGGAGGCATGCTCAGTCCAAAAAGGAAAAGTACCTGAAGGGAACTGGGATTTATAATCTCAGTTCCCAGGTGCTGACTGACTCCAAAGTAAGGGTATTGGACAAGGGTCTGGCTCCACCTAAGAGTCTGAGCAAATTTCAGACCTATATGGACATCCATAAGTATGTGCGCAAACTAAACATCCAAAGATATTTGATCACTGATCCCATCAAAGATAATAGGGCCACGTCCATTGAATATGGTGTTGAGAGATTTGGACAATACGAAGTTGAAACATGTTATGATCAAAAAAGACCTAGAGAGAGGCATCGATTCATTGTGTACTAACAAGGAATTGGTCATACGACCAGCGGACAAGGGTAGAGGAATCATTATCCTTGAGAAAAAAGACTATATGAAAGAAATGAATAGGATAGTAGGGGACGTGGATACATATACCCCTTTGCCCTCCAATCCTGGTAGGAGATACAAGGAGGAACTTGAGAGCATTTTTCAGAAAAGTTTTGATCAAAATATCTTAAATAAGAAGGAGAGGGCATTCTTGATGCCTAAGGCACCAAGAATACCTATTATATACTATCTACCCAAAATCCAAAGATTCTTACTTGCCCCCCGGGTCACCCAATAGTCAGTGGAATTGATTCTGTCACGTCCCGGGCGGGCAAGTATATTGACTACTTTTTACAACCTTTGGTACGCACCATGCCCTCATATGTTAAAGACACACATCATGTCATCAATCTTTTGTCAAGATTTAAACCACGTGAAGGCATGTGGTTGGTGACGGCGGACGTCACTTCACTGTACACGATTATTCCTCCTGAGCTTGGCTTGTGTGCTGTTAAGCATTTTTTGGATTGAGACTCCAGTCTCCCTAGAGAACAGGGCACCTTCATTATGGAACTTCTTAAGTTCGCCGCTGCCCAAAATTTCTTTTGGTCTGATGGTAAATACTTTTGCCAGGATAGAGGTGTCGCTATGGGGGCTAAATATACCCCTAGCCTGGCAAACTTATTTATGGCTCAGTGGGAGGAGGATGTCGTCTATGCTTAGGGGAGACCAGAGGTGGTCCTATGGGCATGTTACATAGACGATTTTCTCCTCCTATGGGATGGAAGTGAAGCCGCCCTATCTGAATGTATGCATTCACTTAATTCAAATAATGGGGGGATACACCTCTCCTATGAGGCAAGTTGTAGTGAAATCAACTTTTTGGACCTCAAAATTTCTGTCAGGGGTGATCAGTTTATCACCTATACATTTTTTAAATCAACTGACAGAAATTCTTACATTCCGATGGACAGTTGCCACTATGCCTCTTGGCTCAGGTCAGTACCTAAGAGTTAATATATGAGGCTTAAGCGCAATTGCACTGAACATGAGAAGTTCTTGGTGCAAGCTGAGACCCTCACACAGAGATTTTTAGAGAAAGGGTACTCAATGGAGTCCTTATCTGATACCCTCAACCAGGTTATACTGTAAGACAGGATAGATTTATTGAAAGATAGATCTTCTGAACAGGGTAGGGATAATACATTTAAAAATCCATTCATTACAAGTTTTTCAAATCAACATCAGAATTTTAAGCACATTATTAATAAACATTGGCACATTCTGCGTAATGAAAGCATATTGAACACCATTTTCCCAGTCAGACCTCAGGTAGTTTTTAAGGGTGTTCCTTCCTTGAAGGATAAATTGGCTTCCAATGCCTTAAACCTCCCCAATAATATACCTTGTTTCTTTAGTGAGCTTACGGGCTACTACCAATGCAAAAAATGTCAAGTATGCTCTCTTAATGGATGTAGAACTAGGAGAACGAATAGATTTTTTTCTAATTGTACGTCTAAGGAACATAAGTAAGCGCCCTTTATTACGTGTTCTACTGAGGGGGTAGTCTACTTGCTGCAGTGCCCTTGTGGACTGCAGTATGTTGGTGTCAGAAATCATGAACCAGATCGAGACAGAAGTACAGTAAAATAACACTTGTTTATTAATAAAAATAAAAAGGTAAATAGAGTAAGCGTAGTGAAAGCATAGCCAGAGTCCAGTAACCAGATCGGGTAGTCAGCCAAGCCAGAGTTCATTAACCAGATCGGGTAATCAGCCAGGCCAGAAGTCAGGGATCCAAGTAGAGGAACAGCAAGCAGGATAAGGAGCCAGAAGGGATGTCAGCAAAGCCACTCTTTAAACAGGAACGCAGGAGATGATTTCTTGTGATGTGACCAAGGTGAAGGCAGCAATTAAGTGAGCTGGAGATCTTTAAGTAGGCGGGACTGATGAGCAGATCCACAACAGCTAGTTAACTGTGGAGAGAGATGAGAGCTGACAATTAGCCGACAGCTGAGCGGCCAGCTCAGAGAAGGGCTGAGCCAGCCCTGACAGTACCCCCTCCTCAATGACCCCTCCCCCTAGGAGGACCACCAGCTTGAGGGGAAAACGTCTATGGAAATAACGGAGGAGGGCAGGAGCATGTACGTCCGAGGATGAGACCCAGGAGCATTCCTCCGGACCGTACCTCTTCACATGCACCAGGTACTGTATGAGCCCACGGAACCTACGGGAGTCAACCTGTATAAGGGTGAGAATGTGGCACCGAGGTGGTAAAGCGGTTGCAGACCAACGGTTTCAATAAGGAGACATGAAACACATTTGAGATGCTTATACAAGGAGGAAGTTCCAATGCGTAAGCCACTGGGTTAATCCTGCGAAGGATATGGAAAGGCCCAATAAACCGAGGTGCAAATTTCAGTGAGGAAACACGAAGTCGAAAGTTGTGGGGTGACAGCCAGACCCTGTCCCCAACCTGGTAGGAAGGCACAGGCATGAGTCTGCGGTCAGCATGGAGTCTGTACCTATCAATAGCATGATGCAAAGCCTCCTGGACTTGTGCCCAAGTGGAACGAAGACCACAGAGATGCTCCTCTAACGCAGGAATACTCTGCGGAACAAACGAGTCGGGCAACATGGAAGGTTGGAAACCATAATTCGCCAAAAACTGAGACAATCGGGAAGCAGAATTCAAAGCACTGTTGTGAGCAAACTCTGCCCATGGTAATAGGTCTGACCAGTTGTTGTGATGGTCAGAAATATAGCAATGTAGGAATTGCTCCAAGGACTGATTGGCTCGTTCTGGGGCCCCATTAGACTGCGGGTGATACGCAGAGGAAAAAGCAAGCTGAATTCCCAGCTGTGCACAAAAGGCTCGCCAGAAGCGGGACACAAACTGACTACCCCTGTCTGAGACAATCACCTTGGGTAGCTCATGTAAGCGAAAGATCTCCCAAGCAAAAATGGAAGACAGTTCCTTAGAAGTGGGCAACTTCTTAAGTGGAATACAATGACACATCTTTGTCAACCATATGGATAACTGTGTTGCCTTGGGAGTTGGGCAACTCCACAATGAAATCCATAGACATGTGGGTCCAGGGCCTCTCTCCATTGGGTATGGGTTGTAGGAGGCCCACTGGAAGGTGTAGTGGAGTCTTAATCCGAACACACATGGAACAGGCAGCTACGAAGGCAGTTACATGAGCACGTAGACTAGGCCACCAGAATTGTTGGGAAATGGCCCAAACGAGTTAATTCTTACCAGGGTGGCCAGCTGCCCTGGGAGAATGGTAAGTCTGGAGCACGGCAGTACGGAGACACTCTGGTACAAAGCAGTGGTCACAAGGTTTGTCAGGAGGAGCATCGACCTGAGCAGCAAGACTTTTGTCACCCAAAGGAGAAGTAAGACTGGTGCGAACCGTAGCCAGAATACGATCAGGAGGAAACATAGGTAACGGAACCGACTCCAACTTGGAAGTGGAGGAAAATTGTCGTGACAAGGCGTCAGCCCTTACATTCTTAGTACCAGGTAAGAATGAGACAATGTAATTGAAACTTGACAAGAAAAGAGCCCATCGCGCCCTTCTGGGAGAGAGGCGTTTAGCCTCAGACAAGAATGTGAGATTCTTATGGTCAGTAAGAATAAGAACTGGCACAGTGGTACCTTCAAGGAGATGTCTCCGTTCTTTCAGGGCTAAAATGATTGCCAACAGCTCTCTGTCACCAATCTTGTAATTGCACTTGGCAGGTGACAATTTCTTGGAAAAGTAGCCACAAGAATGCATAGCACTCTCAGAGGTAGGACGTTGAGACAGAAGGGCGCCAACACCAGTCTCAGAAGCATCAACCTGAAGGATAAAAGGTAATGTAGGACCAAGATGTGTCAACACAGGAGCAGAAACAAAGGCAGAGACTTTCAAAGCCTTAATGGACTCCGGAGACCAACTCTGTGGGTTACCGTTCTTTTTGGTCATATCGGTCAGGGGCTTGACCAGAGACGAGAAGTTACGAATAAACTTCCAATAATAGTTGGCAAAACCCAGGAAACGCTGCAGAGGATGTAACCCCACGGGTCGAGGCCACTATAGGACTGCCGAAAGTTTCTCTGGGTCCATCGAAAAACCAGCAGTGGAAATGACATAGCCCAGGAATTTAACCTGTTCCCAATGAAACTCACACTTCTCCAGTTTACAATAGAGATTGTTCTCTCTTAATTTCTGAAGCACATGACAGACATCTGTGTGGTGGCTCTCCAGGGACTTGGAAAATATGAGGATATCATCGAGATAAACCACCACACATAACTGCAACAAATCTCAGGGGTCATCGTTAATAAATTCCTGGAAAACTGCCGGGGCGTTACAAAGGCCAAAAGGCATTACGAGATACTCATAATGGCCTGTTCTGGTATTAAACATGGTTTTCCACTCGTCGCCCTCCCTAATCCTCACGAGATTGTAAGCCCCTCTCAGATCAAGCTTAGTGAAAACCATTGCTCCCCTCCCTAGGCGGTCAATTAACTCTGTAATCAACGGGATCGAGTAGGCATTCTTAATCGTGAAACGATTGAGACCCCTATAATCAATACAAGGTCTCAGTTCACCACTCTTCTTCTTCACAATGAAGAAACCAGCACCAGCAGGAGACGAGGATTTGGGATGAAACCCTGAGAAAGTGCATCTGCAACATACTCCTCCATGGCTTTATCCTCCAAGACCGACAAAGGGTAAACCCGGCCATGAGGGGGAGTGACATCAGGTTGAAGGCCAATTGCACAATAAAATGGCTGTTGTGGAGGCAAACTACCGCCTTGACCTTTGTCAAAGACATCGCTAAAATCATGGTATTCCTCTGGCAGGGAGTGAAGAGGTACACAGGACATTGGCTACCTTCTGGAACCATGTTTCAATGCATTGTGGTGACCAGGAGCGAACCTCAGCATGAAGCCAATCAAAAGAGGGGTTGTGCCTCTGTAACCAAGAGTAAACAATAACCAGCAGAAACTTAGGAGAGGAAATCACTTGGAATTGGATTATCTCATGGTGAAGAGCCCCTACGGCCATGGACAATGGAACCGTCTCATGACAGACATGGGCGGGCTGTAGAAGTCTCCCGTCAAGAGCCTCAATGGCAAGTGGAGTGTCACGCAGCTGCAGTGGAATCGAGTGCTTTGATACAAAGGAAGCATCAATGAACAGGCCTGCAGCCCCAGAGTCAGTTAGACCCTGTATCTCGATGGACGACGCCCAAGAAAGGGTGACCGAAACCAGGGGCTTATCCTTCTGGATAACTGGGGATGACACAACACCACCTAAGGTCTGTCCATGACAGGACCTCAAGATTTGGGTGTTCCCAGGATGGGTAGGACAAGACTTCAAAAAGTGACCTGCCTGGCCACAATAAAGGCACAATCTCTCCCTCCTCCTAAAGGCTCTCTCATCCGCAGAGAGACGCGTGAAGCCCAAGTGCCTGGGTTCATCTTCACTAACCGACTTGGTACCAGGAGGCATGGGAGGTGAGGGAGGCACGGGTGGGACTGCAAAGCTCGGAGGCAAACGTACAGGAGGTTTCCGCAAGCGCTCTTTAAAAGAAAGTCTTTCTCTGAGTCTGGAGTCAATGAGGATGACAAACGAGATCAAGCTCTCCAGCTCAGTGGGTATATCTCAGGCTGCTATCTCATCCTTGATGAAATCCGAGAGACCATGAGAAAAAGAAGCCACAAGGGCCTCATTGTTCCAAGCAACCTCTGCTGCCAGAGTACAGAACTCAATGGCGTAGTCGGCAACAGTTCCCATACTCTGTTTGACGGACATGAGGCACTTGGCAGCAGAAGCGGAGCGTGCGGGAACGTCAAATACCCTTTTAAAGGAGGCCACAAACTCAGGGTAACTCAATAGTAGGTGTATGGGGTAAATCCGCGCAATGAATTGAATGTTTTAGTTATGGATATGGCTGCTGCCTCTACACATACAATACCACCTAAGTGGAAAGTATTAGAAAATGGTAAAAAAGCAGGAGTAGTATGGCGCTGCCCTTATAGAGACAAAAAAAAAAAAAAAAAATGTTCTCTTTGTAGTGAATGTATTGCCTAGTGTCCTTATAGATTTGCTTCTAAAACCTGTATGTGTTCAAAAGTTGAATAAAATCAAGCATGGCAAAAGTTAGCGAATTCCCTTTGTTAGAGGTGCTGCAAGACGTTCGTAACCCGCGGGTTACGAACGTCTTGCAGCACCTCTAACAAAGGGAATTCGCTAACTTTTGCCATGCTTGATTTGTTCATTTGAAATGTGAGTACATTTGTCTATTAAGTTTTAATAAAAGTTCTCCTATGGTTTTACGCGATGGGCATACCTTCTTTCCTTTACATGTAATTACTACACCACAATACGCAAGTAAAGTTTGGGGGATATCCTTGATTGCTACACAGTGGCAGACACTGTGACCATCCATACCCCTGCAGGGGAAAGGAGAATCCGGTGAGTGCAAGCATTGTCAGAGCATGCTGACAAGGCACTAATTAAAGAAACCAGCACCTGGATAAGAAGCTTTCCTACAGATATTTGACCCTCAAAGATTGAACACTACAAAATACTCCAAAAAGAACTTGTTTTTTCATAAACGGAACTTTTCCTTTCCAACTAATACTGGTCACAGCACAAGAGTCACAATTTGCACAATGTTGTATAGATTTGTATGATTTAACACTGGTCACTTTAGAAATGCTGCACTAAGCACTTTTGTTGAATAATTGAAGCACCTTAGGTTGCAATTGTACTTTTAACAGTAAGGACTTGGCACCAGTCACATATTTATTCATTTTTGGCACAGTTGTTGTATTTTCACTTCTAATAGAAATATTCGCCACCAGTCATAGTTTTATTCAATGTTTGAACACATACAGGTTTTAGAAGCAATTCTATAAGGACACTAGGCAACACATTCACTACAAAGAAGAAAATATCTTTTTGTCTCCATAAGGGCAGCGCCATACTACTCCTGCTTTTTTACCATTTTCTAATACTTTCCACTTAGGTGGTATTGTATTGTTTTTAACACTTTCCACCTAGATGATATTGTATCCATATCCACAACTACTTTATTACCTAATTTAAAGGGCACTATGCATCTTTGTTGAACAATTGGAGCACCAGTTGTTGTATTTTCATTTATAATAGAAATATTCACCACCAGTCACAGTTTTATTCAACTTTTGAACACATACAGGTTTTAGAAGCAATTCTATAAGGACACTAGGCAATAAATTCACTACAAAGAAAAAAAACATTTTTTTTTTTTTTGTCTCTATAAGGGCAGCGCCATACTACTCCTGCTTTTTTACCATTTTCAGGGTAACTAAAGACAACAGGTTTTTGTGTCTCCCATAGAGGGTTAGCCCAGGCCAGGGCTCTCTCATGAAGCAAAGATATCATGAACCCTACTTTGCTTCTGTCCGTGGGAAACGCCTGAGGCAGCATCTCAAAGTATATCTCAACTTGGTTGAGAAACCCTCTGCATTGAACTGGATCGCCCCCAAATCGCTGGGGAAGCAGGGCGGAACCAGACATACCTCTTATAGAGGTAATACTCAAGGCGGGTGCCCGTACAGAGACTGGCGCAGCAGCAGGGACGGCCTGCAACTCAGGTTGTACCGGAGCAGCCACAGTGGGGGATTCCAGGTGAGCCGTGCGACACAGGAGCGTTTGTAACGCCATGGCAAACTGATCCATGCGGTGATCTTGCTCATCCAATCTGGAAAAAATATTACCAACAAGTGGATTGACTGTATCTTCTGAATTCATGGCCTTCGCCTACTGTCAGAAACCATGAACCAGACCGAGACAGAAGTACAGTAAAATCACACTTAGTTCAGTAACCAGATCGGGTAATCAGCCAAGCCAGAGTTCATTAACCAGATTGGGTAATCAACCAGGCCAGAAGTCAGGGATCCAAGTAGAGGAACAGCAAGCAGATTAAGGAACCAGAAGGGATGTCAGCAAAGCCCGTCTTTAAACAGGAACGCAAGAGATGGTTTCATGTGATGTGACCAAGGTGAAGGCAGGAATGACGTGAGCTGGAGATCTTTAAGTTGGCGGGACTGATGAGCAGATCCACAACGGCTGGTTAACTGTGGAGAGAGATGAGAGCTAGCAATTAGCCGACAGCTGAGCGGCCAGCTTAGAGAAGGACGGGCTGAGCCAGCCCTGACAGTGGGCAGGAAAAAAGGCCCCCTTCAAGTTCGCTTAAATGAGCATATTAATAATATTAGGAAGCAGTTCACCAAGCATTCCGTATCCAAAAACTATTTAACAACCCACAATAGGGATCCCTCTAATGCTATATTTTTAGGGATAGATAAATACAGTCCCCATTGGAGAGGTAGTTCCCTAATTAGAAGTATCTCTAAGCTTGAGATGTCTTGGTTCCATAGATTACATTTAAACCGTAGGGGACATAGGTCTTTAGATGTGGATGTTAACGCCTTCATAGACAATTCCTGATCAACAATTATTGCTATATTTGCTCATAGTGTAAACTCGATCTAAATCTTGGGTAGCTTTTTTTTTCCCTTGGTCGATCTCAATGGTTTGTATGTTTACTACCATGCTACCATTGGGGCTGAACTGTTACATGCCCGTTGATGTGCTATTATAGTTTCGCATATGGGTTTTCCTATTTTAGAGGATAGGGCATTGCAGTCTCACCACTGCTATGCATATTGCTCTGATAAAGGTATAACATTCCTCTATGGTGAGTTGTTACATGGTAGATTTACAGTGGGGACAGAAAGTATTCAGACCCCCTAAATTTTTCACTCTTTGTTATATTGCAGCCATTTGCTAAAATCATTTAAGTTCATTTTTTTCCTCATTAATGTACACACAGCACTCCATATTGACAGAAAAACACAGAATTGTTGACATTTTTGCAGATTTATTAAAAAAAGAAAAACTGAAATATCACATGGTTCTAAGTATTCAGACCCTTTGCTGTGAAACTCATATATTTAACTCAGGTGCTGTCCATTTCTTCTGATCATCCTTGAGCTGGTCCTACACCTTCATTTGAATCCAGCTGTGTTTGATTATACTGATTGAACTTGATTAGGAAAGCCACACACCTGTCTATATAAGACCTTACAGCTCACAGTGCACTCCCTCTCTGCTGTAGCGTGTTGTTTAAAGTGGGGGTTCACCCACACCGCCAAAAAAAAAAGTATTAAAAGCCAGCAGCTACAAATACTGCAGCTGCTGACTTTTAATACATGGCCACTTACCTGTCCCAGGGTCCAGCGATGTCGGCAGGGGACGCCGAGAACCCGCTCGGTTCTCGGCAGCTGCCGCCGCCATCCTAGGTGAGGGAATCAGGAAGTGAAGCTTCACTTCCCGGTTCCCTACTGCGCATGCGCAAGTCGCGCTGCGCGTCCCTAGTGGTCCCCGCTCTCTCCTGGGAGCTGTGTGTTCCCAGCAGACAGCGCGGTCGGGACGGGAAGAGGCATAGACTCCCATGGGAGTCTATGCCGGAAGTGGGTGCAAATACCTGTCTTAGACAGGTATCTGCACCCCCCTCCCCCCTGAAAGGTGCCAAATGTGACACCGGAGGGGGGGAGGGTTCCGAAAAGCGGAAGTTCCATTTTTGTGTGAAACTCCGCTTTAACCTGGATGCCAGTAGGTTGACCTCTGGCCATCCCCAACATTGGAAAATTTCCTGGAACACCCCTGGGTGTAGGGACCATTCCCCCCAGATCTGCTGGCAGCTGAGATAATCTGCCTTTCAGTTCTCTACTCCCAGGATATGGACTTCCGATAGAATCAGCAGATGTCCCTCTGCCCAGGCTAGTATGCGGTTCACCTCCTTCACAGCTGAAGGACTCCTGGTACCGCCTTGGTGGTTTATATAGGCCACTGCAGTGGCATTGTCAGACTGAACCCTGATAGGGCAGTCCTGAAGCTCCACCGTCCAGGACCGTAGGGCCAGTCGTACTGCCCGTAATTCCAGGACATTGATGGTCAGAATTTGTTCTGTCCTTGACCATTTCCCTTGAGCTGCGAGCCCCTCTAGGGTCGCTCCCCAGCCCGAGAGACTGGCATCTGTAGTCAGTACTCTCCAAATTACCGGGAGGAAGGATCTTCCCTTTCGCGGGTTCTGATCCTGCAACCACCAGCTTAGGCTTAAGCGTGCCTGAGGAGACAAGAACATTGTATAATCCAGGGCTTGTCCTCTCCTGTTCCAAGCCAACAAGATGTCTTGTTGTAGAAGTCTAGAATGGAACTGGGCATAGGGCACCGCCTCAAAGGGGGCACGTGCGCCATGGTGAACAAAGGTGAAATGGTGCACCATCATGCGTCATCTTACAGGTAAAAAACAGCCAGACACAAGCAAAAAAGGTACACTTTGCCAACACCCACAGCTAGCCCAAAACTCCCCCGTTTGGTCACTGTACACAGGTGTCCAGCCTCTATCTAGCTTGACTTATTGTTACAATCACTGGGACACCCCCCAATATTAAATAAAGGGGTTTCACTTACCTGTCCAGGCGCAGGGCAACTTAGAAACCAAGAGTCCAATCTTCGCCCTTCACGGCGGGTTCCTGTCACTTGAGGACCTTCAAGAACTGGGTACCCTTTTCATGTTTAGGGTCCACTCCCTTGGACCTGTACAGCACCCTGCAGGAATGAGGATTCCACTTCGCAAGGTCCAGCGCCCGGAGGCCGCATTACAGGCAAAACCTTGCAGGATCTTGAGTCTTCTTTGCAAGGCATGAGTACCATTTATCTAATCATATAAACCTGTGTCAAATGGATCCAATCGGTCAATCTACTGATTCATTTAAGAGCTGTTTGTGGGACTAGAGACCTGGAGCTCAGAGAGTTCAAACAACCGTGCCATCCACCTTGCAGACACTGGTAAAAAACTGAAGTACTTCCTCTATGGGAGGGGTTATGTAGGGGAACACTTCCTGTCTAAAAGACCTTTGGTCTACCAGTGCCCATTCACCTGGAGATGAAGTATAACCCAGCAGGTAATGAATATTAGCCTCTGTGTCCCATGATGTATAAAAAAGAAAAACACAATATTTTGCTATAATAAATATCCCAATATTTAAAAAAAAAAACAAAACAAATTTCTTCATCAGTTTAGGCCAATATATATTCTTCTACATATTTTTGGTAAAAAAAATCGCAATAAGCTTATATTGATTGGTTTGTGCAAAAGTTATGGCGTGTACAAAATAGGGGATAGATTTATGGCATTTTTATTATTTTTTTTCTACTAGTAATGGTGGTGATCAGCAATTTTTATCGTGACTGTGACATTGTAGCAGACAGATCGGACACTTTTGGCACTTTTTGTAGACCAGTGACATTTATTCAGCGATCAGAGCTAAAAATAGCCACTGATTAT
Source organism: Lithobates clamitans (assembly GCA_037952925.1). NCBI lineage: Eukaryota > Metazoa > Chordata > Amphibia > Anura > Ranidae > Lithobates > Lithobates clamitans. The sequence goes on along the minus strand of JBBGZY010000399.1, from coordinate 10,039,478 downwards.
TGTATAAATGTCACTGGCAGGGAAGGGGTTAACACTAGGGGGAGGTCAAGGGGTTAACTATGTTCTCTATGTGTGTTTTAACACTTGGGGGGGTGGAATTGACTAGGGGAGGAGACCGATCGGTGTACCTACTTAGTAGGAGCACACAATCTGTCTCCTCTCCCCTGAGAGGACCGGGATTTGTGTGTTTACACACACAGATCCCGATTCTCGCTCTGTCACCAGCAATCGCTGGTCCCCGGTGGTCATCGCCTCTGGCAGCACACGTGCGCCTGCTAAAGCGTCTTAAAAAGCCGACGTACAGCTACGACGGTTTGCGCAGGCGAGCCAACCTGCTGCAGTATAACTGTGGCAGCTGGTCGAGAAGGGGTTAAAAATAAACCAATACAGCCATCACATCTAAGAACTGGTAAGCTTCAATATTATAAATGTTTACTTTTGGGTTAAATACTGCCTTAATTAATTTTTAATATTTAGAGCAAACTCACCCATTCACCCATGTCTCTATGGTTTGTTTCGTTGTAAAATCGCCCCTATAAAATTTCTAGCCAAAACCATCTTGAGTAAGGGCCAATGATTTGTGTGGCATTTACTTCTTGGAATCCATCTGCCCTTGGCACAAGCATGCAGGCAGAAGGGTGTGCTTAGCTGAGAAAGCCACTCCTCCCCTCCTCCAGATGAAAGAAAAAAATGCCCGTGTAGGCTCCTGAGATGCATGAAATCATTTTGGCATAGGCCAGAAACCAGAAAGCAACTGTAGAAATATATATAAAAAAAGAGTTTAAAACAAGTAAATATAATATATCATCCTATCTGTTTACTAATGCTAGCAGCACAAGGATTAAAAATAGTATCATTAGTAGCAACCAGCATTGATTTATGAAATATCATTCTTGCTAGACCAACCTGTTAACATTCTATGAGGAGGTGAGCTGTAACCTGGATAGGGGAAGGCCTGTGGACATGGTGCATCTGGATTCACCAAAGCATTTGATACATTTCCCAATAAATGCTTAATTTACAAATTGAGGTCTGTTGGCATAGACCAGTGGTCTCCAAATTGTGGTCCAGGGACAGAATGCGGCCCTTTACATACTTTTATCACACTTTTATCTGGCTCTTAAGGAATTAAGGCCATTGGAAAGTTTGGAGACCCCTGGTATAGACGATAGTGTATGTAACTGGATAAAAAACTGGTTACAGGAACGCATCCAGAGAGTAATGATAAACAGTGTATCTTCTGAATGATCTGGAGTTGTAAATGGGCTACCCCAAGGTACTGCCTCGGGACCAATTCTGTTGAACTTATTCATAAATAATATTGAGGTTGGTAATAATAGCTCAATTTCATTGTTTGCTCATGACACATAACTAATCAGGCTAATAACTTCACAACAGGATATAGCAACTTTAGAAGAAGACCACAATAATAAAAATGGGTGGGCAACTACATGGTAATAGTGTGCCTGGATCAAGTACATGACTTCTGCCTTTTTTTTTCTGCGAATATGCTCTATGTTGATTTCTTGGTTAAAACCTGCATGGTATCTCCCTGTCAATCGTATTGTGAACGTCTCCATCATTGTGGCAAATCTTAATGTTATTACATGATGGTACCTAGTCCCAGCCTGCCTAGCTAAGATGTACAGTGGCTCCTCTCCATGGTGCTTTCGTGGATGCTCCATGAAGGGAAACATGTACCATTTATGGTTGGGAGTGTTAGGGGGTATTGGAATAGAATCTTCTCATTACTTCGTCATGTGCTTTGTCATTTGCCCCAGTATGCTCTGTTGAATGAGGATTTTCCAGACATCTCCCGCAGTGAACAAAGGTTTCCCTCCTTTCTAGCAACTAAATGTACAATTGCTGGGACCTGGAAGAAGCTGTCCATGTCTTTTACCCATAATACACAAAGTTTTGAGGATTATAAACTATGAGAAGCTAGTGAGTGTGCAGAATGACAGAGGGTCAAAAAGTTTAAAAAACGTGGTCTCCTTGGGCTTCATATATGCATATCTCATTAGGGGACTGATCTTTTCAGTCTTGGGACACCCTGGGTCTCTTTCTTTATCCCTTTTCTTTTCTTCCTTGTTTTCCTTTCTTTCCTCTTTTTCTTTCTCTTAGATTGACTCCTGTCTCTCAGGTACCTTTGTATTGGTTTACACTGTATGAGAGGAGGGGCTCTTTGCTCCTTGTGGTCTCTACTTATTTAGATGATCTGGTGGCTTTTATAAGTATGATAGCCCATCTTGCTGGCAGCAGCATTGATGTGATATTGGTCTACTTTTTTTCTCTCTCCCTTTTTTGTTTTGATTTGTTATGCTTTGACTTAGGTTATTTTATCACTGCTGCCAAGAGACTTTGATTTCATTGTCTACCATTATTGGATATGGTTGTTTCTCAAAATTTTGTATCTGTACTGTTTATGAAAATTGCAATAAACACATTGAATGAGAAATCAATTGGTCATATGAAACAGAATGCTTTCAGTGTAGCTGCTTGAATGATTCTACATCAAGACCTCATAATATAAACAAAACAGTTTCAAAATGTCACTATACAATTTCTGGATGGGAAGAAAAGCAACTTCTCAATGCGTTTCATGGGCCCTTGGTTCACAAAACACGTTATTTCTCAAGACCCTTTGCTTCATGAAACATGTTTAGAAGTAATTATCTTCCCCTCTAGGATTTGCATAGTGACATTTTTTAATTTGTTTTTATATTCATGTCATACAATTCTGTAATGGGTATGGGATATATACAGTATATACAGTAAATGGTAGACAGGGAAGTCTTGTTGAAGCACAAATATTATAGCAGCTGCATTGAAATTAGCCTGTTTTAGACGATTTTTTGTGTAGTGCTACCTTCAAAGGAGCCATTGGTTAGGATGGGTGCTCCGTTTTTTACCTCAACCCCCTCAAGGGCCTCAGCCCCACTGACACACTAGGTTGAGCATAAAAGCAAGTAAGCACAGTGAAAAATAGTAAATAATTCCTATCACCCAATAATAATTCTATCTTGAAAACAGGCACCAAAACAGTTAGCAAGAGTAAACCTAAAGTATTATTACTCAATAAAGTTGATAACCAAGCAAGTACAAACAAGTTGGCAATTGTGATAACATGGTTCAGCATACAGAATGGTTAACAGTGAGGGCTAAGCATAAATGGTATGAAATGCCCAGATCAGCATAAACAGTAGCTGTTGCATCTAAAATGCAGAAGTAAGCAGTAATACAACTAACAATGCAGGAGCAACTACTAACAACTCTAACAATGCAGGAGCTTTATTGCCAGTGTGCACTAATGGTAGCAGCGTTAGGCCTAAACCGACTGGGTAGGCACTGTCAGAATTGAGCGATATAAACAGTGAAGGGGTTGCACAGTACAACATTAACATCAAAAAAGGGAAAGAGAATTAAAAAAAAAAAAAACAATGTCTCCTACATACTGTCATAGCCCAGTATCTGGCTACATTTATAGCTTTAGGAACATGGAATTTTAATAGACCTTCATTCATAGATTACTTTTCATCAATGGAAATTATAGTACAGCTTCTATGAGTGAAGGAGGGGGACAGAAAGGGTGGGCCTAGTTGGCAATCTTGACTTGACAAGTGCTTGTGACAGGTTCAGCGTTCATATTAAACCCCACAACACTGGAAGATTACAGTTGTGGTGGTATGGTGGAGGGCAGAGGACTTTGGATTTTGGATTTCATCTAGGACAGGTACCTGCAAAAGGACATGCCCCAATAAATGTACGTTCTGTCCCTTGTGTTAATTTTCTTTTTTAATTACCTAAACTTATATGTAGCCCACCACACTACATTCACTATATCTGGTCCCCCACAGTACACAGAACATGGAAATGCAATCACTTTTGTAAATATAAACTGCTAAATACCTTTTCTCATCAGCAGTATATAGCAGTCTTGTGACTTCTATCAGTTTCCGGCCGAGCACTGGTTAAAGCTTGCAGGAGGAGTTTTCATTTTCCTCTGTACAGTTCTGTAAGCAACACCTTAAGTTACTTTCGTTACAGCGCTAAAAATAGCTCCTGCATAGCGCCTGTAAAGAGCCTCTCCTGTCTCTCCAGTGTGAAAGCCCGAGTGCTTTCACACTGGAGCAGTGCGCTTGCAGGACAGTAAAAAAAAGTCCTGCAAGCCGCATCTTTGCAGCACTGTAGGAGCGGTGTATACACCGCTCCTAAAGCGCCCTGCCCATTGAAAACAATGGGGCAGCGCTGCCAAACCACCAGCATTGCATGCTATGTGGGCGAATTTAACCCTTTTTCAGCTGCTAGCGGGGGTTAAAACCACCCCGCTAGAGGCCAAATAGTGCCGCTGAAACGGCACTAAAAATAGCGCCGCTTTACCGCCGACACCCACCCGCCCCAGTGTGAAAGTAGCCTTATTTTCTGGCAGTGCCCCTCCCGAGACTAGACTCTGGATTCGCCCCTGATCCACAGTATTTGGCTTGGTAAGAAAAACACTGACCTGAGGAGGGAGAGGGAAGAATTCCTAGGATTTTTTGCTATCAGCTTTGTGTTGTATGTGATGATCGGGAGTCAGGGACGGTGCCCGCATAATACATAGTGTCCTGCATATGAGCGAGAATAGTGTGTCCACTCCACATGTCCTCCTGTCACTCTGCCCCCCTCGATGTCACTCTGCCTACCCCCCTTCTTGTCACTCTGCCTACCCGCTCCTGTCACACTGTCCCCTCCTGTCACTCTGCCCCCTCCCTGTCACTCAGCCTGACTCCTCCTGTCACTCTGCCCACCTCCCTTTCACTCTGCCTGTCCCCTCCTGTCACTCTGCCCCCCTCCCTGTCACTCTGCCCCCCCTACCTGTCACTCTGCCTGCCCCCTCCTGTCACTCTGCCTGCCTCCTTGTGTCAATCTGCCCCCTCCCTGTCACTCTGCCTGCCCCTCCTGTCATCCTGCCCCCCTCCCTGTCACTCTGCCTGCCCCCTCCTGTTACTCTGCCCCCTCCCTGTAACTCTGTCTGCCCCCTCCTGTCATCCTGCCCCTCTCCCTGTCACTCTGCCTGCCCCCTCCTGTCATCCTGTCCCTCTCGCTGTCACTCTGCCTGCCCCCTCCTGCTACTCTGCCTCCCTCCTTGTCACTGTGCCTGCCCCCTCCTGTCATTCTGCCCCCTCCTGTCATTCTGCCCCCCTCCCTGTCACTGCCTGCCCCTTGCTGTCATTCTGCCTGCCCCCTCCTGTCATCCTGCCCCCCTCCCTGTCACTCTGCCTGCCCCCTCCTGTCATCCTGCCCCCCTCCCTGTCACTCTGCCTGCCCCCTCCTGTCACTCTGCCTGCCCCAACCTGTCACTCTGCCTGCCCCCCTCCTGTCACTCTGCCTGCCCCTTTCTGTCATCCTGCCCCCTCTTGTGACTTTGCCTGCCCCCTCCTGTCACTCTGCCTGCCCCTCCTGTCACTCTGCCTGCCCCCTCCTGTCATCCTGCCCCCTCTTGTGACTTTGCCTGCCCCCTCCTGTCACTCTGCCTGCCCCCTCCTGTCACTCTGCCTGCCCCCTCCTGTCACTCTTCCTGCCCCTCCTGTCACTCTGCCTGCCCCCTTCTGTCACTCTGCCTGCCCCCTTCTGTCACTCTGCCTGTCCCCTTCTGTCATCCTGCCCCCTCCTGTCACTCTGCCTGCCCCCCTCCTGTCATTCTGACCCTCCTGTCACTTTGCCTGCCCCACTCCCTGCCCCTCTGCCCCCTATATATATACATATACACCCATGTGTGTTTAGGCTTTGATTTGGGGTGCACAACCTAATGCAACCGGCTGATCACACCTATGAAGTGGACATTGGATCTCTGATTAAAGTGTCTGAACCACTTCACAAGCATTAGACCGCTGGTGCCTGATAAACATGGAACAGTGCAGAGAAACAGAGAAGGTAAGTGCTTGAGCCCAGGGGTTAAATAGTCCTGTTTCTTTCCCCTGGCCCCCAGCTGATTCCACCTAATATACTGGAATGGCTGAACAGCCTTACGGCTCATTTTTTTTACTCTGAAGAGCAATCTACATTGGTATTGCTCTTCAGAGGACATTTAACAGGAAGGGAGGAGTTTAAACCCCACAGCATCGCCCCACAATTTAATGCATTGCACATGGATGTTGGAAGCCCCTATTAACTTGAATGGGCCACATTCGGCAGCCAATACTGCTCACTGAACCCAAGAGTGCAGACATGTTTTGCCGCATTGCGGTGCAAAGCATCTTGGCTGTGGCAAGTGTACATCTCCCTCTGCTGCCTTTTCAGCTGAAGGGGAATGGTTGGGTAGTATTTAAGACACAGCTCAACCTATAATTTTCACTGTCCCCCTACCACACGTGTAAACGGAGTCGCAGGGCACTCTGAAGAGTGATCCATAGTGGATCATGTTTTGAAGGTATTTGACAGGTGGTGAAGAAGCAATATGTTGCCTCGTTACCACCTGTTTTTAACCCCTAAAAACCCATGCCACTGTGCTGTAGCCATGTGCATGGCATACTGTTGCAGCACAGCCCTATTCAGATGAATGGGTTGAGTTGCAAGCGCTGTGCTGTGCACCACTAAAATGTTCGGGTTTGGCTTGAAGAAAAGGTGGCAACCCTAGCTGCATGACCACTGACCCTCTGCCTGGACAGTGCTGATTGGCCCAGTGCTGATCACATGCACCCTCCCAAAAAAAAACTCTCTAGCTAACTACACACTGAACTGAGCTTGTACAGAGTGTCCCCAAGGCTCTGTACTATCAGGAGATGGATTGGGGACTGTGGAAGAAGGGAGGATCAGAGAAGACAGGATCAAAAAGCCTTTTTACACAATGCGTAGGATTAGTTAGGTTCCACAGGAAGTATAACAAATATGCTTTACTGCATAAACAGCCTGATTTTACTGTTGTGGGTTTAGTAACGCTTTAACCCCATATTGACAGAAAAACACATAATTGTTGACATTTTTGCAGATTTATTAAAAAAGAAAAACTAAAATATCACATGGTCCTAAGTATTCAGACCCTTTGCTGTGACACTCATATATTTAACTCAGGTGCTGTCCATTGCTTCTGATCATTCTTGAGCTGGTTCTACACCTTCATTTGAGTCCAGCTGTGTTTGATTATACTGATTGGACTTGATTAGGAAAGCCACACACCTGTCTATATAAGACCTTACAGCTCACAGTGCATGTCAGAGCAAATGAGAATCATGAGGTCAAAGGAACTGCCTGAAGAGCTCAGAGACAGAATTGTGGCAAGGCACAGATCTGGCCAAGGGTACAAAAAAATTCTGCTGCACTTAAGGTTCCTAAGAGCACAGTGGCCTCCATAATCCTTAAATGGAAGATGTTTGGGAAGACCAGAACCTTTCCTAGAGCTGGCTGTCCGGCCAAACTGAGCTATCGGGGGAGAAGAGCCTTGGTGAGAGAGGTAAAGAAGAACCCAAAGATCACTGTGGCTGAGCTCCAGAGATGCAGTCGGGAGATAGGAGAAAGTTGTAGAAAGTCAACCATCATTCCAGCCCTCCATCAGTCGGGGCTTTATGGCAGAGTGGCCCGACGGGAGCCTCTCCTCAGTGCAAGACACATGAAAGCCCGCATAGAGTTTGCTAAAAAACACCTGAAGGACTCCAAGATGGTGAGAAATAAGATTCTCTGGTCTGATGAGACCAAGATAGAACTTTTTGGCCTTAATTCTAAGCGGTATGTGGAGAAAACCAGGCACTGCTCATCACCTGTCCAATACAGTCTCAACAGTGAAGCATGGTGGTGGCAGCATCATGCTGTCGGGTGTTTTTCAGCTGCAGGGAAAGGACGACTGGTTGCAATCGAGGGAAAGATGAATGCGGCCAAGTACAGGGGTATCCTGGACGAAAACCTTCTCCAGAGTGCTCAGGACCTCAGACTGGGCCGAAGGTTTACCTTCCAACAAGACAATGACCCTAAGCACACAGCTAAAATAACGAAGGAGTGGCTTCACAACAACTCCGTGACTGTTCTTGAATGGCCCAGCCAGAGCCCTGATTTAAACCCAATTGAGCATCTCTGGAGAGACCTAAAAATGGCTGTCCACCAATGTTTACCATCCAACCTGACAGAACTGGAGAGGATCTGCAATGAGGAATGACAGAGGATCCCCAAATTCAGGTGCGAAAAACTTGTTGCATCTTTCCCAAAAAGATTCATGGCTGTATTAGATCAAAAGGGTGCTTCTACTAAATACTGAGCAAAGGGTCTGAATACTTAGGACCATGTGATATTTCAGTTTTTCTTTTTTACTAAATCTGCAACAATGTCAACAATTCTGTTTTTCTGTCAATATGGGGTGCTTTGTGTACATTAATGAGGAAAAAAATGAACTTAAATGATTTTAGCAAATGGCTGCAATATAACAAAGAGTGAAAATTTGAAGGGGGTCTGAATAATTTCCGTATGTAGCACAATACAGCACGATGAGCACTAGGGAGGGAGTACACACTATGTAGCCCACCACATTACATTTCACTGTGATGCAGCACAATACAGCACTGTTCAGCACCATATAGGATCGCAGCAACTGTCTCTCCCTGCAAACGTTGTATGATTTCTCCCTATATACTCCAAGTCTCCCCAACATACACTGACTGAGAATATATAGTATATGATTGACTGTAAATATAGCACTGCTCTGCTGCACCGTATAAGATGGCATCAACTTTCTCTCCTGCAAAACGTTGTTTGATTTCTCACTTTTTACTTCATGCCTCTTTACACTGACAAAAGGCTTGCCCTTCTATTCCACCTGACTACAGGTTAGAGGCCAGGAGGTGCATTATTGGTAATTGATTTTAATGGCCGCGAATGTCTGCATTATTTGCCAATTTCCTGAACTGCGAACAACTTGGGTTTGGGTTAATCTATATTTGATCCAAAGCTGGTGCTCATTCCTTTGCCCTCTCTCTGAAAATGGTTTGACCAACCAAAACCACTGATGGAAAGAGCATGTGGACCACGAGAATCTTAAAAAAAAGAATTTATAGTCAGGTATTCAATCCCCCGCTTTATGCAAAGAAAAAATAGGATTTTTTTTCTACTCACCATAAATTATTTCTTCTGTGTTCATTGGAAAGCAAAGATTCTGCTTTGGATTATTGCCCACTGGGTATAGTGCCAACTGCAGGTGTAGGAAGTGAAGTACAGCTAAAAAAAAAAGAAGACAGCCCGAAGGCAGGCCCGCGTGCTTGGACTGCCAAGGACACTTACCCTCTGTAACAGTAGAGCGCTTAAGGTTGGGTTCACACTGAAGCATGGAACTGCTCACAGCAGGTGTCCGGTGTGTCCCTGCTCACCGTTTCAGGTTCAATTTCAGTCCGAATTTTGGGCTGAATTGGGACCTGAAATGGACCAGAAGACGCACAGGACTCCTGTGCAATTCACACTGGAGCCTCTCGGGAGATGTGTGAACCGGCTCCATAGAGAGCCAGTCACAATCTCCTGACATGCGAACTGGATGTGGGGAAACCCACATCCAATTTGAAATAGTGTGAACCCAGCCTAAAGGTCTTAGACCTCTTATCCAAATTTCCTTAAGAAGTAACAAAAAAAGGTTATGGAATGATAAGGTAGGCCAATATTTGTGATGAATATCCTGGAGCTTCCTGAGCTGAGGCAAGAAGATACACTTTTCCCCAGTGAGGTTCACGATATTTGCATCTAGCATCACACAGAAAAATCAATCCTTGTAAATGGCAGATTGGTAAGAGCCAACTGACCAGTGCTTCAGCCTCGGCAACTTATAGACAGATGCATCTGAAGCTGACAGCCTAGAGACCAAAAATCCTGAGTCTAACACTGCATCACAAACAAGCTCTGTACCTGTTGCTCCACCAAGTCCACCTGAGGTGAAAACTTCTTTTTCTGCTAAACACTTGTATAAGAGTTTTTCCCACTCTGTTAAGGTTTGTGAAACAAGAGCTTATGCTAAAACTGGATGCAGTAAGGATTCTGCAACAAGGTACGTAGTGTAGATCTAGCAACCCTCCCTACCTGTAGGATTTTTAAAGAAAAGAACATATTCTACTGGAAACACTGCCAGAAATTTCCATGGCAAACAAAGGTCTAGTAGCTTGCTGACACTCTTTTTAGATAAAATTATAAAAAAAAAAAAAAGAAGAGCAATATGGAAAAAGCTTTGGCTTGTGCGTCTTGAAATATATTTGCCCATCGGACCCTGTGGAAGGGGAATCCACAATTGTAAAGTGTTTGTTAGCACAACATTTCATATTTCTGAGATGTGTCTGTTACCATGTGCTTGTATTAAAAATTATCTTCTCTTTACATTGCTTCCTTTTGTGTAAAATTTCTGGTGTTCCAGGCCAGTCTCCTGCTTTAAAACTGACCACACCAGGCATGGAAGCACCTCCATTCCAGCATGGTCAGTTTATGCAACCTGTGCTCCTCACACTCAGGCCCACCATACCAATATACGCAGCCTGTCTGTCTCTTTTCTTAGATGTTTCTTTGCAACTCTGCACCAGTTTCCCTAATCACTGTGATTACAATTCTGTCAAAAGGCAGTTTCCCTGCCTCATTGTCAGACATTTATTTTCTCTTTCAGTGTGTGTGTTTCTACCAGATAATGGATTATTTTCCCATGTTGTGCCTCCCCAACAAATGTGCATTAATTCACTCTTAGCCTTGCTTGTTTCATGCATCATTACCAGGGATCACCAGAGCATACTATGACAATGCTTATTTTTTTTCAGTATTCACTATGCCTATTGTGTTTAGTTTAATCCATCCAAACTTTTTGATGTCATGCATATAGATTTTTGTGAATAAATGCACAAGCAAAGGTTACCTTCAAGAAAACATAAAAAAATCAACAGATCCATAGATAATGGCATCAGAAGAAATTCACAGATCTTTTAAAATCAGTCAAAGCTTAAAGGGTAACTCCACTTTTGTGGGGGAAAAAATAGCAAATAAAGAAAAAGTTATATAGCACATATAATTGTGACACTAATCATATATATAATTGAATATTATTAAAAAATACCTTTCCTTTGCAATCTGCAATTACTGTAATTTTCTGAGAATGCATTGCAATATGGCTACCTGGAGTTGTTCTGTACACAGATTGTTTACTGAACCCTCCCCAGAAACATAATTTCCTGCTTGTGTGATTGGCTCACCAATTTTCCCAGAAGTCTGCCTAAGATACAAGTCAGATTTCAGGCATCCCCTGCAACAAAAATGTCATTTTTGGAGAGATACTTTCAATAAGAACACGTCTAAAGGGATGCAGGCCCAGCAGATTTCCTCATTAGTGCCCTGCAGCTGCACACCTGACAGAGCGATTTTATCACAATAACAAAAAGGTAGGAATCTCCAACAAAGTTTGTTATAATCCTTGCAATGTACATAGATCACCCAGAGGGGAATGTTTTTTTCTCAACAAAAGTGGAGTTACGCTTTAATTCTGAGCACAAAACTTGAATCCAAATATATTCTTCAATAACTGCAGAGGGTATAAATCAACTTTGTGTGCATAAAAGTAGCAGCGAAATCAACATTATGCTGCCCCTAAAATATACTGGTGAGAGACCCAGCACACCCACCCACTACAGGTTGCCTCTGAATGCAGCAAACTATCTGCCCCTAGAAGCCCATGTGAATATAGCCTAATTCTATACCAGTAACCCCCTCAGGAGGTGCAGGCAAGACTTACAAGTACCAGACGCCTCTTTGGTTAGCCATTTCAGTTAGAATTCATGCATTGGTAGTGTGCTGTGAACTATGAATGTTGCTGTCAAATTTCAATATGTTCAACCACTAATCTGTCTTTTGTTTTGTTCCATGATTTAAAGCTCCCAAGCACCTTTCAGTTTTCCCCTATGCTTATTTATCTAGTTTTGCCTCAATTCAGAGATTTGTCATCTTTTAATTCTGATTTCCTAAGGGGTCCATACCGGTGTTTCTTTCCCTCTTGTTTCTTTTTACTTGCTTAATTGGTCCACCAGTCAAAATTAAAAACTAAGTAAAAGAAACAGACGTGATGTGTGCTGCAGAAAAAAAAGTAAGAACGTAGCAAATAAATGTTTGAAGGGGAAATATGGAAGCAGTAACAATAAATGTGATAATATATATATATAAAAAAATAGCAGAAGTATGCCAATTCCTTAAATGGGCTAAATACAGAACATGCCACTGCAATGATGGAAAGCTTAGCAGATGGGGGTCAGCTGCAATGGTGCGAATTCAGAGGGTTGGGTGTAGACATGAAGGCACTGTGATGGGGAGGTTTTAGGTATGGTCATGAAAAGGAAAGGAGGCGTGCAGGCACAGTGGTGATGGGGGTATGGATGCAGTGCTAGTAAGGGAGGTGGTTGCAGAGGTGGTGGTGAATGGTGCCCCCAGAGCTGTCAACTGTAACTCCAGATGTAGTCCTCCTAGCCCGCAGCAAATGTCAGACAGAGGGTTAATGGTGTGAGCTGAAAGGCTGGAGAATATTGTGCCTGGGGGAGCTGCAACAGAAGTCAGGGGGTAAGGAGGTAGTGTAGTGGGAAACCAGCAAATGTGTTTGTTGATGAACCCTGTTAAGAATGACACCTCTGATCACTACTGGTTTCAGCGCTGTCGATCCCTGGCTACTGTGGCCAGGGAAGAAGCTAATCAACACAATCTGCTTCAAAGGAGTGCTACATTGACATTAGGGGGTCTAATAAACCCTTAATAATAACACTTTAGAATATTGGCTGGGTATCACACATGCAGAAAGTCTAAAGCGTTAAAAGCTGGAAGTAAAACAGGTAATATATTATTTTGATTCAATCAGTGATTTTGGCAGCTCCTTACTATCTTACGTTCTAAAGCTAACCACACACAGTATGAATTTCAGAAGATTCCTGCTTAGTCTGTAAAAATTTGAGCTATGGGTGTCCCTATTCGTATTACCCAGCTCGACAAGTCAATTTTTCATTCAACTTCTGGTGAATGAGCTGGGAGGAAATTTGTCGACCAAACAGTGACTACATCCAGTCAGATGCAGTCACTGTTTGGATATTCAAGCAGCTGCATGTTCTGCCAGCCTACAGGCTGAAAAAGAAAAATCTATACAAGTATGGCTAGCTTCACTATTCCACCCTGTTTTCTGCAGGACTTTTCTAATAATTGTTTCTTGACCTCCTGTAATTTGTTGTAAAAAAATTCCTAAAAAGTGTTCCTCAGAAGAAGTGTTAGGACTAGCATCAGAAGTCTTCTGTCCCCATTAGGGAGATTTACCCACACTTTAAGTGTAGTCATTGGAACAGGTAATGAGCAAAAAGGTACACTATATTCATAACTAAAAACAATTTTTATACTCTGTATAAGGCCGGGTTCACACTGTAACCCGCTGCAGATCGCACAGGAGCGCTGTGCGTCCCTGTTCCCCGTTTCAGGGATGAATCAGGGCCGATTCTATGCCTGAATTCGGCCCTGAAACTGAGCCAAAGACGCACAGCGTTTCTGTGCAGTGCGCTCCGCAGCCACAACGAAGATATGTGAACCGGCTCCATAGGGAGCCAGTCACATTCTCCTACTATGCGAATTGGATGCAGCGAAACCCACATCTAATTCGCATAGGTGTGAACCCGGCCTAAAACTCATTTCTTGAGAGTCCATTGAGGGACACAGGAGGTCAGTTTCTGTCAAGTTATACTGCCATTTACAGGAGGATTGGACACAATCTGTAGGCCAGCCCAGGGTGACCCCTCCTACAACTATCATGCCTCAGTTGCATAGCAAGCATTGCCAAAAGCATGATCATACTCATAGAGGGATGGGATCTGTGTTCCTAAATAGACTCCAAGCAAAGGATTTTACAGTGAGTACAAAAAAATAATAAACTGTCAAGATCTCTGAAAGCAGTCCGACTGCAGGGTAGGCAACAGCAAACCATATCTAACAGGCTCAACCTGAACAACTGGGGGTTGTCTGCAGCACAAATGCTGTCTAAAGATCCCATGCCCGAAATTGGCACCAGATGAGGCTGAACCCCCTACTAGGGGGTAAGTTAGCACCAGCCTGATGTCAGAAGACCAAGAATAGTCACAACTAATGAGGAAAGATACGAAAATAAAGGGAACTCTGAATCATAGAGCATAACACAGACAGACTTCTGCAGGATCATGTGTTAGAGGTCACCACATTACGATAATATAGAAAAAAACACAGACTCCCTTGGGAAATGGGATTTTGAAAGTGACCAAAAACACCAAGTATTAATATAAAAAGTATTTTATTACAAAAAATATAGTATAATCGTAAAAACTTCTCATATAGACAGGAATGCACAAAAGCATAAAGATGAAGTAATTTTGATATATATACAAACATTTATGACATCTCTGATGAACCTGACGTTTCCGGCTTGATCCCCTTCTTCAGGGTTTTTTTTACAAACAGAACAAAATGTCTATCAAGAAAAAATATATATCATTATAAAGACAATACACAAACATCGATGTAAGGCATAAAAAGCACATAAATGGCAACGTACCAATGGTATCAATTAATTGTACATAGGTATAGGAGCCCTTAGGCCCCATGTAGCAGAGAGGCTGGATGGATGAGAAGTAATAAAATACTTTTTATATTAATACTTGGTGTTTTTGGTCACTTTCAAAATCCCATTTCCCAAGGGAGTCTGTGTTTTTTTCTATATTATCGTAATGTGGTGACCTCTAACACATGATCCTGCAGAAGTTGGAATTTATTTTCTAAAATGTCAAAATGGGCATTCAGGCAGGGAGAAGTTACCAAACATGACTTTATGTGAGGGGAGAGAGAGAACTTGGTCTGTGGGAGGGTAGGAAAACAACACACCAAATCCATCATATTACAGAAGTATCCTGACTAAGGTGCTAATAACTAATGTGAGGGCTGCTGGCTCTGTTCTAGTCTCTAGTCATCTTCTACAGCTCACAGTACATTCACAGGGCAGATAGTCTGCTGCATTCGGAGCATTTAGCTAAACGGCACCTCTGGACACAACAACTCTTAACTATAGCCATGTATAAACGGTGTCATTAGCTGGGGTCAGTTTGTGTCCAACCCCTGTTCACATCTAGCGATTTGTGATCATGGGTGGAATGGCTGCGCTTCTTCCCACAATTCCAAATTGCAATGGAAAAACACAACACGTATGTTTTTGTGCCATTCATTGGCACCTAAAATAAGGTGCAGTTTTGTTTTGCCACAATTGTCAAACGAAGCTTGTCACCCAAAAAAGAGCAGGGGGTTTTTTGGGCAATGAGCTTCATGTGATGTGGTTTGCCATGCAACAGTCACAGTAAAACCATACCACATTTTAGGTGTCATTAAAAATAAATGACACAAAAACATGCATTCTGCATTTTGCCAGGATTGCAGTGCAATTTGGAATTGTGGGCAGAATTGCAGAAATTCCACCCGTGATACTTAATCACTAGATGTGGATGGGGCCTGAGTCAGAATTCAGTGTCTTTGTCCAGGGTCAGTCGAAGATTCTGTTAACATTTAAGTTACATGGGAACAGCGTCACTGGTGATTTGTACAGAGTAGGGATCTGACAGCTGCAACAACCATTGCTGATTACTAGGGATGGGCTCAGGCATGTTAAGATCATACCCACCAGGAAGCCGTCACTGCACACCACCAATCATAGGCAATGAGGCATTTCCTGGCACGGAGCTACACATACACACCTGCCTATGATAGGAAGTGTAAGGTGACAGCTTCTTGGCAGGTACCATCCAAACTCACCATTACTGATCAAACACTGAGTGTGCAGACAGCTTTACACCTGACACCAAGAAACTACTGATTCTTGCTGGTGACTGCCCCTGGATGTATCCCTATTCTCCCTAAGTCTGGGTTCACACGTGTCAACTGCATGTACATGCATTATGTTAGGGCAAATGATTGGTTGTGAATGGGCTGCCAGCAGACTGAACAAAAAATTGAACAGATCCCTCCGTCCACACAGCTGGGTTGAATTGAACAATTCTTCAGCCCCCCCCCCTCATTGTATTCTGACAGCAGGGCCCTCTGATGTCATAATACACTAATCAATGGCTGTGGCTGCTGATCACCAAAGGTTTTCCAACCTGTCCATTCAACAGAAGTTGATCTAACAATCAACTTCTGTCAAGTAGAGGGGCACGCACAGATCAAAATCCATCCAGTCCCTGCTGAACCAACCAGATTTTGCTCTGTCTGTGGCCAACTTTATTGTGTTGAGGTTCCATTAATAATGTATGGCACTGCAGCACACCAACACACATAACTTGCTACCACAATGCCATAATGTAAACCCAGACTAAAGCATCAAATAGCACACCTCAGGCTCACCCAGACCTATTTATAAATATCTGTTCCATCCAGACAATTAAGGCCAATCTCTCCCTCTCCCCCTCCTAATGTGGGTAATTTTTTAGTCCCAAGAAGAATGACACCAGGATATTTTTCCCCACCCAGGATCCATTGACATGAACTGTAGTGTATTGTAAAGTCCTGAAAGCTACATTCTACAGGTTCAATTTACAAAGTTTTGACACCTGGATAAGGATTTTTATTTTATCCGTGTACCTGTCATTTTTGAAGCTCATTGGACTGGAAATGAACAGTCACTTTTTTAAAAAATAAGAATTTGCATCCTGGTGTCTGAGCGTTGTGAATTGAGCCCTATGTACACCATGTAGTACCTTAAATAAACTTTAAGCTAGCCATAGATGAATCAAAATTCAGCCAGTTCAGCAGGGACCAGCCAAATTTCAATCCATCTATGCCCTGTCCTGTTGACAGACCTTGATCTAATGATCAACTTTTGTCTAATGGGAATGTTGGAACTGTTTCTTTTAATCAGCAGTTGCAATGCCGATCAGTGTATTCTGAGAGTGGAGGAGTCCTGCTGTTAAGCTGGTCATAGATGAGTCAATGGTTGAACAAAAAAACTGACCTGATTCGAGTCTGGATGGGGGAATCCTCCTCACTGAGCCTTTGTATTCTGATAGCAGTGAGGCTTCCCCACCATCAGAATACACCGATCAGCGTTGTTGGCTATAGCCTGTGGTGCTGATCGTGCAAGGAATATCTGATAGAGTGGTTGTACAGTAGTTGATCGGTAAATTGACTTCTGCACAATCTCAGTGCACATACATAGATCAAAATTTGGCATGTCCCTGCTAAATGTTAATCCATGTACAGTATCTCACAAAAGTGAGTACACTCCTCCGTTTTTTTGTAAATATTTTATTATTTCTTTTCATGTGACAACACTGAAGAAATGACACTTTGCTACAATGTAAAGTAGTGAGTGTACAGCTTGTATAACAGTGTAAATTTGTTGTCCCCTCAAAATAACTCAACACACAGCCATTAATGTCTAAACTGCTGGAAACAAAAGTAAGTACACCCCTACGTGAAAATGTCCAAATGGGGCCCAAAGTGTCAATATTTTGTGTGGCCACCATTATTTTCCAGCACTGCCTTAACCCTCTTGGGCATGGAGTTCACCAGAGCTTCACAGGGTGCCACTGGAGTCCTCTTCCACTCCTCCAAGACATCAGGGAGCTGGTGGATGTTAGAGACCTTGCGCTCCTCCACCTTCCATTTCAGGATGCCCCACAGATGCTCAATAGGGTTTAGATCTGGAGACAGGCTTGGCCAGTCCATCACCTTTACCCTCAGCTTGTTTAGCAAGGCAGTGGTCGTCTTGGAGGTGTGTTTGGGGTTGTTATCATGTTGGAATACTGCCCTATGGCCCAGTCTCCGAAGGGAGGGGATCATGCTCTGCTTCAGTATGTCACAGTACATGTTGGCATTCATGGTTTCCTCAATGATTTGTAGCTCCCCAGTGGCAGTACTCATGCAGCCCCAGACCATGGCACTCTCACCACCATTACACACTTGTCTTTGTACTCCTCACCTAGTTGCAGCCACACACGCTTGACACAATCTGAACCAAATAAGTTTATCTTGATCTCATCAGACCACAGGACATGGTTGCTGTCAATACTGTCCCCACTAGTGGGCCAGATGATGAATAGATAAATAATAGACAAGGCTTGCTCCAACTCATATTGTGCTAATACCCAGTGCTATATTCCTCCGTTTTTATAACCAAACCATATCAAGAACAGAAATCAACTTGTGCTTATAACTCTATCAATGTGTTAAATCAGTAAATGGTGCAAAATGGCATATAAATACATAAAAAGGATCTAATCTTTGTGATGAATTAATCCAATATTCAATAACAGATTGTGCAAACTTTGAAGTGACACTAATAGTGCATAAAGTGATGGCTGTGGAAATCAAAGTCTTTTCTTTTAAAAAAAAAAAAGTGCTGCTGTGCTCCGTATTCCTTTAATATCTGTGTATCCACCTCGTGGGGAACTGTGAATACTCCGCACTCACCATAAATGTTGGACTCCTTTACCCTATAGCAAAGAGAGTCAGTTGTGCTTGCAGGTCTTTAGGGGGCCCTTTCCCATTGCATTGTCCTTTGGTTACTCTCGCTGGTGTGGATTGCCTCCAATGGTGACTCCGCATATCTAGGGCCAGAAGGTGCAGGTGTGCAATATATGGAGAGAGAAGCTTCTCAAAGTGTAAAATCCTCAAAATTTTTTGTTTAAAAATTGGCATTATACATGGTAAGAAACCATAAAATTTTAGTTGTTTGTAAACAGACTGGACATCACTCTAAAGCACGAGAACTGGCTCTGTGCATATGTGAATAGTGGTCGCTGCCTGAAAAATGGCGTGCGTTCCACTAACTCAGCTGGTGGTGATGTGTAGGAAGTTCATCTTGAAGCGTTTCGTCATCCAAGTGCGACGTTATCAAAAGCAGTTGGTTATAAACATGGAGGAATATAGCACTGGGTATTAGCACAATATTAGGTGGAGCCTAATGTCTATTATTTATCATGTCCTCATTCTGATTGTCTTCAGCAAACTGTTTGCGGGCTTCCTTCTGGGACAACAGCCATGCAGACCAATTTGATGCAGTGTGAGGCGTATGGTCTGAGCACTGACAGGCTGACCCCCCACCCCTTCAACCTCTGCAGCAATGATGGCAGCACTCTTATGCCCTGTACACACGGTCAGACTTTCCGACGGAAGATGTGCGATCGGAGCTTGTTGTCGGAAATTCCGACCGTGTGTGGGCTCCATCGGACATTTTCCATCGGATTTTCCGACACACAAAGTTTGAGAGCAGGCTATAAAATTTTCCGACAACAAAATCCGTTTGGGTCAATTCCGAAAATTGTTTAATACAGCGCACTCTCTTCTTCTTTATAATGTGAGAAGAATGAAGTAGTTTTGCTGCTCATATTCACACAGACTTCTCACAAACTTCTTTCTTTATTATTTATCGTGATTCCCTTAATATATTTTGATTTATCACATCTGACAAAAAAGATATATATTACTATTTTTTTGGTTTGTCTTTTTTTCAAGGCTGATCTTTTTTTTTTTTTTTTTTTTTACTCCAGAATAACTTTTGTGTGTGTTTTGTGTGTCAAGTTACCCCAACACCATTATTATCTGGTATTATTTAATCTCAAGGAGATTGCTTGGTGTTGGTGTCTCTTGTTAATTTCACATTGTAATTTTGAAATGTACCTGAATCCTCACAAACAAACTGTCCTTTTCGAAGGAAAACACACATAGGCGAGTATAATTGAAACAAAAATTCCTTTATTAAGGGCTCAGAACCAAACAAAGAGGGAGGCAACACTGGAGAAACATTATAAATTGGCGAAGCCTTTGACCCCCAGGGCACACATCAATTATTTTACATCCAAATTGGTGGCCTGAGGAGTCCATATGTAAGGGAGCATAGTCTGGTCCAGAAGTCCAAGAGATCCTGAAAGCAGCAGATGACATGTATGTTTCCAGGCTGTGGTACTACAAGAGGCTGCATATTTTGCCAGACCAGACTGAACCCAGGTCAACACTCTCTGGTCTTCCTTCCACGCTTCCTTCCCGGCTGTGGCTCTGGTGTTGGAGGTGTGGCAGGAGGAGGAGTAGGACCTGGAGGAGGAGGAGGAGGACCTGGAGGAGGAGGACTATGGGTGAGGTGACAAATGTGGGTTGCACATGTGAGTTGGCCCCTCAACCCCTTATTTAGAGCTTCCAAAATTAAAAACTCACATAGGAGTCGTTGGCCCTCCTCCATCTGCATCATTTTGCATGCAGTTATGGTAGCAAAATCCTCCTCCACACTGTGGGGTGTTCTGAGGGCCTCAGTAGCCTTCCAAAACAGGCCTATGGCAGCCTCCTCCAGGTTACTCCTCTTCCTGCCACTTTGTCTTTGAAGGCGGAGGGGAGGGACCTGGGTATCAGGCAGCCTGCTTGGCCTGGCCACCTCCTGGCTGAGACTTCCCTGTGCATGAAAAAGGGACATGGTTTTAGTTTTTGCTTCATCAATCACAATCAGAAATTAGTACTCCAAACTAACATCTATTTAACATCATTGATTGGACAACCAGAAATATTTAGAAGAATGCTATACCTGGCTCCAGCTGGGCTCCTCCACATGTTGCTGCCTGGAAGGCCCAGGTTGGACATCAGAAGCCTCAGCTGGGGGGGAAGGAAGAGTGGAGAGTGCTGGCCTGGATTCAGTCTGACCTGCCAGAAAATGCAGCCTGTCATAGTACCACAGTCTGGGGACATAAATGTCATCTGCTGCTCTTGATCCCTGGGAATCCTGGACCTTCTTGTGCTCCCTTAGATAAGTGCTCCTCAGGCCACCAATTAGGATCTTCAAATAGGTGATGTCTGCCGTGGGGATCACCGACTTCACAAATTGCAGCAAATTATCCAGCGCTGCCTTCCTCTTTGTTTGGTTCTTATATTCAGGGTGGTTTATCTGCCACAGACAGGGCAGCTCCCTGAACATATCTATGAAGATTGGCATAAAGTCATGATCCTTCAAGATATCCATTTTAACTGCAAGACACAACACAAGACAAACCCTAATGTCAGCCTAAAGTCTTCTAAACTTGTCCAAATACAGAAGAAGCAGTATAGGCCCAATTGTAAATCTTACCTTCGTTATCACGATCGGCGCCTCCGTTACTCCTTCCTCCGCTCGCAGATCGTACGTACTACGCACGCGTGTTACGCTTTATAGACACTGCGCATGCGTGAAACTCCGCCCGCCCCTGATGTTCTTTCTAGTCTATTCCCCGCCCCTTCTCGTTCGTCGCAGTGGGGAAGAACACATGGCAGGTGTCTGGTAATTACACCAACGAGGAGGAGGAAAGCCGGAGCTTGAAATGTCCCGATCCAGAAGGAGACGATTTAAGGCATGAAATATGTGCTTTGTGGAGATGGTGGAGATGGTCGACATCCTGAAGAAGGCCGACTATGACGGGAAGTATGGACCTTACCCCAACCCCAATGTCCGAAAGGCCAAGATCATGGCGAAAGTGGTCAAGAGTCTGCACCGGAATTTCAGGGTACGACGATCCAGGGATCAGCTCAGGAAGCGGTGGTCGGACCTCAAAATCAGGGAGCATGAGTAGTATAGAAGGATCAGGAGAGTGCTGCAAAAAAGTAAGTAGTTATGCTGTGTTCCTATTCTTTATTTTTCTTACGTTTGTGCTGTTCCATGTGCTTTTCTTAACTGTTGTACAGTTTAAAATGGCAAATTTCATGTTCATGGGCACATTATTCGTTCGTATGAAACATCGTTCGTTCGGGCTAGAAAACACCATTGTTTTGGCCATATGCATTTGAATACATTTTTTAGGGCCTACTTCTCTTCAAATAATTTTGTTGTGTAGATGGGTTTGTAACTAGAATGTAATGCAAACTAGATTCTGTGTAAGGAGAGGACACTCAGCAGCTGTTTACACATCTAGACACAGGAGCAGTAGTGTGGGACACAAGGATACCCTTTTTATTAGGGGGCCCCACACAGGTGCTCCAGTGTATACTATAGGGGTGACTCCATCTGTGAAGCTTGTACAAAACAGGTAAGTATTCAAGCTTGACAAAGGACAAAAGTTTTTCTTCATCTTGGAACTCTGACAAAAGAGACAATTGTACCCCTCTTCCAAGCAATGTTTCATATTCCGATTTCTGCCATCAAATATCTGTGTGCTAAGTATACCGATTTTTTTTTTTTACATAGGGGAGAAAAGACTTGGAGGACACCCCTCATCCGAGGAGACCACAGACCCCCCACCTCAGGAAGAAGTGGAGACCCACCAAAGACAACAGGAGGAGGAGGAGGAAGGCGATGTGGTGGAAATTGTCACCACAACAGGTGAGTGTCTGCGACCACAGGCTCAGGTAAGAGATGGATACCGGCAAATTTATAATACATGATTATGGGGTGTAATAGGGACTTGGAAAACATCCAGAAAAACATCAATGATGTTCAACAAAAAATAAAGAACATCATTGATGTTTTAGGGAGAGTTTAAAACCCCTCCAAATCCCTTCCCTTTTTTGTGTTTTTTGGGATCGAAAAATTTCTAACATTTTTTGACATATTCGAGAAAAGCCAAATTTTGAAGATGCACGCAGTGTGTCAACATGTGCTATCTGCCATCACGGGAGATCAATGTATGCGTTTTGGGGGTGCAACCCCTTCCTCAATAATAATTTTAATTTTAAAGTGATGCACTGCCAAGTATTAAATAAAGGTGTAGGTTCATACCCCCTTCACCTCATCCCGACAATATGTTTGGAGAGATAAAAAAGGAAAACCCTGGGATTGTGTGGGTGAGGAGGGAAAAAAAGAGTATACAAAAGGAGTAATGAGTAGTATGATTGGCATGACAAGGTACCCAAAAGTACTAAAAAGATATACTTTATTTGAAATATAAAAAATAGGGTATTTAAAACAATAGACAGTTCATACCCTATTTTGTATATTTCAAATAAAGTATATCTTTTTATTACTTTTGGGTACCTTGTCATACCAATTATACTACTCATTACTCCTTTTGTATACTCTTTTTTCCCCCCTCACCCGCACAATCCCAGGGTTTTCCTTTTTTATCCTTCCTCAATAATAAAGTAGCTGGGAGGAAGAGGTTGCACCCCCAAAACACGTCCCTTGATCCCCCGTGATGGCAGCTAGCACATGTTGACATTCGGCAATTTGTGTGCATCTTCAAAATTTGGCTTTTCCAGGGGTGACTTAACCCCATCTGAACGCAATATCAAACACAGTTTACAAATACTCATGTCTGATATTGCCTTCAATTTATTTAAAAGTTGAACTTTGTAAGTTCCAGATTTGTGTCTTTCTTGTTGGTTTTAAACATGCCTGTTTTACCTTAAATGGACATTTCTACTTTTAGTAACGTGACCCAAAAAATTGTTATACAACAAACATGTTGGTTTGTTTTAAAAACCTTTTCTAAATGCACATGTGATTGTGCTGGTATTAAAAAGATTGATAATCAAGAATGTGTGGATTATTGTTTAAACGCTCAAAAACTTTTGTTGTGCTCAAATTGGTGTTTTCTGTGTGCGTCATAAGGGGGCGTGACCCCAGAGTCCCTGCGCATGCTGGGACCGTGACGTCACAAGGGGGCGGGGTCACCGCCTATATAAATGGCTCCGCAGCTCGCACACAGCATTCCAGCCAGAGAGAGCGTTGTGTCAACATTGGAAGACGAGAAGAAGCGGGAGACAGCGGCAACAAGACAGCGGCAGCAGACCGGGCCCCCTCGCTGGCAAAAGAGCTGGAAGAAGATAGCGGAGGGGCCCGGGAGAAGAAGCGATGAGACAGCGGCGACAAGACAGCGGCAGCAGACCGGGCCCCCTCCCTGGCAAAAGAGCTGGAAGAAGATTGCGGAGGGGCCCGGGAGAAGAGGCGGAACACCGGGAGAAGTCGGAAGGAGACCCCCCGAAGTCGGAAGAAGACCCCGGAGCTGACTAATAAATTACTCTTAAAATCTGTGTACTGTTTTTTTTTTTTTATTGACACTTTTTTCCCTAGGTGAATGGGTAGGGGTACCATGTACCCCATACTCATTCACATAGGGTGAGGGGCCGGGATCTGGGGGCTCCCGGATTCCGATAAGCCCCCCGCCCGCAGACCCCGGTTGTCGGGAAGAGGCCCTTGTCCTCATCAACATGGGGACAAGGTGCTTTGTGGTGGGGGGGGCCGCGGGGCACCCCCCTCCCCCAAGGCTCCCACCCCCCATGTTGAGGGCATGCGGCCTGGGACGGCTCAGGAGGGGGGGGCGCTCGCCAGTCCCCACCCCCTTTCCTGGCCGGCCGGGCTGCGTGCTCGGATAAGAGTCTGGTATGGATTTTGGGGGGGACCCCACGCCGATTTTTCGGCGTAGGGGGTTCCCCTTACAATCCATACCAGACCTAAGGGCCTGGTATGCCCCTGGGGGGGAACCCACGCCGTTTTTTTATTTAAAATTTGGTGCTGTGTTCCCCCTCAGGATTCATACCAGACAGCTGTCAGCACTGCCTGTCACTCATCGCGAAAGGAAAAAAAGTTTTCCTTTCCCGATGAGCGAGCCAGCGCGACATGCACAGTACCCTGTCGCGACCGTGTGTATGCAAGACAAGTTTGAGCCAATATACGTCAGAAAAAATCCATGGATTTTGTTGTCAGAATGTACGATCAATGTCCGATCGTGTGTACGGGGCAATAGTCTATTTCCCAAAGATAACCTCTGGATATGACGCTGAGCATGTGCACTTAACTTCTTTGGTCGACCATGGTGAGGCCTTTTCTGTGTGGAACCTGTCCTGGTAAACCACTACATGGTCTTGGCCACCATGCTTTAGCTCAGTTTCAGGGTCTTGACAATCTTCTTATTGCTTGGGCCATCTTTATGTAGAGCAACAATTCTTTTTTTCAGATCCTCAGAGAGTTCTTTGCCATGAGATGTCATGTTGAACTTCCAGTGACCAAGCATGAGAGAGTGAGAGCAATAACATCAAATTTAACACACCTGCTCCCCATTCACACCTGAGATCTTATAACACTAACGAGTCACATGACACCGGGGAGGAAAAATGGCTAAATTTGAACATTTTCGCTTAGGTGTGTACTCACTTTTGTTGCCAGTGGTTTAGACATTAATGGCTGTGTGTTGAGATATTTTTAGGGGACAGCAAATTTACACTGTTATACAAGCTGTATACTCACTACTTTACATTGTAGCAGTGTGTTATTTTTTCAGTGTTGTCACATCAAAAGATATAATAAAATATTTACAAAAATATGGGGGGTGTACTCATTTTTGTGAGATATTGTATGGCTGGCTTTCGCGTACAATAACACAGTGAGGAGGGTTTCTCCATCCACCTTGCTTTTGTGGATAGGGAAATCTGTTTGTTTTCTTTTGATCAGCTCACTGGCTGATAAAAAAAAAAGATCAGTGTATGGCCAGCTTTACACTTGCACTCCATATATATTATGTGTTTTTTTTTTAATTATTTAAACATTTGCTCATTGCTGTGTAGATTTCATCTGTTTTAATAAAGTAAATTTTCACTGTAGGCTCCGACAAAGTGTTAGCTCTCTGTCTTTATTCTGTTTATGTTAATGTATTTGTGAGGAGGCATTAACATTGCCTCCTCACCACCTGTTTCAACCCCTAGAAACCTGAACCACAACTACACCGTGAATGGGTCACATTTGGCCTACCTACTGACTGCAACAGCCTGTATAACTTTTGCCCATCTGCAGCTTAAAGGAGAACAGTTGGGGGGGGGGGGGATGCAGCTCAGCCACGAGCTGAACTCCACCCCCCCAACGGAATTTTTTTTATCTCTGGCCCTGCCTACTTAGAAAGAACTTTGAGGGTGACTTCGGTAAAAAGTATAAAGTCTAAGGAGAGAAACTGTCTTTGAGAACCAAGGTTCAATCTCACCCAGTCAGCATGACCCATAAGGTAAAGTACACAGGGACTTCCTATACAAGGATTAAGCAGGAGCTAGAAGGTAGATCTACTCACTAAAATTGTAAGTAAGAGTGCCACGAGCTGAACTCCACCCCCCCCCAGGAATTTTTTTTATCTCTGGCCCTGCCTACTTAGAAAGAACTTTGAGGATGACTTTGGTAAAAAGTATAAAGTCTAAGGAGAGAAGCTGTCTTTGAGAACCAAAGTTCAATCTCACCCAGTCAGCATGACCCATAAGGTAAAGTACACAGGGACTTCCTATACAAGGATTAAGCAGGAGCTAGAAGGTAGATCTACTCACTAAAATTGTAAGTAAGAGTGCAGGTCTGATAGAGCTGAAAAACAAGCTCAAACCCCACCAATCCATAAGAAGACGGCAGCCCTGGGGCAAGCCCTATCTTAGAATATGACTCAACATAATCTGCTTGTGCTGGGGTCTTGCAGAGTCTAGGAATACTCCTGACTCCCCAGATTTAACAGTGAATCAGAGTCTGTGAAGCCATAGTACATTCGCCTGAGTAAATTCAAAACAAGGAGATCACCAAAAAAGCCCTCTATTTGAGTCTGCAAAAGAATCAAGGAGGAAACACCTAGACTCGGGTGAACAGATCCCACACAGAGGCATTAGAGCATTCCCAGGAACAAGAATGCACAAGAATGGTGCATGGACTGCTACCCTATGACCAGAAGTAACCAGATGGGGAAAACTTGACTCCAGAAGATCACGCTTGAAAGGTGCAAGGCAGACAGGACTAGAACACAATATTTCATCCCTGTCCAGATCCCAACTACATTTCTTATCATAACAAGAATTCTTGTTCCTACTAGGTGGTAAGGACATGCCAGTACCTTGATGTTGTCTAACTGTGTCTGTATCAGGGGATCTGGCCAGGGACTAAACACGATCTAGGAGGAACCACCTGTTATGGAGCTCCATAGTGTAGCTGAGTATAGACAAATGTTCTCCAATGACATGGCCTATTTAAAGGAGGGAAGGGAAGTCCACACCAGACCCGGGACCAGAAGACGGATTCCATCATGCCAGGAAATACCTGATTCTCTGTTTCAGAAAAGGTAGTTTGCTCAGAGACTTGATCCACACCAGCAGAGGGAAGGTCTTTGGTAGTATGATAATACACCAGACAAAAGGGGGGCCTCAGAGAACAGTTGAGAAGCGGGCAACTTTCTTAGCAAAGAAAAGAGACAGTAGGGCAAATGTGCTCTAGACCCATCTACTGAAGGTTTAAACAGTCTACAGGCAATGAACGTTCTCAGTGCTGTTACCTAACAAAATAAGATCGTGCCAAATCTTGAAGACATTTGGACTAACACAGTGTCCACGGCAACTGCTTTCTCAGGAAGTTGTCTGAGTGTCCCACAATGGGGTTGCCATGAGGATCCTGTGAAGGGTAGATCCAAAGAAACTGCATCCTTTAAGACCAAGCTGCCAAGGGGCTCATTGAACACATCCCAACACATTAGCCAGCACATTAAGTGCACTTAAATACACAAGAAACCCATAAGAGAGTTAAGCATAGGTGCTTCCACGAAGCCATTATAGCTGAAGAACAGGGCTCTAGACATCAGTTTCATATGCTCTATCAGGAAAGAATCCACTGCTGCAATGAAGAGATCTTTTTTTTTTTTTTTTTTTTTTTTTTTAATGGATAGAGGCTATTCAGCTACAATTTGACAAAATCAGGGTCACGGCCAGAAAATTGAATACTGGGTTTTAAGATGAGATTTTAGCTGTTAGCGAGTAGAAACTTTTAAGGTAAGAGTGCCACTTACTGATCTAGTAGTTTTACTGCTATTCACTGGCAGATCTACAGTGGGTATAAACCCCGGTTTAAAAAAATTATTTTCCAAGAAAGAACAGACATAGTAAATAGTTAGCACTCAGGAGGGTTTCAGGACCTATAGGGGTGCTTCCAATCTCCATAGAACAATACCTCAAGGAGTGCGAGGAATGAGAAACTTTATTTTCAACTATAGGATCTCCAAAAGAACCAAGACTGGAGACAGTAGGCTGATCCTCCAGGTGCAGAATAGTACATAACACATCTATAGGAGGCAAAACAGTCCCTTGTAAATCTTGGGTTATGACAGAAGTCTGCGATTCCTCAAAAAAATCTTATCAGGGAGAGACTGAGGGGACCACAAATCAGAGTTAGAGAGAGTAGCTGTGACCAGTATCCCAGCTACTTTTAGGGTGCAAGAGCACCATCAGAGCCTCTGCATTTAGCACCAGCCTGAAACTGCGGGACTTTAGCCCTTAAAGTCTTGTCTGACAGTAGTAGAGACCCCGGACGATAATACAGCCTCTGGAGCTAAGGAGGACTTCAATGACAAGGTGAACCCTAAAACAATAGGTTAACAGGATTCAAAATGCATAGTTTAGTACCCTTTAGAAGGCACAGAAAAAAAACACCCTGAAATTGGTAGGGAGTATAAGCAGGGGGTCACCTTTTGCAGCAGGACTGTCACCTCTGTGTGAGCTGCAACATCATGGCAGTGATGCAACTAAACTCTGGGTACAAAACAAGGTCTCAGATACTTACAAAAATCAGGACACCCTTATGCCGTGTACACACGAGTGGACTTTACGGCAGACTTTGCCCGGCGGACTTTACGACGGACTTTCTGAATGAACGGACTTGCCTACACACAATCAACCAAAGTCCGTTGAATTCGTACATGATGACATACGACCGGACTAAAATAAGGAAGTTCATAGCCAGTAGCCAATAGCTGCCCTAGCATGGCTTTTTGTCTGTCGAACTAGCATACAGACGAGCGGACTTTTTGACCGGACTTGAGTCCGTCGGATAGATTTGAAACATGTTTCAAATCTAAGTCCGTCCAACTTTTGAGAAAACAAAGTCCGCTGGAGCCCACACACGATTGAATTGTCCGATGAAATCCCGTCCGCCGGGCAAAGTCTGCCGTAAAGTCCGCTCATGTGTACGCGGCATTAGAGTATATGAGATCCCATGTCACTCAACAGACAAGAGCTGTCTATTGAGCACTGCTAAGCACTGCTGGAGCTGAGGGACTCTCCTAGCTGCCAGGGGAAGAACTCCTCCAATGAGAGTGGGGGGGGGAAGCGAAGGGAAAGGAAAGACATTCTGGTGGTAGAGGACTCAATTCTTAGAAGGACAGAGAGGCCAATCTGTAACAAAGACCTGAAGAGCCGAACAGTATGTTGTCTACTGGGCGCTTGGGTTCGGCACATCATGGATCTGGTGGACAGATTACTGGGAGGGGCTGGGGAAGACCCAGCTGTCTTGGTGCACGTTGGCACCAATGACAAAGTCAGAGGCAAATGGAGTGTCCTAAAGAACGATTTTAGGGACTTAGGAGCTAAAGTGAGGAAAAAGACCTCCAAGGTAGTATTCTCAGGAATACTACTGGTACATCGAGCCACACCAGAAAGGCAGAGGGAGATTAGGAAAGTAAACAAGTGGCCGAAGAGCTGGTGTAGTGAGGAGGGGTTTGGGTTCCTGGAGGACTGGGCCGACTTTTCAGTCCATAACCACTACTATAGAAGGGACGGAATGCACCTAAATGAGGAGGGTGCAGATCAGCTGGGATTGAAGATGGCCAAAAAGTTAGAGAGGTTTTTTAACTAGGCGATGGGGGGGGGGGGGGGTCCAGAGGTAGAGATAGCGTGGAACATATTCCAGAGGGTAGTATTAAGGGCATTAGTGGTAGGTTGACCAAAGCACATAAACGCAAGGTAAGTATAGTAGCAAGTCCTAGTTGCAATCACGGAACACCCAATAAGAGGATAATATGCGACAGGTCTAAACTACGTGGCATGTTCACCAATGCCAGGAGCCTGGCGGACAAGATGGGTGAACTAGAGATACTGTTGTACGAGGAGGATTTGGATTTTGTGGGAATTTCAGAGACCTGGTTCAACAGCTCTCATGATTGGCTGGCAAACATTCAAGGGTATACCCTTTATCGCAAGGCTAGAGAGGGTAAAAAAGGGGAAGGGGCATGCCTATATATCAAGAATAATGTACTAGTGAATGTGAGAGATGACATCCCTAAGGGAGCTAGGGAGGAGGTGGAATCCTTATGGGTAGAGCTCCAAAGGGATGAAGCTAAGGGGAAAATAATACTGGGAGTATGCTATAGGCCCCCTAACCTGGGGGAGGAAGGGTAGATAGATCTCCTATCACAATTTGGATTAGCAGCAAGGATGGGAAGTGTTATCATAATGGAGGATTTTAATTATCCAGACATAGACTGGGCGGAGGGAACAGCGCATTCAGTTCCTAAATGTCTTGTAGGACAATTTTATGGGTCAGATGGTAGACGTAGAAACTAGAAATAAAGCGTTACTGGATCTACTGATTACCAACAATACAGACCTGATCACGGATGTGGAAATACGGGGCAATTTAGGTAACAGCGATCACAGGTCAATTGGCTTCAGTATAAATCACACAAATAGGAAACATAAGGGGAATACAAAGACACTGAATTTCAAAAGAGCCAACTTCCCTAAACTACGAACCTTGCTAGAAGGCATAAATTGGGATAAAATCTTAGGAACAAAGAACACGGAGGAGAGATGGGTTTGCTTTAAGAGCATATTAAATAAAGGCATTAGCCAATGCATCCCATTGGGTAATGAATTTAAAGGACCGAACAGAAGTCCTGGATGGGTTAACGCCAATGTAAAAATGCATATAAAAGCAAAGGAGAAGGTCTTCAAAAAATACAAGGTTGAGGGATCATCATCAGCATTCAGACTTTAAAAGAATGCAACATCCTTTAAGTATGTAAACAGTAAAAAAGGTAGGACAGACCATATTGGCCCCATAAAGAATGAGGAAGGACATCTGGTTAAAAAGGATGGGGAGATGGCGAAGGTATTGAATTTATTCCTCTCCTCAGTCTTCACGAGGGAATCAGGGGGGGCTTCAGTAACCAAAACTGCAGTGTTTATCCTCATGACACATCACAGGAAGTACCGCCATGGTTAACAGAGGACAGAATTAAAATTAGACTTGGGAAACTGAACATTAATAAATCACCGGGACCAGATGGCTTGCACCCAAGGGTACTTAGGGAACTCAGTCAAGTAATTGCCAGACCATTGT
This sequence comes from Lithobates clamitans, assembly GCA_037952925.1. Classification (NCBI taxonomy): domain Eukaryota; kingdom Metazoa; phylum Chordata; class Amphibia; order Anura; family Ranidae; genus Lithobates; species Lithobates clamitans. Next base: position 10,008,463 of record JBBGZY010000399.1, on the reverse strand, counting down.
TACAAATTTTTACTGACAGTCTACTGACTGGAATGGTACCAGCTGATTGGAGAAAAGCCAATGTAGCACCAATATTTAAAAAGGGCCCAAAATACATCCCTGTTAATTACAGACCAGTTAGCCTAACATCAATAGTATGTAAACTCTTGGAGGGGATGATAAGGGACTATATACAAGATTTTATTTATGAGAACGGTATCATTAGCAGTAATCAGCATGCATTCATGAAGAATCGTTCTTGCCAAACCAATCTATTAACCTTCTATGAGGAGGTGAGTTGCCATCTAGATAAAGGAAGGCCCCTAGATGTGGTGTATCTGGATTTTGCAAAAGCATTTGACACAGTTCCCCATAAATGTTTACTGTACAAAATAAGGTCCATTGGCATGGACCATAGGGTGAGTACATGGATTGAAAACTGGCTACAAGGGCGAGTTCAGAGGGTGGTAATAAATGAGGAGTACTTGGAATGGTCAGGGGTGGGTAGTGGGGGCCCCCAGGGTTCTGTGCTGCGAGCAATCCTATTTAATTTGTTCATAAACGACCTGAAGGATTGGGTAAACAGTTCAATCTCTGTATTTGCGGATGATACTAAGCAGGGCAATAACTTCTCCGCAAGATGTGGAAACCTTGCAAAAAGATCCGAACAAATTAATGGGGTGGGCAACTACATGGCAAATGAGGTTCAATGTAGAATAATGTAAAATAATGCATTTGGGTGGCAAAAATATGAATGCAATCTATAAACTGGGGGGAGAACCTGTGGGGGAATCTAGGATGGAAAAGGACCTGAGGGTCCTAGTAGATGACAGGCTCAGCAATGGCATACAATGCCAAGCTGCTGCTAACAAAGCAAACAGAATATTGGCATGCATTAAAAAGGGGATTAATTCCAGAGATAAAACGATAATTCTCCTGCTCTACAAGACTCTGGTCCGGCCGCACCTAGAGTATGCTGTCCAGTGCTGGGCACCAGTCCTCAGGAAGGATGTATTGGAAATGGAGCGAGTACAAGAAGGGCAACAAAGCTAATAAATGATCTGGAGGATAATAGTTATGAGGAAAGGTTGCGAGCACTGAACTTATTCTCTCTGGAGAAGAGACGCTTGAGAGGGGATATGATTTCAATATACAAATACCATACTGGTGACCCCACAATAGATATAAAACTTTTTCGCAGAAGGGAATTTAACCACTTGACGACCGCCTCACGCAGATATACGTCTGCAGAATGGCACGGGCAGGCAAAATCACGTACCTGGTACCTGATTGCCTGCACGCGGGCGGGGGGTCTGGCAGCGATCAGAGATGAGGGGGAGGCCATCCGATCGTGGCCCCCCCCTCGCGATCGCTCCCAGCCAATGAGGATCTTCCCCTGCCTCTGTGTAGTACACAGAGGCAGAGGATGTGATGTCATCTCTCCTCGGCTCTGCAGTTTCCGTTCTGGCGCCGAGGAGAGAAGACATCTGAGTGAGTGCACAAACAAACACACACACAGTAGAATATGCCAGGCACACTTTACACCCACGATCGCCCCCGATCACCCCCCCCCCCCCCCGTCACACTGACACCAAGCAGTTTTTTTTTTCCGATTACTGCATGGTGTCAGTTTGTGACAGTTAGAAGTGGTAAGGCAGTTAGTATTAGCCCCCTTTAGGTCTAGGGTACCCCCCTAACCCCCCCTAATAAAGTTTTAACCCCTTGATCACCCCCCGTCACCAGTGTTGCTGAGCGATCATTTTTCTGATCACTGTATTAGTGTCACTGGTGACGCTAGTTAGGGAGGTAAATATTTAGGTTCGCTGTCAGCGTTTTATAGCAACAGGGACCCCCATATACTACCTAATAAAGGTTTTAACCCCTTGATTGCCCCCTAGTTAACCCTTTCACCACTGATCACCATATAACCGTTACGGTTGACGCTGGTTAGTTTGTTTATTTTTTATAGTGTCAGGGCACCCGCCGTTTATTACCGAATAAAGGTTTAGCCCCCTGATCGCCCGGCGGTGATATGCGTCGCCCCAGGCAGCGTCAGATTAGCGCCAGTTCCGCTAACACCTACGCACGCAGTATACGCCTTCCTTAGTGGTATATTATCTGAACGGATCAAGATCTGATCCGATCAGATCTATACTAGCGTCCCCAGCAGTTTAGGGTTCCCAAAAACGCAGTGTTATCAGGATCAGCCCAGATACCTGCTAGCACCTGCATTTTGCCCCTCCGCCCGGCCCAGCCCGGACCACCCATGTGCAGTATCGATCGATCACTGACACTTACAAAACACTAAACGCATAACTGCAGCGTTCGCAGAGCCAGGCCTGATCCCTGTGATCGCTAACAGTTTTTTTGGTAGCGTTTTGGTGAACTGGCAAGCACCAGCCCCAGGCAGCTTCAGGTTAGTGCTAGTAGCGCTAACACCCATGCACGCACCGTACACCTCCCTTAGTGGTATAGTATCTGAACGGATCAATATCTGATCCGATCAGATCTATACTGGCGTCCCCAGCAGTTTAGGGTTCCCAAAAACGCAGTGTTATCGGGATCAGCCCAGATACCTGCTAGCACCTGCGTTTTGCCCCTCCGCCCGGCCCAGCCCAGCCCACCCAAGTGCAGTATAGATCGATCACTGACACTTACAAAACACTAAACGCATAACTGCAGCGTTCGCAGAGTCAGGCCTGATCCCTGGGATCGCTAACAGTTTCTTTGGTAGCGTTTTGGTGAACTGGCAAGCATCAGCGGCCTAGTACACCCTGGTCGTAGTCAAACCAGCACTGCAGTAATACTTGGTGACGTGGCGAGTCCCATAAGTGCAGTTCAAGCTGGTGAGGTGGCAAGCACAAGTAGTGTCCCGCTGCCACCAAGAAGACAAACAGGCCCGTCGTGCCCATAATGCCCTTCCTGCTGCATTCGCCAATCCTAATTGGGAACCCGGCACTTCTGCAGCGCCCATACTTCCCCCATTCACATCCCCAACCAAATGCAGTCAGCTGCATGAGAGGCATTTTCTTTATGTCCTCCCGAGTACCCCTACCCAACGAACCCCCCCAAAAAAGATGTCGTGTCTGCAGCAAGCGCGGATATAGGCGTGACACCCGCTATTATTGTCCCTCCTGTCCTGATAATCCTGGTCTTTGCATTGGTGAATGTTTTGAACGCTACCATACACTAGTTGAGTATTAGCGTAGGGTACAGCATTGCACAGACTAGGCACACTTTCACAGGGTCTTCCAAGATGCCATCGCATTTTGAGAGACCCGAACCTGGAACCGGTTACAGTTACAAAAGTTACAGTCCCCCCATCTTTGAGGGAATGATCCCTCCAAACCAAGGATATACAACATAAGGAGTCCAACTCTTACCAAATACTACAACATAATACAAGACATCTTCACGCTATTCAAAACCCCATCTTCCCCCACATAGGAAGGTGGTGACCACAACTGCTACAAAGGACATAAATGTTATTACCATAAAAATCATAGTTATTATTATTTTTTTTACCTGTACATTCTACCCACAGGCTGTATTGTTTCATCCAAAACATGAACTTGGTGCTCTTTTTTCTTTTTCTCTGCACCCCCCCCCCCCCCCCCCGAGGCAGATATTTTGTTTCTATCTGGCTTTCCCCCACTCACCTCCCCCCCCACCCCGTACGGGGTACATCCAGTAACATTCTGCTGGCAATCTCAGGGATCCCTTCTCCCCCCCCTACCTAGATCCATCCAGTTTTATTTCCTCTTTTCCACATAGAAGGTTACCTTTGACCCCATACCCCAGGATAATTATATTTATTAGCTGTTCTATATTTCTATTTCATATCAGGCTGATGTATGGTATCTTTTGTTGTTATTTTTGTAGAAAACACAAAATACAATGATACTGTTATATCTTTCAATAAAATTTATTTAAAAAAAAAAAGTTACAGTTACAAAAAAAAAAGTGTAAAAAAAAAAAAACCACACAAACAAAAAATATATATAAAAAAAAATAGTTGTTTTATTGTTCTCTCGCTCTCTATTCTCTCGATTGTTCTGCTCTTTTTTACTGTATTCTATTCTGCAATGTTTTATTGTTATTATGTTTTATCATGTTTGCTTTTCAGGTATGCAATTTTTTATACTTTACCGTTTACTGTGCTTTATTGTTAACCATTTTTTTGTCTTCAGGTACGCCATTCACAAGTTTGAGTGGTTATACCAGAATGATGCCTGCAGGTTTAGGTATCATCTTGGTATCATTCTTTTCATCCAGCGGTCGGCTTTCATGTAAAAGCAATCCTAGCAGCTAATTAGCCTCTAGACTTTTACAAGCAGTGGGAGGGAATGCCCCCCCCCCACCGTCTTCCGTGTTTTTCTCTAGCTCTCCTGTCTCAACAGGGAACCTGACAATGCAGCCGGTGATTCAGCCAGCTGACCATAGAGCTGATCAGAGACCAGAGTGGCTTCAAACATCTCTATGGCCTAAGAAACCAGAAGCTACGAGCATTTTATGACTTAGATTTCGCCGGATGTAAACAGCGCCATTGGGAAATTGGGGAAGCACTTTATCACACCGATCTTGGTGTGGTCAGATGCTTTGAGGGCAGAGGAGAAATCTAGGGTCTAATAGAGATAACAATAAAAATGATTTAAAAAAAAAAAAAAAAAAATGAAAGGAACAGTTTAAAAATAAGATAAAAAAGCAAAAAAAATAATAAATGTAAACAGCAATTGCACCATGCATGTGAGGGTATCACCGCGAAGGTCAGATCGAGGGCAGTAATTTTAGCAGTAGACCTCCTCTGTAAATCTAAAGTGGTAACCTGTAAAGGCTTTTAAAGGCTTTTAAAAATGTATTAATTTTGTTGCCACTGCACGTTTGTGCGCAATTTTAAAGCATGTCATGTTTGGTATCCATGGACTCGGCCTAAGATCATCTTTTTTATTTCATCAAACATTTGGGCAATATAGTGTGTTTTAGAGCATTAAAATTTTAAAAAGTGTGTTTTTTCCCCCAAAAATGCGCAAATACTGTGTGAAAAAAAAAAATTAAACACCCACCATTTTAATCTGTAGGGCATTTGCTTAAAAAAAATATATAATGTTTGGGGGTTCAAAGTAATTTTCTTGCAAAAAAAAATTATTTTTTCATGTAATCAAAAAGTTGTCTTCAAGTGGTTAGAAGAGTGGGCGATGTGTGACATAAACTTCTAAATGTTGTGCATAAAATGCCAGGACAGTTCAAAACCCCCCCAAATGACCCCACTTTGGAAAGTAGACACCCCAAGCTATTTGCTGAGAGGCATGTCGAGTCCATGGAATATTTTATATTGTGACACAGGTTGCGGGAAAGAGACCCCGAAAACCAAGCACCGCCTTCAGGCTTTCTAAGGGCGTAAATTTTTGATTTCACTCTTCACTGCCTATCACAGTTTCGGAGGCCATGGAATGCCCAGGTGGCAAAAAACACCCCAAATGACCACGTTTTGGAAAGTAGACACCCCAAGCTATTTGCTGAGAGGTATAGTGAGTATTTTGCAGACCTCACTTTTTGTCACAAAGTTTTGAAATTTGAAAAAAGAAAAAAAAATTTGTTTTCTTGTCTTTCTTCATTTTCAAAAACAAATGAGAGCTGCAAAATACTCACCATGCCTCTCAGCAAATCGCTTGGGGTGTCTACTTTCCAAAATGGGGTCATTTGGGGGGGGTTTGTGCCACCTGGGCATTCCATGGCCTCCGAAACTGTGATAGGCAGTGAAGAGTGAAATCAAAAATTTACACCCTTAGAAATCCTGAAGGCGGTGATTGGTTTTCGGGGCCCCGTATGCGGCTAGGCTCCTAAAAAGTCCCACATATGTGGTATCCCCATACTCAGGAGAAGCAGCTAAATGTATTTTGGGGTGCAATTCCACATATGCCCATGGCCTGTGTGAGCAACATATCATTTAGTGACAACTTTGTGCAAAAAAAAAAATTTGTCACTTTCCCGCAACTTGTGTCAAAATATAAAATATTCCATGGACTCAACATGCCTCAAAGCAAATAGCTTGGGGTGTCTACTTTCCAAAATGGGGTCATTTGGGGGGGGGGGGGTTTATGCCATCTGGGCATTTTATGGCCTTCAAAACTGTGATAGGTAGTGAGGAGTAAAATCAAAAATTTACGCCCTTAGAAATCCTGAAGGCAGCGATTGGTTTTCGGGGCCCCGTACGCGGCTAGGCTCCCAAAAAGTCCCACACATGTGGTATCCCCATACTCAGGAGAAGCAGCTAAATGTATTTTGGGGTGCAATTCCACATATGCCCATGGCCTGTGTGAGCAATATATCATTTAGTGACAACTTTTTGTAATTTTTTTTTTTTTTTTTCTTTTTGTCATTATTCAATCACTTGGGACAAAAAAAATGAATATTCAATGGGCTCAACATGCCTCTCAGCACTTTCCTTGGGGTGTCTACTTTCCAAAATGGGGTCATTTGTGGGGGTTTTGTACTGCCCTGCCATTTTAGCACCTCAAGAAACGACATAGGCAGTCATAAATTAAAGGCTGTGTAAATTCGAGAAAATGTACCCTAGTTTGTAGGCGCTATAACTTTTGCGCAAACCAATAAATATACACTTATTGACATTTTTCTTACCAAAGACATGTGGCCGAATACATTTTGGCCTAAATGTATGACTAAAATTGAGTTTATTGGATTTTTTTTAGAACAAAAAGTAGAAAATATAATTTTTTTTCAAAATTTTTGGTCTTTTTCCGTGTATAGCGCAAAAAATAAAAACGGCAGAGGTGATCAAATACCATCAAAAGAAAGCTCTATTTGTGGGAAGAAAAGGACGCAAATTTCGTTTGGGTACAGCATTGCATGACCGCGCAATTAGCAGTTAAAGCGACGCAGTGCCAAATTGGAAAAAGTCCTCTGGTCTTTAGGCAGCCAAATGGTCCAGGGATGAAGTGGTTAACAAGACTCGTGGCCACTCATTAAAATTAGAAGAAAAGAGGTTTAACCTTAAACTACGTAGAGGGTTCTTTACTGTAAGAGCGGCAAGGATGTGGAATTCCCTTCCACAGGCGGTGGTCTCAGCAGGGGGCATTGATAGTTTCAAGAAACTATTTGATAAGCACCTGAACGACCGCAACATACAGAGATATACAAGGTAATACTGACATATGATCACACACATAGGTTGGACTTGATGGACTTGTGTCTTTTTTCAACCTCACCTACTATGTAACTATGTAACAAGAAAGAAATCCATTTTTGCTAACATTCCACTTTAAAACAAACTTGAACATAAAAACTACTTCAGCTTCAACTTCATGTTCCAAAAAAGTTCAAAAGGTATGCTAGTATATACAGGTGCCTGTATGTTGGGTCTGTTTTGTTTAGGTATCCTGAGTGCCCTGATATACACTATATTCTCAAAAGTATTAGGACGCCTGCCTTTACAAGCACATGAACTTTAATGGCATCCCAGTCTTAATTGGTAGGGTTCATCATTGAGTTGGCCCACTCTTTGCTGCTATAACAGCTTCAACTCTTCTGGGAAGGTTGTCTGCGAGGTTTAGGAGTGGGTCTATGGGAATGTTTGACCGTTCTTCTAGAAGCGCATTTGTGAGGTCAGGCACTGATGTTGGGCGAGAAGGCCTGGCTCGCAGTCCCCACTCTAATTCATCCAAAAGGTGTTCTATCGGTTCAGGACTCTGTGCAGGCCAGTCATGTTCCTCCACCCCCAAACTCACTCATCCATGTCTTTATGGACCTTGCTTTGTGCACTAGTGTGCAGTCATGTTGGGACAGGAAGGGGCCATCCTTGAACTGTTCCCACAAAGTTGGAAGCATGAAATTGTCCAAAATGTCTTGGTATGCGGACACCTTAAGACCCCTTTCACACTGAGGTGTTTTCAGGCGCTTTTGGGCTAAAAATAGCGCCTGAAAAAACGGCTCCCCTGCAGTCTCAGTGCTTTCACACTGAGGCGATGCGCTGGCAGGACGTTAAAAAAACTCCTGCAAGAAGCATCTTTGGAGCGGTGAAGGAGCAGTGTATACACCGCTCCTGCCCATTGAAATGAATGGGCACCGCTGCTGAACCGCTGGCAAAGCGCCTAACACAGAGGAACCTAACAGTTCCCTTCACTGGAACTAAGGGGCCAAGCCCAACCCCTGAAAAAGAACCCCACACCAGTGTTAATTTTTACATCAAGTTTTGATTTAGTTTTAGTTAAAGTCTTTGGAATAAAATGCCATTTTAGTTTTAGTCCCATTTTATTCATCTGAATTGTTTTAGTCATATTTTAGTAAAATATCCAATACATTTTAATCAATAAAATCTCCAGTACATTTTAGTCATCTAAAATCGAATGGGTTTAGTTAAACTTTAATGCATTATTTAAACATTTCTTTAGAATTGCCACTCGTATACTCCTGGAGTAAAAATCTAATAACATGTTATTATTTATGGTATCCTGGTTCCCGACCAGCATAGCCGCGTCATGCTACGCACACACGCTCTGCGCATGCGCGATCGCTCTCACACACTGATGTGTTTTTATTCTGTTTGGAATTCCAACTTTTTATATTGATTGATCGAGTGACTCGGCTGTGGGTCATCTCTTTATATGCATCATCCTACAATAAAAGCCTTTTTTAGCAATAGTGAGCTATTGGAGTTTTTTCCTTTTTATATGTATTCCATTGCACCTTTGTCTGTGGGACTGGACTACTGCTTAGCGTCTGTGGGAACTATCCAGTGGTGAAGGCCCGGTACATTGGGACATCTCTCCAGGCTCCAGTTATCTCATGTCCCGCTATCTATGAATGATTAATTTCACAGCGCACTAGCGGGCCAGGACCTTGTTTATGAATTCAAGCCACTTATTAACCTTAATACGGACATTTGCATTTTGGTTATTTGTTTAATCAATTGCTGTTATGCACTTTACGAACTGTTTTTATTGATATTCATGATTTATGGTTTATATCATGGCTATTGTTTGCACTTTTGCACTTTAATATTTTGTGGTACACACACATTTATCAATTTATAGCGCTGCACTTTTCTGCTATAGATATTAACACTGCCCCACACCATAACCCCCCTCCACCCAATGATTTGGACTAGTGTACAAAGCAAGCTCCATAAAGACATGGATAAGAGAGTTTGGGGTGGAGGAACTTGACTGGCTTGCACAGAGTCCTGACCTTAACCAGATAGAACACCTTTGGGATGAATTCGAGCGGAGACTGTGAGCCAGGCCTTCTCGTCCAACATCAGTGCCTGACCTCACAAATGCGCTTTTGGAAGAATGGTCAAACATTCCCATAGACACACGTCTAAACCTTGTGTACAGCCTTCCTAGAAGAGTTGAAGCTGTTATACCTGCAAAGGGTGGGCCAACTCAATATTGAACCCTACGGATTAAGACTGGGATGCAGTTAAAGTTCATGTGCATGTAAAGGCAGGCGTCACAATACTTTTGACAATATAGTGTACATATATAGTGCCTTGAAAAAGTGTTCATACCCTTTTTTAATTTTCTACATTTTGTCATGTTGCAGCCAAAAATGTAAATGTATTTTATTAGGATTTTATGTGATAGTGGCACATAATTGTGAAGTGGAAGGAAAATGATAAATGGTTATCAAAATTTTTTACAAATAAATATCTGAAAAGTGTGGCATGCATTTGTATTCAGCCCCCTTTATTCTGATACCCCTAACTAAAATCTAGTGGAACCAATTGCCATCAGAAGTCACCTAGCCACTAGTAAATAGAGTCCACCTGTGTGTAATTTAATTTCAGTATAAATACAGCTGTTCTACGAAGCCCTCAGAGGTTTGTTAGAGAACCTTAGTGAACAAACAGCATTATGAAGGAAACACAAGAAAAGCCAAGGAACACACCAGACAGGTCAGGGATAAAATTGTGGAGAAGTTAAAAGCAGGGTTAGGCTATAAAAAAATATTCCAAGCTTTGAACATCTGATGGATCACTGTTCAATCCATCATCTGAAAATGGAAAGAGTATGGCACAACTGCAAACCTACCAAGACATGGCCGTCCACCTAAACTGACAGGCCGGGCAAAGACAGCATTAATCTGAAAAGCAGCCAAGAGGTCCATGTTAACTCTGGAGCAGCTGCAGAGATCCTGTCAGGGCTGGGCCACTCAGCTGTCGGCTAATGGCCGGCTCCTATCTCTCTACAATGACTCACCTGTTGATGATATCCTGCTCGTCAGTCCTGCCTACTTAAATCTTCCAGCCCAGATGATCTCTGCCTTCGCCTTGGTCACATCTCTAGAAATGCTCTCTTGTGCTCCTGTTAAAGTCTTGCTTGGCTGACATTCCTTCTGGCTCCAGATCCTGCTTGCTGTTCTACTACGCTCATCTCTGTCTCCCTGACGTTTTGCTTGTCTGACTATCCGTTCCGGTTCCTGAACTCTGGCTATGTTTTGACTACGTTTACTCTGTTTACCTTTTTTTTATTATTATTAAACAAGTGAGATTTCTGTCCTTCTGTCTCAGTATGATTCATTGTTTCTGACAGATCCACAGCTCAGGTGGGAGAATCTGTTCACAGGACAACTATTAGTCGTGCACTCCACAAATCTGGCCTTTATGGAAGAGTGCCAAAAAGAAAGCCATTGTTGAAAGAAAGCCATAAGAAGTCCCATTTGCAGTTTGCGAGAAGCCATGTTGGGGACATAGAACACATGTGGAAGAAGGTGCTCTGGTCAGATGAGACCAAAATTGAACTTTTTGGCCAAAAAGCAAAACGCTATGTGTGGCGGAAAACTAACATTGCACATCACCATGAACACGCCAGCAGCATCATGTTGTGGGGATGCCTTTCTTCAAAAGGGACAGGGAAGCTGGTCAGAGTTGATGGGCACATGGATGGAGCCAAATTATGGGGAAATCTTAGAAGAAAACCTGTTAAAGAGTCTACCAAATACTTGAGACTGGGGTGGAGGTTCACCTTCCAGCAGGACAACGACCCTAAACATACAGCGGGGACGGAAAGTATTCAGACCCCCTTAAATTTTTCACACTTTGTTATATTGCAGCAATTTGCTGAAATCATTTAAGTTCATTTTTTTCCTCATTAATATACACACAGCACCCCGTATTGACAGAAAAACACAGAATTGTTGACATTTTTGCAGATATTTAAAAAAAAAAAAACTCAAATAATCACATGGTCCTAAGTATTCAGACTCTTTGCTCAGTATTTAGTAGAATCACCCTTTTGATCTAATACAGCCATAAGATGCAACAAGCTTTTCACACCTGGATTTGGGGATCCTCTGCCATTCCTCCTTGCAGATCCTCTCCATATCTGTCAGGTTGGATGGTAAACGTTGGTGGACAGCCATTTTTAGGTCTCTCCAGAGATGCTCAATTGGGTTTAAGTCAGGGCTCTGGCTGGGCCATACAAGAACAGTCACAGAGTTGTTGTGAAGCCAATCCTTCGTTATTTTAGCTGTGTGCTTAGGGTCATTGTCTTGTTGGAAGGTAAACCTTCGGCCCAGTCTGAGGTCCTGAGCACTCTGAAGAAGGTTTTCGTCCAGGATATCCATGTACTTGGCCGCATTCATCTTTCCCTCGAATGCAACTAGTCGTCCTGTCACTGCAGCTGAAAAACACCCCCACAGCATGGTGCTGCCACCACCATGCTTCACTGTTGGGACTGTATTGGACAGGTGATGAGCAGTGCCTGTTTTTTTCCCACATACTGCTTAGAATTAAGGCCAAAAAGTTCTATCTTGGTCTCATCTGACCAGAGAATCTTATTTCTCACCATCTTGGAGTCCTTCGGGTGTTTTTTTAGCAAACTCCATGCGGGCTTTTATGTGTCTTGCACTGAGGAGAGGCTTCCGTCTGGCCACTCTGCTATAAAGCCCCGACTGGTGGAGGGCTGCAGTGATGGTTGACTTTCTACAACTTTCTCCCATCTCCCGACTGCATCTCTGGAGCTCAGCCACAGTGATCTTTGGGTTCTTCTTTACCTCTCTCACCAAGGCTCTTCTCCCCTGATAGCTCAGTTTGGCCGGACGGCCAGCTCTAGGAAGGGTTCTGGTCATCCCAAACGTCTTCCATTTAAGGATTATGGAGGCCACTGTGCTCTTAGGAACCTTAAGTGCAGCAGAAATTTTTTTTGTAACCTTGGCCAGATCTGTGCCTTGCCACAATTCTGTCTCTGAGCTCTTCAGGCAGTTCCTTTGACCTCATGATTCTCATTTGCTCTGACATGCACTGTGAGCTGTAAGGTCTTATATAGACAGGCGTGTGGCTTTCCTAATCAAGTCCAATCAGTATAATCAAACACAGCTGGACCCAAATTAAGGTGTAGAACCATCTCAAGGATGATCAGAAGAAATGGACAGCACCTGAGTTAAATATACGAGTGTCACAGCAAAGGGTCTGAATACTTAGGACCATGTGATATTTCAGTTTCTCTTTTTTAATAAATCTGCAAAAATGTCAACAATTCTGTGTTTTTCTGTCAATATGGGGTGCTGTGTGTACATTAATGAGGGAAAAAAATGAGCTTAAATGATTTTAGCAAATGGCTGCAATATAACAGAGTGAAAAATTTAAGGGGGTCTGAATACTTTCCGTCCCCACTGTACAGCCAGAGCTACAATGGAATGCTTTAGATCAGGGGTCTCCAAACCTTTGAAACAAAGGGCCAGTTTACTATCCTTCAGAGTTTAGGGGGGCCGGACTGCGGCTAGTGGGAGTAGAAAATGCCCCAGCATCAGTGGAAGTAATAATGCCCTATTGTTGATATCAGTGGACAGAATAGCACCCATCATTGGTATCTGTGGGAGGAATAGTGCTCCACCACTGGTGTCAATGGGAGGAATAGTGCCCCATCATTAGTGTCAGTCGTTGATGGACTGGTGCTCCAAGATCCGGATAGAGGCAAGCAAAGGGACACATCTGGCCCCAGGGCCGCAGTTTGGAGACCACTGATTTAGATCAAAGCATATTCATGTGTTAGAACAGGGGTAGGCAACCTGGGGCCCTCCAGCTGTTGTGGAACTACATTTCCCATGAAGCATTGCAAGGCTGGCAGTTACAATTACTCAAAGAGGCAATGTAGTTCTGCAACAGCTGGAGGGCCCCAGGTTGCCTACCCCTGTGTTAGAATGGCCCAGTCACAGTCCAGACCTAAATTCAATTGAGAATCTGTGGCAAGACTTGAAAATTGCTGTTCACAGACTCTCTCCATGCAATCAGAAAGAGCTTGAGCTATTTTGCAAAGAAGGCTGGCAAAAATGTCACTCTCTAGATGTGCAAAGCTGGTAGACATACCCAAAAACACTTGCAGCTGTAATTGGAGGGAAAAGTGGTTCAACAAAGTATTGACTCGGGGGCTGAATACGAATGCACTCCACACTTTTCTCATATTTATTTGTAAAAAATGTGTAAAACCATTCAATCACTTTGTGTTGGTTTATCACATAAAATCCCAATAAAATACATTTAAGTTTTTGGTTGTAACATGACAAAACATGAAAAATGTCAAGGGGTATCAATATTTTTTCAAGGCACTGTGCTTCCTAAATCGCATGGGTAGAGCAATAGCCCCACCCACTTCCACGTGATAACACTTACCATTAGACCATAACAATGATGTGCAGGATCACTAATAGAGAGACTTTGGAATCTGATACAGGCAGGGACAGGCACTTAACCCATCTGGCTCAGAAAGTTTCTGCATATAAAAGCACTTGGGCATTCCAGAGATTTCTGCTATATCTTGACAGAGCTAGACTAGTTAAGTATATTACATGTGTTTTAAATGTCAGACACTTCAAAAAATGTGTTACTGTATCAGCATATTTAAAAAAAATAAAAAATCAGACAAAATTACCAAAAGAGCCCAGACATAGGTCATTTCATTTGTGCATTTATAATGTTTTTATTTCAAACAAAAAGAAAAGAACACATTGAAATTATGTTATGACTTAAAGCTTCAACAATTGTTCCTTCCCTTGTTACTTACATTCAGTGGAAATTCAAAGACAAAACAAGAAAATAAAACTAACTGAAGTGCAAAGAAGGCTGCGGATGCAGTTATACTGTATGTTATCTTGTTTTGTTTGTTGAGAGTAAATTGATTAAGGAAAAGATGGGAATAATTTTAGTGTACGAAAAATGCTTTGCCAGTTTTCATAGGTAAGAAACCATAACAAGCTCAGGCAACCTGTGGCTCTCCAGTCACTGAACTGTATTTTTCATCAAGACAGGGTCAAGAGAAGCTGTGGAGTCATAGTCTGCCCCCCTCAGGCATATATTTTACACTGTTCATTTGTACAAACTCATAGTGGGGCTCTGGTACATACACATGTAGGCATCACACAGGAGGCGCCTGGCACAACCCTGAATGTTTCGAGAGTCTAAGGCATGAAGCTCCTCTAAGGACATTTTCAGGTATTCCCCAACCTCAGGACATGGGGTGACTTGTGGAATGTTAAACCCATTTTGTCCACCTGCAGAAAGACAAAAAAAATATTAATCAGAGACATAGGTGGGTCTTATCAAAGTTTATTTAATAAGAACTGCTTAAACTGAGGCAAACAGAGTTGAACTCTCATGAGTTTAATTACCGCTCGGTCATTCTCCAGTGTAGATGATCAGTTCTGGAGTCATTTTTATTATTCCTATTTATTTGTTTTAATACAAACGTTTTATTGAGAACTATAATAATAGATAATGGGCATCATTTACACTGAATGTGATCACGTGTGACATGTAACAGAGTGTAAGAAACATTGCTTACAGAGTTCACAAATGAAGGTAAAAAAGAAAAACAGTTTACAGTCTAGACCTATAGTGACCTGTATTCTTTAAAAGTGTTGCATTAGTACAATTCCGTGGGGAGACTGCCCTAAGGGGTGAGACCTAATGCGAACTAAGGGCTTTGGAGGTTTCCTCCACGTCAACGTGATGGTTCAGCGTACATTAGATTAGAAAAAATACTGAAGAACCAAAAAAACTAAAAGGAAAAGAGGAACTCAAAGTCTGAGCTATAATACGTAATAGTTTACGGGGAAACATTTTGGGATTTGCTGTCGGTACCATTACCTCAGGTGTGGGTGCCCAGTCAGTACGAGAAAGGAGGTCTACAGGAGATCATGGGGACCAGGACTTCCATTTCAGCACATAGATGTGCATGGTATCCATGATAGTGTGGAAGACCTTCTCCATGAGTTGGATAGCTGCCATACGTTTAAGGACCTGATCCCAGGGGACTGCCAAAATAGAGCTATAGACCATTGGACCGCACTGAAGAGTGTATGGGATAGTTTTTGTTCAGGGGGGGGGGGGGGGTGGTTCCAGGGATGTCAGCGAAGAACAAGCACATCTGATGGGTAAGCGTAGTCAGGGCGCCCGTGATCTCCGCCACCTTAGAGGTTACTCTTTGCCAGAGATCCCTCAGGGCAGTACAGCTCCAGAAGATGTGTAAGTGAGTCCCCCTCTCTGGACATCCTCTAAAGCAGTTCTCCGAAACAGTGGGGAAGAATTTATGTAACTTGGCAGGGGTATAGTACCACCTGGTGTGTAACTTCACCACCGTTTCCTTCAACGCCATAGATTTTGTACACTTATGCATGTTAGAAATCCTATTAGACCATTCTTCCGGGGAAGCAACTGCCCCGGTCTTCTCCTCCCAACCGAGAATGGCAGAAAATTTGTCTGGAAGGTTTAGGCTGCCCAGGAAGTTGTATAGGAGGGAGATCGTCCCTTTGTCTCTGGAGGCAGGCTGCATAGTTTCTCAAATGTAATGTCAGGGTCAGGGATAGCACTAGGGTAGTGCGAGTTAAAAAAATGCCCTATTTGTAGGTATTTATAAAATTCGGTACTGGGTAAGGAGTGGGAGGTTTGTAGAGATAGAAAAGAGCAAATTACCCCATTTTTCTTTAGGGAGTCTAGGGTGATGAAATTTTTTGCAATCCATAGGGTGAATGCATCTGGGTTGGGGAATGCGGCGGGGAATTAGGGGTTCCCAATATATGATGTCAGCATGGGGTTAGACGGGAGTAGTGAGAATTTTTTCTTATAAAGGGCCCATAGATGTAAGGACTGGCCTATCACTGAATTTAATGCGGAAATGTATTTAGGGTGAATGGCCTTAGCCCATAATAATCCTGGAAGGAAATATGGGGCTATTGAGATCCTTTCGAAGCAGAGCCAGGGGATTCCCTGTGGGGAGGTGTGCCATTGAGCCAGTTGTAGCAGTCTGGCTGAGAGATAGTAAAGCCAGAGGTTTGGTAATCCCAGGCCACCCATGGCCCTTGGTCTGTAAATCATTTGTTTACCTAAGCGAGGTTTTTTGTTCCTCCAGATAAACTTGTTTACTTCTATTAGTAATGAATCCAGAGTCTGGCGGGACACATAGTTGGGGAGGGCTCTAAAAAAAAAAAAAAGTTTGGGGAGGATAGACATTTTCACTGCCTGAATCCTGCCCAAGAAAGTGATATTGTACGGGCTCCAAGTATGTAGTAATTGCCTGATGCGAGTGAATGCTGGTGGATAGTTGGCATGATATAGCTTGTGCAGCGACGGTGCGAACCTAATCCCCAAATATGGTAATGTCTGTCCCACCATGGAAAACCCAAAGTTAGATGGTTGCGGAAATTTGTTGGGGAAAATTTATCGAAAGGGCAGAGCATTTAGAGAGGTTGGCTTCTAGACCAGACAGATCCCGAAAGGTGTGTAGTGTGGATATTAGGTTGGGGATGGAGACTATAGGGTCTAATAAGAACATTAGAACATCATCCGCGTATAAACTTTGTTTAAACTCCTGGTCACCCTTTAAGTATCCCTTAATGTTGGGATCTAAGTTTATCGCCCGGGCTAGGGGTTCGATGGCAAGGGCAAATAAAAGCGGTGACAGGGGGCACCCCTGTCTCGTTCCCCTGCCCAATGTAAAGTAGTCTGAGTTGCATCCCGGGAGTTTAATACGCGTACGTGGCTGGTGGTACAGTGCCCGAAATCCGTGGACAAAGGCCCCAGAAAATCGGAATTTCTCCAGTGTAAGCTCTAGGTAAGGCCAAAGAACACTATCGAAGGCCTTATGAATATCTAGCCTTAGAAGTAACACCTTACGGTTGTGTAGATCTGCGTCTTGGATGATATTAGAGGCGAGTCTAATGCTGTCCGTGATCTGCCTGGTCGGGACAAACCCCGTTTGGTCTGGGGAGATCAAGGAAGTGACAATTTTTGATAGTCTGTTTGCTAGAATGAGGCCAAAGATCTTCAAGTCTGTGTTAATGACCGAGATTGGTCTATAATGTTGTGGGAGGGAATGGTTATAACAGCATAGTTAGTTTTTCTCTACTTGCACTCCTTAACTGCATAGGCAGTTTTTTGAAAAGGTGAACTAACCCTCCAAAGCAACTCCGTTGATAAATTAACACAGCAGAAAAATGTTTCCTTGCACATAAGCAAATAAATTTCCTCTGCTTCTGGACCACCAAACGCCACTTGAGAAATCACCCCCAAAGTCCCTGCAGAAACAGACACTTCCAGGACACCGTAGTGACATAGAGGTTGTTGGGAGGAACCAGTTAGCGCAACAGGGAACACAAAAGACTGGTACCCCTGGAAGTGTCTGTTTCACTTTGGGGGATGAATTCTTTTCATACCAATGGCGTTCAGCAGCGTAGAAGCGGTAATTATTTACTTATTTCTATGCAGGGAGTCTTTTTGCTATGAATGTTTGTTTTATGTATGAAAAGTACACTGACAAGAAGCTCATATCGACCAATCAGTTTACAGCTTTCATTTCTAGAGTCCATAGCTTAAAAAAAAGAAAACAATGATTATGTCTGGTTGTTACAGGAAAAAATAAATGTCCTTAGCACCTTTTTCATACATAAGCCCCTTTGACAGGTAAGACTGTCTTGTATTACAATGTTTATTAGATTACATCTCTTCTACAATTTGCAATTTTAACAGAGAAAATGACTTTACCTACCTAGGTGTGTGGCAAAGCTGTGTAAATCTTAGAACTGGATGGACAGAAATACAACTCCTTTTATTTACAATTTATCTGTGCATTCAGTTTTAATGAGCAAATTGTATCAAATAGGCACTGCATCTGAAAGTCCAAATGTATAAACATAAAATCGGAAATTGTTTTTGTGTGAAAACTGTGACGCTAATTACACGAACAATACAGAGTTGTTGTATCACACACAGAACAAGCATGAGCATGAAGCTCTAACACTATGCTATCCTGAGTGGTCTACCACTCTAGATAGTTAATTCCAAAATGTTCACCGCCCCCGTATAGGTAGGGTGGTGGCTCAGTATGCAAGATACGTATGAGTAAAAAAAGTCCGGATAGCCGCACTCCAAGTAAATACCTCACTAAAAAATAAGTCCATGTAAATACGGAATAAAAAGCACAAACGCATTTCACACCACTTTACCAATGTTAATCATAGCCAATTGGAGTGCAGCCATCCGGACTTTCTTTGCTCATACTATAATTATCTACTTACACTAATGCGCCCATTTATATTGAAAAGTGAATATTGCTATCTGCTCTTCACAATACACCCCAGTATTACACACTGCCTTGGCCTCCTTGCTCAATGCATGACTGGAAGAGAGGCTGGTCATATAACTTACAGCAAGTGCCTGCGCTGCTTGTAAAGGCACAAGGCTTTTTACCTTCATGCATTCTATGCATGAAGGTAAAAAAAAACTTTTGTGTGCTGCAGCCTTTCCGAGCCCCTCCTAATACTTAGCTGAGCCCCCTCTCGATCCAGTAATGTCCACGAGAGCCTTGCCCCTTCGGTGACTCACAGTCCTTATTGCCTTTTGGCAGCAGCGGGAGCCATTGGCTCCTGTTGCGGTCAATCACAGCCACAGCCAGTAAACCAATCAGGAGACAGAGGGGGCGGGGTCGAGCCATGTCTCCATGTGTGAATGGACACACAGAGCCCTGGCTCAGGAGTGCACCTGCTTGGGTGCCCCCACAGCAAGCTGCCTGCTGTGGGGGCACCCGGCAGGAGGGAGGAGCCAGGAGCACCAGGTAGAGGTGGATCTGGTTTTGCACAGAGCAGCCCGGATCCTCTTCCACCCAGGATCCGGGTTAGAGGAGGATCCGGGCTGCTCTGTGCAAAACCATTGCACAGAGCAGGTAAGTATTTAATTTTTTTTTTCTTTTTAAAACAAGGCTTTAATATCGCTTTAAGAAAAAGCCCAGTAGTGATACTTTTCTTTATTTTGTAATTTCTTTCATTATCTAAGTGACAGAATCTGAAGTAGCGCTGTACCGGGTTAGCCATAGAAGGCAGTAAGAGAGTACAAATATAGACCATAACTTTTGCTGGCAAACTACATATAGTTTGTTGTGCAAGCTTTTGAGAATACTCAGTTCTCCTTCTCAGACATGGGGGTATATTTAAAAAGCAGTAGATTCAACAAACCGCAGTGAATCAACTGCTGAAGTTTATACACACCAGGAAGATACACCTTCAGTGGGCGTTTTTGCTGAATGTGACATTCACTGCTCTTAAAATATGATGCATAGTGCCAAAGAAATATCTGAATATGACTTAATGCGTTTGTTAACCCCCCCCCCCCAAAAAAAACACCCCCCCAACCCCTGTCGCTATTATTTTAATATTAAAATATACATTTTGTCACTGCCAGTCTCTCTATTAGAGGCTGGCATAGCACATTGTGTATGTTTTATTTAAAAACAAGCGCTGTTCACATACCACTGGGGCTTCCCATTTAGACTCCAGGCGTCCAAAAATGGCCGATGGGCTGTGCTGCGCACTAAAGATGACCTCCCCCGCTTCCTGCACACCCTGGAACTTGACCCAGTTGACTTTCCAGATTGGCACAATAATCCTGACATTCCGATTCCCCAGCTATTGATCCCGGTGGCCGTCGATCCCGTGGCCGCAAACGGCAGAAGGAGGGACCTTTCCTGGGCCCCTCTGTTACTAGAGACTGACCATACTGCTGATGAACTTATCCACTGTCCCTTGGAAGCACCAAGAACACCTCCTTTTCTTTACTGGCTTCCTGAGTTGGAGCTAATGGACGCAATGCTGTAATTACACACCCACACCACGAAGGACACTGAAACTTGGGGCCTCTGTGATACCACCTAGTGTTAAGTTGAACCCCCTGCTACATACTCGATTGGAGGGTTTGTTATACAGCCCAGTGCTTGAATGCCGTGTTTTGCACTTCTTGGGGGTACATGTTTGAGTACTCCTTGTTCACCATCCTGTTCACTGGTTTTTATGGACTGGACGGGGTACTGGGTCCCACGTCCTCCTAGTGGTTGCCCACGTACCCCACTTAGGCCTCACCTACTTAGGTGACTGTCCCTAGCGGGACCCCAAGCTAACGCCTATGTGGTTTTTGGGTTTGATACCCCACCCCCCACCCCGGGCTGGCTTTGTAGTTCATTACTGTACAGTGCGCCAGGCCTAATAGTTAAGGTCTGGCCCTTATTTTACTTTTGTGCCTTATTCCCCCCTCTTCTTCTACCCTCCCCTCTCCCCCTTCCCCCTTCCTTCCCTCCCCCACCCATCTCTCCCCATTCCCCTCCTTTCTTTTTTTCTTTCCCTTACTCTCACCAGTGTCCCCCACATTGTTTCTGATAGCTAACTGTTTGTTGCTTTGGCCTTCAGCCAAACACCCACAAAGGACTCACTGAGGGGAACAGACGGACCAATTGTCATCGGCTTCAGGTATGCCATCACTAAAAGGTACTGTCTTATAACGTTAGGGGGCACTGCTCTCCACACAAGCGCAACAAACTATTACTTGAACTGAAACGCCTGGGGGCACAAGTAGTGTTCCTGCAGGAAACTCATTTTAGGCAGCAATCCCTCCCCAAGATACCCACGTACCTCTATAATCAATGGTTCATTAGCAACTCCCCGGTAGCTAAATCACGTGGTACAGCCATCGCATTTCACAAATCCTGCCCATTCCAACCCTCAGAAAGCCAAAATAGACCCACAAGGCCGTGTTTGCGACTCTCTAGGCGCCCAACAACTTTCCTTTATAGACTCAATATTAGAAAAGCTGTCAGATTTTAGAGAAGGCCTCCTAATCCTTGGAGGTGACTTCAATGTTAGCCCTAATCCACTTCTAGACACATCCCGTGGCCGCCCCTCGCACTCCCAGGCCTTCCTTAAGCATTTCCACAAATTGCTGCAGAATAATTTTCTCATCGACACATGGAGAGCACTGCACGCATCGGACAGAGGTTATAGCTACTACTCAGGGGTGCATGATGTCTATACACGCATAGACCTCATGTGTGTAGATCACAATACTTTAGAACTACTGCAGTCAGCTGAAATAGGAAATATCATTATATCTGACCATGCCCCTGTTCTTGCTAAGATCAAGGTCCCGGATCGGTCCCCGAAGGCATGGTCCTGGAGAAATTACCAGAGGGAGCCATATGGGAGAGCCATAAAGCAGTACTCAGAGGAGAACTGATCTCATTGGGTTCTAGACTTAAAAAGGAAAGACAGATTGACTTTCAGAGGGTGCTGTCAGCTTTACAACAGGAAGAACTTAGACACAAACGCCAGGGGGACGCTGAGGCCCGCAAACGACTGACTGAGTTGAGGGAGTTGTTCTCACGCCTCCTTGACCGTCGCATCCACAGGCAACTACGCTATCTATCCCATAAATATTACGAACACGGTAATAAGTGCGGCAGAATGTTGGTCAGAGCACTCCGAAAGCAGCAAATAACTTCTCATATACACATGCTTCTGTCCCCCGGTGGTACGACGACCCTGCACTCTTCTGGGATTGCTTCAATTTTTAGAGACTATTATGCAGATTTATATCACTTAGACAAAGACATCTCCCATACAGAACAGACAGCCAAACTACGCGCTATTGGCGATTACCTCGCTTTGGCCGTGCTCCCCTCTCTGACACCAGAGCAACAACTAGATCTCGAATCACCCATTTCCCCTCAGGAGATTATTGGGACAGTGAAGGCTCTGCTTAACGGGAAGACCCCTGGCCCGGATGGATATACCAAAGAGTTTTTCGCTAAATTTCTCCCCCTGCTACAAAACCATATGTGCAGGTACTTCAACTCATTTGAGGTATTGCCATAGACTGGTCATACCTCAAGGCGGTTCTGGAAACCCTGGGGTTAGGCCCCCACATGCTCCGATGGATTATGGCCCTCTACACAACCCCCAGTGCGAAGGTCAAGGTTAATGGCCATCTGTCCTCTGGATTCCCCATACAGAATGGCACAAGGCAAGGGTGCCCCCTCTCCCCCCTCCTGTTCGCCTTAGTTATGGAGCCTCTCCTTAGAACAGTACGGGCAAGCAGTGATATCAGAGGGGTAACGGTGGGGTCCACGGAACACAAACTCTCAGCCTATGTTGATGATATGATTTTCCACCTGACCAACCCCCTTGTCTCGCTGCCAAACCTTATGAGAGAACTCAAAATTTTTGGACAAATATCACATTTTTAGCTCAACTACACTAAATCTGAGGTCCTACCTATTACTATACCCGAAACGCTGGCCATTAATCTACAGCAAGCCTTCCCATTCAGTTGGGCCAAAACCTCTATTAAATACTTAGCGATCCAACTCACAGACCAGTTTGACCCAATATATTCCGCTAATCTCCCTACTCTTCTGGGCACGGTGCGCAGAGACCTGCAGAACTGAGCCAAGACCTCTTTCACTTGGCTAGGCAAAGTTAACATACTTAAAATGAATCTCTTCCCTAGGATACTTTTCTTTATGCAGATGCTACCTATCCCTCTCCCCAAAAGCTTCTTCGCACAGCTTCAAAGCCTAATGATTAGTTTCATATGGCACAATAAAAAACGTAGACTGGCCGTGTCATTACTGCAGAAACCTAAAGAGATGGAAGGTCTAGGCCTTCCAGACAGTGGCGGAACTAACCCCATAGCGACCCACCCGGGTGCTATGGTCCCCGCAGCTGAGTGGGGCCCGGTCATAGTTGCCAATAGATATCACCTTTTTTCACGATTTTTCGTAGCCCGCCACCGCCGCTAGAGGTCCATTTTCCAGAAGACCAGACAAGTTAGAAAGAGATAGAGCTGTGGCACCGCCCACCCCCCGCAGTCTGTCTGTCATCTGTGACCTGTTGTGGAAAGGCGTGCGGGGGTGGCTGGAGCCGCAGCTCAATTTCTATTGTAGCCGGCCGGCTGGGATATAGAAGGGCTCCAATGGGGGGGCACTTGAGAGTAAAGAAGCACTCCGCTGGCTGGGGACAGTGACACCCGAGATGTAAGGAAGCACTCCGCTGGCTGGGGACAGTGACACCTGAGATGTTAGGAAGCACTCCGCTGGCTGGGGACAGTGACACCCGAGATGTAAGGAAGCACTCCGCTGGCTGGGGACAGTGACACCTGAGAGGTAAGGAAACACTCCACTGGCTGGGGACAGTGACACCTGAGATGTAAGGAAGCACTCCTCTGGCTGGGGACAGTGACACCTGAGATGTAAGGAAGCACTCCACTGGGGACACCTGAGATGTAAGGAAGCACTCCGCTGGGGACACATGAGATGTAAGGAAGCACTCCACTGGGGACACCTGAGATGTAAGGAAGCACTCCGCTGGCTGGGGACAGTGACACCTGAGATGTAAGTAAACACTCCGCTGGGGACACCTGAAATGTAAGGACGCACTCCGTTGGGGACACCTGAGATGTAAGGAAGACCCCTCAGCCAAAGACCGCTGTTGGCGTGGCTGTGGCCAGAAAGGCACACTCCTTCATATCTGGTGGGACTGCAATTTGTGCCTATATAAAGGATGCTCTGCAGATCGAAATCCCGTTTTCCCCAACTCACTTTCTCCTGCACCTACCTGCCCTTCCTTTGAGCCACTATAAGAAAAGCACACTTCCTCATCTCTTAAACGCTGCTAAATGGCTTATACCGCTCTACTGGAAATGCCCGCAGATTCCTACTATAACAGAGTGGCTTAAGAAGGTGGACGAAATTAGAGAGGCGGAGGAGTGGGTGGCGAGGTGCAAGAACAGGAGTGAACGCTTTAATGGTATCTGGGCACAGTGGCGGAATTATACTGCCAACCCAGACCCTGTGTCATCTAGCCTGGATGTTGCGCTGTTGGAGTTAGCGGAGCCCTCACGGAAGCTGAAAAGGCCTGTTAATAGTAATGTGCATACTTGATCATGACTTCTCATAAACCCTGCTTGCAGTTGTGCATCCTCTACCCCTCTCTCCCCCTCTACGGTCCATATGGCCAACAATGGAGACCAACTCCAAGGTGCAACACGTCCTTTGTAACCTTTTATGTTTTCCTTTAGCTAATATTTTTTAGGCACTCTGATGGTTACACTCGATAGAAAATTCACCTGATAACCCTGGTACGACCAGCATCTGAGAATGCTGCAGAGGGGGCCCGGAAGGTGTCTCCCCTAGACGAAGGTATGATGGAGGCTTTTAGCCCCTCTCTATGGGGGGGGGGGGGGGTGCCTTTTCGGGTCCCTGTTAGCCACAGGGCTGAGATATCCCCCAGCACATTGGCTGAGAGATATAATGAGGTGTGGGCAATGCATTGAACTTTCCCTATGCATTGCAATGATACCGGTTTCTCCCTATTCCTCATTCCCTTCCCCATGCCTCCCCAGTTTGTCTGGTTTTTGCTCTACTTAAACTCAGATGTTGTACAGCGTTATGCTCATAGGCTAAACAGCCACTCTGCACCCTCAATAATTACACGTTGTTGCCTCTATTGTACTTTATGTATTCTATATGTTTAATAAAATAAAGATTACACAAAAAAAAGAGCGCTGTAAATACTGTATATGAGCTGTCTTCAGGCCGGTCACGTGACTCGCGGCTGCTTTCCAGCTCTGCTGGGTGTCTTCTGCAGAGGAGACGAGCGGCCACGTGATCTTCCTCTGAGGTCAGAGGGAGATCATGGCCCCTCCCACAGAAGACATCTATCAGAGCTGGAAAGCGGTCGTGAGTGATGAGACCGGCCTGAAGACAGCTAATATACAGTATTTACAGCGCTTGTTTTTAAATAAAACATACACAGTGTGCTATGTCAGCCTCTAATAGAGGGGCTGGCATAGACTTGTATAGATGCCTTAACAAACACTAAGTCATTTGTATGACACCATCTTTATGGAAGAATTTGAAGTAGAATTTCAAAATACTTAGACATATACTGTATATACCTACCATCACGGTCTGCCATGCTGTCAAAAAACACCCAAGCAGAGTCATCCCTGCCATATTTTACAAATGCCACATAATGACTTGTCTCAATGCACAAAACAGCAAACAGATCCATCTTCTGGTATGGTATACAGCCACGCCTCCAATCCCAGTCTGGGAGCTCTTTGGGAAGGGATACTGGATTGAATTTATGGTGTTGTCTTTTTGGGTGAAGGTGAACCTATGGAATTTAAAAATCAAGATGTTTAAGAGAAGCAGTGAACTTGATGCAACAACAAGTACTGTAAGTTAAAGTAATTAATCGCTATGTGATATCACTCACATTGGAATATCAATATTTGATTCTTGAATCGTAAAGTCCAGGAGTTAGTCTGTTTTTGCCAAAAAAAACAAAACGTTTGCTCTATGATCCCAGCAATTTTAGATTTTCTATTTACACTGTGGCACATGTGCCATGTGGTGTACATCACAGATTGTTCTTGGCATTCTGAGAATAGATCTGGATGGCAGAGACAGTGTAAAGCAAAAGCAGGAATTACATAATCATTGACCGCCCAATGGCCAAGGAAGAGACGCGAGGCCCAGAGGAAGAAGCAGGGAAGATGAGGTGGCAGAGGCAAACGGCAACTGGCGCTTGGACCTGTCATTGCCGGAGGAAGGCCCACTAGGAGGTACAGTAAGTGTGCCATAATGTGCAAGTATAAATAAGTGCACATTATAGCAAGTGCCCATCCAAATGAATTTAGTTCTGCTTCAAAGAAGAACTCCAACTTCAAGAAGTGGACCAACACCAGCAGATGACATGGCTCCCCAAATCATCACCAACTGTGGAAACTACACAGGACCTCATGCAACTTGGATTCTGTGCCTCTCCACTTTTCCTCCAGACTCTGGGACTTTGCTTTCCAAATGAAATGCAAAATTTTCCACAGTCTGTGATGATTTGGGGAGCCATGTCATCTGCTGGTATTGGTCCACTGTGTTTTATCAAGTCCAAAGTCAGCGCAGCCCCCTACTAGGAAATTCTAGAGCATTTCATGCTTCCCTCTGCTGACCAGCTTTATGGAGATGCTGATTTTATTTTCCAGTAGGACATGGCACCTACCCACACCACCAAATGTACTAATATCTGGTTTAATGATCATGGTATCACTTGATTGGCCAGCAAACTTGCCGACCTAAACCCCATAGAGAATCTGTGGGGTATTGTCAAGAGGAAGATGAGACACCAGACCCAACAATGCAGACGAGCTGAAGGCCGCTATCAAAGCAACCTGGGCTTCCATAACACCTCAGCAGGGCCACAAACTGATCGCTTCCATGCCATGCCGCATTGATGCAGTAATTCATGCAAAAGGAGCCCCGACCAAGTATTGATATAGTGCATATTATACTGTGGACATACTTTTCAGTAAAAAATATATATAAAACACAAAGCGCTGTGATGCTAAATAGCTGATACACACATAAAACCAAGTGAGGCTGCTATCAAAAGAGAGTGTTTTCAGAGTCACTTAAAAAGAATAAATAATGATATTTGAAGCGCTTCACAATGTGCATGAAAATGAATATATAAGAATAAATATAAATAGTCAAATAAATCCAGCGGTGAGTAAAAATTCCTAAAAA
This sequence comes from Lithobates clamitans, assembly GCA_037952925.1. Lineage (NCBI taxonomy): Eukaryota > Metazoa > Chordata > Amphibia > Anura > Ranidae > Lithobates > Lithobates clamitans. The sequence goes on along the minus strand of JBBGZY010000399.1, from coordinate 9,981,629 downwards.
ATCCAGCCGCCGGCTGTATCACGGGAGCGCGCCCACAAGCACTCACCACCGTGCGAGGGAGCTCGCATTGAGGTGGTGAATGCTTGCGGGGAGGAGCTGAAACAGCCGCCGAGGGACCCCAGAAGACCAGGTTCGGGGCCACTCTGTGCAGAACGAGCTGCACAGTGAAGGTAAGTATAACATGTTTGTTATTTTTTTTTTAAAAAAAATTACCTTTACAACCGCTTTAAGTTTGCCTGTGTACCTTGGTATCCTAACTATTGCACAATGATTGTTTTTTTTCTCTTATCTGCCTGTTTATGATTCTCACATTGGTTGTGAATAGAAGCAAAAAACATATTGTTGCTATAAAGGTCAATGAGCACCTTGATTAAGCAAGTGTTTTTAAACAGCTTTGCTAGTGATCAAAAGCTCTATACCAATCAGGATTCTGCACCTGTATAATTGAACCTTCTGAATACATCCCTATATATTTATTTTATGTGGATTTTTTATGTGAATTTTTTTACACATTTGGTGTCACTAATTTTTTATAATTTTACACTATTTTGATTGCTGGATTTTTTAGGAATTTTTACTCACCGCTGGATTTATTTGACTATTTATATTTATTCTTATATATTCATTTTCATGCACATTGTGAAGCGCTTCAAATATCATAATTTATACTTTTCAGTAAGCCAACATTTCTGTATTAAAAATAGTTTTTTTATTGGTCTTATGAAATATTTAAATTTTCTGAGTTACAAAGATTTTGGGTTTTCACAAGCTGTAAGCCATACATCAAAATTTAAAAAAAAAAGAAATGCTTGAAATATAATCGCTCCGTGTAACGCATCTATATAAAATATATGAGTATCACTTTTTGAATTGAATTACTAAAATAAATTAACTTTATAATGATATTCCAATTTTTTTGAGATGCACGTTTGTGTGTGTGCATGTATGTGTAATATATCTATATCTATCTATCTATATCTATATCTATATCTATACATACACACACACACACACACATACACATTTCTTCTGCACAGTTTTTTGACTTTCCTTTAAAAGCCCTTTTTAAGTACATAACAGGACACAGAAGAGTTAATTCTTAGACCACTGGGTTATGCTCCACCCATGCACGGTAGGTGATTGGACACTTGTTAAGCTTAATTCATAACCCCACCCACTCCCAGCACTGCCTTGGTTTTGTCAACAAGCAATATTGGTGTGAAATAAGAGGTGAGGAACCTGTGTCCTGTAATGTACTCCAAGAAATGGGTTTTATAGTACATCACAAGACACAGGACAGGAGTATTCATTCTTAGACCATTGGGATGTCCAAAAGCAAACCCATGAGGGGTGAGCAACAGCAAATAATGGCTAACTTGTCCACAAAGAAAACCTCTTAACAAGATAAGAAAAAAATCTTCCATCCATTGCCTTTATCCACAGAAGCCTGCACATTCATCTGTTAAAACTTGGCAAACGTGTACAGAAGACCTGGAAAACCGAGGCCCGATGCTGAAAAGCTAACAAAGTATTGAAAATTTGTACGCCTGAGAAATAATTTGCCAAATCTACCTTGCAATTGTGGATTGTGAGGCAGCTTTTCCCTTTTGGAAGCCATCAGGTAACAGAGTAACTAGGGCATCCATCCCAAAGACCGGAGGATCCCTGGACCTAAATAGGAACTTGGGTCTGGACGCCAGAAGGTCTACGTCTGGCGTACCTCAGTGGAAACAGAGTGAGTAAAACCCCTCTGGGCGGAGGGACCCATTTCCGGGATCTAGTTGTTGACGGCCTAAGAAGTTTATAAAAAAGGTGGTGGATATCCGCGCTACGAAACAATGGTAATAATGTTAGCTTGAGCAACCAGCAAACAAAAAAATAAATAAAAGTCCACATGCGGCACTAAAAAAATCAACTGTTTTTCCAAGCAGAGAGAGATGAAAAACCCTTCACCAGCTTCTGTGTGTACAGGAAAGCACACCGCACCACGTGTAAATCCAATCTGCTTACCAGAAAGCTATATATAGCAGGCCTGTGTGGGTCAGTAAGCAGGAATCACAGCTTCGCTCCCCAGACACTGATAGTGGGTATATGGTGATCCAATCATAGAATACAACTTGCATCAAGCACAGCTCCCATAGAACAATATGGTCACGAACTCCAACATATAGTGAGTGTGTCATCCAATCAAGCAGTCAGCATCACCCAATGGAAGAATAAGGCAGCAAATAGTGAAGCCCGTAAAGCATAAAAAACAATTTATTGTAGTAACTTACATGTTAATACAGGAAAACAAACATCATGAAGTGTCAAGATGTGGCTTAAGAAGTTTGTTTGCTAAATTTTCCACATCCAGAATGTGCACTGCGGACAAGATTTAAATGTGAAGTTCTGCCCAATTCAGAATACCCAGGACTTCTGATTGCACCTTGATGAATTATGTACACTCTGTGTTTTTTTTTTAATTGGACCCAGACTGTCAGACCCCAGAGTAGGGTCTTCCAATGCTGAAGGGTAAACTGAATCGCCCTAAGCTCCTCTGCTTCCTCTGGCTCCCGTGTCCCATGAACCGACAGACAATCCAGGACACTTCCCCAGCCTGAAAGATTAGCATCTTTCTTCAGGACCTTTCAAACTCTGAAGAAAAAGCAATTCCCAAACTCCAGCACATTGCTACGAGTCCAGGGATAACTTAGTTTTGGTGCAATGATGCATGCGACAATCCAAAGACAGTTGTCTTGTCCCATGCCATTAAGATGTTGAGTTGCAATTTTCTTTAATGAAACAGAGCATACAGGACTACCTAGATGGAAGCTACCGTTAATCCCAGCACCCTCATGCAAAGGCGAATAGTAGGCTGTTCCAGGGAACATAGTTTACCTATCTTGGGCCAAAGGGTCCAAAGCTCTGCCTGGGAAAAGAACACGAGGCCCAAATACTCCAGGTGCTTTAGCCTCAGAATGGGCCACACATTGCCATTTGACCTGGCCACTATAAACAGGTTAAGACACTAACTTTGAAATCTTTCTCATTTTGGAATTGGCGAATAGTGCCTTGAGAGTGCAACAGGTCCAGCACATTTTACGGCATGAAGCATGGAGGAGACAAGATGCAAAACTCCAGGTTGTAGCCTTTGGACACAATGTTTTGAACCCAGTGAAATGTCTCAGGTTTAAATGGCCGCAAAGGCCACCAGGCATTGGCCCACTTATAGAAGTGGTGGCACTCTTTCTTTAGATAGAAGGCCTGTTGGCCATCTTGGGGTTCCAGAATTTTTTATGAAAGGAAGTTCTGATAGGAGCAAAAGGAAGCTGGTCCCTGACATAGACAGCTTTTGCCACTTCTGTAGAGGTAAAAAAAGTGTATATTCCTCCTGTAATCTTCTGGATAAATGTAGTCAAGGCATTGTCAAAAAGGCATTGTGACTTTTGGAAACCTAACTTTTAGACCACATACACAGCACTAACCTGGGTGTTGCATGTTTTACAGAATTGCTTAATTTTTCCTGCAGAAATGTCACTGTCATCATAGCACTCCCTGCACTCATACATTGCAAGACCTCCACAGATGCGGCACTGCCGTGGGGCTGAAAAACAGAAACAGACAAAGACAGGCAGTGAGTGACAAGAAAAAATAAAAACTCCAGCAAAGCTTCTCCCAAATGGAGCATAAGACTTCATTGGACTTGGGTAAAAATTGGTTATTTAATGGGAACCTCTTTGATCCCTTTGTTTTGCTCACATATTTTTCAAGTTCTGCATGGTACCTGGCCAAATTTTCTCTCAACAAGAAAAAGTGTTAACTACATGTCAGTCCTTTGACTGAATAACACACCAGTGTCAAGATATGCATGCTTTAAATGTCATCAAATGTTTTTTTTTTTGCTTTCAGATAGTGTGGAAACATTAGCTACCCAAAAAGATGAAATCAGATTGGGAGTGGCGAGTTCTGGACTTGTCAGACAGTCAATCTGTACTGTATTGCAAAATGCTGTCAATCTGACACTTTTAGGGATATTGCTAGGCCAGGGAGCAGAAAATAGACCTTCAAAATGACAGTGCTGTAGTACTGCTATAGTCAAAAGCAGTTTCATTCCTTTAGCTATATATTGTGTAGGGCAGAAGCTGAATAGCAATATGGCATGACAAGATTTTTGTACTTACTCTGAGGGACACAAGAATTCAGATACAGTTGGATTATACTGCTGCAAAAAAAATTTGAACACTGACAAACAGAAAAATTGTAAGCCAGCCCCTGTATACAGGCATCTCTACCCAGCATACTTCGCTTTTGTGAAAAAGCAATACCAAGGCCAGGAGCCTCTAAAGGACCACAAGAAAAAAATGTTACAGAAAGAAAAAAAATATATTTTCTCTCTCATTCATTGAGGGATACAAGAATTCAGATGCAATCAGAGTATCCAAAAGCAGTCCAACTGAGGTGCGTGCAACAGCCACTGACCAACAAGTGGAGACTAAGGACTGTCTGCAACTCCGAACCACCCGAAGGACCAATGCCAGAATTGGAATTAGAAGCCCCTTGCAATAAGCTGCCAATGAAGAAAGAGGGGACACAGAGGACCAACCTAATTTTTAAGACCAGTATAGAGGAGATCACCACCAGAGTGGAAAGACATCATCCAAAAGGAAACACTGAGCTTGAACTAGTGAGATGCTATGGAACAAAAAACTCACCAAAAAAAGGTGGAACGTCATAATAACCTGATTAGGGAAGAACAAACCCACAAAATGATGTGGATTACAAAAACAAATCCATGATTAGATTCTTGCTAAGCAAGATATCCATTACCACTGGTGAAAGCGAGTCTGAACAGAAAAACCTCCATGCTAACACCTGGAGCTGTCTTTCCACCTAACCCTGAGCACAGACTCTCCTGACTCTCCCCAGTCCAGTAAAGCATCCATCGCCATGAAGGAGCAGAACACTTAGCCTCACTGCTAATAACATTCACCTGATTAGGGGAGGCTGCAAATCAGCCACAAACTACAAGTCCCATCATGCCTCTGTCTTTGGGAGTCATGCTTGTAACTGTCAGCCTTGCAATGCCTCATGGGACTTGCAGTTCCTCGACAGCTGGAGGGCCACAGATTGAGCACCCACGACCTAGGAAATTAGATCCCACAAAGGCCTCCAGGTATACTCTATCACCAACAGGGTATGCCTTTCAGCAGGAACCTGCTGACAAGCCAGATGCTCCAGAGCTCTCCAGTGGACATAAGGAGTGACCAGCTGTGCAAAACTCTCCCTTTGGTGCAAGGACTACTGGTTAAGGAGACTTAGATTTCAATGCATTGTCCTTAGGGAAGACAGTGTGGGCAGGATAAGCACTCTTACCATTGTTTAGCATAGGGACCACACTAATTGTCCTGCTGCAGAAAGGACAGATTTTCTTTCCTGGAAGACACTGCAACCCCTAGGTGATGTGCAATGTAGTCCAAACCAGGAAGCTGACTCAAAGCAGAGTCATCCGATGAGGACAGTCCCATCTGCTCTGAAGAGCCAGCCTGAGAAGCCTTGAGAATGGAGACACTTTGGTAAGTGCAGTCCTCACGGGGTAAGGGATAAAGACCATCCTGTTTTAATGAAGGGTTTGGTCACATCAGGGACTACCTGGTCTGTCGAAGCAATCCAATTTAGTCAGGCCCACAGCAATAGAGATGAGGTTCCCCTAATGCCCTACACACCTCTGACTAAGGGTGGAGTGATGAATTCCCTTGACTGCTGACAAGGAGTCCAATGGCACACAAGTGTGGACTTTTTAAGCAATGGTTTAAGCTCAACAGCCTCGCCCATTAGTGACAGGTAACTGCCAATGATAAATACCTGGCAGGCAAATATTGCAAGCATCAGGCCCTTCAAAAAAAGTTCTGACCAGCATCCCACAAAGAGAATGCCACAAAAAGGGCAGTAGAGTGAACACAAGGGCCAAAGCTCCCAGATGTAGGAGGTGTATCCAAAGTATGCAAAGAGGCCACCAGGTTCTTATTTAGTAGTGGACAGCCAGAAAAGACAGCCAGAAATGTCCCTGTCAACCTTATAGGTCAGGAAGTCCCTCTGGAGAGAAGGGATGCTGGGGGGTACATGTACCATGGGGAACTTGAAGGGACACAAGGCCAGAGGATTCTCCTGAGGAAAGGGAGTGAGCATCTGCATGGGGTACAACTCCAAAACCCCAGTTAACATTTAAGCAAGAAATTCAAAGATGCCAGGAAGACAGGGAGACTGAGGAAGTTGCATTATTTTGTGCAGTAGCACAAGGGAGATAGCAAAGAGCAACTGAAGGAGGTGCCAGAGACAAGGGGTTAGTCTGCCTGAATACGCAATCAGACCCTCCCTTGTAGAAGTGGAGGAGCACCTTTAAGCACAAGGCTTCTCAGAGGGGTTAGCTGAGCTCAGGCTTTGAGTGGGAGTCAGGCTCTGAAGGCCGAAGTGAATTGAGAGGTGTGGGATCCCTCCAACCCCTCTGCAAATCTGCAGGAGGAGCAGGCTTGCATCATTAGTCTTGAGCATTAGGACTGTCTCTGTCTGTGAGCGTGTATGTGCACAGGCAACATGTGTACATACGGTCCCAACTGGGAGCATGCACAAACAGATGGTTCCATGGGACCATGCAAAGGAATAGAGAGCCCCTAAAACTTGATCTCAGGCTCGGCGATGGGGACAAGATGATAATAATGCAATATTAAAAAGAAATACAAGAAGGGGTAACAAACACTGGGAGTTATTTCAATAGCATCTGAAATAACCTAAAAAATTAAGAATTTAAGCTTTAATATCTCCTTAACTATTAGCACAGTAAGACTGGCGTGGTGGGAATTCTGAAAGGTGTCCAGCCATAAAAACTATAAGCTTGCAGTGCTTGAGCCTAAATGACCATACTCACAAAATGAGTATTCAGAGACAGGGTAACATTTGGTGCAGTGCTACAGTTCTGGACCTGAAAGGCGCTCCACAGTTCACTTATACTATACACCCAGGCCTTGAAAAGCTTCACAATGATAAACCAGTGCATGAAGATGACATTTCAGGCTAGCCCTGAATATCCAATCCAACAAAGGCAGGCTGAGGAAACAACAATCCAGATAGCTGCTATGTAGAAAGCAGCTCAAGCAACGATGCAGTGAGAAGTCTTAACTGAAGTCACAGAGGAGAAAAAAAATTCCATGAAGAGAAGAAAAAGGTGTCCAGCCCCTGGGCACACAAGCAAAAAACCGAGGCATGCTGAGCAGAGCATGGGTTATACGGGACTATGTTACACTTTTTCTGTTTGCCATTGTACAAACCTTTAGTATGCAGCAGGGTAAACTAAATGTATTTGAAATCCTGTGCAGCTGGGAAAGAAATTATGAAAATCCCCATCAACCTTCTGAAAAAAAAAATCCATTTTGATCAATCATTCAGCCAGGGGGAGTCTGCACAGTTTGCCCATACACATACAGATATTTCCCAATCTGACTACTTGCTGGACCAAACAACTATCAGTGTTACCAAGCCTCCTTATTTACTGAGGGGCATGAATTACACAGATACACTGACTGAATTTAATTGGTCACAGAACCTGTTTAACTTAGAACTGCCAGTAATTAAGGGAATTTGCTTGCAACCTGGGCTACAACCATCCCATGTCTGTGCTGAACTTTTAGAAATTTGCAGAAATATCCCTGGGAGCAGATTAAATGACACCCATTTAATATACAGAATCTTTTAACAAATATACCACTAGATGGCAGCATGATACCAAAGTTTAGTGACTGAAGTGCTTACGCCTGGTGAAAGGCAACCAATTAATTTTTCAAAGTATTCATTCTGAGAAATTAGATTTAATTGTCAGTAGGTATAATTCTGTAGGAAACATTCTTAAATTATTATATATTCCTATGGGAAAAAGTTTTTTTCTTCAACATAAGGATTTACAAACTTAAAAAAAAGAAAGAAAAAAGTTCCACTTTTACAAAGCAATAACTGTAGATTTATTACAAAATGTACTATTTTAAACAAAAACACACCAAGTACTTCTTTCTCTTTTTCTCTTTTTTCCTTTCCTCATCGTGTCTTCCACTATGCTTTTAGGGCTGTTAGCACAAGCCCATGCCTCTGTAAATATTGTTCTTTTTACATTCGGCATGTTGACATTTGCACTTCTAACAGTGCATACGTCTTTAGTGACTGGAGTATAATACATTATTAGTGTGATGTTGCACTGCATTTACATAATCTTAAAATTAAAAAAAAAAAAATCAGACATGCATTTGTGGAAAAAAAGAATGCATTTGTGGAAAAGAAGAATACACATCAAGAGGGACATCTAATGTTTTGTTGTCATTTCTTTTCTGGAGACACGTCCTCTCTGCACTATACATAAAGGTATGTATAGGCTATCTGCTTCTAGCAATTCATATTCTTTAATAATTGTATTAGTGCATTGCAGCATAGATATCACCATTTTACCCTGATCAGTGAATAGAAACAAGTATGTGAAAAAATGGCCTCCTATTTTTAGTCCTCATCGGCCGTTACAGAGCAGATGCAGACAAACTGAAAATAACCCGTGCAAATGTACAATGAACAGGCTGGTCCTGTGATGACAGTTTTTAGGGCGTAAGAAAAGAACAGGCAGAGGTAAGATTTTAGACTAAGAGCTGATCTATTTTACATATACAATTAGAAAATGTTAATGGCTTTGCTTCAATTTTATTAGAATGTTAACTTTACTGTTTTTTAATTTCTGTATTTTACTAAAAGGATACAATCTTTGTTTTAAGAATAAACATTTAATTCATAACATAGGATTACCAAACACTACTGGTTAGCTAAAGATGTAGCTCCCTTTTAGGCCCATCTGTCTTTCATCCACTCCTTGTTCTGTATCATCCAGTTTTGTAGGTAAAGTTCCCCATCTCTAATAATTTATCTGATGAGTTTCAGTAAATATCTAGCAGATGAAGACATCAATAAAAGAGCCTAAAGCTTCGCCTGCTGACTGGATAAGAGGACTTTATCATTTTCACCTGCAATACTGCAAATATTTACCTTAAAAAAGAACTACTTTTTTATTTTTCTCTGATAATAATAAACAATTATACACTACATGTTCTAAATTACATTAAATCCAGAGATATAGAAAGAGGGATTTGTCATTGCTGACAGTTTTTAAAGGTGCAGACATCGGGCTGTCATTCTGATCATAGCTTGACTATCTGGTGAAAAACTCACCTTTTCTATCCTCACAGGTATACTTTAAGCAGTTACAGTTTTGCTTTAAAGAGTAAAGTGTCTGTTAAGGAAATTTCTGTTACTCACTGTCCTCCAGTAAGTCTGTAATATTCAGATCCAAGGAAGGAAATATTTTGTTGAACATCTTGAAGTCTTTCCCAAATCGAGGCATCTGAACTATTAGACATGATGGAGCCTATTAAACAATGAAAACATTACAGAAATAATGTCAAATGAAAGAACAAATAAAACTGACTCAAATAAAAAGCTACACTATATGGCCAGAAGTATGTGAGCAACCCTCCAATATGCCACCACATATAAAGTATTTAAGACAAAATGTACACTTCTACCCTTGTGCCAATAGTTTGGGGAAGGAATATTCCAGCTTGACCCGGGCACTAAGGGAGATACATAAAAGGCATCTTGTGTTTCAATGTCCTACAAAAGAAGGCCTGTGCTCTGTCAAAATGCTGTTGCTCTCATTTATCTGATTTATACACATACACACTCAGCCATAACTTTATGAAAACCCACCTAATATTGTGTATGTCCCCCTTTTGTTGCCAAGCAGCCCGGATACATCAAGGCATAGACACAATTAGATTCTGAAGGTATGCTGTGGTATCTGGCACCAAGCAGTCAGTAGCAGATCCTTTAAGTCCTGTAAGTTGCAAATTGGGGCCTCCATGGATTGGACTTGTTTTTCCAGCACATTCTACAGATGCTCAGTTGGATTGAGATCTGGAGAATTTGGAGGCCAAGTCAACACCTTTAACTCATTGTGTTCCTCAATCCATTCTTTAACCAATTTTGCAGTGTGGCAGAATGCCTTATCCTGCTGAAAGACATCACTGCCATCAGGGAATACTGTTTTTATGAAGGCGTGTACATGGTCAGCAACAATGTTTAGGTAGGTGGTACGTGTCAAATAACATCCACAGGAATGGCAGGACCCAACAGCAGAACATTGCCCAAAGCATCACACTGCTATGCCTAGTTGCCTTCTTCCTATAGTGCAGCCTGGCGCCATTTCTTCCTCAGGTAAGCGACAAACACACCCCCACATAATGTAAAAGAAAATGTGATTCATGAGGCCATACCATCTTCTCCCTTTGCTCCATGGTCTAGTTATGATGTTCACATGCCTATTGCAGTTGCTTGAGGCTGTGGAAACTGGTCACCATGGGCACACTGACCGGTCTGCGGCTACACAGCCCCATACACAACTGCAATGCCCATTTTTTCTGCTTTCAACACATCAATTTCATAGACAACATATTTACCTAATATATCCCATTGACTTTCATATGTCATTGTAACGACATAATCAATGTTGCTCGCTTAACCTGTCAGTGGTCATAAAGTTATGGCTGATCGGTATATATTTAACCACTTTAAGACTGCCCACTGCACATATACTGCAGCAGGACGGCTCTATAGCGTGAAACGATGTACCTGTACATCGTTTAGTGTAATAGATACTGTGGGCGGCGCGCGGGTCTGACGGACTCGATGTCTGCCGGCCACCTGCGATAGGGTACAGAGAGGCAGAACGGGGATCTGCCCATGTAAGCAAGGCAGATTGTGATCAGGAACAGCGATCTCTGTGTTGTCCCAGTGAGCACATCCCCCACACAGTTTTAACACACTCAGGAAACACAGTTAACCCCTTGATCACCCTCTAGTGTTAATCCCTTCCCTGCCAGTGAAATTTATACATTGATCAGTGCATTTTTTTAGCCAGGATCACTGTATCAAATGTCACTGGCCCCCAAAAAGTGTCACTTGGGGTCAGATTTGTCCGCTACAATGTCACAGTCTTGCTAAAAATCGCAGCTCGCCATTACCTGTAAAAACATAAAAAAAAAAATAAAGTCCATAAATCTATCCCAACAGAAAAACAGCAAAAAAAGTCTGGCGCCAGAAAACTGGGACATTTGTAACAATGGGAGTAATTCTTTATGTCCTACTTGTGTCCAATAAGCAGCTATATGGATGAACACACCTGGAGAGATGTGATAAAAGTGCATACAGTCAATGGCAACCATAAGGAAAAGCGCTATTCGGGCCAGTCTTGTGCAGACAGATAAACAGGCAAAAATCAATTAGAAGAACCATTTATTGATTTAATGTTGCCATAAGATGATTTTTTTATTAAAAAAACAATTAAAATTCTCCTTTGCGTATATGGTAGACAATCAGCTTGCTCATCACTATAATGGTACCTTATTTAGCTGTACATATACATATATCCTTCATTTAATTTTATTTATTTCCCCTTCCCCATCCCTGCCCCTCCCTTCCCCTACCTACATTAATTATATCTACCAATTCCTTTATTATCATTAGTTTTCTTCATGGTTTGGTATTTATGTAGGTCTTAGTCAGTGATTTTCTAGTAATTGTATTATGAATTTGTTTTATTATGTTGTTTAATAGCAGAGGTTTTGCTGCAGTATATGTAACCTGTCATGGTTTCTTTAAAAATGTTAATCTGACTGGCAGTCAATTCCTATTTAATCCCCATGTCACATGACCTGAGGAAGGGCCACGTCCCGATACCCATTTTTTTTTTACCGAAAATATGTAGCAGTATACATATTGGCCTAAACTTATGAATACATTTGTTTTTTTGGATATGTATTATAGCAGAAAGTAAAAAAAAAATATTTTCAAAATTGATGGTCTTTTTTTGTTTATAGCGCCAAAAAACCCCCCAAAAAAACGCAGAGGTGATCAAATACCACCAAAAGAAGGCTCTATTTGTGGGGAAAAAAAAGGACATCAATTTTGTTTGGGTACAACATCACACGACCATGCAATTGTCAGTTAAAGCAATTCAGTGCCGTATCGCAAAAAATGGCCTGGTCATTAAGGGGGTAAATCCTTCCGGGGCTGAAGTGGTTAACTAGCACACCAGCATAGTTCTATGTGTTCACAAGTGGGACGGACTCAGTAACCCCAGCTCTCAGCTATTATACAAATAAATATAGGTCAAAGTCTACATTTAAACCTCTAGGTTTTACAGTGTACATTTTATAGATCCACTGAATCTCTATGCATTTCAGAATACGTTATCTGTCACCACCCCATCTTAGTGGAGCTACAGTATATGATCTATGACCGTATATTTAAAGTGATTGTAAATGATCACTTTATGAAACAGCCAATTTTGTTTAAAATAGAAGTAAAAAGCAAAAGATTTGTGTATAGATCTAAAAAAACACATTATAAATACCTTTTTCCCTTTTTTGATCACATTCCCTCTGTTTGCAGCTGCATAAGAGCTGGGGGAGGAGAAATAGCAGCACACTGAGCTTCCCAGTGAATGGCTATGCGGGAGGGGACAAATCTTATTATCCCAGCATAGCTAAAGAACTGACCACTATGTGCTCTTCTGCTTAGTGTGGTCAGTTTTTATAGGAATGCAGAGGGACTGGCAGGAACAGCAAGGACTTCACACAAAGGAAGCAATTCAAAGAGAACACATGGTACAGCAGGCACATGGCACATAGGATCCTGAATGAGATTACTCCAAAATGTCTGGCTACTGGTAACTCTACTTTCTTGTCTCTAATGAAATATTTATGACAGGTTAAGCAAGTAACATTGATTATGTCGTTGCAATGGCATATGAAAGTCAATGGGATATATTAGGCAGCAAGTAAATATGTTGTCTATGAAATTGATGTGTTGAAAGCAGAAAAAATGGGCATTGCAGTTTGTTGTGTATGGGGCTGTGTAGCCGCAGACCGGTCAGTGTGCCCATGGTGACCAGTTTCCACAGCCTCAAGCAACTGTGAAGTCTGACATGTGCAATACCCATTAAGATTAATCTGGTGCTCCTTATGTGTATGGTTAAAAAAAAATCTACCCTTAAAGCGGAGTTCCGCTCATTTCTGTGTTCATTAAGTCAGCAGCTACAAAAAGTGTAGCTGCTGATTTTTAACAAACACTCACGGTCCAGTGATACGGCCGCCCAAAGCCTCGCTTCTCTCCTCCCTCTCTTGGCAGTGCCGACATTGCAAGTGTGGGCACCTGGCTGTGACAGCTTGCGGCTGCACATCCGGGTGTGCACTGCATGTTATGAACGGCTGGGCAATCTTCTGGGACCTGTGACATGTCCCAGAAGATGGCAGGGAGGGAGAGAAGAATTTCCGCTCGGCGTCGCGGCACCATGAGCGGAAGTGGGAGCTGTGTACCTGTCAAAGCAAGGTACCCGCTAACCCCCCCCCCCCCCCCAAAAAAAAAAATTACATGCCAAATGAGGCATGTTGGGGTCAGGAGTGCTTAAAGCGGAAGTTCCACTTTTGGGTGGAACACCTCTTTAAGCATGTTAGAGTAATGCACACAATTCAAGCATGGAAAAGGCCCCTTGCTCTTGTTACCTAAAAATACTTTTTTTAGCACAATAATCTGCACTGGTGACCTTGCTGGAAATTGTAGGGCCTTTTCTAAAGGATTGCAGTGATGTGCAATGAGACTAATGTGAAGCTATTTGGCATACACTATATTACTAAAAGTATTGGGATGCCTGCCTTTACACGCACATGAACTTTAGGGCATCCCAGTCTTAGTCCGTAGGACTCAATATTGAGTTGGCCCACCCTTTGCAGCTATAACACAGCTTCAACTCTTCTGAGAAGGCTGTCCACAAGGTTTAGGAGTGTGTGTGTGGGAATGTTTGACCATTCTTCCAGAAGCGCATTTGTGAGGTCGGGCCCTGATGTGGATGAGAAGGCCTGGCTTGCAGTCTGCGCTCTAATTCATCCCAAAGGTGTTCTATCGGGTTGAGGTCAGGATTCTGTGCAGGCCAGTCAAGTTCCTCAACCCCAAACTTGCTCATCCATGTCTTTATGGACCTTGCTTTGTGCATTGGTCCAAATTATTTGGTCAAGGGGGATTATGGTGTGGGGTTGTTTGTCAGGGGTTGGGCTTGGCCCCTTGGTTCCAGTGAAGGAAATTCTTACAGTTTCAGCATATCAAGACATTTTTGACAATTTCATGCTCCCAACTTTTTGGGAACAGTTTGGGGTTGGCCCTTCCTGTTCCAACATGACTACGCACCAGTGCACAAAGCAAGGTCCATGAAGACATGGATGGGCAAGTTTGAGATAGAGGAACTTGACTGGCCTGCACAGAGTCCTGACCTCAACCCGACAGAACACCTTTGAACTAGAGTGCAGACTGCGAGCCAGGCCTTCTCTCAAACATCAGTGCCTGACCTCACAAATGCGCTTCTGGAAGAATGGTCAAACATTCCCATAGACACACTCATAAACCTTGTGGACAACCTTCCCAGAAGAGTTGATGCTGTTATACATGCAAAGGGTGGGCCAACTCAATATTGAGCCCTATGGAATAAGACTGGGATGCCATTAAAAGTTCATGTGCGTGTAAAAGCAGACGTCCCAATACTTTTACTGTATGCCAAATAGGTTCACATTAGTCTCATTGCACACCACTGCAATTCTTTAGAAAAGACCCTAGAATTTGGTAATATAGTGTAGTTTTGGATATGCTATTTTACCGACGATTCTTCAGTAAAGAATGTTGGAGGGCAACCCACTTGTGCTCTTTTATATACTGTATATTGGAACCTGCATATATATGGAACAATACAATAAGGACATAGGAATTTGTGTTTCACCTCTGCAAACTTCAGATTGCTGTTTATAAATGACCACTCAAGTAGCTGCTGTATAGTGGGAACCCCAACATTCTCATTTTTATCCATGAAGATTTGGTAAAAGTAGCAGTCTTGTACTTTCTGACCTGCTGACCTGAAACAAAAGAATCATTAAATTAAACCAAAAAATATAGAATGTTCTAGTTTTATTTGTACATAGAAACATAAATAAAGGTCAAGGGGTCTTGTGCCTATCCAATGTCTATTCACAGGTGGAGGGAAAAACATTTCTCTGGTTCCACTGACACATTCTCAATGTCAAAAGGAAGGAAAGGACAATAAATTAAAATGAGACACACTAAAAAGAAAAAACTTTAAACGTAGTCTATTTCCTAGATATTCCACTAGGTGTCGCACTATCCGCATTTTATATTTCAGATGTATGCCTTGTCTGGGGGATGAGCTGCATTGGGTAACTATTGACCACCAACCAGATTGAAATGTACACTATAAAATAACTTGAAAATGATAGTTAAATATGAAGCTAATAGATTTCTTACATAGTTACATACAGTGGTTATAAAAAGTCTACATCCCTGTTAAAATGTCTTTTTTTTTTGTAGTTAGTCTGGTTGAAAAAAATCCATCTAGTTTAACCAATTAAAAAGAAAAAAAAAATACACACACACACAAAGATAAAACATCTATATACACAATCCTATACCCACAGTTGATCCAGGGGAAGGCAAAACAACCCAATAAAGCATGGTCCAATTTGCTCCAATAGGGGGAAAAGAATTCCTTCCTGACTCCCAAGAGGCAATCAGATATTCCCTTGATCAACTTCGCATTACCACCTATATATTAGTATCCAGTTTTCTTCTGTGCATGTAGAAATGCATCTAGCTCTTTAAAAAAAAAAAATCTACTGAGCTTGCCGGAATCAGTTCTCAAGGGAATCTATTCCACATTTTCACAGCTCTTACTGTGAAGAAGCCTTTCTGTATAAGAAGCCTTTTCTGTGTAGGTTAAAACTTCTTTCCTCCAGACGTAAATAATGCCCCCTTGTCCTCCATAGTGACCTGCAAGTGAATAACTGTACACCAAGTTGACTATATGGACCACTTATGTATTTATATAAGTTGATCATATCCTCCCTTAATCTCCTCTTTTCAAGAGAGAATATATTCAGTTCCTCTAATCTTTCCTCATAGCTGAGCTCCTCCATGCATCTTATCAGTTTGGTTGCCCTTCTCTGCACTTTCTCCAGTTTCCCGATATCCTTTTGGAGAACTGGTGCCCAAAACTGAACTGCATATTCCAGATGAGGTCCTACTAATGATTTGTACAGGGGCACAATGATATCTCTCTTTCTCTCTGCTGTCCATACCTCTCCTAATACAAGAGAGGACTTTGCTCGCTTTGGAAACTGCAGCTTGGCATTGCATGCTATTATTAAGCTTATTGTCTACCAAACCCCCAGATCCTTCTCCACTATGGATTCCCCCAGTTATACTCCCCCTAATATGCATGCATGCATATTCTTAGCCCCCAAGTGCAAAACTTTACACTTATTAACATAAACCTCATCTGCCACGTAGTTGCCCAATTAGACAGTACATTGAGGTCGGCTTGTAAATTGGAGACATCCTGTAAGGCCGTTATTCCACGGCATAGCTTGGAGTCATCTGCAAAGACTGAAATGGTACTTTTAATCCCAGACCCTATATCATTTATAAAGGTATTAAAAAGTAAGGGTCCCAACACTGAACCTTGGGGTACACCACTGATAACCTTAGACTATTCAGAGTAAGAATCAATAACCACTACTCTCCGAATTTGGTCTTTTTGCCAGTTTTCTATCCATTTACAAACTGATTTTTCCAAGCCTGTAGACGTTACCTTACACATTAGTCACTTTTGCAAAATCCAAGTATACCACGTCCACAGCCACTCCTTTGTCCAAGTTTTTGCTTACCTCCTCATCAAAAGAAATCAGGTTTGACAACTTCAGTCTTCAAGATTTCAAGAATTTTGTATGTCTCTTATTGGGGGCGTACAGATTAACCAGAGTATAAGTTGAGTTGTTTAAGTCGCATATCAAGATAATATACCTTCCATTAAGAGTCACAGATTACCTAGTGTAATTTAAATGCAATAGAGTGTTTTAACAGCTATCAGTGCACCCCATTTTTTGACTGGTTCTGCAGTGTTGAAAACATTGGGGAAGGCTTTATGGGAGCATTTAGGCTGTTTAGTTATCATAAAATGGGTTTCTTGAGCACAAAGCACATCCCCCTTAAGTTTGTCCATTTCCTTCCACATAGAATTCCTTTTGAAAGGGCTATTCAGTCCATGAACGTTCATAGGGACAATTGATAATGTCATGGGACCTTTTAATAATGAATGCTCTGTGTATGTTGCTGGAGTGTCAATAGTCAAGTGCAGTATTATTTTGTTACCTGTAGGTGGTGCCATTGGATCAGATATATAAAGCCAGAGTAGTGCTTTGTAGTTGAAGTTTCTTGTAGTGGATAACCAGTATAGAGGTAAGGTTGCTATTTCATAGTGCTCCTTAGGTACATTTAAAACATAAAAAAACAAATAAAGTAATGAACTGTATCAAAAACATAAAAAGGTAAAGAGATTCACTGAGTGCGAAAAATTCCACAATGGTTTAGGAGGGGGAATAAGCTCCCTGTAACCTAAACCAGACATCCTTCAACTTAAGTAAAACTGGTGCTTTGCGTATATGCCGTGTTAGGGCCTTGATAGCGCCCTAATTATGCTTTACGCCATTCCGGAGACAGTCTAGGTTGCATCGGGTTGGGTGGTGGAACATTGGCATCTTCTGGCACCAGGTTACATTTCCTATCTAGGACCAGTCCCTCTTCCATATTCGCGATTGCATGAGTGCGATTTCCTCTTGTAATGAGAAGTTTTGTAAGAAAGCCCCATGAATATGGGATTTTATATCAATTTTCCTCAATTTTGTATAGTTTTTTACGAGCCATCATTGTATGTTGGGATAGTTCTGCAAAGACAGAGATGCCAGAGTAGGGGCCCAGAAGGGGTTGATTCTTCCTAGTAAAGCGCATGAGATCATGTTTAACATGGGAAAAGTGGATGCGAGCGATGACATCCCTTGGTACCTTCTCAGGCAGGAACTTTGGTTTTGGGAGGCGGTGGGCTCTGTCCACTATAACTTCCCTCTCTGGAGTGTCAGGAAAAATGGCCGCTATGAAATTTTGAACATTATGTCTGAGCTCCGCCGGGGTCACGGATTCCTCTACTCTCCACAATTTAATATTGTTCCTTTGCGATCTGTCCTCTAAATCTACGATTTTTTCTTTCATCGCCTGTGTGTCTCCCTCCGTGTCATTATGTGCGTCCACTAATTCGTTATGTGCGACTGCAAATTCCCCCATCTTGTCTTCTATATGACTGACTAACTTCCATAGCCGAGACATCACTTTTGAGTTGTGAAATACAGAGCATCATGTCCTTATGCAGCGAGCCTCTGAGGGTTACTAACATGCACCTCATCACTGTATCGCCAAGGGGTTGCCCTGTAGTTGGGAATTCATTAATCTGTTCAATGAAGTCTTTGGTGCTATTTTGGGAATTACAGTTATCTTCAGGCTACCTGCATATCTGTGGTCGGACGATCTCTTTTGGGCTGATTTCTGCGGGCTATTGATGGGAGAAGTGCCCGGTGATGAGCCCCCACTGCTGCTGTGGGAAGGTGAGCCCGTGTGGTAGAAAGACGGATCCGAGCGGTCGCTGCCGTGGTGTGTGCTGTGCCGCGTTTCCGAGGCCTCTGCGCCATCTTGCGACATAGGGGTGCTCGTTGGCGAGTAAAAGTCAGTCAGTTTCCTTGGCCCCTTTTCCTTCTTTCTTTTTCCTATGGTGGCCGGGATCGTCCCCGGAGCACAGCGTGCCTGGATGATGCCTTGGTAGGCTTTTAATGTCGCTGGATGGAGCTGGATGCTGGCAGGTTACACAGGGCTCTTTCCTTATACAGCCATCTGCTCCGGCTGCTGGCCACACCCCCCCGGGGCTTTTCTTTTACTTTTACTTTCAATAACGGGGGCACAGAATGCAATAAAAACCTAATAGGTGTTCTAATCCCTCTCCACTCTGTCCAAAAATGTTTTTAAAAGTTTTGCCTTTAGTTGTTTGTAAGATTGTTTAGGAAGACAAATTGGGTAGCTGTTGCTAAATTTAAAGTGGAACTTTCAGCAACTGTACAAGTCTACAAGATTACATTTTTGTCATCTAATAATAGACAGCGACATTATAATAAAAAATAGTATTACTTTTTATCATTAAAATAAATACAAACTATACATTAAAAATGTTTCATATTTATTAGCCTAATAATATTGTTTACATTTTTTTTTACACTTTGTTCCCTTTACTGGAATGTTTAGGTTATTGTAAACATTGTACTTTTAGAACCACGAGTTCCTTCTTACTTTAAAGAAATTTTACCTTATTTTTAAGAGGGGATCTACTCTTAATATATGATGGAACAAGATATTCAAAAATTCTTCAGGATCTGTTGAGAAAACAAACACATCATAGAAAATCTGATGTTCTACAGCTCCACTTTTATATTTAACACACCTTGCATCACTGCTGGACTGAGTTAGTTGGCAAAGTGTGGAAATGGTCCATATGACTGTACATCTGGTATTTCCTTACAAGCAGCTGCATTTTACCAATGTCTACTTCCATTATTTACAATCTAACCACCTTCTTCATGCAACCTACATTAGCCACACTCAAATAAACTACCTGATAAGATATACCTATATATCCTAAAAATCATAATACATCTCTTTTATGCAAACAATCACTAAATATAATTATTATAGAAGTCTATAAGAATTCAAAGTGCAGATGCAGCCAGCACTAGTAAGGAATCAAAACAATGCTGCAGCTAGGATTAAGTTGTAGTCATCTCCCTTAGATAAGGAATCAGCTGTGGTTTCTAGTACAGATTTTAATGGGGCTAGGGAGAGTGAATGAGTGTTTTTTTATTTTATTTTTTTAAAACATACACCTATATATTAAATTGAATCTGTGACCAGGCTATAGACAGTGAAGTATTCTCCAATTTTTTACATGCAGAAAACGAGCTTCAAAACATGTTCTCACTGACCTCTGTAGCTGATTTTACTCTGGTTAAATTCATTCTCAAACATTCACAGCAGAAAAAAATTAAGTAGTTCGGGTTTTTCTCTTAGCAGCTAGGCGGATTCCCCCCTCCTCCCAAAGCACCTTATTTGTCTTTGCATTAAAGATTAGAAGGCTGGAAGGCTTCTAAACCACAGCTAGGGGAATGGGGACAATCGGGAGCTGAGCTCAGGTTTATAAAATCACTCTGTCAGCAGTTTAGGGGGGGAAGCTTAGCTATTTATGGAATCAACCTGAAATACACCATTTCTTCTACTGTGAACTTTGAGGATGACGTTCTCCATGCTGTCTGCAGCTGCAGAGAACAGCTATGGCTTGCTTTAGAGCGGAACTCTAGTCTTACCTTCATTCTTATGCCCCGTACACACGGTCGGATTTTCCGATGGAAAATGTCCGATCGGAGCGTGTTGTCGGAAATTCCGACCGTGTGTGGGCTCCATCGGATTTTCCGACACACAAAGTTGGAGAGCAGGAGATAAAATTTTCCGACAACAAAATCCGTTGTTGGAAATTCTGATCGTGTGTACACAAAGCCGACGGACAAAGTGCCACGCATGCTCAGAATAAATAAAGAGGTGAAAGCTATTGGCCACTGCCCCGTTTATAGTCCCGAAGTACGTGTTTTACGTCACCGCGTTCAGAACGATCGGATTTTCCGACAACTTTGTGTGACCGTGTGTATTCAAGACAAGTTTGAGCCAACATCCGTCGGAAAAAATCCTAGGATTTTGTTGTCGGAATGTCCGAACAAAGTCCGACCGTGTGTACGGGGCATTACACTGCTTTACAGGTTCTCTGCTGTACAAAAACAGCTTACTCTGATTACATTGCACATTGCGGGCTTTAAATAATAAAAGTAGAAAAGGGTTTTATTTAAAAATTTCCATAGCATGTTGATTGGGTAGGGAAAGGAGGTAGGGTAACAGGGGAAGCCAAACTACAAGCAGAGTAAATTTCAGCTTTAAAGATTGTTTCCACCTGTTGTAAGTAAAAATCATAATGTAAAATCATAAATGTCTATAGCCTGGCCAGAGATTCACTTTAAAAATTACTTGGATGATCTCCAGGAAAGCTTTATTCGGTTTTATCATTCTTTATCATTCTATAGACAGTATGTTCCAGTGTTTGGTAACGTGCTTCCATGAATTACCCATTCCAAATGCACCTTTCCTGCTAGCTATTAACTGATAATCTCCATGCATTACCAAACGTTTAGAAACGTAAAATAGAGATAGAAAGGTAGGAGGAATTAGGGAGCAATTATTAACATTTTCCAAAATAGCAGCAAGTCCCTTTATGTCCCCTAAAAAGAGGCTGTTGAGTTGTGCTGCTGAGATGAAGCTGAAATAATCATGGTGGTCTTATAAAAACACTAGTAGACACTAACCTTTTTCTTCTGATGTAAATCCTGATGCAGCTTCCACTTTCTCCAAAATTTTCCTTAGTTTCATTATTTTTGTTGCACATACATATCCATATCTAAAAGGTAAAGGTAAAACATAATATAAAATTATATCATATTAAAAATTAAAAATGGTGACCACCAAAAAAAAAAAAAAAAAGGATTTTTGTATTCACTGTAAAATTCTATTTTTGAAGTCCATTGAGGGTACCGGAAATCTTTAGCCTTTGGGTCTTACTGTTGTGACCTGTGTCCCTCAATAGACTCAAAGCAAATATGATTTTGCACTCACCTTAAAATCCTTTTCTTGCTTGTTCATTGAGAGAACAACAAGTTTTTAACCTTCAAGGCGACCAAAAGCAGTCAGAGGGGTGGGTATACAAATGCTAACAGGCCCAAGAAAGCAGACAATTGGGGACTAACTACAGTTTCTAAAGCCACCTGAAGTACTGTAAGCTCATAGCTGGCATCAGATGAAGCCTTAACATCCGCCTGGTAAAACTTTGAAAAGAAAACAAGACCAGGCTGTAGCCTTGCAAATCTGGGAATATACGCTTGATGCCGAAAAGACCAAAAGGAGTACTTACAGATCTAGTAAAGTGTGCCTTGACAGAAAAGGGTGCAACACGATTCTTAAAAACCATAAGCTTGGGCGATGGTCTGCTTGAGCCTTCTAGAGCAGGGCAACAAGAAGCCGATTCACCCTTACAGGGTCCACACAGGATAACAATGATCTACCTTAGACAACAATGACATCCTGGATATCAACTATACATTGTTCCTTTGCAAAACCAGAAAGAGTTCCTAACAGAAGGAGACCTCTTGTTCAGACAATTGCCTCACAGAGATGATGGCTACAAAAAACACCCCCATACAGGTGAGAGTAGGGTAATGTTTCTAATGTATTGAAACTGCAGTTTCTGGTATACAGAAAAAATACTTACATCCCACGATGTCACAGGAGAATGAACAAATGGGCGCTATAGGGAAGACTCCCTGTACAAAGATCTTAATCAAGAAGTGAGAGACCAACAATATCTAAAACATAGTAGAAAAGACAGAAACCTAACTCTGATGCTGAGAGCCAAACACTGGTCCAGAGACAGCTGTAGGAGAGAGAGAGGATTCATTCCATAGAGAAACTTCAAGGGTGGAAGTCTCGAGATCACACCAAGTAGCGTATGTCTTCTATATCTGATGATAGATCTTATGTGAAGGGAACTAGCCTTCCTAATATTCTAGGAATCACAAAATCGGATGACCCGGTCTCTCAAAACCTGCATGCTGTTAAAGTCAGCGACTATGAAGCAGGCTGCCAGGAGTCTAACCAGGTCAGCGTACTACATCCCACTGGGCCAGTTTAGAGCAGTGAAGATCACCTGAATGTCCTCCATCTCAATCTTGCGAAGCAGTCAAAGAAGACTGTTTTTTTTTTTAAGGAATAAATGCTTAGATCCGAGTGTACTGATCCTACAGAGCCTCCAGGCATCCACTGCTTCCAGTAGAGGATCCCTTTACCTGAAGACAAACCTGCCCAGTTTATTATTGATCCTAGAGCTCAGGAGATGAGGTCCACATCCAGTATTTCCCAATTGCAACACAGGTCCTGGAACGTCTCCAGGTATAGGGACCAGTTCCCCTGGGTCCAAGTGTCGTAAGCTGATTCTGCCTGTCAGTAGCCTGTACCTGGGATGTACAAAGTGGACAAGGAGGAAAGTTCTGCCCGGGACAGGACTTGCTGCAGCGACATATTTGGTTCCTCAGTGGTGACTGATGCACACACACCGCTGTGGCTTTGACCGTCTGGATCCAGGTCAGATTACCCGTCAGCAGGATCGTCCAATGCTGCAGAAACAGACAAATTGCCCAAAACAACAGGATGCTGATCAGGAGAGACTTTTATAAGTTGATCCAGGGAATGTCCAATTGCCTCTTGGGGGATCAGGAAGGATTTTTTTTCCCCTGCTGGAGCAAATTAGATTATGCTTTTCTGTTTTTTTGCCTTCATCTGGATCAATTGTGGGTATAGTATTGTGTATATATGGTGGACTTCATTGGTTTGACAGCTCATGACTGGCTGGCAAATATCCAGGAGTATTCTTTGTACCAGAGGGACAGGGAGGGTAGGAGAGGGGGAGAGGCGTGTCTATATATCAGGAATGATTTACGGGTAGAAGAGCAGAATGAGATCAGCGATGTGGGAAGGGGGATGGTGGAGTCTGTATGGGTGGAACTCCAAGGGGTGGAAGTAAGCAGGAAACTACTAGTGGGGCTATTTTACAGACCCCCTAACCTGAGGGAAGAGGTGGAGTTGGATCTCCTTTCACAGGTAGAAGAAATGGCAGCAAGACAGGGTAATTTCATCATAATGGGGGACTTCAATTATCCCGACATCGACTGGGCAGAAGGGACAGCCCACTCGTTAAAAGGCCCATTTCTTAAATGTTCTACAGGACAACTTCATGGACCAATTGGTGGATTTCCTGACTAGAAGTAAGGCAATGCTAGATCTTTTAATTACAAATGATACTGATCTAATTGCAGACATGGAAATATGGGACAACTTGGGAACTAGCGACCACAGAATTATTACATTCCACATAAATCACAGAAAAGGGAGGCTCAAGAGGAGTACAAGAACCCTAAATTTCAAAAGAGCCAACTTTTCTAAACTGCACTCAATGCTGCAGGATATTAAGTTTGACTAAATCCTTGAAACATTGTACACAGAGGAAAAATGGGAGTGCTTTAGGAATATTTTATATAAATGTATCACGAGTGCATTCCAAGGGGTAATAAATATAGAAAACCAAAAGGTTAAACCTGGGTCGCTGAACCAAAACATAAAATGTCATATTAAGGACAAAAAAATGGCCTTTAAAAAGTACAAAGCGGAGGGGTCAGTGTCAGCATTCCAACAATACAAAGAATGCAATGTGAGGTGTAAGAACGCAATCAGAGTGGCTAAAAAAAGACTATGAGAGACATATAGTGGAGGAGAGTAAAAATAATCCCAAGAAGTTTTTTAAAATATATTAATAGCAAAAAGGCGAAGTCGGAAAAAAAGGCCCCATAAAGGACGAGGAAGAGAAGGTAGTTACAGAAGGAGACGGCAGCTGTGCTAAATGCTTTCTTCTCCTCAGTCTTCACACAGAAAAAAATGGATTTTTAAAACAGCTTACCTGTAAAATCCTTTTCTTGGAGTACATCACAGGACACAGAGCACCATAATAATGACTATGTGGGTTATACGCTTACCTTTAAGTGATTGGACACTGGCAACCAATAGTAAGACGGTTCCACCCATATAACCCCTCCTACACAGGAAGTGCCTCAGTTTTGTAGCAAGCAATGACGATCCCAGTAAAATACGGGAGGGACCTCTGTGTCCCGTGATGTACTCCAAGAAAAGGAGCCGTTTTAAAAATCCATTTTTCTTTATCGTACATCACGGGGCACAGAGCACCATAATAATGACTATGTGGGATGTCCTAAAGCAATGCATCTGAGGGGGGGGACACATCATCCCTAGACCAATGGATCTGAGATTATAAAGCAGCCTGCAACACGCTGTGGCCAAACACAGTCTCTTTTTTTTTGAGACCTCACATCCACCTGGTAAAACCTGGTGAACGTATTAACTGAAGACCAAACGGCTGCTTTGCAAACCTGAGCCATAGACACCTGCTGGCGTACTGCCCATGATGCACCAACCCCTCTAGTGGAGTGTGCTGTTAAATCGTGGGGTGGAACCCTACGCTTTAATCCATACGCCTGGACAATATTCTGGCGAATCCACCTGGATATAGAACTTGTTGCCAGCTGTCCTCTTCTAGGACCCTCAGGCAAGACAAAAAGTCAGTTTCCGAAAAGGAGCTGACATTTCCAAGTAAACTTTTATTGCTCTCACCATATCCAGTGAGTAAAGCGACCTTTCCTCCCTAGTTTTAGGGTTTGGAAAAAAGGAAGGTAAAATGATATCCTGATTCAAACGAAATTTGGAAACCACTTTTGGTAGAAAATCTGGACGAGGTCGCATGACCACTTTGTCCTCATGAAGAACCAAAAAAGGTTCTTTGCACGAAAGGGCGGCCAATTCGGACACCCTTCTGGCTGATGTTATAGCCATTAGAAAAACTAATTTCCTGGTCAATAGGACCAAAGGGATATGCCTAATAAGTTCAAAGGGCTGACTCTGTAAGGCTGACTGTACCAAATTTAGCTTCCAAGGACACAAAGGTGGTTTACGCGGTGGCCTCAGGTGCGTTACTCCCTTCACAAAGGTTCGCACCAAAGAATGGGATGCAATTGGTCTTTGGAAAAAAACGATAAGGCCGAAATCTGTCCCTTGATTGTCCCTAAAGCAAGCTGCAAGTCTACTCCTGTTTGGAGAAAGGCGAGCACCCTTCCAATCGTATACCTACGAGGGTTCCATTTCCTTTTCTCACACCAAGAAATGTATGACTTCCAGACTCTATAATAGATAGTTCTAGAAACTGACTATCTAGCGTTTATCAAAGTGGACAAGACTGAACCCATAATACCATAGTCTTTCAGTATTCTGGTCTCAATAGCCAGGCCATCAAATTCAGCAACCGTAAAGAAGAATGGAATATGGGCCCTTGAGACAACAGGTCTGGGCGGCAAGGAAGAACCAACGGATCTCTTACTGCCAACTTCACAATCTCAGAGTACCATGATCTCCTGGGCCACGCTGGGGCCACTAAGATCACCGGCTTCCGTTCCTCCCGTATTCTGCGTAGTAAGTGCGGCAGAATTTGGATCGGAGGGAAAGCATATATCAGAGAATACTGATCCCAAGGAACCACTAACGCGTCTATCCCGACAACAAGCGGATCCTTGGTCCTGGACAATAAACCTGTCCAGTTTGCCATTGAATCTGGATGCCAGCAGATCCACATCTGGGGTCCCCCAGTATTGGCAGATCTGTAGAAAAACCTCGGATGTAGGGACCATTCCTCTGGTAACAATTTCTGGCGACTCAGGAAATCCGCCTGCCAATTGTCCACCCCAGGGATAAACACTGCCGACAAAAACAGCACATGATTTTCTGCCCAGGTTAGTATATGATTTACTTCTTTTTGGGCTGCCCGAATCCTGGTACCCCCCTCGTGGTTGATATATGCCACTACTGTGGAGTTGTCGGACTGAACTCTGACCGGAAAACCCCGCAATCTGGACGTCCAGAATCGCAGGGCCAGACGAGCTGCCCGAATTTCCAGTAGATTGATGGGCAGAGTCTTTTCTGTCTGGGACCATATTCCCTGGACAGACGCTTCCTCTAGGACTGCTCCCCAGCCGAGAAGACTGGCGTCCGTGGTCACCACTTTCCAGGCTACTGGTGGGAAAGATTTCCCTCTTTGTAAGTTGCTTGTTCTTAACCACCAAGAGAGGTTCCATAGAACCTGTGGAGATAGAACCATTGGCTGATCCAAGGTTCGAGCAGACTTGTCCCAGGCTTTCAGGATACTGTTCTGGAACACTCTGGAGTGGAACTGTGCATATGGCACTGCGCTGAAAGATGACAACATCTTGCCCAATAACCTCATGCACAGCCGGACAGAAGGTGTTGGTTCTTTTTTCACCTTCTGTACAAGTTCCACTATAGAGGCGACCTTTAAGGGCGGAAGAAACACCTTTTCTTGGGCGGTGTCCAAGACTAGACCCAGATACACCAAGGTTTGGTTTGGACAAAGAGCTGACTTGTCCAAATTTAGTACCCACCCTAGGCGTTGTAAGACCCGCACTGTACTTGACACGTTTAGAACTAGTGTAGGGCGAGAGCAATCCCTTAGAAGTAGATCGTCCAGGTATCCTATTATGGAGACTCCTTGAGATCTTAGGGAAGTCAGTACTGGGGCCAGAACCTTTGTGAAGACCCTGGGGGGCGTGGCTAGACCGAACGGTAGTGCTACAAACTGGATATGACTGCCCTCTACAGCGAAACGTAAGAACCTTTGGTGTGGACCGAAGATCGGCACATGAAGGTAAGCATCCTTGATGTCTATGGATGCCAAAAAGTCTCCCTTTCTCAGGGACCTTATTACTGAGCGAACCGACTCCATGCGGAAAGGTCGGCGTCTACAAAGAAGTTGAGAGCCCTAAGGTCTAAAATGGGCCTTACTTCCCCATTTGGTTTCGGCACAGTGAACAGGTTTGAGTAAAACCCCTTGAATCTTTCTTCGTGCGGGACCTTTACAATTACCCTCTGCATCAGCAGATGGTGTAAAGCTAGGAGTAGGCAACTTCTTTTCTCCGGATCCACCGGGACCCTTGAGTGTAGAAAGCGGTTCGGGAGAACCTCCCGGAACTCTATTCTGTAACCGTTCTTTACAGTGGAAATGACCAATCTGTCTCGAACCAGTTACTCCCAGGCCTCCCCAAACAGCCGAAGCCTGCCCCCCACCCGTGAGAGCGGGGGCGCCCCTTCACAAGGTAGACTTGGAGTTGGGCTTGGGTGGCTTTTGGGTCCAGGGTTTTTTTCTGACCCTGTGGTCTTTTAAACCCAGACGGCTGAGGCCATCGATACCGTTTTGGGGAAGAGGCACCAGGCATTTTATAAGAGGGCTGCTTCCCCTTCTTTTTAATAGGAAGTAGGGCACTCTTTCCTCCAGAGATCTTTTGGATATATTTATCCAGATCATCGCCAAACAGACGTTCTCCATGAAATGGAAAGGCAGCAAGCAGCCTTTTACATGGTGTCTCAGCAGACCAGTTCTTTAGCCACAATACTCGGTGCATATGAACTGATAATAACGCAAAACGAGACATCTGTTGAATTGAGTCCTTTAAAGTGTCTACTGCAAAACACAAGGCATGAGGGATCTCTGATAGCTCTTCAGCAGATTCCCCCTGGCAAGGAATGCTTTTTACTATCTTCTTAAAGCGATCCTTTAGGGAATGACAAATCCCAATAGCTGCAATAGCAGGCTGAACTGCTGCACTGGCAACCGAGAAGGAGGCCTTCAATAAGGACTCTAGCTTTTTATCAGCCGGATCCTTGAACACCTGGGCATTATCCACTGGACAGGTTAAGTTTTTATTCACGGAAGATATGGCAGCGTCTACCAAAGGTGTGCTCCATTTCTTCCTAAACTTCTCCTCCATAGGGTACAAAACAGAAAACCTTTTGGGAGGTAAGTATACCCTGTCAGGATGCTCCCAGTCAGCATAAATCACCTGCTCCAGTAACGGATGAAAGGGAAAGCCTTGGGAAATTTGCTTATGTCGCAAAGATTCCAGAGTGGAACAAGCGAGTGCAGACTCCTGAACCGGGGGTAACTTAAACGCAATTCGTACCATCTCCATTAGAGATTGGATAAACAATTGCTGGCAATAGGAGGCTGAAATTGGCTCCTCAGAGCCAGAATCCTCCACCGAGGAAACTTCAGCCTCTCCTACCTCCTGGTCATTCATGACCACCTCCTATAGATCCTCTGCCCATTCTGGTTCCAGGTTACCTGGACCCATATGGCTATAAGAATCCTGGGGCTCTAGTGACTCACCACTTGGCCCGGAGGAGGGAGATCTATTACGCTTCCTTCCCCCCTGTTACAGAGGCAATCATGCCAGATATCTTGCCTTCAAGACCCGCTAAGGCACATGCCAAATCATCCTTTGTAACATAAGCCGAGGCAGGTACATTGGTAGTGGCTACTATGCCTGACAAGTGCAATGGCTCAGCCAGGTCAGAAGCCGCAGGTTCTTCAGAAGAAACTGAGGCTGCATCAGCATGGGGTTGGTCTTCTGTTATTTGTGGAGGGACTCTTACCCCTGTGCTTGCCTTGTTCCCTGCTCCTCGTTTTTTGGAAGACATTGCTTACACACGAGGAAACTAAACAGGAGAACTCCCCACAAACTATAACTAGTTTAAACCTTTCACCGCTGTGTCCAAGACCACCAAGCTCCCGTGCCCACCATTCGCTCTGCCTCCTCCATGCGCATGCAGCGAGCACGCAAAAAATAAAAAAAATGCGCCAAACCGGCCTCTGTAATCCTAGCACAGCTCCAGGTTACACTAGTAGTTTTAAAAGGGGAAATACATATATTCACATGTATATATATATAAAAAAGCCCCAAAAGGGAGTACTCACAATCCCAAAAGGCAGGGCCTGTCTTGCCAGGCCCAATCTTCCCCCATCATGGCAGGTTGCGCCTCTAGGGACCTTCAGGGACCGGGTCCCCCATATTGGGGTCCACATCCCTGGACCTGTAAAGCACCCTTTATGGTTTCCTTGGGCAAGATTGACCAGGAATACCAATTTTAACAAAGGACACATTACAAGCAACACCTCGTTCTTGAACCGAGGTTCGGGTACCATCCACTTTAGCTTAGTAAGCCATCCGAATGGATCCGATTATAAACATCCTCAGTGGGACATTTTCTTTGAAGAAACTTGAAGAGCTTCAACAGCCATGACCATCACCTTCAAGACACTGGCGAAAAAACTGAGGCACTTCCTGTGTAGGAGGGGTTATATGGGAGGAACCGTCTTACTATTGGTTGCCAGTGTCCAATCACCTAAAGGTAAGCGTATAACCCACATAGTCATTATTATGGTGCTCTGTGTCCCATGATGTACGATAAAGAAAGGAGGGGTATTCCGACCACGACAGTATTTTTAGCAACACACCACAAGATCTACCCTTGTTGCTAACAGAGGCCAGAGTCCAGAGTCCAGAAAGGATTAGAGAAGCTTAACGTAAATAAATCACCAGGACCAGGTGGCTTACACCCCAGAGTCCTTAAAGAACTCAGTCAGGTTATAGCCAGACCACCACTCCTAAACTTTATGGACAGCATACTATCAGGATTGGTACCAGCTGATTGGCAAAAGGCCCACGTGGTACCAATATTCAAAAAAGGGCAGAGATCTATGCCTGGGAACTATAGGCCTGTTTTTTGCTGGCGCATACAGTATCATTAGCAGTAATCAGCACAGGTTTACGAAAGGTCGCTCTTGTCAAACCAACCTATTAACATTTTGCGAGGAAGTGAGCTGCCATCTAGATAAAGGAAGGCCTGTAGATGTGGTAAATCTGGATTTTGCAAAAGCTGAAAACAAAAAAAGAGACGCTGAGACTGCCATCAATCAAGGCAGCTGGCGGATCCAGGCTTGGGAAGTTGGGATGAAGCGCTGCCGTCAGCGGAGTAACGTAAGCGGAGAGTGGACTTCAGACCGCTATCTGCTGAAAACAGGTCACAGGAGTGCACTCCTGTGACCCAGAGGAGAAGCCCAGCCTAAAAATCTCAGGCTGGGCTTCTCCTTTAATCTGCATAGGGGGTTTTTCACTGTCGGGGCGGTAAGGATGTGGAACTTTCTTCCACAATCTGTGGTGTTGGCAGGAAGTATGGATAGTTTTAAAAGACTCTTTGTTGGGCATCTTAGCGAAAACAATATACGGGGATATGGGGAATTATTTTTCTACACACACCTACACAGGTTGAACTGGATGGACTGTTGTCTTTATTCAACCTTACCAACTATGTAAGTATATAGGATTGTATATATTTTTTCCCCTTTTTATTGGTTGAACTAGATGGACTTGTGTCTTTTTTTCAACCTAACTATATAAACATGTCAGAAAAAGATAAAAATAAAAGCAGAATCACTGAGTTGTAAAAAAGATCACTCCCTCCTAAAAATTACTTGTAAACACGATCTTGTGTAGATAATCACCTTCTCAATGGCACACATATGTCCGTTTATGAAGCAGTGAAATCTATTCACTGCTTCATTCTCCGGCATTCACAGTGAAGATCTTTCTCCTCTGTGTGCCAGTTTATGAAGCTTTGTAGATCGCTTTACCTTCTGAGGAGTGAAGTGATCTACAAATGCTTCCAACAGTGGAGAACGGCCCCTGATACTGGAATCTCGTGAGACTTTACGAGATTACAGCACCAGAAATACAGAGATGTCAGTTTATTAAGCAGTGATAAATTATCACCGCTCAATACACGGACAGACACACATTATATATACATGTATATACACACACATTTTATATATATATATATATATATATATATATATATATATATATATATATATATATATATATATATATATATATATATATATATATATATATATATATATATATATATATATATACACACATATACACATTATATGTATATTGGGGGGGTCTGAACGAGGCATAAGGAAGTTAAAAATCTTCCTCCTTCCCTCTCAGATCCCCCCAGATTTCCTCTTCACTCCCCGAATCACCACCTCTGAGCTGGTGAACCTGGGAGTGTGAATTCTGACTCAGATCGCCAGTGAAGCGGTGAGATCACCGCTTCATAAACTGGCCCTTACTGTGTCAGTCAATGAGGATTCTCCATGTGTAGAGATAATCGGCGGGAGAACAAGTTCAAACATGTTCTCCCCCGATTATCACTGTTTCATAAACTGTTTATGGACTGTGATCAGCGGCGATCCTCTGGATCACCGCCGATCACTGCTTCATAAACGGACACCACAAAGCCATTTGACTTTCAACTGTGATCAGCTGTGGTCATTTTGATTAGCTCAGCATGAAAAACATTTTCTTGGAGTATTTCAGTTCCTGGAGCATTTCAGTGCAACTGAAGCAAACAATCAACTGTGGGTGGCAAGGCACTGTCAAAAGATCTGTGGGATAAAGTTGTGGACAGGCACAAGTCAGGAGATGGATACAAAAAAAATTGAAAGGCTTTATCAAGCACAGTGAAAACTATTATTAAGAAGTGGAAGGTATTTGGTACAACACAGACCCTCCCTGGATAAGGATATCGCTCCAAACTGGATGAAAGAGCCAGGCGGAAACTGGTCAGAGAGGCTACCAAGAGGCCTACAGCAACTCTGTAGAATTACAGGAGTTTGTAACAAATTCTCCACAAAATGTGGCTTGCATAGGAGGAGAGTTGCAAGAAAAAAGCCACTCCTCAAGAAAGGCTACATGCAGTCACAGCTGAGTTTTGCCAAAACATAACTTGAAGATTCTGAGGCCACATGGAAAAAGGTGTTATGGTCAGATGAGACTTAATTTGAATAATTTGACCTCAACACCAAATAATATGTCTGGCAGAAATCCAATACAGCTCACCATCCAAATAACATCCTTCCTACAGTACCTCATTGAGGTGGCAATATCTTGTTGTGGGGGTGTTTCTCTGCTACAGGGACTGGAGCACTTGTCAGGATAGAAGGAAAAATGGATGGGGCAAAATACCATCAAAAGTCTAGATGTGCAAAGTTAGTAGAGACATATCCCAACAGACTAAAGGCTGTTATTAAAGGGTGGTTCAATAAAATACTGACACAAAGAGTGATCCTTTTTTCCAACTCGATGATTCTGTTTTTTTTTTTCTCATGCTTAAATTCTTTTTATTCATTTTAACAAGGGATTACAAAAACACAAAATGCCACCATAAAAAGCCAAGACAATATTCATTCAATAAACTAAATAACTATCTCAAACACCACTCAACATAAATACAGTAACAAACACTTATAAAAGGTGCACCTCCTAGGACCTTGTCGTAATTCTTCCTCAAAGAGAGGGCAAGAGACAACGTGAAAGGTGGTGGCACCGGTCCCCCCCCCCCCCCCCCCCCAAGAAAAAATCTAGGTGTTAAAGTAATCCTTGCTCCCAAATCTCCTACCCCCTCCAACCCACTTATCTGCCCCCCTTCATCACCCCTAACTTCCTGTGTTTGTGATGTAATCAAAAAAGTGATGAAAAACATATGAGAAAAGGACGAAACCATATGTGATAATTTAGGGGGCATATGCTTGGGAGAATTGTACCTCCTCTACCGTCCTTCACCATATTCCCATACCCATCCACTTTATCCCTCCCTCATAATTACCCATTCAGGCCCGATTGATTTTTTTTCTGATATGTTGGTGTTATTTCTTTCATTTGGATGTTAAAAGTTGCACTGAGTCAATACAGATGGATAAAACAAAAATTGTGTTTGTCTTCATTTCAGGCTGCAAAACAGCAAATGGTGATTATTTTAAGGGGAATGATTCTTTTCTATACCCATTGTATGTTATGTATAACTAATGCACTGCAATTTACTTAATAAATCATTAAAAACAAAATGACACAAATGCTACAATAACCTGCTGTAATTTTTAAAAAAGCTTATTTAAATAAGTTGTTATAACTCATTTTATCTGCAGCAGCAATCATTATTTTTAGGCATGTGATTGTTATTTTAAGCAATTACAAAGACAAATACAATTTTTATAGCTAATCAAACTGAGCCTATGAACAATCATTACCAGTACTTTGGTGCTGCTCGAGCGCAGATACCACAAGGTACCTGTTATATAAATAATTTTCTTTGCCTCTCTCTGATTTAGCTTTATTTTGTTACCGGCCAGTCTTTCACAGTTTTCATGACTCAATCAACTGCCATTTCACTTCCCAAATGAACACCCTAACAGCCACTCAGATCACTTTTATTGGAAATGGGGATGGCAGTAGGTTGAGCTTAGCCCTGAAGTCAAGGAAACTTAGGAGGCCCCACTAACAAAGTGAAACCATGTCAAAGAAGGGTACAGAAAAAAAAATTCAATTTTGTCTCATAGCAAAGCAAAGCTGAACATGAGCAGTGAGATGCATTGTGAGACTTGTTACAAGGTTACAGCCTTGTGAGCCCCCCACTGTATTCCTGGTTAAAGCTGAGCTATACTCACCTTCACTCCAGTGCTGCAGTGTCCTGGAGCTCCCTGCCAGCTGCTGATATCTTTGTCCGGTCTGCTACTGGGTACCGATCTTTTGCCATTTTCATTGGCCGGGCTGAAATTATGTCATTCATCTCTGCTCTGCCAAAATTGTACACTAAGCTTCGCATCCGCAGTTCAGTGGACAGGTAAGAAACTTTAATGCAGGAACGACATAGTAGGTCTCGTCTGCATTAAAAATCCTGCCTGTTCGCCTTTTTTTTTTTTAAATTCCACTTTAATAAGGTGACGGCAATTATGCTAGGACATCTGTTCTCAAGCAGGAAAGTTAAAAATGAAGTACATTGTCACTTTAAGCCTAAGTTGGTAACTGGACTTATGCAATAGAATATGCTTATCCCCAGTAAATCCAGCTTTACATTTTACATTACAGATGTTTCTGTAACTGGCAAGATGAAACAATAACAGATCATGGCTTCTCTTAAACATTGTTAAACCACTAAGCAATTTGTAGAAAAAGCACTGGATTTTGGGATAAGGATCACACATGTATCAGCAATGCATGTTATTAAATATGAGGCTGTGATTTAACCTACATTCTTAGAGGATTCACAATCTCCGTCCTAAGAAGTGCTTGTGTTTCACTGTAATATTCCACATCCGTTTTCTCTTTCGGTCTCAGAAGGACAGAGTCTAGCACTGAACTGAACGAAAATAAGCTGCATGAAAAGATGAGGGCAGTTTTATAATGCTATCCGATGTATACAATAATCAAGCATATAATGGATACAGGAACTTTATCTACTCACCAAAACAGGGTTGAGTCAAGGTAGCAGGAGTTGTAATGGCCCTGGATACCTTTCTTCTTTCCAATCATTACCTCTAAGCCTTCCTTTTCTGTTCGTGGAGGAGTGTTACCTTCAACTACTTCACTTAAGTATCCACCAAAAGCTTAGAAAAAAACAGTTACAATTTACTATTATTAATACGTTTAACAATTATGTCAATACATCTGTCATTATGGACAACTAAGCCATCACCCCTGGTGACATTTCCCAAGCTGATCCAATTAATTAAAAAAAAAACAGTTAAAATTCCACAAGTGCCCTGCAATATTAGAAAGTATAGCTCAAAAGTTTTTGGTGATTTTAAGCTTACATAGAGAAGATATTAAGAAAAGAAAGTTGTAATAAAGAATCAAAGTTGCTTAAGCAATGACAGAGGCAGTAAAGCTCTCAACGTGTTACTGGAAAAAGGTGCGGCCACAATCTACAGGGACAAAACTATTACCAATCTGCCTATGTACCTTACAAAAGGCATGAGGACACCTTCTAGGTTTTCTAAATTATACTGGGTACAGGTATATTTTATATAGCAATTTTAAAAACAAGTCATAGTGTTGAGGTAGAGTTCTTCCAGTTGGTTCTCTTGAAAGATGTTACCTAATGAGTTACAGCGCTCAATCTGATTGGAGACCGGCTGAAGTGATGCGAACCTCGAGTCTGGCCTGCAGCTCTTCAGTTTCACAAAAAGTGCTTTTTTAGGGGCACAGGTAAAATATCTTGTCCCCTTAAAAGTGCCGTCAGTGCATCCTGCGCATTCGTCTTCCTAAGAGGTGATCAAAAGAAAAGAGGAAAAGCCGTTACATTGTTCCTTGAGACAGAGGAGCTGATTTCATAAAACAGCAGAAGAGTAATGAGCACACATTGTTGTAAGCAGTAATCAATCAGGTTTAAACTGTACAGAAACTTGAAATTCTTATTGGTCACGCAGCAAAAACCTATGTATTTTCTTTGTGCGGGTTTCACTTAAAAGAGAAGTAAAGGAATCTTTTTTTTCTTTAGATTCATTCTTACCTAGGTGGATGCAGCATCGATCCAATGCTGCATCTGTCCCCCGGCGCCACTGCACTGAAAATCGAGTGATCGAACATCACTGATCGCTCGGTTTCCAGAGCTCCGTGAGCAGAGAGCTCGCTGAAAGGCTGCGACAGGTGACAATCCAGGCACCTGGCGGATCCAGACTTCTATTGTCGGGATGATGCGGTGCCTGGACTAATATCTGTGATGTCAGCAGAGAGCAGACTGAAGGCAAAATGAACTGCACTCCTGCGACCCATTGGAGGAGTACAGCCAAACAAGCTTAGGCTGGACTTCCTCTTTAAACCTTTTATCCTATATGATGAATAAAAGAGGTGCTTGGCTTGGTCTGAACCCAGTTCACAATAGACATGTGCAATTTGTTTTGTTACAAATTCGTTTTCATAAGAAATTCGGCATATTCGTTCATTCGGAAGCATCAGAATGAATGAAAAACTCTTTTGGCGAATGCGTCCGAAAACGAATTTTCAGAAAGAGCGAAAATCTGAAAGAACGAAAAACCCCAAAAGAATAAAAATTCGAAAGAACGAAAAATGATTTAACCTACGAGTTTAACGAATCGATTACATTCGGATAATTTTGTTTTTTCGTATTTTCTGTTATAATCAAATTATTAACTATTATTATAGTTTTTATTATTATTGATACTAATAAATTATAGGTATTGCAATTTCCTCAAATTTGGTTAAAGTAACTGCTAGTGAACGTAACAAACACAAATACATCCGAAGTTACAGATTATCCGAAGTAATGAATGCCGCATCCGAACGAATGGAACAGAACTAATAAGAATGCATCCGAAGTTATGAATAATCCGAAGTAACGAATGTCGATCATAACGAATGATCCAATAAATGAAAAAAGAAAAAATTTTAGGTGGTGGAGGATCACTGCGAGGGCGGTTTTCAATTTCCTACTTTTCCACACTGATCCCTATGAAGAGCTATCAGGGGATCTTCCCTAGAAGATTTTCCGATTTTCTGGTCTATGGACTTTGCTACTTAATATTAACGTATCATTACTATTTATGGTTTTTCACTCTTTTTGGTTTTGGCACTATTGATTTGTATGCACTTGATATCATTCAGATATTCTTTGGATTTTTGTCTCATGCATTTTGTTATATAATCTCAATGTATATATTCATATTTATATTCGGTGTTTTCCCACATCCTTTCTATTTGCATCAATTTATTTTTATGCATAAATCATTTAGAGTATAGCGCAGTTTTTTCTTTGTTTTCTTTATAATATTTAAAGCAAACTCATAACCCCCCCCCCCAGCATTTCTGGCTGTGGTCATCATCAGCAAGGGCAGATAATTCAAGTAGCATTTATTTCCTGGAATCTATCTGCCCCTTAGCTCAGACATGCAGGCTGGAGGGTGTACTTAACTTAGAAAACTCCTCCTCCTCTCCTCCCCAAGAATTTAAAAAAAGTTGGGATGCTGTGTAAAAATATCCATAAAACAGAATGCAATGATTTGCAAATCTCATAAACCATATTTTTTTTCCCAATAAAGAAAATGTACCATTTTAGGAAAAAAAATAAGGTAATTCTGCAATTAATGGCAGCGACACGTCTCAAAAAAGTTGGGATAGGGCAACAAAAATCTGGCAAGGTATATGGTACTAATAAGGGGGAAATGGAACAACATTTTGCACCTAATTAGGTTAATTGGCAACAGGTCACTAACATGATTGGGTGTAAAAAGGGCATCTTAGAGCGTTGTAGTATCTCAAAAGTAAAGATAAGTGGAGGTTCAAACAATCTGTGAAAAGTGGAGTCTAAATATTGTCAAACTATTTCAAAATAATGTTCCCCAATGTAAAATTGCAAAGACTTTAAATCATAGGTGTGCACAGCCTACTGCATTAGGGTGTGCACCCTAAAGCTCAAGCACACATGCATGCGTGTGTTTGTATGTGTACTGAGTACATCGTGCTTACCTTCTCCTGGTAGGCTGAAGTCTGTCCCACACTGCAGGTTGTGTTTGGTCCTCCCTCTCCTGCCTGCTCCAGCTGCCAGCACCTTCTGTTGTAAAGTCAAATAAGGCATGCTGGGGAAGGGGGCTGTGCAGTGTCGTTACCACTGGCTAAGAAGGCAGCATAGACATGGAGCAACTGTAGCCCCTGGCTTGTTACAGGCACTATGGTTGGCAACCTTGGTGATTAGGGTGTGCCCAGGCACACCTCTATGCTTGAAATATATCATCATCTTTAATACATATGATTCAGAGAATCTAGAGCAGTCTTTTCCAACCAGGGTGCCTTGAGGTTTCTTTAGGGGTGTCTTAGCAAAATATCAAAAATTGTATACAAGCCAGCAGGTGGATCAAGCATACCTTTTAGTTACACAAAGCCACAGGTTTTCAGTATGCACCGTTATGACTTTCTAGATACTGGCATCCTAACAACCAATGACGTCATCAGTTAGTAAGGAGGATGTCTGTTCTCTCCACAGCATCTTTGTTTGACCCTCCTCTGCAACTCTCCCTCAGCACTGGGGTGACATTAGCTGACTGATGGAGAGAAATTGAGGAAGAAGAGAAACATTAGAATACTAGTCAGTACCAGTGTGCAAAAGGGTATTTGCTTTGGAATAATAAAATCACTTCTGACTTTGGGTGTCCTACATGTGGATGTTGCTGCATTATGTAAATTTATTACAATAGGTTTTTTACATTTTAGAATGGGGTGCTTCGAGACTGTCTACAATTTTAAAGGGTGCCTTGACTGAAAAAAGGTTGAGAAACACTGATCTAGAGACATCTCTGTGCACTAGGGACAAAGCCAAAACGCAATACTGGATGCATTTGGGCCCTCCTGGGGCAGCATTGCATTAAAAGCAGGCATGATTCTGTGATGGACATCACTGCCTGAGCTCAGGAATACTTCCAAAGATCACTGACTCTATCATGCAAAGCAGAAGCCAAAAGCCAAAGCTCATTTAAAATGGTCTGCTGAAAAGTGGAAAACTGTTATGTGGTCAGACAAATCAATATGTAACATTATTTTTTGGCAACCATGAGCACCACATCCTCCGGACTAAAGAGGAGAGGGAAAAGCTTGCATCTCTGATGGTATGGGGGTGCATTAGTGCATATGGAATGGGTAGCTTGCACACCTGGATAGGCACCATCAATGCTGAAAGATATTTTTAGGTTTTAGCGCAGGGTATGCCCCCAGATGATGTCTTTCAGGGAAGGCCTTGCATATTTCAGCAGGACAACACTAAACTGCATACTACATTCATGACAACAGCATGACCTTTTTAGTCAAACAGTCCGGGTTCTTAACTGACCTGCCTGCAGTCCAGACCTTTCACCATTTGAAAATATTTGTTGTATCTTGAAACGAAAAAAAATATGACAAAGAAGGCCCAGGACTGTTGAGCAGTTAGAATCCTATATCAGACAAGAATGGGACAACATTCCTCTCCCAAAACTCCAGCAACTGGTCTCAGTTCTCAGACGTTTACAGAGTGTAGTTAACAGAAGGAATGCTACACCGTGGTAAACATGGCCCTGTCCCAACTTTATTTTTGATATGTTGCTGCCATCAATTTCAAAATTGCCTTATTTTTTCTCTTAGGGTAGATTTAGACATGCGTCTAAATCTCCCTTGCCTTTGAAGCTCGATCTGCATTCGAATCACACTCCAGAGGCTACTGACAGGCGGTGATGAAGTAATGAGATGCCTTCTCGCCACCTGCTTTAACCCCATTTTTGCCGACATATACGCAACAGCGCTGCATTGCACACGGTTGCAGGATATTTGCGCCTGTTCCCCATTGACTTGATTGTGTAGAGTTCAGCGGGCTTGCCAATCGCTACATGTCAGGTCAACTTTGCTGCAGGCACGAAGCGAAGAACTGCAGCCACAACATATGAGCACCTGTTCTTTGCCTATTGCAGGGCAGTTGGCAAAAGACAGCATTTTTTGTTGCTCCCCAACCGCAAGTCTAAAC
This sequence comes from Lithobates clamitans, assembly GCA_037952925.1. Classification (NCBI taxonomy): domain Eukaryota; kingdom Metazoa; phylum Chordata; class Amphibia; order Anura; family Ranidae; genus Lithobates; species Lithobates clamitans. The sequence continues at coordinate 9,941,606 of JBBGZY010000399.1, read as the reverse complement.
AAGATCTGAAAATTGTACATTTTCTAAGTTTAGACATTTGATATGTTTTCTATTTTCTATTGTGAATAAAATATGGGTTTAAGGGATTTGAAAATCATTGCATTCGGTTTTTACATAGCATCCCAACTTTTTTAGAGTTGAAGTTGAACTTCCCAAGAGTCTTCAGGAGGGGAGAAGGGGTTTTCTCAGCTAAGCACATCCTCCTGCTACTGATTTTATCTTTTACTTGTGCTGTCGACCACCGGGTTGTAACCTTTTCCTGACACTTTATTAACCTTGTGGGATGCCTAAAGGAGGAAAGAGACTTCAAATTCCCCTTTGTATTGAAGAATTGGCTGCCCTGGATATCAGTGCAGATAGACCTCCCAGGACAATAACCAACACAGCCTTCCTAGACTGACGCGCAAATATAGCAGAAGAATCGCCACAAATTATTTCAGATGTGATGGAGGCTATAGCTGCCTTTCAGATGTGATGGAGGCTATAGCTGCCTCCCAGACAATCTTGACCTGCAAGATTGAATTTGTACAGCTAGATATTGGGCTGGTCCATTAGGACCTAGCCAAAATTTGATCCCAACTAACTACAGCAAAACTGAGGCTTAGTCACTTGGAAGATGAGACTACCAAACAAACTACTTCCATTCAGTCCTTGCAGACAAAAATCAGGGCTCTAGAATATTAGGCTGAAGGCACGGAAAATCCCTCTCCCTCTCTAGTTTACAGTGAAGAGGGCACATCATGCCCCCCCCCCCCCCCAGCTACCCACCACATACCCTGATCCTCCGTCTGCTGAATTTCTGGGACCACAATGAAAAAAGATGTCATCATTAATATCTAGGCTTGCTGAATATGATGCACATGTCAAATTCAAATTTCATAAGTATTAATGAAAGCAAGCAGCACTTTAAAAATTTTTTGGAGATGATTACCTTATATACAATACTGAGCAAAAGTTTCAGGCAATTATGAAAAAATAGTATTGTATACAAAGACTCACCCAAACTCTATCGCACGACTGTAAAGTAATGAGCTGAATATCGGTGCTTGTTGTGTCCCATGAATATCAAAATAGCAATAAATGCCGGCAACACAATTGCTTCTTCTTACAAATCTTTATTTAGCACTATAGCTGTAGCACTGCTGTTAGTGCTAAACACGTTTCGGCCAAAACTTTCCTCATAGCATACAGGTTTACAATAAAATCAACCTGTATGCTATGAGGAAGGCTCTGGCCAAAACGCATTACCACTATAGATGTAGCACTGCTGTTAGTGCCAAATAAAGATTTCTAAGAAGAAGCAATCGTTTTGCTGGCATTTCTTGCTACATAAAAAAAAAAAAAAAAAAACTCTAAAGTGAGAATGTTTTTTTAACTATGTTCAAAGACTGAGAGTGAAGCATTTAAAACAAGCTCATGGCTGCAGTTGAACAGGATTGTTGAAATGCTTTTGTTTGGTCAGTGCTGCAGGCAACCAACTCCAATGCTAATCACTGTATTTTGACAGTGAAGGAGTACCATTGTCAGAATACAATAACACAGCGGGAAGGATTCTTCCACACACCTCACTTGTGTGGGGGGGTTTGTTCATTTTTTTTTCGATCAGGCCGCTGGCTGATTGAAAAAAAACTGATCCATGTATGGCCTGTTTAAGTTCTATTAACCCCCAGCCCATCGAAAGATAACAGTGGCTTGAGGCATGGAAGGAGGGGGATCCTACTGACTCTAAGGTATGCCCCTTGTGCTGATTTTTCTGGTTTTAATTTTTAGCTACACATAGGCTTTACTTGGGCTTTAAGGTCGACCTGTACCAAGTGAAAGATACATTAAAGCAAACCTCCAGGCAAACAGTAAAATATCTACAGTAGTTAAAATATATACACACATATATTAAACGGTTCATAAGCCAAAGTGTTTGCTACTGTATAGCCAATCTTGTGATTTACAAACATTTTTCACACTGAACAGCCAGACGACACACATGATAGAGAGATACTAATAAAGAAATTCACTTTTTTGATTTGGCAATTCAGTTTTCTACGTTACCTCTCCACCTCCAGCCTCTCCATAGAACAGTAAATCAGCATCAATAGCTATGTCAAGTACATAGGAGCTGATAAGGGAGGGAGTAAATTAAAGGATGACCTAACTGACTTGGAGAGGTGTGTGTGTGTATTACAAGAATAGCCCCTTAGGCAGGTAAAACAGTAAACATATGTTTTTATCATCAATATACTTAGGTGTTTGCTGCTTTTCCAGGACAGAATGCTGCCCAGGTTACACTTAGAGCTGGTCATGTGACTAAAAGACTAGGCATTTGGTCAAAATGAACCAAAAAGCCTATGTTAACACTATGAATCGTATATATATCACACAGGAATCACACCACATTCCTGTACAATGTCTAACTTCCCAACGCATACGTCCCTGCAATGAGCTCTCAAAAATATTGGGTGCTGCAGTGGCCACCAGCTGGGATACTGGGACATGCACGACAATGTGTAAATATTCGCCAACACAACACGGATCTTCTAATACACTATATTGTAAAAAGTATTAGGACACCTGCCTTTACACGCACATGAACTTTAATGGCATCCCAGTCTTAGTCCGTATGGTTCAATATTGAGTTGGCCCACCCTTTCCAGCTATAACAGTTTCAACTCTTCTGGGAAGGCTGTTCACAAGGTTTAAAAGTGTGTCTATGGAAATGTTTGACATTCTTCTAGAAGCGCATTTGTGAGGTCAGGCACTGATGTGGATGAGAAGGCCTGGCTCGCAGTCTCCGCTCCAATTCATCCCAAAGGTGTTCTATCGGGTTTAAGTCAGGACTTTAGGCTTTGTGCACTGGTCCAAATCATTGATGGAGGGGGGATTATGGTGAGGGTTTTTTTTTATCAGGGATTGCCCCTCTTCGTTCCAGTGAAGGGAACTTTTAAGGGGTCAACATACCAAGACATTTTGGACAATTTCATGCTCCCAACTTTGTGGGAACAGTTTGGGGATGGCCCCTTCCTGTTCCAACATGACCGCGAACCAGTGCACAAAGCAAGGTACATAAAGACATGGATGAGCAAGTTTGGGGTGGAAGAACTTGACTGGTCTTCACAATCTTATCCTCAACCCGACAGAACACTTTTGGGATGAACACTCCTAAACCCTGTGGACAGGCTTCCCAGAAGAGTTGAGGTTGTTATAGCTGCAACGGGTGGACAAACTTTATATTGAACCCTACGGACTAAGACTGGGATGCCATCAAAGTTCATGTGCATGTAAAGGCAGGTGTCACAATACTTTTTACAATATAGTGCAAGTCCGAACATTTTTTTTTTATTGAAGAAAGATCACAAAAAAGTGCAACGTTTCTAAACCACGCAGGGCCCCTTTATCAGGCATGTGATGATCATGACATGCCTGCTGAAGGGGCTCCAAAATGTTGCACATTTTTGTAATGTGATCTTTCTTCAACAAAAATAAAAAATAAAAAAAAAGGTTCAGACTTATTTGAAAATCTGTTTTGTGCTGGTGAATAATTACACAGGGACAACACATTCCTCTACAATTCACATGCAATTCAGTGCAGTGCATGTTCATTTGGGCTTAATTCGCACCGCAACAAAGCGGTGCATGCAGCAATTTTGGGAACACACTGCAACTGGTTCACATGGTTGTTTTGTACCATGTGATCTGGTGCAGGCAAAGGCGCTGCATTTGCGACCTGCATTTGTGGTGTTGTTAGGATTGCACTGGCACCCACTGCAGATTGCAAGTTTGAATGTGGTGTGGGAAACACACAAATTACAGGTTTCCCACACAACATGCTAGTGTGAACCGAGGCCAAAAAAACAAAACAGATTGGAACAAATTCATAACTAATGCTATCTAAAATACAAATCCTAATAAATACTGCTGACATTTATAAGCAAAGAAATTCTAACATAGTGCTACAAATAAAAATATTCAAACGTTAATGGTATACACAATGTTTTCCAGCTTAAAAACCAGAAATATCATTCAGACATTATATAAACCTAAGGCCCGGTTCACACTGATGCGCTGTGATTTTGTTCCGTTTTTTGTCCTTTGTGAGGTGTGAATTTACCACGATTTTACCACGAATTTCAGGAGTTGGACATAGCTGCGATTGATATTCTAGCCAATGGTATCACAATGTAAAAAAAAAAAAAAAAAAAAAGGTGTTAACTTCCTGTGTACTTCCTGGTTTTTGTGGAGAGTAGTGTGGTGGAATTCGCACATATGTGAACCATCAATGCGATTCAAGAACGATTTACATTGATGTCTATGGAGACTAAATTTGCAACGCAGTACACTCGCACAAAACCCTTTATTTAATCGCATCACATTCGTAGAGGAATCGCAACGCATGTATGTGAACGACCGTCATTGAAAACAATGACTTTAGGGATGACATGCGAATTTAAAGTGTTTTTGACGCATTGCATTCGTCATGAACTCGCATCAGTGTGAACCGGGCCTTAATCTCATTCATGTGGGTGCTGAGGCCTGTACATCATGAACTGCCTATTCATTTAGGCAGCTGGAGCTGCAAGGTGCTGCACACAGGCAGCCAATGTTAGTCTATGGGTAAGCAAAGGCTGCAAGGACCCAGCTTGTCCTAATTTGACAAGTGTACAAGTCGCGGTGTCAAAGCAAACGCTGCATCCCTATAGACCTAGATGGGCTGCCTGTATCCAGCATCTTGCAGTTCCAGTCACAAAGACAAATGGCCAATTCAGAGTGCACCCTCGGTGCCCATGTGAAAGAGGTCTTAGAAAACAAAGGTAGGGGCTGTGTACAGATGAATTGTGGTTCTTCTACCTTTTAAACCACACTTGTATTTTAAGTATTATGTTTTTAATCCTTTTAAACAAAATTAGTTTTCTTGTTTTATGGAAGGATACCTCTGCAGTGTGTCTCCTTTATTTCACATCACTGACTGCATCTTGGTCTCCGCATGTAGCAACAAATGTCCTTTCAGGAATGTGAAAATCAGAACTGATACCTGCTTCCATTAGAGAGATTCACTGCCCCTTGACATAAGGAACACTTCAATTGCATACCTTTTCAAACATCCCCATGAATCTAAAAATCACCTGTGAGTCAGTCATGCAATTAGGAGCAATCACTGGTTATCATATGTGATATTAAGTAAATGGTTACACAGTTGCATAGTTAGTTACAAAATTGTTGCTAATTACCAGCTCCAGTCCTGCCAGCAATTCATTTACTCCTACAGGTTGACCAATCCAACGGATCACCCCATAGAAAGGTGGGTTTTCCTTAACCTCAGCAAGTGATCCCACCTCAAGGCCATGCAAATTAGACATGTGGGGCAGTTCTGGTAGGCTGTCTTGCAGGGAAGAATGGTTCATCTCTCCAATGACTGACTGTACAGACAATGAGAGAGGGGTGTGTCCCATTGTGCCATTAGTACTAGACATCTTGGAAAGGCTGAAGGGGAGAGAATGAAATCTATTCTCCCCAGGTGAACAGCTGCTTGCTGTAGGCTGCAAAGGGGGTGAACAATGTCCATATGATGATGGGGAAGTCTCTGTCAGAGATTTTGCTGAATCTTCAACAACTAGAAGAAATCACATAGTTACAAGTCATTAACAAGATGGTATACCATACCCAAGTTTACTAAACATTTATAAATGCTTTGTAGCAAAAACATGTAATGTCATAACCAGGTTTGTCCCTTCCCTAGTTGATAGCATACAGCTTTCATGAAAGACATATCATCCTAGTATTAACCCTATGCACTCACTGCATTCACCCATGCCTCAGATTAAAGTGTAAATATAGCCAAAACTTTTTTTTCTTTTAGTTTTGGATAGAGTACAGGGGGGTTAGAACCCCTGTCAAGTTTTTATTACTCTGTGTCCCCTTCACCCTAGTTTTTCCTGGTGACCTTTTTTATCAGAACAGAATTTGATGAGAGATCAGAATCTTACAGTTGTCACCAAAACAGAATTTGAGGGAAAATCTTCTAATGGGGACAGCTATGCTGACAACTGTCTAAAAGGTGACTTTGTAGAGGTTTCCTCTCACTTTCTGTTCCATCTCTGGCACAAGAATTTAAAGAATATCTCCCCAATATAGCACAGACAGGAAAAGAATAAACTTACAGGGGGTTCATCCCTTCCTTAAGCCTAGTACACACGGGCCAAATCTTGGCTGGTTCAATAGAAACCAGCCAGCATTCGGCTCGTGTGTATGGCAGTCGGTCAGCATCCCCCTGTCAGAACACAATAGAACAGCAGGGGAGATCGCTGTACTAACATCATATTATTACTACAGGAACAAATGGGAAATGGAGCACTGCCAGGTGCTACTTTTGAAATAAAAAAAAGGGACAGTGGTGTGGATCAGGAAGTGTGGTGTTTGCAGGAGGCAAACAGTTGGGGTGGTCGTTAGACCTACAGTACTGAGTACAAATGGATGGAGTAGGTGGCAGCCAGCTTCTCAGAGCAGAAAGGACTCTGTGGGGAAGATAAGCAGAAAAAAAGAGCAGCGCCGCTCTAAGGGTAGTAGTGTGTATAAAAGACTTTAATAATGTTTAAAATATGCACTCACATTTAGGCTGATAAAAACAGGCATGTAGTGTTACTCTTTAACATCACAAGATCACATCCGGTGGACCGCTGGGCTGTCGAGGAGTCATTCCCCGGCCACTTCCGGTGGCATCTGAAGATCCAAGGTATGTGGTTCCGTCAGACAGTGCGTAGCGCTCGCATTTGGAGCATGCATGCTCCTTCATCAGGCGCCTGATAAAGGAGCACGTATGCTCCGAACGCGAGCGCTACGGCCACGCCCCCCCCCGGCTCTCCAGCATCTGACATCTCCACCCACGGACCAGCTGACGCACTGTCTGAGGGAACCACATACCTCGGAGCTTCAGACACCACCGGAAGCGGCCGGGGAATGACTCCTCCACAGCCCAGCGGTCCACTGGATGTGATCTCATGATGTTAAAGAGTAACACTACATGCCTGTTTTCATCAGCCTAAATGTGAGTGCATATTTTAAACATTATTAAAGTCTTTTATACACACTACTACACTTAGAGCGGCGCTGCTCTTTTTTCTGCTTATATTATTACTAGAGCGGCTCCAATCTGTGCTGTCAGGTTTTTGGGTTTTTTTTTCATTTTAATTTTTTTCCCCAAGCATACAATAGCTCTTCAGCTAGAACCTAAGCAGGGTGAAACCTGCTATTCAGAGTTAGACTAGTGGCAGTACAGTTTGTCACTTTCTTAAAGAAACATTACCCCTCTAGAAAAGCCAACACAAAGTTTCACAGGAAAATGTAAAGTCTGCCTATAATAAAAGACAACATTAAAACACTTTTCCAATGGAAGCGCCCAAATACAACATATGAATCACAAAAGAACAGAATTAAGAACATGTTTTAGTAGTGTTAATAATGTATTTATTACAAAATCAATTCACATTTTAAGTTTGGACAGGGTAGAGTTTCCTAGAAAACTAAAATAACCAATTTGTTCATGTGTGAGCACAAACAATAGGATTTTTTATAACAGCTTACCTGTAAAATCCTTTTCTTTCGATGGACATCACGGGACACAGAGCCACAGTAATAACTGATGGGTTATGTAGGTCCCACTAGGTATTGGACACTGGCCACACCCTAATCAGGAAGTTCAAACCCCTATATAATCCCTCCCCTTCCAGGGATACCTCAGTTTTGTAGCAAAGTAATATAAGTGTATTAGAAGAGGGGCGAGACCTCTGTGTCCCGTGATGTCCATCGAAAGAAAAGGATTTTACAGGTAAGCTGTTATAAAAAATCCTATTTTCTTTCTCGGACATCACGGGACACAGAGCCACAGTAATAACTGATGGGATGTCCCAAAGCAATGCCAACTGAGGGGGAGGAATCACAACCAAGTAGGGTGCAATCAGACCTGAGGACCCTGTACCGCTGTCTGCAGCACACTATGCCCAAAGGCGATATCCTCATGCCTTCTCACATCCACCTGATAGAGTCTGGTGAATGTATGGACTGAAGACCAGGGTGCGGCCTTGCAGATCTGAGCCATGGAGGCCTGGTGATGCACTGCCCAAGAAGCACCAATAGCCCTTGTGGAATGTGCCTTGATCTGAAACGGAGGAATCCTCTGTTTCAAACCGTAAGCTTGAATAATCAATTGTCAAATCCATTTAGAAATGGTCGCTTTTGACGCTGCCTGTCCTCTATTGGGACCCTCTGGCAGCACGAACAAAACATCCGTTTTGCGAATTTGAGCAGTTGCTTCCAGATAGGTTTTGACTGCCCTTACTACATCCAAAGAATGTAGCGATCTCTCTTCCGAAGAACAGGGATCTGGAAAAAAGGAAGGCAGAACAATGTCTTGGTTTAGATGAAAATCTGAAACCACCTTCGGTAAAAAACTAGGATGAGGGCGCAATACCACTCTATCCTTGTGTACAATCAAATAAGGCTCCTTAATGGAAAGAGCTGCTAATTCTGATACTCTTCTAGCAGAAGAGATGGCTACCAGAAAAAATAGTTTCCTTGTCAGCAAGACCAAAGGAATCTGACATATTGGTTCAAAAGGCTGTTTCTGTAACACCGACAGAACCAAGTTCAAGTCCCAGGGGTTTAGGGGCGCTTTAACCGGAGGATTAAGACGCATCACCCCCTGCATAAAGTTTCGGACCAAAGAATGCAAAGCAAGTGGCCATTGAAACAAAACAGATAAGGCCGAGACCTGACCCTTGATGGTACTCAAGGCCAGCTTCATCTCTAATCCTAATTGTAGAAAATCAAGAATTCTACCTATCACATATTTTCTGGGATGCCAACCCCTGGATTCACACCAGGATACATAAGCTTTCCAGACTCTATGATAAATCATTCTGGAAGCTGGCTTCCTTGCATTGATCAAGGTAGATATGACAGGAACTGAAAGCCCACGACTCTTCAGAACGTGGGTCTCAAAAGCCAAACCGTCAAATTTAGCGTTTGTAAGGCAGGATGGAACACTGGACCTTGAGATAACAGGTCTGGGCGTACCGGTAGGGTCCACGGGGAACCCACCGTCATCCTTACTATTTCTGCATACCAAGTCCTTCTGGGCCAAGCGGGGGCCACCAGAAGTACTGACTTCCTTTCCTGCCTAATCCTGCAAAGGAGTCATGGCAGTAGCAGAATAGGCGGGAATGCATAAATCAGTGAGAACCGATGCCACGGAATCACCAACGCATCCGTCCCGCATGCAAGAGGATCCCTTGTCCTTGCCACAAATCTGTCTATCTTTTTGTTGAATCTGGATGCAAAGAGATCTACATCTGGGACCCCCCATCTTTGGCATATGGCCCAAAAGACGTTGGGGTGCAGAGACCATTCCCCTGGGAGTAACTGCTGGCGACTTAGATAGTCCGCCTGCCAGTTCTCTATCCCTGGAATGAAAACTGCCGATATGCATGGCACATGCATCTCTGCCCAGACTAAGATCTGGTTCACCTCCTTTTGAGCAGCTCGGCTCCAGGTGGCTCCCTGATGATTGACACTGCTGTGGCATTGTCGGACTGGATCCTGACCGGGCAACCCTGTAGCCCGATAGTCCAGGCTTTTAGGGCTAGGTATACCACCGGATCTCCAGAATGTTGATGGGTAAGGTCCTCTCGGTCTTGGACCATAGCCCCTGGATCGCAGACTGTTCCAGAACTGCTCCCCAACCTGACAGACTGGCATCTGTTGTTACCATCGTCCAGGTAACCAGTAGAAAGCATTTCCCCTTCTACAGGTTTTCGGGTATGAGCCACCAATAGAGGCTCTGACGCACCGCATGCGACAGGTGCATCGGAAAGTCTAATGCCTGAACCTTCTTGTTCCAGGCCAACAGAATACTGTGTTGCAGTAGTCTTGAATGGAACTGAGCATAGGAAACTGCTTCGAATGAAGACACCATCTTCCCCAGCAGCCTCATACAAAGGCGGACAGAAGGACCCTTCTTGGTCCTGACTGTCAGAATCAGCTCCCTTAAAGCAGTGATCTTTGCCAGAGGAAGAAATACTTTCTCCTGGCTTGTATCTATGATCAGACCCAAATACTCCAGTCTTCTTACTGGTTTTAGGATAGATTTTTCTAGGTTGAGGATCCAACCTAGATGCTCCAGATACTTGACCGTGGTCCTCAAGTTCCCGTTCAAGGAAGCTACCGACCGGTCTATCAAGAGCAGGTCGTCTAGGTATGCTATGACAGTTATACCCTGAGCCCTTAATCTGGCCAGAGGAGGAGCAAAGATCTTTGTGAACACTCGAGGTGCAGTGGCTATTCCAAAAGGCAGAGCTACAAACTGGAAATGGCGCCCTCCTATCTCGAAGCGTAGAAACTTCTGATGAGGAGGAAAAATGGGCACATGTAGATATGCATCTCTGATATCTATCGATGCCAAAAATTCTCCTCCCTGCAGGATGGAGACTACTGTCCGAATTGATTCCATGCGGAAGGACTGTATCCTTAGGAATCGATTCAGATCCCTTAAATCCAGAATGGGTCTGACAACCCCATTTGGTTTTTGGACCGTAAAAAGGTTGGAATAGAAGCCCAATCCTTGCTCCTTTGTGGGAACCACCATAATGACCTCTTGCGACAAAAGTCGCTCTAACGCTAGAAGGAGCGACTGCTTCTTCTCTGGGTCTCTGGGAACACTTGATCTGATTAAACGAGGAGAGGGAAATTCTTGGAACTCTAGCCTGTACCCTAAGGTTACCGTGGAGATTACCCATCTGTCCTGGAAGTCCTCCTGCCAGAGCCTTGAGAACTGCAGCAGTCTTCCCCCCACTCGAGCGTGCGGGGGCGCCCCTTCATGAAGAGGCCTTAGTGTCCTGTCTAGAAGACTTCTTCCCCCAGGACTTCTTTTGTCCCTGGGATTGACTCTTGTTTCTTGCCCCAGACGGAGGAGGCCGTCGTGACTGCCTGGAGGCTGATGCCCCTGGCGCTGGGGAAAGAGTCTGAAAGAGGGACGCTTACTCTTCTTCTTAACAGGTAAGAGAGTGCTTTTCCCACAAGAGATTCTCTTGATATAGTTATCCAAGTCTTCTCCAAACAACCTTGCACCACGAAAAGGAAACCCAGCCAAGAGCTTCTTACATGGTGCTTCGGCTGACCAATTTTTCAACCATAAGATTCTACGCATATGCACCAACCCAAGTGAAAGGCGAAAAGTTTGCATGATAGAATCTCTGATGGCGTCAACAACATAACATAAGGCCGCTGGAAGGTTAGCAAAGCCCTGGGCCTGTTGTTCAGGTAATACTTTGATGACCTGCTTAACATGGTCTCTTAAGTATTGACAGACTCCAATCGCTGCTACTGCAGGTTGGGCCACTGATCCTGCTAAGGAAAAAACATCCTTTAATAAGGATTCCATCTTTTTATCCACAGGATCCCTGAGCATCTGAGCGTTGTCTACAGGACAAGTCAGACTACTATTTATAGAGGAAATGGCCGCATCAATGGCCGGCATTCCCCACATCCTAATAAATTTTTCTTCCATAGGATAAAGTGTTGAAAACTTTTTCGGCGGAAGAAATCGCTTATCTGGGTGATCCCACTCAGAATAAAGGAGCTTTTCAAGCAAATTATGAACAGGAAAAGCATGTGCTGTTTGAGAAGGTTTCAGCGACCCCAAAGAAGATGAAGATTCCTTAACAGATTCAGGTACGGGCAACTTAAATGTGGAGCGGACCAATCCAGTAAGGATCTGTACTAAGACTTTCTCCTCTTGGGAAGTCGAAGAGGGTCCCTCTCCACCTGATTCGTCCGAAGAGGAATTATCCGTCCCATCCTGATCCTCTGAAAGGGATTCATCTCCTTTATCCCAGAGCTCCTCTGTCTGAGGGTCTTGGGAAACAGAGGAAGGCCTAGTACGTTTTCTTCCACTGAGTGAAGCTGTAATCATGGCCATTAATCTTTCCTCTAACCCAGTAATGGTTGAGGAAAAAACCTCTTGTGTAATGTATACAGGGGCTGAAGTGCCGGAAGCAGGTACAGCCCCTGACTCCAACGGCTCTCCCTGGCTAGCCGTCCCTGGCCCCTCAGGGGGGGAGGGTGTAGCAGACAGGGGGTCCTCAGAACCTGACCGAGATCCCCTAGTGTCTCTGGTTCTGGGGTTACTTGAACCTCTTCTACCCATAGTGCAAAGCAACAAGGTGTGAGGTATCCAAAAAAAATGAACACTGACTGCTGAGCGATGTAGTCCGACAAAGCCCTGCTACCAAATGCCCAGTCTGGTGTTACCTTAGTAAATGCAGCCTAGGAGAATGCCTGTGTCCCACCTTACATGCGACTGTCAGCTCTGTGTCCCTCCAAGGCTCAGAGCACCTGTAAAGTGTGCTTTAAATAGCCATGCTTTCTGGCACTGACGCTGTGCTGACGCCCCGCTCCCCCCCCCCTCGTTTTCGAAAAACAAGCGCTTCCCGCGCGAGCCGACCCTTCCTGGATAAGCATGGAGGAAAGCTAGGGGTGGAGGAAGAAGGAGGAGGCCGGCAGTGATGGGGCCTGCATTGTAATGGTGGCCTGGCGGCGGCAGCGGTGGCGACAGTGCAGTGTAAAAACCGCCTTACAGCACGCCTGTAGCCTCCCCCTAGCCTGGGGGGGAAATCCCAGATGAGAAAACCCCCCATCCATCCTACCTGGAGCCGGTCGGAAGAGCCTGTGCAGCATCGAACGCTGAGACAGAAATCAGCATGAGAAGGTATATGCTCTTGGCAGCCCCCGGTGGTCACAAAAGGGCTTCACATGCATTTATCCTAAAGGCGAAAACCCACTAGAATTAAACAATTCTGTGGAATCTCCTCTTACCTTATCCAGCCGCAGGATTCTGTATACACAGACCCAATCTTCACCTCTCATGGTGGGCTCCGTTTGAAAAAACCGTCAGAGGATGGGGCCCCCTACGAATAGGGGGATCCACAGTTCTGGCCCTGTAAAGCACCCAGCCAGAAATTAGGAGATTTAAAGCCATTTTCTGATCTGCGGGGTCCAGCTCTTTAAAAAAGTCAAGCGTTACAGGTAAAACCTCGTTTCTTCGGACACGAGGCCCGTTCGGCCATGAAAGGACACTTTAAATGGATCCGGTTCGTCTGTCTTGCCCCAGTATAGGATATAGGATATTCCCTTTGGAGCTCAGCACAGGACATCTTTACACGTCCAACACCAAAGACACTGGCGTAAAAACTGAGGTATCCCTGGAAGGGGAGGGATTATATAGGGGGTTGAACTTCCTGATTAGGGTGTGACCAGTGTCCAATACCTAGTGGTACCTACATAACCCATCAGTTATTACTGTGGCTCTGTATCCCGTGATGTCCGAGAAAGAAATTTTCTTTTTTTGGGTTATACTGGTTACTCGCCAACGAACGAACGAAAGAAAGAACGAAAGAACGAAAGAAGGTACCTACAGTTATGATGCCCACTGACAGTTTCTGGGACCAAATATGACAAAAATTAACCATGCATTAGGTACAAGAGCTGAGATGTGACCATTTAGAAACCCATCTGGCTCAAAGCCTGTTGGAATGGATCATTGTTTGTATAGTACCTTACAACTGTCTGTTCATCAGAATAAAGATTGGCCTGTGGTTACACAATACTAGACAGCAGGATCACCAATAGGGGAGGTGTACAGACTGCCAAACCGACAAACTGTCAGCTCAGCTGATCACATGATATTTTTCTAGTCGGCTGCTGGAAAGTGATGCTTATGGCAACAGAAGTTGAGAGCATACCAATCACTGAACATCAGGCTACACTCTGCCAGGAGAGTCTGGCTACAACGAGCAATACCACCTCACTGTATGTTTGATTGCTGAAAGTTAGTAGGATAAGAAAGGAAGCGTCTCCATAGAAAGCCAGCACCTGAAGCGGAGGAGAGAGGATTTGCAACACCTTGTGACCAATAGGCTTTTGCAGTAGAACAATTGCAGTGAGCACCTATCAATACAGTTCTCCAGGGAAGTGTTCTACACATCACTGTGACAGATGTAGGGGTGGGGGGGGGGGGGTGTACAGAGCTCTGCAAAGTGATCTATGGGCAGCACATAATTGTCAGCATGTCACAGACCAAATATGCTAGGTCATGATGTTTGTGGCATTGTCACAATATTGGATGCTGATGACAAGTCCTAGAGCTAGAGTCAGTGGGGGTTATTTACAAAAGGCAAATCCACTTTGCACTACAAGTGCAAAGTGCACTTGAAATTGCACTGAAAGTGCACTTGGAAGGGCAGTCGCTGTAGATGCGAGGGGGACATGCAAGGAAAATAAAAAAACAGCATTTTAGCTTGCACATGACTGGATGATAAAATCAGCAGAGCTTCCCCTCATTTCAGATCTACCCCCCCACATTTACAGCGACTGCACTTCCAGTGCAATTTGAAGTGCACTTTGCACTTGTAGTATGCACTTGTAGTGCAAAGTGGATTTGCGTTTCGTAAATTACCCCTTATTGGTAACATAGCAGAGGGATACAGATCCACAAAATACATCTTTAAAAATAAAGGGGGAACCCTGTCAGGTAGGCTGTATGGGACCTAAACATTTCTAATGGTAGGCCATGCAGCAGAAGCACCTGAAGCATTACATTTAGTTACAAAGTAGGTGAGGTTGAAAAAAGACACAAGTCCATCAAGTCCAACCTGTGTGTGATTATATGACAGTATTACGTTGTATATCCCTGTATGTTGCGGTCGTTCAGGTGCTTATCTTTTTTTACTTGGAAAAAACCAACTTTATTGATATAAAATACATGTTACAACCCATTTGGGTACACAAATGCAAGGAAAATCAAGTACATAACATGACAGCAAAATTTAATAAGCAAAAGTTTTGTAGGATGTGTTTTCTTATATCCGTAGGTGTAGTGAATCGATTAGTCCATTAATCCAACCTGTAAACAAATTGTGCCCCGGATGCAGAGAAGCACCTCACTGGCTATAACTAAACACAGGTCTCCCCATCCCCCAACCATCCGTCCCATATCTTAGAATATTTTTGCGAAGATCCCCTGTGTGCATAGATCAGTTTCTTGAATGGTAGGGTATCGTTTATTGCTTTTTTCCACATCTGCATCGTGGGGGGGTACATTCTGCATCCATCTCTGAGCCATCACTTTACGCGCCAAAAATAGAGTTTCAGAGATGAATATTGTGTGATACTTATCCACCTGTACATCTGGCAGTAACCCCAATATACATAACTTAGGGTCCAGCACCACAGGGGACCCCATATTGTCATGGAGGAAACGGATAACCTGTGCCCAAAATGTCTGGACAGGAGGGCAGCTCCATATGAGATGGTAAAATGAACCTGGATCAGCTCTGCACAAGCGACACGTTGGATCCGGCGTGTGCTGGAACTTCGCCAATCTCAACGGTGTCAGATAGGCTTTATGAACAATGTATATTTGTGTCAGTCTATCTGACATCTTGGGAGATACTGTCTTGGTTCCCTAAAATCTCGTTCCAGTCAGCGTCATCTATAGATCCTATATCTTGTTCCCATTGCGTCTCAACTTTGTGTGACACAACTGCTACTCCCCTTTGTCTAATTGTGTAGTACAGGAGTGATATCAGCTTTGAGGGGTCATCTCCCAGTATTATACTCAACACAGGGGGAGGCTCCATTTCTAGATCCATACTCGGTAACTGGGTTTTAAGCGCGTGACGGAGCTGCAATTATTTAAATGCTAGATGGTTTGGGAGGGAAAACTCCTCCTCAAGTGTCTGGAATTGCTTAAGCCCGGATGTGGATATGACCTGATGGAGATATAGTATTCCGTACCTAGCCCAGACTATTGATTCTGGAATCGTTTCCAATTCTGGCATCATATTATTAAGCCACAATGGGGTGTGTGAATGAAATTTCCCCACATTTTGCTTTTTAAGAGAAATTTCCCATATTCTTTGGTGATGCATCAACATGCCCGAGTTGTACCGCGCAGTGGGGCCTGGTGCTTTTTTCCCCGCGTAGGATAGCCTGAATTGGTGTAAACGTCAGGTTTCCCAGTTTGTCACAGACCAAAGATCTATATCGCTGCATTTCCGACGTGTGAAAGTGGTACATATGGGAAAGTTGTGAGGCTAGGTAGTAATCCTGTAAATCCGGGAGGGCTACGCCCCCCATGTCTGTGGGGTTCTTTAAGGTTTGCCAGGCTAGTTTGTGTCTGCTTTGTCCCCAGACAAATAAGTTTAAAATAGCTTCCATCTGTTTGAAGAGTTTTAAGGGGATGTATAGAGGGGCATGCCATACCAGATATAAAATCTTGGGCAGTATAATCATCTTAATTAAATTTACACGGCCCATCACAAGTATTTAATCTTGGATACCCTGGCAAGTGGTAATGGAGGGGACGTGAGGGGAGGAGGGAACACATCTATTGGAAGAATCTGGGACTTGTCCCAGTTTATACGCAGACCCGAGTATCCCCCCATTTGTTCGATAAGTTTTAAAGCAGCCTGGAGTGATAGTCCCTGATCCGCAAGGTATAGTATGGTGTCGTCGGCATGCATTCCTATTTTATCGACTGTGGGGCCTCGGCGCAGACCCTGAATATCAGGGTGTGCTCTAATAGCAATGGCCAGCGGTTCAGCCGCCAGCGCATACAGTAAAGGGGAGAGGGGACATCACTGTCTGGTACCCCTCTCTAGTGGAAACTGCTCCGAGAGCCAGCCATTCACAAAGATTCTCGCTTTGGGTGTCTGATATAGGAGCTGTACCCATTTAATGAAGCGTGACCCAAATCCCTAATTATGTAAACATTCCCACAAATATGGCCACTCAACGGAGTCGATAGCCTTAGCGGTATCTAACGCCACCACTACCCTCATTCCTGAGTTATCATGACAGGCTTAAATATTCATATAGAGTCGCCGGATATTCATGGCTGTGTTTTTCCCCGGCATAAATCCTGTTTGGTCCGTGTGAATTAATGTAAAGATAGCGGTGTTTAACCTAGAGGCCAGGATTTTAGTTAATATTTTGATATCTACCTGCAGGAGTGATATAGGCCTGTAGGACTCAGGGAAGTGCGGGTTTTTTCCCGGTTTGGGGAGGACTATAATTTGGGCTTCCTGCATAGATTCAGGGAGAGAGTTCTGATCAAAAATGGATTGGTATAATTCTTTCAGCCTTGGGACCAAGATATCTATATATGTTACATAAAATTCCAGAGGTAGTCCGTCCATCCCCAGGGCTTTAGATTTGGCTAGCTGTGCTATTGCTTCTGTAATTTCATGTTCAGTAATAGGTGCGTCCAGAAGCTCAACTTGCTCCTGGTGCAGCTGGGGGAACTGTATGGAAGATAAGTATGAATGGATCTCCCTTTGAGTGTATGTGCACTGAGACTTGTATAGATTGTCATAGAATTGTCTAAATCGGGCCGCCGCCTGTCCCGGGTCTGTTATTTTACGTCCGTCTGGGTCCGCAAGCGACACTACGACTGGGGGCTTCTCGTCCATGTGGGCCAAGTACGCCAACAGTCTCCCAGCCCTCTCACCCTGTTCTTATACCCTCCGTTTACAAAAAAAGACACGTTGTTTTGCCTTTTCTATGTGTAGTTTTGTGACTAGGCGTGTCTGCAGTTTCACTCTGTCCAAGTTTTCACAGGATGGGTTGAAGCTGTAGGCCACCTCTAAGTCCTGTAGTTTGTCAGACGTGAGTTGGAGTATGGTGTTAGACTCACGTTTTAGCCTATTTATTCTGGAGGACAAGATCCTACGAGCATGATTTTTAAAATCGTCCCAGTGTCTGTTAAGGGCATAAGGTCTCTGTGTCTTTTCGAAAAAGAAAAGCAGCTCCCTAGCAATGGAATCATGGTCCGATAGAAGGGATAGCCAGTGAGGGTTTAGACGCCAAAGCCTATCAGTAGAGGCTGACCTCAGAGATGCCGTCAGCCAACACGAAGAGTGATCTGATAGGATCCTAGGAGCAAATCCTGAGCTTGTAACCTTGGGCAATAGGGCCCTGGAAACAAGTATATAATCAATCCTGGACATAGTATTATGACTTACTGATTGGCAGGTGTATGCTCTGGTCGTGGGATTCGCATGTCTCTATACGTCAAGAAGGTCAAAGTCCATCAGTGTGCGAAATAGCCTAGTGTGCAGTGGTTCGCCCCAACTGGGTTCAGCCTGTACTGGCCTGTCCAGGGATGGAGTCATTGTGTGATTGAAGTCCCCCAACCACACTGCTGGTATGGATGGGTATTGCGCTATAAATGCAAGGCCTTCTGTAACCACATCCAACCTTTATGTAGGGGGGATATAACTAGCCAATACCAGCAAGGGTTCTTCTCCCACAAGTGAATGCAGAAAGAGGTACCTACCCTGCCGATCTGACACCATGGAAACCAACTCAAAAAGTGTGTATTTCGCTATCAGCACCGTTACCCCTCTAGACATATTTGTGTGGGTGCTGTGGTATGCCCACCCCACCCAAGGACGCTTTAGAGCTGCCTGTAAGTGGCCTGTGACATGTGTTTCCACCAGTACAACAATATCTACTTTCTGACCTTTCAGATATCGCAGTACTGCTGTCCTTTTAATCTTGTCTCTAAAGCCCCGCACATTCCACAACATAAATTTAATGTCCGCCATGGTGTTTGTTTGCATATATAATACATACATATCGGCAGGGCAGCTCCCCTCTCAATACCCGTAATATCACCATCATTTCGTGACCTCTTAAACTTACTGCATATGTATTAAGTGCTTGTTCAGAAACATTCCAAGTATACAACAATTGCACGATGGTGCTAACATTCCCAATGCGCAGATCAAGGTATCTGGCATTTTCCTTCCCTCCCAGCTTCTCACCTCCCCAACTTGGTGGAAGCATACATTCCGTTGCAACCTGTATAGGATTCATCTTCCAGCCATCAACATTGGCTGGAGGTACAGACCTTTGAAATTGCTGAGCTGTAAAAATCAGAACAAAAGGGAAAAAAAAAAAGGAGAAAAAAACAAGGGTTGCAAACATTATGGAGGTGATTTTCCACTGTGTGAAGCATGGAAAGGACACGTGGCAAATCTGATGTGTCTCTTTTCCTGTCTGAGCTCGCGCTGCAAGGATACGCAGTCATCCTGGTGAAGTAATGTTGTGGGGCCTCAGCCCTAAAAATGTCTCCTGAACTGTGCCACGCTGTGGGGATATTATAGTATTCAGGGTAGTAAATTCTGTGAGCCTCATCTCCAAAGTCTCGTATCCAGGGGTATTAACACGCTGTACACCACCTCCGCCCCAAAGGGTCCAACCTAGGCAATGGGTCTCTTGACTTCAAAATGGGGGAGAATTCAGACTCACAAGGGGGGGGAGGGGGTGAGGCCTTTGTATAGAAAATGAGTGGTGATATATAACTATCTTTCCACAGCGGAAGATACTGATAAAGCAAAGATGGGGCCCACCATCCTCTGCCAATGTCAACAGTACTCACAGTAACTGGCCGATTGCCCGATCATCCATCCGGACGTCCACGTCGATCCAACCACTGTGCTGCCTCCCTGGGGTCTTCAAAAATAGGACTTTACCATCATCCTCCACTCTCAGTCTGGCCGGAAACAGCATGGCATATTTAAGATGTACCACCCTAAGCTGCCTCTTAACACCTTGGAACTGTGCACGCTTTCTTTGGACTTCATTAGAGAAATCAGGAAACACTGCAACCTGATTGTTGCCCAGGGTGATATTGCCTTTCTCTCTGGTCAGCCGCAGGATTTTATCTCTGTCTTTAAAGTTAAGAAATTTGGCAATAAAGGTTCTGGGGGGGCACCCATAGGCGGAGGTTTAGCTGGGATTCTGTGTGCCCGTTCCACTGCGAACAAGGCCTCTCTTCCAAAATGTTTAATCAGAAGGGATTCCAAGTATTCTGCAGGATTGGTACCTTCCGCCTTTTCGGGTAAACCGATGAACCGGAGGTTACATCACCGCAAACGATGTTCAGGTGCTTATCTAATAGTTTTTTGAAACTATCGATGCTCCCCGCTGAGACCACCACCTGTTGAAGGAAATTCCACATCCTTGCCGCTCTTACAGTAAAGAACCCTCTACCTAGTTTAAGGTTAAACCTCTTTTCTTCTAATTTTAATGCATGGCCACGTGTCTTGTTAAACTCCCTTCCGCAAAAAAGTTTTATCCCTATTGTGAGGTCACCAGTACGGAGTGTGTAAATTGAAATCTTTTTTTTTTTTTCAAATATTTTTTATTGGTTTTAAAACAGAAGTAACAAGGGAAAATACAGAGGAAGGAGAGTACAGCATAGGGAGTACTTAAATATAATACAGTGCATGTTAGCGGACGCAGCCGCTGTTCTTGTGGGAGATACATTCGAGTTATTACATATACATCGTAGTAGTTAAGCATTCATTTGGAGTAAATATTCCGTAGAGCTGTAAAGAAGCTATACTGTAGAAATATTGTTACTGAGTCTTAGGACTCTAGCTGCATATTCTATCAAGGATGGTGGTTAATATAGGGTGGGTGGGCGGTGGGGGTGGGAACGTGAGTTAATTTTGTTATGAAGTGCACCCGTAAAAGTTTGTTGTAAAGTAGGTTTTGTGGACAGTGAGCGGAGATAGGTGACTATAAAGAGGATGTGTAGGGGGTGGGTTGGGACAGTAGTAGTAAATGTATTATAGTGAATATCGACAGCAAAAGGTAGTATGCTTGCGTGTTTTGTCGTGAGTATGAGGGTGTTCAGGGTTGTCAGCTGCGGAAAGAAAAATGAGGGGGACAGATGATATCCAGGGTAAGGTAGATATTTGTTATTCTAAGCAGCGTTACAATGTCTATACAGCTTTCATGTGAAGTATCGTTTGTATTCATCAGTTGTGGTAAAGTGTATCCAGCATGTCCATGTTTTGACGAATTTAGGTTGTGTTTCATTGGCCTGATGTATGAGGTCTTCCATGGCCATCGTCTTTTGTATGCGTGCAAACCAGTCTGCAATAGATGGTTGATCTGTGGAGCGCCATTTGAGGGGAATGCAGAGTTTGGCGGCATTCACCATGTGCATGGTCAGAGATCGTTGGTATGTTGATAGTGGCAATTTGGAATGGTGGAGTAGGAATAATGCAGGATTGAAGTCTAATGTGTGTGTTGTTATTTGATTGATCAATTTGTGTACTTCTTTCCAGAAGGGTTGAATTTTTGTGCAGGACCACCAAACATGTAAGAACGATCCAATCTCCGTTTTACATCTCCAACATGTTTGGGTAATGGACGGATCCATATGATGTAGCTTCAGCGGTGTTCTGTACCATCGTGATAGTATTTTAAAGGCGTTTTCCTGTATTTGTACGTTAATGGATCCTTTGTGGGTCAAGGTATATATTTTTTCCCAGTCTGCTTCGTTAAGGTGTATCGAGAGGTCCTGTTCCCATTGTCTGGTGGTCCAGTGTTTTGTTAGTGCATGGGATGTGAATAGGAGTGCATATGTCTGGGATATCAGGTGTTTTTGTGGTTCCCCACTGGAGCATAGGTTTTCGAATGTGGTGGTCTGTCTGGACCAATCTGATCTGGTTTTAGGTTTGTGAAAGAAGTGTCTAAGTTGGACGTAATTCCAGAATGGGAAGGAGCTCATGTTCATTTTGGACGCAAGCGCTGTTTGGGATAATAAATGATTTCCTTCGAAAAAGTGTTCTGCTCGTACAGTAGGATGGGGCCAATGGTCTGCTAAGAAGGTGGGATGCATCCCTGGGGAAAAATCTGGGTTCATTCTCATTGGGGTCATTGGGCCATTAGATGAAGAAATTTTGTGGAGATTACAGGCATTGTGGAAGGAAGCCAACGTGGGGTTGATTATTGGATGGTGCTTGGATTCAGGGGGGATATTAGATTTATTGATCCAGGGAAGGTTAGATAATGGAAGGTCCGAGAATGATTGCTCTACGTGGATCCAGTCTTTGAGCGTAGAGTGTATGTTCCAGTCTATAATTCGGGTAAGATGGCATGCTTGGTGGTATTTGCGTAGATCAGGAAGACCTATGCCGCCTAAAAGTTTGGGGGCGGTTAGTCGCAGGTAGCTTATTCTCGGGCGTAATTTGGCCCATATGAAAGATGTACAGGCCCGTTGGTATGTTAGGAAAAATGATTTTGGAAGTTTAATGGGGATAGTTTGCAAAATATACAGAAGTCTCGGCAGAATGTTCATTTTGATTATCGCGGCTCTACCGAACCAGGAAAAAAGTCCCGTGGACCATTTTTTTAGGTCCAATTGTATTTTTTGTAAAATTGCCGCATGGTTTAGGGTGTATAAGTTATTCAAGGAGGTCGGTAGGAGAATACCTAGATACGGGATGGCTTTAGCGTTCCATGAGAACGGGAAGTTGATTTGGCATTGTCGACAAAGTTCAGGGGCAAGGGTGACATTCAGGGCTGTCGATTTCGAGTAATTTATTTGTAGATTAGATAGGGTATGAAAATTTTTAAAGTCTGTAAGGAGGTTAGGTATTGTCATGAGGGGGTCAGTAAGAAAAAGGAGTATGTCGTCCGCGAAGGCAGCTACTTTGTACGTACGTCGTTTGATGGTAATTCCTTTAATGTCTTGGTTGGCTCTCAGGCGTCTTAGGAAGGGTTCCAAGGAAAGAATAAAAATTAGAGGGGAGAGTGGGCAGCCCTGACGGGTTCCATTCGACACGGAGAAGGCGTCCGACAGGTGGCCGTTTACCTGGACCTTGGCAGTAGGGTTAGAGTAAAGGGCCGATATGAAATTGAGCATCGTTGAGGGAAGACCTATCATCCGTAGAGATTCTAGCATATAGTCCCAGGCCACCCTGTCAAACGCCTTCTCCGCGTCGAGAGAAAGCATAAAACCGCCAGAGCCGCTAGTTGTAAGCCAATGGTGTATATTAAGAGCTTTGAGAGTGTTATCTCTCGCCTCTCTTCCCGGAACAAAGCCAACTTGGTCCAGATCTATAAGTTGAGGCAATAGTGGTAGTATACGGTTCGCTAAAGTCTTCGCATACCATTTTAAGTCCACATTAAGAAGCGAGATGGGCCTGTAATTGGTAACTAGGGAGGGGTCCTTGTCTGGTTTCGGAATTACAGCTATATGGGCAGTTAGAAGGTCTCGAGGCGGTGTCGTGGGGGTTGCGAAGGAATTAAAGGCTTTTAAGAAGTAGGGGGTGAGTGTTTCTGCGTAAGTTTTATAGTAGCCGACTGTCAAGCCATCGGGGCCGGGGCTTTTACCTGATTTTAGTTGTTTTAGAGCTAGGTCTATTTCTTCTCTGGTTAGGGGAGAGGACAATTCTTGGGCCACGGAATCAGAGATAGGGGTAGGGCTATATTGTTGCAAAAAATCGGTTATCATTTCTGTTCGTTTGTTCTTATCAAGGGAGGAGTTAGATGGGTGGAGGTTATATAGTTTACTATAATATTTGACAAACTGCGTTGCTATGTCTGGGGTTTTGGTAAATTTGCGTCCTGTTGGATCAGTGATAGAGTGAATCGTTGTGTGTGCTTTTGTCACCTGCAAAGCCCGGGCTAGCATTTTACTGGCTTTGTTGCCAAATTCATAAAACCTTTTTTTGGAAAGGATATATTTGCGTCGAATTTGGTTATCTAAGATATCCAGTAGATCTTTTCTAGCTTGAATCAGTTCAGTCATAGTGGAGAGGGCTTGGGATTGTTTGTGAGCAGTTTCTAGTCTATGGATTTTGTTGGTGAGGTCTGAGTATTGTTTTCTGCGTGTTCGGTTGCGTTTGGCAGCTGCTGCGATTAGGGTTCCTCTGATTACGCATTTGTGTGTTTCCCAGATGGTAAGTGGGGATGTGTCCGTCGAAACATTCTCTTGAAAGAAATGTTTGAGGGTAGATTCGACCTCGGCTTTGATAGAGGGGTCATTCAGTAATGATGGATCCAATTTCCAGGTTTGAGAGCGGGGCGTCGTGTTTGGGATTTTAAGTGTTAGAGATGTGGGGTGATGGTCGGAGATAAGCATGGGGTCAATTGAAGTGTGATGGATTAAAGATAGATCTTTTTGTGTTAGAAAGATGTAGTCTATCCTGGAATATCTGTCGTGGGGAGCGGAATAGAATGTGAAGTCTTTAACATTTGGGTTCAGGGTTCGCCATGTGTCATGTAGCAATAGCTGATTGAGGGACGATTTAATTGTTTTAAGGGCCGAAAATGGGAGTGAGGAGGAACCAGTAGATGTATCATGGGTAGGGTTAAGTGGAGTGTTGAAGTCTCCCCCCAAGATGAGGGTTCCTTCTTGGAAGGTTGTGAGAATATTCGTGATTTTCCGGAAGAAAGGTACCTGGCCGCGATTGGGGGCGTATATGTTAGCCAATGTAAATGTTCTGTTGAGAAGGGATCCTTTGAGAAATATGTATCTGCCTTCCACATCTATTAAAGAGTCCGTGATTTGAATGGGGCAGGCTTTAGATATGAGTATTGAGACCCCTTTTGTCTTGGATAATGGGTTGGTAGCATGGAATACCATGGGATATCGGTGATTTTGTAGCTTTGGCGTGGAGTCGGTTCGAAAATGAGTTTCTTGAAGGAAAATAATATCGGCCTTGTTGCGGTGCATTGTGAGGAGTAGCTTGGAACGTTTCTCGGGTGTATTAAGGCCTTTTACGTTTAGTGAGATTAGTTTGAGTTTGGTGCTATGCGTGGTGCTGGAAGGATTCGACATTGTGTAGATATGTGGATGTATTTAAGAGGGTGGTATGTGCTGCGTTAGTGGGGGTGGAGGGACGGGTTGGAGGGTGTGTGCGTGTGGATAGGGTGGGTCAAAGAACTGGGGTAGGGAGGGGATAAACAGTACCGGTAATGAATGTGACCTCAATCACTTAATTCAGTGACTAGGATCACAGAAAGTTTACTAACCGGGTAGGATCAGCGGTATGTGTAGATTTGTTAATTGGAAATGCTAGATAAGACACTTGTAACCACTGTGTGGGGGTTGGTCTATCAATCGAGAGATGTTTTACAGTAGGTGGGAAAGACTGTCAATGGGGTCCGGCTCACCAACAGTCTTATGTTAGTTATATGGTGGTATTAGGGGAACAAGCATGTATTATTCATGTTGGGGAACTAATCAGAGTGGAGTCACACGGGTGGGAGGAAGGTCGAGAGATTGCAGCGGCGAGCGAGTCAGCTGAGTAACAATACTAGTGGTCAGCTATATCTTATAACGAGCTGGAGGTGGTGGGTATTTGGGTGATGGTCACCGGTAAGGTCATATCAATGGGGTGGGGAAATCACAAAGAAGGGTAACCTTAATAAACATTGCTATATAATTATAATAACAATAAATTCTATAGATGTGGTCTGTACAGTATAACAATTGCAAGGTTAAGTAAACAGGTTAGCGTACCAGATGTGAGAGCAATAAACCATAGAAGTATATTATTGTATGTATAAAGTGGTCAGTAATTGAAAAGGAAGAGAATATAACCTGTGTGTCATGGGTGTAGGTATGTGTGGTTTACCTATGCAAGTATAACATTGCAGGAACAGTTCAGATCTCGAGTTTTATGTATGAATAGATTTATAGGGGAAATTCGAGGACAGATGAGTAAAAGAGTAAGTGCATGCCTCTAGTGAGTTCTAGTGTGGGAGTGGGTGTGACGGTGTGTTAAGTGTAATATCAATCCAGTTAGTATTGGTAAGTGAAGATGAGTCTGGGTATATAGTGTGTAGAGGTGTAGAAGGGATGCGTTCAAAGTCAATAGATGGCAGTGGAGAGTCGGAGTGCAGATCTCTTTCAGTGTGGGAGGAGTGGAGTAGCTCCTGGGAATGCAAAAGACATCCTTAGCTCAAGTGTTGTCAGTGCGTATAGCTAGGTGTCATTGTCCTCCCTGCCTACGAGGCTGAGATCATTTAGAGCGATCAATTTATACCTGCTATATACAGGTCTTAATACCGTGCCCAGTGGGATATATTTAGGTTATAAATGGTTCGTAAGCCTCGAGCCCATCGAGGTATTGAGTATGTGTGCTAGTGGTAGAGAGTGTATACCCCTAGCTATGGTTGTGTGGGGGATAGGAGGAACAGTTCCAGGAGATAGAGCTTTCAGTATTATGAAGCTGTAGTTATAGTGTGAGTTCTGCATTCGATGTAGTTCGGTAGTTCATGAGTTGGAGGGCTGTGAGACGTGAAAAACGAAGGGAATCGTGTTGTGTCGTAGGGGGGGGGAGGTAGAGTCAGTGTGTAAGTGGGGAAGTGAGGCACAAATCGGTGGATTTGGGCCTAGGTAACTAAGCAAGGCATCCGAGCGCAACGGAGTGGTTTCCTTAAAATGTTGATGGGCGTAGTATAGTGTAGTGAAGGGTTTTCAGTGATGCGTTGGTCATCGAGTAGAAAGCAAGTTCAATGGAGTCTGACTGTGGAAGATTAGTAGGCAAATGTATCAAATCTATGTATATATAGCATAGCTAGGGGGGGGTTACGTCTTCTGGAGTTACATAAGTGTAAGCATGTAGGTGAGCGACAAAGTGCAATAATTATATTAGTGACATCAATAAGCATTGTGCCCTGTGTTATGCAGTGCCAGGGTAAGTGTTGGTCGTGTATAATATGATTAACGTTGATCTCTTCTGTGGTGCTATGTGAGGTTAAATAGGGATGTGAGTCTAAGTGAGGTATAGATACTTCTGCTTTGGGGTCATTAGGTGGCAGTATAGAGCAGATTGCAGGGAGTGGGTTGTGGTTTAAGGAGCATAGGCAGTGTGATGGAGAACCAATAGGTAAAAGGATTGATCAAAGATGTGGTTCTGATGTGTTGTCAGTGTGTGGTGTATCTCGGCCGTGTCTTCCTGAAGCAGGAGGCAGTATTTGCTTAAATGTTATAACTTCTAACGTCTAACAATAAATCTTAACCATTAACTTGTTACCCCTCAGGATTTGTACAGGGTATCCATGGTCCGTATGTGCTGAGTCCGGTGATACCTTCACTGCAGGGTTCGGTGCCAGCGTTAAGTTACGGTGCAGACAAGTGTCTGTGGATAGAATAGGCAAAGTAGTCCACGGGGGCAGAACAGTTTGTTGTGTAGAACGGTAACTGTAGTATAGCTGGTACGGTTGGTGCAAGTCTGAGGACTGTCAGGTGGGAGAGCGATCAGGAGGAAGAGATCGAGGCATCTATAGTCCGTTGCGAGGGTAGTCAGTGGGGATATTCCGTGTATAGGTGGGAGAGAACTATGCTGGCTAGCAGATCGGGTCTCTGGCGATATCGTGGAAGATTACAGATGAAGCGGTGTTTCCTCTGTGTTGCACTGTGGAGCGAGATAGAGGTAGTCGAGACATGTCCGGATGCTTGTAGAAAGGAGGAGGTGGTAGACTCGTGTAAAGGGTCGTCAGCGGTGTCGTCTGGAGGAGAGTTCAGGAGCATGGAGGTAAGTTAGCGGTCCCTGCGAGCTCTGCGAGGCAACGGCGCTGTCATGGGGCTAGGAGGTGGTTGGCGGGGCCCCACTGGAGGATAGAGTCCGTTCGGTGTCGGTGATCTGCGTCTGCGGAGGCTGGCGTTATGAGCATCCATCGGTTCTTCTGCTGGAGGGTGGCGGGTATGGGACAGGATATTGAATTCTTCATACCAGTTTGGGACCGACACAAGTGGGATATCCAGGGTGCGGCAGAATCCATCGAGGTCTTCTGGGACTCTCAGTAGGGCCGAGCGGCCTTGGTGGGAGGCGGAGAGGCCGAACGGGAACTTCCAGCGGTAGCGGATTCCGTTGTTCCGCAGGACATCTAGTAGGGGCCGGAGGTCTTTGCGATGTCTCAGTGTGATCGCTGAAAGATCTTGATAGATGTGTATATGGCAGCCATTATAATCTAGTTGCGATTTCTCTCGTGTTTTCTTGAGGATTTCTTCTTTGATGGCATAATCATTCACAAAGCAGATGACATCGCGGGGGGGGTCTGTTTCTCTACCTCTGGGACGAAGCGCTCTGTGGATACGTTCCATAGCCACCGGGGTGGCATTGGGCCTATCAAGGAGTTGGTTAAAGAGGTGCGTGACAACATGGAGGAGTTGGTCTTGGTCCACGGATTCGGGTAGGCCTCTCACTCTAAGGTTGTGTCTGCGACCGCGATTGTCGAGATCTTCGACATGACGTTGAATATCTCTAAGTTGCCTGGTATGAGAGTTCACTCTGTATTGAATTTCTTTTGTTGCTGAGCCTTGTAGTGCAACCTCGTCTTCGACGCGGTGCATTCTCCCTGAGATAGCCTGCAGTTCAAGGCGCAGGTCCGAGATGGCCGAAAACAGGGTGTCCTTAATGTCAGCCGCAACAGCCTGAAGATCCCTTAGGCTCGGTTGACGGAGAGAGGTGCCGTTGTTCTCCATTTGAGAAGTGTGAGGGTCTGTGGGAGTGAGGAGAATTCCTGTCAGGTCTTGAGAAGGAGTTGAGGCGGGAAGATGAGTCGCCCTGTCAGGCCTCTGAGTGCGGAAGATCTCCGGTATAGTGTGGTTTGTGCGATCGGTAGGTTCCCTCGGGGAGCGGGATCGTGACTGCGAGCTTCCGCGGGAGGAAGTTCCCATAGTGGGTAGAGAAAAAATTCGCAAATCCCCAGGTTAAGCTGAAGAAAAGACTGTGGTGAGCGGGAGCCGAGGGTTTAAGCAGCCATCTTCTCTCAAGGCAAACCACGCCCCCCAAATTGAAATCTTATCCCCTCTCAAGCGTCTCTTCTCCAGAGAGAATAAGTTCAGTGCTTGCAACCTTTCCTCATAACTAATATCCTCCAGACCCTTTATTAGCTTTGTTGCCCTTCTTTGTACTCGCTCCATTTCAAGTACATCCTTCCTGAGGACTGGTGCCCAGAACTGGAGTCTTGTAGAGTGGGAGAATTATCGTTTTATCTCTGGAGTTGATCCCCTTTTTAATGCATGCCAATATTCTGTTTGCTTTGTTAGCAGCAGCTTGGCATTGCATGCCATTGCTGAGCCTACCATCTACTAGGACCCCCAGATCCTTTTCCATCCTAGATTCCGTCAGAGGTTCTCCCCCCCAGTGAATAGATTGCATTCATGTTTTTGCCACCCAAATGCATTATTTTACATTTTTCTACATTAAACCTCATTTGCCATTAACCTAATGTCTGCAACATCCTAAGAAACAACTAAAAGTCCTTATATTAAAGAGACACCCTTATACCTTCACAGCGACTGCTTTCTTGCATACCAGAACTTCCTCCTCGTAATGATCTCTCTCTAGCTGTGAAGACAAAGACACCATTCATACACACAGTTATATGTTAGCAAACACTCTACAAAGTTATTTCTGCTATAAGACAATGCAACCTCAAAAGAAGACAAATCTGATCTTCTGATCTTCAGAATAACTTACTAGTGTATGAAAAATTTCCACCATTCTTTTTATCTATAAAAATCTATATTAATTACCACGTATATCTTGCAGAGAAAAAAAAATTCTCCCAATAGGTGCCAAAGTACAAAGTTTACTGCAGGATATTGATCACCGGCAGTTCCCTTCAGAGATCCAATGAGTTCTCTGGATCTGTGGTCCTGCTTCTTCCATGAATGTAGAGGGTGGAGTAGGCTATATCAAAGCTAACTTTCGCTTTCTCTATATAGGTGTTATAAGCAGTAGTTATTACAACTGCTGAAAACCTTCCCTTGTGTTTACAGTGAAATTAGCAGTGCTTACAAAACAGACACAAGTAAGCAACTGCAGGCAATGAGAGCATTAGGCTTTCAGTTTTCTGAAACGTAACTTGTATATGCCTTTCTGTGAAGTCACAGGTAGTGACGTGTGAAATTTTTTATTATATGCAGCTATTCATCTTTACAAGTAAACTCAAATCATTATAGAAAAAACAGACAGGGACAAAAGACAAAGTGCATAGAAAATACCTTCACATATGTCTATATTTATAGATTATAAATATATTATAAATATATTTTATATATATATATATATATATATATATATATATATATAATAAATTAATTCTTTTTTTTTTTTTTCAAAATTCAAATTTTTTTTTTTTCATGCTACAATAAAAACATAAATGTATTTTATTGGGATTTTATGCGATAGACCAACACAAAGTGGCACATAATTGTGAAGTGGAAGGAAAAACAGATGGTTTACAAAAGTTTTTAACAAATAAATATCTGAAAAGTGTGGCGTGCATTTGTATTCAGCCCCAAAATTTGTTCCAAACACGACCTATACCTATTCCTGTTCCTTCTGCACATCTTAAAAAACTGCAAGCAGATCTGCTGCAATTTATTTGGAACTACAAATGGCACAGAATACCCCACTCGGTACTTATTGCATCGTGCTCTGACAGTGGCCTTACGTTCCCTAACCTTATAAAATATTACCAAGTGTTGGAAATCGAAAAACTCTGGTTAGCACCTTTACATCCTAATAATCTGCTTTGGAATGCGAATGTGGAGGTGGATCCTAGTCGATTGCTGGGGGCCATGTCCCAGCTTTGGACGATTTGGAGCACGCTGTCCTGCCAATTTGCTCCTAAATATGAAGCATCACTACTGACCTTCTTTCTATACAATCCCAACTTGCCTGACAGCCTCACTTCCCTGATGTCATCTCCCTGGGCATCGATGAACCTGTTCTATTTTGGCCATTTGGTAGACCCTAGGTCTCGTAAATTATTGCCATTTGCTGAACTTCATGATAAATTTGATTTGCCTCGCCAGGTGTTTTATGGTTACCTCTAGATTCACCATTATGCCCAAACCATAACTCCAAATTTGTAATTCTCCTCTCCGTCCTCCTTTGAACATATAATTCTGCAAGGCACTGGAAGGAAGGGACTAATTTCTGACATTTACCATATATTGAATGCTTATTCCACTCCAGATCAAGTTAAACACCCTTACATGCTCTGATGGGAGAGGGTGCTAGGTGAGGAAAGTCCTATGGAGGCGTGGCAGGTGATCTGATCTCAGGCAGCTAAAAGCTCCCTCTGTGCTCTCTATAAGGAAAATTAGTATAAAATTCTCTACTTTTGGTACCTTACACCAGATGTGCTTCACGCCATCTACCCTACTAGTTCTGATCGTTGTTGGCGTTGCCACAGGGATAAAGGTACCCTCCTCCATATATACTGGAGTTGTCCATCGATTACCCCTTCTTCGATTTTTTTAACAGTTGCTGGGTCGCCTTTTTGAGGTATCTTTTCCTATGACACCAAAACTTTTCTTGCTGGGCCTATCACCACTGAAAATTTCTAAGCCCTATAAGAAGGTGCTCCACCATATCCTTTACAGCTGCGAGCTGTCTTATAGCTCTTAACTGGAAACATCGCTCCCCTCCCTCCTCAGATGCCTTCTGTGCTAGGATTAAAGATATGGAGTTGATGGAGAAAATGACTGCTAGAACACAGGACAGAATGGAGGCTCACAATCATGTTTGGGAACTATGGCATCTCCAGGAGGACCCCCCTTGATTTCATAAACGAGTTTTTGTGATGACCCTTGCTTGACTCTCTCTCTTTCCTTCTAATCTTTCCTCTTCATGCTTTTCTTTAAGTAATATTATTTCTCCTTCCAACAAAGATATTTTGTGCTACAATGTTCTGCCAGTTTTATTGTTTTAGCTGAGAACCTGTTATTTAGATTGTCTCTCTTTCCCTTTTTTTTTTTGAGTTCTCTTATATATGAACATTTTGGTTGTTACAGCCATGGTTGTTTCAAAATGCCTTTACTGCATAATTAGTGATCTTTATATGTAATGAACATAGCACTTATATACTGGAGTGTCTTCTTCCTTTTTTTTAAATTTAAAAAAAAAAAAAATTGACCAATAAAAATTATTTGAAAAAAAAAAAAATTGTTGTTCACAGACGGTCTCCATCCAATCTGATAGAGCTTGAGCTATTTTGCAAAGAAGAATGGGAAAAAATTTCACTCTCTAGATAGACAAAAAAGACTTGCAGCTGAAATTGCAGCGAAAGGTGGTTTTACAAAGTATTGACTCAGGGGGGCTGAATACAAATGCATGCCACACTTGCGCCGGGAGATCAGGCGTACAGTATGAGGCTGCAGATGGACACAGACTCGAGTATAAGCCGAGGGGGGCATTTTCAGCACAAAAAAAAATGCTGAAAAACTCGGCTTATACTCGAGTATATACGGTATTTAATTGTAAAAAGATTTTGAAAACCATTTATTTTTTTCCTTCCACTTCACAATTATGTGCCACTTTGTGTTGGTATATCACATAAAAGCCCAATAAAATGCAATTATGTTTTTGGCTGCAACATGACAAAACTTGAAAAATTTCAAGGGGTATGAATATTTTTTCAAGGCACTGTAATTGTGAAGTGGAAGGAAAATGATTAATGGTTTTATTTTTTTTTTACAAATAAATAAAAAATAAAATTAAACTAAAGTGTGTCATGCATTTGTATTTAGCCCCCTTTACTCTGATACCCCTAACTAAAATATAGTGCAGATTCTCAACTAATGTTTTCAGAACCCATTAACAGGCCAGATGTGCAAGATAACTGAAATACATCACAGGTGATATCATTTGGCCTGTTAGTGGATCCTGAGGACAGGAGTTGAGAACCACTGATCTAGTGGAACCAATTGCCTTCAGAAGTCACTTAATCAGTTAATAAAGTCCACCTGTGTGTAATTTAATCTCAGTATAAATACACCTGTTCCGTGAAGCCCTCAGATGTTTTTTAGAGAACCTTAGTGAACAAACAGCATCATGAAGGCCAAGGAACACACTAGACAGGTCAGGGATAAAGTGGAGAAGTTTAAAGCAGAGTTAGGTTATAAAATAATATCCCAAGCTTTGAACATCTCACGGAGCACTGTTCAATCCATCATGCGAAAATGAAAAGCGTATGGCACAACTACAAACCTACCAAGACATGGCCGTCTACCCAAACTGACAGGCCGTGCAAGGAGAGCATTAACCAGAGAAGCAGCCAAGAGGCCCATGGTAAGTATGGAGGACTTGCAGAGATGCACAGCTCAGGTGGGTGAATCTGTCCACAGGACAACTATTAGCCGTGCACTTCACAAATCTGTCCTTTATGGAATAGTGGCAAGAAGAAAGCCAGTGTTGAAAGAAAGTAATAAGAAGCCCCATTTGCAGTTTGGGAGAAGCCATGTGGGGGACACAGCAAACATGTGGAAGAAGGTGCTCTGGTCAGATGAGACCAAAATTGAACTCTTTAGCCTAAACGTAAAACACTGTGTGGCGGAAAACGAACACTGCACATCACCCTGAACGCACCATCCCCACCGTGAAACATGGTGGTGGCAGCAACATGTTGTGGGGATGCTTTTCTTCAGCAGAGACAGGGAAGCTGGTCATGGAAAAATGGATGGAGCCAAATACAGGGCAATCTTAGAAGAAAACCTGTTATAGTCTGCAAAATACTTGAGAACTGGGCGGAGGTTCACCTTCCAGCAAGACAACGACCCTAAACATACAGCCAGAGCTACAATGAAATCGCTTAGATCAAAGCATATTCATGTGTTAGAATGGCCCAGTCAAAGTCCAGACCTAAATCCAATTGGGAATCTGTGGCAAGACTTAAAAATTGCTGTTCACAGATGCTCTCCATCCAATCGGACAGAGCTTGAGCTATTTTGCAAAGAATAGGCAAAAATTTCACTCTCTAGATGTGCAAAACTGGTAGAGACATCACCAAAAAGACTTACAGCTGTAATTGCAGCGAAAGGTGGTTCTACAAAGTATTGACTCGGGGGGCTGAATACAAATGCACGCCACACTTTTAAGATATTTGTAAAAAATGTTGAAAACCATTTATCGTTTTCCTTCCACTTCTCAATTATGTGCCACTTTGTGTTGGTCTATCACATAAAATCCCAATATAATACATTTACATTTCTTGTTGTAACATGACAAAATGTGGAACATTTCAAGGGGTATGAATACTTTTTCAATGCACTGTATGTACTTACATGCTCTGTGTAAAGAGTCATGTCCATCAGACAACAATATCTTGCATGGTGTGTACTTTTTCAAAGCACTATACAGATGACAACGACCAGCAAACCACAGTGAGAGCCATTATCCACAAATGGAGAAAACTTGGAACAGTAATGAACCTTCCCAGGAGTGGCAAATCTACCAAAATTACTCCAAGAGCACAACAATGACTCATCCAGGAAGCCATAAAATAACTCAGAAAAACATCTAAAGAACTGCAGGCCTCACTTGCCTCAGTTAAGGTCAGTGTTCACAATTCAACAATAAGAGACTGGACAAAAATGGCATCTATGGGAGAGTTCCAAGGCGAAAATCCTGCTGACCAAAAAGAACACAAGGGCCCGTTTCACATTTGCCAAAAAACATCTTGATTATCCCCAAGACTTTTAGGCAAATATTCTATGGACTGATGAGACAAAAGTTGAACTTTTTGAAAGGTGTTCACCCTGTTACATATGGCATTTCATAAAAAGAACATCACACCAACAGTCAGACATGGTGGTGGTAGTGTGATGATCTAGGGCTGCTTTGCAGCTTCAGGACCTGGAAGACTTGCCATAATTGATGGAACCATGAGTTCTGCGAACTCTATTCTAAGAAGAATATCCAGCCATTAGTTTGTGATCCCAAACTCTTTTGCAGAGTGCACAAATGTGCACAAATTGCAGTTGGGTTTATACAGCAGGCCAGTGATCCGAAACACACTAGCAAGCCCACCTCTGAATGGCTCAAAAAAACAAAACTGACTAGTGGCCTAGTCAGAGTCCAGATGATTGAGCTTCTGTGGCATGATCTTAAACAGGCCGTTCATGCTCAAAAAAGACTCCAATGTGGCGGAACTAAAACATCTCTGCAAAGAGTGGGCAAAAGTTCCTCCACAGGGATGTGAAAGGCTAATTGTTAGTTATGGCAAACACTTGATTGCAGTTGTTGCTGCCAAGGGTTACACAAGTGGTTATTAGGGTTAGGGGCAATTAATTTATTTTTCACACAAGGCCTGGAAGGTTTGGACAGTTTTTTTCCCCTTAATAAATGAAATCATCATTTAACTACTTGCCTACCAGGCCAATTCTGACACTTCTCTCCTATATGTAAAAATCATATTTTTTTTCTATAAAATTACTCAGAACCTCAAACATTATATATGTTTTTTTTAGCAGAGACCCGGGGGAATAAAATGGTGGTCATTTTTATTTTGCACGATATTTGCGCAGTAATTTTTCAAATGCGTTTTTTTGGAGAAGAAAAACTTCATGCTTTAAAAAAAACAAAACCGTAAAGTTAGCCCAATCTTTTTGCATAATGTGAAAGATGATGTTATGCCAAGTAAATACATACCCAACATGTCACGCTTTAAAAGTGCACACACTCGTGGAAGGGCGCCAAACTTCGGTACTTCTAAATCCACATAGGCAACATTTTTTACAGGTTACCGGTTAAGAGTTACAGAGAAGGTCTAGTTCTAGAATTATTGCTCTTGTTCTAACGTTGGCAGTGATACCTCACATGTGTGGTTTGAACGCTGTTTACATATGTGGGCATGACCTACGTATGCGTTCGCTTCTGTGGGCGAGCACGCGGGGCAGGGGCGCTTACATTTTTTTTTTATTATTGTTTATTTTACTTGTATTTTTCTATGTTGACGCTTCCTTTTTACATTTTGTTTATCACTTTTATTCCTACTACAAGGAATGTAAACATCCCTTGTATTAGGAATAGGGCATGACAGGTCCTTTTTACAGCGAAATCTGGGGTCTATAAGTTCCCAGATCTTGCCTCTAGACTGGAAAGCCTGAAATCCCCCCCCAAAAAAACAAAAAACAATCTTGGCTTCCCAGCCGAGGCGGTGGCATATTTTCAAATGCAGAGGCCAGGTGTGACGTCATAGCATCGCGCCCTGGCATCCGAAAGGTCATAGAGACTTCCGGGGACTTCCTCTATAGTTAACATTTCCAGTGTTGATGCCTCCTCCGACTCGCCGATCGCATGGGTGAGCCGGTAGAAGCACCGGACGCCAGCGGGAGGGACGTCCCCTCCGGCCGCCTGTAAGAACGATCAAGCGACTGAACAGCCACTATGATTGTTCTTACAGTGCAGGGAATCGCCGGCTGTAAAAAGAAGGTATTTGAATGATGGCTGTAACTGCAGGCATCATTCAGGTATCACCACTCAAAATCTGCGACGTCATATGACGGCTTGCGGGCAGTGGTTAAACAATGCATTTTGCATTTACTCGGGCTTACTTTATGTAATAGTAAAATTTGTTTGATCCGAATCATTGAATTGTGACAAATATGCAAAAAAAATATGAAAAGTTAGGAAGGGGGCTAATACTTTTTCACAGCACTGTATATATACACTGTATATTTGTTTCAAGCTTATATGATCTAGTCCTACCACATACTGGGTGTGCTGTTATCTATAAACATTAAGGCTGGGTTCACACTAAGTGCGGCGCTGGGCACAGCAGGGGGTCTGGTGCGTCCCCGTCACCGTTTCAGGTCCGAATTAGGTCCAAATTTTTGCCTGAAATAAGATCTGAAAGAGAGCCAAAGATGCACAGGATCCTTCTGCTGGAGATGCGAGAACTGGTTCCACTGAAAGCCGGTCACACTCTCCTGTAATGCAAATTGGATGCGGAGAAACTCGCATCCAATTTGCATAAGTGTGAGCCATGTAGTGGCTGCATCAGTTTATTTTTTTTAAG
Organism: Lithobates clamitans; assembly: GCA_037952925.1. Lineage (NCBI taxonomy): Eukaryota > Metazoa > Chordata > Amphibia > Anura > Ranidae > Lithobates > Lithobates clamitans. The sequence goes on along the minus strand of JBBGZY010000399.1, from coordinate 9,904,937 downwards.
CTTTTTCCCCTCTCTTTCATTCGGTGGCAAATTTGGACAACATCATTGTCACTCTGGGGGAAAGGGGGGGTTTGAAGTACTAGCAGATTTAAATACGGTAACAAATTGAAGCTCATCTCCAGCTGATACATAATATTCAGTTATGGCAAACCGATTTTCTCCTTTTTACATAAATAAAAGTTGATCACTTTAAGCACCCATGCCTGGGTTAAATGGTCTGTCTGATCGCTGTAACTGCAAAAGGGCTTTTCTGTTGAAAAACTGACTTAGGCCTCATGCAAACAGGACATTTTGCAAACTCTCCTAGAAGCTTTTCCTCCTGGCAGCAGTGTTTTGGCAGAAAAAACGCCTGATGCTTGTAAAAGGGTTGAACCCTTTTACAAGCGTTTAGGTACATTTACAGAAGTCAAGCACTTAGGCAATAATTTATTCTGGTCATTAAAATGAATTAACGTGCAAGTGATAAACACATAGCATTAACCTGCGTTGACTCATTTAGAAGCGTCAAGTGATTTTTCTACCAAAGCTCTGCTGCTCCTGGATGCACTGGCAGTGGGGGGGGGGGGGGGGGGTGTTCTACCTCTAAAAGCCCCTGCCACCAACCACTGCTAAAAGCCTGTATGCGCATGGACACTTACTGGCAGGATCACCAGATGAAAATAGAAGAAAGAAAGCCTAAAACAGAAATCGAATACAGCCATCACATCTAAGAATTGGTAAGCTGCAATATAATAAATATTTGCTTTTGGGTTTATTACTCCTTCAATTAGATGTCTCTTTTTTACTGCCAAAGAGGGCATCAATGGCAAACAGGGTGACCGAATGGAGTTTATTTACTAAAGTCAGAGAGTGCATAATCAGGCTCACTTCTGCATAGAAACCAATCAGCATCTAACCTCAGCTTGCTCAATTAATGGCAAGGATTTTTTTCCCTAATATAAAAAATGGCAGTTGTTTCACTGGTCTTTTGCATTTCTTCCTACTAAATTAGCAGTGACATTATTGGTTTAACCCTTAACCTATTTTCAGTCAAGGCACCCTTTTAAAATTATGCACATCTCGAGGCACCACATTCTAAAATGTAAAAACAAAACTAATAGTTTTACATAATGATTTATTCTTCCAAAGCAAATACATCTTAACACACTGGTACTGAATAGTATTCCAGTGTTTCTCTGCTCCCTAGGTTTCTCTCCCTCACTCAACATATCATACCCCAGTGTTGACAGAGAGGGCATGGGAGGGGCAAACATGGATTCTGTGCAGACAGCCTCCTTATCAACTGATGACGTCATTGGTTGTCAGGATGCCGGCAGGCTGAAGGTTGTAATGGTACATAATGAAAATCTGTGGCTTTGTGTAACTAATAGGCAGGTTTCATCCATCCGCTGCTTCAATGCAATTTTTGGGCAATTTTTAGGCATTTTGCCAAGGCACCCCTGAAGAGACCTGAAGGCACCCTGGTTGAAAAAGATTGCTTTGACTTGCTCTTTTCTCACTTTACTTATTATGTTAAAATTTGCCAGCTAAAAGAAAAATATATCAGACCCAAATGAATGCATCTCTAATATTTTTTGTTTTCATGCAAGCAGTGTATATACATGAGTTTGACTTGGTATCAGCATTTTTTAGTTTACTCTACAATGGAGCTCAAAGGAGGGGAAGAGAAGCAACACAAGAAGCCAGTCAAATGTGCTAAAGTGCAAGTAGAATACTGATAAAAAGAAAGAGCAAAGTAAAGCTACAGTCACATGGACATTTGTATCTGACAGCAGCACACGCCAGTAATCTGCACTTGGAAAAAGTTTAATATTTCCTGCAGAGTCGCGTCATAATTTTAAGGCATTTTTTCCTAAATACCCCAGGCACCTCCTCTTCCTGTTTGTAGGTAGTTTTCTGACCTAGGAGATAATTGAAATCCAATTGAAATGGAGTACATAGTACAGATGGTAAAGATAGAAAATGGGGTGGTTGGCGCTACCCTATTCAACAATATAAGTGCACAAGAAATAGTGAATAAGTATCTTGTATCCAGTAAACCAAAACGTGCTTATTCTATAAACGGTAGGTAGTGTATATATGTGCCTCTCTTGTGAAGACTAGATGTATATATATGTACCCTCCAGTGATGGATGCAACTGTACATACACACACATGTAATAGACCAAACACCAATACATAAAAGGCAGTTTTAAACAAATAATGTGAATAATCAGCACAAATGATATGCACAGAAAATGAAATAAGGTAAACCTATGTGTGCATAAAAAAGTCCATCGGGTCAGGGAATATAAGCATATATAACTATAAACGCTAGACCCGAAGTGTAGCGTGTATACGTGAATGTGATTAACCAACTGTCCAGCAATAAAGCAGAATTTATAAATTCACACCAGGGTCACACAGGAACACAGCCCACTTTCCCATGCGGTGCAGTTTGACAGGCTGAAAATCACACTGGAAAGTGGAAAAAGTAGTGCAAGCACTACTTTTAAAAAAAGCGATGAACGAAACCATATGGTACTGCAGTACCATGTGATTTAGTGCCCATCTGCGATTGGTTGCCATTAAAAATACACTGGAACCTACATACAGATCACAAGAGCAGTGTAAAAACCTGCAGTGTGCTATTCTTTCCTCCCTCATTAATTAAAAAAGATAAAAGTTGGCTTTGTCCCGCAGCGTCAGGCAAGAGACGCCATTAGGCGAATAAAACAGCTGCAATGGGGGGCATGGCCGAGCGTATGGAAAAGTAGGATGTGTCCTCCTTGAGCTCCCGCACACATCGGGCTATTCACGGCTCTCAGGATCCGCAGCAAAGGTCGGTAATGGGGAGGAGAGGGCCACCAGACCCCCGACCCGCATAAAGAGGGAGAAATCGGCCGTTTTTTCCCCCAATCCCCCCCTATCCAAGATGGGGCCATCACAATCCACAGGCACACATGCGGCCTCACAAGAAGCTGCTTCACAGCACTCCACACCACACATGAGAACCAGGCAGCGCGCCAGATCCCCTGCAGACCTCATCCGTTCTGCCTGCCATTCCTCTGAATCACACCGGTCCTTTAGTAGCTGGGAAATGGAAGCTTACATTAAGGCCCTGCCAACCAGACATGATTTTGAAGCCTGTGTGCAGAGACTTGAACACTCATACAAACAAGAGATGTCAGAGCTACGCAGAGATGTCACAAACAGGCTAGAAGAAGTGGAACACGTTGAATTCACATGAAGCCATTTTACATGTACACACCCTGCAGATCCAACAAATCATGTACCACCAAGATGACCAGGAAAATAGGGCCAGACGCAACAATATACGCATCCACGGCCTCCCAGAGACTGTGGAAACCAAAGCCCTGGCCCCTGTAATCATCGCCATGTTTAACGATCTGCTCCAAAAAGCCAAAGATGCTCCCCTGGAACTTGATCGTGTACACAGAGCCCTGGGCCCTAAAAATCAGAACCTGGAACACCCCAGAGACGTTATATACAGAGTGCATTTTTATGCTGTTAAAGCTGACATAATGCAAGTGGCACGCATGCAAGAGGCCATATACTTTGATGGCACCCAGATATCCCTACTCCCAGACCTCTCGAAGCTGACTCTGGACATGCGCCGAGCTCTGAAACCACTCACAGGCGCCCTGCAAGCAAAACAAATTAAATATCGATGGGGTTTCCCATTTCTCCTTTTTTGCGTTCACTGGGTGATCTCCCTAATTTCCTCGGGACCTTTGAGCTACCACAAATCCCTATAAGTGAATGGCCACTTCATGCAGCCACTCCTGGACTCCCCTTCGCCACAGGCTGGCAAAAACGACCCAAGAAGAACAAACGTTCCAGATCGGAAGCTTCCAAAATCGACAGCCGGATGAACTACCATCTCTTGCACTTTGACTAACTAATTTTTCCTTCACAGGCACCAGACCCGTGAAGCCTTTCCAGTTTCCAGTTTTGTTGGGACACTACTAACCTACTCTTTATTTCCCTCAAACAGGTTTTGATCTTAAAAATGGGACTTCCTCCTAAATGACATTTACCCCCTGTTGGATAGTGTTATCCCTCGCCCAAATCTGGGTCCTCCCCTCCCCCCCCTTTATTACAATGTATTGTTATACTTAGAGCCAGTAAAAGGACCCTGTAAACTGTCAGGTTTTCACTGTATAATCCCAGGACTTGTCCTCTCAGATACTCGCTTACTGGTATACAAAATGTACGCAGCCTCTCAGGGTCCCAAGCTGTAATGTTTACTAGAAAAGTTTTTTGTTGATGCCTGGTGTGTGCGGGCCCCTGTATGCACTGTCCGCGACCCCCCATTTAGGGTTTTCAGCGCCCATAGCAGTCTTAGCTGACATGGTGATCGCAACACTATTAGGTTGGCCGTTGAGGCCTTGGTTTTCTACCTTCCTCTCCCTTTTTCTTCCTATGCTATCTCTCATACCTACCTTCTACTTATTCACCACTAGATGCCGCTCTATTCCCTCCTTCTCCCCTCCCACCCCCTTCTTTGAGACAGCGAGCCTTGACTCCATCAATATCTATCTACACCCCAAGCTATTCCCCTCCATGGCTACACAGGTTTCCTTGAAAGTCTCCTCTCTGAATTGTAGAGGCCTCAACACCCCAGAGAAAAGAAGGCAAATATTGTATAATTTCCATAAACTCTGTAGCCGAATCTTCCTCCTCCTCCAGGAAACTCATTTTAGATCCAACACGATCCCACATCTCCTCCATAAGCAATACCCCACGTGGTTCCATAGCACCAATCCCTCTGCGAAATCTAAGGGGGTCTCCATCGCCTTCCACTCCACGTTCACCCCAGATGTCCTTCACACCTATATTGATCCTCTAGGGAGATATGTTTTTCTTAAATTGTCATATATGAACGTAATCTATACCGTAATTAAGGTATATTCTCCAAACCAGGACCAACTGCAATTCCTCTCCTCGGTGACATCCCGCCTGAAACGGTTTGGCACAACCAACATGATCCTGGGAGGTAACCTCAATGCCACCTTGATACCTCGTTTAGATTCATCGATTGGTAACTCCTCGATCTCCCCGGCCTCCCTGACCAAAATCCGAACACTTCTCTCTGACTTATCGCTGGTAGACCTGTGGTGAGTGCTAAATTCCACGACCAAAGACTACACATATTACTCCCCCGCACACTAGACTAGACTACATTTTCATTTCTCAATCCTTACTAGATTACTCCCCCACCGCCTCCATAGGCCTCACTCTCTGGTCAGACCATGCCCCCATTCACATGAGTTTAGGAAGCATCCCCACACACAGGAAGAGATCCTCCTGGAGTTTGAATGACAACCTATTATATGAGTCAGTTTGCACCCAGGACATCATACAAACCATTAGAGACTTTGTAAAGGACCATGCACATGACGATACCAACCCGCTTACAAAGTGGGAAGCATTTAAATGTGTTCTCAGGGGTAAATTTATCCAACATGGCTCCCGACTTAAACGTGCACACACGGCACTATAGCCTCCCTGGAAGAGTCACATAAACGAACCCCTGACCCCACCATACAATTAGAACTGACTAACGCCAGAAGAGATCTCCTGCAAATTTTCGTGGAACGCTCTTTGGCAGCAAGAGACAAGGGGGCGATTTACCCACTACTCTCAGGCCAATAAGTGTAGTAGACACCTAGCAAATGCACTCCACCCCCAGCACACAGGGAAACCCATCCCCTTCATCAATTCCTCATCTAAAGGCAAAATACTCACCAAAGCGGCTATAGCCGAAGAGTTCTGACAATACTACTCCACCTTATACAACCTCAAGATCATGTTCCCATCAGTTACCAATATCTGCTGGAGATATAATTTGGCGAAGGGTAAGTACAATCACAATTGGTCGGAATGCGATGAGATCCGCCCAGTTTGGGCGCAAATCTTTCAAATTTACACTGAAATATATGAAAAACCGCTCATACCCTCCCCTTCCATTGCCCTCCTTTCTATAATACCTGGTACTATTAAATCCCAAAAGCACAACCTTCTGAAATTTTTCCTCAGTGCAGGTCGGCAGCTAATTCCTAGACATTGGAAAACCACCTCCCCCCATCCCTCATAGAATGGGTGGGTGAGATAAATAACATTGTAACAAGAGCTTGACGAAGGAGCGCCGCCGTCACACCATTCACGGCGTGCCGGCTCAGGAAACGCGTCGCATATCGTGTGACGTCATCATCTCTCGACAGGATCGGCTGTTACCCAAGCCTCGTTCTGGTGCCTGTCTCCGCTGTTCGGCCGAGGACATCCAGCGTTGTGAGACTGCACAGACCCCTTACATCTACCAGCTGAGAGAGATGGCCACACGGACCCCCTGGATTGACCTGGGACATTTCCTTGTTTGATATTCACCACCTAAATGTGAGTGTATTACGAGCTGTTGCTACTTTTTAATAAAATTGTTTTAAAACGTCTGCACCCAGAGGCGCCTCCTCTCTCTTGTCTTCGAGATAAATAACATTATGCTTATGGAAGAGATGCAAGCCAAATCTCTAGATAAATATGAAAAATTTTCCTTTATCTGGAGCACCTGGAGGCATTACTCTACTTCCGACAAATTGAAGCATAGACTCTCAACGACAAGTACTTCCTGAGAGACTAACCACAAAATTACATCCTTATACCCTAGACTAGCAATCCCCCCCCCCTCTGAATGAGGCTCGCTGTCTCCCCATCTCCCCCTCCCTCAACCTTCTACCCCTGCAACCCTCCCTCTCTTTATCTAGCTTTCCCCCTTTTCCATCGTTTCCCCCTCTCTCATCTATGTCTGTATTTGGCTGTATATAGCCATACTATGAAATCACTTGTATTCTAGCTCCTCTATATGAGCACTGATATCATCCAAGGGATCTGAAAGTACACCAATACTATTGTACTGATAATACCCAATGTTCAGTTTAGATACATTGATTTCCTCGGTCTCTAGTCACAGTAGGTTCCCACAGGGGCACCCAGACCGACAGAAATTACACTCGTACGAATGTTAGCACTATGTTTGGAACTTTACCTCAATGACGCATTCCCAGATTACCTATATAAAACGACATAGAATGCACTATATTTTTTGTAATGTTTTGTAATGTATGGTTTCGGCACCTCATTCCTGAGATGCACATCTGCCTTATCTGATACCCCTTAGGCTAAGATTAAGTACCATGGGTTTGAGTCATCTCTCTTCCCTATTAAGAGGGGTACCCATCAGGGCTGCCCACTCTCACCACTTTTGTTCATTTTGGCTTTGGAACCTCTGGCGGAGGTGGTCCGCTCCCATCCAGACATAAAAGGCATTGATGTGGCGGGTTCCTCACAAAAGATATCCCTATTTGCAGATGATATCTTGTTGTCCTTGACTTGCCCTAAATTTTGCTATCCAATTTACTATCCCTTCTGGATACTTTTGTGTCCCTTTCGGGACTCCATGTCTACCATTCTAAATCTAGGGCAACCTCAGTTAATCTTTCCCCCCCTGAGTTGGGGGACCTTGAAAGAAGCTTTCCAATTCCACTGGCTCACCTCTTTGCCCTGTTTGGGAATCTGCCTTACCCCAAAGTATGACAGACTGTACCAGGCTAATTTTCCACCTTTACTCAGGAGACTGACCGATTTGCTGTCCTCCTGGACTCATTTCCCCTTGATCTGGTTTGGCATGATAGCTGCCTGCATGTCTTATCTCCAAAAACGACTTTATTTATTTCGAGTATTGCCCATTATCACTGGTGGTCTAAATTTCCTAAATTACAGAAGCGAATATTGCCCTATTAGCCCACCTTCATGAAACATACCAACTGCCACTTTGGGCCACTATTGATATTCTGGATTTTCACCCTATACCCATCTCTTCCCGGCCTTGACTCTCTCCTATTCATCGTCCAACCATGTTAGAACCGTGTCTTGCCAACTCCCTTTGACTGTGTCACTCAGTCAAATACTCTGTGGGCTTGATTTCATCCCCTACTCAGTGTTATCCATTGCCCAATATTCCCCATAGGGTGCAAAAACTAACATTTGATGCCCTACGATCTTCTCGCGATATTTCCTTTACGAGAATACTATAGTTACCTGCAAATCTAACATTTTCTTCAACAGTTTATAACATCTCTATATACTTTGACCCCCTTTGAGAGCCTTTGCAGAGACCATCCACACTCCCTGGGACTTATCTCGCTAATATATTCATCAATAATCTCCTCTAAAAAGCTTCCACTGAGACCTTATCATCTCCAATGGAAAAGGGAGTTAGGAAAGCAGCTAGATCCAGAGGATTGGCAAATCATGGCTGCACTTTCGAAATGCTCAAAATTTTTTATCATATTAGTAAATGCTTATAAAGTTCTATACAGATGGTATTATAAGCCGGTTAGACTGGCCCGTTTTGTCCCAACTTATTCCCCTCTTTGTTTCAGGGGAAGTACACAGGAGAGCACTATGGCACACATTTGGTGGTCATGTCCAAAGATTTGCAAGTTATGGGTCAGAGGTTACACTCTTCTCCGTAATATATTTTGTATTAAACTCAAGAGGGATGCCTACAAAGCTCTTCTTGGTAAACAGATTGCTGAATTGCTTCGTCCTGAGCATCAACTGGCTCTGCATCTTTTTACTGCAACTAAGTTAACCATTGCAAGGGCCCCCGTGGACTCTTCCCCTCTCTCCTTCCCTTTCTTTTCTCCATTTTCTTATTCTCACTATTTAGGCCACTGGGCTTTGCCCTGGTAAACATGGTTATGGTAATCATTTTCCTTTATTTTATTTTTTTTGTATTACATTTACTCTTAAAAATATGTTTCTATGACAAATGCTTTAAGTTTAGTCATACCTAGTCCTATGTTGGGACACTCTTGCTCCCATGGTCTCTGCAATGCAATTTGGATCTCCTGGATTCTTCAAATGGTGTCATTTGATTGTTCCCTGTTTAGGGACACCACGTATGGGACTAGAGCAGTTTTATTTTTCTCTTGTATTTAGTTTCATTTAGCTTAACATGTATTGTACGGTTCCATATTAAATAAAACGTTTTGTAAAAGAAAAACCTGCAGTGTGGTTTTCACACAGAACGCGCCTTTCCAGCACCACATTATTTTGGTGTGAATTGGCCCTGAGGCAGAAAGAGAGGCAAATGAAGCGAAGATGGGTATTTCCACTAACATCCAAACATCTAACTAGGGGATATTTGTGCCCGATGTATGAGGAAATGAGAACCTATCCCGTTTAATTGCATAAGTTAACCAGAATGTCAATATCCCCCTTTGGCAGCCTACTAACTATTGTTAGACAACGTCTGCAAAGAATGAATACCAACATGTGAATGAATGTGAACAAACATGAGAGTTACCAAAAACATTTCAGCATGAAAAGGGGGAAAAAACGTATTTTTCTGCTGGTAAACACTAAGCGCATTTAACTGCAGATGGGAACAAAAAGTCAACCCTGGATGCAGCACTTTCCTTCTTTTCCTAAACGCAGCTAAACTGTATGCAACTAAACCTTGCTAATCATTATGTATGAATAACATGATTACTCTGCATTGTGTGAGTCTAGCTGTCTAGCTGTTTTTAGAAAAATCCTCTTAAAGCAGCTAAAGCTAAAGGAAAAATATGGGCTCATCAGAGTGTTTCTTCTCCTTTCACTGTCCTGTCTAGAGTGGGGAGGAGACCTGTAAGTGAAACTGCAACAGAGAAGGATCAGGTCCCCTCCCTGCCCACTGTGTGGCAGAGCTGTGTAGAGTTTGGGACTGGATTAACCTTTTTTGGCTCCTTTAAAGCTCTCATGAAGGTATTTCATCTCTGTATTTAGCGGTTTGCCTAGACTGGATCTTTAATAAAAATGGTAGCTGTACAAAGAAACAAGATTACCCAAAGCTACTGCACATCCAAAGAGAACTGAGAATGGCATCTACTTGTAAATTGGTACATAAATCTTATGGAAGCAGGAAAAAAAAAAACCACTGCTAGTGCATCCAGGAGCAGCAGCGTTTTGACAGAAAAAAACGCTTGAAGCTTGTAAGCGCATCTAAACGTGTATTAATGCTAGGCGTGTCAATTCATCTCAATGTCCAGAATAATTATTCTGGGCAATTAAATTATTCATGTCTAAGCGCTTGATGCCTGTAAATGTGCCTAAACGCTTGTAAAAACGTTAGACATTTTTACAAGCATCAGGCATTTTTTCTGCAAAAACACTGCTGCCAGGAGGAAAATCTTCTAGAAGAGTTTTCAAAACGTCCTGTATGCATGAGGCCTTATACTGCATGCCACAACAACCTGCAATCAGATCAATACACAGTATAACTTATAAAAATTTGGCCCGTCATTATTTTGCCAATGTGTATGTACATCATCTCTAAAAAATGCATTCATGTGCACTTACTCATTTAATTAAAAAAAAGTTAGAGAGCTCAACTATATGACATTTTTAAGGGACCTCATCAAACATGGTCCTTTAAAACCCCATGAGTACATCCCAGAAAAAGTATAGTAAGCAATGTACCTTCTTCCATATACCAATTAGATTTGCTCTTCGGTTGGTGTGGAGTTTCAATCGAGCTACCATTTAAAGTGTAAAAAAATTCTGAACGGTTCCTGCTTCCTGATTCAGAGGTAGATCCTGAAACAGAAAAGATTAAAGGTATGTCCCAGAGAATCAGCTTTGAAAGTGTAAAATATTATTATGAGCCACTTCCTGAAAGACATCATTTGTCTATTCCACTACATACTTCCCTTAGTACAGGTTTTCTTTTAAAGCTAGGCAGTCAGCCACTTCTAATCTACATTACTGAAAATGTCAGCTGTTTGGTTGTCATGCTGGCTTAGTGGCTTCAAGAATTCCCAAATCAATGACCAGTAACAACTGAGTTTTGTTTTCACAATTAGGTGGCTACATGTTTTCTGGCTCAGTGACTATAGCTGGCCATATGCTGTTTAAATTTTCAGCTGATTCCTACTGTTTTCAGATGTGGGTGGCCCGGTACCAACTGACTCCATAAAAACCGAGGGACCGGGGATAATGAATATTATTCCAGCAGACTGGTAATCAGAAAGCCGCAAGTGCTGTGGCTGTCTGCATTCAATAGCCAGCAGGGGGAGACTCCTCTATCCACGCTGTAAAATCAAGTGATTTCTTTTGTTCAGCTCTGAGATCCAATGCATAAGTCTAGCTTTAAAGAGGTCTTAAGCCTAGGACTTAGGACTAGCCAGGCACCTAGCATTAGTTTGTAAACTCCCTTAGAGACAAGGAGTGGAATAAGTGAATCTGTGTAATCAGTAAAAAAGTGCTGTGTAAAAGTGATACTGTTATATAAATGCAGGAAATGAAACGCTCTTATCATGTACCTAAATATTGATACTAATAACTCTGTACATAGCACACCTCTCAACACAGAACATGGCACACCCCTCAACCCTGCACTCGATACATAGCGCACCTTTCAACCCTGCAGTCTGTATGTAGCGCACCACTCAGCTCTGCAGTCTGTACGTTGCGCATACAGTATATCCTTTAGAAAGTGCACATCTCTTCCTGTTCAGCACTCCACATTGGCAAAGGGAGGAAGGAATGTGCAGAGCTCTGCCGTGAGAAGGCAAGCTGTATGCTAATCTATTTATAGCACCCTCCCAATTTCAGGCTGCTTTTATCTCCTATGTCGGAGAACTTGTCAGAAGTTATCAGGCTGATAACAGAGCTATGGAGCAGGATGAAAGCCACAGGACTCAGTGCTTTGGAGAGAGATGAGAAAACAACACTACAGATATATGTGTCCAGCTCAAATTTCATGAATCAGGTTTACATCCAATTTAACTTGCGTTTTGGATGGCATGGTGAACTGTATTCACAGGCAGTGATTTTTGAAAGTATTTCAAAGCCAATGCAGGATGTTCATCACAGAATCATGCCTGTTTTTTATGCAGTGCTGTCTGAGGCTGGGTTCACACCTATATGAATTGGATGTGAGTTTCTCTGCATCCAATTCGCATAGCAGGAGAATGTGACCAGCTCTCTATGGAGCCGGTTCACATATCTCTGGGGCGGCTGTGGAGCGCACTGCACAGAAACGCTGTGCGTCTTTAGCTCCGTTTCAGGGCCGAATTCAGGCAAAGATTCGGCCCCGATTCATCCCTGAACCGGAGAATGGGGACGCACAGCATTCCTGTGTGATCCGCAGCCGGTTTCAGTGTGAACAGAGCCTGAGGGCCTGAAGATCACAGGCATCCAATATTGCATTTTGGCCCTGTCCCTAGTGCACAGAGATTTCTCCAGATTCTTGGAATCCTTTGATAATATTGTGCCCCCTGCCTCTAAATGTCCCTGAATGTTAGCCTATGGGGTTGATTTACTAAAGGCAAAAAGGCTGTGCACTTTGGAAAGTGCAGTTGCACACTGCAAGAGCAGTTGCTCCAGAGCTTAGTAAATGAGCAGAAGCTCTGCTGACTTTCATCAACCAATCATGTGCAAGCAAAAATGCTGTTTTTTTTTATTTTCCTTGCATGTGATTGGGTATTCTTTGCAAAGTGAAGCTTTACCTCATTTACTAAGCTATGGAGCAGCTGCACTTTCCAAGGTGCACAGTCTATTTGCCTTTAGTAAGGCCCCTTTCACACTGGGGCGGTTTGCAGGCGTTATTGCGCTAAAAATAGCACCTGCAAACCGCCCCTAAACAGCCTCCGCTGTTTGTTCAGTGTGAAAGCCCGAGGGCTTTCACACTGAAGCGGTGCGCTGGCAGGAGAAGAAAAAAATCTCCTGCGAGCCGCATCTTTGGAGCGGTGAAGGAGCGGTGTATTCACCGCTCCTAAACCGCTCCTGCCCATTGAAATCAATGGGAAAGCGCGGCCATACCGTGGCTATAGCCGCGCTATACGAGGGGTTTTAACCCTTTTTCGGCCGCCAGCGGGGGGTTAAAACCGCACCGCTAGCGGCCGAATACCGCGGTAAAACAGCGCTAAAAATAGCGCTGTTTTACCACCAACGCCCCCTACCGCCCCAGTGTGAAAGGGGCCTAAATCAACCCCAATGTGTCCATACACACGTAAGCACTTACAGGAGTTTAAAGCCAGATTCGTTTAGAAGCAGAAAAAAAAAACACAGCCAGTTTGTCCAGGAGCCGCAGAGTTTTGGCAGAAAAAACGCTTGTCATGCCTAAATGCTTGTAAACACGTTTAAACACGCCTAAGCGTTAATTCATTTTAATGGCCAGAATAAATTATTATTCTAGCCAATGAAATTAATGAACACCCAAGCGCTTGACGTGCCTAAACAGGTTACACAAATTTACAAGCATTTTTTTCTGCCAAAGTTCTTCTGCCAAGAGGAGTCTAGGAGAGTTTGCAAAACATCCAGTGTGCCAGAGGCCTTATTCTGAAATTGTCCAGCAATTTTTAGATGCAGCTTTTCACAGATTGGTGAACATCTGCCCATCTTTATTTCTGAGCCAGGGGTTGATTTACTAAAGGCAAATAGACTGTGCAATTTGCAAAGTGCATTTGCACCCTGCAAGTGCAGTTGCTCCAGAGCTTGGTAAATGAGGTAAAGGTTCAGTTTGCAAAGAATACTCAATCACGTGCAAGGAAAATGAAAAAACTGCATTTTTGCTTGCACGTGATTGGATGATGGAAGTCAGCACGGCTCCCTCTCATTTACTAAGCTCTGGAGCAACTGCACTTGCATAGTGCAATTGCACAGTCTATTTTCCTTTAGTAAATCAACCCTCTGACTATCTAAGATGCTGTTTTTATACCCAATCATGTTACTAATCTGTTGCCAAATAACCTAATTAGTTGCAAAATGTTCTTTCAGCTCTTCCTTGCTAGTACCATTTACTTTGCCAGCTTTTTGTTGCTGTCCCAACCGTTTTGAGATGTGTTGCTGCCATCGATTTAAAAATGACCTTATTTTTTTTTCATATGATATGTTTTCTATTGTGAATAAAATATAGGTTTCTGAGATTTGCAAATCATTGCATTCTGTTTTTTATAGATTTTACATAGCATCCCAACTTTTTTGGAATATAAAACATTATTTTACAGAACAAAGGGAGAAGATGTTTGGGGTGTCTACTAGATGCTCAGTCTGCAGACTTGATTTAGGGCTTGTTAAAACTATGTGCTTTGGCTGATGTTTTCCTGCATGGGATCAGACTGTTCATCCTGAAAAGGAGCCCCTAGATAAGCATTTTTCAGCAATGGACCAGAGCTCGCCTTAAGACTCCGTGTCCTGTCCATTTCGAAGCATCTGCATTTCATAGAAATGAATGCAATGTCATTTTGACATTTCAATAAAGTTACAAGAAAAAAAAAAAGGATACAGTGCAATGCACTTAAATGAGAGTCACACCATCCCTTCCCAGACTTTCCACTGACAGCTGCCTGCACAGTAAAATCCTGCATTTTAAAAATCAAGTAAGAAATTGTTGAGAGACAACCTCACAGCAGCTAGATGCCTAATCCTGTTTAACTGGAAACAGAGAGCACCCCAGTCCCAAATAGTCCTATACCTATACGCCAGAATTAAAGATGTGGAGCTCATGGAAATGCTCACTGCACACCTTCATGACATATAGATGCAGATGCAGAAGGCACAATAAAGTTTGGGAGTTGTGGCATTTGAATGAAAGCAAATTGGATCATGCTTTGCTGGGGTTTTTCACCTTCCTCTGGATCAACTGTGGGTATAGGATTGTGTATATGGGATTGTATTTTTTTTTTGGGTTGAACTAGATGGACTTGTGTCTTTTTCAACCTGACTAACTATGTGACTATGAACGAGGCCCTAAGAGTGCTGCAATGATTGAGCAATATACTTACTCTAAATGAAAGGTTACAGCTGCTGAAGCATAGCACAGCAAAATGAACCTCAAGTCATCTGAATGAATGCAAAACACATCTTCACAGAGATGAAAAGAAAACACATAGTATATACAGGTACACACCATAATATAGTTTAGTAAGGATACACTCCAGATACCTGTAACCTTTGGTTTGCTATGATTGGATAAGCTCTTTTCACTTCCACATCTTGAAGTAAAGGCAAGTTTTAAAGGCCTCCTTTCTTGGGTTACAGATTCTGCAATAAAGAGAGATATTTTCAGGATTGGACACAATCAAAGAGCCAGGTAGCCAATGTTCCTAAACTTTTCCAGCCTTATTTAAC
Organism: Lithobates clamitans; assembly: GCA_037952925.1. NCBI lineage: Eukaryota > Metazoa > Chordata > Amphibia > Anura > Ranidae > Lithobates > Lithobates clamitans. The sequence continues at coordinate 9,889,760 of JBBGZY010000399.1, read as the reverse complement.
CACAACAACCTAGTTACATTTTACAGCTGGAATGATGACATCACTATAGCTTGATGCTGCTTTGCACCATGACTCTATGCAACATTGGCAAATATAATGGAGCCATCAATTCAAAAAAGTATACCCAAAGCAGGTAGAGCACATTGCACGTTAGTAAAACACCACTGTGCTTTATAAAAGGCCAATTTAACCACTTCAATACATGGCACTTTTACCTCCTTCCTGGCCAGGCCAATTTTCAGCTTTAGAAATTTTTATCATTTTGTTCACACAAATAGAACTTTCTTTTGGTGATATTTGATCACCACTGGGTTTTATTTTATTTTTTTTGCGCTACAAAATTACAAAAGACTGAGAATTTTGAGGAAAAAAAATTCTTTTGTTTCTGTTATAAAATTTTGCAAATAAACACATTTTCTTCTTCACTGATGGGCACTGATGAGGTGGCACTGATAAGGAGACACTAATATGCAGCACTTATATGCTGCACTGATAGGCAGCACTGATGAGGCGGCACTGACAAGCATTACTGATGGGCACTGATTGGCATGCCTGATGGGCACTGATCTGCATCACAAGCAGGCACTGCAAGGCATCACTGGTGGGCATCCCTGAAGGGCCTGCACTGATAATCAATGCATTAATTGTCAGCGCAGACCCCCCATCAGGAGAGCCACTTATCAGCTCTCCTCTACTCGTGCCCTGTCAAGCACTAACAGAGGAAAGCCAATAACCAGCACTTTCTGGTTAGGATGTGATCAGCTGTGATTGGGCACTACATCATAGGCTCCTTACCAAGATCGGAGATGCGATGTGTCAGAGCGACACACTGCACCAATGATCGTCACGCTGAACGCCTATGCTGAAGCCTATATGCTGCTGGACGTCATATGACGCCCAGTCAGGATAATGTAACCCCCTGCCCGCCCAGCCTATAGCAGAAGGAAGGAGGTAAAAAAAACGGGCCCAAGGAAAAGGCTGTTTTACTGCTCACACATTTCACAGTCACCTACAGGATGATTCGATACTGGCAAAAAAAAAAAAAAAATCTAGGCCAGCCCTGGATAATCCCTGCTGTACCAACAGCATGAAATTAAACATTGAGGAGTAGGACCTAAATGAAGTCCAAGAAAATGATTTTACAATGAGTACAAAAATCTTAAAAATCTTATTTTAATTTTTACCCACTGAGGGACACAAGAGTTCATATACGGTGAAGATGTGCAATAGAAGCCCAACTGAAAGCTAGAGTAAGAGCCCTTTAACACTGGGGCGGTTTGCAGGCACTATTGCGCTAATAATAGCGCCTGCAAACCGACCCGAAAGTGCCGCTGCTGTGTATCCAGTGTGAAAGCCCCGAGGGCTTTCACACTGGAGCAATGCGCTGGCAGGACGGTAAAAAAAGTCCTGCCAGCAGCATCTTCGGAGTGGTGAAGGAGCGGTGTGTATACCGCTCCTTTACCGCTTCTGCCCATTGAAATCAATGGGACGGCGCGGCTATACCGCCGGCAAAGTGCCTCTGCAGAGGCGCTTTGCGGTGGTATTTAACACTTTCTCGGCCGCTAGCGGGGGTAAAACCACCCCGCTAGCGGCCAAATACCGACGGTAAAACGCCGCTAATAATAGCGGTGTTTTACCGCCGACGCAGCCCCCCGCCCCAGTGTGAAAGGGCTCTAAAGAACTAGTGACTGCATGCAGCTCAGGAGCTGCCTGAAGGACCAACTCTGAATCTGAAACCAAATGAGGAATTTTCTGGCATACAAGAGGTGCCCTGCCTGTCCCTGACCTCAAACTATAAGTCTAAGAAAGTTCCTGATCCTTCAGATCTAGTTTAGCATCAACGGGGACAAGAATCATGCCAAAGACTACCTGGTTTAGTGAGACAGATACAGGAGACTGCCCAGGAACTAGATCTTCAACCTGTATGGGTAACAATGAGACTCCAGGTCCTTATTTGGGTGGGCAACAGTCAGAGCTGGTCCTAATTACCTTTTTGGATCAGTGGGATCCTCTGGAGAGGGAGTATGCTGAGAAGTACCTAATACCATCAAGGGCCTTATGTGTACCAGGGACAGGGAATTTTCTAGAGGGAAAAAGTTGTGGCCTGGAAGCAGAAAATAAATGTCATTTTTGGGCCAAAAATCCTGCATGGTGAAATTCTCCCTGGATAAGAGCAGGAATGGGCCATGCCTGATAGAGCCAGTGAAGGCTCCAAAGATGGCATAGACTCAATCAGAGGAGAAGATTCTAAAACTGTTAGCGGAATGTATGCTGGAGGCACCAGGGCAGTGGAACGGTTTCCCATATATCTAGAATATGACATGTTGTTTTGCAAGGTGGGGGCAACAAAGCTCAAGATACAAGGTTAGCCCTTGTACAATCATGAACATGGCTGCTAGCAGCAGGAGAGGGTCAGACAGTGGAAGGAGAGTAGCAGAGACAAACCTAGGATAGACCCACGTGTCAATGGCAGGCAGAAGCAGCAATAGCAAGGTGTTTCATCATCACTGAATGGCAGGAAAGGTATTGCGCAATAAACCAACGGGAACTGGATAAGGCGAAGTTCATCTTTAGAAATATGTTATACCCGTTTTTAGGGCGTAACGTGTTCCTAAGCACCGAGTTCCCATTTCCCCATCCCCATGACAACGTGCTGGGGTTTTAATTCTCACAGCCGCTGTCACATTTAAAATTGGTGAGGTTCTGCCCGCACACCTGCGTCAATCACTGGCAGACGGACTTGCAGTCCACTGACACTTCCTCCTGCTTTCTAACTGAAAGCCTGCAGGAGCCAGGCATTTCACCCGCAATCCACTGATCAGGGCACAATGCTTTGCAGGCTCCTGAAAAAATAATAAATGCACGCTGTTTTCCGTCAAAAATATATGCATTTATAATTTTTTTCTTAAAGGTGAACTACCGGTATATATGACACCCAGAGGTTCTAGTAACAAAGTAGCTCCCTATACTCGACCTGCATGCCCTAATCACAAAATGAGTCTCCAGATACAGGGTTAAACCTGGGGGTGGGCCACAGCTCTGGACCTGGAGAGCACTGCACAACTAATTAACACAGTACAATCAGGTCTAGAAAGCGCCAAAATGCAGTGTCCAAAGGTCATGTACTAGGCTAGCCCCACAATTCCAGTCCAGTGGGGTCCAGGTACGACACTTCAAAGAGTAGCTTCGAAAAGGACGATCTTGATAGCTGCATGGATGGGTCAGCTCAACAGTGGTGTAGCAGGAATAATAATAATTGAAGAAAAACAAAAAAGTAGCTAGGAAAAAGGTTAGACCTTTCTCCAGACATCCATCCCCCAGATCACTTACAAAAAAACGGAGGCATCCTGGGAGTGTGAGGGGGGGGTAGGTTATACAGGCTAGCTGAGATTTTTTTGATTAGTGTTCAATCCCCCTGTAGGAAGCAGTATAACCTGACAGTCTCTGAATTCCTGTATTCCTCAATTACTGTAACTAAATGAAAAAGGTTTTGGCTATTGATACATTCTAAAAAAAATAGCCCCAGCTTCTACAATAACAATGAAATACCATTACCTATTTTATATTTCAATTGCTATTGTTTTTTGTACACGATGATGGAGTAATAAAGAATCAATTTTACATTTCAAAATGTTATCCTCTGTGTGGCAGTAAGTTTATACATTTACGAGATCAAGTGTAGTTGTCATCAATTACAGTATTATGAGAAACCGTCTTGGGCAATAAGCTGGGAAATTCTTAAACCCTCATTCTAGTATATTAAAGCAGAGTTCAACCCAAAAATGGAACTCATCCAGTTCCTCCCCCCTCCGGTGTCACGTTTGGGACCTTTCAGGGGGGAGCAGATACCTGTGTAATGCCGCATACACACGATCGCACATTCCGACAACAAACTCCATGTTTTGTTTCCGACAGATGTTGGCTCAAACTTGTCTTGCATACACACGGTCACACAAATCTTGTCAGAAATTCCTACGGAAAATGTCCGATGGAGCCTACACACGGTTGGAATTTCTGACAACATGCTCCCATCGAACATTTCCCATCAGAAAATCTGACCGTGTGTACGCGGCATAATACAGGTATTTGCTCCCACTTCCAGCAATCTGCAGCGATCAAGCCATGTCCGGCCCCTCCTTCATCCCCCCCTGCTGTTTTCTGGGAGACACATAAGTCCCAGAAGACAGCAGGGACCAGTCAGGACGCGCAACGCGGCTCGCGCATGTGCAGCAGGGAACCAGGCTGTGAAGCCGCAAGGCTTCGCTTCCTGATTCCCTTACTGAAGATGGCGGGGCTCCACCAGGGAGCAATGGGATGGTAGGCTTCAGGTGAGGACATCGTGGGCGCCCTGGACAGGCAAGTGTCCTTATTTTAAAAGTCAGCAGCTGCAGTATTTGTAGCTGCTGACTTTTATTTTTTTTTCGCTGGAAATCCGCTTTAATGAAATAGCGGTAACACTAAGGCTGGCCATACATTATACAATTTTCTTGTACAATTTTCCTTTAGATTTATCAAAACTATATAGTAGGAGGTCATACCTAAACACTTTCAATTTGTATGCAATCAGGCAGGGCTGTGCACTAAATAGTTGAAGGTACAGTAAATCTAGAAAAAATTGAACAAGAAAATTGTCCAATGTAGGGCCAGCTTAAGAGAAAATAGCAGTTTCCTGACTCATATGGGGGGGTTGGAGAGATAGAAAAAGGGGGTAGCGTTATCTACTTTGGGGGTAAGGCCGGCCAAAGACGGAGCACATTTCTTTCATGCAACCACAGACAGTGTTAACAGGGGAATCCCTCCCACTGAGCCACGGTGTTCTCCAGGTGAGGTGGGGTAAGCCATCCCCACCAAGAGAACACAGCGATTATTGCTAGCAGTTATAACAGCCACTGGCGATAATCGCATGGAAAATCTGGCAGGCTTGTCCTCAAGTTGATCATCTGATCAACTTGGGTACATTCAGCCTGCCCATGCATGACTTGAATCCCAGACAGTTCCTGCTGAACCGCCCCAGGATGGGAACCATCTACGTCCGGCTTAAGCTGCTTTATCGCTGTCCAGTAAATATGTGCTGAATAGTTATTAAATGTTATTAGAAGCAGACTACAGAGTCAAGCTGAATATAATTACCTCCATCAACTTCAGCTTGGCTCTGCAGTGTATAGAAATTACTGAATTGGACTTGCCTTTATGTTCTATAGGGCCAGTTCTCTTTACATTTCAGCCCATTCTTCTATCACCCGCTTAGTTTTATTACTTAAATCAAATGACACCATATGGAGAGCTCCACTGAAATAAAACACAGCTTCTTGAAAGCAAGTGATAAACCGGGTATCTCCTCAAAAGTGGTAACTGCTACTATTTGCTTCTTACACAGATTGAGATTGTTATAATTATATATGTCCAGTAATTATCTGCCCAATAGTTATTAAATGTTATTAGATTAGGGAAGACATAGGGAAGGGCAGAAACTGTCAGGATCAGCCAGGTTTTTTAGGTGCTTTATTTTTTTTTATTTTTTTAGGTGTTACAGGGGGCCGAATGACACAGCACAAACACTTTAAGGCAGTGCTGGAAAATAATGGTGACCATACAAAATATTGACACTTTGGGCCCAATTTGTACATTTTCACTTAGGTTTACACTCACTTTTGATGCCAGTGGTTTAGACATGAATGGCTGTGTGTTGAGTTATTTTGAGGGGACAGCAAATTTACACTGTTATACAAGCTGTACACTTACTACTTGTAGCAAAGTGTCATTTCTTCAGTGTTGTCACATGAAAAGATATAAAAGTATTTACAAAAATGTGAGGGGTATAGCCACTTTTGTGAGATAATGTATGTATGTATGTATGTATGTATATATACCCGTATTTATCGGCGTATAACACGCACTTTTTTCCCCTTAAAATCAGGGGAAAGTCGCAGGTGCGTGTTATACGCCGATCCCCTGTGATCCCGAGCTGTTACAACTTCAAAATCGCCGACCGCGATTTGAAAATGGCGCCGCCGGCGCCGAAATACACAGAGCCGGTCCTCGGCTCTTTCCGGCGGCTCTCGTTCACTTTCGGCTCCACTCATAGTCCCGAGCGGAGCTATCCGAACCTAGCCGCGTAGGTTCGGATAGCTCCGCTCGGGACTACGAGTGGAGCCGAAAGTGAACGAGAGCCGCCGGAAAGAGCCGAGGACCGGCTCTGTGTATTTCGGCGCCGGCGGCGCCATTTTCAAATCGCGGTCCGCGATTTTGAAGCCCAGGATGGCAGGGACAGGGGATCGAAGGCTGCGCTGGGGCAAGGCTGCACTGGGGAAGGCTGCACTGGGGAAGGCTGCACTGACAAGGCTGCAATGATGGGCATTTAAATGTAAGTTTTTTTCCCTTCAACTTCCCTCCTAAAAGTTTTTTTTCCCTTAAAATTCCCTCCTAAAATGGGGCGCGTGTTATTCGCCGATATATATATATATATATATATATATATTTTTTTTTTTTATATTGATATATATTGATATGGGGGTGATTAGACTCAGAGGTGAAGAGCGTTTTTAAGTGAGTACACGTCAGACAGGAACTATAGTTAAGGGCTCGGCGGGCCACCTTTATTGAAAACACAAAGTTTAGTTCATTAAGGTTGCCCACTCAGGGGTCCTTCTCCAGCAACCATACACAATGAGGAATGCTAGTCAACCTGGTTACACTTCAGCAGCACTGCTGCTATTAGCACTGGTCCCTCAGATCACAGGTCCTTCAGGGTCAATTAGCCTTTTTGTCACAACACCTCACTGTACTGGCCCACTCCTAACCTCCAGTTAGGGTTTCCCAGCACCCTGAGCTCTCACAAACTTGCAACTTTGACTCCCTTCAGACCCCCTGGACTTGCAAGTCACCTCAGCTTTCCCAGTTTCTCCGGACCTGCATAGCTGTCCTGACTTTCCCAGTCCTGTGGCCAAAAAGTCCCCTCAACAAAAGGTCTCCTCTCTTGAGTAGGTTACCCCCTCCTGGCTGGAGCACACAACGGCTGTGTCTCTGAATGGCAACAACTGCCCTGAGCTCTTATCAGATCTAGCTTATAACGAGTGTGTGCACCTGGACACACAACCTGCTGGTCTTCAACAAGATCTAGACACTGAGTTGGAGATTTCTTCCTTTCCAAAATGCTTTGAAATCTCCAAATTATGAAGTCCAATCCGGGAATACCAAAACCTGAAGAAATCAGTAAAAACATTTTTTTTCCACTCATATATATTATTTATTTCTTTTTAATGTGAATTGACAAAAGTTTTGTGATAGTTGAGTAAGACAAAAGTATTAGACCCCTTTCACACTGAGGCATTTATCAGGCGCTTTTGGGCTAACAATAGCACCTGTAAAGCACCTGAAAAACACCTCCCCTGCAGTCCCAGTGTGAAAGCCAGAATGTTTTCACACTGAGGCGATGCGCTGGCAGGACGTTAAAAAAAAACTCTTGCAAGCAGCATCTTTGGAGCGGTGTATACACCGATCCTAAAACGAAAATGAATGGGCAGTGCCGTCGAACTGCCGGCAAAGCGCCGCTGCGGGTCATTTTAACCCTTTTTTGGCCACCAGCGGGAGTTAAAATTGCCTCGCTAGTGGCCGAAAACCTCTGCAAAAACGACAGTAAAGAGCTGCTAAAAATAGCGGCATTTTACCCGTCAATGCCCATCCGCTCCAGTGTCAAAGCAGCCTTACTGCTGTCCTGCTTAGAGTAAATTAGTCACTAAATGGCAGACACAGTGCAAACCCATCAGCATGCTGTGTGATATTTCATTTCTGGGTATGCCTGAAAGCTATTATATGGCTTTCTCCTCCACACCTAGTTATTGTGGTGTGTACAGTGACTGACAAAAAAACAGATTACATAAAGTGGCGTTCCAGTCGTTTTTAGGTTTATTAAAAGTCAGCAGCTACAAAAAGTGTAGCTGCTGTCTTTTAATAAACAAACACTCACCTGTCCCACGGTCCAATGCTGTCGCCCAAAGCCCCACTCCTCTCCCTCTCCTCTCTGCGTCGCTGGCATTCCAAGTGTGGGCACCCAGCTGGGAATCTGCAAGCTGTGCGAGTCCAGCTCAGTGGCCGGGCAATCTTCTGGGACCTGTGACGTTTCCCAGAAGATTGCAGGGAGAGAGGGGGAGAGGAGGAGTCACCTGGGCGACGAGAGCAGAAGTTGGAGCTTGGTACCTGTCAAAACTAGGAACCCGCTCCGCCGAAAAAAAATTACATGCCAAATGTGGCATGTAAGGTGGCAAGGAGTGCTTAAAGCAGAAGTTCCACTTTTGGGTGGAACTCCGCTTTAACTGAACTACTGAATGCTGTGTGATTCACATGCAGTTCTGTGCAGTGCAATTTCAGACCTATTCATGTTAAATGGGCTGAAATCGCACCGCCCCACACCAAAAGAAGTGCATGTACTACTTTTTGAAATGCATGGTAACCACATTGCATGGTACTTTTGTACTATGCGATCCAGTGTGGGCAAACGCACTACGTTTGTGACCTGCGTTTTTGGGTGTTGTTAACTTTGCACTGACTCCTACAGTAGATCGCAAGTACAATGTGATTGGAATACAGTGCGGGAAGCCACACGGGAATGTGGCTTTTCCACACTGCATTCTAGTGTGAGCGGGCCCCTAAGGCCCCTTGCACACAGGGTGTACTCCGCCTGCTTAGCAGGGAATCTGTCCGCTGATCTCCACTGAGCAGGCTGGTCTGTATCAACTCCGCTTATGCAGAGCGCACACAGACACAGCCCGCTCTCCTCTATGGGTGGTTAGATGTAAATGGACTGCCTGTCTGTTTAAACCCGACTGCCATCTGATCTAATAGACGGAGGGGAATGGATCTCCAATCCACCTGTTTTTAGCGGATCGGATTGGATGTCGGCGGGTATAAACAGTCATGTCTGTTTACATCCGCAGCTCCATAGAGGATAATGAAGGCTCCAATCGGGTCGGCCTGAAAAAACTGACAGGCGGACACACCCTTGTAAAGGGGCCTAAATATTTTTTTACCTTCTATGTTCAGCCCCCCTGAACACTTACCTGAGCCCAATCTCTGTGCCAGAGAGTAGCAGCACTGCTCTCCCTCTCTCTACTCACAGGCTCAGAGATGACAGCTGGAGCCATTGGCTGCTATCAATCAAATCCTGTGAAGGGATTAGGGGGCGGGGCCGAACAGCCAGCAGGGGACCCCAGAAGAGGAGGTTTGGGGCTGCCCTGTGAAAAACCATTGTAAAGAGCAGATAACTATAACACGTTAATTCTTTTTATTTTATTATTTTAAAAAAATAATTTTTACAATCACTTTTAGAAACCTCTGAAAGGATTTGTTATAATGTCCCCACTGCACCTCTGTGGTACAAAGGGATCTTCCAATACTATTGCCTGAATTTTTATTTCATCAAGTCTGGATTCTTTTCCCAAGATTTTTAAATAGAATCAGGGGAAAAATTTGAAATCCATTGTTTTCCCTGTTTCTATTCCTGTACTGACAATGTCAAAAATTATTAAAACAGCTTTTGTAATAAGTGACTATAGCATTTTTTATCATATCTATGCTACAGATCTGAGGTTCGGAATGCACATGTGGCTCTGTAAAAACATTATTTGTATTGCTAAGCAAGAATTCCTGTTTTTTTACAAAGTGATATGTAAATGCATTTATTTCATGAAGACAATGCTGTATTTTACATTATTCTAGTGCGGGCCTTTTTTGGACTCTCTTTTCGTAACCTGGTTATAAAATTCAAAACTTTTTGCTCAAGAAAAAAAAAAATACAAAATTGCAATGAAAATGTTGAATAATAACTGTGAAAGTTGTAAAAAGTAACGCACAATATATTTTAGACATCTGACACTTTGAATTAAGTATATAAAACAGCAATAAAGTGACCAAACTAAAACAATACAGAGAGAAATAAGACCAAATTCCTACCTGGAATGATGTCATTAATGTGTAGAAGAAGGGTGCTTTCAACACTAGCAAAGCTACACAGCTGGATTCCATTATATCTTCCATCCCAATTTCCTATAGGATTGTCCTTTAAAATCAAAAGCAAACATCAGTTGCACCTTTTTATCAAAAAAACATCCAGCAGTAGAATGAGAAGGCAGCATCCAGCAGTAGAAGGAGAGAATCAAATAACCTAGTCTCTAACAACAGTAACTCTTTATAGAGAAATGTGAATGTAGTCTAATTTAGGGCTGGGCAGCACGAAAAAAACCTAAATTACAAACTTCCATTCTGAAGCGGTTTATTTTGAGCTAGCCTCACATTGCTTACATCACAGTCAGCTCAAGAGTAAAATTTCCACTTCTGTTAGTGAAAGACACATTAAGGCAACTACACATTTCGTTTTACAGAACTGTGTTTTGAGTTCAATAGTTATAATTCATGAATGATTTAAATTAAAAAAAAAAAAAAAAATAGAGTTTATCTACTCACCATAAAACCCTGATCTTGGAGTCCATTAAAGCAGTAGTAAAAATGTTTAAAAGAAAATAAATAAATAATAAATGTCCCCCCAGTGCTAATGAGCACTGTGCACATGCACTAGTGAGGTTACCGGGCTACTACAGATGCGAATATCTCCGGCTGCTCCAGAATCAGATGTCAGTGGGCTAAAGGTCTAATGTCGGAATCCACCTAGATGCCTGATCGGCAGTGCGTCACTGAGAGACCGAGCCATCGGTCAGCTTTCTCCTGCTTGATGCTCCAGCGCTGGAGGGGCAGAGCAGAGACCGGTGACTGACAGAGCGGACCCGAAAACTGAGCTATCAGTGGTCATCTGATCGTTCAGTTCTTGGGCTTTGTGCCAGTGAGGGACAGCTGCAGCATTGCACCAATGCTGCAGCCATATAGGTGAGTGTGTATGTTTTTCTCTTTTGTTTTCCACAGTTCTCCCTTAATCACTTGGCCACTGGGGCAATTAAAGTTTGCACACGTTAAAACCTGTGCTAGCCAAAGAATGACAGTGGTGACCCTGGAAGTGATGTGATACACGCTTCCAGAGTAATTAGTCACAAGAGGGATTGGGGAACAGATGTTAGGAAGAGCACCATAAAGGTGATTGAGGGCTCTAGACTGCCCAGATCACTTTTATTGGAAAGCCCTTTGCCAGCTGTTAAAGCTTATGAGATTGATTTAACCACTTGTTTATCATGCCGTTTTAGAAGCGTACCTTAATAGACAAGTTGTTAAAAGGGACACAGGAATTCAGATATGGCCGGGTTATACTGCTGCCTACAAGAGGCATGGCAAACAAAAACAAAAAAAAAAAGACCAATTTATAGTAAGCAGTTCCAAGAGCATATAGACTCCAAGAAAAGAATTTTACTGTGAGCACAAAAAAAAATCCCATTTTCTTTCTCGTTCACTGAGGAAAACAGACATTCAGATATACGTGGATCAGCCATAATTGTTAAGTGATTAACACTGATTATCTCATTACAATGGCATCTGAAAGGCAAGTCGGCAGAGGCATTGTACAGCTTTGGGCAATATTCTGCTGGGAAACCTTGGGTCCTACCATTCATGTGGATGTTACTTTGTACCACCTACCTAAAACATTGTTGCTGACCAAGTACACCCCTTCATGATAATGGTATTCCCTGATAGCAGTGGCTTCTTTCAGCCCCTTCCACACTGAAAAAGAATGGTTTGAGGAGCGCAACAAGTTTGGGTTGTTGACTTGGCCTCCTAAATTTTCCATATTTCAAGATGACCACCACCAGAGGGAAAATTACACCACCTGAAGGAAATACAGTATCTGAACCAGCAATAGCCTGTGAAACAAAAAAAACACACCAAAACAGGCGGAATAACATAACCTGATAAAGGAAAGAACAAAATCACCAAATGATGTGGATGAGAGAAAAAAAAACATCTGGGCAATCCCTCAGGAGATAAATTGGAAAAGAGCTGCGCTCAAAGCGTGAATCATAAATGATTAAATCAGTCTATAAATTGATAAATCAGTAGTCCATAGGATCAATCAGGTAACCACCATGGTGACTTGACACAAAATGGAAAAAGTGCCCGACCACCATATAAATTGCCTGCTTACCAGATAGCAGGCAACAAGAAGCGATCGGCTGTAAGCCAGCCACGGCCTTTGGCTTCCAAGATGGCTGCTGGACTCACACAGGAATGTCCCTGGTTACGGACCTGGTATTAGCAACTCCCTAGGCGTCCCACTGGATCATGGCTATATTGGGGATGTACTCCGGGGAAGCTTAAGGAAGGGAGAAACTGACCATAGCGTGATACTGTTAACCATTTATTAAAAAAGAAAGGATGTATTGCACTTACATAGGATAAAAATTCATAAAACGAATGCCGGCCGGCAAACACAAAAGCCCGTCCTCCTCACAGACAGCGTGGCGATGTCACACTTTTATCTATTATTTGTGTGTATCCCACTACTGAGTTGCTGCCTTTGTCTTAATTTTTATTAAGTCTAGCGCAGTTTTTAATTTCTAATCCCTCAGGAGAACAAGTCCCCCAAAGGGAACTTTGGACAATAACAGGCCAGCATGAAAAGGCCAGACTGTACGTAGGAAAGCCCAAGCCTTACACTCCTAACCCTTGCGATTAATGGAATAAAAACTCCATAAAGGACAGAGGTTGCCTAGCCAGACAACCAATCTCGCTAAGCAGTCCACCTGCTCACAGTCCAGGAAGGCACAGAGCCCTCCAGCAATGATTTCTGTCTGCCACGAGGAGAAGAGGAGCACCCTGGTGAGCAAACCTCTCTTTTTAGTGCAGAGACTACTGGTTAAGGAGAGCTACTGTCTGTGCATTTTAGTGCATTGTCTTTGAGGGAGACAGTGCAGGTGAGGGAAGCACTCTTAGCATTGTACAGCACAGGGACCAGGCTACTTACACTGCTAAAGAGAGGACTCCCACTCCTTCCCAGAGGTGAAGGCACTGCAACACCTAGGAGGTAAACATCTGTTCTAAAGAGCCAGACTGAAGCCTTAAAATGAAGACACCCTGCCAAGTGGGGTCACAGTAAGTGGAGGAAAAAGACCACCCTGTTCACCTGAAGAGGTGGATAGGTCACATCAGGGGCTACCTGATCCATCGAGGCAATCCAGTTGTCATGCTCAGAGCACAGGCTCATAGCAATAGGGAGGGGGGAGAACCATCTTGAAATAGGTCTTAACCAATGCCCATCACACCCCTAATTGGAAGGGGGGGGGGGGACTTCTGACAAGGAATCCAATAGCACACAGGTGTAGAAGCGAGGGTTGAAGTTGAACAGCTGTGTCTCTCAATGACAGATAACTGCCAGTGGAAGATACTTGCAAGATCCCATCTGGTCAATTCTGGAAGGCATTAGGGCCTTAGGAAGGTTGCTGATTACAAGGAGGTCCAACATAAGTTCAACTGAAGGATAGGCAAATGGCAACAACTATCAACAGGCCCAACAAAGCATAACTGGAGACTACCTGTAGAGACACCTGATGGACGAATGTCTGAATCTGACAACGGATGAGGCCAAAACAATCAGAATGAGGGTGCAGAATAAACCTGATGCCCAAAACCAAGGCAAAAATGGTAATTAACCAAAAAGAAATGAACCAACATGGAAGGGAGCACCGAACCATATACCAAGTGAGAAACTGCACATACTGAAGGATTAAGCAAACAACACATTTTCATTACGGGAAGGTTAAACTCTAAACCAAACATGTTTAACTAGGAAAGAAAACAAGTCCCTAGTCCCTGAACCAGAAAGGCTCAAGAAATTAGAACTGAGGTGGTAGAAACAGATTAATCTAAACTAGAACCACATAACTTTACATGCTGGCCAGGGAAAGACTCAGGCTAGGTTTACACTATTGCGATGCGGGAATCAGTTCGCTTCCAGTGCGGGTTCCTGCATCGCATGTCTCTGGCAAGCAGTTCACACTGCCCTATGCGAACCACTGTGGGTGTCCACACAAAGTTAATGGCACCCCCAGATCAGTTCACAGATTGCAGTGCGAACTGTCAAATTGTAGGAATCGAATCGCATGGGTGTTCACACCCATGCGATCCAATTTCAGTACGGACCAAAAAAAAGGGCCCTGCACCATTTTGGTCTGAATGCAATGCGAATTCAGCTATACAATCTGTATGGCTGAATTTGCATCGCACAGACATCGCATGTGATCTACACAGCAATGCGGTACGAATCACATGCGATATCTGACATCGCTATAGTGTGAACCCAGCCTCAATATGAAACACCACAAAGCCCTCATAAAAGAAATCAGTTACACTGCTTATGTAAAACATACTGATTAGTAAATAAATAAATAGGGTAGTTGTTAGGATGTCATATGCTTATTTAAGAATGTTTTATTTAATACATAATATATGTTTTTCATGAGCAGTGCAGATGGATTTCTTCGGCAAGGGAACTGAAGTAGGTTTTTGAAACAGAATCCTTTCGCCAAGGTGAGTCTTACCAGAGAAAATCCTGAAATTGACCCACAGCCTGCCAAGAATGTGAAAACGACTAACAAAGAATTCCTTCCCATTAACTAAAAGCGAAACTACACTGCATCTGAGCATCACAAACCAAAAACTCTATTTAATTCATTTTTAATATTCAAACCAACATCAGCCATCCACCCATGTCTCTATGCTTTATTTTGCTAAGAAATCACTTTGAAAAACAACCCCTAGCATGCCACATTGAATAACGCAAAGGATTCATATAGCATTTACTTCCTGAAATCAATCTGCCCTTAGTTCAGGCATACAGGAGGTTGTGCTTGGCTGAGAAAACACCTCCTGAAGACTCCTGGGATGTATGACATCATTTGTCTAGGCCTGGAAATTAGGAAGTAACTGAAGAAATGTAAACAAAGTTTAAAAGAAGGTAAATTTGATACACTTTCCTATCTATTTACTAATGCTAGCAGCATAAGAATTAAAAATCTTAAATGTTGACTGAAGTTCCACTTTAACAAGGGTAGGCAGGAAATTAACGTTAGGACCCAATCATACTGGTGAGTTGGGTGAAAAAATAACCCTGCCTATACTTGAATGCAAGAATCACAGGGCAAAGAATGTTCCAAATCCTCCACCAAATTCAAAGATGCAGCAGCAATGAAAAGGAGTCAAACAGTGAAGGAAACTCACTTGAATGGATCAAGAAGAGGGAACAGTGCCAGAAAGGTGTTCTTTATATGCAAACTGGACATTTTTACAGCTGCTGTTTTTGGCATCAGGTGTTTTTTTTTCTACAGCATGTTCTCCAATGTGTCCATGCAGAAATAAGATTTTATCAGCGGTTTTTAGCAGGCACATTTTCAGGCTGTAAAAAAAAAAAAAAAACAGAACTACTGCAATTGAAGAGTTTTTCAGCTGTAAAAACGCTCTAAATGCTAAAAAACGCGGCACAACACGGCTATTCAGTGTTTATTTGTGCTTTTGTGGGGGTATAGTTTTGGTAAAACAAGTAAACGTAGCAAAACGCTAAAAAAAGCTAATGCAAAAAGCAACAAAACTTGCGTTCTTAACGAGGTTTTCTACAGCTAATACTACTGGCGTTTTTAGAACGTCCAGTGTGCATGAGGCCTAAAACTGTAGATCAGCCAAGGCAGAGGGGCCTAATCCTATGGGGACAGGTCCCATGGAGTCTTGAAGGTATTCCCTGTTCCTGATGGAGGATACCAGTTGTCCCACCTGCAGACAGGCTAGGGAGACAGAAGGACCTCTTCTGACAGAATTCATCTGCAAGCCAGAGTCTAAGGTGCACCTTGAAGCATGAATCTCCTCCTATATCCAGCAGCTACCAAGTGGGGATTACCCTTTAAAGGATCAGTGAGGGTAAAATTAGGTATAAACAGAAAAGTCAGTGCTACTACCCATACACCACATAGATAGCAGAGCTCCCAGGTGCTCGATCAACAGTCGCTGGCTGAGTAGAGTAATGTAGAAAAAAAATTTCGCACTCCGGTTGTTGCTCTTAAAATTTCTTCATTTTATTGAATAGCCACAGTAAACAAATGCAGATTAAGTCAGTCAGTTGACGCGTTTCAGCCTAGAAGGCCTAAGTCATAACCACATTACAGACATAAAACTTTGAAATAAATAGTAGCTCTAAGGCCCCTTTCACACTGAGGCGGTGAGGGCGTCGGCGCTGAAGCGCCGCTATTTTTAGCGGCGCATTACCGTCAATTTCGCTGTAATATTTGGCCGCTAGCGGGGCGCTTTTACCCCCCGCTAGCGGGCGAGAAAGGGTTAAAACCACCGCAAAGCGCAGCAGCACTATGCCGGCGGTATAGCCGCGCTGCCCCATTGATTTCAATGGGCAGGAGCGGTGAAGGAGCAGTGTATACACCGCTCCTTCACCCCTCCAAAGATGCTGCTAGCAGGACTTTTTTTTACCGTCCTGCCAGCGCACCGCTCAAGTGTGAAAGCCCTCGGGGCTTTCACATTGGAGAGACAGCAGCGGCTCTTTCAGGGCGCTTTGCAGGCGCTATTTTTAGTGCTGTAGAGCCTGCAAAGCGCCCCAGTGTGATAAGGGTCTAAAGATCACAGGCTTCACCCACTCATTGTCTTAATTGATCGCAGGCAATTATCCAAAAAAGAGAATCACCAGCCAAAACATATAGGGTGATCCATGTGTATGTCACTAATTTTCACACACCTTGTAGTAACAATATGCACATGTATGTACACACACGCATGTACACACACACACACGTGCATACATTTATACATGTATAGACATATGAATAAGAAAGCACACCATAAAATTCAAAAAACACTTAATAAAAAAAGATGAAATTAATGATCCAGGTATGTGAAAAAAAACAAACAGAAGAGAGAAAAGAAAAGAAAGAGAGAGAGGAGGCTCTGGGAAGAGGCATTCTTAACCACTTATCGACTGGCTCCTGTACATATACGTCGAGGTATCCACCTTTACAGGAGCCGGTCGTGTTTCCGATAATGGTGGTCTCTGTGGCGGGTTCGCCGCAAGATCAATGTTATCAGGGGCGGGAGAGGTGCCACCCCCCTCCCGCCACTCTCCCGCGCCCTCCCCCACTTACTGGAGCCGTCGGTAGCGGCGGAGGCGATCGGGACCTGTCACTTCGGTATGGAGACGAGTGAGGCTAAGATGGCCCCCACCCATCTCCATACCATAGGAGGGCGGAAGCGACGTCATAATGTCAGCTCCGCCCATTTGCCCTAAAAGCATATTTTTTTGTTCTCTTTTTTTTTTTTTTTGCATTTAAGTCCAAATATGAGATCTGAGGACTTTTTGACCCCAGATCTCATATTTAAGAGGACCTGTCATGCTTGTTTCTATTACAAGGGATGTTTACATTCCTTGTAATAAGAATAAAAGTGATCCATTTTTTTTTTTTTTTAAACAGTGAAAAATAAAATAAAGTAAAGTAAAATAAATAAGAAAAAAAAAATTTTTTAAAGCATCCTGTCCCGACGAGCTCGTGCGCAGAAGTGAACGCATACGTGAGTTTAACTGTTTTAAACATGTAAACACCTAAAATCCAAAACGAGGCCAGTCCTTAAGTGGTTGATGCAAGTGCAAGTTCAGATCCCACCTCAGATTTAACCCCTGAGGCGATCTAGTTTTCAATCTAAAAATCCACCATGCTTCTCTCCCCAGCAGCCTTCTCTCCCTGTCACCTCCTCTGGGCGAGTGAGACAACTGTTCTATACCTCTGAAGCGAAATGAGGAAAGATCGCCCTGATGACATTCTCTAAAGTAACGTGTTGCATTCAAAATATTTCTAGCATTTGGGTTATTTGTGTCACAGTAATGTTCCCCTATACGGGCTCTCAAAGGACGTGTGATACAACCTAAATATTGGAGGCTGCATGAAATAAAGGTGATCAGGTAAATTACATAGTTTGTGCCACAGTTAATGTAATTGCTGTATAATGAACTCCTCATCTGTGGCAACAAACGTTTTACCCAGAAGACACAAATTACAGTACCTACAGGTTTTTGTATTACAAGGGTAACTTCCAGGATAGGAGAGCCAGGTGGGCTGGCATTGTTTAGATGAGAAAAGACTAGGTGATAGTGCAGTCCCTAATGTAAGGGTAAAATTAAGACCTCCGTTACTGTCCACAATTGGAACCAGACTACCTCTCCTGACAGGGGAAGGACTCTTGTTCCTTCTTGATGGTGAAGATACAGCAGTACCTAGATGGTGTCCAGCAGTGTACAAACGGTGGACCTGACCAGAGAGATCCCATGAAGTAGAAGGAACTACCTGTTCCAGAACTTCAAAATGCAGGCCCAGAGGTCTGCAAATAAGAGGACCCCCCCCCCCCCCAAACTGCAAAGAAAACTCCTTGTCAGGCGTCTAATGGAAAAGCTAAGCGATCAGGCTAGAAACGACCTTATCTTTAAAGGCAAGATGTACAGATCAGCTCAGGAACAAAACCTGCAAAAACAGAGTAAGGGGCTATGGTGAACCGACAGGGGATGAGAGAAGGGCAGGGAGACAGAAGAAAGTCCCCTCAACATCTAATGCTCCTACAAAAAGGTAATATGGGTAACTCCCTATCTGATAAAGAGTCTGAGGGAAACCACCCTGCTCTGTAAACAGCCTTTTCTTTCAGCAAAGCAGCTAAAAATAGACAAGTAAACATGCAAAAAGGAGCTCAATACTCCACCTATTGCAATATTTTATATTTACTTGACTTAAAAAATTACAATTCTTTTATTTTTTAGCCCTGAACATATTAACAAAAATGTATACACAAGCACTAAACTTTTCCTTTAAAGTGTACCTATGGGATAAAGAATGAAAGATGGAAACCTGAGCTGGAGGCACAAAATGTGCCAGAGACAGTCAGCACATGCCGTTGGAAAAGGGAGGGTGGAGCTTGAATATTGGGCCTGGAGGTTGTCATCACTATACTGAATGCTTTCAGTTAGGGCCTACCAAGTTTCTGAAAAATGTAGTGGAAAGAACCCTAGGCAATCTATGAAAAATGTAATTAAAATCATCATCAATTATCAGTGAAAGAGATTTATTGCTTAGTTAGAGGAGGTACCAGTGGGTCTATCCTTTCCCCATTCTGTTAAAAACAAAACAAAAAAATATGTTTTGGCTGGAGTTGGGATTTAAGTGCACTCGTTATCTTGCAAATATTTGCTCATATTTTTTTTTTTTAGGCTTTTAGCAGCATTAGCCATTTATTAGCATGTTTGCAGTACATGAAGGAAAAAAACAAACAAAAAAAAAAAAAACCCTAAAAAAAGCTATTAGGAGCGTTTTAGTAGCGTTTTTTCGTTTGGGAAACCGCTCCCAAAAACTAGAGAATAGAATAACACTATTAGCTTCTAGGAGCAGGAAAAAAAAATGTTCATAATAGTTTTTAGGAGCTTAAAAAATGCTAGTGTACATAGAGCCCAATTGTTATTTTCTTTTAACTTTTTAGAAAATATTTTAGTATTAAAGTCATTCTAAAGAAAAAAGGAACACATTTCTCACTCTGGCATTAAAAAATATAACACTTACCATATCTACTCCGACAAAATATCCAAGGCTCTCTTTGCCTGGCAGGACATCACAGAAGATCACAGTTCCAAATTCCATTCCTTCCCCGATTTTTAGAGACACCCTGGAGTTAATTTCTAGAGGAGGGATTTCTGTCTGGTTATTGTCTACCGGTGATGCATAATCACTTTCTATTTCCTCATCTTCTTCCTCACACAGCTCCAATTTATCAAGAGCGACAAACACTCCACACTCTTCATCACATCGGAATAACTGTTTTCCCTGGTAAGAACCATCCGTAAATCCCTGACCACGGCCATCTTCCTGGTGGGTGGGAACAAAATAAGATATTGAAAATAATTCATGTTCTTAAATACACAATACACATCAATATCTTTCAGCTACCTCGGATGGATTGCATGTTATAATGGATCTGACTTTTTATGCAACTTTAAGTTCTGATAACTATTCTAGTTTTTTTTTGTTTTTTTTTAGATAAAATATATAAATATTCTGGGGTTAAGTCTGGATTGCAATCACAGCCAAATGACAGTCCAGATGAAGAAAAAGATCTATGAAGAATTCATCATATAGGAAAATACTTGTAAAAGGCCTAGGTGCTTGCTAATAAATAACATGTTTTGCCAAGTTAATTTAAAGCAGTATTAAAACTAAAAGCTATCATTTATTATATTGTGGCTTATCAATTCTTACATGTGATGGCTGCATTTGTTTTTTTAGGCTTTCTTTCTTTCTTCAATTTTCATATGGTAATCTGGCCAGCAAGTCTCTTGTTTTTCAAAAAGAAAAAGCTCTCCAGCAGAATGTATCAGTTAGGCTACTTTCACACTGGGGCGCTTTTCAGGTGTTTTAGCACTAAAAATAGTGCCTGTAAAGCGCCTAAAAAGCGTCACTCATGCTTCCCTAGTGTGAAAGCCCTACAGCTTTCATACTGGGACGGTGCACTTGCAGGATGGGAAAAAAAAGCAGCATCTTTGGGGCGGTGCGGGAGCAACGCTCCTAAACTGCCCCTGCCATTGAAATCAATGGGCAGCGCTATGGAAGTGCCTGCAAAGCGCTTCGGCAGCGGCCTTTTTCGGACGCTTTTAACATTTTCCTCAGCCGCTAGCAGGGGTTAAAATCGCCCCGCTAGCGGCCGAAAAGCGCCCTGCTAAAACTAGTGGCGTTTTAACGCTAGTGCCCCCCCTTCCCCCCGTCCCAGTGTGAAAGTAGCCTTACAGGGATGATACAAAGAATTTAAAGGATAAACTCAGGGTGTAATGACTAACATACAAAACAGACCAGCCCCTGCATTACGCCCCCCCCCCGCTCTGCGATATGAGAGTTAGCAGGAATCTTCTCCCCCCTACACACACCCCCAGCTATCACAATTAAAAAAGAAATGTGGCTGAGTGGGGCTCCATTTTTGGATGATGGATGAATTGAACAGTGCTTCGTGAGATGCCTAACTTGACACTGCTTTAAACTTCTCCACAACTTTATCTCTTTATCCCTGACCTGTCTGGTGTGTTCCTTGGCCTTCATGGTGCTGTTTGTTCACTAAGGTTCTCTAACAAAGCTCTGCGGGCTGCACAGTACAGCTGTATTTATACTGAGATTAAAATTACACACAGGTGGACTCTATTTACAACTTACCGTATATACTCGAGTATAAGTCATTCCGAGTATAAGTCGAGGCCCTAATTTACCACAAAAAAATGGGAAAAACTTATTGACTCGAGTATAAGACGAGGGTGAGAAATGCACAGCTACTGTAAGTGGAAAAGAGGGTCAACAATGCCCATTTGCAACCTCACCATGCCCATTTGCATGCCTCACTGTGCCCATTTGCAGCCATAGGTCCCCCTAACTTCAAACTCGGTAGTTAAGGGTTCCTAGATGCCCCCTAGCTGCAGCCAAAATTTGGGGTCTCTGAACCCAAAGGGTCCCGAAATGACATTGCTGCAGATGGACACAGTTGACCGACTTTGGGGCCCCATATCTCGGGGCCACTTAGTGCTAGGAACCCCAAATTTGGTGTGCAAACACAGTGGAACTAGCACCATACAATATCCAAAGCTGGGGTTCCTAGCCCCAAGTGGCCCTGAGATACGGTGCCCCAAAATTGGTTCAGAAAATGTCAAGCACTTTTCTGCAGCAGAGAATGACATTTTCCGAACCTACTTTGGGGCCCCGTATCTCTGGGCTACTTGGTGCTAGGAACTCCAGCTTTAGATATGTTGTGGACCCAGTTCCACTGGGTTAGCATACCAAATTTGGGGTTCCTAGCATTAAGTGGTCATGAGATATGGGGCCTCAAATTCGGTTCGGAAAATGAAATTTTTTGCTGCAGAAAAGTGCTTGACTCGAGTATAAGTCGAGGGGGGTACTTTCAGCACAAAAAAATGTGCTGAAAAATTCGACTTATACTCGAGTATATACGGTAGGTGATTTCTGAAGGCTATTGGTTCCACAATATTTTAGTTAGGGGTATCAGAGTAAAGGAGGGCTGAATACAAATAAACGCCAGACTTTTCAGATATTTATTTGTAAAAAATGTTGAAAACCATTTATCATTTTCCTTCCACTTCACAATTACCGTGCTTCCGGAAAGTATTCCCATCGCTTCACTTTTTCCACATTTTGTTTTGTTACAGGCTTATTCCAAAATGAATTAAATTAATTATTTTCCTCAAAATTCTACAAACAATAATGTTTTCACGTTGTCCATAATGACAACGTGAAAAGTTTGTTTGAAATCTTTCCAAATTTATTAAAAATAAAAATTGAATATAAATCCCATGTACATAGGTATTCACAGCCTTTGCTCATTACTTTGTTAAAGCACCTTTGGCAATTAAAGCCTCAAGTCTTTTGAAGTATGATTCTACAAGCTTGACACACCTATTTTTGGGCAGTTTCTCCCATTCTTCTTTGCAGGACCTCTCAAGCTCCATCAGGTTGGATGTGGAGCGTAGGTGCACAGCCATCTTCAGATCTCTCCAGAGATGTTCATTTGGGTTGAAGTCTTGGCTCTGGCTTGGCCACCCAAGGACATTCGCAGAGTTGTCCCATAGCCACTCCTTTGTCATCTTGGTTGTGTGCTTACGATCGAAGAACCTTCGCCCCAGAGCGCTCTGGAGCAGGTTTTCATTAAGGATGTCTCTGTACATTGCTGCATTCATCTTTCCCTTGATCCTGACTAGTCTCCCAGTTCCTGCTGCTGAAAAACCTCCCCACAGCATGATGCTGCCACCACCATGCTTCACTGTAGGGATGGCATTGGCCAGGTGATGAACGGTGCCTGGTTTCCACCAGACATGACGCTTGCTATTCAGGCCAAAGAGTTCAATCCTTGTTTCATCAGACCAGAGAATTTTGTTTCTCATGGTCTGAGAGTGCTTCGGGTGCCTCCAGGCCAGATGTCATGTGCCTTTTACTGAGGAGTGACTTCTGTCTGGCCACTCTACCAGATGGTCAGAGTGACCATCGGGTTCTTGGTCACCTCGCTGACTAAGGCCCTTCTCCCCCAATCGCTCAGTTTGGCCGGGTGGCCTGCTCTAGGAAGAGTCTTGATGGTTCCAAACCTCTTCCATGTAGGGACGATGGAGGCCACTGTGCTCATTGGGACCTTCAATGCTGCAGAAATTTTTCTGTACCCTTCCCCAGATCTGTGCCTCTAAAAAATCCTGTCTCAGAGGTCTACAGACAATTCCTTGGACTTTATGGCTTGGCTTGTGCTCTGACATGCACGGTTAACTGTGGGACCTTATATAGACAGACGTGTTCCTTTCCAAATCATGTCCAATCAACTGAATTTACCACTACTCCAATGAAGTTGTAGAAACATCTCAAGGATGATCAGTGGAAACAGGATGCAAGGGAGCTCAATTTTGAGTGTCATGGCAAAGGCTATGTACATGGGATTTTTTTTGTTTTTTGTTATTATTTTTAATATATTTGCAAAGATTTCAAACAAACTTCTTTCACTTTGTCATTATGGGGTATTGTTGGTAGAATTTTGAGGAAAATAACGAATTTTAATCTATTTTGGAATAAGGCTGTAACATAACAAAATGTGGAAAAAGTGAAGCACTGTGAATACTTTCCAGATGCACTGGATGTGTCACTTTGTGTTAGTTTAGCACATAAAATCCCAATAAACTAATTTTAAGTTTTTGGTTGTAACATTACAAAATGTGGAAAATTTCAAGGGATATGAATACTTTTTCAAGGCACTGTAAGTGTTGTTCCCAGCGGTGTTTTTTTTTTTTTTTTAAGATTTTAGGCTAACTATCTATTTAAAAGGAGAAGTCCAGCGTGAGCTCGTTTGAGTGGGCTTCTCCTATGGGTCACAGGAATGCAATTCGTTTTGCACTCCTGTGACCCATTTTCAGTGGACTGAAGTCTGCTCTCTGTTGACGTCACAGGAATCAGTCCAGGCACCGTGTCATCACAACAATAGAGTCTGGATCCACCAGGTGCCTGGACCGATGCCAGTCTCAGCCTTTCAGCAAGCAGCTGAGAGGCTGAGACGGCCGCTCCCCGCTCCCCCAACGGCTCAGCACTCCAGTGAGCACGGGAGGGGGCAGAGCAGAGAGCCGCTGATTAACAGTCAGCAGCTCTCTGCTCGGGGAACTGTGGGAACCAAGCCATCGGCGGTGTTCGATAGCTCGGTTCTCAGTGCAGAGGCGCCAAGGGACCGATGCTACATCCACCTAGGTAAGAATAAATCTGAAAAAAAATGGATAACTTAAAAATCTCCTTGCAAGCTACTAAACAGAAAATCTGAGTAGTGGCAGTAACCTTGAGGGGGATAAAGGGAGGCAAGTGGACAAAACAATACAAACATTTCCATTTCAATTTCAGATTAATGGATTTTATCCAGTAAAATAAAAATAGTGTTTATCCCTGGCTAGTAATGCCAAAGAGACCTTTAAACTCCTTACCAGGTGGTATACATTCCCTAACCTTCTACACCATTTATATTCCTCTGTGTCAGATCTGTGTTGGTGCTGCCAACATAGTCAGGGTTCACTTGTGCATATTTAGTGGGCTTGTCCTCCTATTCACAGTTATCGGGATCTGATTCTTCAATAATAGGTCAAAATATGGATGCAACCATTCCAATTTTGCCACAGGTGTTTCTGTTGTCCATTCTACTGGGATTAATTAAAGAAAGGTAGTCCACAACACTTCTTGACAGCAGCCAGATTGTTATCCCTTGCCACTGGCAAACTGCACAAGTTCCAGCTCTCCTAAAATGGGGCACAGGAATTGGGAACATATGATCAACATCATCAAACCTGGCTCTCTTGGAAGGGGTTTAGGGGCGATGCCTTGTCCAAGTGGATGTCTCCTTGTTGGGCTCCCTCCCCCTTTTTCTTCCCCCTCTTTTTCTCTTTTTAGTTAGTTCTTTTGTTCTATGTTCACAGGGTTATGCTCCTTATAGTGTGGGCTGTGGAGCTTTTCCGGTTATCCCTCTATATTCTCTTTCTGCAGTGAAGACAGGGACATTTTGTAATACTTTGTCTATCTATAACTATGTGTATTCCATATAAGTTGTTCTGTTAAGCATTCGATCGTGACAGCTATCATACTAGTGCCTTACCCTGTATTTGAATAGATTATGGTATTGTGCTATGTAAAGTGGATAACCAGACTTATTTCGACTGTTTTTTCACTTATTGGTTTTGATATAAAAAAAATCTTTTTAATAAAAACAGATTGAAAAACTTACCAATAATTCTACCCCAAACCATATACCAGTGACAGTCCTTTCTGGCAACAAAGGTCCCCTATATCGCACAACACCTGGATAGTGCCCATCTCCCGGCCTCATATACACCCTTACAGCAGAGCCAGTCTCAATCTGTAAAGTTTTAGAAAGTCTCACTTTATTCTTGAACAAGCTGTATCTCTCCTCACAGTTTGTAATGGCCAAAAGCAATTCAGCCAGCTTTTCTGTGATCTCAATGACGTCCTTCTCATCGACAAACAGAAGGGCATGGGGCTGGTCTAAGATTTTTAGTGCAATTTGGACTTTTTTGCTCTTGGAAGGGATGCTTCGGCTATGTGCTACTGCAGAACGCTCTTGGACAAACTGGCCAATGCTTCCCCTGGGGATCTTAATCTGCTTCTGCGTCTGTTTGTCAACCAAACTGCATTCCTGGACCAACAAGTAAAAGATGCGCTCTTCCCAGTAGGTGGAGCTGCTTTTTTCTTGCCCCCAGAGGTTCGAACTCATTGTGATAAGATGGGCTTTGAGCCAGTTCCTTCAGCAAGTCCTTGAATCAGATGATCTTTTATGCCCAACAATGTAGAGAGGGTAGGTCCATGTTTAGGACAATGAATTAAAGCAACCTAGAAGAAAAATGAACACAGTGAAGAATGGCTAACAAAAAAAGCGTAAGCAACTTACTCGCTTATGGACCAATCTATGTCTATGGAGAACCAGGAACAACCCTTATTCTGCATACACACAAGCGGACTTTCCGGCAGACTTGGTCCGGTGGACCGGACACCGTCGGACAATTCGATCGTGTTTGGGCTCCAGCTGACTTTTTTTTCCCAAAAGTCTAACGGACCTAGAAATAAAACATGTTTCAAATCTTTCCGACGGACTCGAGTCCGGTCGAAAAATCCGCTCATCTGTATGCTAGTCCAACGGACTAAAACCGACGCTAGGGCAGCTATTGGCTACTGGCTATTAACTTCCTTATTTTAATCCAGTCGTACATCATCACGTACGAGTCCGTCGGACTTTGGTGTGACTGTGTGTAGGCAAGTCCGTTCGTTAGGAAAGTCCATCGGAAGTTCGCCGAAAGTCCGTCGGATAGACCGTCGGACCAGTCCGGTCGAAAAAGTCTGCTCGTGTGTACGCGGCATTATGAAACCTTTCCATACGGTCTGACTGCTTACAAGATGTCAGTACTATATATCTATAAATGTCCTGTACCTAAAAGTAAATTAGCACTACAATAATTTAACTACAAAGAAAGCAGCCTAGGTTAACGAGATAATTTCAAAGAGTATAGGTACCATCATCCCAGATTGTCAAGATCAAAAGGAGAAAGGGGAAGGGTAACGGCCGCAGTTGCTGCTCCTGTCAGCCAATGTCTCCACCCCCCAACAGGGAAAAGAAAGGGACTATTACGGTACTACATATAAGTATACAATAGAAATAGAGAGTAAAAAGGGATTGAAAATTTTATAAAAATTCACTTTTAATGGAAAAAACATTCATAAAATTACAATACCACATATAGTTGCAATTGTAAACAATAACAACGTTGCATATAACCATAAAAGAAAAGGTGGGGATACCACAAAGTCTGAACCAGTGGATTCCACACAAATTCGATGGCAGATATGTATACAACTTAATTTCTCGACCGGTTTCGCGGTTAGCACCGCTTCTTCAGGAGAACCATATCTACAATATAACATACAATAGTTGTAACAAATACAAACGCAAGCAGATACATATAAGATTATTGCAGCAGGTTTATCAATGATGTATCAAAACATTCCATACAAGCCATAAACATTTAAGGACAAGCTCACCCAATCAGGAATTCTCTGTGGGTATGCGAGACCCCATAAAATTCCCCCTGCGGCGGACACAGGGGATGACAGACAGCCTCTGGTGAATAAATATTAGATTAGTAGGTTGTACAAGTCACCATACCACAAGTAGGGGTGTAGGTGCCCGTAACGTGTCTCTCAAGGGTCCGAAATAATAGTGCAGTGGAGGAATGGTATGAAATTACCTGGGGACGTGAGGTGCTGGAGAACCAGGAGACAGGAAAGAGGAAGAGGGAAAGGGGAAGGAGGGGAGGGGGAAAGAGGAGGGGGGAAAAAGGAATGGGGAGGGGGGGGGAAGGGGGGAGGGGGAGGGGGAGGGGGAGGGGAGGGAGTTACAACTATTGTATGTTATATTGTAGATATGGTTCTCTTGAAGAAGCGGTGCTAACCGCAAAACCGGTCGAGAAATTAAGTTGTATACATATCTGCCATCGAATTTGTGTGGAATCCACTGGTTCAGACTTTGTGGTATCCCCACCTTTTCTTTTATGGTTATATGCAACGTTGTTATTGTTTACAATTGCAACTATATGTGGTATTGTAATTCTATGAATGTTTTTTCCATTAAAAGTGAATTTTTATAAAATTTTCAATCCCCTTTTACTCTCTATTTCTATTGTATACTTATATGTAGTACCGTAATAGTCCCTTTCTTTTCCCTGTTGGGGGGTGGAGACATTGGCTGACAGGAGCAGCAACTGCGGCCGTTACCCTTCTACCTTCTCCTTTTGATCACTACAATAATTTGCCAACAAGCAAAAAATAGTGGCAAGAAAGTTAACACTTTAAATACTATGGGTGCAATCATCAAATACTCTGGGTTAATCATAACAATGATATCTGCATGTTGTTTGTATGTTATCCCTGCTTTTATGGATTTTTCTAGACTTTGCACAACATATAAACATTTTGATAAGTTAATTTGCTTCTACCCTTAATTGGTGTG
Source organism: Lithobates clamitans (assembly GCA_037952925.1). Lineage (NCBI taxonomy): Eukaryota > Metazoa > Chordata > Amphibia > Anura > Ranidae > Lithobates > Lithobates clamitans. Next base: position 9,861,731 of record JBBGZY010000399.1, on the reverse strand, counting down.
TTTATGCAATTCTTGTAATAAATATTAGATTACATTAGCTTTTAAATTTCTAAGAGCCCTTGCACACTGGGGCGGTTTGCAGGCGCTATTGCGCTAATAATAGCGCCTGCAAACCGACCCGAAAGTGCCGCTCCTTGCATTCCAGTGTGAAAGCCCCGAGGGCTTGCACACTGGAGCGATGCGCTGGCAGGACGGTAAAAAAAGTCCTGCCAGCAGCATCTTCGGAGCGGTGAAGGAGCGGTGTGTATACTGCTCCTTTACCGCTCCTGCCCATTGAAATCAATGGGACGGCGCGGCTATACCGCCGGCAATGCGCCTCTGCAGAGGCGCTTTGCGGTGGTATTTAACCCCTTCTCGGCCGCTAGCGGGGGGTAAAACCGCCCCGCTGGCGGCCGCATACCGGCGGTAAAACGCCGCTAATAATAGCGGCGTTTTACCGCCGACGCCGCTCCCGCCCCAGTGTGCAAGGGCTCTAATTAGGAAGAGACCAATGTCAATATTTTGCATGAACCATAGAGCTAAGTAATCTGTCAGAGCCAAGCAAAACAATATAGGAACTACTGGTGGGTTGACTATTGAAAATCTATACATTCATGTCTGGGCAGTGGCTTGGTTAGCATTGTCTCTTTGCATGCACCTACTTCAGGCACTGCCAACATAATGACATTAGCACTGTCTGCTGAGAAGAGAACTGTAAAGGAGGGTTTTGCAGAGACTAGTGACCTAGCGAAGACAGAACTGCATGGGGTGACCAGCCTTCTACACAGGATATATGCTCTGTGTCCATTTGTGAAAGCTTGATTTAAAGCATTACAGGATATGGACACAGACCAGGAGATTTTGGACGAGGTAAGATAATTGATGCAGCATCTATAGATCTGTGCCTAACAAACTGTAATTCTTCCCACTCAATCCAGAAAAATGCAGTCTCAGCAGCTCTCTTCCATCAGTCTCAGTGACTGAGAACTACAGTATAACCACCATTTAATGCAAAAATATTTTTTTTTTTAACAGCTTACCTGTGAAATCCTTTTCTTTGAGTTATGGGACACAGAGCCTAAGTAATAAGTTAATGGGTTATGGGCCACCTTCAGGTGGTGGACACTGGTATACCCAATACAGGAAGCTCACTCCCCTATATAACCCCTCCTCCTTCCAGGAGTACCACAATATAATTAAACCCCATAAAAGTGGGGAGGGACCTCTGTGTCCCATGATGTACTCCAAGAAAAGAATTTTACAGGTAAGCTGTTATAAAAATCCTATTTTCTTTATCGTACATCATGGGACACAGAGCCTAAGTAATAACTTAATGGGACGTTCCATAGCAATGCTATTTGAGGGGAGGGAGAGACAACCCGTAGGGCACCCCCAGACCTGAGGACTTATACTGCTGCCTGCAGCACACAGCGCCTGAAGGCGATATCCTCATACCTCCTTACATCTACTTGATAAAATTTTGTGAATGTATGTACTGAAGACCAAGTTGCAGCCTTGCAGATCTGAGCCATGGAGGCCTGGTGACGCACTGCCCAAGAAGCACTAACTGACCTGGTAGAGTGCGCCTTAACTTGAAAAGGGGGAATCTTACCCCTTTAATTATAAGTTTGAATGATAACTTGCCGAATCCACTTAGCGACAGTGGATTTCAACGCTGCCTGTCCTTTCTTAGGACCCTCTGGCAAAATAAATAAGACATCAGTCCTACGAATCTGAGCAGTTGCCTTTAAATAGATAGATAGACTGCTGTCACCGCATCAAGACAATGTAGTGACTTTTCTTCCCTGGAACATGGTTTTGGAAAAAACGATGGCAGGATAATATCTTGGTTCAGGTGAAAACCTGGGACCACCTTTGGCAAAAAATATGGACGAGGGCGCAACACCACCCTGTCCTGCGCCCTATATGGCTCTTTACAAGAAAGCAGCCAATTCCGAAACCCTCCTTGCTGAGGATATAGCAACCAAGAATACCAGTTTCCTTGCATCAACCCTTGCATAAAACCCCGGACTAAAGAATGTGTTGAAATAAGATCGATAAGGCTGAGACTTGGCCCTTAATAGTACTCAAGGTCAACCTCATCTCTATGCCTGATTGTAGAAAAGCAAGAATTCTGCCTATGATAGATCTCCGAGGGTGCCAACCCTTGGATTTACATCCGGAAACATAAGCCTTCCAGACTCTATAATATACAATTCTGGAAGCTGGTTTCCTTGCATTAATCAAAGTAGAGATAAATGACCCGGAAAGCCCACGTTTCTTCAGAATGTGAGTTTTAATAGCCAGGCCGTTAAATTTAGCGTTCGTAAAGTAGGATGGAATATCGGCCCCTGTGAGAGCAGGTCTGGCCTTAGTGGAAAGGACCATGGATCCTCCACTGCCATCTTTACAATTTCTGCATACCATGACCTTCTGGGCCATGCAGGTGCTACCAGAATTACCGGCTTTCTTTCCAGCTTGATTCCGCAAAGAAGTCGTGGTTGCAACTGAATAGGGGGAAATGCATAGATCAGTGAGAACTGATCCCACGGTATCACCAACGCACCTGTTCCGCATGCGAGTGGGTCCCTTGTCCTGGACACAAAGTTGACTAACTTCATGTTGAATCTGGAGGCTAGAAGATCTACGTCCGGAGTCCCCCATCTTTGGCAAATAGCCCGAAAAAATGTCAGGGTGAAGAGACCATTCCCCCGGGAATAACTGCTAGCGAATCAAGTAGTCCGCCTGCCAATTCTCTACTCCCGGAATGAAGACTGCTGATAGGCACAGAACATTCCTTTCTGCCCAAGTTAGAATATGATTCACCTCTCTCTGCGCTGAGAGACTCTTGGTGCCCCCTTGTTGATTGATATAGGCCATAGCCGTGACATTGCCGGATTGGATCCTGACAGGATAATCCCTTAACCTGGAAGTCCAGGCCTTCAGAGCCAGACGCACTGCCCGAAATCTCTAGGACGTTTTTAAATTTTTTATTTAAAAATGTGATACAGATATAAACAAAAAGACAACTTCGTACTGCATAAAGATTGCTACGAATGCATCAAGTACATCAATCATACATATCAATTGCTTGTGAGTGGAGGGAACTACTTGATCAAGCTCACTATTTTAGCTGAAGTCTAATACAGGGTAAACAAAAACTTCTGTGCTCATCATTTTTGTCTTTTAATTGAAAAAAAATAAATGGAAAAAGGGAGGGAAAGAGAAAAAAAGAGAAGGCAGGAAAAAGAGAGAGCCGAGAGAGAAGAGAGAAGAGGAGGAGAGAAAAAAAAGGGGGGGCAATTACCCTCAGGGAGCCAAGGTCGATAACACTGAACATATGATGGGGATCCTAGACGGAGGATCCTAATGTGTATTGGTGGAATTCGTCAGAGAAGCGAAACAGATTCCAATGAAACCATCTGGACTTATATTCCTCTGATTTATCTCGCAAAGCGGAGGTCAGTTCTTCCATTTGTTCAATGTCCTTCGCTCTTGCGAACCATTGTGCCATCGTTGGTGCAGATTGTTGTTTCCAAAAGGGGTGAAATGCAGGCTCGTGCAGCATTAAGGAGATGTTTGAGAAGGGAATTATGATAACATTTCCTTGATAAGGGGGTAAGGTTAAGGAGGACTGCCGCTGGGTTATCATGTAGGGATATATCTGTGAGTTTCTGTATGAGCTTAAGCACCAGCTGCCAGCTCCTCAAAAGAGTGGAGCTTTCTGACAAAGTGGGTTGGTTTGGGCAACGAGCCAAGAAAATTAGATAATTGATTGACCCTCCAGCGGTCTAAAGAGAGTGGAGCCAGGCCTGAGAGCAATGTCTCCGTAGTTAGCCAATGTAACGAACAAGGAATGTAAGAACAAAGAGACCCTCATGAGTCCTTGAGGAGCCTGCGAGAGGAAGGATGGGTCAGTGAGGCCAGGTATAAAGTCTGGGTGACCGAGTGGCGTCATTGGGGATGGAAAATTACTTAGTGAGGATAGACTGAAAAAACTTTTCATGTCCATGAGAGTTGGTCCAATCAGTGAGTGAGTAGTCAAGTGAGTGGCAGGAGTTTTCCCTGCCCAAGGTAGACCCACTTGTGGGGCCTAGGCAGCCTCCTATTCCAGTGACACCCATAGTTTCGAATCCCCATGACGACACCAGTCCACGACCCTGGTCATATGTGCCGCAGTATGGTATAGGGCTGGATCTGAAAATCCGATACCGCCCTTAGTCTTTGGCCGTAGTAGTAGCGTTCTGCAGAGACGTGGGTGTTTACAACGCCAGATGAATCTGATAAAAATTGAGCGCACGGTGTGAAAGAACGTCTGAGGTATCTTGACGGGCAATGCCTGCATTAAGTACAGCCATCTGGGCATTGCATTAATTTTAAGTATATTGCAACGGCCAAACCAGGAAAGGGCCAGGGAGTCCCACTTCTTGAGATCAGCCGTGAGCTTGGATAAGAGGGGTCGGTAGTTGAGTGTGATAATGTCATTCAAGTTTGCAGGAATTTTTGTTCCCAGGTATTGAATTGAGCAAGCAGCCCATTTGAACGAAGAAGAAGGGGCGTAAGTTAGAAATAGTAGAGTCTGACAAAGAGACGCTCAGGGCCTCCGATTTTTGTAGATTAACCCTAAAATTAGACAGGGTGCCATAAGGCTTCAGCTCCTGTAGCAGGGAGGTAAGGGGTTCAGCAATGTAGAATAAAAGGTCATCTGCATAGGCTACAACTTTGTGTTGACATTGGCCTGACTGGATGCCTCTAATGGACCGATTCCCTCTGACATGGTGCAAGAAAGATTTGAGAGAGAGGATGAATAGCATAGGACACAGGGGGCAGCCCTGTCTGGTGCCATTTGAGATAGAGAAAGGGCTGGAGTCGTAGCCATTTACCCGGACTGTAGCTGTATGATTATTATAGATGGCTGATATCCATGACAGGATGGGGTCTGGTATACCCACGAATTTAAGTGTCTCCTGTAGGAAAGACCAGTCCACCCTGTCAAAAGACTTCTCGGCATCCGTGGATAGGAGCAGCAGGGGTACACAGGGGATCGTTTTGCTTTTTCAATGATATTCAGTGTCTGAATGGTGTTGTCTCTGGTCTCTCTAGACTGGATAAAGCTGACTTGATCTGTTCTAATTAGACGTGGTAGCAGTGCATTCATCCTAGAGGCAAGAATTGTTTCACATCACAGTTCAAGAGTGAAATGGGTCTGTAACTGGCACTTAATCTCTAGGATGTTGAAGGACAAGGCTCTTTTGGTTCTTGACCACTGTCCTTCTTTAGTACTGGTCCCCAGCCTGAAAGGCTGGCATCTGTTGTTACTACTTTCCAGATAATTGGTCTGAAGGATTTTCCTTTCAGGAGATTCTGGGTTAGTAACAATTTCAAAAAGTAAACAAAAAGTAAACCATTTCACCATAAAAATCAGCTTGATGCTGAATAACAATGTATTTCCTGTACTGGAAATGCCTGTATACATCCCTTACGTGCCCCAGTGCTCCTGTGTGCTGTGTGACAGACTCTCCTGTTCAGTTGCTCTTAAGAGATTTTCTGACACTGAGAGTGTTTGTTTATAACACACTACATAACCAGCCTTTATATTTGAATATAAATAAAGCATTTATCATGTGAAAGACATTTGCTTTAGAAGGCATCTGTGGATATATGGTAGATGGCCATAGACAAATTCAATATAGAGAACATTAGCCTTTTAGTTTACTTTAAAAACAAACTGTTCTTTACGATATTGTTTCCCTTATCTTTACCTACACAGCAACCATCAGATCATGCATTTCCTTTCACTACCGGCCCTCACAAGACATGTCTTTTTAGTGGTTATCAACCTGGAAAGAGTAACCAGGATATTTATCACCTTAGCAGCAGTGTAAATCTTGGTTCCACAAGTAGGAAAAAACAAGCAATTTATTTTTTTACCTTAATAGTTGTGATCCATTAGGTAAAATAATCCATTGGTGTAGCAGCCTCAGCGGTGATCCATATTGCTGCCTGTTTGATGTGGAAATCCCCACATTAATGGGCTTTTAATACTTGACGTAATAGTGCATATGCTTTCAGTGCAAATAGTAAGCGTTTTTAAATCTGTAAAGAAATTCAAAATCAAAACATGAAATAAATGTGTTTGCTTGTTACATTTACTATTAATTAAGAAGGAATGCCCCCATTCAGGGGTTCAAATAACAGTGTCTGTGTAAAGCCCACCCCCTTAACATATTACACTCACCTCTCCAGTGTTCCCCCATGGCACCTTCATCAGTGGAGAGTTGAGAGTGTCTCTTAAATTTTCTAGTGTACAAGACCCCTAAAACTCTGCTGCTTGATAAACAGCTTAAACAAATGTGGCTAATCATGTAACAAGCCAACAGAAAATGATTGCATGCTGAAATACCCTTAAAATAAACTTTTTATCCAAAAAGAAACAGATAGGGTTGTCATCGCGAACATCCTTCTGAATATTCTAGTTGTCTGGCTGTTACTGGCTGCAATACTTTCTGTGTCACTGGGTCACAACTCAGAGACTTGAACTCAGAAAAAGACATAAAGTAGGTTAATGTGTAGACCAAAAGAAAATGAAACCTGCTTCAGGTTGGTCCCCTGTTCCACCACCACTCACACACTAGCAGGTGCTGGCCTTGTCCATAGCATTCTTCATAGAATAAAAAAAAAAATCTGGTTGGCCGCACATCTGATAAAATCACCTTTATTGATAATTCTTTATGTAAAAACACCTCCACAAAGCATAGTAGGAGAATACAGCAAATCCAGGTAACACGTTTCACGCTAAATCAGCGCTTAATCATAGCTCACACTTCCTGTCTTAGGGTGATAACATTCACTGTACTGGGTCTGTAAAGGAAGCACCTTGACTGCACCCCTGATTTTTGGCTAACCCCACCCCTTATTCTTTCCATGACATAGAGAGGGTATGTTTTGTAGTTAACAGCAGATAGCTGGAAGGAATGAAAACATTGCTTGCACATGAAGTTACAAGGACACATGTCTTCTTGCAGGATTATAGGGATTTTTATGTACTTACAAAAAATGCACTGAGCTTGAAAAAAAAAAAAAAAACAAACACAAATGCAGCCATAATATCTAATGACAGGAAAGCTGCTGCATATTTTTTTTTCTGGGTTGAGATATGCTTTAATAATGATAAATAAGAGTACAGAAGCAGCAAACAGACATTTTCCAGCAGTGAGGACCTTAGAGAAGTATGGGCCAGAAGTTACCTACAGCTTACAATGCCATCTAATTTTATAGCGTATGGCTGTCAGCACTAGAACAATGCAAAGTTATTCTTTCCTTAAAAAAGGCTGGTGATTATGTAGGGTTATAATTACCATCTCACGGTCAGCATGTGATATTTCCCACCCTTGCTTCTTGCAGCAAGATTAAAATAAAAACCAGCTTGATTTTAACTCATTCAATGCAATCGCTACAAAAAATGTGGCTTATAAAGAAGTGGAAAGTGTGTTGATAGAAGATCCACCACCCCTCAAAAGGGAGGCTTACCAGAAAAAATGGACCCAGATGGGCATATACCCACTGGGTCAATCAGGCTTATAAGGTGAAGATCCTTGATGGCAGCTACCAAAGAAGGCATGGTTCAAGGTGGCCCGGGTACTTGTAAAATTATATTGGATGTAGATAACCTTGAACCGTACCTTCTATGGTAGCTGCCATCAAGGATCTTCACCTTATAAGCCTGATTGACCCAGTGGGTATATGCCCATCTGGGTCCATTTTTTCTGGTAAGCCTCCCTTTTGAGGGGTGGTGGATCTTCTATCAACACACTTTCCACTTCTTTATAAGCCACATTTTTTACATCACTCTTTATGGACTAAACATGTGTGTCACTTATATATGGACTGGGTTCACGCAATTTATATTATTATTTTATCTTATGTTTTTTCTTATATGGTACTTTCACGTGGTATCCCAGAGTTGTAATTATCAAAGGTTGCAATCTTTTTAACCTTATATAATATTTCAATTAATTCTCTAGCGCTGCACTTTTCCACATAACTATATTCCTTTGCAAGGTTTGATCGCTTGTTGTGTGTCAGCTGCTTATCTTCTGACAGCGCGATATATACATTTTTTTTATTTTTCACGATGCAATCGCTACAGCCTGCAAAGTTACATTTGTTTACCAATGTAAAGCCAATGTCGAAGTAAAAAAAAAAAAAAGAAGAATGCTAGAAAGCTGGGGTATTTTTTTGTAGGAAAGACTTCATTAGAATGCACTGTACATGCACCACAATCAGTGAAAATTAAAAAAAAGAACGGTAAGTAAAAAAAGGGAAAGCCAAAATTAATCGTTACCCTTTTTTTACTTTTTACTAGATTTTTTAATTTACTGCCTGCAGTGCATGCACAGTGCAGTGTACACTCTTGCCATATGTAAAGAGTGCAGTCAAGAGCCTGGATACTACAATTCTACAGTATCACATATGCAGGGGAGTTGTATCATCAGAGGGGTGGGTTGCTAGCGACTTCTAACACCACGGGGAGTACTTTTCCCGCTGTGTACGTTGCATTCCAGGAGCTTGCCACTTCTGCTCTCCAGGGTGTGAGTGACATACACAGCAGGGAATTACTTTCCCCGTCCGTGTACATCTTTTGCTGTCCGCGCCCCTATTGGCTGTAGCTGCATAAGACTGGATGCGATTGGCTGATGGGTCACAGCCTTCTTGCAGTAGCAGCACTGGCCAAAGGGAGTGTCTGCTGATCTGACTGCAGAGGAACAGGCGCAATATGCCTACATCTCTAGTTAGAAACTGACCGCACTAGCACAGATGTGCTTCTGTGCCTAGCGTGGTCAGATTTGAAATTTAAATGATCACCAGTTATTTGACTTGAAGCACACACTATAAAACACAAGAGGCTAAGCTGTCTAGGAAAGACATACCCTGATGGACATATATATGCTATAATAATTTTAAGGGTTACATACACTTCTAGAATATGAAATTGTGTTAATTGTGTCACCTACACTCCCAAAGATTTAGCTGTGACTCAGAAGTATCAGACCACAGCAGAGCGAGACCATTGTTCTCATGCAAATATGTACCGACCTCAGGGAGCAATTACTTTTGTTTTTAAAAGCTCTAAAAAGTCAAGTTCACCTTTTTATGAAAAATAAAATGGTGAACGAACTCCAAATAACCTGGCCACCCCTCCTGAAAGCAGTGCATATATCAGCCATGATGCCCTGTGCTGCGAGTGTAGCAGTCTATGCACCGCAATAAACAGCCTCAGAGTGAGCATCCATCACAATGCTCACAATGACAAGTATTTTATAGAACAGCACAGTCATGTAACTGTGCTGAATCTGAGGGTTCTTCTTTTGGTAAAGTGTCCCAGAAGAAAGAAGTGCTTCTCATTGATGAGTACGGCCTCATAGTCACACTGACCACTGTGAGCACTATGAAGAATACTTACTCCTGAGTGGTGGACTGCTACACCACCAGCGCAGGCATCATGGCCACTATGTGCAACGGGGTCCGGAGGAGTGGTCAGGTTATTTGGAAATAATTCACCTTTAAATTTTTCATGAAAATGTGAATTTACCCTATTAAAGCTCAACTCCAGGCAGGTATAAAAGACACAAATGAATGCAGCTCTGTATTAATACATTCAGAAAGTGAATCTGTGCCCAGATCATGCACACAAAAGTATTTACAGATTCTGAAGAAGCTGTAAAAACACTTTAAGGCCTTACGCATTTGGGCGTACAGGGCTATACAACATAAATTGTGGGCGTATTTCCATGCCTCAGAGACACAGCTGCTACATACAGACATCTAATGTAATAAATGACTATACTTTAGCTAAAAGCCATGCTTGTATAAACATGACGTAAACCCCTGGATGCAAACTAGCTGCATCCACAGAATTACCGCCCACCTGCGCGTTTACACAAGCACAGCGTATACACATGTTCAGCTAGCGTACAATTCATTACTATGGGCAATTGTATGCTGCAGCGATGTCATCCCCCAGGCACAGAAATACATCCACAATTCATGTTGGGCTTGTGTGCATGAGGTCTAAAGCAAGCCTTCATTTATCTCTGTATCTTAAAGCATTGTGGAAAAATTAATATTTAAATTTCACAAAACCATAACATATATTTGCCCTCTAGTGTAAACCACCAGCAGGTATTTCTAAGCTGTTAGAAACTGACTAAAGTTTTTTTGTAATTCTTATAGTGATCTTTGAGCATTTTAGAGAATGAACAGCTTCACATTAAAAGCAGCTACAGAAGTGAGTGAAGGCTTGTTTTAAAAAACTTTTACTTTAATGTTCACTTTAATTGTATTTTTTGTTAAATACAAGAAGTTTAAAAGTAGAGCCAAAAACTACAGTAACTAAATTCTAAACCTACTGGCAGCCACATTCTAAGACAAATCTATCTAACTCTGTAAAGCAAAAATCGCTATACATACCTTTTCTACAGCAGCTCCGGTCCCACGCAGAGCTGTCAGCGGTGGCTTGTGTGTGGGAGTGTGCAGAAGAGGCAGCCGACAACAGAAGCCCCATAGTTACTCTATGGGTGACGTCACTTTCCAGGCATTGCATAGCTATTGTCAGCTATCTCCTGCACACAGCATCCATCGATGGAGACCGGACCAGCTTTAGAAAAGGTATGTAGAGCAATTTTTGTTTTACAGGGTTAGATAGGTTAGTCTTTGAATGTGACTGCCAGTAGTCTTATGCCCCGTACACATGGTCGGACATTCCGACAACAAAATCCTAGGATTTTTTCCGACAGATGTTGGCTCAAACTTGTCTTGCATACACACGGTCACACAAAGTTGTCGGAAAATCCAATCATTCTGAATGCGGTGACGTAAAACACGTACGTCGGGACTATAAACGGGGCAGTGGCCAATAGCTTTTATCTCTTTATTTATTCTGAGCATGCGTGGCACTTTGTCCGTCGGATTTGTGTACACACGATCGGAATTTCCGACAACGGATTTTGTTGTCGGAAAATTTTATATCCTGCTCTCAAACTTTGTGTGTCGGAAAATCCGATGGAAAATGTGTGATGGAGCCTACACACGGTCGGAATTTCCGACAACAAGGTCCTATCATTTCCGTCGGAAAATCCGACCGTGTGTACGGGGCATTAGAGTTAGTTAGTACTTGGTTTAATTTCCAATTTAAAGTGGAGTTCCACCCAAAAGTGGAAGCTTCGCTTATCTGCCGCCTCCCTCCCTCCAGTGCCACATTTGGCACCTTTTGGGGGGGGGGGGGGGAGCAGGTAACCTGTGTCACGGCGACCGCGGCCCCCCTCCGCCTTCCTCCACTGCCAGGCCAGTTAGAGAGCACAGCGTGCTTCGCGCATGTGTAGTACGGTGCTGGCTGTGAGGTCGAAAGGCTTCACTGCCGGTTTCCCTTACCACGAATGGCAGCGGCAGCACCCGAGAGCTGATCGAAAAATATTTGTAGCTGTTGACTTTTATTTTTTTTGGTGGAGGTGGGGGGGGGGGGGGGAATGACTCATCTTTAAGTACCCGAATTTGGTTTGGATTCAACAGCTTGCAGTCTCTATACATCTGAGCTCAAGCTGGTGGAAGGAGGTGCAACTCAAGGAGTCAATCAGTTGTGCTGCAGAGAAAAAAATAAAAAAAAGCATGCTGCTAGGAAGAGAAAGCATAGTGATAAATGAGCTCATCAGTCTGCTGCTTGTGTTTTCACTGTCCAGTCACACACTGGGGGTGCGGAGGAGACCTGTAAGTTACTGAACTGCAAATGAGAAAACTCTGGTCTCCTCCCCTGCCAGACAGAGCTGTGTAACCTGAGCTGTATTGACAAATACAAATCATATGGCAGATACAATGGCTCCCTTGTAGGCATTCCATCTTTGTATTTAGCTGTTAACCTGGAGTTCATGTTTATGCATAGCCAGCAATTAGAGAGAACAGCACAAAAACAAAAGACTGCATTTCCATTTTCAATACACAGAATAGAGAATATATCTCTATGAACTATACCTATTCCTACAACAGTTGATATCAGAGAAAAACTTCTATTCATTGCTATTGGAGCTCTAATCACAACCTCAATACCAACATTTACATAAAGAAAACTCCAGCTCTTCAACCCTAATATTTCTCTAGAACTTTATAATAAGCTGTGGGATATCAGTACAAACAGTAACTTGTTCTAAAATGACCACGAAGGTACAATCACTACAAATGTGTGTCCCATAAATGATTCATAGTCTATTTTCTTTTCTTCTTGATCTCCTGTTTCACTGAGTAATGAAATATAAATGGCAATGCCTGTGTTAAGATCTAAATATGACATGAGAGGCTTTATCTCAAGTCAGAGCTGACTCCTGTATCAAGCATACCGGAACTAAAGGAGAACTCCACTCACACAGATAAACACACAGTGCTAAAATCCATAATTGAGAACTGTCTAACCTGCCAAAGGTGTCAGTGGCCAGTGTTCCGTGTTTAATCCCTTTTAAAATGCACCTCTGCCCAGACTATGGACATTTAACCATTTACATATTCTGAAAGCAGAACTTCACCCAAAAGGGGTAGTTCAGCACTTCCTCCCCCACTCCTCAGACACGTTTGGCACATAATGTTTTTGGGGGGGGTACCTGGTTTTGACAGGTACTCACTCCTACTTCTGCTCAGATTGCCTAGGCGATTTCCTTCCCTCCCACCTGCCTGCAGCCTTCTGGAACACATCACAGGTCCCAGAAGATTGCAGAACCACTCAGAAAGCGCAGCGCACTTGGTGGATGTGCAGTGGGCAGCTAGCTGTGAAGCTGCACAAAGTCACAGCCGGCTGTCCACAGTTAAGATGCTGGCGCCAAGGAACGAAGACCGGTGAAGAAAGTGGTTTGGGTGAGCACAGTGCTAGATCCTGAGACAGGCGAGTGCCTGTAGCTGCTGACTTTTCATTTTCATACATAAGACTGAAGCTCCTCTTAAGTGGACCTTCTCATCCAGAAGGATCCCCATCCGTCTGTTTTTAGCGGATAGGATCGGATGTCAGCTGATGTCAACAGTCATGTCTGCTCACAGCCATAGAGGGGACTGGAGGGTCCGCCTCAAAAACTGACAGGCGGACCCAATCGGTCCGCTAGTTTAAAAGTAGCCTTACCAACAGTAAGCTTTTGCATTTATTGATTGAACAGATAAACATTACTGGAAGTGTAATAACAGAAAAAAAGAAAGCAAATAAGAGACATTCACATATGTGAACGTCACTTATTTGCTTTCTTTTTGTCTGTTATTACACTTTCAGTGCTATATTTATCTGTTCAATCAATAAATGCAAAGAATAGGATTTTTATAACAGCTTACCTGTAAAATCCTTTTCTTGGAGTACATCACGGGACACAGAGCACCATAGTAATAACTATATGGGTTATAGGGCACCTTTAGGTAAATGGACACTGGTATAACCAAAAAGGAAACAGGAAGTGCCCCTCCCTATATAACCCCTCCCATACCGGGAGTATCTCAGTTTTTGTAGCAAATCAATATATACACATATTCCAATAAGAGGGGAGGGGCCTCTGTGTCCCGTGATGTACTCCAAGAAAAGGATTTTACAGGTAAGCCATTATAAAAATCCTATTTTCTTTATCGTACACATCACGGGACACAGAGCACCATAGTAATAACTATACGGGATGTCCCAAAGTAATGCCACCTGAGGGGAGGGAGACACAAAGCAAATAGCCGCCGCCAGGCGTGAGGACCTATACTGCTGCCTGCAGCACACTGCTCCCGAAGGCGGTGTCCTCCTGCCATCTTACATCCATTTGATAGAATCTCGTGAATGTATGTACTGACGACCAAGTAGCGGCCTTGCAAACCTGAGCCACAGAGGCTTGGTGATGCACTGCCCATGAAGCGCTGACTGCCCTGGTAGAGTGCACTTTAATCTCAAAGGGAGGAACCCTTCTTTTCAGGCCAGAAGCCGGACTAATCACCTGACGAATCCACTTAGCAACAGTAGATTTCGATGCTGCCTGACCCTTTCTAGAGCCTTCTGGCAACACAAACAAAACATCAGTTTTCCGTATCTGAGCAGTCGCTTTCAGATAGACTTTAATTGCACTCACTACATCGAGAGGATGTAATAATTTTTCTTCTGCCGAACGAGGTTGTAGGTAAAAGGAAGGTAAGGAAACATCTTGATTCAGATGAAAACCAGACACTACCTTTGGCAAAAAGGTTGGGTGCGGACGCAGCACAACCTTATCCTTGTGAATGATTAAGCATGGCTCTTTACAGGAGAAAGCAGCCAATTCTGATACTCTTCTTGTAGAGGTTATCGCAACTAGGAATACCAATTTCCTTGTCAAACGGATCAAAGGAATATTCCTTATAGGTTCAAAGGGTTGTCTTTGCAACACCGACAAAACCAGATTCAAATCCCATGGGCACGAGGGTATTCCAACTGGTGGAGATATCCGAGTTACCCCTTGTATGAATGCCCGGACTAAAGAGTGCGAAGCAAGCAGCCTTTGGAAAAACACTGCCAAGGCCGAAATCTGACCCTTGATTGTACTCAAGGCCAGCTTCATTTCTACTCCTAATTGTAGAAAGGCCAGAATTCTTCCTATGACATACTTATGAGAATGCCAACCCTTGGTTTCACACCAAGTGACGTAGGCCTTCCAGACCCTGTAATAAATGGTCCTGGAGGCTGGCTTTTTGGCATTAATCAGGGTGGTTACTACCGAACCTGAAAGCCCCTGATTTTTTAGAATGTGGGCTTCAATAGCCACACCGTTATATGTAGCGTTTGTAAGGCAGGATGAAATACCGGTCCCTGCGACAGCAGGTCCGGACGAGGTGGAAGAGTCAAATGCTCCCCTACAGCCATTCTCACGATCCCTGCATACCAGGGTCTTCTGGGCCATGCCAGGGCCACTAGGATTACCGGCTTCCCTTCTTCCCTGATCCTCTGAAGCAGCCGTGGTAGCAGCTGAACTGGAGGCAATGCATAAATCAGTGAAAACTGATTCCACGGGATCACTAACGCATCTACTCCGAGTGCAAGTGGATCCCTTGTTCTCGCCACAAAGTTGTCCAACTTCTTGTTGAATCTGGACGCCAATAGATCTACGTCCAGCAAACCCCATTTTTGGCATATGGCCAAAAAAACATCGGATGTAGAGACCATTCGGATGTTTAGGAAGTGATTCAGATTCCTGAGATCTAGAATGGGTCTGACATCTCCATTTGGTACCATAAAGAAATTTAAATAAAACCCCATATCCCCCTCTTCTGAGGGAACCACTATTATCACTCCCTGATACAGTAATCGGTCCAGTGCCAGAAATAAGGACTTTTTCTTTACTGGGTCCTTAGGAACGTTTGATCTTAGAAAATTTGACGGTAGAAGCTCTTGGAACTCTAGATTGTAGCCTAGGGCTACTACAGAGTGGACCCATTTGTCTTGGATTTCCTCTTGCCAAGTTTCTGAAAACCACCGCAGTCTTCCCCCCACTCGATCGAGCGGGGGCGCCCCTTCACAAGGAAGACTTGGGACTCCGTTTTGTGGACTTCTGACTCCAGAGCTTTTTGTAGCCCTGTGTCTGGTTATGAGGCTTATCCTTTGCCCCTGACGGTGGAGGCCGTCAAGACTGCCTGGAGGCTGTTGCCCCAGACATCTAAGGAGAAGGTTACAACCTTTCTCCATGAAACGGAAACCCAGCCAACAGCTTCTTGCATGGTAACTCGGCTGACCTGCTATTTAGCCACAGAATCCTGTGCATATGTATCAACATGAGCACAAGGCGAGACGCCTGATGGATAAAATCCTTGATAGCGTCCACTGCAAAGTATAGGGCCCTAGATAGCTCAGCTAAACTTTGGGCCTCTTCAGTTTGAGCAGGAACTTTTTTTTTTTTTTTAAACCTGCTTGAATTCATCCCGAAGGGATTGACAGATGCCTATTGCTGCCACTGCAGGTTGTACTACAGCACCAGCTACAGCAAATGAGGCCTTAAGAAGAGATTCCAACTTCTTTATCAGCTGGATCACTAAATATTTGTACATTGTCCACTTGGACAAGTTAATCTCCTGTTCACAGAGGAGATAGCCGCATCTACTGCTGGCAAATCCCATCTCTTTGAGAACTTTTTCTCCATAGGATAAAGAACTGAAAATCTTTTAGGAGGAGAAAACTGCTTTTCTGGGTGATCCCAATCAGCATAAATCAGTTGCTCGAGTAACGGGTGCATAGGGAAAGCATGAGAACCCTGTGGGGGTTTTAGCGAACCCAAGGAGGGGAAGGAAACATCCTCCACCTCTGCAGGAGGCAACTTATATCCAGAATGAACCAAGTCCGTAAAAATCGATTTAAATCTTGAATCGAGTTGAGAGGTCAAATCGATTCAAAATTTAAGCAAATCGATTTTTTTAGATTTTTTTTTTTCACCGCGCCAGTCCAGGGGGCGCTGCGGGCATGAGTTTTTAGGCGAGGCCGCGGCTTCGGCCTAGTCCGCGGCTATGGCCGGACGCCGCGGACTAGGCCGAAGCCGCGGCCTCGCCTAAAAACTCATGCCCGCATCGCCTCCGGACCGGCGCGGACACCACCCGGGCCTGAAGAGCTGCGGGCAAGGAGTTTTTAGGTGAGGCCGCGGCTTCGGCCTAGTCCGCTAGGCCGGACGCCGCGGACTAGGCCGAAGCCGCGGCCTCGCCTAAAAGCTCATGCCCGCAGCGCCTCGGGACCGGCGCGGTTTCCAAAAAAAAAAACTCGATTCGAATCGTGAATCGAGTTTTTTTTAAGAGAATCGAAGATTTTTTTTTTTTTTAAGAAAATCTCCCAGCCCTAGATTGGATTAGCAATTTCTGCGATTGCAAAATTGAGAAAGGTTCTTCAGACGCTGAATCCTCCGAAGAGGAGTCACCTGAACCTCCTTCTCTCAAAAATACCCCAATATCATCTGCCCATTGTTGCTTCAATACTGGAAGGTCAAGGGCAGAAGAAGGGGGGGTCTGCTGCCTTTTCTCACCTCCTTGGAGGAAGACGCTAACATCTTGGTTATTTTCCCTTCCAAACCAGCCAAAGCCAAGTCACCCTTAGTGACGTATGCAGAAGCTGGGACGTTGGAGGTAGCCACCATGCCTGTGAGACAAAATGGCTCAGATTCGCCAGATGCTCCAGGTCTTTCAGGGGAGGATGGAACTGCGGGCGTGCGACTAGGAGCCTCAGGCTCTGACCACAGCGACTTTGCACTCCCCCCTGATGAATTACCCCTCCTGGAGGAAGACATAGTCCTAAGCACAAAAAAAGCAGAGGTACTAAACAAAGTGCATTTAATGCCGAGCTTTAGTCTAGCAATTGCATAACATGTTGCTATAAATGCTCAGTCTCAAGGCTGAGTAAAAGATGCCCCTTAAAAATGCCTGTATCCACACAACCATACAGCTTACATACCAATTGTATGCTCTGTGTACCTCTATCAGCCAACCAGACACTAATGCCCCATACACACGGTCGGACTTTGTTCGGACATTCCGACAACAAAATCCTAGGATTTTTTCCGACGGATGTTGGCTCAAACTTGTATTACTTGCATACACACGGTCACACAAAGTTGTCGGAATATCCGATCGTTCTGAATGCGGTGACGTAAAACACGTACGTCGGGACTATAAACGGCGCAGTGGCCAATAGCTTTCATCTCTTTATTTATTCTGAGCATGCGTGGCACTTTGTCCGTCGGATTTGTGTATACACGATCGGAATTTTCCGACAACTGATTTTGTTGTCGGAAAATTTTATATCCTGCTCTCAAACTTTGTGTGTCGGAAAATCCGATGGAAAATGCGTGATGGAGCCTACACACGGTCGGAATTTCTGACAACAAGGTCCTATCACACATTTTCCGTCGGAAAATCCGACCATGTGTACGGGGCATTCCAGTGTGTAAAGCTTTTAAGCAGTGAGCCTTGTGCTCCACGTGCATGCCGGCAGCGTTTAAGCCATGCCCCCATGACTTAGGCCCCCCTTTTCCAAAAGGATCCCTTTTCTGCGCTCTGCGCGGAGATAGCCAGTCCTGTAGTGAGGGCGGATCAAAGGAGGGGGGGGGGGTCTTCAGCAGGGGGGAACCTGACCTCTCTGCAGAAAGCCTTTGCTGACACTTGAGCACACCACAGGGGAAGCATGAAATGCTGGAAGCCAGGTATATAGCGTTTACACCCTCTAGTGGCAAAACACAGTCAAGGCATCGCATACTCACACCAGAAAGATCAAGTGAAATATATATATATATATATATATATATATATATATATATATACACACACACACACACACACACACACACACATTCCCTGTCTTTCTGACTTACAGATCCAGCCTTCACCCATCGAGGCGGGCCGTGTCATGCCAGACCTTCAAGGACTGGGTCCCTTTCACGGGTCCACTCCCTTGGACCTGTACAGCACCATTGCCGGAAAACTCTTTGGCAGTAATAACATGACCAAGGTGCCGGATCCCAGTGTCCAGCTCTCAAAAGAGAAGCATTACAGGCAAAAACCTTGTTTCTTCTTGTACGAGGCCCGGGTACCATCCATTTGGCTTTCAAGCACTTTAGATGGATCCGTTTGCACAGCCCCTTGATCTTGTCAGGGATTACTTAGCGGAACTCTCTTAGCACTTCATCAAACGTGACCAACACCTTAGACACTGGCGAATAAACTGAGATACTCCCGGTATGGGAGGGGTTATATAGGGACTGGCACTTACGGTTTCCTTTTTGGTTATACCAGTGTCCATTCACCTAAAGGTGTCCTATAACCCATATAGTTATTACTATGGTGTTCTGTTTCCTGTTATGTACGATAAAGAAACATGAACAGCCCCAGCTCTATCCCTGTGTGCTGTGTGAGGGGGATGTTTTCCCATCCATCCAATCAGCTCTCAGCTATCCTCGCTGAGCTCTACAGAGTAACTTCAGCTCCACACCCCTTGCTTTCTAAAAGCTCAGACCAGTTGTATAAATGCTGGACTTTGAACATCTGTAGAGAAGAGAGGACTGCAGAAAAACAGGTACAACCTACGTAGTAGGAGTTGTTTCACCTCTGTGTATCACCTGAGGCCAGTCACTTCACTGGGTTTATGTAAGGGTTTACAATCACTTTAAAGCGATATCAAAGCCTTGTTTTTTTTTTTTTTTTATAACAAACATGTTATACTTACCTGCTCTGTGCAGTGGTTTTGCACAGAGCAGCCCAGATTCTCCTCTTCTTGGGTCTCACATCGGCGCACTTGGCTCCTCCCTCCTGCTGGGTGCCCCCAGAGCAAGCAGCTTGCTCTGGGGGCACCCAAGCAGGCACGCTCCCTACCGGTGGCTCTGTGTGACCATTCACACACACACACAGACGCAGCCTGCCCCCACCCCCCCGTCCTGATTGGCTCACTGGCTGTGATTGACAGCAGCGGAAGCCAATGGTTCCTACTGATGCCAAAAGCCAATCAGGAGTGCAAGTCCACAAAAAGGCAAGGCTTTTGTGGACATCGCTGGATCATGAGGGGGCTCAGGTAAGTATTAGGGGGGGCTGGTGCACACAGAAGGTTTTTTACCTTCATGCATAATGCATGAAGGTAAAAAACCTTGTGCCTTTACAACCACTTTAAGTCCTGATACAGGTCTTCATGCTGGCCCTACTTTGCTGCCAGGGAGATACAAAAGTGTTAAAGTTACAAGTATAGTGTCTTATCTCCAATTATCTCTGGTAGCCTGTGAACTTCAGCACTGTTGCTGTCAAGCTTCTGTCAGCCTTCTTCTCTAAGCCAAGACATACAATCAAGGCTGGAAATGCATACATTTTAATTACAGAAAGTGACAGTTTGAGACCAAAGAGAGGAAGAGAGTTCCCAATAAGAAAGTGACTGCTCTGGCCTTCAACAAAATGGAGGCCTCCAGCAAGAAGAAACAGGAGCAATGCTGGAGGTAATTTACAGCACACACTAATTTGGGCAGCATAATTATTAAGGTGGAATGTTTGTTCTTTTGTTAAAACCTTAATAATATGTGAGTGCATATTATTAATGTTTTAATAAAGTTTGCTTGGTTTTAAAAAAGATATACATGATGAAGGCCTGGTCTTTGTTTTTTTAGTTAAAGGAGTTGTAAAGTCTCAATGTTTTTTGCCTTAATGCATTCTATGCATTAAGGTGAAAAACATTTTGTGGTGCAGCTGCCCCCCAGAGCCCCCCTTTTAGTTACCTGAACCCAATCTTTCCAGCGACCAGAATGAGCCCAGCAGCTCCAGCCGCTGTCTCAGGTCCTCATTGGATAGATTGATAGCAGCAGGAGCCATTGGCTACCGCTGCTGTCAATAAAATCCAGTGACAAGAGAATGGGGGATGAGGCTGAGTCCTGCTGTCTGTATCAATATACGCAGCAGCAGGACTCGGGAGCGCGCCCGCATGAGTGCTCCCATGGAATGCAGCTCTCCGTGAGGGGCACTCGATGTGGAGGAGGAGCAGGAGCTCCGCCGGGGGATTCCAGAAAAAGAGGATCGGGGCCACTCTGTGCAAAACCACTGCACAGAGCAGGTAAGTATGACATGTTTGTTATTTTAAAAAAACGAACCTTTACAATCACTTGAACACATTGGAGAGCCTGGTATGTTTCTAAACATCCATCTTGGTGCATCTGAAGTAAAATCCTGTCTGGGGAGAGATAACCTGCATAATAGAAAGCGCATACTGATCTATACTTTGTGCAGATCATATTGTCAAAGTGAGCAGTTGCTGGAGCTGGTAAAGAATTGCATGTGGTATAGAATTTACAATAACAGCACGGTGATAGAAGGAATAATTCTGGTAGACTGTCATCAGCAGTGGTAATACTACTTGGAAGTGGGCACTGAATGGTTGTATACTGAAGAGACTGCTATTTCTGCAGATTTGGGTGCGTCACTCCTTAGATTTACTGTTACTGGGGTGCGCCACCATTATTCATGCACTGCAGTTATTGTATTATTGCACATGGTATTTGTACACATCGTTCTGAGGAAAAATATTGTATGGTTCTATAGTGCACATAGTGATTATTGACAATACAGCCGTATATTAACCACTTAAGAACCGAGCCTCTTTTTGAGATGTGTTGTTTACAAGTTAAAAACAGGGTTTTTTGCTAGAAAATTACTTAGAACCCCAAAACATTATACATTTTTTTCTAACACCCAAGAGAATAAAATGGCGGTCGTTGCAATACTTTGTCACACCATATTTGCGCAGCAGTCTTACAAGCACGCTTTTTTTTGAAAATACACTTTTTTTTTTAATTAAAAAAATAAGACAACAGTAAAGTTAGCCCAATTTTTTTTTATATTGTGAAAGATAATGTTACGCCGAGTTAATTGATACCCAACATGTCACGCTGCAAAATTGCGCCCGCTCGTGGAATGGCGACAAACTTTTACCCTTACAAATCTCCATAGGCGACATTTAAAAAACTCTACAGGTTGCATGTTTTGAGTTACAGAGGAGGCTATAATTATTGCTCTCGCTCTACCGATCGCAGCGATACCTCACATGTGTGGTTTGAACACAGTTTTCATATGCGGGCGCTACTCACTTATGTGTTCGCTTCTGCATGCGAGCTCGGCGGGACGGGACGCGTTTAAAATTTTTATTCATTTTTTTTTTCTTATTTATTTTACCTTTTATTTTTACACTGTTTTTTTTTTTTTTTTTTTTTTAAATTGTGTCACTTTTATTCCTATTACAAGGAATGTAAACATCCCTTGTAATAGAAAAAAAGCATGACAGGACCTCTTATATATGAGATCTGGGGTCAAAAAGACCTTAGATCTCATATTTACACTAAAATGCAATTAAAAAAAACTTAAAATATTTTTGTCATTTAAAAAAAATAATAATTAAGAAAAAAAATGGCCCTTAAAGAGCTATGGGAGGAAGTGATGTTTTGACGTCGCTTCCACCCTGCAATGTTATGGAGAGGTGGGGGCCATCTTCCCATCACTCGTCTCCATACATCAGCAAGGGGTAACATCCGATCGCCTCCACCGGTAAGCGGCGGAGGGCACCGAAGCGCAGCGGGGGGGGGGGCCCACTCCCCCGCCGATAAAAGTGATCTCGTGGCAAATCCAACGCAGAGACCACTCTTATCGGAAAGCGAACCGCAGGCAGAAGAGGAGGATACCAGGGTTATGGCAGCTAGCTGCTGCCATAAAAACGATATTCCTCTTCAAACTTAGGACGTATATCGGCGTGCGGTGGTCTGTATGTGGTTAAAGGGGTGTCACCACCATTCATAAAGCACAAGATATTTAGTATATATTAGAAGTTATTTATTTAATATGGTATAAAGTGGTTTTGTTTATATAATAATTAGGTATGGGACATGGGGTGTCTTCACTATTATTTGCACATTATTGGTTAGTATTTTTTCACAGTACAATGAGCTGCATTTTCTGTTATTTTTGTTTATGCATAAAAGGTATGGGAACACATGTCAATGCCAGCAACAATCAATTAGGTTTTGATTGGTTCACTTTTTTTTCCCCCACTACTATTAATTGTGCTTTTTTTGAGCTCTCATTTTTTCTGCCTGGAAACTCCCCTCCATGTTAGCCAATGGGGTTGATTTACTAAAGGAAAATACGCTTTGCACTACAAGTGCACTTGGAAGTGCAATCGCTGTAGATCTGAGGGGAAGAT
This sequence comes from Lithobates clamitans, assembly GCA_037952925.1. NCBI lineage: Eukaryota > Metazoa > Chordata > Amphibia > Anura > Ranidae > Lithobates > Lithobates clamitans. The sequence goes on along the minus strand of JBBGZY010000399.1, from coordinate 9,839,035 downwards.
CTGAAATGAGGGGAAGATCTGAAATGAGGGGAGGCTCTGCTGATTTTATCATCCAATCATTTACAAGCAAAAATGCTGTTTTTAATTTTCCTTGCATGTCGCCCTCAGATTTACAGTGACTGCACTTTCAAGTGCACTTGTAGTGCAAAGTGGATTTACCTTTAGTAAATAAACCCCAATGTGTTTATGCACACTATGGGGGTTATTTATGAAAGGCAAATCCACTTTGCACTACAAATGAAAACTACAAGTGCAAAGTGCACTTGAAATTGCACTGAAAGTGCAGTCGCTGTAAATCTGAGGGGTAGATCTGAAATGAGGTGAAGCTCTGCTAACTTTATCATCCAATCATGTGCAAGCTAAAATGCTGTTTTTTATCTTCCTTGCATGTCCCCCTCGGATCTACAGCGACTGCACTTCCAAGTGCACGTTCAGTGCAATATTAAGTGTGCAAAGTGGATTTGCCTTTCGTAAATAACCCCCTATGGCTTTTTCAGGAGTTTACAGGCATATGCGCTTACAAGCAGAAAAAAAAACCCACTAAACTGGTGTTTGTGAGAGGAGCTTTCGCGCAGAAAAGATGCCCAAGTGCTCAAAAAAGCTTGAAAACGCACAAAAAAAAAGAAAGGAAAAATTAGCTGAGGGGAGGGTTTGTGCCAAAAATTGCTTATGCTCAAAAACAGTTTAAAATAGCTCAAAGAAGCTCAATAAAAAAGTGCAAAAGAGCACAAAAAAGCACAAGCTACTTCAAGCTGAAATAAAAGCTCAAATGCCTGTAAAAGCATTTTTTTTTAGCTGCAGTGTGCACGAGCTCTAAAAGCATATGCCTGTAATCTCCTGAAAAAGCCATAGTGTGCATGGACACATTGGGGTTTATTTACTAAAGGCGGGTCCACTTTGCACTACAAGCGCACTTGTAAGTGCAGTTGCTGTAGATCTGGACGGGACAGGCAAGGAAAATAAAAAAACAGCATTTTTTTCTTACACATGATTGGATGATCAAATCAGCAGAGCTTCCCCTCATTTCAGATATTCCCTTCAGATCTAAAGCGACTCCACCTCCAAATCCACTTCCAAGTGCACTTGCAGTGCAAAGTGGATTTGCCTTTAGTAAATCAACCCCATTGGCTAATATGGAGTGGGGTTTCCAGGCAGAAAATATAAGAGCTCAAAAGCCTTTAGGAGCAGCTTCTTTGAGATGCAGTGTGCATTAACCCTAATTGTGGTAGCATAATTATTCATGTGGAATGTATGTTCTTTTGTTAAAGAACATTAATTATAAATAAGCATTTACAGTGTAAACTAAAGTAAATAGTAGCGCTAAACAGAATAAAAAAAACAGTGACAGGTGATGGTGATCAGTACTAATACATAAATAAACAATTAATAATAAAGTTTGTGCAAAAATAGTCCATAAATGAGACTGGATTGTCTCAAACAAGGAAAGCTGAATATATACTAATGTGGGATCTTCAAAACTTTCACCACACCACGTGCACTCAGTGTTTCCACTCCCCTTTGGTTAAAAACTCACCAAATGACGATGCCTTGCACTCTCATGCTCGGCAAAACAGCATGCACCCTTACAGGGTTAGATATCCACCGATATCCAGACGTGGCACCCGATATCATGGACTCTCCTATATAATGAAACAAAGTGCTCCAATAGTGCAATATCATTGTAAAAATTGTAAAAAGTTTATTCTATTAAAACAGCTTCAAACATTGGACTCACATAAGCTCAAATCAATGAAGCCTAGAGGCATCCACTTTCAGCAGCAAGTACTGGTGTGATGTGGAATCAGCGGACACAGCATAGGTGAACTGAACTGAATCTCACCAGCGAAAGATCGTGATCCTCTGTGCGTCACTTCCGCTACAGCGGCAAAAACTGGTTGTCATACAGCCACCTCCCTCAATCTTTCGCTGATGAGATTCAGCAGCGGTGCCCATTCATTTCAATGGGCAGCAGCGGTGGAGAAGCGGTGTATACACCGCTCCTTCACCACACCAAAGATGCTGCTTACAGGACTTTTTTTAACGTCCTGCCAGCGCATCGCCCCAGTGTGAAAGCATTGTGGCTATCACACTGGGACTGCAGGGGAGTCACGCCCCCTTATGACGCCAGAGTCCCTGCGCATGCTGGGACCATGACGTCGTAAGGGGGTGGGGTTACCGCCTATATAAATGGCTCCGCAGCTCGCACACAGCATTCGAGCCGGAGAGAGCGTCGTGTCAACATCGGGGAAGAAGAGAAGAAGAGACAGCGGCGGCGGCGAGACAGCGGCGACAAGACAGCGGCAGCAGACCGGGCCCCTCGCTGGCAATAGAGCTGGAAGAAGATAGCGGCGGGGCCCGGGAGAAGAGGCCGAACACCGGGACAGCCGCGGCGAGACAGCGGCAGCAGACCGGGCCCCTCGGTGGCAATAGAGCTGGAAGAAGATAGCGGCGGGGCCCGGGAGAAGAGGCCGAACACCGGGAGAAGTCGGAAGGAGACCCCCCGAAGTCGGAAGAAGACCCCGGAGCTGACTAATAAATTATTCTTAAAACCTGTGTAGTGTGTTTTTTTTTTAATTGACACTTTTGCCTAGGTGAATGGGTAGGGGTACCATGTACCCCAAACTCATTCACAAAGGGTGGGGGGCCGGGATCTGGGGGCCCCCTTATTAAGGGGGGCTCCCGGATTCCGATAAGCCCCCCGCCCGCAGACCCCGACAACCAACGGCCAGGGTTGTCGGGAAGAGGCCCTTGTCCTCATCAACATGGGGACAAGGTGCTTTGGGGTGGGGGGGCCGCAGGGCGCCCCCCTCTCCCAAGGCACCCACCCCCCCATGTTGAGGGCATGCGGACTGGTACGGTTCAGGAGGGGGGGGGGCCGCTCGCTCGTCCCCACCCCCCTTCCTGGCCGGCCGGGCTGCGTGCTCGGATAAGGGTCTGGTATGGATTTGGGGGGGACCCCCACGCCGATTTTTCGGCATAGGGGGTTCCCCTTACAATCCATGCCAGACCTAAGGGCCTGGTATGCCTCCGAGGGGGGAACCCACGCCGGTTTTTTCATTTAAAATTTGGCGCGGTGTTCCCGCCTCAGGATTCATACTAGACAGCTGTCAGCGCTGCCTGTCACTCATCGCGGGAGGAAAACAAAGGTTTCCTTTCCCGATGAGTGAGCCATCTCGGCGCTGGCTCCTGCGACGGGGCTCGTAGGTGTCAAATCTCGCCGAGAAGTGCGGCGAGATTGACACAATATCGCGGTCACCTACTGTAGGTGGGCATGAAGCCATAGACTAACATAGACAGGCCTTTTTAAGCTGCAAAAAAAGGTCAAAAAAGCAGATGTAAAAACGTCCGTGTGCATGAGGCCTTAGTGTTGATAACTATCATCTGTCACTGGGTTTAATCATACTGTTGAGCGCTACTATTTACTTTAGTTTACACTGTAAATGCTTATTTATATTTATTTCATTTAAAGTAGCAGCTGTTGCACATTTAGGTTGCTTTAGGTTTTAGTGGGTGTATGGATCTCTTTGGACTAGTTTTGTTGTAAAGAACATTCATTGTTATCAAACTGCTATGGGTAAAGTTCCTCTAAAGCATTTCAACTATTTTCTGGATGCTTTGCCTAAAATAACTACACATTTGAAGAGGAAATGCTTTGACAGCTTTCTTTTTCTTTCTTTTTTTTGACTTCTCAGGCAGCAAAAAACTTTCCCCTACATATCTTACTTCCTCTTTAAAAGTTTTATATGGAAATACACAAAGTCTTTGTGCCCTTTCCCCAGGGCCAAAGTGGTCACTGCCCTCTTCTCCTACAGAATTCCTTACTGAAGTCAATGCCCAATAGCCCGCCCTCTACATGATGCATTGGGCACTTACAAAAATGTAAGAGCACCTGTAAAGATATGCCCATAACCCACAGAATCCAGCCACACATCTCCTTTTCTTAGAGAAATAACACTAAAATGGTAAAAGCTAGCGCATAACAATGCAACACTGGAATGAAAGCGGGGTTAAATGTCTTATTTGCAAGATGCAGAACAATAACCATGTTATTTTAGGCTTCCGAATCTAGTATTGTGTGTAGGTGGGTAAGTCATGCATAAAAAGAAAAACAGTCAAACCCTTTGCTGTCCACATTTTCATCTCTGACGTAGTCAGTCTGAAAGCCTGTACAGTCTCCAACTGCAAACTGAATGCAGACGTATGATACAGAAAATAACTTTAAGACAGGGACGTTTTTTACAACCTCTCCTGAACGATTTAACTTGACAGATAGTAACCCACGTTTAAAACGTCCGTTTTGCCGCGTTCACATGCCTCGTTTAGCGGCGTTTTGCCGCATTTGCGTTTAGAAGCGTTTCTAAACAAAAAAAAAAAAAAAATTTCTTTTTTTTTTTAAATGGCCGAAAACGAAAAATGCCTATAAATGAAACACGGCTAAACGCGGGTTATCACGTTTAGCCGCGTTTGGCAACTGAAACGTTGGAAACTTCGGCGTCTGAACTCATTTTTTTTTTTGCCTTCAATGAAAAGCCCATAAATACAACTGCCTAAAAACATCATTAAACAAACCTGTGTACATGTACACATAAGATAACATTGAATGAGTTCAGGGGCAGTTGAAAAAAAAGTGTCCAACTGCCTCTGAACGTTTGTTTAGCAGCAGCAGTGTACATTGGGCCTAAAGAGGAACTTCAATTTACTGGGTTACCCTCTATAAAAATATTCACATGGCAGAGAATCCAGCAATGTTCTGCTGTAATCCACTCGCTGCAGCACAGCGAGTCCCGCGCCGTCATATTATTTGATTATGTCACCAGGAGTCAGCTGTCTCCTCCGGTTCTTGCAGCCAGCCCACTAATGATGCAGGTCCTGTGAATTGCCCCAAAGCCACTCCTGGGATTGAGGATGAAAGCATCCCAGGAGTCTGCGGGCAGTTGGAAGACATCATTCCTGCCTAGGTGAGAAAACCTGAGATGCAGAGCAGCAAGAACAAAAAAAAAGGATTTACAAAAAAACAATTCAATACAATAATGCTAAAGGTTGGGTGGGGGGTGGGGGGGTCAAATTACAACCCCAATTCCCAAAAAGTTGGGATGCTGTGTAAAATCTACAAAAAACAGAATGCAATCATTAGCAAATCTTAAAATCCCTATGCTTTATTCACAATAAAAATAGAGAGCTAGAAAAGATTTTGCAGCTAATTAAGTTAATTGGCAACTGATCAGTAACATGACTGAGAATAGAGAGGGCATCTTAGAGAGTCAGAGTGTCTCAGAAGTAAATATGGACAAAGGTTCACCAATCTGGGAAAAGCTCCATCCAAGCATGCATGCATAAAAATTAATGCGGCGCTGAAAAGTTCAAAAATGAAATTGAAGAGTGGGAGGAATCCAATCACCAAATATATTGTGCAGATGTAGAAAGAGTCACTCGTCACCACGTGGTAATGTAGTCTGCTTACCAGAAGGTGTTAAGGATTAGGCATAGATGATAAATTCTCAATAGCATCCAGCAAATCCAGCCCACTGGAACCCCTCATCAGACCACAACATCCGTGGGATTTCTTTCACATATAAACATCTCCCAATGGTCACTTCAGAATTAGGCATTCAGGCATGTAGTCATCATATATCCGAGAAAAGAAAATGAAGGACCCATAGTGAAGCCCGTAATGATAGATAAAAAACTTTTATTGTAGTAACTTACAGTTGAAGCTTAAAACAGCATGCATGAATGATAGGAACAAACGGCTGCAGCAATCAGCGTACGGATGTCAGCCTGCCTGACATGTTTCATCGTAACAGATGTCTTCAGAGGCCATCTAAGAATTGTTGAACAAGTTAAGAATGTTCCTTAATTTAAAAATTGCAAAGACTTTAACCACTTCCGGACCAGCCGCCGCAATTTTACTGAGGCAGGTAGGCTCAGCTGGGCAAATTGAGGTTACCTTACGGTGGCAGCGCAGATCGGAATCACTTCAGAACCGATCAGTCTCCAGGCCCAGGCCAATGATTAGTCAGGATCGGTCCTGACGAATGACATCCTCCCCTGCCTGTGTAAGCGTAAACACAGGCAGGGGAAGTGATGTCATCTCCCTGTCTGGAATTCTTTTCCATTCCAGAGAGAGGAGAGAGGACATCCAAAATGTGAGTTGCACCAACACTACACTGACACAGTACACATAGGCACATATTTCACCCCCAGATCGCCCCCCCCCCAGTTAACCCCTTCACTCCCTGTCACAGTGTCACCCAGTGCAGTGTTAATATTTTTCTTTGATCACTGTACTGGTGTTATTTGTGACACTAATCAGCATTAGGGTACTTAGGCTAATGAAGGTTTAACCCCTTGATCACCCCCTGTCACCAGTGACCACCGTATTAGTGTCACGGGTGACGCTGGTAAGCTAGTTATTTTTTTATAGCATCAGGGCACCCGCCGTATATTAACTAATAAAAGGTTTAACCCCCTGGGTCTACGTCGCCCCAGGCAGCGTCAGATTAGTGCCAGTAGCGCTAACACCCACGCACGCACCATATACCTCCCTTAATATAATGTCTGAACGGATCAATATCTGATCTGATCAGATCTATACTAGCATCCCCAGAAGTTTATGGTTCCCAAAAACGCAATGTTAGCGGGATCAGTCCAGATACCTGCTAGCACCTGCGTTTATCCCCTCCGCCCAGCCCACCCAAGTGCAGTATCAACCGATCACTGTCACTTACAAAACACTAAACACATAACTGCAGCATTTGCAAAGTCAGGCCTGATCCCTGCGAACGCCAAAAGTTTTTTTGGTAGTGTTTAAAGCAGTCGCTGACAGTCAGGTGCTCTTTTTTACTGCGAGTCTCACTAGTGTACCAGTAAATTTAGAGGCCAAAATGTCCAATTGAAGGTACACTAGTGAAGAGGCCTACACGTTTCTGAGCCTGACAGATGACAGTGAAGAGGAAGTCACCCATATGTCCAATTCAGAATACGAACCAGTAGACAGCAGCGGCACCGACAGATAGCTCTGACGACGGAATAGTGGTCCCTGCCAAGGTCAGGTGTACCCGACCCTGTTCTTCTGCTGTTATTGAGGTGAAAGAACCGCAGGGCTCTCGTATGGAGAAGAGAGCCAGTACTAGTGCCGCTCATACTTCTGGTGAACTTGCGAGCACCAGCGGCCTAGTACATCCTGGTCGTACATCCAGCACTGCAGTAACACTTGGTGACGTGACGAGTCCCATAGGTGCAGTTCAAGCTGGTGAGGTAGCTACCACAACTAGTGTCCCACAGCCACCAAGAAGACAAAGACAGGCCCGTCGAGCCTATAGTGCCCTTCCTGCTGCATTTGCCAATCCAAATTGGGAGCCCACCACTTCTGTAGCACCTGTACTTCCCGCATTCACTGGCCAACCCGGAATTCAGGTGGAAAAAGATGATTTTACGGTACTTGATTTTTTTTCGCTGTTTTTCACAGGGGATCTCTATCTGTTGTGGACCAAAGCAATTTGTATACTGGTCAATTCATCGCCGATAATCCCCAGTTGCCCCTTGCCAGAGATTGGAGACCAATTACGGTCTCCAAATTTAAGACCTTCCTGGGCCAATCCCTCCTCGTGGGCATAGTTAAAGTGAGTTGCGGTCATATTGGTGCACTGACCCAATTCACCATATGCCCGTGTTCTCTGCCTCCATGACCAGGACACGATACGAGCAGATCTTGCAGTTCATGCATTTCATTGACAATGAACTCTGTCGTCCTCGGGGTGACCCTGGATACGATCTGCTCCACAAGATTCGGCCCTTCGTAAACCACTTCAACCAGCAGTTTGCAGCCTTGTTTACTCCCGATCAAGTTGTCTGAGCTGATAAGTCCCTGATTAAGTTTTCTGGCTGCTTGTCTATCAAACAGTATCTTCCCAGCAAGCGTGCCAGATATGGGGTCAAGATGACAGGGCAACAGGCTATACATATAGTTTTAATGGTTTACGAGGAAAAAGATAGTCACGTGGAGTCGGAGAACTGCCCAGACTACATAGATAGGGCTGGTAAGATTGTGTGGGACATGGTGTCACCCCTATTCGGAAAGGGGTACGTAGGACAATTATTACACGAGCGTACCACTTGTTAGTCACCTTTTTGATTGTGGAATTGCCGCATGTGGCACCGTGCGATCTAATCACTGGGGCTTCCCCCAACGGCTTGTAGAATCCCAAATTAGACGGGGGGAGAGAGCCTGCTTGAAATGTAATAATTTGTTAGCAGTGAAGTGGAGGGATACACGAAATGTTTTCATTCTGTCCTCCCTTCACGCAGATACAACAGTCCAAATTCCTACAGCGACTGGTGTTGTGGAGAAACTCCTCTCTGTCCACAAATACAACCTTAACATGGGAGGGGTGGACCTCAACGACCAGTTGTTGGCGCTGTACCCAATTGCCCGTAAGGCCAGACGCTGGTATAAAAAAGTGTGTCTGTATATCCAACTGGCTCTGCTGAATGCTTTTGTGCTATACAAAGCCTCAGGACGAACTGGATCCTTCCTAAAATTCCAGAAAGAGATCATCACAGCCCTTCTGTTTCCAGACGGTGCTGTGGCCCACCTTCTCAACGCAAATGAAGTGAGCTGGCTGCATGAGAGGCATTTTCCGTATGTCCTCCATGGTACCCCTACCCAAAGAAACCCCCAAAGAAGATGTTGTGTCTGCAGAAAATGCAGATATAGGCGTGACACCCGCTTTTATTGTCTCTCCTGACCAACCTGGTCTCTGCTTTGGTGACTGTTTCAAATGCTACCACACACTAGTGGAGTATTAGCATAGGGTACAGCATTGCACAGTCCTAGGGCACACTTACACAGGTTCTCAAAAGATGAGATGGCCATCAAATTTTGAGAGACCCTAATCTGGAAAGTTTATAGTTACAGTTTACAGTCTATAAAAATGCAAAAAAAAAAAAAAAACCACACACACACACACAAAAATTAAAAAGCCAAAAAGAGTTGTTTTATTTTTCTTCTCTCTCTATTGTTCTCTATTGTTCTCCCTCTATTGTTACTGTATTTTAGAACTGTAATGTTTTATTTTTACTGTGTTATTTTGTATTTGTTTTGCAGGTATGGTATGCCTTACTGTTGTACTGTAATGTTACTTTGTTTATTGTTAACCATCATTTGCTTAGCAGGTACGCCATTCAGCTGCAGCACGGGTTTATTTATTCTGACAGCAACATCGTTTGCTCCCACAATACGTAAAGCCGTGACTCCAGCACTGTAGGAGGTGATTTCACCACCACAGTTAAAAAAAAGAGCATACATGCCAAAGCATGGGGGCAGGGGTGGAGGGACGATTTGCTCCTAACATTAGAAGCGGATTGCCCCCATGCTTTGGTATATATTTTTTAGGCACAGATAATAATTAAGTTGTTTTATTGTTTTATTAAGTTAATGTTTTATTGTTACCATTGTTTGCTTTGTAGTTACGCCATTCAGCTGCAGCACTGATTTATTTATCTTCACAGCAACAGCGCTTGCTCTCATGATACGTAAATCAGCGACTCCAGCGTTGTAGGAGGTGATTTCACCACCACAGTTAAAAAAAAATGGTGCATGTTTGCCCATCATTAAAAGTGGGTGGATGAAGGGCGGTATTCTAATGGTGGGCATACCCACCAATCAATCTCTTTTTTTCGTTTAGCCCACAGGCTGCATGAAAAAAAGAACATTACAATATATGCCCAACAAGGACCAGCAACGTACTGGTATGTACTCTAAATGGTTATACCAGAATGATGCCTGCAGGTTTAGGTATCATCTTGGTATCATTCTTCTCAGCCAGCGGTCGGCTTTCATGTAGAAACAATCCTAGTGGCCAATTAGCCTCTAGACTGCTTTTACAAGCAATGCCCCCCCCCCCAGCCATCTTCCATGGTTTTCTCTGGCTCTCCTGTCCCACCAGGGAACCCAAGAATGCAGCCGGTGGTTCCACCAGCTGACCATAGAGCTGATTGGAGACCAGAATGGCTCCTATCATCTCTTTTGCCTAAGAAACCGGAAGCTACAAGAATTTCATGACTTTTCGGCGGATATAAACAGAGCCATTGGGTAAGTATTTTATCACACCGATCTTGGTGTGGTCAGATGCTTTGAGGGCAGAGGAGAGATCTAGGGTCTAATAGACCCCAATTTTTTTTATTTTTTTTTTAAAAGAGTACCTGTCACTACCTATTGCTATCATAGGGGATATTTACATTCCCTGAGATAACAACAAAAATTATTTTAAAAAATGAAAGGAACAGTTTAAAAATAAAATAAAAAAAGCAAAATAAATAATTTAAAAAAAAAACAAAAAAATGCCCCTGTCTCCCTGTACTCACGCGCAAAGGCAGACGCAAGCGTCGGTCTCGTGTCGTATGTAAACAGCAATTTCACCATGCATGTGAGGTATCACCGCAAACGTCAGATCGAGGGCAGTAATTTTAGCAGTAGCCTCCTCTGCAAATCTAAAGTGGTAACCTGTAAAGGCTTTTAAAATGTGTGTAGTTTGTCGCTGCTGCGCGTTTGTGCGCAATTTTAAAGCATGTCGTGTTTGGTATCTATGTACTCGGCATAAGATCATCTTTTTTATGTCATCAACATTTGGGCAATACAGCGTGTTTTAGTGCATTAAAATTTTTTGAAAAAATTGCATTAAAAAAAAAAAATCACTACGCAAATACTGTGTGAAAAAAAAAATTGCAACACCCACCATTTGAATCTGTATGGCCTTTGCTTTAAAAAATATATTATGTTTGAGGGTTCAAAGTAATTTTCAAGCAAACAGAAAATATTTTTTCATGTAAACAAAAACTGTCAGAAAGGGCTTTGTCTTCAAGTGGTTAGAAGAGTGAGTGATGTGTGACATAAGCTTCTAATGTTGTGTATAAAATTCCAGGACAGTTCAACCCCCCCCCCCCTCAAATGACCCCTTTTTGGAAAGTAGACACCCAAGCTATTTGCTGATAGGCAAGGAATATTTTATATTTTGCCACAAGTTTCGGGAAAATTACAAACTTTTTTTTTTTTTTTTGCACAAAGTTGTCACTAAATTATATATTGCTCTAACATGTCATGGGCATATGTGGAATTTCACCCCAAAATACACTGTGCTGCTTCTCCTGAGTACAAGGATACCACATGTGTGAGACTTTTTGGGAGCCTAACCATGTACAGGACCCCGAAAACCAATCACCGCCTTCAGGCTTTCTAAGGGCGTAAAATGGCGATTTCACTTCCTCACTAACTATCACAGTTTCGGAGGCCATGAAATGTCATGATAGCATAAACCCCCCCCCCCCCCCAAATGACCCCATTTTGGAAAGTAGACACCCCAAGGTATTTGCTAAGAGGCGTGGTGAGTATTTTGCATTTTTTATTTATTTATTTTTATTTTTTTTCAAATTTCAAAACTTTGTGACAAGAAGCGAGATCTGCAAAATACTCAACATGCCTCTCAGGAAATAGCTTGGGGTATCTACTTTCCAAAATGGGGTAATTTAGGGGGGGGGGGGTTGTGCTATCTGGGCAATTCATGGCCTCCAAAACTGTGATAGGCAGTGAGGAGTGAAAATGAAAAATTTACGCCCTTAGAAAGCCTGAAGTCGGTGATTGGTTTTCGGGGCGGCCTGTACACAGTTAGACTGCCAAAAAGTCTCACACATGTGGTATCCCCGTACTCTGGAGAAGCAGCAGAATGTATTTTGGGGTGTAATTCCACATATAACCATGCCATGTTTGAACAATATATCATTTAGTGGCAACTTTGTTTTTTGTTTTTTTTTGTAATTTTAATCACTTGTGGCAAAAAAAAAAAAAAAAAAAAAATATTCAATGGGCTCAACATGCCTCTCAGCAATTTCCCTGGGGTGTCTACTTTTCAAAATGGGGTTATTTGCTGTACGCAAATTTCGTTTGAGTACAGCAATGCATAACCGCACAAATTACCAGTTAAAGCAGCGCAGTGCCAAATTGTAAAAAGTGCTCTGGTCATTAAACAGCCAAATCTTCCGGGGCTGAAGTGGTTAAATATGTCAATCTACAATACATAATCTCATCAAAAGATTCAGAGAATCTGGAGAAATCTCTGTGTTTGCTGCTCTTAGCAACCTAATCTCCATGCAGACTCGATTAAAAGATTGAGTACTGAATTCGACTTAAAGTGGATATAAACACACATATACCCAGTGAAGTGAACAGCCTCAGATGATACACAGAAACAAATCTCCCTACATAAGTTTTACATGTATATCTGCTGTCTTCAGCTTGCTATATTATTTAGAATTCTTACATTGGGTTCGAATTTTCACTTCCTCATTCAGCAGTAGCAGTGTAGCCTTGGATGATTGGAGGAAAGGCACACACCCCCACTCCACATTAGGCACAGACTTTAGGAGCTGTGCTGTGACAAGACAAGCTCTCTGCTAATTTATAGCAACCTCCCTCTCCTGTGTTAGAGAACTTGTCAGAAGTTATCATGCTGATAACAGAAGAACGGAGCAACATAAAGACACGGGACTCAGGACTTTCGAGAGATAAGAAAACACTACAGGTATATGTGCCTAGGTCAAATTTGGTCATGAATCAGGTTTACATCCACTTTAACACCCTCTGATTATTTTTCCTATATTCATATCTACCGTTTTTTTCAAACCACTACGATCCCATCATTTGTGGATATAGCCACACCTACAAGCTAGTATTTTTGTCGGGTAACAGACGCCAAGTAAAAGGAATCTTTTACGACCTACTGAACAACAACATCTGTGACTTTAAAAGTAACTACAGTATATGTGTAAACAAGAAGTGGAGTCGGGTGGGACCTATACTGAATCTGAGTGGAAAAAGTTTCCCACTGTACGAATCACTAGGAACAATATGAAAGAAAAAAAAAAAAAAAAAAAAACCTGCACCGCTGGTATCTCATTCCTTATAAACCCTCTAAATCAGGGATCCTCAAACTACAGCCCTCCAGCTGTTGCGGAACTACACATCCCATCAGGCATTGTAAAACTCTGACATTCACAGATATGTCTAGGCATGATGGGAATTGTAGTTCTTGAACAACTGGGGGGCCGTAGTTTGAAGACCCTTGCTCTAAATTATACCCAGCACATTCTTCGAGGTGCTGGAGACTATGGAGAAACCAGCTCCCTCTCTCACGTACTGTGGTATTGCAAATCTATCTGCTCATATATAAGCCCGGGTTCACACCTATGCAAATTAGTGCATTTCTCCGCATCTAATTCGCATAGTAGGAGAATGTGACTGGCTCCCTATGGAGCCGGTTCACATATCTCCGGGGCGGCTGCGGAGCGCACTGCACAAAAATGCTGTGCATCTTTGGCTCTGTTTCAGGGCCGAATTCAGACATTCGTCCCTGAAACGGGGAACAGGGACGCACAGCGCTCCTGTGCGATCCGCAGCCCGGTATAGTGTGAACCTGGGCTTAACTATATCTTCTCACTCTCCTCCAACGTTACTGGAACGCACATGTGACCTGACTCAGCTGTTGCCTTATTGCATATAGGCACAAAGAGGTCGCCACCCCAACTCTGTTTCTATTATCATCTACCTGTTCCTCAAGCGAAACTTAACCTAGTTAGATTATTGAACTCTATTTCTTAACCCAACATAACTAAGAAAATAAGAAACCTCAACCATCAATATGAAATGGAGAGATTATCGGCATTTAAAAGATCTATCTATGAGAAATTGGTCTCCTCTTGGTCTTTGTGGTTACAATATGACAGATGTACAATGTAAGAGTATTGGCTTATGTAATTTTTACTTCGATTTCGACTGGTCTCAGGTCTACCTGTGTGTGTTTTGCCCTTATGATTCCCTCTCCCGCTGGGTCCTAGTCCCCCCCCCCCCCTGTACTTTTTTTCTTTATTTTGTTTTTTTACACAGATCATAGAATGCTCTTCTAAAAAAAAAAAAAAAAAAAAAAAAAAAAAGCTATTCTTAAACTGACTAATGTGACCTCATTCTTTGTATTTTGTTCTTTTCAAAATTTCAATAAAACCGATTAAACATGAAAAACAGGCATGATTCCGTGGACATCACTCCATGGGCTCAGGAATACTTCCAAAAATCTCTGCCTGAACGTTTGGCGTGCCATCCAAAAATGCTTGTTCAGATATGGCAACAAGCTCTGGGCCAAAGTTCTTTTAAAATGGTCTGTTGAAAAGCGTAAAACTGTTCTGTTGTCAGAAGTATCCAAATTTGACATTCTTTTTGGCAACCATGGGTGCTGCGGCCTCCAGACTAAAGAGCAGAAGGACTTTCCGGCTCGTTATCAGCACTCAGTTCATACACCTGAATCTCTGATGGTATGGGGGTGCATTAGTGTGTGTGAAATGAGCAGTTTGCACATCTGGAAAGGCACCATCAATACTGAAAAGTAAATCAAAGTTTTAGAGCCCTTTCACACTGGGGCGGTTTGCAGGCGCTATTGCGCTAATAATAGCGCCTGCAAACCGACCCGAAAGTGCCGCTGCTTACATTCCAGTGTGAAAGCCCTGAGGGCTTTCACACTGGAGCGATGCGCTGGCAGGACGGTAAAAAAAGTCCTGCCAGCAGCATCTTCGGAGCGGTGAAGGAGCGGAGTGTATACCGCTCCTTTATCGCTCCTGCCCATTGAAAGGAATGGGACGGCGCGGCTATACCGCCGGCAAAGCGCCTCTGCGGTGGTATTTAACCCTTTCTCGGCCGCTAGCGGGGGGTAAAACCGCCCCGCTAGTGGCCGAATACCGACGGTAAAACACCGCTACTAATAGTGGCGTTTTACCGCCGACGCCGCTGCCCGCCCCAGTGTGAAAGGGCTCTTAGAGAAGCATATGCTCGAACATCTTTTTTCAGGAAGGCGTTGCATATTTCAGCAGGACAACACTAAACCGCATCTATGACAACAGCATGGCTTTGTAGTAGAAGAGTCCGGGTGATTAACTGACCTGCCTGCAGTCCAGACCTTTTACCAATTGAAAATACTGTATTTGGCGCATCTTGAAACGAAAAATACAATAAAAAAAATACAATAAAGACAACCCAGGACTTTTGAGCAGTAAGGATCCTATATCAGGCAAGAATGGAACAACATTTCTCTCCCAAAACTCCAGCCACTGGTTTCCTCAGTTCCCAGATATTTACAGAATGTTGTTAAAAGAAGAGGGATGCTACACTGTGGTAAACATGGCCCTGCCCCAACTTTTTTAAGATGTGTTGCTGCCATCAATTTCAAAATACCTTTTTTTTTTTTTTAAATGTTACAGTTTCTCAGTTTAAACATTTAACCACTAACAGACCGCACGCTGTCATTTTACGTCACCACTTTGAAGAGGAATATCGTTGTTATGAAAGCAACTAGCTGCCATAACCCCGGTATCCTCTTCTTCAGTGGGCGGTCAAAACGTCACTTCCGCCCATAGCCCTTAAAAAGGGACTTTTTTTTTTTCAAATGACATTATAATTTTTTTTTTATTGCACTTTAGTGTAAATATGAGATGTGAGATCCTTTTGACCCCAGATCTCATATTTAAGATATCCTGTCATGCTTTTTTTCTATTACAAGGGATGTTTAACCACTTACCAACCGGCTCATAGCCGAATGACGGCTGCAGGGCGGTTGGATAACTCTGGGAGGGCGTACTATGACGTCCTCCCAGAATTCCCCTCTCGCGCGCCCCCTGGGGCGCGCACCCGAACACATCACGGATCCCGGTAAATGGCCGCTGATCGCGGCCATTTACCATGTGATCGCGCCGTCAAATGACAGCGCGATCACATGTAAAAAGACCAGCGTCATCTGATGACGCCGGTTCCTCTCCTCCCCTCCCGTGTACCGATCGGTACACAGTGAGCGGGGAGGGGGATGGATGGATGTCTGAAGCGCTGTGGGCTGTATGTGTAGTGCCCACAGCGCTGCACAGAGACATCCAGCCATCCATCCATCCATGCTCAGCCATCCCCACTACACTGCAATGCTGTGCAATACTCTGCAATACCCCCACAATACTCTGCAATGCTGTGCAATACTCTGCAATGCCCCCACAATACTCTGCAATACCCCCACAATACTCTGCAATGCTGTGCAATACTCTGCAATACCCCCACAATACTCTGCAATGCCCCCACAATACTCTGCAATGCTGTGCAATACTCTGCAATGCCCCCACAATACTCTGCAATGCCCCCGCCATACTCTGCAATGCCCCCGCCATACTCTGCAATGCCCCCGCCATACTCTGCAATGCCCCCGCCATACTCTGCAATGCCCCCGCCATACTCTGCAATGCCCCCGCCATACTCTGCAATGCCCCCGCCATACTCCGCCATGCCCCGCCATGCCCCGCCATACTCCGCAATACCCCGCCATACTCCGCAATACCCCGCAATACCCCGCAATACCCCGCCTTACCCCATCATACTCCGCAATACCCCGCCATACCCCGCAATACCCCACCATACTCCGCAATACCCTACCATACCCTGCCATGCTGAGCCATGCTCAGCTGTACTCGCCCTCTGTATGTGGCCAGGCTGTGGAAGTCTCACACATGTGGTATCGCAGGGGAGGAGCAGGGGAATCTATTTTGGGGTGTCATTTTTGGTATGTACATGTTATGTGGTAGAAATATTGTATAAAAATGGACAACTTTGTGTTAAAAAAAAAAAGCGTTTTAACCACTTCCCGCCCGCCGGCCATCATACAACGTCCTTGACTTTGTGCGGGGATATCTGAATGATGGGTGCAGCTACAGGCATCATTCAGATATCAGCTTTTTAAGCCGGCGATTCCCTACACCATAAGAACGATCATAGTGGCAGTTCCACTGCTTGATCGTTCTTACGGGAGGCGAGAGGAGATGTCCCCCCCTCCCGCGCTTCTACCGACTCACCGCTACGATCGAAGCCAGGATGGTTTTTTTTTTTTTTTTTAAATTTCAGGCTTCCCAGCCTAGAGGTGAGATGTGGGGTCTTATTGACCACATATCTCACTGTAAAGAGGACCTGTCATGCCATATTCCTATTACAAGGATGTTTATATTCCTTGTAATAGGAATAAAAGTGGTCAAAATTTTTTTTTTTTGGGAAAAAAGCATCAAACTAAAATAAATAAAGTAAAATGAGCAATAAAAAAAAAAAAAAAAAAAAAATTAAAGCGCCCCTGTCCCTGCGTGCTCGCATGCAGAAGCGAACGCATACGTAAGTCCCGCCCACATATGAAAATGGTGTTCAAACCACACATGTGTGGTATCGCTGCAATCGGTAGAGCGAGAGTAATAATTTTGGTCCTAGACCTCCTCTGTAACTCAAAACATGTAACCAGTAAAAAATTTTAAAGCGTCGCCTATGGGGATTTTTGAGTAGCAAAGTTTGGCGCCATTCCACAAGCGCGTGCAATTTTGAAAGGTGACATGTTGGGTATCTATTTACTCGGCGTATCTTCATCTTTCACATTATGCAAAAACATTAGGCTAACTTTACTGTTTTGTTTTTTGTAAAGCACAAAACAGTTTTTTTTCCAAAAAAAACGCGTTAAAAAAATTGCTGCGCAAATACCGTGCGACATAAAAAGTTGCAATGACCGCCATTGTATTCTCTAGGGTCTTTGCTAAAAAAACATATATAATGTTTTGGGGTTCTATGTAATTTTCTAGCTAATAAATGATGATTTTTACATGTAGGCGAGAAATGTCAGAATTGGCCTGGGTGCTCCAGAACGCCTGAAGGTGCTCCCTGCATGTTGGGCCTCTGTATGTGGCCACGTTGTGTAAAAGTCTCACACATGTGGTATCACCGTACTCGGGAGTAATAGCAGAAGGTGTTTTGGGGTGTAATTTGTGGTATGCATATGCGGTGTGTGAGAAATAACCTGCTAATATGACAATTTTGTGGGAAAAAAAAAAGTAAAAAAAAAAACCTTGATTTTGCAAAGAATTGTGGGAAAAAAATGACAACTTCAAAAAACTCACCATGCATCTTTCTAAATACCTTGGAATGTCTTCTTTCCAAAAAGGGGTCATTTGGGGGGTATTTGTACTTTTCTGGAATGTTAGGGTCTCAAGAAATTAGATAGGCCGTCAGTACTTCAGGTGTGATCAATTTTCAGATATTGGCACCATAGCTTTTGACTCTATAACTTTCACAAAGACCAAATAATATCCACCGATTTGGGTTAATTTTACCAAAGATATGTAGCGGTATAAATTTTAGCCAAAATATATGAAGAAAAATTACTAATTTGCAAAATATTATAACAGAAATGAAGAAAAATGTATTTTTTTACAGATTTTTCGGTCTTTTTTCTTTTACGGCGCAAAAAATAAAGAACCCAGCGGTGATTAAATACCACCAAAAGAAAGCTCCATTTGTGTGAAAAAAAGGACAAAAATTTCATATAGATACAGTGTTGCATGACTGAGTAATTGTCATTCAAAAATGTGAGAGCACCAAAAGCTGAAAATTGGTCTGGTTAGGAAGGGGGTTTAAGTGCCCAGTTGTCAAGTGGTTAATAGGAAAAAAAATGACACATTTTTTTTTAATTTTTTTTAGAACAGTGTAAAAATAAAAAATAAAAGGTAAAATAAGAAAAAAAAAAATAGCTTAAAATGCGTCCATCCTGCCACGTTCACGTGCAGAAGCGAATGCATATGTGAGTAGCGCCCTCATATGAAAACGGTGTTCAAACCACATATGTGAGGTACTGCAGCGATTGTTATGCCGCGTACACACGAGCGGACTTTACGGCAGACTTTGCCCGGCGGACGGGATTTCATCGGACAATTCGATGTGTGTGGGCTCCAGCGGACTTTGTTTGCTCAAAAGTTGGACGGACTTAGATTTGAAACTTGTTTAAAATTTATCCGTTGAAATCGAGTCCGGTCGAAAAGTCCGCCGTCTGTATGCTAGTTCGACAGACAAAAAGCCACGCTAGGGCAGCTATTGGCTACTGGCTATGAACTTCCTTGTTTTAGTCCGGTCGTACGTCATCACGTACGAATTCGACGGACTTTGGTGGATTGTGTGTAGGCAAGTCCGTTCATTCAGAAAGTCCGTCGAAAAGTCCGCCGGGCAAAGTCTGCCGTAAAGTCCGCTCGTGTGTACGCGGCATTAGAGCGAGAGCAATAATTCTAGCCCTAGACCTCCTCTGTAACTCAAAACATGTAACCTGTAAAAAATTTTTAACGTCGCAGATTTTTAAGGGTAAAAGTTTGTCGCCATTCCACAAGCTGTTTTTAACTTTTCTGATGTGATTGCATTCTGTTTTTATGTAGACTTTACACAGTGTCCCAACTTTTTGGGAATAGGGATTGTATGTAAAATGGGTGAAGACTGAGAAGGTCACTTTAACATAATATATGCTGATAACTTATCAACATTAAAAGATTCATATATCTGAAAAAAGGAATCTTTTCTAAAAACATATGTGAGTATATAAAGTCCACACAAAAAGAACCCCCGAGGGTCAGTTCACACCACAATTTCTGTGTTCTGGATGCATTTCTTCACGCATGATTTTGATTCACTCCAGTTCATTTTTTCCCTCTTTTCTTCTTAATCTCATTTGAGCACAATTGAGGACATTTGTGTTCCTTTGCGCTTTATACAGAAAAAAAAAGGAAACACATTCCACTTTTGCTGACTGCACTGGTGTGAACTAAGGCCATTGGAATCCATGTTAAAGCGGAGTTCCACCCAAAAGTGGAAGTTCCGCTTTAAGGACTCCTGACCCCCTGACATGCCACATATGGCATGTCTTTTTTTGGGGGGGGGGGCGGGTACCTAGTTTTGACAAGTACCCAGCTCCCACTTCTGCTCTCCTCCTGCCTGCAATCTTCTGGGACACGTTACAGGTCCCAGAAGATTGCCTGGTCATTCAGGAAGCTCGGCGCGACTCGCGCATGCGCAGTGCACATCCGGCTGTGAAGCCGCAAGGGGAAAACCAAGCAAATATATGTGCACTGTAAATGTTTAAAGTGCACAAAGGCATGTCATTTTTATGAAACTTATTTTTATTTTTTTTGCTAGGTAAATTATTACCAACCCTCATCTTTAGGAATACATAAAAACTTTCTGGATCAGGGCTGTGTAATTAAAAAATACGTTTCCCAAACGGGTAAAGCTCAACTCCAACCAGAATGTTTTTGCTTTTAATAGTATGCGTTATAGCCTCTGTTGGGTTTTTATTGCCATCTGCACATATCTCTACTGGAGTAATTTTTATTGCACATCTTGTCTTCCTGTCCAAGTGACAACTGTACCTCCATCTTGTACGCTGGTCTCAGGGACAGGATGAAAGAAAAATCTTTCCATCAAAATTAAAATGTTTCATGTTAAAGTGGTTATAAAGCTAAAAATATTTTATCTTCATGCATTCTCTGCATTAAGGTAAAAAAAAAAACCTTCCAATAGCTGCTACTCCCCCAGCCTCACCCTAAACAATTATCTGAGTCTGGTCTGGATCCAGTGCTGTGCCCGTCTGCAGAAGCTCATCTCCCCTCTCTGCCTTCTCACAGAAGACTCAGCAGTAGCGGCAGCCATTGGCTCCTGTTGCTGTCAGCCAAATCCTGAGGGGGCAGGTCCGAAACATGCTGTGTGCGTCTATGGACACAAGATCAAGTGCACACATATGCCCACATAGCAAGCACCTTGCCATGGGGGCACACGAATCAAAGGAGGAGCCAAATGCGTTGGCAGAGAACCCCAGAAGAGGAGGTTTAGGGCCACTCTGCAAAGCCATTGCACAGAGCAGGTAAGTATAACATGTTTTTTATATTAAGGAAAAAAAGAGAAGTGTTACAACCCTTTTAAAAGTGAAGTGGAATACAGTAATACTGACAGATGCATTGCTTTAATGTCTCTCAGCTCCAGTTGTAATGATTATTTCACATAATTCTTTCTAAAATATCATGAATAATGCACATGTGAATCCTAATTGAAGTGTAGAAAATATGAACTTTTAGCCGCAGAGATCGCAAAGGCAAAAATTCTATAACTAGAGCAACTACTCATATTCTTTCACTGCAGACTAGTTTGTCTGATTTGAAGTGAGTAGTGCTGATAAACCACGTCTGGAGACACCACGGCCACTACAGGGCTTGGAGAAAAGTGATGCAGTGGGCAATTCCCCACCCCCCAGAAGCTGATACTAAAGGCTGTTTTATTTTTCTTCTTGATGTGCCCTCATAGCAAGCTGCTTGTTATGGGGGCCACACCTGCAGGCTCGCTCGCGAGCCACACTGACTGCAGCTTCACTGCTGCCTCAGTCCCTAAGAGGAGAAACAAAGAGCTGAGCGTTGATGCTCACGGGCTCAGCACTTGATCGAGAGCGGGCTCAGGTAAGTATCTGGGAGAGGGGGCTGGGAAAGGGGAGCCGAACATGACAAGTCTTTTTTACCCCAATGCAAAGAATGCATTAAGATGAAAAAAAAAACACTTTAGCCTAAAATAGCAAAGCAGTTCCTGGGCCTCAATGTGGAACTAAACACTCCTATACTTTACAGCCAAGGAAGATACTATTGTAACCAATGTCTGATCTGCACATGTGATCATCTATGACACCAGCAATAAAACAGTTCAGTTCAGAGCTAACATATGCACAATAGTAACTATGGCAGCTGTCATTCAAGGCATGCCATGTTTTGGGAAGCAATTAAATTGGTGGGTTTAGTTCCGCTTTAAGCCTCACAGCTGTATATCTGCAGCGTGAGATCATCTAAGACACTGTGCTTTGTGACTGCTAGTTTTACAAGATTTGGAAGAAGATTCCATGAAGTCACTACTTCACAAATCAGTGGACAGGCCCTGTCTCTACTAGGATTGCTGCCTTTATACACAAACAGCCTTTAGGCTGATAAACTAATGAATGGAGCAGGTTTTTCTACCAAGTGTTTATTTTTTTAAAAGGTGTGCAATACCACAATGTATGGGGGTTTCAAGAATAAAATGGTCTGGGAACATTTATGTCCATAACAGGCTATGTTCCACTAGGATATTCTGATTCATAATACCAAAGGAACACAGAGTACATTTATAGTACAAAGATTTTACATTTGCATATTATTCTATCAGTCAAGTTGGAATAACTTTTAGCTTATCATACAGGCGATACCATTTATTCAATGTAAAAACAGGAAGCAAACACAATGCCCTTTTTATCAAAACATCAGTAAGAACTTGTTCTTGTTAAACACAGAAACCAATCATAATTTCACTTTTCAGCAGCCCTGCTGTCCTAGTGAAGGGCAAATTATTTCTTTCTACAGACATCTATTCTCCAGACACTTTAATAACCAAAACTCTGTTTTGCAAAATGCAAACACCGCTGGCCATACAAGGCTTGAAATCTGTCTGAATCTGCGGCAATCTGAGCTGTGGGTGGCCCTGCCAGTAACTGCAGCAATCAGATTCAGTCACTCTTTATGTATACTGACAGCCACAGGGGCAGCGGCTGTCAGAATACAAGAAGATTCCTCCATTCCTGCCGTTTAGCATGAAAATCATACATATTACCTGTACTGACAAGACACAGACTTTTCACTACCAAAAAACAAAAGGATGAGAAGAGGTTAGGTCCACTTGAAATTACTGATACATAAATGTGACAAAACAAAATAAAAAAGCGTAACACTGTAAAAGAGAACTCAACCCTTTCAAAAGCAGGACACGGTTTAAAGCAAGAAAAAAAAAAAAGTCACCAAGTCTTGCCAATCAACACATTTTCAATGGGAATGTAGCATAACTTGAAGTTATAATGCTCATACTTAAAAGCTTCCTAAAAGCTATGGATATTTGAAGCACAGTCACCCAAATATTCCTTGCACCTTCCACTTTTATACACAGGGGTTTATTTACTAAAGGCAAATCCACTGTGCACTGGAAGTGCAGTCCCCGTAGATCAGTGAGGGGGACATGCAAGGAAAATCAAAAACAGCATTTTTGCTTGTAAATGATTGGATGATAGAAATCAGCAGAGCTTCCCCTCATTTCAGATCTTCCCCTCAGATCTACAGACTGCACTTCCAAGTTAGTTTGTAGTGCATCGCAGATTTATCTTTAGTAAATCAACCCCTATATTACAAATTTGACACTAAATCTGAGAAAAATCTGTATCTTTTCTGGATGTATAAAGGTTGGGGTAGACGTGGAGTCACAAATACTCCTGCAGAGGCACCAACCCCTAAGAGTATACAACTATGTTTTTTAAAAAAAAGGGATTTAGAACAGGATGGGACTTTGTTTGTGCCTCAGGGGAGTATAATATAAAATATACACATACTGAAATTTATAGAAAATTATACAAACTTTATTCATGTGGCAAATGGCAAAATCTTCTAAGAATGAACGGGTTAAAAATAAGATACAATTTTAGAATCTTGAATTCATTGTGTGCTAATCTCAAACACAGTAAAGCAGATATGGCCTCTGCTTCGTCAGGGCCTTGAGGGTAGCAGCCCAGTGGATATCGTTTAAATTCTAGAGATATCAATGCACAAAAAAAAAAAAATAAAGTTACTTATACATTGTTCATTGATATCTCTAGAATTTATACGCTAGCCACTGTGCTGCTACCCTCAAGACCCTGACGAAGCAGAATTGTCCGCGAAACGCGTAAGCCATATCTGCTTTAGGCCCGGTTCACACTGATGCGCTGAGATTTTGTTCCGTTCATCATTGAAAACAATGACTTTAAGGATGACATGCGAATTTAAAGTGATTTTGACGCATCACATTCGTCATGAACTCGCATCAGTGTGAACCGGGCCTTACTGTGTTTGAGATTAGCACACCCTGACAAGATTCCAAAAATATATCTTATTTTTAACCTGTTCATTCTTAGAAGATTTTGCCGTTTGCCAGATGAATAAAGTTTGTATAATTTTCTATAAATTTCGGTATGTGTATATTTTTTATTACACTCCTCTGAGGCACAATCAAAGTCCCATCATGTTCTAAATCCCTTTTTTTTTTTAAACATAGTTGTATCTTTTCCGGACATGTGAATTTCAAGGCTACAAAACACCTCAATGTTGGTATTATTTTTAAACCTTGGGGCTCATTCAGACGTGTGGCCAGGCAGTTGAGCCTCAGTTTTACCGCCCCCTCGCCCACCTAAACAAGGGCCGTGAAGCTTTGCGGCGAAAATTTAATTCGGCGGACAGTAACAATGCCAAACGCAATCCATTCAAATGAATGGGACCGTGCTGCAACAGCCCTTCAACCGTGTAAAATGCATGTGGTTGTGACGTAGTGGGTTGGCATTTTCAGGGTTAAAACAGGCAGTGAGGAGGTAATATATCATCTCTGATAAGTGATCCACCACCACAGGGGAGATTTGTCCCATTTGTCCTGGTGACCAATATCAAACAGGACTAAAAAGAAAGGAAAATATAAAATTGGGAGGTTTTCACTGAAAAAGGCATAGAGGGGAAATCCTAAAATAGGGACACGTCCTTACAACAGACAGCAGTCTATGAGAAGAGATTTCTTGCACTTTCTGATAGGTCTACAGGACTGTAAATAATAGAAAATCTACACAAGGGGACATAGATGGTCAAAAAATGGACAATAGTTTTAACTCTTCCTTCATCTATCTAAAAATGGAATTTAAAAAAAAAAAGTGTTAGCTTTGTATATATCTTAAGAGATGGTTCACACCATGAATCGAACACGTCCCTGTGTGATTCACATGCGTCTCATCTGGGTGCCTTGCGATTTAAGTACATTACTTTAGCCACTTGCCGACTGCCCCACACACATGTACTGCATGTACATACGTCATTCAGCACACTGGGTCTGGGGCATGCTCTCTGCCAGCGACCTGCTCCCACTGTGACTGGACACAGCAGAAGCCAATCAGCACCTGGCGATCGTTTGTGAGAGAAGAACAGCGGTCTGCCCATCTTGTGTTTCTACTAAGCAGGAACACGGATCTCTGTCTTCCCACAGTTAGCAACCACCCCTAGGGACACATTTAACCCTTTGATCACTCCCGGTTAACCCCGTCCCTGCCAGTGTCATTAGTACAGTGACAGTGTATATTTTTTAGCACTGATCACTGTAATAATGTCACTGGTCCCCAGAAAAAGTGTCACTTAGTGTCCAATTTGTCCGCCGCAATATCACTGTCCCACTATAAGTCGCTGATCACCACCATTACTAGCAAACAAAAAAAATTCCATAAATATATCCCATTGTTTGTAGACGCTGTAACTTTTGCTCAAACTATTACTATACACTTATTGGAATTTTTTTAACAATAACATGTAGTAGAATACATATTGGCCTAAACTGATGAAGAAATCTGATTTTTTTTACATTTTTTTTATTGGATATGTTTTATAGCAGAAAGTAAAAAAATATTGTTGTTTTTTCAAAATTGTCTGTCTTTTTTGTTTATAGTGCAAAAAGAGGCGATCAAATACCACCAAAAGAAAGCTCTATTTGTGGGAAAAAAGGGAAATATATTTTATTTGTACAGCGTCACAGGACCGCGCAATTGTCAGTTAAAGTGAGGCAGTGCCGTATCGCAAAAAATGGCCTGGTCATGAAGAGGATAAAACCATCCAGTGGTGAAGTGGTAATTGGGCTAAATATCGTACTGGACTGTACTAAGAGTAGTCCATGCACTACTTTACAAAACACACAGAGGCTGGATTGAATGGTACTACTGTATCATGCAATCCTGTGCACGCAAATGCACTGTGTTTGTGACCTGTATTTGGAATGTCTTTACACTGGTATCTCCTGTAGATCGCAAGTGCAGTGCGTTTTAAGCGCGGTGCAGGAAAAACGCACGGAACGTGGGTTTCCTGCAACACATTCTGGCCCTAAAGCAGAACCAAAGCCAAAATAGGTTTTTTTTGCATAGTATAAAGGAAGGTTATAACCACTGTGGTCTTTTTTTGCCATCTGTGTCCCATTGGGGAGATTTCCCTTCACTTCCTGTCTTGTAGTCACAACAGGAATTGAGAGGAAATCCCTAGTTGTTACAGGGGTCACCAGATCTAGTACCCCATCGAAAGATTTTCCCTCTATTTCTGTTCTGATGACAACTCAAAATTGTGATTTTCTTTCACTTTCCTCTTAATGATAAATGTAAATACAGGGGGTGAATCTCCCTAAAGGGAGCACAGACATCAATATAAACTCACAAGTGTTCTAATCCTCAGCTGTATCCAAAACTAAAAAAAACTTTAAGGATGATTCAACTCACCAGTATCTAGTAATGAAATATATTTTAGCTGAGCTGTCACTTTTGTGATAAGTCAAAATGCTATCTATAGCAAAACATCACAAAGCTGAACTCCAGGAAGTTATAAAAAGAAAACACCAATTCTTGCAGTAATGTGCTTATAAAAGCAACTAGTGTAAGTGCATAAATTTGACTTGGACTCAGCCCGCAGGTAATTGGACTGAAAAAAGAAAAAATTCCCCACACTTACCAGCCAGCCTGAAAACAAACCAAATTGCCCGCCTAACAACTCATGATAAAGAGGGTTTTGTTGAACACATTCTCAAATAAATGTGGAAGCTGCAGTGCCCATGTCAAGGCTCCTCCGTGTACTGCGGTCCTTTAAAAAAAAAAAGGGGGGGGGGGGGCGTGACTTTGGTTCAGATAAAGGTGAGGCTGGAGGACAACCAAGTTCATCGCTAGTCAGAAGGAACCACGACATGCAACTGAGGATATCATCTGGGAAATTGATAAATGGGGTGCAGCACCAAAAGTGTCAGCACTTGCCCCCAATTGACGTACAGTGCCTTGAAAAAGTATTCACACCCCTTGAAATGTTCCACTTTTGTCATGTTACAACCAAAAATGTAAATGTATTTTATTGGAATTGTATGTGATAGGCCAACACAAAGTTGCACATAATTGTGAAATTGAAGGAAAACGATAAAATGGTTTTCATAGTTACATAGTAGGTGAGGTTGAAAAAAGACACAAGCCCAACTACTGATGCTCCCCGCTGAGACCACCGCCTGTGGAAGGGAATTCCACATCCTTGCCGCTCTTATGCCGCGTACACACGAGCAGACTTTACGGCAGACTTTGCCCGGCGTACTGGATTTCGTTGGACAATTCGATCGTGTGTGGGCTCCAGCGGACTTTGTTTTCTCAAAAATTGGACGGACTTAGATTTAAAACATGTTTTAAATCTATCAGTCAAACTCGAGTCCGGTCGAAAAGTCCGCTCGTCTGTATGCTAGTTCGACGCACAAAAATCCACGCTAGGGCAGCTATTGGCTACTGGCTATGAACTTCCTTGTTTTAGTCCGGTGTACGTCATCACGTACGAATTCGACGGACTTTGGTGGATTGTGTGTAGGCAAGTCCGTTCATTCAGAAAGTCCGTCGTAAAGTCCGGCGAAAAGTCCGCCGCGCAAAGTCTGCCGTAAAGTCCGCTCGTGTGTACACAGCATTACAGTAAAGAACCCTCTACGTAGTTTAACCACTTGCAGCCCGCCCTATTACAGAATGACGGCGGCAAAGTGGTTTGATATTCCTGATCGGACGTCATATGACGTGATCAGGAATATCGAGCCGCTGCGCGCGCCCGGGGGCGCGCATCGCGGCGATCGTTGTTGCAATCGATCGTTGTTGCGATCGATCGCGGCGATCGTTGTTGCGATCGTTATCAGTCTGACTCCCTGCAACACCGATCTAGGTAAAGAGTCTCCAACGGAGACACTTTACCACGTGATCAGCCGTGTCCAATCACGGCTGATCACGATGTAAATAGGAAGAGCCGGTGATCGGCTTTTCCTCACTCGCGTCTGACAGACGCGAGTAGAGGAGAGCCAATCGGCTGCTCTCCTGACAGGGGGGGTCTGTGCTGATTGTTTATCAGCACAGCCCCCCCTCGGATCCTACCCAGGACCACCAGGGAAGCCGCCCAGGACCACCAGGGAAGAGATCCACACTGGACCACCAGGTATGCCCCTAGACCACCAGGGAAATACTACTGTGTGCCCAGGCAGCTGCCAATCTGTGCCCAGGCAGCTGCCAGTCAGTGGCCACTGCAATGCCTACCACTGCCAGTGCCACCAGGGTTGCCCATCAGTGCCTAATTTTAGAGCCGCGTATCAGTGCCCATCAGTGCCTTGTATCAGTGCCCAGCAGTGCCGCCTATCAGTGCCACCCTATCAGTGCCTAGCAGTGCCCAGTGTCGCCCATCAGTGCCCATCAGTGCCAAAGAGTGGGATGATGGATTGAAAAGTGCTCCATGAGACGTTCAAAGCTTGGAATATTTTTTGTATAACCTAACCCTGCTTGAAACTTCTCCACAACTTTATCCCTGACCTTTCTGGTGTGTTCCTTGGCCTTCATGATGCTCTTTGTTCTCTAAGTTTCTCTAAGAAATGTCTGAGGGCTTCACAGAACAGTTGTACTTATACTGAGATAAAATTACACATAGCTGGAACTTGATTTACTAATTAGGCAACTTCTGAAGGCAATTGGTTCCCCTAGACCAGGGATATGCAATTAGTGGACCTCCAGCTGTTGCAAAACTACAAGTCCCATTATGCCTCTGCCTCTGGGTGTCATGCTTGTGGCTGTCAGAGTTTTGCTATGCCTCATGGCCAATCTGCTCTCCCTGTCAGCATGAACCGAGGAAAGCCGTTTACCGGCACTTCCTGGTTCATGTGGTGATGAGCTGTGATTGGTCAATAAACACATTGAGGTGTTCAAGAGAGTGGTTTGGGATGAGCTGAAAGAATTGAAGATAAAGAAACAAGAGGAACCGAAATACATAAAAAGTGGAATCCGCAAATTAACAAAAAGGAAGGATCTAGTAATCTGCCCAGCAGATAAAGGGGGCGGTATAGTGGTCCTCTCCAAAGAACAGTACAATACAAGCATGAACCTGCTCCTACAAGATGATACCTACAGTCGCCTTTTAAGTAATCCAATGTTCAAGTGTAGGAAAGCACTTGAACAAACTGTCCATTTGGGTCTGAAAAGAAATATTCTGAATAAATAAGAAGCTAAATACCTTATACCAGAATCATGTCGCACACCCATTAACCACTTAAGGACCAGCCTCGTTTTGCAATTTAGGTGTTTACATGTTTAAAACAGGTTTTTTTGCTAGAAAAATACTTAGAACCCCCAAACATTATACATTGGTTTTTTTCTAACACCCTAGAGAATAAAATGGCGGTCATTGCAATACTTTTTTTCACACCGTATTTGTGCAGCGGTCTTACAAGTGCGCTTTTTTTGGAAAAAAATCACTTTTTTGAATAAAAAAAATTAGACAACAGTAAAAGTTAGCCCAATATTTTTTTTATATTGTGAAAGATAATGTTACACCGAGTAAATTGATACCCAACATGTCATGCTTCAAAAAAATTGCGACCGCTTGTGGAATGGCGTCAAACTTTTACCCTCAAACATCTCCATAAGCGACGTTTAAAAAATTCTACAGATTGCATGTTTTGCGTTACAGAGGAGGTCTAACGATTGCGGCGATACCTGTGTGGTTTGACCACCGTTTTCATATGCGGGCGCTACTCACGCATGCGTTCTCTTCTGCGCGAGCTCGTCGGGACGGGGGGGTTTTAAAAAAAAATTTTTATTATTTTTCTTATTTATTTTACATGATTTAATTTATACACTGTTTAAAAAAAAATTGTGTCACTTTTATTCCTATTACAAGGAATGTAAACATCCCTTGTAATAGAAAGAAGCATGACAAGACCTCTTAAATATGAGATCTAGGGTCAAAAAGACCTCAGATCTCATATTTACACTAAAATGCAATAAAAAAAAAAAATAAAAATAAAAAAAGTCATTTAAAAAAATGACATTGAAAAAAAAATGTGCCTTTTAAGACGTATGGGCGGAAGTGACGTTTTGACGTCGCTTCCGCCCTGCAGTGTCATGGAGACGAGTGGGCGCCATCTTCCCCTCACTCGTCTCCAGGCACAACAAGGGGACAGAAGCGATCGCCTCCGCCGCTACCGGCGGAGGGCACCAGATCGTGGCGGGAGGGGGGGGGCCCTCTTTCGCCACCGATAAAAGTGATCTTGCGGAGAATCCGCCACAGAGACCACTTTTATCTGAAAGCCGACCGCCGCACGAAAACGCTAGCTACTGCCATAACAACAATATCCGCCGTCAAACTTAGGACGTACATTGGAGTGCGGCGGTCGGCAAGTGGTTAAATATTCCCTCTCGAAGATGCGTAAAGATAAGAACAATCCACCACCCAGGCCAATAGTCAATGGGATAGAGTCCTTAACAGCAAGAATGGGGCAATATATTGACTATTACCTACAACCAGCAGTACAAAAGACACAAGCCTATTTGTGAGAAACAAAACACATTTTAAAATACTGGAAGATATTCCAAGAAGAGAGGAACCAAGGTGGTTAGCCACAGCAGACGTATCTTCCCTATACACGGTCATACTACATAATCAAGCGTGCAAAGCCGTGAAATGGGGACTCAGAAAACACATAACCCTATTACGTGCCCAAAGGAAATACTTTGTGAAATGTCTTGACTTCTGCTTAACCACTTGCTTACTGGGCACTTAAACCCCCCTCCTATCCAGACCAATTTTCAGCTTTCAGCGCTGACACACTTTGAATGACAATTGCGCAGTCATACAACACTGTATTTAAATGAAATTTTTATCATTTTTTCCCCACAAATAGAGATTTCTTTTGCTTGTATTTGATTACCTCTGCAGTTTTTATTTTTTGTTAAAAAAAATGTAAAAAGACTGAATTTAAAAAAAAAAAAAATTTTTATATTTTGTTATAAAAAATTTAAAAACAGGTAATTTTTCTCCTTCATTGATGTACGCTGATGAGGTGGCGCTGATGGGCACTAATAGGCGGCAGTAATGGGCACTGATTGGTGGCAGTGATGGGTGGCAATAATGGGCACTGATCAGTTACACTGATAGGCAGCACTGCTAGGTGGCACTGATTGGCACTACTGGTGGGCATTGATAGCTGGCACTTGTGGGCACTGTTAGATGGCAAAGATGAGGCAGATGTGCCTCTTCCACTTCGGGACCTTTGTCCTTCTCATCTGAGCCGGTGATCGGCTTTTTTTTCTACACACGCTATCAGCGTGAGTAGAAGAAAAAAAAAACGATTACCGATCTTTTGTTGACATCATGTGATCAGCTGTCATTGGCCCCTTACTTGGTTCGGTGATCACCCGAGTCTCAGTGACTCGGTGATCACAGAACACTCGGCGCACGCCCTGTAGGCGCGTGCACAGGGGAGGCCGTCATATGACCCGGGAATTCAGGTCCGCGCTGTGGCCGTCATTCGGCCATAGCACGGATGTCAAGTGGTTAAAAAATAGCTATTTTTGGTATAATTGTAACTATTATTTTCAGAAAACGGGTGTTGCCATGAGAGCGAAATTTGCTCCGAGCGTAGCAGGCCTCTTCATGGCGCAATGGGAAGAAGAGAGAGTATTTTCCAAAACTCCAGAAGGTCTATGTATTTACAGAAGATCTTTATCCTGTGGAAAGGTGATCAAGAACAACTTTCGAAAATTCTCGAAAATTTGAACACAAATGATAGAAATATCAAGCTCTCTTGGGAAATAAGCGACAAAAAGATCACTTTTCTAGACCTGGAGATCCTACAAGAAGATAAAGTACTCTCTTCTAGAACGCATTTCAAGAATGTAGATCGAAATGGTTACTTGCCCCTAGAAAGTTGTCATCACAAAAATTGGTTGTACAACATACCAAAGGGACAATTAATGCGCCTAAGACATAACTGCACCCACAAAGAGTCATTCAGAACTCAAGCAGAGAATATAAAGCATATATTTATGGAGAAGGGCTATGACAATGAATTCATCAACAAGAAAATAGCAGAAGGGGCAGAGATGGACCGCAAGGATCTGATAAAAGATAAACCAAAATGCGAGGCCTCAAGAGATATGATACCAATCATCTTTGACTACAACGCTCAACATAAGCAAATCGAAAGAATTATCAAACGCCACTGGAATATCCTGTTGACAGATAAATATCTGCAAGATATCTTTCCTAGTCTTCCTAAATTTGTTTACAGAAGAGCCCCTACCATTCGCGATAAAATCGTAAAAAGTATCCCAGATCCCCCAAGTAGAGGCTTGACCTTCTTCACCGGTAAAGGTTTTTTTCCCTGTAAACGGTCCTATGCATATGTAAAAACAAAACGTCCGAATGAAAGGAAAAAGGACTTTACTTCAACGAGCACAGGAAATTCTTATGAAATTAAAGAATTTATCTGTTGCAATACAGAGGGAGCAGTTTATGCCTTGGAGTGTAGTTGTGGGCTCCAATATATAGGCCATACAAAAAGACCCCTAAAAATTTGTAGAAGAGAACACGTGCAAAATATAATCAAAGACTTTGATAAACATAGTGTATCGAAACTCTTTGCCACTCACCAAACAACAAAGATCCCACGCAATTAAAATTTTGGGGGATAGAACCCTATGTGAAACATTGGCATGGGGGTCATAAAGTTGGAACATTAAACCAACTTGAATCAAAGTGGATCTTTACGTTAGACACTTTCGCACCTCGGGGGCTTAACATAGAGTTTGACCTTAACTGCTTTATTAATAATTTTTAATACTTTTTATTCTTTTGGTTGTTCAGATCCTCCTCTCCGCACTTACTTCTAGCCCTCTCTGAAGTCAATTTTTTATTATAGTACCTATATACGGTTTTTATTTTACTACTTTTCTATGGGTTCTCCTCTCTGCACTCTCCTCCCTTTTTTAAACTATGTATTATTATTAGCTAACATAATTTCCAGTGATATATATATATATATATATATATATATATATATATATATATTTACATATATTTTTTATTCTCGCCTTTTATAATTAATATCAGCATCGGGTCGGCCTGTGTATGACTTACCACGATCTCCAGCATCACAGTCCACCAATTGTAGAACTCTCTTTTAAACAACAATGCTATTTTATCGGTTTCTTAATTTTTAATTTCATTTTTAGCCTTGCTAGTCATGATTTGAATGCATCTACTTTAAATGTGAGCTTTACACTGCTCACAGCGTCTCTCACTATTTTATTTTTAAGCCCTGTTATTTTCAAATAACATCTGTCTGTCTATGTATTGTGGCCAAGTATCTTCAAGAAAATGGCCGCCGTTTTACTTCCGTTCTTGTGAGCCATTGGAAAATGGCCACTGAACGGATGTTTACATTGACCCGGCTAAATACCCACCTAAAAGATGGCCGCCGGTCTACTTCCGGCAACCAGAGCTTCAAGAAAATGGCCGCCGTATATACCAATTTACATACACATAAAAGAACACTTCCAATGTCTCTAGTTACCCCCTGATGAAGTCACGTGACTTCATTAGGGGGTAGATACCGGAAGTGACGTGGGCGAGCTCGCTGCTCGTTTTTTGTTGCCAGTTTGATACTTAATAATGCGAGTACCTGTCTTTTACTTTGTTGTTACCAATAAATACTTTTTCAAAACTACTACACTATCGAGCATCCCTCGTTCCTTACATCCCCCCATGCCCTATTTGTGAGGTTCACCCATTCCAGACATACCAGGGAGTTAAAAGGGGACGCTGATTGCAAACAGGAAACATACACCAGCAGAGATGGAGACGCTAGATTGGGATGTTTACCAGGGGACATACAAAGGTTCCATATCAAAGATATATTTACATGTAGTACAGTAGCAGTAAGGTAAGGTGACACCCATATATCACGCTTCAGAGGACAAGAAGCCGCCTATCACCAGCACTACATTGCAGAAAGTGATCACCAGCACTTCATTCCTGTTTACCGATATACAGTCTCCATATATGCTGCACTTTGTTTTAAAAAGGACTTTTTCACGGACACATTTAATTTATTCACTTATAAAAAGGAATTTTTATTTTTGGATATTTCATCACAATATTTTACTACTGCTTTTATTTTAAGAAGAAAAATGATTAATGTATGATACATTCATCTTACCTTGTTTTATATATCACAAGAATTGCCTCTTTTTAGTGTTTCTAATACAGAGCACTTTTGCACTTTATCTCATATAATTTTATGCACATAAATTATGTACAGCGCAGCACTATCTTTGTTTTATCGAATACACACCAAACTGAGCATGTGCAGCCTGTCCCCTGACTCTATATTATCAGGAAATATATCGGGGACAGTAAAAGAAGGAGAGGATCAGAGAAGGAAAAAAAAAACAGAGGGAACCATAAAAAATGTGAGGTATCCAAAAAGATACCTTATGTAACTTACCCACTGACTAACTTAGATTAGAAGTTGGGCTCTATGACTAAAACACAATGCATATAGAAATGAGGCAGACAATAAAGACTTAAAGCACAAAGAATACTAATTAACGTTAAATATAAATACATGATAGGAACCTCCCACCTTAACCTATAAAAAGAAACATTGTCTTAAAAAAAAAAAATAATGAGGATCAGAGAAGACAGGATCAAACAGCCTTTTTACACAATGTGTAGGATTAACCCCTTAGGTTCCAAAGTGATACAACAAGGATGCAGTTACTACATATACACACAGATTTTACTGATGTGGGTTTAGTAACGCTTTAACTCACAGTGTGCCTTCACTTTTTACAAAGTGGCTGAATCCTTGGAATTCCGCTTTGTTTCCCAAGACAGTTACACTCTAGGCATGCCATGAATGAGAACGCTCACAATTTGCTTGTGTTGCTTATGTCAGTTCTGGTAGGTGACCTGTCAAGCCATGAAATGGGTGGTGCCCTAGCTGATCACATGTGCAGCGCCATGGCAACTGCAGATCAAACAGAGGCTAAGATGGCAGCCTCCTGGGCTGTAAAGGATGGTTTAGTTCTGATTTAAGAATCGGGCACTGGCAGCGACGGGTTCTTAAAGTGGCGGTAGTAAGAAGTGCCCCACGCCTTGGTAATGTTCCTGACACTGGTAAATGTGTACCTGAATCAGCTGGAGACTGATATCGATCCCAGGGATCCATGGACAGACACAGGTGAAGGGCTCTGATCTCTATGGGGGGGGGGGGGTTCCTGAGTAATGATGATCCCTGGTGTACAATACCTGCCCCCCCCCCCCCTGTGCTGGGTACCACACTCCCATCCCTCCATACAGACCGCTCTGTCTAGTGTAATGTATAGGAGTGAGTGCAGCATCTCACCTGACACAGAAGGTCATAGCGACACTCTTCTCTCCTCTTCTCTCCAAGTCTTCCCACCAATCCTGTCAGGCTGTAATATAAAAGGCGTTGAGCCCAGTAGCAGGACGTAGCAGAGAGCGGCCCTCACAACGCGACCCCCCAACACTCACCTCCGGGGTGTGCGCCGTCCAATAAACTATTCACCTGTTACTATAAATAAACAACTACCTCATATTCACAACGTTACATTCCTCACAGCCACAACCGAACCCTACAGCCAGCAGAAACCCCGCCTACTTTCCCTGGGTACACCCAGCGCTTGGGACCAGCGACCGCCCACTAGCGCCAATGATCGCTGCTATTGGTAGACGGTGACGTCTGTCTGCAGGCACGCCTCCTTTAAGGGAATTTCCAGACTTGCTTTGAGTTTGGTAGCGCCGCGCCGGTGGGCGTGGCATGGTTTAGATAGAAGCTATTTTGTTAAGCCTCGATTGGACGCGCTGGCTACTATGGCGTGTGTTTATTGGTCATGAGAGCTGCTTGTCAGACATAGGCTGTCATTGGCGTGTCATTAGTGTGTACGTTTAGAAGTGAAGAATATGACAGTGCGTGATCCGTACTCACAACAACTGCAAACGTTGTTTTTGTGGCGATTGCACTAATACGGCTACTGACACATCGTGTATAATCTGTAGTCCACATATATAGGTGTGGTGCAGGCAGTATATACATTATATAAATGTAGCCGTACACTAGAAGAAGTCACTTGGTAATTTGGGTTCTATTCTTCCACTCCAAGCTCCAGGCTTACAGGATCTCCTGAGGCAGGCCAGAAAAGTCTGTGGGCATTTCCACCGGTCATACAATTATGATTGCCGCCTCATCCCTTTAAACCTGAACACATATGAATTACACAGGTTCTGTGGCTGATTAAGGTGGTAATTAAACTCACTTGGTGCCTTATATGCATTTAATTAGCCTCAGAACATGTGTAATTCATATGTGTTCGGGTTTAAAGGGATGAGGTAGCAACTTTACATATAATGCCAGTGCTCAGCTGGCTGACATTCAAAGGGAATGCAACCTGCCCATCAACCGATTCATTTGTGACATGTCCACCAGGTGGAGCTCAACGTTGGCAATGCTGCAGCCGCTGCACTCACAGCAGAGGGCCATCAATGAGTACCTGTGCGAGTATCCACCAGGACAGGGTCAGGGGAGCTTGGCTTCTGTTCACCACGTCAGTGGCTACTGATCAAGGATGCATGAACTGTCCTATAACCATTTGAGGAGGCCACAAGGATGGTGAGCAGCAACAATGCATGCATCATTGATACTGTCCCTAAAGTCTTCCTGCTGGAGGCACGCTTCATGGAATCATGGACAGGGCACTTGAGGCAAAACAGCGGGAGGAAGAGGAGGACTTCCTTTCCTCTCAAGGCCCCCTTTACCCAGATAGCATTCCTGCGGGTCCGCCAAACACACAGGAAGAAGAGGAGGAGGATTGTGTCAGCATGGATGTTAAGGATAACACGCAGCAGTCTTCAAGGGATGGTTTTCAGTCCCCAGAAACCCAAGGAGTTGTATGTGGCTGGGAGGTGGTAGTTACGTATAATGTGATCCTTAGTGACCCAGAGGACTCAGAATCAAATGCCTCTGCAAACTTGGGCTGCATGGCCTCCCTGATCCTGCAAAGCCTGCGAAAGGATCCTAGGATTCATGGTATTAAGGAGAGGGATCATTACTGGCTGGCAACCCTTCTTGATCCACGTTACAAGGGTAAGGTTGCAGAACTCATTCTGCCTTCGCTGAGGGTGCAGAGGATGAAACATCTTCAAGAGGCCTCGAAGAAAAGTTTGTGTAATGCATTTCCAGACCCTGGGAGGTTACCATTTCCTGGTGCTGGACAACATGTTTCTGAGGCTTTGTTCGGTCAGAGGAAGAGCGGTGGAGAAGGTGGCCGGCTGACCGATGTCGTTAAACAATTTTTCAGTCCTCAGCGCCAAAGTCTGATAGGCTCCAGCAACCATTGCCAGTGTCTGCATTATATGGTGCAGAAATATCTAGGGGCAAGAGCAGACTTGGAGACCTTTCCAACAGAGCATCCACTGGGTTACTGGGTCTTGAGGTTGGACCACTGGCCAGAATTTGCTCAATATACAATTCAGCTACTGGCCTGTCCTGCATCCAGCGTGCTTTCTGAACGCACATTCAGTGCTGCTGAAGGGGTTGTAACGGATCAATGAGTGTGCCTGTTCACAGACTCCGTTGAAGGGCTCACATTTAGAAAAAATGAATCAGTCCTGGATCAGCAGCTATCCAGCACCTGATGCTGATGCAACTGATTGAATTTGCTATGGATCTGGGATCCCTTGAAGACTGCCAATGATGCCTAGCCTTTTCCTCCTCAATCATGATGATGCTAGCTTCCAATAATATTTTTGATTTAGGGCACCACCACCATCCAAGGACCAATTTGTCTGCCCCTGTTTAACAGGGGCATGTAATTATAATTTTTGAAATAATATTTAACAGCAGGGCCTGTTCCTGCACCCATCAAGAGTAACTGTTAGGGGTTACAGTGTTCTGGCACCACCAACACCTAGGGCCCAATGTTTCTGGCTCTGTTTAACACGGGCATGTAATTACAATTTTTGAAATAATATTTAACAGCAGGCACCATTCCTGCGCCCAACAGGAGTATCAGTGAGGGGTTACCGTGTTCTGCCACCACCAACACCTAAGGCCCAATTTTTAAGCAGAGTATATAGTGCAGTCCGTATAGTATATATACTGCAGTTCAGAGTATATAGTGCAGTCAGTGTAGTATATATAATACAGTTCAGGGTATATAGTGCAGTGTACAATATATAATATAGTGTATTGAAGTGGTTAAGGGAAGACAGAATGACAGAATTAACAGAATTAAGAAAGAAATGGCATGGGTTCCCCCCATCCATACCAGGCCCTTTTGGGTCTTATATGGATTTGGGGGGGACCCCACGCCATTTAAAAAAAAAATGGTGTGGAGTTCCCCTTAATATCCATACCAGACCCGAAGGGCCTGGTATGGACTGGGGCAGGAGAAACCCACCCTGTTTTTTTCATTGATATTTTTTATGTATATCACCGGGATCTGGCAATACATTACAGCCGCAAGCAATTTTAAATGACATTTTTTCTTTTAGAAATGTAATTTTGCTGCGGTACTGTTCTAAACCTGGGGAAAAAATGCTCTACTTTACAGGCAGACTAAGGGGACACCCCCCCGGCTCAATATTTAAAGGAATATTTCATTTTTATTGTTTCACTTTAAGCATTCTTAAAATCACTGCTCCTGAAAAAACAGCCGTTTTAAAAAATTTTTTTGCATTGATACATGTCCCCTGGGGCAGGACCCAGGTCCCCAAACACTTTTTATGGCAATAACTTACATATAAGCCTTTAAAATTAGCACTTTGATTTTTCACATTTGTGTCCCATACGCTTTAATAGGGTTCGCATGTTCGCACAAATTTTTTGTCTGTTCGCAAGTTCTGGTGCAAACTGAACTGGGGGATGTTCAGCTCATCCCTACTGGTAACTAAGCACCTTCTTCCTCCCTCCAGCCATGTGAGCAGCGGATAGAGATAACGACAGCCTTCCCTCACTGCACAGCTGCGTTCTCTATTGCCCTCTGCAATTTGGAGGGAGGAGAAATCCTAATCCTCTCTATCTGTCAGTGTAGAGGGGAGATCAGAGGCCGCTGTTCTGCCTATTTTGTCAGGACACAGGTCCTATTGAGTAAGAACTTAACATGTAATTAATAGCATTATGCGGGACAAAGGGACAGAGGTGTCAATGAGGGAAAGTCCCCCCCCCAATCCGGGACTGTTGGGGACTGTGTGCTATGGGGCATAGGAGAGTGTATGGGACACGCAAGGAGTGTGCTATGGGATATAGGAGAGTGTATGGGAGAACATGGAGTGTGCTATGGGGTATAGGAGAGTATATAGGAGACAAATGGAGTGTGTTATGGGGTATTGTTGAGTGCATGGGATATAGGAGAGTGTATGGGGGAAACAAGGAGTGTGCTATGGGGTATAGGAGAGTACAGTATATGGGAGATGCATGAAATGTGCTATGGGGTATAGGACAGTGTATGGGATGCAGGAGAGTGTATGGGGATGCATGAAGTGTGCTATGGGGTATAGGAGAGTGTATGGGAGATGCATGGAATGTGCTATGGGGTATATGAGAGTATATAGGAGACAAATGTAGTGTGCTGCAGGGTATAGGGGAGTGCATGGGATATAGGAGAGTGTATAGGGGACACATGGAGTGTGCTATGGGGTATAGGAGAGTGTATGGGGATGCATGGAGTGTGCTATGGGTTATAGGAGAGTGTAAGGGGCATGCATGGAGTTTGTATGGGAGACGCATTGATAGGGTTGCCACCTTTTCATCATGCCAAACCCAAACACTTTAGCGGCGCACTGCAATTTTTTTAATTTGCAGTATGCACTATAGGATTATAAAAGACTTGGGACACTTTTGGGTGCCCAAGAAGAGCAGTGTGGTGCCGTGATGAACAGTGGGGGTTTTCAAAAGGTCATTCTGTCCCCCTGTACAATCCCCCTAGGTTAGTCTCTCCCTCAATATAATCTCCCCAGGGCAGCCTTTTGCCCAGTAAATCACCTCAAGTCAGTCTATTTCCCAGTATTATCCCCCCTAGAATAGTCTGTAACCCCGTATAATCCCCCCAGATCAGTCTGTCCCCAAAACATCCTCCCAGGTCAGCTAATGCTAACAGAGGCTGGTGTGAAAGGGGCAGGGAGAACTGGGGGGGGGGGGGGGTGATAAGGGAGACCCTCATGCAGGGATATAGAGACTCCCCTTCATCCCCCTTCAGTTAAAAAAAAAAACACCAGCTGGGAGGACTGCAGAGGGATGATAGGGGGGCCTTGATCACCTCCCTGTAGTAGAAAGAAAGCACTGGGCAGGAAGAATACAAACAGCTGTCCCTTCCTCCCTCCTAATAAGGTGAATGGTGTGTAGTGAGTGAAGACATCCAGAGGTCTGTACACACATAGCAGTCCCAGGAGGGGGGGACTAGCAGAGGAGGAAGAAATCCCCTGCACAGTTCAGATGGCTGGGATGGAGCTCTTGGCGGGCTGTCACTGCTGCTTCTACTCCTCGCTCTGTCCTTCACGTTGCTGAAACTCTCGCTCGTAGCGGTGACGGCTGGGTTGGGTCATGGACAAACATTACTCCTCCTCTGCCCTAAAATTATCAAATAGTCCCGGCGGAGAGTCCCCTGTGCTTCGGCTCCCGCCAATTTCAAAGCCCTAGTGGAGTGGTATAGAAGAGGGGGCCAGGACTATTTGATGATTTTCAGGAAGAAGAGGAGTAATGCTTGTGCGGCAGATTGCTGTATAAGAGGAATCTGTTGGAACTGCTCCAGATCGCTGGTACCCTAGTCCTGTTTCTTCCCCTGCCCCCAGAGCTGAGCAGATGGAGCTTAGAGCCACAGTCCGGTGTGAACAATGTGTCTGGGTGTCAGGCAGACTGAGACCTGGGCACATGGTTCAAAACCCAGACTGTCTGGGAGAATACCAGACAGGTTGCAACCTTACGTATGGAGTGTTCTATGTGGTATGGAAGAGTGCATGGGACATGCTCGAAGTGCGATATAGGATATAGGAGAGAATATGGAAGACACATGGAGTGTGATATGGGGTATACGAGAGTGTGCTATGGGGTATAGGAGAGTGTATGAGGGATGCATGGGGTGTGCTATAGGGTATAAGAGAGTGTATGGGGCATGCACAGAGTGTGTATGGGGCATGCATGGAGTGTGCTATGGGGTATAGAAGACGTATGGAGTGTGCTATGTGGTATAGAAGAATATAAAGGACACAAATGGAGTGTGTTATGGGGTGTTGTAGAGTGCATGGGATATAGGAGAGTGTATGGGGGACATAAGAAGTGTGCTATGGGGTATAGGTGTATGGGATACAGGAGAATGTATTGGGGCATGCTCCAAATGGGCTATGGGGTATAGGAGAGTATATGGGAGATGCATGGAGTGTACTATGGGGTTTAGGAGAGTGCATGGGATACAGAAGATTGTATAGGGATGCATGGAGTGTGCTATGGGGTATATGAGAGTGCATGGGATATAGGAGAGTGTATGGGGACACATGGGGTGTGCTATGGGGTCTAGGAGGGTGTATGATGGATGCATGGAGTGTGCTATGGGGTATAGCAGACATATGGAGTGTGCTATGCGGTATAGAATAGTGCATGGTGCATGCTCTAAATGCGCTATGGGGTATAGGAGAGTATATGGGAGATGCATGGAGAGTGCATAGGATACACTAGAGTGTATGGGGATGCATGAAGTGTGCTATGGGGTATAGGAGTGTGTGTGAGGGACACATGGAGTATGCTATGGGGTATAGGAGAGTATATAGGAGATACATGGAGTGTGCTATGGGGTAAATTAGAGTGCATGGGATATAGGAGAGTGTATGGTGACAGATGGAGTGTGCTATGGGGTATAGGAGAGTATATAAGGGATGCATGGAGTGCGCTATGGGGTATAGGAGCAAGCATGGGGGCATGCATGGAGTGTGCTATGGGGTATAGGAGAGTGTATGGGAGATGCATAGAGTGTGCTATGGGATATAGGAGAGTGCATGGGGCATGCGCCACGTGTGCATGGGATACGAAGATTGTATAGGGATGCATAGAGTGTGCTATGGGGTATATGAGAGTGCATGGGATATAGGAGAGTGTATGGGGACACATGGAGTGTGCTATGGGGTATAGGCTATAGGAGGGTGTATGAGGGATGCATGGAGTGTGCTCTAGGGTATAGGGGAGTGTATGGGGCATGCATGGAGTGTGCTAGGGGGTATAGGCGAGTGTATGAGTGATGCATGGGGTGTGCTATAGGGTATAGGAGAGTGTTTGGGGCATGCATGGAGTGTGCTATGGGATATAGCAGACGTATGGAGTGTGCTATGTGGTATAAAAGAGTGCATGGGGCATGCTCCGAGTGCACTATGGGGTATAGGAGAGTATATGGGAGATGCATGGAGTGTGTTATGGGGTATAGGAGAGTGCATGGGATACAGGAGAGTGTATGGGGATGCATGAAGTATGCTATGGGGTATAGGAGAGTATATGGGAGACACATGGAGCGTGCAATGGGGTATAGGAGAGTGCATGGGATACAGAAGATTGTATAAGGGATGCTAGGAGTGTGTTATGGAGTATATGAGAGCGCATGGGGTATAGGCAGGGGCGGACTGACCATTCGGGCACTCGGGCACTGCCCGAGGGCCCCATGCCACTAAGGGGCCCCATCGGGGTTGCCTGCCTCAATAAAACCAGGGACAGTATGTAAAAATCTGTGTTTTTTTAAAAATCCCAAGATTATAGCTGCTCCGGCTCTCCAGTACTTTTTCAGTGTGTGTATGTGTATTCTGTGTGTGTATACTGTGTGTGTATACTGTATGTGTGTATACTGTGTGGCCCCATAATCTATTGCCTGGGGGCCCCATAATCTCCTATTGCCTGGGGGCCCCATAATCTCCTATTGCCCGGGAGCCCCATAATCTTCTCCTATTGCCCGGGGGCCCCATGAGCTGTCAGTCCGCCCCTGGGTATAGGAGAGTGCATGGGAGAAAATGGAGTGTGCTATTGGGTATAGGAGAGTAGGAGACAAATGGAGTGTGTTATGGGGTATTGTAGAGTGCATGGGATATAGGAGAGTGTATAGGGGACACAAGGAGTGTGCTATGGGGTATAGGAGAGTGTATGGGATACAGGAGAATGTATTGGGATGCATGGAATGTGCTATGGGGTATAGGAGAGTATATAGGAGACAAATGTAGTGTGCGGTATTGGGGAGTGCATAGGATATAGGAGAGTGTATGGGGGACACATTGAGTGTGCTATGGGGCATGCATGGAGTGTGCTTTGGGGTATAGGAGAGTGTATGAGGAATGCATGGATTGTGTATGGGACGTGCATGGAGTGTGCTATGGGGTATAGCAGACGTATGGACTGTGCTATGTGGTATAGAAGAGTGCATGGAGCATGCTCCGAGTGCCCTATGGGGTATAGGAGAGTATATGGGAGATGCATGGAGTGTGCTATGGGGTATATGAGAGTGCATGGGATACAGGAGAGTGTATGGGGATGCATGAAGTGTGCTATGGGGTATAGGAGATTGTGTGAGGGACGCATGGAGTGTGCTATGGGGTATAGGAGAGTATATAGCAGATACATGGAGTGTGCTATGGGGTATATGGGATGCATGTAGTGTGCTAGGGGGTATAGGAGCATGTATGGGCCATGCGCCAAGTGCGCTGTGGGGTATAGGAGAGTATATGGGAGATGCATGGAGTGTGCTATGGGGTATATGAGAGTGCATGGTATGCATGGAGTGTGCTATGGGGTATAGGAGAGTGCTTGGGGCATGCATGGAGTGCGCTATGGGGTATAGGAGCGAGCATGGGGCATGCATGGAGTGCGCTATGGGGTATAGGAGAGTATATAAGGGATGCATGGAGTGCGCTATGGGGTATAGGAGCAAGCATGGGGCATGCATGGAGTGTGCTATGCGGTATAGGAGAGTGTATGGGGCATGCAAAAAGTGCGCTATGGGGTATAGGATAGTATATGGGAGATGCATGGAGTGTGCTATGGGGTATATGAGAGTGCATGGGATACATGGTGGGCACAGTGAGGCTGAATGCACAGGTAAAGTGAGGCTGCATTCATGGGCACAGGCTGTAATGGTGGGCACAGTGAGGCTGAATTCACGGGCACAAGCTGAATGCATGGGCACAGTGAGTCTGCAATGGTGGGCACAGTGATGCTGCATTCACGGGCACAATGAGGATGCAATGGTGGACACAGTGAGGCTGCATTCACGGGAACAGTGAGAATGCAATGGTGGGCACAGTGAGGCTGAATTCATGGGCACAGGCTGCAATGGTGGGCACAGTGAGGCTGCATTCACAGGCACAGGCTGCAATGGTGGGCACAGTGAGGCTGCATTCACGGCACAGTGAGGCTGCAATGGTGGGCACAGTGATGATGCATTCACGGGCACAGTGAGGCTGCAATGGTGGGCACAGTAATGCTGCATTCACGGGCACAGTGAGGCTGCAATGATGGGCACAGTGAGGCTGAATTCACGGGCACAGTGAGGCTGCAATGGTGGGCACAGTTAGGCTGCGTTCACAGGCACAGTGAGGATGCAATGGTGGCCACAGTGAGGCTGAATTCATGGGCACAGGCTGCAATGGTGTGCACAGTGAGGCTGCAATGGTGGGCATAGTGAGGCTGCCTTTATGGGCACAGTGAGGATGCAATGGTGGACACAGTGAGGCTTCATTCACGGGCACAGTGAGGATGCACTGGTGGGCACAGTGAGGCTGAATTCACGGCACAGGCTGCAATGGTTGGCACAGTGAGGCTGAATTCATGGGCACAGGCTGCAATGGTGGGCACAGGCTGCAATGGTGGGC
Organism: Lithobates clamitans; assembly: GCA_037952925.1. Classification (NCBI taxonomy): domain Eukaryota; kingdom Metazoa; phylum Chordata; class Amphibia; order Anura; family Ranidae; genus Lithobates; species Lithobates clamitans. Next base: position 9,794,326 of record JBBGZY010000399.1, on the reverse strand, counting down.
ACAGTGATGCTGCATTCATGGGCACAGTAAAGCTGAATTTGATAGGTACAGTGATGCTGCATTGATGGGCAGTGAGGCTGCAATGATGGGCACAGTGAGGCTGCATTGGTGAGCACAGTGAGGCTGCAATGATGGGCACGGTGAGGCTGCATTGATGAGCACAGTGAGGCTGAATTCATGGGAACAGTAAAGCTGCATTTGATGGGCATAGTGATGCTGCATTGATGGGTAGTGAGGCTGCAGTGATGGGCACAGTGGGGCTGCATTCACGGGCACAGTGAGGCTGAATTCACAGGCACAGTGAGGCTGTAATTGATGAGCACAGTGAGGCTGCATTTGATGGGCACAATAAGGCTGCATTTGATGGGCACAGTGAGGCTGCATTTGATGGGAACTAGTGAGGCTGCATTGATCTCCTGTATCATGTCTGCAGTCTCTGACCATCTCTTGTAGCATGTCTGCATTCTCTTACCATCTTTGGTGTGATGTCCTCAGTCTCTAACCATCTAATGTATCATGTCCGCAACCTCTGACATCTCCTGTATCATGTCTGCAGTGAGGGAGTCTGGAGAGGAGTCAGGAATGGGAGCAGCGCCGGGATGGGGGTCATGGGAGAAGTCAGACATGTGTGGACTGTGGTGAGGAGACTATAGAATAAAACCAGAGCCACCGAGCTGGAGCCAACTGACTGAGCCCTGCATGGTGCACCTGAGAGGAGGTCAGTGACAGCACCGCAGGCCAGTATGAGGGGGATCACTGAAGTAAGGGGGGCGTGAATATGATAATGTAAGGGGGCACTGATCTGATATAAATGTTTCCCCCTTATATCAGTAACCCCCCCTTACCTTAGTGTATTCTTTCTGCGGAAGGTGGTCTCTGGTCAACAGAGTCGTCCCCCCCCCCACGTTTTCGAGTTCCTGGTGTCCCCCTTGATGATTGACCACTTTTAACTGGAATTTGCTTTTATTTTTATATATATATATATATATATATATATATATATATATATATATATATATATATAAAGCCCTATGTGCTTTCATATCTGTCTTATCTATATATAATACACTCTTCAAATGTGCTTTAAAATACATGGTTTTCCCTTTCATGAACAAGAAAGTTATGCTGTTGGGCTGGTATAATAATGCTATGGGGCTGGTATGAATTTTTTTCCAGGGCTGGTTTTTATTCCCAGTCCGGCCCTGTCCACACCCCCTTTGAGTCCCACCACTATGCTTGACTGTAGGCACGACACACTTGTCACACACTTGTCTTTGTACTCCTCACCTGGTTGCCCCCACACATGTTTGACACCATCTGAACCAAATAAGTTTATCTTGGTCTCATCAGACCACAGGACATGGTACCAGTAACCCATGTCCTTAGTCTGCTTGTCTTCAGCAAACTGTTTGTGGGCTTTCTTGTGCATCATCTTTAGAAAAGGCTTCCTTCTGGGACGATAGCCATGCAGACCAATTTGATGCAGTGTGCGGCATATGGTCTGAGCACTGACAGGCTGACCCCCCACTCCATCAACTTCTGCAGCAATGCTTGCAGCACTCATACTATTATACATCTATTTCCCAAAGACAACCTCTGGATATGATGCTGAGCACGTGCACTCAACTTCTTTGGTCGACCATGGCGAGGCCTGTTCTGAGTGGAACCTTTCCTGTTAAACCGCTGTATGGTCTTGGCCACCGTGCTGCAGCCCAGTTTCAGGGTCCTGGCAATCTTCTTATAGCCTAGGCCATCTTTATGTAGAGCAACAATTCTTTTTGTCAGATCCTCAGAGAGTTCTTTGCCATGAGGTTAGATTTTGAACTTCCAGTGACCAGTATGAGAGAGTGAGCGTGATAAATTTAACACACCTGCTCCCCATTCCCACTTGAGACCTTGTAACACTAACGAGTCACATGACACCGGGAAGGGGCAAAATGGCTAATTGGGTCCAATTTGGACATTTTCACTTAGGGGTGTACTCCCTTTTGTTGCCAGCGGTTTAGACATTAATGGCTGTGTGTTGAGTTATTTTGAGGGAACAGCAAATTTACAGTTATACAAGCTGTATACTCACTACTTTACATTGTAGCAAAGTCTAATTTCTTCAGTGTTGTAACATAAAAAGATATAATAAAATATTTACAAAAATGTGAGGGGTGTACTCACTTTTGTGAGATACTGTGTATGTGTGTGTGTATATATATATATATATATATATATAATATATATATATTGTAGCAGAGCGTCCCAGAGAGAGCCAGGAAAAGTCCTGTTCGGGGTTTATACATCTCCCAGGCTCCTCTCATACAGGTTCAGGGATCTCTGATCCATGGTCCAGTTCAGGTCTTGGTCCTCTCCCCCAGGCTAATTTAAAGCTCACCTGAGCAGACAGCCCTTGCTCTTGGCCTGGGATACTCAGACTGCTTCTGTGTAGGAGAGCAAAAAGGTATGTGGAAGCTGACAAGCTGTAGGCTTGCTCAGCCTGGTAGTTAGGATCTGTAAATATTGTTTAGTTAGTGCCGAGACACGGCTAGGTTTTGTTTTGGCTATTTTTGTTCCTATTTGTTTTGTTTGGAACACTGTACAGCACCTGTATATAGACTTGTATATATCACAAATAAACACCGCACTGTTTGTCACTATTTCACTGGATTTGGTATCTGTGCCTGAAAGACTGCTCATCCCAGGGAGCTTTGTACCTGCTACCTGTCCCCCAGGTTACAATATATATAGCCTAGTATATACTCTAGTGTAGATTAGATATTCAGTGTAGAATCTATATTCAGGCAGTGTAGTATATATAATATAGTGTATTGAAGTGGTTAAGGCGAGCCTTGCGCCAAAATTTTTTTTTAAATGGCGTGGGGTCCCCCCCAAAATCTATACTAGGCCCTTCAGGTCTTATATGGATTTTAAGTGGAACCCTGTGCCAAAATGTGAAAAAAAAAATGGCGTGCCCCCCCACCATCCATACCAGACCCTTATCCGAGCACACAACCTGACAGACTGCAGGATTAGGGGGGAGAGTGACCCCCCACGAGAGAGTGACCCCCCCTTTCTGAACTGTACCAGGCCACATGCCCTCAACATGGGGAGGACCTTTGGGGCCCCCCCGCAAACACCTTGTCCCCTTGTTGATGGGAACAGGGGCCTCTTCCCCACAACCCTTGCCGATGGTTGTGGGGGTCTGCGGGTGGAGGGCTTATCGGAATCTGGAAGCCCCCTTTAACAAAGGGGCCCCCAGATCCCATCCCCCTATGTGAATGGGTATCGGGTACATTGTACCCCTACCCATTCACCAAAAAGTGTCAAAAAAGTAAAAATGACAGACAGTTTTGAACAAGACCTTTATGTAAAAGAAAAAAAAAGTGTCCTGCAATGTCCATTCATCTTTAATCACATGTTTTAATCCGACGTTCCCGAGCAGAAAAAAAAAATGGAAAAAACTCTGCCTCCATAGGAGGCGTCCCGCCGACTGCAGCCTTTTCACGATGACAGCTATTATATAGCTGGGGGCGGGGTCACCCGGTGATGTAAATGGGTGACCCCACCCCCCTCTGAGGTCACGTGACATCACATGATGTCAGAAGGGGGCAGGGTTACCTTGTTACGTCACCGGGTGGCCCCACCCTCAGCTATATAAGAGCTGTCAAAACAAAAAGACGTTTTTTTTTTTTCTCTGGAATGTCCAATGCTGTGATTGAAGATGAAAGGACATCGCGGGACACTTTTTTTTATAAAGGTCTCCTGTAATTTTTCCTTTTGTGACACTTTTTTGTGAATGGGGAAGAGTACAATGTACCCGATACCCATTCACATGTTAAAGGGGGCTTCCAGATTCTGATAAGCCCCCCGCCCGCAGACCCCCACAACCACCGGGCAAGGGTTGCGAGGAAGAGGCCCTTGTCCCCATCAACATGGGGACAAGGCGTTTTGGGGGGACCCTGAAGCACCCTCCCCATGTTGAGTGCATGTGGCCTTGTATGGTTCAAGGGGGGGCGCTCTCTTGTCCCCCCCTCCCTTTTCCTGCGGCCTGCCAGGTTGCGTGCTTGGATAAGGGTCTGGTATGGATTTTGGGGGGACCCCCACGCCATTTTTTTTTTTTAATTTTGGTGCGGGGTTTCACTAAAATCCATATCAGACCTTGCCAGGATCCAACAATACATGACAGCGGCGAGCATTTTTAAATGACATTTTTTCCTTTGGAAATTTAATTTTGCTGTGGCATAGTAAAACACATCATAAAGATGCACTAATTTACAGGCAGACTAAGGAGACCCCCCCAGGCATGATATTTAAAGGAATAAAGGAATACGATGTTTACGTATTCGCACACATTTTTTGCCTGTTCGCATGTTTTGCTGCAAACCGAACCAGGGGGTGTTTGGCTCATCCCTAGTGCTAGCCATGTGATCCAGTGGGTTCCCTTCTTCTCAAGGAGGTGACAGAGGGTGCCCCTGGGATCCTGCCTCCAACAGACCTTGTTGGCCCTTGTGATGTCATCACAGGGGCGAAAAAGATTATTCCTTCACTTGTGATGAACGTAAGCGAAAAAAAAAGCTATTTGTCATTGAAAGCTGAAGTTTATTTTCCTTATATTTTGTCTTCCCTGGTTTCTCATTTCCTTCTTCATCAACTTGCTTATGAAAATGTTAAATAAAATCTTTCTGTTTTTATTACATACCTTATATTAGACCCACTGCTGCCATCACTTGTTCTCTGTCATGTACCTGATAAGAGCCTGGGATGATGAGGCTGGCCTCTCTGGTATCTTCAGCTCAGACTGGCAGTTCATCGGATCGGGAACAGAAGACCTGCAGGATTGAAAAACCTGAGTTAAAGAGGAACTCTGCGTGCAGTGCAAGTTCAGGAAGCGTGGCTTGTCAGAGCTCCCAATAGGCTTGTAGCAGGAACCCACTGTGATGGTTGGAACAGATGCAGATGACAGCCAGGGCAGGCAGTGGTAGTAACATAGCACTGAAACAAAGTCAGGAGTGTGGTCATATGCAGGGCCGCTATCAGGTGAGGACAGCCCATATACAGGTAGGGGGCCCGTTAAACTGAGGGAAGGGAAGAGAAGCTCTGAGAGGAAAGGCCCATATTTGGCATCACTGCTGAGGGGTAAATGTGGATGTGGACCTATGCTGTGACTGCCTCTTTGCTAAATGGGGCTGTCTCTTTCCTATATGGGGATGTCTCTTTGTTGGGTAGGGCTGTCTCTTTGCCGAATATATAGGGATATATCTATGCTACATGGGGATGTCTCTTTGCTGGATTGGGCTTTCTCTTTGCTATATGGGGATATCTCTTTGGTAAATATATGAGGATGTCTCTTTGCTGGATTGGGCTGTATCTTTGCTGGATATATGGGGATGTCACTTTGCTGGATTGGGCTGTATCTTTAATCAATATATAGGAATGTCTTTTTTGCTGGATTGGCTGTCTCTTTGTTGAATTAGGATGTTGCTTTGCTGAATATATGGGGATGTCTCTTTTCTAGATTGAGCTGTCTCTTTGCTGGATTAGGATGTCTCTGCTGAACATATGGGGATGTCTCTTTGCTGGATTGGGATGTATCTTTGCTGAATATATGGAGATGTCTATTTGCTGTATGGGGATTGAAAAAGTATTCATACCCCTTGAAATTTTACACATTTTGTCATGTTACAACCAAAAACGCAAATGTATTTTATTGGGATTTTATGTGATGGACCAACACAAAGTGGCACATAATTGTGAAGTGAAAGGAAAATTATAAATGGCTTTCAAATTTTTTTACAAATAAGAATGTGAAAAGTGTATTCTGCCCCCTTTACTCTGATACCCCTAACTAAAATCTAGTGGACCCAAATCCCTTTAGAAGTCACCTAATTAGTAAATAGATTCCATCTGTGTGTAATTTAATCTCAGCATAAATACAGCTGTTCTGTGAAGCCCTCAGAGGTTTTTTGGAGAACCTTAGTGAACAAACAGCATCATGAAGTCCAAGGAACACACCAGACAGGTCAGGGATAAAGTTGTGGAGAAGTATAAAGCAGGGTTAGGTTATAAAAAAATATCCCCCAAGCTTTGAACATCTCATGGAGCACTGCTCAATCCTTCAGAAGAGTATGGCACAACTGCAAACCTACCAAGACATGGCCGTCCACCTAAACTGACAGGCCGTGCAAGGACAGCATTCATCAGAGAAGCAGCCAAGAGGCCTATGGTAACTCTGGAGGAGCTGCAGAGATCCACATCTTAGGTGGTGGGAGAATCTGTCCACAGGACAACTATTAGTCATGCACTCAACAAATCTGTCCTTTTATGGAAGAGTAGCAAGAAGAAAGTCATTGTTGAAAGAAAGCAATAAGAAGTTCTGTTTGCAGTTTGCAAGAAGCCATGTGGGGGACAGAGGAAACAGGTGGGAAAAGATGCTCTGGTCAGGTGAGACCAAAATTGAAATTTTTCGCCTAAAAGCAAAACACTATGTGTGGCGGAAAACTAACACTGTACATCACCCTGAACACACCATCCCCACTGTGAAACATGGTGGTGGCAGCACCATGTTGTGGAGATGCTTTTCTTCAGCAGAGACAGGGAAGCTGGTCAGAGTTAATGGGAAAATGGATGGAGCCAAATACAGGACAATCTTAGAAGAAAACCTGTTATGCTGCGTACACACGAGCGGACTTTTCGACCAGACTGGTCCGATGGACCGAGTCCGGCGGACAATTCGACCGTGTGTGGGCTTCATCAGACCTGCAGCGGACTTTTTCAGTCGAAAATCTGACGGACTTTAGATTTGGAACGTTTCAAATCTTTCAGACGGACTCGAGTCCGGTCGAAAAGTCCACTCGTCTGTATGCTAGTCCGACGGAAGAAAACCGACGCTAGGGCAGCTATTGGCTAGTGACTATCGTCTTCCTTATTTTAGTCCGGTTGTACGTCATCACGTACGAATCCGTCGGACTTTGGTTTGATCGTGTGTAGGCAAGTCCATTTGTTCGGAAAGTCCGACGGAAGTCCGCCGAAAGTCCGTCGGATAGACTGTCGGACCAGTCCGGTCTCAAAGTCTGCACGTGTGTACGTGGCATTAGAGTCTGCAAAAGACTTGAAACTGGGGCAGAGGTCCACCTTCCAGCAGGACAATGACCCTAAACATACAGCCAGAGCTCTAATGGAATGGTTAGATCAAAGCATATTCATGTGTTAGAATGGGCCAGTTAAAGTCCAGACCTAAATCCAATGAAGAATTTGTGACAAGACTTGAAAATTGCTGTTCAAACGCTCTCCATCCAATCTGACAGAGCTTGAGCTATTTTGCAAAGAAGAATGGGCAAGAATATCACTCTCTAGATGTGCAAAGCTGGTATCGACATACCCAAAAAGACTTGCAGCTGTAATGGCAGTGAAAGGTCGTTCTACAAAGTATTGATTCAGGGAGCCTGAATACAAATGCACGCCACACTTTTTACATATTTATTTGTAAAGATTGTTGAAAACCATTTCTCATTTTCCTTCCACTTCACAATTATGTGCCGCTTTGTGTTGGTCTATCACATAAAATCTCAATAAAAGACATTAATGTTTTTGGTTGTAACATAACAAATGTGGAAAATTTCAAGGGGTATGAATACTTTTTTAGGGTACTGTATCTGCTGGATTGGGATGTTTCTTTGCTGTATATATGGGAATGTCTCTTTTCTGTGTTGAGCTCTCTCTTTGCTCTGCTGGATTGGAATGAAATGGCCATGTGAAGGACGGAGTGGGGGACTTCAGTCCCTCTCTGCTGAAAACTGGTCGCAGGAGTGCAAAATGGATTGCACTCCTGTGACTCTTAGGAGAAGCCCAGCCAAGCGAGCTCAGACTATTCTTCTCCTTTTAATTTTTTACAGTGGCACAAATAAAATTGATGCCAGTGCGAAGAGCAATGGTATGCAGTGGACAATTTAAATAAACATTTAGCATCTTAGAAAAACAATGTCACACTTGAATGTGACTAACTGCTAGTAGCAACTGCAATTAATAAATAATTAAAAACATATTTTTCTCAGACCTTGTAGTTTATTTTATTTGGTTGTTTCTCTTTTAGAGTGTCTAAAAATTCACAAGGAATTGAAGAATATCATATGTGCTTAAACAAGGTTTCTTAGCACCTACGATGGGACAGAAAACATGTCTGCAAGATGTCTATACAGAAAGTGTTTTGGAACTATCAAGAACTTAACACATGTTAGATCATGGTGATGGATCTCAGAGAAACCTGGACCTTCAAAACATTTTCAGTGACCAGGGAATTATAAATGAAAATGCTGACACCATCATAATACTTGGGGATGCAGGCACTGGCAAAAGCTCATTGCTTCAACACATTCAACATCTCTGGGCATGTGGACAAGCTTTTCAAAAATTCTGCTTCGTCTTCCCCTTTAGTTGTAGAACAGTGGTTCTCAACTCCAGTGCTCGGGACCCACCAACAGGCCAGATTTTAAGTATTACCTTGGGGAGTTGCAGACTAGAATACTGCAATCACTGAGCAGCAAGTGATATCACCTGTGATGTATTTCAGCTATCTTGCAAACCTGGCCTGTTGGTGGGTCCTGAGGACTGGAGTTGAGAACCACTGTTGTAGAAGGTTGTGTTGTATTACAAAGCCAATTTGTCTAAACTCTTCTTTTTGAACAGTGTTGCTGGCCTGACCGACATCAGGAAGAAATATTTGAATTCATCATGGATCATCCCAGTCAAGTCCTCATAATGTTTGATGGATTTGATGAGTTAAAGTTTTCTTTCACAGAGGATAATAGGCACTGTTCTCCCTTAGAACCTACAAGCATTGAAAGTATTGTGTTTAACCTAATTGAAGGAAACTTAATGAAGGACTGCATGAACGTTGTTACAAGCAGGCCTGATGCTATCACTGTGGCATTACGGAAATACATCAAGAAAGAAATAAACTTGAGGGGATTTTCAGAAGAAGGCATTGAGACTTTTATAAAGAAACATCACAACAACCCAGACATATCCAGTGGTATCATTAGTTTGATAAAAAAACAGTTCATCCCTTACTGGGCTGTGCCATATTCCAGTCTTCTGTTGGATTATTTCAAAGTGTCATAAGGAACTTATTAACTGTGACTACAGAAGTCCACAGACTATGACCGATATGTACATGCTAACTCTAAAACTCTTTCTCTTACATGCTTCAACAAACTTAAAGTGAACACAAAATATACTTTCAGAAAGAACTAATTCTGTCAAACGCCTTGGTAAGATAGCGCTCAGTGGTCTCCATGAAGATTTTTATGTGTTTTCTCCTCAAGGAGATTGTCAAAGTAGAAATAACAATAGAAGATGTCTCTTTGGGTTTTCTTGTTATCTCCAATAACTTTTTAGATGAAGGACAAACTTCTTCACAGTACTACGAGTTCCTCCATATCACATTTCAATGCTTCTTTGCTGCTCTGTACATTGTAATGAGTGATGAAATGGACTCCTCTATATTATGCCAACTATATAAGTGGAATAGAAGGAAAACAAATAACTCCCTTATGCAAAGACATCCTATAACATGTTTACAACCTGGTTTTCAAAGACAAACCAAAATGATGTTGCAGAACATAGAGGTTAGAAATCTTAAATTTACAGCAACATTTGTAGCTGGGCTCTTTTCTGCTGTACTGAACAATTTGATGGTTGACTCATGGCAACCAGAAAAACTGGCCAAGAAATGTAAAACTGTCAAAAAATGTTTGGCTAAGGCAATCCAGAATCACTTTAAGTCAATACCACCAGCATTGCCCGATGAGAAAAAAGCCATGCATGGCATGCCTGAGTTTGTCTGGCTTTTAAAGTGTCTTTTATGAAATGCAGGATATCACTTTGGCTCAGAGAGCTGTACAGGGTTTTGCAGTTGATCATTTGAAAATGACCTACTATCTCATTGATCCTGCTGAATGCACAGCATTGGCCTATGTACTAAAGCATTTAAAAAACCCAGTCAGTATACAATTGGACCACAACTTTGTTGGTGACACTGGAATTGAGCAGTTGATTCCCTGTCTTCATATCTGCCATGCTCTATAGTAAGTCTGTTCGTCTATAAACCTATTTTTAGTTCAATGTGTTTTTTATTTTATCATTCAGGTTATATCAAGTACCATGTATCATGTAATTATAAGAGCATAATTGCAAATACAGAACATCAAAGGGACATAAGTGGAATACTTATGTCATGTAACCAACTAATCAAGTTTGGTTATGTCGCTGTTGGACGTTTTTATACTATAATGTTTTTTATATATATATATATATATATATATATATATATATATATATATACCGTATTTATAGGCGTATAACATGCTCCGGCGTATAACACGCACCCCAAGTTTAGGAGGGAGTTTTAAGGAAAAAACTTTTTGAGGAAAAAAACTTACATTTAAATGCCCATCAATGCAGCCTTATCAGTGTCCATCTGCAGCCTTGTCAGTGTCCATCTGCAGCCTTGAAGCCTTGTCAGTGTCCATCTGCAGCCTTTTCAGTGACATTTGCAGCTTTGCCCAGGCTGCAGTTAAACTGCAGTGACTTGTCTGTGTCACTGCAGTTTGAAAATGGCGCTGCCAAGATAAACAGAGCCGGTCCTGTGTATCTTGGCTCCTCTCGGCCCTTCTCGGCTCCTCTCGTAGTCCCGCCCTATGATGGACATAACACAGGTCAAATGCCGGGACTGGGCATGACTGTGAGCGGAGCCGAGCGCTGCCCATATACATACATAGCCGAGTGTACTCGGCTAGGTTCGGCAAGCTCTGCTCACAGTCATGCCCAGTCCCTGTGTTATGTCCATCATAGGGCGGAACTGGCCGTGACTGTGAGCGGAACTAACCGAGCCTAGCCGAGTACACTCGGCTATGTATGTATATTGGCGGCCGGAGCTCGCTCCGCTCACAATCAGCGGAGGATCGGCGTAAAACACGCACCCACAATTTTCCCCTGATTTTAAGGGGAAAAAAAAGTAAATGTTATTCGCCGATAAATATGGATAGATATATATATATATATATATATACACAGTGGGGCAAAAACGTATTTAGTCAGCCACGAATTGGGCAAGTTCTCCCAATTAAAAAAATGAGAGAGGCCTGTAATTGTCATCATAGGTATACCTCAACTATGAGAGACAAAATGTGGAAACAAATCCAGACAATCACATTGTTTGATTTTTTTAAAGAATTTATTTGCAAATCATGGTGGAAAATAAGTATTTGGTCACCTACAAACAAGCAAGATTTCTGGCTATCACAGACCTGTATCTCATTACTTGTATTAATGGCACCTGTTTGAACTTGTTATCAGTATAAAAGACACTTGTTCACAACCTTAAACAGTCACACTCCAAACTCCACTATGGTGAAGACCAAAGAGCTGTCGAAGGACACCAGAAACAAAATTGTAGACCTGCAGCAGGCTGGGGAGACTGAATCTGCAATAGGCAAGCAGCTTGGTGTGAAGAAATCAATTGTGGGAGCAATAGTTAGAAAATGGAAGACATACAAGGCCACTGATAATCTCCCTTGATCTGGGGCTCCACGCAAGATCTCACCCGTGGGGTCAAAATGATCCCAAGAATGGTGAGCAAAAATCCCAGAACGACACGGGGGGACCTAGTGAATGACCTGCAGAGAGCTGGGAGCAACGTAACAAAGGCTACCATCAGTAACACACTACGCCGCCAGGGACTCAGATCCTGCAGTGCCAGACGTGTCCCCCTGCTTAAGCCAGTACATGTCCGGGCCCATCTGAGGTTTGCTAGAGAGCATTTGGATGATCCAGAAGATTGGGAGAATGTCATATGAAACCAAAATAGAACTGTTTGGTAGAAACACAACTCCTCGTGTTTGGAGGAGAGAGAATGCTGAGTTGCAACCAAAAAAACACCATACCTACTGTGAAGCATGGGGGTGGCAACATCATGCTTTGTACTCACTTTTGTTGCAAGCGGTTTAGACATTAATGGCTGTGTGTTGAGTTATTTTGAGGGGACAGAAATTTACACTGTTATACAAGCTGTACACTCACTACTTTACATTGTAGCAAAGTGTAATTTCTTCAGTGTTGTCACATGACGAGATATAATAAAATATTTACAAAAATGTGAGGGGTGTACTCACTTTTGTAAGATACTATATATAGTATAAAAATATATAGTATAAAAATGTCCAACAGCGACATAACCAAACTTGATTAATGGTTACATGACCAAGAAGCAGCTGGAAAGGGTGGAAAGGCTAAGAGCGCTGAAAAAAGCCTCATCTGCAATCCCAGTGTGAAAGCCAGAGTGCTTTCACACTGGGGCGCTGTGCTGGCAGGACCTCAAAAAAAGTCCTGCAAGCAGCTTCTTTGCAGCGCTTTGGGAGTGGTGAATAAACCGCTCCTAAAGCAACCCCTGCCCATTGAAATTAATGGGCAGCGCCGCTGAATCGCCTGCAAAGCGCCTCGGCAGCGGCGCTTTGAGGGGGCTTTCAACCCTTTATTCGGCCGCTAGCGGGGGTTAAAAGCGCCCTGCTAGCACCCGAAAACCGTCGACCCCCTTTTACACTGCCAGGGCCCGAGCGTTGGCGGTAAAGCGCCGCGAGTTTTAGCAGCACTTTCCCGCTGTTTTTGCTGCGCTATTTAGGCACTAGCGGGGAGCTTTCAACCCCTGCTATCGGCTGAATAAAGGGTTAAAAGTGCCGCTGCAGGAGCTTCGGCAGCGTTGTCCATTGATTTCAATGGGATGGGGCTCTTTAGGAGCGGTGCATACACCGCTCCTAAAGTGCCTCGAAGCTGCTTGCAGGACTTTTTTTGACGTCCTGCCAGCGCCCCGCTACAGTATGAAAACACTCGGGCTTTCACACTGGGATTGCAGATGTAGCTTTTTTCGGGCGATTTACAGTTTTTACTATTTTTAGCGCTAAAGTGCCTGAAAAACCCCTTCCAGTGTGAAAGGGGGTTTAAGGGTGAGGGACGACAGCATTGGAGCATAAGGGGAAGCAAGATGAAGAATAAAAAGGGAAAAGAAAGGAAAAGCAAGAAACCACAGCCACTTGACTGCCGACAAGTGGTATTTTTTTGTCCTGTAGACTCAACAGTATATGAAAGAATATCTTTACAACATCCAATTACCTCTTGGACACTTGCCCTCTTTGGAAGATTTTTTTTTTTTTGTTGGCACCTTGAAATTTTGGATTTACACTCACTTTAATGCCTGGTGACATTTAAGTGGTGATCAGGACAATTAGAAAGAGTAATGCCGCGTACACACGAGCGGACTTTACGGTGGACTTTGCCCGGCGGACTGGATTTCGTCGGACAATTCGATGTGTGTGGGCTCCAGCGGACTTTGTTTTCTCAAAAGTTGGACGGAATTAGATTTGAAACTTGTTTAAAATTTATCAGTTGAAATCGAGTCCGGTCGAAAAGTCCGCCGTCTGTATGCTAGTTCGACGGACAAAAAGCCACGCTAGGGCAGCTATTGGCTACTGGCTATGAACTTCCTTGTTTTAGTCCGGTCGTACGTCATCACGTACGAATTCGACGGACTTTGGTGGATTGTGTGTAGGCAAGTCCGTTCGTTCACAAAGTCCGTCGGAAAGTACGTCAAAGTCCGCCGGGCAAAGTCCGCCGTAAAGTCCGCTCGTGTGTACGCGGCATAACTCTTCCTAACAGAGACAGAAATAAAAATTGGCAGTGGTTCTAATAGCTCACCAATCTATCTAAATCTTAAAAAACAAAAATTCCTTTAGTTATATTTTAGGCACATCTAAACCCCAAAACAAAAAATTGCATATATTCCAGCGTGCAAGTCCCCATATGTAACTGAATTAATTAATTTTTTTAAGCTTTTTCCTTTATTTTTGCCTGATGATCCTACCAGTGACACAATTCCTGTCCTATGGGAATAACACTCACTTACTGCACTGTGTCTATCGAAGAGCAGGATTATAGCTGCTCTCCTGATTTGAAGTACAAGGACCTCTTTCTCTGCACATTGCCATTAGATAGGGAGGAAGGGGTTTGAAATTCACAGAAAATAGACGGGAAAGCCGATAACATTATATTCAATTTCAGTTGTCCACAGCCAGTTACAAGGATACTGGATTTCTAGTAGTATTATCAGTTTATTTTTAGGTACCTCAAAAACCTGAAAAAAAAAGCAAATGCAGGCATTACATCTAAGGACTTGTTAGCTGCAATACTGTATATGTTATTTTTGGGTTTAGAAATATTTTAACACATTTTATAGATAAGCTGAGGATGAAAGTATTACTGTTCTTGCTACAAAATTGTTAGTTGACAATGGACTTGCTATTTTCTATTCATTAAAAAAAATTCTGAGGCATTCATTGTAATAAAACGTATTTACCTGTTATCACAAGAAAAGAAGTGATAGCTCACAGCTGAATTCCAGGGGAACAGCAAATTGAAAGCCGAAAATGTATAATTGTCTTACCTCACAATTGTGTAACTTATTCAGCCTATCAGCCTAAACTGGGAGCACTCCTGGTATCTTTAAAAAAATTATAAGCTTACCTTCGGTGCCTATTGCCACAAGTTCTTTTCATCCTCTATCACATTCAATGCAAGTTAAAGCACTATATATACAGTATCTCACAAAAGTAAGTAAACCCCTCACATTTTTGTTAATAATTTATTATATCTTTTGACAACACTGAAGAAATGGCACTTTGCTACAATACAAAGTAGTGAGTGTACAGCTTGTATAACAGTGTAAATTTGCTGTCCCCTCAAAATAACTCAACACACAGCCATTAATGTCTAAACCCCTGGCAACAAAAGTGAGTACACCTCTAAGTGAAAATGTCCAAATTGGGTCCAATTAGCCATTTTCCCTCCTCAGTGTCATGTGACTCATTAGTGTAACAATGTCTCAGGTGTGAATGGGGAGCAGGTGTGTTAAATTTGGTGTTATTGCTCTCACTCTCTCATACTGGTCACTGGAAGCTCAACATGGCACCTCATGGCAAACAACTCTCTGAGGATGTGAAAAAAATAATTGTTGCTTAAAGATGGCCTAGGCCAGTGATGGCGAACCTTGGCACCCCAGATGTTTTGGAACTACATTTCCCATGATATTCATGCACTCTGCAGTGTAGTTGAGCATCATGGGAAATGTAGTTCCAAAACATCTGGGGTGCCAAGGTTCGCCATCTCTGGCCTAGGCTTTAAGTGGCCAACACCATACAGAGGTTTAACAGGACAGGTTCCACTCAGAATAGGCCTCGCCATGGTCGACCAAAGAAGTTGAGTGCACGTGCTCAGCGTCATATCCAGAGGTTGTCTTTGGGAAATAGACGTATGAGTGCTGCCAGCATTACTGTTATCCTTGAAAGTGTAAGTAAAAGAAAATCCCAAATGTTGAGTTTTCCCCAGAACAAGAATAGAGGGGACATTTTACAATGGGGACATTCGTTCTAGTGATCCTGGTGACAGCCAAGGATTCCCTCACTTTGAAGGGCTTTTCTCTCACTTCCTGTTTTGGCAATAGGACACAAAGTGAAGGGGAATCTCCCCAATGGGACACAGATGGAATAAAAGGTCAGGAGTTTTTGCCAGACCAACCTTTACCACTCTATGAGGAGGTTAGCTGTAGTTTGGATAGAGGACAGCCTGTGGACGTGGTGTTACTGGACTTTTGCCAAAGCATTTTCTAATAGCTACAGTACCCCATAATTGCTTAATTTACAAATTGAGGTCAGTTGGCATTGACAATGGTATACGTGGATAGAAAACTGGTTACAGGAGCGTGTCTAGAGGGAGGTGATAAATGGCATATTTTCTGAAAGGTGTGGAATTGGGACCTGGGTACCCCAGGGCTCTGTCCTGGAACCTGTTTTCTGCCACTCTACAAAACTCTGGTTCAGCCACATGTTGAATATGTTTTTCCAGTTCTGGTCCTCAGTCCTCAGGGAGTATGTGCTGGAATTGAAGGTGGGAAGTTCAAAGAAGGGCAACAAAGCTGGTAAGTTGGCCTGTTACAGTGGCTTGAAAAAGTATTCATACCGCTTGAAATTTTCCACATTTTGTCATGTTACAATTAAAACTTAAATGTATTTTATTGAGATTTTATGTGATAGAACAACACAAATAAATTTGTGAAATGTGTGGCGTGCATTTGTATTCAGCCCCCCTGCGTCAATACTTTGTAGAACCCCATTTCGCTGCAATTACAGCTGCAAATGTTTTTGGTATGTCTCTACCAGCTTTGCACATCTAGAGAGTAACATTTTTGCCCATTCTTCTTTGCAAAATAGCTCAAGTCCTGTCAGATTTGATGGAGAGTGTCTGTGAACAGAAATGTTCAAGTGTTGCCACAGATTCTCAATCTGGACTTTGATTGGGCCATTCTAACACATGAATATGCTTTGATCTAATCCATTACATTGTAGCTCTGGCTGTATGTTTGGGGTCGTTGTCCTGCTGGGAGGTGAACCTCTGCCCCAGTCTCAAGGCTTTTGCAGATTCTAACAGGTTTTCTTTTAAGATTGTCCTGTATATGGCTCCATCCATCTTCCCATAAACTCTGACCAGCTTCCCAGTCTCTGTTGAAGAAAAGCATCCCCACAACATGATGCTGCCACCACCACCATGTTTCACAGTGAGGATGGTGTGTTCAGGGTGATGTGCAGTGTTAGTTTTCTGCCACACAGCATTTTGCTTTTAGGTCAAAAAGTTCAATTTTGGTTTCATCTGACCAAAGCACCTTCTTCCACATGTTTTCTGTGTTCCCCACATGGCTTCTAGCAAACTGCAAACAGAACTTCTTATGGCTTTCTTCTTACCAATTTTCCATAAAGGCCAGATTTAAGGAGTGCACGACTAATAGTTGTCCTATGAACACATTCTCCCACCTGAGCTGTGGATCTCTGCAGCTCCTCCATAGTTACCATGGGCCTCTTGGCTGTTTCTCTGATTAATGCTCTCCTTGCCTGACCTGTCAGTTTAGGTGGACAGCCATGTATTGGAAGGTTTGCAGTTGTGCCATACTCTTTCCATTTTTGAATGATGGATTGAACAGTGCTGCGTGAGATGTTCAAAGCTTGGGATATTTTTTTTAATAACCTAACTGTGCTTTAACTTCTCCACAACTTTATCCCTGACCTGTCTGGTGTGTTCCTTGGCTTTCATGATGCTGTTTGTTCACTAAGGTTCTCTAACAAACCTCTGAGGGCTTCCCAGAACAGCTGTATTTATACTGAGATTAAATTATACACTGGTAAACTCTATTTACTAAGTAGGTGACTTCTGAAGGCAATTGGTTCCACTAGATTTTAGTTATCAAAGTAAAGGGGGCTGAATACAGATGCACGCCACACTTTTCAGATATTTATTTGTAGAAAATTTTTGAAAACCATTTATAATTTTCCTTCCACGTCACAATTATGTGCCACTTTGTGCTGGTCTATCACATAAAATCCCAATAAAATACATTTACGTTTTTGGTTGTAACATGACAAAATTTCAAGGCGTATGAATAAATTTTCAAGGCACTGTATGAGAAATGGCTACACACATTAATTTACAATTTTTACCACCTCCTTAATGCCTCCTACTTGGCAGCCTGACTAACTTTCCACCTTCTGTCCATCATATTCATCATATGACTGGACAGATGCATCATAATTATTACTCTGGGTAATAACAGAACAGGTGCCATCAAATGCTCCATGACTATCTTTATTAGTGTTGCGTGAACTTCACCTGTTTGGGTGTTCTCCAAAAAAAAAAAAAGCCGGCCGCTGTGTCCTCAACAACAGATAAGTTAACCGGCATTTTTTTTTTCAGCTTCAGAGCTGTAATAGAAAACAAAAAAATGGTGGAAAAAAAAAAGAAAAAAAATGGCGTGGGGTCCCCCCCCCAAAATCCATACCAGACCCTTATCCGGGCGTGCAGCCTGAAAGGCCAGGAAAGGAGGGAAGGTGAGCGAGAGCCCCCCCTCCTGAACCATACCAGGCCACATTCCCTCAACATGGGGGAGGGGGATGGGTGCTTTGAGGCAGGGGGGGCTCTGCCGACTCCACCCCAAAGCACCTTGTCCCCATCTTGATGGGGACAAGGGGCTGTTCCCGACAACCCTGGTCGGTGGTTGTGGAAGTCTGCAGGCAGGGGGCTTTTTAACAAGGTTGTCCTGCCGCTTACCTATTTAAGAACTGTCACCTGGCGGAGGAGGCATAAGGCAGGCCGTTTTTTTTTTTTTCGGGTTCGGTGGTGCAGGCGTGCATCAGGATTGACGACCTACATCGGGGGGACATTGTTTGTTTTTTTTTAAAATAGAGGATTTGTCAAAAACTTGTCTAGTGTTTTTAATTGTATTTAACAGGTTTTTTTGGTGAATGAGTAGGGGTAGATTGTACCACATACTTATTCACATAGGGGGGGTGGCTCTGAGGGACCCCTTGTTAAAGGGGGTTTCCAGATTCCTATAGGCCCCCTGCCCGCAGACCCCCACAACCACCGCCCAGGGTTGTCAGGAAGAGGCCCTTGTCCCCATCAACATGGGGACAAGGTGCTTTCGGGTGGGTTTTTGTTTTTAATTTGGTGTGGGGTTCCCATCAAAATCCAAAGCAGACCTAAGGGTCTGGCATGGATTTTGGGGATACCCCACCCTGTTTTTTTCTTTTAATTTGGCCAAAGGGCCTGGTGTGGACTGGGGGACCGCACGCCTTTTGGGTCTGGTATGAATGTTAAGAAGAACCCCATGCCAAAATTTAAAAAAACACGGCATGGGCCATCCCCCAAAATCCATTCCAGACCCTTATCTGAGCATGCAGTCCAGGAAAGGGGCGAGCAAGCGTCACCCCTCTGCTGAACCATACCAAGACACATGCTCTCAGGAGTCCCCCCGATGTACATCTATCGTCAATCATGGTGTGGGGTTCACTTTAAAATCCATACCAGAACCAAAGGTTTTTTTTTTAGTTTTTTTTATTGCCAGTAGTGTATTGTATTGCCGGAAGTTTAAATGCCATTTGTTTTTCTTTAGAAACGTCAGTTTTGCTGAAGTAGGTTCTATACATGGTACAGATGTGCCACTTTACAGGCAGACTAAGGGGACCCCCCAGGCACTATATTTAAAGTATTTTTTTCATTTTTATTGTTTCACTATAATCATCATTAAAATCGCTGCTCCTTTAAAAACAATATATTTTAAAAGTTTTTTTTTGCATTGATACATGTCCCCCAGGGCAGTACCTGGGCACCCATACCCTTTTTATGACTAATAACTTGCATATAAGCCTTTAAAATGGCCACTTTTGATTTTTCACATTCGGGTCCCATAGACTTCAATAGGATTAATTGTTTGGGTCCGACCTTTCGCTGTGTTTGGAGGTTCTGGTGCGAACCGAACTGAGGGGTGTTCAGCCCATCTCTAATCTTTATATTTTCCTGTCATGGACTGGTCACAACTGCTGAATCTGCCTACTGATGGATCAAATATGGGAATGTTGCTTCTCAGTGATACATTCACCGCCACACTTATTAGATGATGATGTTGTTTTGAAGTTGTTCTAAAGGCAGAAGATTTTTTTATATTGATACATTCTCTGCATTAAGGTGAAAAACATTCTATGATTAGGATCCCGCCCCCATATTAATCTGAGCCTGATCCATGGCTGTGCCTGAGAGCAGTGTATCTCTCTCTCTGCTTTCTCCCTGCTGGACATGGAGGCAGCAGGGGAAGCCATTGGCTCCTGCTGCTGTCAATCAGATCATGTAAGGAGGGAGCAGGGGCGGGACGAAGCGGGGCTCTGTGTGTTAATGCCCCATCACAGCTATCCGCACACAGCTGTCAATCCCAGCAGCAGGAATTTGTAGATCCTTGCCACTGGGAATCGCAGTGTGGCTTAATGCTAGTGCGAACGCAGCCTTAGAGGTGCTGCTATAATCTTCAGCATCCCACACTTGTGTGTGCATTGGATGCTTGTGTCTTCCCGATGCCTCTTGTGGCTCCCCTACCCACCCACACTCATGCGAGTGTCGCTACAGCTCTGAAATCTATTAAGAGCTCATATACATTGCATAACACATTTGCAGCTTTAAAGCAGAAATCTTTTATTATTTTGGTTGTAAAAAAAGTACAGGCAAACATATACTTACTTTGTACAAAAAGACAATACTTATTCAGTTTTCTTTCTCCTACACATAAATTAACAAAGTATTTGACATTGTTCTTCAAATGTGTGTTTTTTTTAAAGCCCAACTCTGGGTAAAAAAAGATCTCTTCAGTGGGGCTGTGCCTACACACTGCAAGGGTTAATTGCTCTTTTTGTCTAGGGGAGAAGAGAAACATCAGCACTCTAGACCGGTGGAGTGCGTTGGTGCAGATGCTGCAGGTACCACTCTAGCTGAGGGGAGGTTTAGAGGGTCAGGTAAGTAACTCTCCTCATATACCCCTTTTTACACTTTTCAGGCATTTTAGTGCTACAAATAGTGCCTGTAAAGTGCCTAAAAATGCCTCTCATGCCTCCCCAGTGTGAAAGCCTGAGTGCTTTCACACTGGGGCGGTGCACTTGCAGGACGGAGAAAAAAGTCCTGCAAGCAGCTCCTTTGGGGAAGTTTGGGAGAGGTGTATATTTAGTCAAGAGTTTTTATCTCAGAGAATAAGTGCGGGAACTCACCCTCCCTGAGTAACAGCGGCAGCAGGCGGAGGCAGGAGCTGCCTCCCGAATCACCACAGACAGCCACAGTTGCAGTGCTGGAACCCAAGGGACTCACAAAGGCTGAAGGGCAGGAGCCCTGGGTGCCCAGCACTAGTACAGAGAAGCCAATAGAGGAATTGAGCTGTGCAGAAAACTCCTTCTACCAGCTTCTGTCTTAAATGGCAGTTTGGAGAGGAGAGGGCTGCCGTAGGTGCCAGAACAGAGTCCCGGCTGTAAAAATGTCCTGGGTTTAGTTGTAATGTAAAGCTAGACTCCGGGCACAAAAACTTTTATTATGTGCACCAAATGCTTTTTTAAACCCAAACTTTACCTTGAAAACAGAGTTATGACATCTCAGTGTGCTGTATATAGACTGTGTAGGGAGCAGAGTTATGGGAAGGACCAAGCGGGCTCCACCCACTAAAGGCTGCCTGTGTTTCGTCATATTAGGCGATGTTCCGTCACCACCATCTTGCTACACCCCACACTCGTCCACAGTAAGGATACAGTGAGAAGGCGGCAAGCGGACATCTTACATAGCTCCCAGCTGTCCCTGATTACGAGGGACTGTCCCTGATTTTGGACAATGCCCCTCTGTCCCTCATTTGTCCCTCATTCCTCCTCATTTTGGTCTGATCTATATAGATGTATATAAAATACACTTTTTATCTATCAAAAAGTGTTTTCCAGCGCTAAAACTTTCATCCAATTTCTAAATTGCTGCATTTGTAAATTCCAAAATCCAATACAAAGGAATAGTAGTGGTAAAAAAAGCACATGTGGGTTTAACCAATCTTATTTTTTGTACAATTCTCCTTTAAGGGGGCATGGCAAAGGGTGTGTCCTATGCCTGCATATTTTTGCTGATAGGTGCCCCTCATTCCCATCTCTAAAGGTTGGGAGGTATGACCTTGTTACAGCTTATATAGTGAAATACAGAATTTAAAAATCCGTCTGACTGTTTAGATGTTGAATTTTAAAGGCAGCGGCAAACCTGATGATCTCACAAGTTTGCTAATCTGACAGAACATCGCTGCTTTGAAAAATCAACATCAAAACAGTCTGAGGGATTTGAAAATACATAATTTCACTATATAAGCTGAGTTTACTGTTAAAAATAAGTGTGAAATGCAAGACTCCGGTGGGTGTAACAAGATGTCCGCTTGCCGCCTTCTCACTGTATCCTTACTGCGGCCAAGTGTGGGGTGTAGCAAGATGGAGGCGACGGAACGTCACTTCGGTTACAAAATCTGATAGGTCGCCTAATCTGACGAAACACCTGCAGAGAAATACAGAAGGGGTGGAGACAAAACCAGTCACCATGTACATGGGGAGAAAGCAGCAATGACTGGTCCTAATAATACAGGAAGCTCCTGCACAGAGGCAAAGTTTCTCACTAGATTACTGCAAAGATCTGGAAGAAATACACAAAACATACTAAGATTTATGTAAGAATACACATGACAGCCAGATTGGAATAACGCAAACTTTATACTTGTGTTACATGTTCTTACTCGCATAGCATTACCTTAAAACAGTATTTGAACATTTTTCTTTGCTGAGAAAACTCCAAAATGCAAATTTTCCTAAGGAGGGAATATGTTTGCGACCTATGTTTGCCATATTTAAACCAGTCTAAATAATGTGCTAGCAGATCTCATTGTCAGCTGTAAACTTGATTTGAACACTGTTCTAACAAAACTTTAACCACTTCAGCTCTGAAAAATTTACCCTCCTTCATGACCAGGCCATTTTTTGTGATACGTCACTGCGTTACTTTAATTGACAACTGCGTGGTTGTGCGACGCTGTACACAAATAAAATGGACGCAATTTTGAAAAAAAACTACATTTTTTATTTTCTGCTATAAAGCAGATCCAATTAAAACATTAAAAAAATGTAATTTCTTCATCAATTTAGGCCAATATTTCTTGTAAAAAAAAATCCCAATAAGCATATATTAATTGGTCTACAAACTATGGGACATTATTATAGACAGTAGATCCGCGCTACAGGTTATACTTGCAACTGCAGCCCCCCTGTGTAGGCAGAGGGCACCAAAGTGTGCCCTCAAAAATAGGTCTAAAAATTATATATATATGCAGGGAGTGGCGCTGTGCATGAGGGGATAGTTGGCATATATATTTGTCTATTGATTATAAATCATATTATGGAAAAAGGCACAAAGATGTGAAGAAATATGTATCCCACATGGGGGTCGGTAAATGTCGAGAAGAAAATGTAAATGCAGATAGACGTTCAATATAGCCTGGATTCCATAACCCAATAACCGCTATTAAACTCTGATGGTATTATATGATGTGCAAATAAGTGCCAAAGTGTCAAGTGCGATACCAGTATGGTGTTCCAGCCCCTGCCGGAATAAACTCCAAGTGCTTCAAAAAAGGAAGGAAAAGGGGGGTAACCTTAACCCTCTAAAATGCAGTGTAAAAATAAATTAATATGTAAACGAAATTAATCTAAAGGTAGTGATATTAAATAATAAATATAGGATTAAATTAATCTAAAACTATATATATAACTTGAATAGTGACATAAATAATAAATATAGATTTAGAGTAGTGGTTCAAAAAAATTAATTAATAATAGCAGGATTCAATGGCAACATGAGATCACATATAAAAATGCAGAAAAAGGAAGAAAAAATCCAGCAAATCGTAAAAAAGTTTGTGTAATATCTTCCACCCGACAACTTCCAGATTCTCTAAAGGTACAATCCCCCTGTTGTGTTTCCACTCACCGGAACCTTATACCCCTGCAGGGGTATAAGCATAAGATGTTTCCACTCCAGCCGATCAGATCCGGATGTCGATCGAATCTTTGCGGTCTCTCGTCTCTGATTTCCTAGTCCCGATCCTAGTTCCTATCAGCCTCTCCAGAGCAGGGGGAGGAGGGGATGGATAGTCCCCTAGTATGGTCCTATCTCCAGCCGGACATCCGCTCCAAGGAATTTATATGTAATAAAAAAGTTTTGTCCACATAGCGTAACTCTTTTTTTAAAAAGTTTATTGGGTGATAAAATTGCAATCCAATAAAATGGAGTTACTTCAAGAAAAATTGAAACAAGGATTGAGGAGCATACAAGCTCACTGGCTCCCCTTGCTGTCCCGGGACGCAGCGTTGTACACGTCTAGCGCTTGCGTTCCACCGGTCAGCTAGCAGGAACCACAGCGGCAGGAAGTGACGTTTGTGCGTACCAAGATAGTCCCGCCTTACGCGTTTCGTCACACGGACGTCATCGGAGGCGCTGCCATCTTGGTCCTCTCAACGCCTTATATCTGGGTGCAGTACGTACCATGGCCAATTGTACATCAAATGTCGTTTGACGGACAGGATGTGAAGCCAATTGAGAAAACCGTTTGAATTACGGAGATGAGAATAAAACCTTATTCTTTTTCAACCTTATTTAGTGAAGGGAAACAGTGTATCAGCAAGTAACATCTCCTTGAGCGCCATCTAGTGAAATCATTGTATATATATAATTGAATGGCGGTCATGGGGAAAAAAAGTATTTTGCAAACCAGATATTAGCCGGTAAAACTATATTACGTCACTTTTAAATAAAACAGAGGTAAAGTAAATTCTCATTTCCTCAAAAATTAAGATTTGAGAAGGAAATAATTTTTACATATAATTTAAACAGTAAATTGAAGGATAAATAAAAATAAAAATAAAAATAAAAATAAAAATAAAAATAAAAATAAAAATAAAAATAAAAAATAAAAAATAATAAAAATAAATGTAATAATAAAAATTATATAATTACATAGATAGTTAGAAATGTGCTAGTATGACTAGAAGTGTGATTAAACCCTATTCAATAAAAAAAATTTTTCAGTATATGAAACATAGGAAAATAAGTTTTAAAATGTGCAATTAGCAGGATTGAAAGTGGATTAGGACCTTTTGCACAAAAAGTAATTACTATTTTATCCGTACTTGTTATACATCCCAAACGTGAGCATTGTGTGTTCAAGGTGAGTATGAACTAAAAAGGGCTATTCAGCCCATGAGTAAGAAACAAAAACCCCCTTACATACAGTTAATCTATGTGTCTTATTATCAAGACATAGAGAGGATTGGTAGTGTAGGGGACTCGACGATGAGTCGGGAGCGCATTAAAAACTTAATTCGAATTTAAATAGAAAACCTAATACCAGTGATTTATAAAATAAGGTGGAGAAGTCTTAAACATTATGTATATATTAAAATAGTGATTTTCAAAGTGGGATAAACCAATTATAAGAAATAGTGGAATATGGGCACCTGTCTAAAAATTGGATAAAAAACAATTCAAATCGATGTCCACATTCAATCCTCTGGGGACCAGACTACCCAAACGGTATATCCATTTAGTTTCGTTCTGAGAAACTTTTATTCTTTTATTGCCTCCTCTCCAATGGTCTTTAATCAGATCTATACCGTAGAAAATTAATCCAGTGGGGTTCCTATTATGGACTTCATCAAAGTGCCTAGACAGATTATGTTTTGGGAAGCCTTTTCGGATATTGTTAATATGCTCTCTAATCCTAACGCGGAGGGGCCTAGTGGTTCTTCCCACATACTGTAGCCGACAGGGACATTCGATCACGTATGTGACGTGGGTACTTTCACAACTGATCAATTCCCTGATTTGATACTCCTTTCCTCCTCTTGACTTGAAGGATAGTTTTCTCTTTGGTTGTTTTTTACTCACTCGGCAAGGTAGACACCTCTGGCACCTATAGAAGCCTTTCATTTCGGGGAACAATTTAACCGTTTTGGGTGGGTCAATCACATTATGCACTAACTGATTTCTCAGGTTAGGGGCTTTTCTGTAAATAAATCTTGGTTTTTTCGGAAGTATCTTTACCAAGATTCTATCGGATTTTAAAATAGGCCAATATTTTCTAAAAATGTGTTCGACCGAACGATATTGATTGTTAAAACCAGTGATAAAAGCTATGTCCATCTTGCTATGGTGATCAGTTTTCTCCTTTTTTCTTAGTAGAAGCTCACGGTCTAGGCCCCCTATTGCTAGTTTTTGCTTCATTAAAGGCTCTTTCTGGTAACCTTTATCGATAAACTTTTTAATTAGGGTGTCAGCTTGTGCGTAGTAGTCATCTATCCTGTGGCAGTTTCTTCGCAGCCTCATCAGTTGGCCTTTCGGGATATTCTGTTTCCATTTCGGATGGTGGCAGCTTGATGTTGGAATGTACCCGTTGCGATCTGTAGTTTTAAAAAAAGTTCTTGTATGTAGTTCGTTGCTTTCTTTAAAAATCTGTACGTCCAAGTAATCTATCTCTTGGGGATCGCATTTCCCACTAAAAGAGATGCCGTATTTATTTTGGTTCATTGCTCTTAGAAAATCGTGGAATGAGTCTACCGTGCCCCTCCATACTATGATCACGTCGTCAATATAGCGACGGTAAAATTCAATCTCCGGGCGTAGGTTCTTGTATATGTTCTCTTCTTCCCACATGTCCATGAACAAATTCGCCACGCTCGGGGCATATCTAGCTCCCATGGCGACGCCCTTTGTTTGAACATAGTAGTCCTTCTGGTACCAAAAATAATTACTTTCCATCGCTAATTTTAAGGCTTCCAAAATAAAGTTAATCTGTTCCTGTTTAAGACTGGCATCATTATGAAATGCTTTCTCTACTCCCTTTAGGCCATGTTTCTGTATAATACTGGTATATAAGGAGTTCACATCTATAGTCGCTAGGAGGCAGTCTTCAACCCCAGTTACATTCTTTAATTCGTTGATCAATTGCGTACTGTCCTTTAGGTACGACTTCCCTTTAGTTACCATTGGTTTCAAGAAACAATCAATGTATTCCCCTAATCTGGAGAACAAGGAGTTAATCCCACTTATAATCGGTCTTCCCGGGGGTTTCTCCAACCGCTTATGTACTTTTGGTAGATGGTATATGACTGGTGTCTTTGTGGACTCGCTGATCAAATATTTGGCCTCTTTCTTGTTCAAAATTCCTCTATCTTTCCCTTTCTTAACGAGAGCTTTCAATTTTTTACTGTAAATTTGTTTGGGGTTTCCTTTGAGTTTCTTATAGGTGTTTTCCACACTAAGGAGGTTCTTCATTTCTTCCTCGTAGTCTTTTTTCTTCAAAATAACCAGCCCGCCCCCTTTGTCTGCGGGGCGTATGACTACTTCTTTTCTTTTTCCGATTTCTTTAATTGCTCTCCATACATTCCTCCCTTTGGAGTTCTTTATTTCAAGTTTCGCCAAGTCACTTTCCACCATCTTCTTAAAAGCGTTCATACACTGATCACCCGGAACCTTTGGGTTGAAGATCGAATTGTTCCTAAGATTGGTGTGTACAAAACTGGGTATTTCCTCTGCAGGTTTTTTATCCTTATTTAGAGTATAATGTTTTTTTATTCTTAGTTTACGCATAAATTTCTGCAGATCGATAAAGACTTCGAACTTATCAACATTCTTATCTGGTGCAAATTTTAATCCTAAATCTAAAACTTTCAATTCCTCATCAGTAAAAACGACATCGCTCAAGTTAAAAATTCCTTCTCCTAATATTCTCTTCTTCTTTTTACTCTTCTTTCCTCCTCGCTTCCCTCTTGTCTGTAGCCTCTTTCTGTGTCTCTTAGATCTTGATCTGATTCTCTGCCAGGGTTCCTGTTCAATCCATTCCTTATCTCCTGTGGGTATCCATAGTTGCCTGAATTCCTTTGTTGTGGGCGTGCGTAAGTGCCTGTATCCCTTTGTCCTCTGTATGTGGGTGGGCCCCCATACCTCTGGAAGTCTCTGTTGTTCTCTGTTTGGTCTCTCCAACCCTGCCTCCTGTATGGGGGTCGTGCCTTCCATCTTCCAGGTGTTTAAATTATATGTAAAAATTATTTCCTTCTCAAATCTTAATTTTTGAGGAAATGAGAATTTACTTTACCTCTGTTTTATTTAAAAGTGACGTAATATAGTTTTACCGGCTAATATCTGGTTTGCAAAATACTTTTTTTCCCCATGGCCGCCATTCAATTATATATATACAATGATTTCACTAGATGGCGCTCAAGAAGATGTTACTTGCTGATACACTGTTTCCCTTCACTAAATAAGGTTGAAAAAGAATAAGGTTTTATTCTCATCTCCGTAATTCAAACGGTTTTCTCAATTGGCTTCACATCCTGTCCGTCAAACGACATTTGATGTACAATTGGCCATGGTACGTACTGCACCCAGATATAAGGCGTTGAGAGGACCAAGATGGCAGCGCCTCCGATGACGTCCGTGTGACGAAACGCGTAAGGCGGGACTATCTTGGTACGCACAAACGTCACTTCCTGCCGCTGTGGTTCCTGCTAGCTGACCGGTGGAACGCAAGCGCTAGACGTGTACAACGCTGCGTCCCGGGACAGCAAGGGGAGCCAGTGAGCTTGTATGCTCCTCAATCCTTGTTTCAATTTTTCTTGAAGTAACTCCATTTTATTGGATTGCAATTTTATCACCCAATAAACTTTTTAAAAAAAGAGTTACGCTATGTGGACAAAACTTTTTTATTACATATAAATTCCTTGGAGCGGATGTCCGGCTGGAGATAGGACCATACTAGGGGACTATCCATCCCCTCCTCCCCCTGCTCTGGAGAGGCTGATAGGAACTAGGATGGGGACTAGGAAATCAGAGACGAGAGACCGCAAAGATTCGATCGACATCCGGATCTGATCGGCTGGAGTGGAAACATCTTATGCTTATACCCCTGCAGGGGTATAAGGTTCCGGTGAGTGGAAACACAACAGGGGGATTGTACCTTTAGAGAATCTGGAAGTTGTCGGGTGGAAGATATTACACAAACTTTTTTACGATTTGCTGGATTTTTTCTTCCTTTTTCTGCATTTTTATATGTGATCTCATGTTGCCATTGAATCCTGCTATTATTAATTAATTTTTTTGAACCACTACTCTAAATCTATATTTATTATTTATGTCACTATTCAAGTTATATATATAGTTTTAGATTAATTTAATCCTATATTTATTATTTAATATCACTACCTTTAGATTAATTTCGTTTACATATTAATTTATTTTTACACTGCATTTTAGAGGGTTAAGGTTACCCCCCTTTTCCTTCCTTTTTTGAATCACTTGGAGTTTATTCCGGCAGGGGCTGGAACACCATACTGGTATCGCACTTGACACTTTGGCACTTATTTGCACATCATATAATACCATCAGAGTTTAATAGCGGTTATTGGGTTATGGAATCCAGGCTATATTGAACGTCTATCTGCATTTACATTTTCTTCTCGACATTTACCGACCCCCATGTGGGATACATATTTCTTCACATCTTTGTGCCTTTTTCCATAATATGATTTATAATCAATAGACAAATATATATGCCAACTATCCCCTCATGCACAGCGCCACTCCCTGCATATATATATAATTTTTAAACTATGGGACATATTTTTAATTTATTTTTAATAATGTAATGGCGGTGATCAGCGACTGCGATATTGTGGTGGACAAATCAGATACTAACTGACACTTTTGACACTTTTTGGGAACCAGTGACACTAATGCCCCGTACACACGGTCGGACTTTGTTCGGACATTCCGACAACAAATGCCTAGGATTTTTTCCGACGGATGTTGGCTCAAACTTGTCTTGCATACACACGGTCACACAAAGTTGTCAGAAAATCCGATCATTCTGAACACGGTGACGTAAAACACGTACGTCGGGACTATAAAACGAGGCAGTAGCCAATAGCTTTCATCTCTTTATTTATTCTGAGCATGCGTGGCACTTTGTCTGTCGGATTTGTGTACACACGATCGGAATTTCCGACAAAGGATTTTGTTGTCGGAAAATTTTATATCCTGCTCTTAAACTTTGTGTGTCGGAAAATCCGATGGAAAATGTGTGATGGAGCCCACACACGGTCAGGATTTCTGACAACAAGGTCCTATCAAACATTTTCCGTTGGAAAATCCGACCGTGTGTACGGGGCATAATACAGTGATCAGTGCTAAAAATATGTACTGTCACTGTACTAATGACATGGGCTGGGAAGGGGTTAACATCAGGGGTGATCAAAGAGTTAACTATGTGCCTATCCTGTGTTTTTGTACAGTGTGGGAGGTGCTTTTACTAGGGAAAGACATGGATCCCTGTCCCTGCTTTGCAAGAACACAGGATCCATGCCTTCCCTACTGATGGAACGGCAATCTGCCAAGACTGCCGTTCTGCCTCTGTACCGAATGATCGGCTCCCGCTGTGTATAATCGCAGCAGGAGCAAGCCTTTGGTGGCGAGCAGTTGTACCCACTACCCAGAAGTGCAGGATCTAGTATATATACATGATCCTGCGCACAGCGGCTGCCCTGTAACAGTGTATCTGCTATAGGATGGTCGGCAAGTGGTTAAAGATAGGAATAGGCATAGAAAAGAGGCAGAAAGTCCCCAAATGCCGCACATCCCACAAAGCCTGACAATGTCTATAATAAAAATGGCCTCCTTCATGGTTTAGCCCCAGAGGAGTGGCCTGGATTGCTTTGACAGATGTGTGGCATTTTGGGAACTTCCTGCCTCTTTTCTATGTCTGTGTTCATTAAGCCAAGCTCTCTCCCAGCCTGCATTATTCAGTCACCGGATCTGGACTGATAGGAGCCGGGAACACCATCTCCATTATTTGGTGTTGGTTTGTAAAGGTTTAAAGATCTCAAGGCTTTCCCTTGAATTTTTTAGGAATAGCTTGCAGTCTGCCATTTGGCCTGTTCCAAATAAACAACTAGAATGGTAAGAAATTTAAAAAAAAAGATTATTTTTAGGAAAGTTGTGCGAATGGTAACACAAAACAAATATACAGTGAGGTTTTCCCAATTTTTACTGCAATGGTACTGCAATGGTGGCCAACTAACAGTGCATGTTCTCTATACTGCCAGGAGGGGGCATTAGTGCATTGCCTAATAACTTGTGTAACAGAACAACACAAATTACTTCACTTAAACTGGAAAAATGCAGCAAATGACTCTGACTTTATTTTTGCTTCATGTATGAATACTTAGGATTACTGTTAGCCATATTGGTGCACTTGCAACAACGCAGATAAGTAGCGTTCGTGATACTCTTTTATTTGCACTAAGATCTTGTTTACAAGGCGGCAGCCTTTGCCACTCCTCTGAAAAGCAATTTGCAGTGAATCACTTTTCAGAGGGTGGTAGAGCAGTGGCTGCCAGGTATTTAGGAGGCGATACTGCCACAACCTGAATGTCTGTTTCTATTCTCACAGCAAGATGGGGATTTTGTATGCAAATAGCACACTGCAACCGTGAGCCAAGTGTTTGCCTCGCAGTTGCGCAGCGACCCCAATCACTTAAAGGGGTTGCATTGGGCGATGGTACTAGCTGCCGAAACACAAGTGGGAGTATAGTTTTTGTTATACGCACAGTATCAAGGCCATAGCATCTGTACAACTCTGAGTGGCTGCATGCTATCCTTTAGGTGGGAAATTGAGGGCAATAAAACTGAATCAACCTTCTGTTTTTACTGACCCCTATCCACCCATGTGAATGAGGTCTAACATTTAATGTACTATTTTTTTTTAGGTCTAAGCACTACTGATTATGTGGTTCAATACTTATTCAACCTTGAATTAAAAACAAATCCAAAAGAATTTTAAAAAAATAAAACCTTTCTTCTTAAAACAGAACTGAAGGCAGCAAATACTCATCATTCCGCCAATGGTCCTGTCTCTCGTTGGCACCGGCATCATCTTCTGTGTGGCAGTTTTTGGTCATCTTTGCTGGCCGGTGTTCCGTCAGATTAGGTGACCCGTCAAATTTGGTAACAAAGTGACTTTTCGTTACGACCATCTTGGTACACCCCGCAGTCGGCCACCATAAGGATACAGTGAGAAGGCGACAAGTGGACATCTTTTTACACCCACCAGAGTCTTCCATTAAACACTTATTTTTACTAGTAAACTTAGCTCATATAGTGAAATTCGGTATTTAGAAATCCGTGTGACTGTTTTGATGTTGAATTTTAAAAGCAGTGGTGTTCTGTCAGATGAGCAAACCTGTGAGATCAGCAGGCTTGTCGCTGCTTTTAAAATACAACATGAAAACACTCAGGTTCGAAAAGACTGTATTACACGGCATAAGCTCAGTTAACTGGTAAAAATAAGTGTGATATGCAAGACTCCGGTGGGTGTAAAATGATGTCCGCTTACCGCCTTCTCACTGTATCCTTACTGCAGCTGACTGTGGGGTGTACCAAGATGGCCGGTGCCAAATCTGACGGATCACCGGCATAGTATGACATCACTCCTGTGCATGCGCAGGAGGCTGTCATTCCGGCACACAAAGATCGGGCCGGCTGTTGTAAACTGAGCTGTGCAGGGATCGCTGAAAGAAGGAAGGTAGGTGAATTTTATTGCAGAAGAGACATTGCTTAAAAAAAAACTTCCAGTGAATAACAGCAGTACTTTAGTTCTGCTTTAAGCAAATCATAGCAGGTCTGAACCAGGAAAAATCTGCTATCATGAATAAATTTCACTTTATGTATACTTCTTATACTTCTCCAGTCCAGGACCTCAAATGTGAATTTAGATTTTAGGAAAATAAGGTTTAAGTGTTAATTGATATCAGGCCATTATTTCAATTCTCCTTTTGTTATCAGGTGGATGCACAAGGGCTCAGTTTTCCTTCTAGAAACAGACGTTCCAGCTGGTCAAATGTCTCCATGTCTTCTTTTGACAGGTTAGCTCCTTTCAGCCTAGAGAGAAAAGGACAACCCATAGTATGAGCTGAGCTACAACATAAATGATAGAAGATACTAATCTAAAACCAAATATTTAGAATATTTCACCAAACGCTAACTTTTAGTACATTACACAAACAAATGTAAACTTATGTAATGCTTTGCTTCTTTAGGTTCGGTTTGTCACACGACTTTCAGTGCAACTTTGGAATCTGACTGATGTGACTATTTACACTCTGTGGCATTGAAGTAGTATCAAAGTCGGAGCAAAGTAGTACAGGAACCTTTTCTAAAGCCGGACAGACTTGTGTAATATTGGTTAAGACAACTATCATAAGGAAACATTGAATTTCACATGTCACCTAAATCAGACATCCCAAGTCTCCCGCATTTCAGGGGCGGGTCCTGGACACCCGCAAGTGCTGCCCGATATCCTGGCTGTCGGGCTGATCCTGGATTGTCCCCTGGTTCACAGTCGGGGATGATCGGTGCAGCAGGAAGGACAGCTGTAAACACTGATCTCCCTGTATAGCTGACATCCACTTCTACATCTCTCCCTCCCACTGCAGATGGTTATCACAGCTGATCACAGCTGTCCCTCCTGCTGCACCGATCATCCCCGGCTGTCCCCTGTATCCTCCTCCAGCCCCCTTCGTGTCCTTCTCCCCAGTTCTTCTATACTCCCTCTGTGTCCTTCAGCCCCCCTCCCTTCTTCTCCAGCTCCCTGTCCTCCTCCACCCCCCCCCTCATCCCCCGCAGCCGGCTTCCCTCCTCTCCTCTCCCGCCAGCTGTGGGGATCTGTCAGGATGGCTAGCAGATGAAGGGACCGGTTATTTACCTGCCCCTGACTTTTCTGAATTGGACACAGTGAGCAAGATTGCTCCTGTGAAAACTGTGTGTTACTCTGCTCAGTTTATGAATAGACAGGAGCCGCTGTCTTCTGTCCATTCATCTTTTATGCTGAGAAAGGGGCTGGGGAATCTGTGTCCTCAGCCTCTATCTCTGTCTTAAAGAGGAGATGTCAGGGTCTGTTTAGACACCTGATATCTCACCAAAGCCGCAGCCCGCCCCCTCCCCTCCCCCCCTCCCCAACAGGGTTGATAAAAAAGATTGCAAAAAATATTTAAAAAAAAAATTGAAATTGTAAACAAAAATTATAAAAAATGTAATTATAAGAAAAAATATAAAATAAAAAAACTACTGACACAACCCCCCCCCCCCCCCTACCAACACTGTCCACTGCCACAACCCATTCCCCCCAAAAAAGAAAATAAAATGAATAAAAAATTAAATTGTAAAAAAAAACAATATGTAAAAATAAAAACTACTGACACCATCCACTGCCCTACTGACACCATCCACTGCCCTACTGACACCATCACCGCCACATACTCTCCACCCCTTCTCCAGAAATCTTAAAAAATGATTTAAAGAAAATAATAAACAAGAAAATTGTAAAAAATAGAGAAAATAATAAAAACAAAAAACTACTGACACACTACTCTGACACTACCCCCCCCCCCCAAATCATTGTGAAAAACAAGAAATACAGTAAATTGTAAAATAATTTAAAAAAATACAATTGGAAAAAAAAATAAAAAGAACTACTGACACCATCCACTGCCCTACTGACACCATCCTGCACATACTACTCACCGCTGTACACTCCACACTCTTCTCCTGCACATACTACCCACCTACATACACTCTGCACTGTATATTCCCTATTTACCGTTACTACATTCTGCATGTAAGTCATCTAAGACTCTATTAAACCACAACCCATTTAAGCCACGCCCACTATGTAGCATGTTTAAGCCATGCCCACCTCCCTGAAATGAGTTTGCCACCTCCCTGAAATTAGTTTTTGCAGGTTGGGATGTCTGCCTGACTTGGGGTCTAACAAGTCGGATCCTAAGTCGCATCAGTGTGAACCGAGCACTAAGTTTAACCACTTGCCAACCAGCCTCCGTCATTATACGGTGGCATGTCGGCATGTTCCCGCGAGCCGTCGTAGCTATACGTCGGCCCTTTAAGCGGGGATAGTAGGTGCACACACGTGCTCACTGTACTGCGGGGGACCCAATGCATGATCGCGGGCACGAGAGCTAGAACAGGGGCATGTGTGTAAACACACAAATCCCTGTTCTGGGAGGAGAGGAGAGACAGGTTGTGTGTTCCTACTAGCTAGGAACAAAGATCTGTCATCTCCTCTAGTCACTCCCATCCCCTTACAGTTAGCACACACACACACGAGGGAACACAGTTAACCACTTGATCGCCCCCTGGTGTTAACCCCTTCCCTGCCAGCAGGACCGTTTTTAAGGCAGGGCAAAAGGGGCAGCTGCCATGGGCCCTATCATTGTAGTGGGGCCCAAAGCAGCTGCCTCATACTTGCCAACTATCCCAGTTTAAATTCCCTTATCCCTTGAAGTTTTAGTCCCGTGCTGTGTCCCGATATCTCAGTGTAGGCAATAGGGCAGAGCTGGGCAGCAGCAGCAGAAGCCATGTACAGATGACTCACCTGCAGACCCTGTGTTTATATGTAAATAACCTGCATCGATATGTAAATAGTGGTGGCATTAATATGTAAATACTAAATACTCAATACTCATACGCATTCATATGTATATCATGTCCCCCTGAGGTCACATCCACCATCACTTCTGCTGAATGCTGCCCACTGAGGAGGTAAAGGAGCTGCGTACAATTGTGGTCATTAAGCCTAATATGTTCTGCAAAAGTAAGCAAATTAGAGGTGGAACCCTTCTTCAAAAGAACATGGTGCCACAGCACCCTGAATGTTGGTGCATGTGAATATTCAGGCAGGTAGTGAGGAGATCATGTGCTGTAACCTTTAGCAACCGATCAGTGAGCAGTAATGCTGTGCACTAACCTCTAGCATTCAATCAGTGAGCAGTATTGATGTAAAATAATCTCTAGCAACCAATCAACAAGCAGAAGTCATGTGCTGTAACCACTAGAAAATAACAGTGAGCCATAATGTGTGCTGTAACCTCTAGCAGCTAGTCAGTGAGCGGTAATGATACACTGTAACCTCTGGCAACCAATCGCAATTACTGCCTGATCCGATTCAGTAAACTGATTTTGAGTCTAGCTGCTATTTATTGTATGTCTCAAAGCATGCGAAGAGCAAAATTGCATTGAAGAGGGGGCCCAAGAAAATGTTTGCCCTGGGTCCAGTCCATATTAAAGACGGCCCTGCCTGCCAGTGACATTCACACAGTAATCAGTAAATTTTTAAAGCACTGATCGCTGTATAAATGTCAATGGTCCAAAAAATGTGTCAAAAGTGTCAGATCTGTCCACCATAATGTCTCAATCCAGATAAAAATCACAGATCACTGCCATTACTAGTAAAAAAAAAATAAAAATGAAAATGCCATAAATCTTTCCCATAGTTTGTAGACGCTATAACTTTTGCACAAACCAATCAGTATATGCTTTTGCATGGAAATTGCATGGAAGAGGGGGCCCAAGAAAATGTTTGCCCCGGGTCCAGTCAATATTAAAGACGGCCCTGCCTGCCAGTGACATTCACACAGTAATCAGTAAATTTTTATAGCACTGATCGCTGTATAAATGTCAATGGTCCCAAAAATATGTCAAAAGTGTCAGATCTGTCCACCATAATGTCTCAGTCCCGATAAAAATCACAGATCACTGCCATTACTAGTAAAAAAAAAAAAAATATGAAAATGCCATAAATCTTTCCCATAGTTTGTAGACGCTATAACTTTTGCACAAACCAATCAGTATATGCTTTTGCATGGAAATTGCATGGAAGAGGGGGCCCAAGAAAATGTTTGCCCCGGGTCCAGTCAATATTAAAGACGGCCCTGCCTGCCAGTGACATTCACACAGTAATCAGTAAATTTTTATAGCACTGATCGCTGTATAAATGTCAATGGTCTCAAAAATGTGTCAAAAGTGTCAGATCTGTCCACCATAATGTCTCAGTCCCGATAAAAATCATAGATCACTGCCATTACTAGTTAATAAAAAAAAAAAATATGAAAATGCCATAAATCTTTCCCATAGTTTGTAGACGCTATAACTTTTGCACAAACCAATCAGTATACGCTTATTTTTATTACCAAAAATATGTAGAAGAATACATATCGGCCTAAGCTGAGGAAAAAAATTGCTTTTATAAAAAAAAAAATTGGGATATTTATTATAGCAAAAAGTACAAAGTATTGTTTTTTTTTTTTTTTTTTTTAATTGTCGATCTTTTTTTGTTTATAGCGCAAAAAAATAAAAACCGCAGAGGTGATCAAATACCACCAAAAGAAATCTCTATTTGTGATAAAAAAAGGACGTCAATTTTGTTTGGGTACAGCGTTTCACGACCGCAAAATTGTTCGTTAAAGTGACGCAGTGCCATAACAAAAAATGTCCTGGTTATTAAAGCGGAGGTTCGCTGAAAAAAAAAAATATTAAAAGCCAGCAGCTACAAATACTGCAGCTGCTGACGTTTAATATATGGAGACTTACCTGTCCAGGGAGCCCGTGATGTCGGCAGCCGAAGCCGATCCGTCCTTCGGCTCTTGGCTGCTGACGCCGCCATCCTCGGTAAGCGAATAAGGAAGTGAAGCCGTGTGGCTTCACTTCCTGGTTCCCTACTGCGCATGCGCGAGTCACGCTGCGCGCGTCCTCTCTGGTCCCTGCTGTGTTCTGTGTCTCACAGAATACAGTGGTGGAGGAAAGTGTAGGCGCCGGAAGTGGCATAGGTCACCGCAAGCGCCACGGTGATCTATGCCAGGAAGTGGGAGCAAATACCTGTATTAGACATGTATCTGCTCCCTCCTCCCCCCTGAAAGGTGCCAAATGTGACACCGGAGGAATCCAAAAAAGTGGAAGTTTCATTTTTGGGTGGAACTCCACTATAAGCAGGCAAATCTTCCAAGGCTAAAGTGGTTAATTTGCAAAGAAAGCTGTTTTATTTTATTTTGTACATTTTGGAAAGAATGCAAAAACATATTTCTTTAATTTGTCACAACATGCTGTGCCTTTGCTCTTTGTGGTTGAAAATTTTACTTTCAAAGCAGCTAATCGGGGCGCATGCTGCACATATCTTACTTGGTGCCCCAGGACCATAACTGTCCACTTTTCTTTATACACCTGAGTACATCACTCTTTGTGCTACACATCCTGAATTCTGCACTCTGCGCATTACATACTCCCTACCACTGCATTCTGTGTATTACAATGATTCTTGCATTCTGTACGATACATATTTCTGATGGCTGCATTATGTTTGTTACACACTCCTGGTCCTTGCACTCTGTGCATTATATACTTCTTACCCTTGTGTTCTGTGTACTATTTACTCCTGACCCACTCTGTGCATTATGCACTCCTGACCCCTGCATTCTAAGCGTTATGCCCTGTACACACGACCAGTTTAGCCGTCGTAATAAACTCCGATGGTTTCTCCGACGTAACTCCGACGGAATTCTATTCAAGCGGTCTTGCCTACACACGGTCAACCCAAAGTCCGACCGTCCAGAATGCAGTGACGTACAACACGTACGACGGGACTAGAAAAAAAAAGTTCGATAGCCAGTAGCCAATAGCTTCTGTCTCGTACTTGCTTCAGACCATGCGTCTTTTTTGGTCCGTCAGTCCAACATACAGACGATCGGTTTTCCCAATCGGAATTGGGTCTGTCGGAAAGATTTAGAACACGTTCTATTTCTAGGTCTGTCAGATTTTTCGAAAAAGAGTCCCTTGAGGCATACACACGATTGGTATATACGATGAAAAGCTTCCGTCTGATTTTTTCTGTCGGACAGTCCGCTCGTGTGTACGCGGCATTAACTCCTGGGATCTGGTCATTACATACTTCTAACCCCTGCACTATGTGAGTTTACATACTCCTGACCCTTGCACTCTATGAATGATGTACTCCTGACCCCTGCACTCTGTACATTACATACTCCTGACACCTGCATTCCGTGTGCTGTGCACCCCTGCACTCTGTCATTACATATCTCTAACTCCTGCAATTTGTGCCCTAAATTCTCCAGCCCCCTGCATTGTTTGTGCTGTACATCCTGAATTTTATACCCTGTGTGCTACATTTACTCATTCATTACATTGTGCGCTATACACTGTGTATACATACTTTCTACCTTGGCATTCGGTGGGTTACATACTCCTGCCCTCTGTGCATTGCATATGCCAAACCCCTGCACTTTGTGCAATACATACGGCTATCCCCTGCATTCTGTGCATCATGCTCTTTCAACTCTTGCACTCTGAATTACACGCTCCTGACTCCCACATTCTGTGTGCTACATGCTCTTTATTTAGTACACAGAGGGAAGTGGCTGGAGCACCTGCCAGAAGGGGACCCCATTTACTGTAAGTAACATGGTACAATAGTAAATTACAGCTTGGATATTGGCCACACTGAGGTGGCATCTGCATAAATCGTTTGAGACAAGTGCATAAAGTAATCCTATTCTTTGATTTCTTCTTTAATGCAAATATGAGCTACAGTAGAAAATACTTACCTAATCCAGTGCTGTTTGCACAAAATATGTTGTACGCTGCATGCTCCTGAACACTGCATTTCATACTCTATGTTGTATGTTACATAGTCCTGACTTCTGTAAGTTGTTGTATTTAATATCTCAACAGTTACTGCTTGTAGTTGCCAGCAGTTTTAAATAAGTCTTCACCTAAGGTAGGCTTAGACAAAGTCTTTGCTAAATATCTAATTCAGCTCTTTTTCTGCCCTCCAGCAAACTTTTGGTTTGGAGCAAACCACCTAAATTCACTGCAAAGGCATCCACATGTCGGCAACAAGGTGAGTGTAAAATCTTCTTTATTATTTCCAATGAGTAAAATATTCCATAGAGCAACCAACACTAACGTGTTTCAGTCAAAAAATGACCTTACTCACAGCTATGAGTAAGGTCGTCTTTTGACTGAAGCGTGTTAGCATGGGTTGCTCTATTGAATATTTTTCTCTTTGGAAATAATAAAGAAGAATTTACACTCACCTTGTTGCCGACATGTCGTGATTTGGATGCCTATACACAAGCAGATGGAGACTGCTAGTCGGGCACGGTGATGTTTGTGTCTTAGAATCTACAGTGCCTTGAAAAAGTATTCATTCCCCTTGAATGAAAACCAAAAACCTGAATGTATTTTATTGGGATTTTATGTGATACACCAACACAAAGTGGCACATAATTGTGAAGTGGTAGGAAAATGATAAATGGTTTTTAATTATTTTTAATTGAAAAGGGTGGCGTGCATTTGTATTCAGCCATTTGCAATTACAACTGCAAATGTTTTTGAGGATGTCTCTACCAGCTTTGCACATCTAGAGAGTAACATTTTTGCCCATTCTTCCTTGCAAAATAGCTCAAGTCCTGTCAGTTTGGATGGAGAGTGTCTGTGAACAGACATTTTCAAGTCTTGCCACAGATTCTCAATTGGATTTAGGGCTGGACTTTGATTGGGCCATTCAAACACATGAATATGCTTTGATCTAAACCATTCTATTGTCCTACTGGAAGGTGAATCTCCACCCAAGTCTAAAGTCTTTTGCAGATTCTAACAGGTCTTAACCCCCCCGCTAGCAGCCGAAAAGGGGTTAAAGGGGTTAAATACGCCCGCAAAAGCCGCCGGAGTGGCGTTTTGCCGGCGGTATCGCAGCGCTGCCCCATTAATTTTAATGGGGAGCAGCGGTGGAGGAGTGGAGAGTTCACCGCTCCAAAGAAGATGCTGGCAGAACTTCTTCTGACTCCCTGCCAGCGCACCGCATCCAATGTGAAAGCCCTTGGGCTTTCACACTGGAGGGAATGTAGCCGCTTTTTTCAGGCGCTATGCAGGCGCTATTCTTAGCGCTGTAGCGCCTGAAAAACGCCCGCAATGTGAAAGGGGTCTTAGCCTGAGAGCTGTTTGATCAAGTTGTAGCACCTTATCCCTTTTTTAAATTCACTGTAATGCCCTGTACACACGGTCGGATTTTCCGACAGAAAATGTGTGATAGGGCCTTGTTGTCGGAAATTCTGACCGTGTGTGGGCTCCATCACACATTTTCCATTGGAATTTCTGACACACAGTTTGAGAGTAGGCTATAAAATTTTCCGAAAACAAAATCCGTTGTCCGAAATTCCAATCGTGTGTACACAAATCCGACGCACAAAGTGCCACGCATGCTCAGAGTAAATTAAGAGACAAAATCTATTGACTACTGCCCCGTTTATAGTCCCGACGTACGTGTTTTACGTCACCGCATTTAGAACGATTGGATTTTCTGATAACTTTGTGTGACCGTGTGTATGCAAGACAAGTTTGAGCCAACATCCATCGGAAAAAATCCATGGATTTTGTTGTCAGAATGTCCGATCAATGTTCGACCGTGTGTACAGGGCATAAGTTTTGACTTTTGAAAACTACATTTTTCATTCCGATGTAGTGCCCTCTATGTTAGGCCACTAGGTCAAACTTTGTTTTTGGCTTCACTGTAGTGAGTGCAAAGTGCAGATATTTACTTGTATTCAGTTTTAGAAACTTAAAGCCTAACTTCAGGTTGACTTTAAGTAATTTGTTTGGGGCCACATTGGCCCAAATGAACTATTTCTTTTACTAACAGATGTTTCTGCTGGTAGCACTGTATAAACTGTACGTAGCATCAGCTACATACAGTATACAGCGCTATATTCTGGCAGCAGCACAGGGACTTCTGACCTGATCCCAGAACAAAATCGAGTCGGGCTGAGCAGTGCTTAGCCATTCATAGAAGCCTTGTATTTTAAAAATAAATACAAAGCTTCCTCTGACTCAAGTGGAAAGGCGGGTGGATGTCACAAACTCCACCTCAGCCAATCAAAGGAAACTTTGCATTCATTCATAAAATTCAATGCTTCCCTTGAATTGTGCCCAGGCCAACTACATTTTGGCCCAGGAATGGGACAGAAGTCCCCGTCCTGCTGCTCCCAGAACACAGTGCTGTATACTGTATGTAGCTCATGCTACATACAGTTTATGCAATATTCCCATCTGGCACATCCAGTAGTAAAAGGGAATATTTTGTTTGGGACAAATTGGCCCAAACTATCTATTTAAACTCAAAGTAAACCTGAAGTTAGGCTTTAAACTGACCATAAGCTGTAAATTTTCTCTCATTAAGCCCCGCATGCTGAAAGGGAGAAGTCTGTTGATTCCCACATCCATACTAACAGGGCTTTTTTTCAGGGGGAACTTGGTGGAACTCAGTTCCACCACCTCTGGCTCAGACCCTTTGGTGCCTGCTCACCACAATCACTTGTAAACACAGAAGTCTAGTTTCTGTGTTTACAAGTGACAGCTCTGCACTCTGTATGTAATGCAATTCTGTTATTTATTGCCCCTTTAAGACCCTCCTACTGTTCGTGAAATTTGACTGACCACACCCACTACTTGATGTGATTTGGAGGGTGTTTGTAGGGGGAGGGGTTTTGTGGGGTTGTGGTTAAGTTCCAGCACCTATTGTTTGAGAAAAAAAGCCCTGCATACTAAACAGCGTGGATGGCAGAATCTCCCCTGCCAGCTATTGTGTTGTGACAGCCAGCACCTGCAGCTAACAGAATACATAAACAGTGGCTGCATCTGGTTAGATGCAGCTGCTGTTTGGCCAACAACTTTCTGTCTGGCTTCTTTGAATTTAAGGTAAAAGGATGTATAGTGGCAGATTGCCCACAAGGCCACGCACAACTTACATTTTACTCACTTCATTAGGATTGAGTATGGCCAGCTTAACTATAATAACCCAAGCTTTATCTTTCTACTACTTACACTTAAAGTATAACTAAAGGCAAAACTTTTTTTTTATTAGTTTTGGACAAAGTGGAGAGGGATTAGAAAGCTTGTCAGTTTTTATTGCTGCCTGTTCCCCTGTTGGGAAGATTCACCCTCTCTATTTGTTCTGTTTACCATTATCATTGAAAGTATGAGTACAAGAAAATCCCAAATTTTGGGTTGTTCCCAGAAGTAATCAAGGGAAAATCTTCCAATGGGGACACTAGTTCTGGTGAATGGAATTTACACAGATTTCCTCTCAGTTCCTGTTTGGCTATGGGACAGGAAGTGAAGTAAAATCCCTCCAATGGCACACAGATGGCAAAAAAAAAAAACTGACGGGTCCATCCAAAATGAAAAAAAAAAGGTTTTGCCTATAGTTCTACTTATGTACATAACATATGATATTATCTGAAATTGAGCAGCTTGGTATTTACCAGATTTCAGTGATAGTGTTGTTATATTTCAAAGCTTCAGCAAATGCAGACACGCCATGTTTACTGAAATTGTTGTTGGAAATCCTATAAAAAATAATATAAAATAAATGATTAAAAAATAAATAAATAAAAGTCCTGGAGGTCAGAACCTGTAAAAATTCTTTGTTTTAATTAGCCAAATGAGATTATTGTTGATAATCAACAGTAATATGAAAACAATTTAAATAGACGTCAGGACACCATGATGTCTAAGGGTCCTTTTACACGAGTTCTGTACAGGCCAACCTGTCAGTTTTTAAGGCGGACCTGATCAGAAGGTAGTCAGGCTTGAACTAATCTAACTAATGTACTAAAAAAAAAAAAAACAGGGAAATGGATGCATCCTCTTCTGTTTAGGCAGATGGGATGGGAGGGTAGTCAGCTGTAAACAGACAGAGGAATCCACTTACTCCCGGCTGCCCACAGAGAAGAACGGGCTCTGTCCATGTCCAGGCTGCAGAAACTGAGCGGACACAGATATATCATCCGCCGTTCTGCTCCAATCAGCAGGGGATCTGTGAGCTGACCCCCTGCTGATTGGAATGGAATCCACTCCATGTGAAAGGGAGCTAACACAGAAAACATTAGACGTCTCATTCTGTCCAGGTCATGATGTGCTAAATATTACGCTGAAATGAATAAAATGCCTCTTTTTTTTTTTTTAAATATTATAAAAGGATCAAACAGCGAAATATAGAC
This sequence comes from Lithobates clamitans, assembly GCA_037952925.1. Taxonomy (NCBI): domain Eukaryota; kingdom Metazoa; phylum Chordata; class Amphibia; order Anura; family Ranidae; genus Lithobates; species Lithobates clamitans. Next base: position 9,750,899 of record JBBGZY010000399.1, on the reverse strand, counting down.
TTACAAATCTAGAGATATGAAGGAAAGATGAATGCTACTTTAGCCGGCCATACAAGGTAAGAATTTTTTTGAACGTTCGTAGAAAAATCATTTGTCAGAACATTCTTTCTTGCCATCACGGAGTAATTTCATAGTTAGTCAAGTAGCACATTTATTTTAACAAGAGAGGGGCAAAAGTGTTTTCAGCCCCAAAAAAAAAATCTTAAAGATGAATTCTAGGTATGATCTTTAGTTATAGTTATCTTATAGTTTAGCTGCAGTCACCTGGGGTCACTTGTTCAGCGCTGCCACCATTCTCAGGATGTCTTGCATCTTTTCAATGAATACTAGGTGTTCCCTGATTGGATGTAGTGGAGATCATGTCACCCCGCCACCTCTTCACCTCATGCAATCAGAGAATGCCTTGTATTTATTAAGAAAATATGTTCTGTGATTGTTAAAAAAGGACCTGGAAGATTTTGTCATCCACAGCGGTCCCTCAGGTATGAGATGCGCATGCTTACATTGGTTAAAGCTGGACCAATACAAGTATGCAAAAAAGATCACACCTGGACTTCAACTTTAAAATAAAATTGGGCTTTAAACTGTACATGCAGAGCCTCTGCCCTGTATGCAGCTGTTGCGGAATACAGAGCGGTGAAAACAGATAGGAAAATGGGCAAGCCATATTGTCAAGCCAGAAGCATTTTGTCATGATAACATTACCAAGTGCCCATTGACAGGCACCCTAAATAATCCTGAGTGACATATGAAAGTATGTTTTACATGATATTCGATATGTACACAAGATACAGACTTACAAATTCAATTGACGTTGTAATTAATATATAATATAATTTCATACGCACTTTAAAATTTTCATGGCACAGTTTTCCTTTAGACTGGCTGCTATGGAGATGGCGTCGCTATCTTCAAGTTTGTTATCATCAAGCCTGCAGAAGACAGTAAACAATGGTCATAACATGGCTTCTCAACTTTTGCCACACACCCATCAGCAATTAGTTTCTATGCTTACCTCACTGAATGCCATACGTTTTCTAATTACGGTAGTATCATAAAAATAGGCTTCAATTTAGATCAGCAAAACAAGACATCATTATCATGTAACCATGGGATGTAGCAGCAAAGATGGATTACAGCACAGTATGGAGCTTCCATTTTCCCACCAATGCAAAACAAATGTAAAAACGTTCATACATACATTGTGTGTGTGTGTGTGTGTGTGTGTGTATGTGTATATATATATACGGACAGGAGCTATGACTAGCGTTCAGAATGAATGAAGTGTAAATGAGCCCTTAAGGGGATGAGCACAGCAAAAGGTGTGTTCCTGCAGGCTCCAGCGATATAAATCCTGCCCCAACATTAATGCAAAGCAGGGTCCACATACTACATTTGTGTGAAATCAGAGATTTCAGATCAGTTTCAGAATATTCTAAAAGCACTTCTTTCATTCAGGAAATCACAGACCTAGTCATGGCCATACTGTACATGAAGATCTTCAACTAACAATCCTGGATTTACCATTTAGAAAATAAGTATTTGTTTAGGGCACTAAAGAAAGGGAGACTGCGGAGTTATGTTACCTAGCCATCATGACCATTCACAGTTTAGCAGTGGAGAGTTTGCTATGTTCAGATGTGGTTAAACACAGCCTCTGGATACAGCAACATTCTATATTATGGCCACATACAAACTGGTCTGCTTCAGCCAGTTTGTGTTCAGCCAAAACTCACAGAAAAGCAAACCCTGGACGGACAGTATCTGTATCAAGAATCGTTGGAAGGCTCTATTTGTATATAAATGCTCCGGTGTGCAGTTACATGTGAACAGCAGAAGCGCTGGCCATGAATTTGTACAAAGTACAGACCTGACAACTTCAGCTGTTAGCACACTGGTGTACAGGCAACGTTTTCAACTGTCAGAATCTATTGATTCCTGCCGGAGCTCTGCCCCTGGCCATTGCTAAGCTACTGCAAATATAGCCCTATGCCCTGTACACACTATCGGACTTTCCGACAACAAAACCGTGGATTTTTGTTCAAAGGTTGTTGGCTCCAACTTGTCTTGCATACACACGGTCACACAAATGTTGGCCAACAATTCCGAACTTGGGAATGCGGTGACGTACAAGACGTACGAGCCGAGAAAAGGGAAGTTCAATAGCCAGTGCGGCTCCTTCTGCTTGGTTCCGAGCACGCATGAACTTTTGTGTGACAGACTTGTGTACACACAATTCTAACAAAGTTTTGTTGTCGGAAACTTTGAGAACCTGCTAGCCAACATTTGTTGGCGGAAAGTCCGACAACTAATGTTCGATGGAGCATACACACGGTCAGACTTTTCGCTAACAAGCTCACATCCAACACGTGTTGTCAGAAAATCCAATCATGTGTAGGAGGCATTACTCTTAAAGGCTAGGTTCCCACTGCTGCAATGCAATTTTTAGTGCAATTATGTAGTGCGACTTTTCATATTCTATGGGGCCAAATCACACTGTAAATCCCACCAAAGTAGAACAGGAACCTTTTCCTAAGTATCACTGAGCTGAGTTGCATTGATGAGAATGGACACCATTGAATATAATGTGTTTTCCTTTGTCATGTTACTCTGTGCAACTCAAATCGCATCAGAAATCGTACTAGTGTGAACACCTGCACTCTATCTGCCATGCATGCATTTGATCTGTCTTGTTAAAAACATGTTTTGGGGCAAGATAAGTGATCAATATTATCAAGTTGTGTTTCATTTTACATTAACTAGGAGACGTAATTATAAAAAGTGTTTTTTTGTTGTATATTTAGTATATTTTTGTATTTGCATTTTTACACTTATAACACACCCCAAACAGCACCACTAGGCCCACACGCTAGGCTGAGTTTGCTTCCCCAATCTAAGTAAGTGCTGGACATAGGCGTGCGCAGGGGGTGTGCCGGGTGTGCCTGGGCACACCCTAATCACCCTGTGTGGCGCAGATTTCCCCTGCTGATAGTTCACCAAAGCCCCTAAACAGGGCTCCTAAAAAGAATTGTAAAAAAATAAAATAAAAAAGTAAACATAAAAACCTACTGACACCATCCACTAACCTACTGAAACCAACCTCTGCCCTACTGACAAGTCCCCTGTTCTACTAACACTGTCCATGTTTTATTACATTTGAGGTGCACACCCTAATGCAATAGGCTGCGCACACCTATGGTGCTGGAGCTGTCATCTGGACTCAGTGGGGGGCGGCAAGCTGTTGGTTTCTGCCCGCTGTTCACTAGTGGCACCTTGGCCTCTGAATACTTGCTCTTTGTGAGTGAGACTTATTGCATAAATAAAAGGCAACTATTATTTCTATACAGAGAGCACTATTTGTTATATTTTGTATCCTTTTATGGCCGTGGTGACTAATTTTGGAGCGAACGCTTTATTGAAGAAACATCAATGTGCCAGTGATTTAAGCTGATTGCGACTCCTAAAGGCGAAAAGGGCGTAGTGTGACCATTTTATAATTTAAAGGTCCTTGTTACAAGGTGAGAACCCATCTGTTTTGCCTCTGGTGGTGGTTGGAGAGTTGCAAATACATGTTGAGATCTCTTTGATCTTTTGGTAGAAGAATCCTCACATTTTTGCAACACGAATTGCATAGTGCATGGATTGTTCATTTGTTCACATTTATAATTATACATTTTTAATACCGTCATTGCGCTATACAGATTTGAATTGTTTATTGAGGAGAAATTATATTGGTATGCATTTTGGCTTAGTGCAGCACATCAATATATTTTGTGTAGAAGATTGCAGAACTTAGAGTGCTGCAGCATCTCTCTTTTTATATTATATTTAAAAGTGTTCCAAATGTAGCTTGGCTAAGAATGGAGAATACGAGAAACACTGTCTGCAGCTGCACTCTGTAGCTGCTGCCCTGCAGTGCTGAACTGGTTACCAGTTGTATCAGTTAGAGGAGGGAGCTGCTGAACAGGAAGAGTTCAAAAGACTGAGTCAAGCAGCACTGCCCTGTGGGAACTGTATTCCAGAGGACAGAGACTGTACTGTGTAATCAAGAGCTTTTGAACATTCCCAAGAGAGAGATTGCCAGGAGGAGAAGAAAGTTGCATTTTCCTGGGCTGTTCAGGACATAACCTCCTCTTGCCTCGAGGGAGACTGGACAGTGCACATCCCTGTCCAGTGTGTTCGGTGGTGCCGACATCCAGTCACCTGGGTGCAGAGCAGAGACTGGACTAACTGCTGTGTGTGTGACTGGATGGTGAGCTGCAATATCGCTGAGAACGGTGAGCTGCTACTAGGGGCATTTACTATTGCTTCTATACAGACAGACTTTTAGTAACTGATAATAAAGCCATCTAGTTTCTTTATTGCTGCCTGCAGGTTTGACTGGGACTGTTCTCATGTGCACCAAAGGTACAACTGGGCCCCAACGCTGGCCAGTTGAAGAGTTATGACTAAACACTTACCCTTTACAGCTGCTATACAGGGACCTCTACTCACTGCTTATGCTAAGAGGTACCTCTCAGGGGACATTGCACCAAAGCCTTGATATTCTCTAAAATGCACTCTAAATTAGTTATAGCATTATCATTCACATTGCAGTTGATGCTTATATGCACTGTTTATTGCTGACTTTGCTGACTTATAAGGGTACTTTTACACTGCTGTGTAGCAAAATCGTGGTAAGAACACATATGCGTTTTTACCATGATTTTGCTGTGTTTCAGATGTACTTGCTGTGTGTTTCTGGTGCGTTTTAGGGTTGCCTATGAAAAATGGACATGTGACTCAAAAATGCAAAATTGTGGTGCGTTTTTACAGTGAATTTACCACAATTTTGCAGCGATTTCCATCTATTTTAATGGGAGGCTGTGTTTTTGGTGCGGTTTCCAAAACCGCACCAAAGATGCCGCATAGAGGACTTTTCAAAACGCACTGATTCTGTAATGCAGTGGTGTGAAAAGTCCCATAGGATTTAAAGGGAAACATTTTTCTTTTCAAGGAAAAAACGGGAGGGAAAACGCATCTGTGTGAAAGGGTGCTAAGTTAGTTCCAGTCTAGTGCAGAACTCTAAGTTCTAAGTTCTAAGTTACTTTGGCATAATGATTTTACTGTTTAAGGTATCCACGCTTGTGTTCTTAGAAGTGCTTGCAGTAATTTTCACCCAACCATGTGTTAGAGGGGCTGAGGTTGTTCTTGGAGTCGAGGCGCAGAACAGGGAACCCAAATTACCCAGCAGCTCCTTTGTGCGTAGTGCTAGAGAAATTTGCCTTTATTTTCTATGGCTCTAGTTTGCTCTGGGGGCAAATTCCCTTGCAAAGCGTAACTTCCCCTGCAAAGTGAATAGCCTATTTGCCTATGTACCATTAGTAAAATGGCCCTACTGGGTCTTAATGCTAGCAAAGCAATGGAGGGGTTGAAGGAGCACAATTGTTGGGCTGCACTTTGAACTCATTTGGCCATAAAGTTCATCATTAGTAAAGTAAATTCCTCCTCCCTCTCCTCCCACCCTTCTCCCTCATATTGTCCCAATTAAAAAAAAGTTTAAAACCAATAATGTATTCCTAACTGGCGCCTCTTCCAGGAATGTAGACCAGTCATCAATTGCTGTAGAATGTGCCCTCACTTACTGGTCCATCTGTCATGACGTAATCTCGAAACTTCAGTCTTCAAGACCAAGATTCAGCCGCTAGACAATGAAAAGAAAGTGTTCATATCACCCAGACAGTGAAATGGACACTCTGCAGGAAGAAAGAAGACTTGGGATCCAGCAAATCACATGACCATGGATTTATGTGAGCAAAAGGGGTTTTAAAGTTTTCTTTAAACTAACATGGTGATCAATTAAGGGAGTGGAGATGGACCCTCAGACATTAGTTAAAATCCAGCCTAGGCAACTAACAATTTGAGGGATCTATCCATTGTGTATAATAAGTACTCCAAGATTATTGCAAATATGAATCTGTTGCATCACTTGAAAAAATCATCTGGCGTGCTGGCTCAATAAATCATTGTACCTCTGTTATAAACTGGTTTGGCTTTTTTTTTACATTTTACTGTATTACAAATGTAGCACCCTCTACTTGGGTAGGTGCTAGAGGTGAGATTTTTGGTGAGTGCAGGTAAATTTAAGCAGGCCTAGCTTCCCTGTTTGTTTTGATCTGTATGGGCAGGGAGTGGCTCAGAGTTGGCTGGTTTCTCACAGACAGCATCACTTCACTGTCATCTCCCTTTTCCTTCTAGAGGATTCTAGAAGAGAGGCGGGGAAGTGAGGTGGAGCTGTTGGGGTTTCTCAGGGAGCCCTGACCCATCCCCAACTAGGATTGGCAGGCCTCCTTGATATACTAAGAGTCAGCCCAGCTGGGGAGGAGTTGTCGGGTGGAAGAACTGAGGATTGAGTGCTAGGGGCCTTTGAGGGCGCTCCCCATTCTGGGGGGGGGGGGGGGTGACCTTGGGCCTGGGACATGGGTGCAGGATTGATTCTTTCAAGAACGCATGAAGGATCTGACCAGGAAGCACAGAGAGGAGTCAGAGAGGACAGCGGGAGCTAGTACTGCCGGGCAAGTCTTCAGGAGGGAACCACTGATTTGCAGCCAGGAAGGCTGGTGAGTGACATGGGCAGTCAGGAGGACTGTAGAGGCATGCCAGAGAGGACTGGGAGGAAACGGTCAGAGTTGGGTGTGGAGCCAGTAAGGATTGCAATGTCACGGGCAGTGGAGTTGGGCAGCTGCAACCAGGAGGGCTGGCAGGGCCTGAAGAGGGATTACTGGGATCAATAGTCCACCATAGGTCTAGCTCACAAAGACTTCCTATTCTTTTGCTACATTAAGGGGACCCGCGGTCTCTGCCTACAAGTGGCAATTTCTAGAGCTTGACTGAGTCAGTATTGGGCCTAACCATGTTACATAGTAGGTGAGGTTGAAAAAAGACATAAGTCCATCAAGTCCAACCTATGTGTGTGATCATATGTTGTTAGTATTACATTGTATATCCCTGTATGTTGCGGTTGTTCAGGTGCTTATCTATTAGTTTTTTGAAACTATCGATGGTCCCCGCTGAGACCACCACCTGTGGAAGGGAATTCCACACCCATACAGCTCTTACAGTAAAGAACCCTCTACGTAGTTTAAGGTTAAACCTCTTTTCTTCTAATTTTAATGAGTGGCCAGGTGTCCTGTTAAACTCCCCTCTGCAAAAAAGCTTTATCGCTATTGTGGGGTCACCAGTACGATATTTATAAATTGAAATCATATACCCTCTCAAGCGTCTCTTCTCCAGAGAGAATAAGTTCAGTGCTTGCAACCTTTCCTCATAACTAATATTCTCCAGACCCTTTATTAATTTAGTTGCCCTTCTTTGTACTCGCTCAATTTCCACTACATCCTTCCTGAGGACTGGTGCCCAGAACTGGACAGCATACTCTAGGTGCGGCCGGACCAGAGTCTTGTAGAGCGGGAGAATTATCGTTTTATCTCTGGAGTTGATCCCCTTTTTAATGCATGCCAATATTCTGATTGCTTTGTTAGCAGCAGCTTGGCATTGCATGCCATTGCTGAGCCTATCATCTACTAGGACTCCCAGGTCCTATCCATCCTAGATTCCCCCAGTGTATAGATTCCATGCATATTTTTGCCACCCAAATGCATTATTTTACATTAAACCTCATTTGCCATGTAGTTGCCCACCCCATTAATTTGTTCAGATCTTTTTGCAAGGCTTCCACATCCTGCGGAGAAGTTATTGCCCTGCTTAGCTTAGCATTGTCCTCAAATACAGAGATTGAACTGTTTACCCCATCCTCCAGGTCGTTTATGAACAAAATAAATAAGATTGGTCCCAGCACAGAACCCTGGGGGACCCCACTACCCACCTCTGACCTACTCCCCATTTATCTCCCACCCTCTGAACTCGCTCTTGTAGCCAGGTTTCAATCTATGTACTCGCCCTATGGTCCATGACAATGGACCTTATTTTGTACAGTAAATGTTTATGGGGAACTGTGTCAAATGCTTTTGCAAAATCCAGATACACCACGCCTTCCTTTATCTAGATGGCAACTCACCTCCTCACAGAAGGTTAATAGATTGGTTTGGCAAGAATTATTCTTCATGAATCATGCTGATTACTGCTAATGATACCATTCTCGTTACTAAATTCTTGTATGTAGTCCATTATCATCCCCTCCAAGAGCTTGCATACTATTGATGTTAGGCTAACTGGTCTGTAATTCCCAGGGATGCATTTTGGGCCCTTCTTAAATATTGGTGCTATATTGGCTTTTCTCCAATCACCTTGTACCATTCCAGACTGTCAGTAAAAATTAGGAACAATGGTCTGGCAATTAATTGACTGAGTTCCCCAAGTACCCTCGGATGCAAGCCATCTGGTCACGGTAATTGGTTAATGTTAAGTTTCCCAAGTCTAATTTTAACTCTGTCCTCTGTTAACCATGGAGGTGCTTCCTGTGATGTGTCATGAGGATAAACACTGCAGTTTTGGTTGCTTTAGCCCCCTGATTCCCTCGTGAAGACTGAGGAGAAGAATAAATTCAATACCTTCGCCATCTGCCCATCCTTTGTAAAAAGATGTCCTTCCTCTATGAGGCCAAAATGGTCTGTCCTCCCTTATGTGCTAGCTGTACCTGGAAGTGACGTGTTGTGCGAGAGAGAGAAACAGTCTGTAAGCAAGTGGTGTGCTGGAGGAGACTGGAGCTTTAAAGTGTATATAGTGTCTTAACTGATTGAAAATACAATCAATCATTTATTCTACTGAGCATCCCATATACTCCTATCCCTATCCAGGCTATCCAAGTTCAAATCCCTCAATAAAATAACAAAACAAATATCTGGACTGTTCATTGTCTCCAGGGCGTTTGGGAGAGGAATGCTGGGCAGGGTGACAGGTCGGTCACAACTTTCAGCAGCCCCTACGGGGGTACCGCTGCACAAATTATTATTTTGTAATTGCCTGCTATTAAATGTGAAATTTTCCAATAGGAATGTTAATTTATTTAGGCTGTGGGATATATTCTATAATTTTGTGCATTAAAGGTGACTCATCATGTCATCCGCCCAGTACGCTTTAATTAAGTGAAAGTTATTAGTGTTTAAGTACCTTGAATCTCAATTATTGTATGTCATGTCATCCAGTGTGAACACTTTGTTCATAGTAATAACACTGCAGGGGAAATACCTGTGTAATGGTTTACTAATGAGTCAAAAAAAAGCTCACTCCTTAAGGCGGTTGTAAGGCTGCTTTCACACTGGAGCGGGTGGGCTTTGACGGTAAAACGCTGCACTTTACTGTCCTTTTAGTGGCGCTATTCGGCCCCTAGTGGGGTGCTTTTAACCCCCGCTGTCGGACGATGAAGGGGTTAAATGCCTGGTGTAGCGCCGCTGCCGAAGTGCTTTGCAGGCGCTTCAGCAGCGGTGCCCATTAATTTCAATGGGCAGAAGCAGTGAAGGAGCGGTGTATACACTCCAAATATGCTGCTTGCAGGACTTTTTTTAACGTCCTGCCAGCGCATTGCCTCAGTTATATATTTTTTCTCAATTAAAATAAAAACATGTTGGTATTGCACAGAACAGCCCCCTACCTCCTCTTCTGGGATGCCCCACCGACACTGTCCGCTCCTCCTTTTCTATGAGTGCCCCATAGCAAGCTGCTTGGTATGGGGGCACTTGTGCAGGCTCTCTCCCAAACTGGGCTGTGTGCATCTATAGACACACACAACGTAGCTCAGCCCCATCCCCCGCTCCCTCTTCACAGGATTAGATTGAAAGCACCTCTAATCAGGGCACTGATTATCAGTGTCCGGATTTTCAGTGCAATCCCAACAGTGCCTATCAGTGCTGCCAATCTGTGTCCACCAGTGCTGCCAATCTGTGCCCACCAGTACTGCCAATCCGTACCCATCAGTGCCTCCTAATCAGTGTCACCTATCAGTGCCCATCATTGCCACCTATCAGTGCCCATCAGTGCAGCCTATCATTGCAGCCTATCAATGCCCATCAGTGCAGCCTATCAGTGCCCATTAGTGCAGCCTCATCAGCGCACATCAGTGAAGAAGAAAATTACCTGTTTGCAAAATTTTATAACAAACTATAAAAAACTTTTTTTTTTTTTTTCAAAATTTTCCGTCTTTTTTCAGTTATTTAGCAAAAAATAAAAAAATCCAGTGGTGATTAAATACCACTAAAAGAAAGCTCTATTTGTGTGAAAACAAATTTAATCTTTTTTTTCCGGTACAGTGTAGCATGATCATGCAATTGTCATTCAAAGTGCGACAGAGCTGAAAGCTGAAAATTGGCCTGGACAGGAAGGGTGTATAAGTGCCCAGTAGGCAAGTGGTTAATGCAGAGAATGCATTAAGGTGAGTAAAAAACCTTTATGCCTTTAGAACCCCTTTAAAATACAACTAAAGGCTCCTGTATGACAGTATCTACAAGTACCAAATCCAGTTATTATGTGATACCTGAGCCACATAAAGTAAAAAAAGAAATTACCTTTCCTCAAAATCCTGTTTCATTTGTGTCTCACATGCTACGCTCCCCGACACTGCAGCTCAGAGTGGGAGGGTTTCAGCAACAGAGGACATACTGTCAATCCAGAAATAAGTGGGCATGACTAGGTGTGACCAGGTGCTGGTTGACAAGCTACAGACCTGTAAATCAGCAGTGACAATGCTGATAGCCAAGCACCCAGCAGCATTTTTTCAAAGCAGGCCCAGCCTGCATGGGAGTGGCAACTCTGCTCTGAATTCAGGAACAGTGCAGCATTGCTGCCACCGCATCACAGGAAGCTGCATTGGGTGGCCTTTACTGACAGGATCAATGGCTTTTTGTGTGACTTTGCAGGAGGATTAGGAGAAAACTGTACAGTGGAACCTTGGTTTACGAGTAACACAGTTAACGAGTGTTTTGAAAGACAAGCAACACTTTTTTTAAAATTCTGACTTGGTTTGCGAGTGTTGTCTCGCAAAACGAGCAGAATTCAAGCTAATGGGGTGTGCAGTACCGCATTTGGCCAGAGCTGCGGGGGGGCGCCGGTGACACTCGGAACGGCTCTGAGCTGTTCGGAAATACTCGGAATCACTCAGAAATATTCAGAAATACTCCAATTCCCAGTGTTTGAGCCTTTTCGACAGGAAAACTAGATGAGTGTAGCGCTAAAAAGGGGGGGGGGGGGATAAAAGTATATATGGCCTAAGAACTGGCAGTTCAAAGTTCGAATGCTGACAAAAGCATCTATTGAAGAGAATTTAAAAGATGAGATGTAAAGTCCTCTGGAACAAATTTTGGACCGTGGTACAAATCCTCTATGGAGAGAGCCCACACACCACCAATGATAATAAGGAAGCTTACCAGACTTGGTGGACCCGACAAGGCATACGCCAGGTGGGGTCAAACAGGCTTGGGTGGTGCTGGGCTGGAACGGATGCTGAAGAGCAGGGATGGTGGAATGACTTCCACGTGACTGTGTTCCTCGGACGTGGTAGGGCTCAGAGGTCGTGGCACTCAGATCCGTGATGGAATGTATAGAGGAAGAAAAGGATGGGCCAAATAGTGTAAATCCGTGTTGATAAAAAATTTATTAAAATAATAGTATACACTTACATGGAAATGTCTAAAAAACAGCGCTGTGAAGGAATGGCGACAGTGGGGTCCTAGCCGACGTGTTTCGTCTGCATAGACGTCATCTGATCCCCCCAGACGACGTCTATGCAGACGAAACGCGTCGGGTAGGACCCCACTGTCGCCATTCCTTCACAGCGCTGTTTTTTAGACATTTCCATGTAAGTGTATACTATTATTTAAATAAATTTTTTATCAACACGGATTTACACTATTTGGCCCATCCTTTTCTTCCTCTATACATTCCATCACGGATCTGAGTGCCACGACCTCTGAGCCTGACCACGTCCAAGGAACACAGTCACGTGGAAGTCATTCCACCATCCCTGCTCTTCAGCATCCGTTCCAGCCCAGCACCACCCAAGCCTGTTTGACCCCACCTGGCGTATGCCTTGTCGGGTCCACCAAGTCTGGTAAGCTTCCTTATTATCATTGGTGGTGTGTGGGCTCTCTCCATAGAGGATTTGTACCACGGTCCAAAATTTGTTCCAGAGGACTTTACATCTCATCTTTTAAATTCTCTTCAATAGATGCTTTTGTCAGCATTCGAACTTTGAACTGCCAGTTCTTAGGCCATTTATACTTTTATCCCCCCCCCCCTTTTTAGCGCTACACTCATCTAGTTTTCCTGTCTGTTCTTTACATTTGTTGGTTGTGTTAGCTGCTTTCCCTCTTTTTTGGTAGAGCAGAATTATTGTATATATATTTTGAGCCTTTTCGAGCCTTTCCGAGTTCAGTCAAGCTGTCCCCGAACCCTGGACAGGAAAGATACTGCAAAATTAGCAGGTATTTACAAGTTATTTTCCATACCAGTAAAAAGGCTTGAAATCTTATATCGAAATGTGACAAAGAAATGTGACAAAAGCTTTTTTAGGCATTACCTACAGTGCACTTTCAGGTGGCATCAATAAAAATACAGGGCATACACTTACCAGAGTTCTTCTAGTACTGTGTTTTTCTTCAGCATGGTGGCCACTGCCTGCCCTCCAATACTTCCTATGTTGTTGCCAACCAAGCTACAATTGAAGAAAGCTGATGGTTATATATACTGTGATATTTGAGGGGAGTAGATGGAATGCAGGACACCGAAATGTCTGTCAAAAAAACTCAGTCTTTTTGGCTTTAGCAGGCTTGTCTTCAGCAAGAGACTTGAAGCAGAAAGAGACTTGAAGCAAGAGATTTGAAGCTTGAACCAGGGCCGATCCTACCCAGGGTGCGAAGGGTGCTTTGCACCCAGGCGCCTGCAGAGGTGGGGGCGCCGAAGAGCCAAAGTTCTCCCCTCCCTCCTTCTCTCCTTGTGAGTGTCCGTCCAGAACTCCAGTGTGAGCATAGGGCAGCCCGTCCAGCCTGGCAGTGCTCAGGAGAGAGGCGCTCCTCTTCCTGACACCAGTGTTCTAGTCAGTGGCTGCTGATGTGCGGGAATGAATTCCTCACATTGGGATCCCGCACTGTCTCTACCAACTCCAGTTGGAATGCCTCCCCCTCCCATCTCTATTTCAGGCTGCACGGAGAGAGAACTGAGGTGAGTCAGTGTGCTGTGTGTAGGAATGGCATCCCCTGCACACCTTTAGATGTGCTCTGGGCTGCCCCTGCTAGGAGAGGTTTTTTGGCATGATAGATTACAATAGGATACACAGCCCCTCTCCCTTCCTGCACCTCAGTAGTCCATCTACAGATGTGATGTTTAATGAGATGTACTAAGAGCCCTTTCACACTGACAGTGCAGGGGCATCGGCGGTAATGCGCTGCTACTTTTAGTGGCGCTTTACCGTCGCTTTAGAGGTACATTTAACCCCCACTAAAGGGTTCAAAGGCGCAACTGCGGAGGCGCTTTGCAGGCACTGCCCATTGATTTCAATGAGCAAGGGCGCTTTAGGAGCGGTGTATACACCGCTCCTAAAGCGCCTCAAAGAAGCTACTTGCAGGAATTTTTTGGACGTCGTGCCAGTGCTCTGCTCCAGTGTGAAAGCATTCGGGCTCTCACACTGGGATTGCAGATAAGGATTTTTCCAGGTGCTATTTTTAACACTAAAGCCCCTGAAAAACGCCTCCAGTGTGAAAGGGGTCTAATGGACCATCTCCTGTACTATGTCTGCAGTATGGATGAACTCTGGCGTGTTCGCAAGCTGCACGTGCCGAGCCAGGGCCGATCCTAGGGTCACAGGCGCCTGGGTGCAGAAATATTTCTGGCGCCCCCACATAGGCGTGGTCATTTTTAGTAACTCCTCCCCTTTACAAATATTTCTATGGCAACGACTCAACCACAGAGATGCTCCACCACACAGTCTTCATTACCCTGGGATCCTTACAGGTACAATAAACAAAATACAGGAAGAGAAGCAAGAGTACTTTATTGGGACCTGGAGGGGGGCCTCTCTGATGGAGACAGAGAGCGCTTCTGTTAGAAAGAGCCCCCAGAAATACTACAGACGTGATACAGGAGATGATCAGAGACTGCAGACATAGTACAGGAGACAGTCAGAGACTGCTGACATACTACAGGAGATGATCAGAGACTGCAGACATAGTACAGGAGTAGATCAGAGACTGTAGACATGGTACAGGAGATGGTCAGAGACTGCAGACATAATACAGGATATGATCAGAGACTGCATACATAGTACAGGAGATGATCAGTGACTGCAGACATGGTACAGGAGATGGTCAGAGACTGCAGACATAGTACAGGAGATGATCAGAGACTGCAGACATGGTACAGGAGATGATCAGAGACTGCAGACATGGTACAGGAGATGATCAGTGACTGCAGACATAGTACAGGAGATGATCAATGACTGCAGACATGGTACAGGAGATGGTCAGAGACTGCAGACATAGTACAGGAGATGGTCAGAGACTGCAGACATAATACAGGAGATGGTCAGAGACTGCAGACATGGTACAGGAGATGGTCAGAGACTGCAGACATAGTACAGGAGATGGTCAGAGACTGCAGATATAATACAGGAGATGGTCAGAGACTGCAGACATGGTACAGGAGATGGTCAGAGACTGCAGACATGATACAGGAGATGATCAGAGACTGCAGACATAGTACAGGAGATGATCAGAGACTGCAGGCATAGTACACTAGATGATCAGAGACTGCAGACATAGTACACTAGATGATCAGAGACTGCAGACATAGTACAGGAGATGATCAGAGACTGCAGACATAGCACAGGAGATGGTCAGAGACTGCAGACATAGTACAGGAGATGTTCAGAGACTGCAGACATAATACAGGAGATGGTCAGAGACTGCAGACATAGTACAGGAGATGATCAGAGACTGCAGACATAGTACAGGAGATGGTCAGAGACTGCAGACATAATACAGGAGATGATCAGAGACTGCAGACATAGTACAGGAGATGGTCAGAGACTGCAGACATAGTACAGGAGATGGTCAGAGACTGCAGACATAGTACAGGAGATGGTCAGAGACTGCAGACATAGTACAGGAGATGATCAGAGACTGCAGACATACTACAGGAGATTATCAGAGACTGCAGACATGATATAGAACAGTGTTTCTCAAATCCAGTCCTCAAGGCGCACCAACAGGTCATGTTTTCAGGCTCTCCATTATTTTGCACAGGTGATTTCATCAGTTTTACTGCCTTAGTAATTACCACAGCCGTTTCATCTGAGGGAAATCCTGAAAACATGACCTGTTGGGGCGCCTTGAGGACTGGAGCTGAGAAACACTGATATAGAAGACGGTTAGAGACTGCAGACATAATACAGGAGATGATCAGAGACTGCAGACTAAGGATGATCTCCGGCGTGTTCGCAAGCTGCACGTGCCGAGCCCGCCAGGAAGTCGGCAACGCGCTGCGCTAATCACAAGCAGTGAGACATTTCCCGATCTCTGCAGCCGCACATTGGGAAATGTCTCACTGCTTGTGATTAGTGCTGTGCAGTGCCGAGTTCCTGGCGGGCTCGGCACGTGCAGCTTGCGAACACGCCAGAGTTCATCCATACTGCAGACATAGTACAGGAGATGGTCCATTAGACCCCTTTCACACTGGAGGCGTTTTTCAGGGGCTTTAGTGTTAAAAATAGCACCTGGAAAAATCCTTATCTGCAATCCCAGTGTGAGAGCCCGAATACTTTCACACTGGAGCAGAGCACTGGCACGACGTCCAAAAAATTCCTGCAAGTAGCTTCTTTGAGGCGCTTTAGGAGCGGTGTATACACCGCTCCTAAAGCGCCCTTGCTCATTGAAATCAATGGGCAGTGCCTGCAAAGCGCCTCCGCAGTTGCGCCTTTGAACCCTTTAGTGGGGGTTAAATGTACCTCTAAAGCGACGGTAAAGCGCCACTAAAAGTAGCAGCGCATTACCGCCGATGCCCCTGCACTGTCAGTGTGAAAGGGCTCTTAGTACATCTCATTAAACATCACATCTGTAGATGGACTACTGAGGTGCAGGAAGGGAGAGGGGCTGTGTATCCTATTGTAATCTATCATGCCAAAAAACCTCTCCTAGCAGGGGCAGCCCAGAGCACATCTAAAGGTGTGCAGGGGATGCCATTCCTACACACAGCACACTGACTCACCTCAGTTCTCTCTGTGCAGCCCGAGATAGAGATGGGAGGGGGAGGCATTCCAACTGGAGTTGGTAGAGACAGTGCGGGATCCCAGTGTGAGGAATTCATTCCCGCACATCAGCAGCCACTGACTAGAACACTGGTGTCAGGAAGAGGAGCACCTCTCCCCTGAGCACTGCCAGGCTGGACGGGCTGCCCTATGCTCACACTGGAGTTCTGGACGGACACTCACAAGGAGAGAAGGAGGGAGGGGAGAACTTTGGCTCTTCGGCGCCCCCACCTCTGCAGGCGCCTGGGTGCAAAGCACCCTTCGCACCCTGGGTAGGATCGGCCCTGTGCCGAGCCCGCCAGGAACTCGGCACTGCACAGCACTAATCACAAGCAGTGAGACATTTCCCAATGTGCGGCTGCAGAGATCGGGAAATGTCTCACTGCTTGTGATTAGCGCAGCGCGTTGCCGACTTCCTGGCGGGCTTGGCACGTGCAGCTTGCGAACACGCCGGAGATCATCCTTAGTCTGCAGTCTCTGATCATCTCCTGTATTATGTCTGCAGTCTCTAACCGTCTTCTATATCATGTCTGCAGTCTCTGATAAACTCCTGTAGTATGTCTGCAGTCTCTGATCATCTCCTGTACTATGTCTGCAGTCTCTGACCATCTCCTGTACTATGTCTGCAGTCTCTGACCATCTCCTGTACTATGTCTGCAGTCTCTGATCATCTCCTGTATTATGTCTGCAGTCTCTGACCATCTCCTGTACTATGTCTGCAGTCTCTGATCATCTCCTGTACTATGTCTGCAGTCTCTGACCATCTCTTGTATTATGTCTGCAGTCTCTGAACATCTCCTGTACTATGTCTGCAGTCTCTGACCATCTCCTGTACTATGTCTGCAGTCTCTGATCATCTCCTGTACTATGTCTGCAGTCTCTGATCATCTAGTGTACTATGTCTGCAGTCTCTGATCATCTAGTGTACTATGTCTGCAGTCTCTGATCATCTCCTGTACCATGTCTGCAGTCTCTGACCATCTCCTGTATTATGTCTGCAGTCTCTGACCATCTCCTGTACTATGTCTGCAGTCTCTGACCATCTCCTGTACCATGTCTGCAGTCACTGATCATCTCCTGTACCATGTCTGCAGTCTCTGATCATCTCCTGTACCATGTCTGCAGTCTCTGATCATCTCCTGTACCATGTCTGCAGTCTCTGATCATCTCCTGTACTATGTCTGCCGTCTCTGACCATCTCCTGTACCATGTCTGCAGTCACTGATCATCTCCTGTACTATGTATGCAGTCTCTGATCATATCCTGTATTATGTCTGCAGTCTCTGACCATCTCCTGTACCATGTCTACAGTCTCTGATCATCTCCTGTACTATGTCTGCAGTCTCTGATCATCTCCTGTAGTATGTCAGCAGTCTCTGACTGTCTCCTGTACTATGTCTGCAGTCACTGATCATCTCCTGTACTATGTCTGCAGTCTCTGATCATCTCCTGTAGTATGTCAGCAGTCTCTGACTGTCTCCTGTACTATGTCTGCAGTCACTGATCATCTCCTGTACTATGTCTGCAGTCTCTGATCATCTCCTGTAGTATGTCAGCAGTCTCTGACTGTCTCCTGTACTATGTCTGCAGTCTCTGATCATCTCCTGTATCACGTCTGTAGTATTTCTGGGGGCTCTTTCTAACAGAAGCGCTCTCTGTCTCCATCAGAGATGCCCCCCTCCAGGTCCCAATAAAGTACTCTTGCTTCTCTTCCTGTATTTTGTTTATTGTACCTGTAAGGATCCCAGGGTAATGAAGACTGTGTGGTGGAGCATCTCTGTGGTTGAGTCGTTGCCATAGAAATATTTGTAAAGGGGAGGAGTTACTAAAAATGACCACGCCCATGTGGGGCCGCCAGAAATATTTCTGCACCCAGGCGCCTGTGACCCTAGGATCGGCCCTGGCTTGAACTAAACATGAACATTGCTTTTCATGGAAATTCAATAAAGTCCTGAACACAAAAGACACCGGCAGATTTATTTTAGCTGCATAATGCCCATAGAGTGCCCAAAAAAGTCCACATACACAGCAGTAGCAGCAGGCATCTAATCTAACAATGCAAGGAATGAACCTCCTTCTGTCCATGCTAAACCCCAGCACCACCAACAACAGCATCACCAGCTGCCGCGTTTCATGCTTCCTTAGCGCTTAGTCATAGTTCAGAGAGCTATGACTAAGCGCTAAGGAAGCGTGAAATGTGTTAGATGGTAATGCTGTTCCCCTCTATTTGTGTTTTTGGACATGTTTTTATGGACTTGCTGAAATGAAGGTTGTCACCTGGTAGCAGGCTACTGGCCCAATCAGCTGCGGCCCAGGGGAATTCCTGCCCTGCAGCCAATCGTTACAAAGGTGTGATGGTGACATAATTGACCTAATATAACCACATGGTTATATTTGGACAATGTTTAAAGGGGGGGGGAGCCAGATATCCCTCCCAAAAAAAGGAGAAAAGAAAAAACAAACTGACTCAACCCAACATAAATATCCAGAAATGTTTAGTGTACCAAAAGAAACATTTAAATATACCATATACAACTTTATTAGTTGATTATGCGCTAGGAAACATCTTTAGACACGCCCAAAAAGCATGTAAAAATATTTAAAACATAGACACAGCGTGATTTATTTCCTTACTATATTTTTGATTTTTATTTATAGGTCTTTATTACAATGGTAATATTTTATTACTGTTAAAAAAATAATAAAAACTGTAAACTCCTAAATTTTATTTTTACCTACAGGTAAGCTTATAATAAAACTTACCTGTAGGTAAAATGACTATCCCCTAAATGTGCACCGTTTAGGAGATATTCCAGTAAGCAGCAGCCAGTAACGCCACCAGCGTATGTGCTCTAAAGGAACAGTATGTATGGAGGTACGTTTCTTCAAGGCTTTCAAGCTGCTGTGGCCCGTGAAGCCGGCAGGAAGACCGGGTGAAGATGGAAGCCTCTGCAGTGGTGACAGCGTGCCATTGGAGGGCTACATTTCAAGGTAAGTTTTTTTATGTGAGATGCATACTAGCACATTATGCCTTAACCTTTCAAGGGGAAACCTTTTTTTTTTTTTTAAATTTACTACAGCTTTTGGGAAAGCCAGTGGTGATGCACCCTACAGTAAAAAAAAAAATTTAAGATAAGACTTCTATTCCTTAACACCATATGAAAAAATAGAATTACTTAAAATTAAAATGTGAAATATTTGCCTCTTAAAAGACTTCTTTCCTCTCCTTCAATATGGGAAAAATATAATTATAATGTGAAATATATACTTTATAAACACAAATATTATAACATAAGTCTCATTTTCTTACCTAAGCCATATCAAGGTCTTGCTATTTTGTAATGAATCTGCAATAGCCTTTGCTCCTGCACCACCCACTCGATTTCCCCAGAGTCTGAAGTAAGACAATTCAGTATTACAAGTTATACAGTCACTATTGTTATACAGTCACTCTTATAACAAATTCAAACCTGGAAATCTTTTCTCTTACTTACCCCAGGAATTTTAGTGATTGATTTTCCCTTAGTCCTTCTGCTAATATTTGTCCGCCAACCTCAGTTATACAGTTGTTCCCCAATCTATGGGTAAAAAAAGATTTCAGCTTGTAATTTGCTTTACCAATTGGGTACAACTTTTTATTTATATGTGCCTGTTTGACTATAATCACTCAATATATAAAGGAAATACATATTTTGTGGAACAGAAAAGAATAATCTCCTTCAAAACCATGTATTTGATTGTAAAAGAAATAGAAACAATAAGAAAAATATTTTTTCTGGTGTTAGATATTCCATTTTTTATGCATTACCTAATATTCATTCAGTTTGATTTTGTACTTGATAAAATAGGAAAGGCTTAGAACATTTGCCAGGTTTTTATTGCTGAATGTATGCCACCTGTGAAGATTTCCAATATCTTTCTTTTGTGTCCCCTAAACAGGAAGTGGTAATTAACTTTTGAATGGCAGTAAAAGCACTTTATTTAGATTAGTGCCATATGTGCCCAGCCTCTCTCTTTCATAGATACAACATATTTACCTTACCTTAAGGACAACAAATTCTGCTTGTTCTTCAAGAGAAGTGCAATAGAATTCATAGAAGTATCTGTCAGTCCATTGTTGAACAATCTAGAATGATTAAACACAACATTTGGTAGAGATAAACAACTGTCTTGTACATAAAAGTTAAAGACCTCAAATATATTTTATTGCAGTCCACTCCTTGGTACTGAAGACCAAATAGGACATATCTTGAATTCCCCATGATAATGAATTAAATAGTTTCTAAAAGCAAAAAACATTTTTTAAAGAAAATAAGAAACATGTCTTACTCAATGGTATTGCACAGAGCTACCCTGAGCCTCCTCTTCTGGGGTCCCCAGCCAGCGATTTTGGCTCCTCCTCTTCTGTGTCTGTGACCATAGCAAGCTACTTGCTATGGGACAGACGTAGGAGCTCACTCCTAAGCTGGGCTGTGAGTGAGTTTTGGTGGGTGTATAATAAACTTTATATATTTTATATTTCTTGTTTTCTTGTCAAAGTCCTGCCATGTCAAATAAGTATTGAGTTTCTCAAGTAAAATTGGCATGTGGTGCCTAAAGCCCAAAATTGTTACCTTGTGTGTGTCCACAGATACATACGGCTTTGGCTCAGCCTGACCCCTCACTGGCTCCCACTGCCCTGAGCAAAGCTTGTGAGGAAGGCAGAGGGGGGAGAAGAACTGCAGCCGTAAAACACCGGAAAGCATTAAGGGGTAAAAAAAATTTTAGCTTGAGAACCACTTTAAAACCCAACTTCAGGAATTAGAAAAAAATCTACCTTTGCAGTGGAACCACCCTGCATTTTGAGGCTTAAATGCTCCTTATGTCTAATGCCCCGTACACACGGTCGGATTTTCCGACGGAAAATGTGTGATAGGACCTTGTTGTCGGAATTTCCGACCGTGTGTAGGCTCCATCACACATTTTCCATCGGATTTTCCAACACACAAAATTGAGAGCAGGCTATAAAATTTTCCGACAACAAAATCCGTTGTCGGAATTTCCGATCGTGTGTGCACAAATCCGAAGCACAAAGTGCCACGCATGCTCAGAATAAATAAAGAGATGAAAGCTATTGGCTACTTCCCCGTTTATAGTCCCGACGTACGTGTTTTACGTCACCGCGTTCAGAATGATCGGATTTTCTGACAACTTTGTGTGACCGTGTGTATGCAAGACAAGTTTGAGCCAACATCCGTCGGAAAAAATCCATGGATTTTGTTGTCGGAATGTCCGATCAATGTCCGACCGTGTGTACGGGGCATAAGGGTGCTGGAATAAGGAGAAATACTTACCTTATTCTGCACCTTAATAATGCCCCTCCAGTAACTGGGCACCTGCAGCCTTCTCTATAAGCTCACAGTGACACTCCAGGTTCTTCAACATACAATAGAGGGTTAATAGCCCTCTATTGTATGTAATGACACCTGAGGGAGCGCTCACACACTGGAGCTTCGGGGTGAAGAGGAGAACATGAGGGACGGATGGAGTGTGGCTCTAAGGCAGGGGTCTCAAACTGGCGGCCCTCCAGCTGTTGCAAAACTACAAGTCCCATGAGGCATTGCAAGGCTGATAGTTACAAGCATGACACCCAGAAGCAGAGGCATAATGGGACTTGTGGTTTTGCAACAACTGGAGGGCCGCCAGTTTGAGACCACTGCTCTAAGGTAAGCAATAATGTCTGTAATGTAATGTCTGCCCTACCCATAATGGGCAATGGGGCTCCAATGTAAGGGTAGATGCTTTCTAATTCCTTAAGTTGAGCTCTAAATTACCTTTTGTCATCATATTTTCTACTGAAGACTGAGACCACCCCCTCTCTGTATTTGGTTAGACAACATACTCATAGGGTAAGTATATTTTTTAGAAAGTAGAAAACAAGCTTTCAAAGTTTCTGCATCTGTACCCACATCAGCCTTTTTTGAAGCAATTAGACACTAGGCAGGTCAGCACATCGCCTTGTGGAGGTTCTCTAAAAATGCACTGTGGACTCAGGTAATAATTTTCTGTTGCTTGGTGCCCTGTATCAATGTGAAAAATTATATTGTTACTCTCTACTTGCCTGTGCTTTGTCTAAACAATGCTTAAAGCGGTTGTATACCCGCACATCTAAAAAAAAAAAAAAAACCCCTGCAAGGCAAAGGCATAATGAGCTAGCGTGCACTGCATACTAGCTCATTATGAAATACTTAACTTAGATCGAAGCTCTTGTATCGCAGTCCGGTCCATGCAAACGGAGCTGACATCTTGCCCTCTGCATTTCTTCCGGGTTCGCAGGTCCGGCGCTGTGAGTGGCCAGAGCCGGGATGACGTCACTCCCGTGCATGCACGCGGGAGTCTTCTTCCTGGCAAGGTCCGGCAGCATCTGCCGGACGTTCAGCCTGGCATTCAGAGCGCATGTGCCGCTGATGTCAGCGGCTGCATGTAAAGGGAATATGTAAACCGTACGGGTTTAGGAGATATTAATTTTACCTACAGGTAAGCCTCATTATAGGCTTAGCTGTAGGTAAAAATTACAAATTCGAGTATACAACCATTTTAAGGTATAATAAAGTGATTGTAAATGATCACCCTGTAAAACAACCCATTCAGTTTAAAATTGAAATGAAAGGCAAAACATTTGTGTATAGATATAAAAAACATTATAAATACCCTTTTCCCCTTTTTTATAAGTGATCACATTCCCTCTGTTCTCAGCTGCATAAGGCTGGGTTCACACTAGTGCGAATTGGATGTGGGTTTTCCCGCATTCAATTCACACAGCAGGAGAGCCAGTTCACACATCTCCACAGTGGCTCCGGTGCGAATTGCACAGGAGCCCTGTGCGTCTTTTGGTCCATTTCAGGTGTGAATTCAGCCCAGAATTTGGGCTGAAATCGGACCTGAAATGGTGAATGGAGACACGCTGGACTCCTGCTTTGAGCCGGAGTGTCCTACAGTGTGAACCCACCCTAAGAGCTGGGGAAGGAGAAGCAACACACAGTGAAAGACTGTGCAGGAGGGAGTCTCAGGACAAGTCTGATCATTGGAGGAGAACACACCGAGTTCCCAGGATAGCTAGAGAACTGACAATGGGGTGTTCTCCAGCTTAGTGTGGTCAGTTTTTAATAGGAAAGCAAAGGGACTGGCATGATCACTAGGGATTTCAGACAAATGAAGCAATATAAAAGGAACAGACACATATCTGGAATATGAAATGTTGGGTTTACATCAGTGGCTGCTGGTGCTCGGGGCGGCGACAAACCAACGCCACCCCCCCTGCAGGGGAGACGGATGATCTCCTTACCTTACCTCTGAGCCGGGGAGTGCTGGATATGGAATGGCTGAGCCGCTGCAGGTGAGCCTGGAGTCACAGTAGCGGCTGGTGGGTCGGGCTTCCCGTGCTTCTCCTCCAGCTGTGCATCTCCTCCCTCCTCCTCCTCCTTGGCTAATAAGACTGCTTTTTCTTTCAGCCACTTTCTGATTGGCATGTAGATCAGGGGGCTGGATGCATGGATGGGGGAGGGGGGGTGCCCGTGCGCCCCTAATGGATGGGCCGCCACTGGTTTACATACTCTTTAAAAATTAGACTCAATTTCCAATCTTTACCACCTGACTGTAATCTTCAAATCTCACAGGATTTAAGTGAAAATAACTGTCATTTTTCAAAATATGAGCAGTTACATGCGATTAGAGTCTTTGACGATTCATACAAGCAGTAACACGCAACTAGGGCCCCTGACTGACATTGGACACAGTTTGCATCCAGGGCCGATGTTTTTGGCTGCACAGATACGGGCCACAGGTAGTTGTCCAGTTTACAAACAAGGCCAAGGATAAATCCAAGGGAAAAACCAAGCTAAACTTACCACCAGCCCTCAGACAACCAAATAACCTGTCTTAACAGTATGCGTTAAAAGCAGGAGTTTAGTTGGCACACATTTGCAAATTGTCCAGTTTACATGCAGTCACAGCACAGAGAGGTTCTGCATCCGCATGTGGAGTTCAGCCACATCTGAACACAGCAACCTACTTGCCCATCTGAAAGAGGGCTAAGGGGGACACTTTGTCTAGTGACAGCTTCCTAAGATGGAATTCCCCTCACTTCCTGTTGGGTTTTTTGGGGCAGGAATTAAAAGGACATCTCCCATTTCCCCAGTGGGGTACAGACAACAAAAACAAAATAAAAAGGATTTAACCATTTCAAAACAATAAAATAAAAAAAGATTTTGGCTAAAGATACATTTAAAGTACCACTTAAGGCGCATGTGTGTCTAAACAAATAACAGATCTAGTAACTATGTGATGCAGAAGTAAGTAGATGCTTACATGCTCCACTTCCCAGACACTGCAGCTCACGATGGGAGGGTTTTAGTAAGAGAGGTTGTGCTGACTATGCAAAATGATATCAGATATCAGGGTGCCGTGACGAGGCTCTGTGGCTTACGCACGCGTTTGCAAATGCGTGCGGACCAAACCCCTGTTTTTAACGCGTAATGTTAGACAGGTCAATTTGGTTGTCTGCGACCTGGTGGTAAGTAGGCTTGGAATTTTCTCCTGGGCATTCCCCAGGCTTTGTTTATATCTGTTTGTAGCCCTCCAATGCTGCTTACTGCGATAGCCAGCTATAAATGAGGGTGGTGGCAAGTTTTTTGTGATCACGTTGGTGTGTGTATTGGTCCAGTAACGCACCAGCACCTTTGCAGCCATTGTGCTATTTGCTGGGTGTTTGGTGTGCTCCTGCACCTTTAAGAAGGGATCGGCTGCCCCTCAGTCCATCTGCCCTCATTTATCCATCAGAATCTATGTGTCTCCACTGTGGGGACACTCATATTTTAGTGTTAGGACAACAGATACCAGGGTGCCGTGACGAGGCTCTGTGGCTTATGCATGCGTTTGCAAATGCGTGCGGACCAAACCCCTGTTTTTAACGCATACTGTTAGACAGGTCAATGTAGTTGTCTGCGAGCTGGTGGTAAGTAGGCTTGGATTTTTTCCTGGGCATTCCCCAGGCTTTGTTTGTATCTATGCAAGATGCAATAGGATGGATTAGGTTTGGCCAGGTGTTGATTGACAAGCTACAAGCTTGTCAATCAGCAGTGACATTACTGATAGCCATGCCCCTTGCAGCATTTTAATCCCACTGTAGTGCAAACAGGTACAGCCTACATGAGAGTGGCAACTCTGCTCGAGATTCAGGGGTACAGCATCCTTGCCACACTATCACAGGAAACTGCAAGTATTTGTGGTACTTTGCAAGTGAAGAGAAAACTAAGCACAGATGGATTTATCATTTACCGCCACATCACACACATCTCTATATTTATATCTATATTTTTAGGCGGCCATAATTCTTTTTTAAATGTTCGCAGCCTTACCTAAACAGCTCTTTAACAAATTAAATCTTCGACCACCAAAATATCATAGACTCCAAATACAAACATATAGGAGTTGATTTACTATGGGCAAGTAGGCTGTTCACTTTACACTGGAATTTGCCCCAGATCTTGGTGGATGAGGTGAAGTTTCACTTTGCAAAAGAAGCTCCAATCACATGCAGGGGAAATTTAAAAAAAATTGTTTGTACATTATTGGATGATACTGTAGTAGTCAGCAGAGCGTAACCTTATTCACCAAGCTTTGGTGAAAGTTCCATTGCCAAGTGCAACTTCACTTGCAAAGAGAACAGCCTGTTTGCCTTTAGCAAATCAAACCCAATATCTATGGCATGTATTATGTAATTCATATGTAAATGTGGTCAGAACACCAGCATTGGACCAAGGGTACAATTCATACAATTATAAGCATCACTTGTAATAACAAGGATGCAGAGTTCAAGAACAAATCAATAATACTAAGGGTCAGAAATATGGTATATTACGTGCAGGCATTTTCCAATCTGCTGGAAGACGTTTATGACAATTAAACAAGGCAGGGACATTTTTTGTGAGTGAGAGCCCCACGGGGGCCCATGACGTCATCAAGTCTACCAGGAAGTGCCGCCACACTGCTGGAACTAGATGCTGCTGATGTCTAAACCTTAAGTGGACACTGTACCCATATATGTAACATGCTTTTAGAGTGGTGCACTTCCATCGGAGTGCACTTATTTTGTGATTGTACATGCTTTTATTGTTTTTAATAAAGGGATTTATGTGATTACGATAAAACCCTATGCCAGTTTTTCTTTTTTGAGCAGAAAAGCCTGTGAAGTGTGAGATTGGTGGAGATTTATTCAGGAACCAGAGATCACTAGGAAGAAAGATTGTCGGACCCTTGGGAAAAGACCCCTTAAAGAGGAAGGCATAGTTCACCTATTGTTTCAGATAATAGGTCCACAAGTTAAAGAATATGTCAACTGTACATTTTATATTCCTGATGTGTGCCTGCTGTACCATGTACTTGTATGAAAACGTATCCTGTTTTCTTTGTATTGCTTCTGTTGTGTGAAAAACCTGGTGTTTTTGCCAGTCCATCTGCTTTCCTAATAAAAACTGACCACACTAGGCAGGAAAGCACAGCGTGGACAGTTTTCTGACTGTGCTGGGAACGCAGCCTGCTTTCCTCCAATGATCAGATCTGTGCTGATATGTTCCCTCTGCACACTCATTCACTGGGGAGATCAGTGTACTGCTCTTTCTCGTCCCCCAGCTCTCTGAGCTCCTTAGAGCAGCAGAGAACAGAGGTCACTTATGAAAAAGGGGGGAAAAAAAAGGTATTTATAATGTTTTATTTATTGTATACACAAATGATTTGCCTTTCATTTATTTTTTAAACTGAGCGGGTTGTTTTACAAGGTGAGGATTTACATATTCTTTAAAGGAGAAGTCCAGCCTGCGCTTTTTAGGCTGGGCTTCTCCTAAGGATCACAGGAGTGCAATTCGTTTTACACTCCTGTGACCGGTCTTCAGGGCCGTCTTTGATATTGATTGGACCCTGGGCAAAAATTTTCTTGGCCCCCCCCCCCAAGATTATAGACTTAAAATCAGTTTACTGTATTAGATCAGGCAGTAATTGCGATTGGTTGCCAGCAGTTACAGCATATCATTACTGCTTACTGACTGGTTACTAAAGGTTACAGCACATCATCTCCTCACTGCTGGGGAGGCATGATATACATATCAATGCTGCCTTTATTTACATATTAATGCCCCCGGCCGCAGCTATTTGCTTAGCAATGCCGCCGCTTTTTACATATGAATGCCGGTTATTTCCATGTAAACACGGGGTCTGCAGGTGAGTCATCTGTACACAACAATAGGGCAGAGCTGAGCAGCATTAGTAGCAGCACTTCACACTGAGATATCTAGACACAGCACAGGACTAAAACTTCAAGGGACAAGGGAATGTAAACTGGGATAGTTAGCAAGTATGAGGCAGCTGCTTTGGGCCCCACAACAATGACAGGGCCCAGGGCAGCTGCCCCTTTTGCCCTGCCTTAAAGATGGCCCTGCCGGTCTTCAGCGGAGAGCGGTCTGAAATCCGCTCTCCACTGACGTCACTGCTATCAGTCGAGGCAGCGCGTCATCCCGATCAAGTCCTGAATCCGCCAGCTGCCTTGATTGATGGAAGTCTCAGTGAGCCGCTGAGATGGCTTCTCCCCGCCCCTCCACAGCTCATCGCTCCAATGAGCGTGGAGAAGCAGACCAAGAGCGATGCTGACTGTGCTCAGAGTCTGATGCTCCATCCACCGAGGTAAGTATGATTATGCAAAAAAAAGCAAACCATACTTCTCTTTTAAGGTGAGCGCACATTGTGAAAGGTGGTGGGACTCACCTTTTGGTATTGATGCACCCAAAAGACTAAGGAAGACACTTTATTCATAAGCTGGGAGGACACACAATTAAAGTCATTTATTGTATATGAAGGACTTTATTTTGCAATGTATACAATAATAAGGTTTTTTGTGGAAAAGCACACAATATTATCTGTTTATGTATGTGAAGTCGGATATTTCACTTCTTTGAT
Source organism: Lithobates clamitans (assembly GCA_037952925.1). Classification (NCBI taxonomy): domain Eukaryota; kingdom Metazoa; phylum Chordata; class Amphibia; order Anura; family Ranidae; genus Lithobates; species Lithobates clamitans. The sequence goes on along the minus strand of JBBGZY010000399.1, from coordinate 9,722,686 downwards.
TGAATTGCCTGGACATTTAAAAAACACTTGTATTTGGTATATTCACACAAATTAGTGGAGTGAGTAGTTTATTACAGAAAAAAAAAATAAACCTAAATTTTCAGCCCATGCACCAGATCCCCAACATATGTAATGCCAAAGCTGTTAACGGTACAAATATTCACTACTCTAATTGCTTGTACATAGGCATTTTCCCTACACATTTAAGGAGGAGCTCCAATTACTTAAGTGAAATTTAAAAGTCAGCAGCTACAAAAACTGTAGCTGCTGAATTTTAATAAACAGCCACTCCTGTCCCAGGATCCAGCAGTGCGCTCACCCACGCCGTTTTCTCCCTGTGTCCTCACTCGCCAGCGCTGGCATCTTTACTATGGGCGCTCCGGCTGGAGGCCTTAAAGCAGAACTATAGCTCCACTATAATAATCAGTTTGGTCTACAGAGTTATTCTCCAGTTATTTGATTATTGACCAAATACAAACAGTGTGCCTAAAAAGAATTTCAATGTATATTGTACATACTGTTCATAATGGCACCTATTTTTAATGTTGTGATATGTACTTACGCAAGCTTCTGGAAATTTGGCCATGCTAATGCATGCTCTAAAAGGCTGCAGAGTCCCTTGTCAGTGATATTATTGTCTCTCAAGCTAAAAACAAAAAGTATTTACTGTTAGTTAACTTATTTCACAAGACAACATTTCAAGGCTCAAACATCCACTAGCTATAAATAAGTCACTTTAAATTACATAGAGAGATCTAACGCCCCTTCCCTATCCCCATCACAGTTTTCTTATAATAAATTACTTTGCTTTATGCCAAGCACTCAGGTAATTTAATTGTAAGCTTTCATAAAGAAAGCCCAACTAAACCCTGTTTTATTGAATTATATTGTAACTGTACTGTATTAAGTGTTCATTTTGGCAGCAAATTTCTGTTTAGTTTTAGTCTTATGCCCCATACACACGGTCGGATTTTCAGACGAAAATGTGTGAAAGGACCTTGTTGTCGAAAATTCCGACCGTGTGTAGGCTCCATCACACATTTTCCATCGGATTTTCCGACACACAAAGTTTGAGAGCAGGCTATAAAATTTTCCGACAACAAAATCTGTTGTCGGAATTTCCGATCGTGTGTACACAAATCCGACGCACAAAGTGCCACGCATGCTCAGAATAAATAAAGAGATGAAAGCTATTGGCTACTGCCCCGTTTATAGTCCCGGCGTACGTGTTTTACGTCACCGCGTTCAGAATGATCGGATTTTCTGACAACTTTGTGTGACCGTGTGCATGCAAGACAAGTTTGAGCCAACATCCGTCGGTAAAAAATCCTAGGATTTTGTTGTCGGAATGTCCGATCAATGTCCGACCGTGTGTACGGGGCATTAGTCTTTTGACTAAAATGTCATTTTAGTTTTAGTTGTATTTTAGTCATCTGAATTGTTTTAGTTTTAGTCGTATTTTAAGTTCACTAAAATCGAATGGGTTTAGTTAAATTGTAATGCATTATTTAAGAATTTCTTTAGAATTGCCAAACTCATTATATACTCCTGGCGTAAAAATCGAATAACATATTATTTATGGTATTAAGGTTTGAACAATATAGTATATCTGCAACCATTAAAACAACAGTAATAAGATGTTTATTCCAAGCTCGAAAGATAACTGCACATTGGCAATCTGCAAGGCCCCCTACACTTGAAGAATGGGTTAAAGTGATGGATGCTAATGTCTGGAGAGAAAAAGTGGTATTTACAAGATGGAAGAATTTAGAGAAAATCTTAAAAATGTGGAAGCCTTGGCTAAATAAAATAGGATGCTCACCATAACGGGAATAGAGAATATACTCAAAGAGAAGGGGGAGAGGGTTAAGAAGAGAGGGGTGTAGAGAGGACGAGGAAGGGGGGTAAGTGGGAGAGTAGAGAGAATTAAAACCTACACATTGTACTTAAACTAACACTAAAAGGAATAATGTGCACGGAGTGGAATGTTCAAAATGCACCTGTGGGAAGAGGGGGGGTAGGGTGTGTTGGGTATAAAGGTTAATAGGCACCAATAGAGGGTACGGAGTGGGGTTAAGGGGACCACATAGAATTATTATTTTTAATTTTTGACCGTGCGTGGAACACTGTACCCCCTTCCGGTCCCTTCTTTCACAGTAGGATGTGCAAATTAGAAGGGTGTATAATTATACATGGATAGCTACCCAACTTGGTAAGGGGATTAGGTGAGATATTTATGGTTAATAAAATTGATCACAAATTACAAGAGCCTTTTGAGAGGCGATGTATTTGTATGTACCTGTATGTACCTGTATTTATGAAAAAGCATAAAAATAAAAGTTAAAAAAAAAAAAGAGAAAAAGGTTTGAACATGCACTACAGAGATAGATTTAGACACTGCAATATATAACGTCTTTATACATAAAACCTAGTTTCATAAACAAAAATATTGTATTTTGAAAAGCAGAAGTACAACTTGAAAGTATATAAAAAAACAAACTGCAAACTCTATTGACTGTAATGCCATTGCACATATTACCGGAATATATTACCAACATTATATGTCAAGTAAAAAAAATAAGAAAAGCCGTTTTTCTTTATTTTTTTTCTTTTAGCAGCTTAGTAGATGCCCCCTACATATTCTTATGTGGTAGTACAGTGTTCATTTTGATGTCAACTTTCAATTTAGTTTTAGTTATAGTCTTTTGACTAAAATGGCATTTTAGTTTTAGTCGTATTTTAGTCATCTCAGTTTTTTTTAGTTTTAGTCTTATTTTAGTCAATTAAAATAGTATTCATTTAGTCGACAAAAATATTTTAAAAAATATTTTATATCTGGGGCCCCGCAGATGATGTCCAAGGAGACTAAACGTGTCGGGTAGGACCCCACTGCCGCCATTTTTTGCTCATACAGCGCTGTTTTATCCATTCAACATGTGAGTTTATTTCTTTTTAATACATTTGTTATATTTTTTATGGAATTACACTATGTGGCCTTTTCTGTTCCTTTACATTTAAACCCAACCGTTATGCAATTGGGGCATCACTTCTGAGGGACACACCAGTTTATGGATCATCGCAGGTCCTCCTTGCAACTCCCATAGAATTACATTGGCTGTTTTACAACACAAGCTTGTTTGACCCATTGAACGTACGTTCCTTTGGGTTCAAACGTTGCGGTAAGCCTCCCTATTGTTGGTGGTGGTGCTTTTTTTTCACTTCAAGATTTTACGTGCACACTGTCACGATCCACGTATGAAGTCGTTTTTATATATGGGACTCACAACACTCCATTCAAATTTTTTTTATTCTGTTTTTTCATTTTGATGATGCATTTGTCCTCATTGTACATGTGATGTTGATATTTCACTTTTTCATATTAGCGCTACACTTTTCCGTTTTTCGTGTAATTTCACATATGCCCATGGCATGTTTGAGTAATATATTATTTAGTGACAACTTTGTGCAAAAAAAAAAAAATTTGTCTTTTTCCCCCAACTTGTGTCAAAATATAAAATATTCCATGGACTCAACATGCCTCTCAGCAAATAGCTTGGGGTGTCTACTTTGCAAAATGGGGTCATTTGGGGGGGGGGTTTGAATTGTCCAGGTATTTTATGCACAACATTTAGAAGCTTATGTCACATATCACCCACTCTTCTAACCACTTGAAGACAAAGCCCTTTCTGACACTTTTTGTTTACATGAAAAAATATTTTTTTTTGCAAGAAAATTACTTTGAACCCCCAAACATTATATATTTTTTAAAGCAAAGGCCCTACAGATTAAAATTGTGGGTGTTTCATTTTTTTTCACACAGTATTTGCGCAGAAATTTTTTTTTGAGGCAAAAACCCACTTTTTTAATTTTAATGCACTAAAACACACTATATTGCCCAAATGTTTGATGAGATAAAAAAGATGATCTTAGGCCGAGTACACGGATACCAAACACGACATGCTTTAAAATTGCGCACAAACGTGCAGCAGCAACAAACTACATACAATTTTAAAAGCCTTTACAGGTTACCACTTTAGATTTACAGAGTAGGTCTACTGCTAAAATTACTGCCCTGCATTTGACCTTCGCAGTGATACCCCACATGCATGGTGCAATTGCTGTTTACATTTAACGCCAGACCGACGCTTTGCGTTCGCCTTTGCACGAGAGCAGGGGGGACAGGGGTACTTTTTTTTTTTTTAATTATTTTTTTTGCTTTTTTATCTTATTTTTAAACTGTTCCTTTCATTTTTTTGAGCATTTTTATTGTTATCGCAGGGAATGTAAATATCCCATATGATAGCAATAGGTAGTGACAGGTACTCTTTTTTGCAAAAATTGGGGTCTATTATACCCTAGATCTCTCCTCTACCCTCAAAGCGTCTGACCACACAAAGATCGGTGTGATAAAATGGTTTCCCAATTGCGCTGTTTACATACGGCAAAATCTAAGTCATGAAATGCTTGTAGCTTCCGGTGTCTTAGGCCATAGAGATGATTGGAGCCATTCTGGTCTCTGATCAGCTCTATGGTCAGCTGGCGGAACCACCAGCTGCATTCTCAGGTTCCCTGTTGGGACAGGAGAGCCAGAGAAAACCATGGACCATGGGACATTCCCTCCCACTGTTTGTAAAAGCAGTCTAGAGGCTAATTAGCTGCTAGGATTGCTTTTACATGAAAGCCGACATGAGAGCCTGTGGGCTGAACAAAAAAAAAAGAGATTGATCGGTGGGTATTCCCACCATTAGAATACCTACCTTCATCCACCCACTTCTAATGCTGGGCATACATGCACCATTTTGTTTTTAACTGTGGTGGTGAATTTACCTCCTACAGCGCTGGAGTCGCGGCTTTATCTATCGTGGGAGCAAACGCTGTTGCTGTCAAGATAAATAAATCCGCGCTGCAGCTGAATGGCGTACCTGCTAAGCAAATGATGGTTAACAATAAAACAAACATTACAGTATAACATACCATACCAGCAAAGCAAATACAATAAAACATAGTAAAAATAAAACCAAGAGAGAACAACAGTTATAGAACAATAGTGAGCAAACAGTAAAGTGGAAAGTAGAGACGAACATAACAGAGAGATTACAATAGAGAGAGAGAGAGAGAAGAAAAATACAACCACAACTATTTTTGGCTTTTTTTGTGTGTTTTTGTGTGTGTGTGTGTTTTTTTTTTTTCACTTTTATAAAAACTGTAAAAAAAACTATAAATTGAACGTTGCAGTCTCAAAATGTGATTGCCATCACATCTTTCAAGACCTAGAGACCCTGTGTACGTGTGCCTATGACTGTGTGGTGCTGTACCCTACGCTAATACTCAACTAGTGTGTGATAGCGTTTGAAACAGTCACCAATGCAAAGAACAGGTTGGTCAGGACTGGAGGGACAATAAAAGCGGGCGTCACGCCTAAATCTGCGCTTTCTATAGACACAACATCTTCTTTGGGGTGTTCTTTGGGTAGGGGCACCAGAGAGGACATGCGGAAAATGCCTCTCATGCAGCCGGATTACTGCATTTGCGTTGGGAAGTTTAGCCAGAGCACCATCTGTAAACAGAAGGGCTCTGATGATCTCTTCCTGGAATTTAAGGAAAGATCCAGTTCATCCTGAAGCTCTGTATAGCACATGAGCGTTCAGCAAAGCCAATTGAAATAAGTATACAGACACTTCTTTATACCAGCGTCTGGCCTTATAAGCAATTATGTACGGCGCCAACAACTGGTCGTTGAGGTCCACCGTTCCCATATTGAGGTTATATTCGTGGACACAGAGGGGTTTCTCCACAAGTCGCCGTAGCAATTTGGACAGTCGTGTCTACGTGAAGGGAGGAAAGAACTAAGACATTTTTGTTATCCCTCCACTTCACAGCAAGCAAATTATTACATCTCAGGCAGGCTCATCCCCAGCCTAAGACAGGAATCTACAAGCTGCTGCGGTAAGCCCTGGCGATTAGATCGCATGGTGCCACATGTGCCAATTTGATGATCAAACAAGTGACTAAAAAGTGGCACGCTTGTGTAATAATTGTCCACATACAAGTGGTACCCCTTTCCGAATAAGGGTGACACTGAGTCCCACACAATCTTACCAGCGCTCCCTATGTAGTCAGGGCAGTTCACTGGCTCTGCGGAACTATCTCTTCCCTCGTAAACCATAAAACTACATGTATAGCCTGTGGCCCTATCACAGAGCTTATACAACTTGACCCCGTATCTGGCACGCTTGCTGGGAAGATACTGTTTGAATGACAAGCGGCCAGAAAACTTAATCAGGGACTCATCAATGCAGACAACTTGATGGCTAGTAAACAAGGCTGCAAAACGTTGGTTGAAGTGGTTTACGAGGGGCTTAATTTTGTAGAGCCGATCAAATTCAGGGTCACTCCGAAGACGACTGAGTTCATTGTTGTTGAAATGCATGAACCGCAAGATCTGCTTGTATCGTGTCCTGGTCATGGAGGCAGAGAACACGGGCATATGGTGAATTGGGTCAGTGGACCAATATGACTGCAACTCACTCTTTTTAGTTATGCCCATGAGGAGGGAAAGGCCCAGGAAGGTCTTAAGTGTGGAGACCGTAATTGGACTCCAATCTCTGGCAAGTGTCAGCTGGGGATTAGCGGCGATGAATTGACCAGCATATAAATTGCTCTGGTCCCCAATAGATCTATAGAGATCATAGGTGAAAAACAGTAAATAAAAATCAAGTGACATAAAATCGACTGTTTCCACCTGAATTTCGGGTTGGCCAGTGAATGGGGGAAGTACGGGTGCTGCAGAAGTGGTGGGTTCCCAATTAAGATTGGCGAATGCAGCAGGAAGGGCACTATGGGCTTGACGGGCCTGTCTTTGTCTTCTTGGTGGCAGCGGGACACTACTCGTGCTTGCCACCTTGCCAGCTTGAACTGCACTTAAGGGACTCGCCACGTCACCAAGTGTTACTGCAGTGCTGGATGTACGACCAGGATGTACTAGGCCGCTGGTGCTTGCCAGTTCACCAGAAGGAATAGTGGTGCTAGTACTGGCTCTTTGCTCCATACGAGGGACCTGCAGTTCTTGCACCTCAACGACAGCAGAAGAAGATCGAGGTCTGGTACGCTGTCGTCAGAGCTATCTGTCAGGGTGCCGCTGTCGTCTACAGGTTCATATTCTGAGCCTGAATCTGACAGATAAGTGACTTCCTCTTCACTATCTGTCATGCTCAGAAACGTGTAGGCCTCTTCACTACTGTACCTGCAATTTGCCATTTTGGGCTCTAAATTTACTGGTACAGTAGTGAGACTCACAGGTAAAAAAGCTCCTGACTGTTAGCGACTGATTCAAACTCTACCAAAAAAACTGTTAGCATTTGCAGGGATCAGGCCTGACTCTGCAAACGCTGCAGTTATGTGTGTTGTGCTTTGTAAGTGACAGTGATCGATTGATACTGCACTTGAATAGGCTGGGCTGGGCAGAGGGGCTAAACACAGGTGCTAGCAGGTAACTGGGCTGATCCCGCTAACACTGCGTGTTTGGGAATCCTAAACTGCTGGGGACACTAGTATAGATCTGATCAAATCAGATATTGATCCGTTCAGACACTATACTACTAAGGCGTATGGTGCATGCGTGGGTGTTAGCGGTACTGGCACTGATCTGACACTGCCTGGGGCGATGCAGACCCTATCTGATGCTAAAACCTAACTTTGATCACCAACCAGGTGATCAGGGAGTTAAACCTTTATTGGGTAAAATAAGGCGGGTGCCCTGACGCTAAAAAAAAACTAGCTAAACTGCGTCACCCGTGACACTTATACTTATACTGTGATCACAGGTGACAGGGGGTGATCAAGGGGTTAAACCTTTATTGGGGGGGATTAGGGGGGGTCCCTAAACCTATCTGAGCCTAATACTAATTACCCAAACCCAGATTAGTGTCACTAATGAAACTAGTACAGCGATAAAAAAAAAAATCTGATTGCTGTACTGGGTGACACAGTGACAGGTGGTGAAGGGGTTAATTGGGGGGGGGGGGGGTGATCGTGGGGGTGAATTGTGTGCCTACATGTTCTGTATTTGCGATTATGCTCTTAAATGTACACGATACTTGGTACATGATATAACCCTGAATAATAAAATAAAAAACACATTGAACTAAAAATAGATTTATAGACAAACAGACTTACTATAGAGCATGGCAGATATGAAGACAGGGAATCAACTGCTCAATTCCAGTGTCACCAACAGAGTTGTGGTCCAATTGTATACCGACTGGGTTTTTTAAATGCTTTAGTACATAGGCCAATGCTGTGCATTCAGCAGGACCAATGCCACAGTAGGTAATTTTCAAATGATCAACTGCAAAACCCTGTACAGCTTTCTGAGCCAAAGTGATATCCTGCATTTCATAAAGACACTTTATAAGCCAGATAAACTCAGGCATGGCATGCATGGCTTTTTTCTCATCGGGCAATGCTGGTGGTATTGACTTAAAGTGTTTCTGGATTGCCTTAGCCAAACATTTTTTGACAGTTTTACATTTCTTGGCAAGTTTTTCTGGGTGCCATGAGTCAACCATCAAATTGTTCAGTACAGCAGAAAAGAGCCCAGCTACAAATGTTGCTGTAATTTTAAGATTTCTAATCTCTATGTTCTGTAACATCATTTTGGTTTGTCTTTGAAAAACAGGTTGTAGACATGGTATAGGAAGTCTTTGCATAAGGGAGTTATTTGTTTTCCTTCTATTCCACTTATATAGTTGGCATAATATAGAGGAGTCCATTTCATCACTCATTACAATGTACAGAGCAGCAAAGAAGCACTGAAATGTAATATGGAGGAACTCGTAGTACTGCGAAGAAGTTTGTCCTAAAAAGTTTTTGGAGACAACAAGGAAACCTAAAGAGAGATCTTCTTTTGTTATTTCTGCTTTGACAATCTCCTGAGGAGAAAATACATACAAACCTTCATGGAGACCACTGAGTGCTATCTTACCAAGGCGTTTGACAGAATTAGTTCTTTCTGAAAGTATATTTTGTGTTCGCTTTAAATTTGTTGAAGCATGTAAGAGAAAGTGTTTTAGAGTTAGCATGTACATATCGGTCATAGTCTGTGGACTTCTGTAGTCACAGTTAATAAGTTCCTTATGACACTTTGAAATAATCCAACAGAAGACTGGAATATGGCACAGCCCAGTAAGGGATGAACTGCTTTTTACCAAACTAATGATACCACTGGATATGTCTGGGTTGTTGTGATGTTTCTTTATAAATGTCTCAATGCCTTCCTCTGAAAATCCCCTCAAGTTGATTTCTTTCTTGATGTATTTCCGTAATGCCACAGTGATAGCATCAGGCCTGCTTGTAACAACTTTCATGCAGTCCTTCATTAGGTTTCCTTCAATAAGGTTAAAAACAACACTTTCAATGCTTGTAGGTTCTAAGGGAGAACAGTGCCTATTATCCTCAGTGAAAGAAAACTTTAACTCATCAAATCCATCAAACATTATGAGGACTTGACTGGGATGATCCATGATGAATTCAAATATTTCTTCCTGATGTCGATCAGGCCAGCAACACTGTTCAAAAAGAAGAGTTTTGAGACAAATTGGCTTTGTAATACAACACAACCTTCTACAACTAAAGGGGAAGACGAAGCAGAAATTTTGAAAAGCTTGTCCACGTGCCCAGAGATGTTGAATGTGTTGAAGCAATGAACTTTTGCCAGTGCCTGCATCCCCAAGTATTATGATGGTGTCAGCATTTTCATTTATAATTCCCTGGTCACTAAAAATGTTTTGAAGGTCCAGGTTGCTCTGAGATCCATCACCATGATCTAACATGTGTTTAGTTCTTGATAGTTCCAAAATATTTTCTGTATAGACATCTTGCAGACACATGTTTTCTGTTCCATCGTAGGTGCTAAGAAACCTTGTTTGAGCACATATGATATTCTTCAATTTTTTGTGAAATGACAGACACTCTAAAAGAGAAATAACCAAATAAAATAAACTACAAGGTCTGAAAAAAATATGTTTTTAGTTATCTTTTAATTGTAGTTGCTACTAGCAGTTAGTCACATTCAAGTGTCACGTTGTTTTTCTAAGATGCTAAATGATGCTTAAAGATGCAAGCCGCTGAGAGCCTGAGACGGCCGATCCCCACCCCTCCACAGCTCAGCGCTCCAGTGAGCGCAGGGGGGCAGAGCAGAGAGCTGCTGATTGACGGTCAGCAGCTCTCTGCTCGGGGAGCCATGAGAAAACGGGCCATCGGAGGTGTTCGATTGGTCGGTTCTCCGTGCAGAGGCAGCGGGGGACAGATGCAGCATCGGACCAATGCTGCATCCACCTTGGTAAGTATGATTCTGGAAGAAAAAATACTTCTCTTTTAAGAGCCCACTTATAATCCTGCATTGTGGGAGTTCTCCCTGGCAACTCCCCTCCCTCCATCATTAGTCTTGCACAGTTGTACGATCTCCTCTCCTGTACTGAAATTGCTTCTGATTTTACTACACCCTGGGAGCTTCTTGTCATGTGCATTAGAAGCTACAGCAAGTACGATGGGCTTGCCTTCGTTCCTGGCTGGAGTATATCCAGTATCATCTAGAGCTTTCCTCCAGAGTCTAACTATTCCTGGCCTGCTCCTTTCATTCTTTGGATTTAAGTTCTTTCAATTACATATATGGGCTGCTTAGTGAAGTCCACTACTCCAAAGTGACATCCACCTATTAAGGCGCATATGTCAAACACAAGGCACGCTGACCTAATCCAGCCTACCAGGCCTTGTCATGTGGACCTCCCACCCAGTTTTGAAGCTGTAACAAGGCGGAACTCTATTACGCCACCTCTTGTGCTCACCCTCTGCTCCTGCTCCCCACTGTCACTTGTAAACACAGAAGGCTTCTGTGTTTACAAGGAACCACTTTGCTTTCAGCGGCTAACAAATTCCTGCATGCACTCCCGGCGAGGCGTGGCGGGTACAGATCTCCAGAATCTGAGAGAGAATTATGTCCCTGCAAGATAAGACAGAGCCTCCTACACAGGGAGGTACTAGAACTGGACCAGGTAGGAGTGACAAATGCGAGGAAGCTTGGGAGGGTAATTGGGGTTGGAGATGCACACTGTACCTAGCGCACCCTTAAACTGTTCACTCTGTACAGAGCACACCCCTGAACTCTGCACTCTGTACATAACGCACCCTTGAACCCTGCACTCTGTATGTAACGCACCCCTAAACCCTGCACTCTGTGCACAGCACAACCCTGGACTCTGCATTCTGTGCATAGGGCTCCACTAGAACTGTTCACTCTGTACAGAGCATACCCCTGAACTCTGCACTCTGTATGTAGTGCACTCCTGAACTCTGCAATCTGTACATAGCACACCCCTAAACCCTGCACTCTGTGTATAGCACACCCCTGGACTCTGCAATCTGTGCATAGCGCACCCCTGAACTCTGCACTCTGTGCATAGCACACCCCTGAACTCTGCACTCTGTGCATAGCACATCCCTGAACTCTGCACTCTGTGCATAGCACATCCCTGAAATCTGCACTCTGTACATAATGCACTCCTGAACAATGCACTCTATATGTAGCACATGCCTAAACCCTGGACTCTGCATTCTGTGCATAGGGCACTGCTGGAACTGCGCTCTAAACATAGTGCACCCCTGAATTCTGCACTCTGTATGCAATGCACTCCTGAACTCTGCACTCTGTGCGTAGCGCACTCCTGAACTCTGCAATCTGTACATAGCACACTCCTGAAATGGGTTGTAAGGTCTCATGTTTTTTTTTTACCTTAAAGCATTGAATGCATTAAGATGAAATACCTTCTTTGCTATAGCTGCCCCCCAGAGCCCCCCTTTTTCTTACCTGAACCCATGCATTCCAGCAATGTACACAAGCCCAGCGGCTCTAGCCACTGTCTCTGTCCTCATTGGATAGATTGATAGAAGCAGGAGCCATTGGCTCCTGCTGCTGTCAATCAAATCCAGTGACACGAGAGCGGGGGGGGCGAGACTTGCTGTCAGGTGCTCTCATGGAAAGTGGCTCTTTGTGGGGGCACCCAATGCCAGGAGTGCCAAGAGGGCACCCCAGAAGTGGAGGATCTGGGCCGCCCTGTGCAAAACCCTTGCACGGAGCAGGTAAGTATAACATGTTTGTTATTTTTAATGCAAAATATGCGAACCTTTACAACCACTTGAACATAGCACACCCCTGAACTCTGCACTCTGTGCATGGCACACCCCTAAACTCTGCACTCTGTGCATAGGGCACTGCTGGAACTGCACTCTGTACATAGCGCACCCCTGAACTCTGTACGTAATGCACTCCTGAACTCTGCACTCTGTATGTAGCGCAACCCCTGAACTCTGCATTCTGTACGTAGCAAACAAACAAAATATTTCCCAGCACACTTCCATGGGGGGGAGGGTCCAGAGACAGTGATAGCCAGCGCGGAAGATATTCCAGAGGGTAGTATTGGGGGCATTAGTGGTAGGTTAACCAAAGCACAAAAACACAAGGTGAGTATAGTAGCAAGTCCTAGTTGCAATCTTGAAACACCCAATACGAGGATAATATGCGACCGGTCTAAACTATGTGGCATGTTCACCAATGCCAGGAGCATGGCGGACAAGATGGGTGAACTAGAGATACTGTTGTACAAGGAGGATTTGGATTTTGTGGGAATTTCAGAGACCTGGTTCAACAGCTCTCATGATTGGCTGGCAAACATTCAAGGGTATACCCTATAACGCAAGGATAGAGAGGGTAAAAAAGGGGGAGGGGTATGCCTATATATCAAGAATAATGTACAAGTGAATGTGAGAGATGACATCACTGAGGGGGCTAGGGAGGAGGTGGAATCCTTATGGGTAGAGCTCCAAAGGGATGAAGCTAAGGGGAAAATAATACTGGGAGTATGCTATAGGCCCCCTAACCTGAGGGAGGAAGTGGAGACGGATCTCCTATCACAAATTGGATTAGCAGCAAGGATGGGAAGTGTTATCATAATGGGGGATTTTAATTATCCATACATAGACTGGGCGGAGGGAACCGCGCATTCATTTAAGGCTCACCAGTTCCTTAGTGTCTTGCAGGACAATTTTATGGGTCAGATGGTAGACGCACCAACTAGAAATAAAACATTACTAGATCTACTGATTACCAACAATACAGACCTGATAACAGATGTGGAAATACGGGGCAATTTAGGTAACAGCGATCACAGGTCAATTAGTTTCAGTATAAATCACACAAATAGGAAACATGAAGGGAACACAAAGACACTGAATTTCAAAAGAGCCAACTTCCCTAAACTACAAACCTTGCTAAAAGGCATAAATTGGGATAAAATATTAGGAACAAAGAATACGGAGGAGAGATGGGTTTGCTTTAGGAGCATATTAAATAAGGGCATTAGCCAATGTATCCCATTGGGTAATAAATTTAAAAGAGCGAACAAACATCCTGGATGGCTTAACTCCAATGTAAAAATGCATATAAAAGCAAAGGAGAAGGCCGTCAAAAAATACAAGGTTGAGGGATCATCCTCAGCATTCAGAATTTATAAAGAATGCAATAAGAAATGTAAGGGTGCAATTAGGATGGCTAAGATAGAACATGAAAGACACATAGCGGAGGAGAGCAAAAAAAATCCCAAGAAATTCTTTAAGTATGTAAACAGTAAAAAAGGGAGGACAGACCATATTGGCCCCATAAAGAATGAGGAAGGACATCTGGTTACAAAGGATGGGGAGATGGCAAAGGTATTGAATTTATTCTTCTCCTCAGTCTTCACGAGTGAATCGGGGGGCTTCAGTAACCAAAACTGCAGTGTTTATCCTCATGACACAACACAGGAAGCACCTACATGGTTAACAGAGGACGGAATTAAAATTAGACTTGAGAAACTTAACATTAATAAATCACCGGGACCAGATGGCTTGCATCCGAGGGTACTTAGGGAACTCAGTCAGGTGATTGCCAGACCGTTGTTCCTAATTTTTACAGACAGTCTATTGACTGGAATGGTACCAGCTGATTGGAGAAAAGCCAATGTAGCACCAATATTTAAAAAGGGCCCAAAAAACATCCCTGGGAATTACAGACCAGTTAGCCTAACATCAATAGTATGTAAACTCTTGGAGGGGATGATAAGGGACTATATATAAGATTTTAGTAATAAGAATGATATCATTAGCAGTAATCAGCATGGATTCATGAAGAATCGTTCTTGCCAAACCAATCTATTAACCTTCTATGAGGAGGTGAGTTGCCATCTAGATAAAGGAAGGCCCGTAGACGTGGTGTATCTGGATTTTGCAAAAGCATTTGACACAGTTCCCCATAAACGTTTACTGTACAAAATAAAGTGCGTTGGCATGGATCATAGGGTGAGTACATGGATTGAAAACTGGCTACAAGGGCGTGTTCAGAGGGTGGTGATAAATGGGGAGTACTCAGAATGGTCAGGGGTGGGTAGTGGGGTTCCCCAGGGTTCTGTGCTGGGACCAATCCTATTTAATTTGTTCATAAACGACCTGGAGGATGGGATAAACAGTTCAATCTCTGTATTTGCAGACGATACTAAGCTAAGCAGGGCAATAACTTCTCCGCAGGATGTGGAAATCTTGCAAAAAGACCTGAACAAATTAATGGGGTGGGCGACTACATGGCAAATGAGGTTCAATGTAGAAAAATGTAAAATAATGCATTTGGGTGGCAAAAATATGAATGCAATCTATACACTGGGGGAGAACCTCTGGGGGAATCTAGGATGGAAAAGGACCTGGGGGTCCTAGTGGATGATAGGCTCAGCAATGGCATGCAATGCCAAGCTGCTGCTAATAAAGCAAACAGAATATTGGCATGCATTAAAAGGGGGATCAACTCCAGAGATAAAACGATAATTCTCCCGCTCTACAAGACTCTGGTCTCCGCACCTGGAGTATGCTGTCCAGTTCTGGGCACCAGTCCTCAGGAGGGATGTACTGGAAATGGAGCGAGTACAAAGAAGGGCAACAAAGCTAATAAAGGGTCTGGAGGATCTTAGTTATGAGGAAAGGTTGCGAGCACTGAACTTATTCTCTCTGGAGAAGAGACGCTTGAGAGGGGATATTATTTCAATTTACAAATACTGTACTGGTGACCCCACAATAGGGATAAAACTTTTTCGCAGAAGAGAGTTTAATAAGACTCGTGGCCACTCATTACAATTAGAAGAAAAGAGGTTTAACCTTAAACTACGTAGAGGGTTCTTTACTGTAAGAGCGGCAAGGATGTGGAATTCCCTTCCACAGGCGGTGGTCTCAGCGGGGAGCATTGATAGCTTCAAGAAACTATTAGATAATCACCTGAATGACCACAATATACAGGGATATGTAATGTAATACTGACACATAATCACACACATAGGTTGGACTTGATGGACTTGTGTCTTTTTTCACCTCACCTACTATGTAACTATGTAACTATGTGCACATGTGCATAGGGCACCGCTCGAACTGCACTCTGTAGATAGTGCACTCCTGAATTCTGCACTCTGTACATAATGCACACCTGAACTCTGCACTCTGTACATATCACACTTCTGAACTCTTCACTCTGTATGTAGCACACTCCTGAACTCTTCACTCTGTACGTAGCACACTCCTGAACGCTTCACTCTGTACGTAGCACACTCCTGAACTCTGCGCTCTGTACGTAGCACACTCCTGAACTCTGCACTCTGTACATAGCACACTCCTGAACTCTGTATGTAATGAACTCCTGTACTCTGCACTCTGTATTTAGTGCACCCCTGAATTATGCAATCTGTACGTAGCAAACAAACAAAAAATTTCCCAGCATGCTTCCATGTGCACCTTGCTGCAAAGGCCAGTTAGAGGTTGGGATGATTGTCACTTGTTTGTACAATCTGTACAATCCTGAACTCTGCACCCTGTATGTAGCGCACTCCTGAACTATGCACTCTGTATGTAGCACACAAACAAAATATTTCCCAGCACACTTCCATGTGCCCCTGTGCATAGGGCACCGCTCAAACTGCACTCTGTAGATAGTGCACACCTTAACTCTGCACTCTGTACATAACACACTTCTGAACTCTGCACTCTGTACATAACACACTTCTGAACTCTTCACTCTGTATGTAGCACACTCCTGAATTCTGCACCCTTTAAGTAACGCACTCCAGATACAATCGGTCCTTTGAGGCCAACCATACTGCTGATGCGGCCTGCAATGAAATTGAGTTTGACACCCCTGGCATTTTGATATTGGCATAATTTCACCCAAGAGCCAGCCCACTGCTTGCATCAGGCATAAGGGCTTTTCAGAGGAGTACTGTTACAGAGTGCTGTGATGTTTGCAGAGAGCTATGCACAGTGCCCTGCTGACTTTTCCCTCCAGGTATTATCTGCTGCATTGCATAGAAAAGAAAGAGAATGTAAGGGAATTCCTGTAGATTGGCAGGCTTAGAGACATGCGCATGGTATTGCCCATAGAACTGTGACCAGGCGCGTGGACTTGGATGTCAACTCTGCAGCGCATCCACAGTCTCTGTTGGTGCCAGATGGACTATTTAAAAGGATCCTCTTATCCAATGTCAGTGCTAAATGGTCTTAAGCTGTATCCCAGCTATGTCCTGCTAAAGTCCTGTATATGTCTTCCATTGCTGACCTGGCTTGCCTTTGCCCCTGATCTTGGATTCTGACCTTTCTGCTGTTTATCTGTTACTGACCTCGGCTCTGCTTATGACTTTGATCCTGCCTATGATTCTGTACCTCACTGCCCGCCCACTGCTGACCTCGGCTACCCATATGACGAGGGCAGCCATTAGAAATTTTGGGGCCCCTTACACAGCTTTAGGCCTGGGCCCCCCCCGGGCTAAACCACCAACATTCCCGGCCTGACCACTGGTTGCCCCGCTGCATCCACCCACTGGCCATCCCACCGAATCTTTTAGTGCACCCAATTTTATTACAGTCAGGTCCATAAATATTGAGACATCGACACAATTCTAATCTTTTTGGCTCTATACACCACCACAATAGATTTGAAATTAAACGAACAAGATGTGCTTTAACTGCAGATTTCAGCTTTAATTTGAGGGTATTTACATCCAAATCAGGTGAACGTTGTAGGAATTACAACAGTTTGTATATGTGCCTCCCACTTTTTAAGGGACCAAAAGTAATGGGACAGATTAACTGCAGTCAATTACAGACTGAAGTCTGTAACACACAGACATCACCAGATGCTGAGTTTCATCCCTAGTGCTGCTCTGCCAGGCCTCTACTGCAACTGTCTACAGTTCCTGCTTGTTCTTGGGGCATTATCCCTTCAGTTTTGTCTTCAGCAAGTGAAATGCATGCTCAATTGGATTCAGGTCAGGTGATTGACTTGGCCATTGCATAACATTCCACTTCTTTCCCTTAAAAAACTCTTTGGTTCCTTTCGCAGTATGCTTCGGGTCATTGTCCATCTGCACTGTGAAGCACCGTCCAATGAGTTCTGAAGCATTTTGCTGAATATGAGCAGATAATATTGCCCAAAACACTTCAGAATTCATCCTGCTGCTTTTGTCAGCAGTCACATCATCAATAAAAACAAGAGAACCAGTTCCATTGGCAGCCATACATGCCCACGCCATGACACTACCACCACCATGCTTCACTGATGAGGTAGTATGCTTTGGATCATGAGCAGTCCCTTTCCTTTCATACTCTTCTCTTCCCATCACTCTGGTACAAGATGATCTTGGTCTCATCTGTCCATAGGATGTTGTTCCAGAACTGTGAAGGCTTATTTAGATGTTGTTTGGCAAACTCTAATCTGGCCTTCCTGTTCTTGAGGCTCACCAATGGTTTACATCTTGTGGTGAACTCTCTGTATTCACTCTGGTGAAGTCTTCTCTTGATTGTTGACTTTGACACACATACACCTACGTCCTGGAGAGTGTTCTTGATCTGGCCAACTTTTGTGAAGGGTGTTTTCTTCACCAGGGAAAGAATTCTTTGGTCCCCCACCACAGTTGTTTTCTGTGGTCTTCAAGGGCTTTTTGTGTTGCTGAGCTCACCAGTGCGTTCTTTTTTTTTAAGGATTTTCCAAATAGTTGATTTGGCCACACCTAATGTTTTTGCTATCTCTCTGATGGGTTTGTTTTGTTTTTTCAGCTTAATGATGGCTTGCTTCACTGATAGTGACAGCTCTTTGGATCTCATATTGAGAGTTGACAGCAACAGATTCCAAATGCAAATAGCACACTTTAAATGAACTCTGGACCTTTTATCTGCTCCTTGTAAATGGGATAATGAGGGAATAACACACACCTGGCCATGGAACAACTGAGCAGCCAATTGTCTCATTAATTTTGGTCCCTTAAAAAGTGGGAGGCACATATACAAACTGTTGTAATTCCTACACTGTTCACCTGATTTGGATGTAAATACCCTCAAATTAAAGCTGAAGGTCTGCAGTTAAAGCACACCTTGTTCGTTTCATTTCAAATCCATTGTGGTGGTGTATAGCGCCAAAAAGATTAGAATTGTGTTGATGTCCCAATATTTATGGACCTGACTGTATAACACTCTTACAACTTAATATATGAAAATGAAAAATGTATTCCAAGTCATCAGTGCTTTCAAGATTTAACAGTAAGAAATTATATTTTGGTCAAAAAATATGACGCCTGCCACCATGACATTTCACCTCTCCTTCCTTTAATTGCCCATTTCACAGTGAAAGGGACATGTAAAAGAAAGGTGGGATGAAATGGGCATGTAAAGAAAAAGGGGGTGGGGGTAAAATTTTCACCCTGCTTTTCTTTACTTGCCCATTTCATTCCCCCCTCCGTTCTTATGGCCATTTCATTCCAATCCAGCAGAGACATCCCCATATATTCAGCAAAGAGACAGCTGAACACAGAAAAGAGACATTCCCATATATACAGCATAGAGACATCCCAATCCAGCAGATACAGTGCCTTAAAAAAAAGTATTCATACCCCTTGAAATTTTACACATTTTGTCATGTTACAACCAAAAACATAAATGTATTTTATTGGGATTTTATGTTATAGACCAACACAAAATGGCACATAATTATGAAGTGGAAGGAAAATGATAGATGGTTTTCAACAATCTTTGCAAATAAATATGTGAAAAGTGTGGCGTGAATTTGTATTCAGCCTCCCTGAAGTTAATACTCCGAACCACCTTTCGCTGCCATTACAGCTGCAAGTCTTTTTGGGTATGTCTCTACCAGCTTTGCACATCTAGAGAGTGACATTTTTGCCCATTCTTCTTTGCAAAATAGCACAAGCTCTGTCAGATTGGATGGAGAGCGTCTGTGAACAGACATTTTCAAGTCTTGTCACAGATTCTTAATTGTATTTAGGTCTGGACTTTGACTGGGCCATTCTAACACATGAATATGCTTTGATCTAAACCATTCCATTATAGCTCTGGCTATGTGTTTAGGGTCATCGTCCTGCTGGAAGGTGAACCTCTGCCCCAGTCTCAAGTCTTTTGCAGACTCTAATGCCCCGTACACAGGAGCGGAAATTCTGCCAGCAAAAGTCCGATGTGAGCTTTTGGTTGGAAATTCCGACCGTGTGAATGCTCCATCGGACTTTTGCTGGTGGAATTTTCGCCAGCAAAAGATTGAGAGCAGGTTCTATTTTTACGTCGAAAAAAGTTTTCATCGGAAATTCCGTTCGTCTGTATGCAATTCCGACGCGCAAAAAGACACGCATGCTCGGAAACAATTTGACGCATGCTCGGAAGCACTGAACTTCATTTTCTCGGCTTGTCGTAGTGTTGTACTTCACCGCGTTCTTGACAGTCGAAAGTTCAGAGAACTTTTGTGTGAAGTGTGTATGCAAGCCAAGCTTCAGTGGAATTCCGTTGGAAAAACTATCCAAGATTTTTCCGACGGAAATTACGCTCGTGTGTACGGGGCATAACAGGTTTTCTACTAAGATTGTCCTGTATTTGGCTCCATCCATTTTCCCATTAACTATGACCAGCTTCCCTGTCTCTGCTGAAGAAAAGCATCTCCACAACATGGTGCTGCCACCACCATGTTTCACAGTGGGGATGGGGTGTTCAGGGTGATGTGCAGTGTTAGTTTTCCGCCACACATAGCGTTTTGCTTTTAGGCCAAAAATTTCAATTTTTGTCTCACCTGACCAGAGCACCTTTTTCCACCTGTTTGCTCTGTCCCCCACATGGCTTCTTGCAAATTGCAAACAGAACTTCTTATTGCTTTCTTTCAACAATGGCTTTCTTCTTCCCACTCTTCCATAAAGGCCAGATTTGTGGAGTGTACGACTAATAGTTGTCCTGTGGACAGATTCTCCCACCTGAGCTGTAGATCTCTGCAGCTCCTCCAGAGTTACCATAGGCCTCTTGGGTGCTTCTCTGTCAGTTTAGGTGGACAGCCATGTTCAAAGCTTGGGGGATATTTTTTCATAACCTAACCCTGCTTTATACTTCTCCACAACTTTATCCCTGACCTGTCTGGTGTCCTTGGACTTCATGATGCTGTTTGTTCACTAAGGTTCTCCAACAAACCTCTGAGGACTTCACAGAACAGCTGTATTTATACTGAGATTAAATTACACACAGATGGACTCTATTTACTAACTGGTGACTTCTAAAGGGATTTGGTTCCACTAGATTTAAGTTAGGGGTATCAGCGTAAAGGGGGCAGAATACGAATGCATGCCACACTTTTCAAATTCTTATTTGTAAAAAAATTTGAAAGCCATTTATAATTTTCCTTTCACTTCACAATTATGTGCCACTTTGTGTTGGTCCATCACGTAAAATCCCAATAAAATAAATTTACATATTTGGTTGTAACATGACAAAATGTGTAAAATTTCAAGAGGTATGAATACTTTTTCAAGGCACTGTACACATGTTCAGCAAAGAGATATCCTAAACCAGCAAAAAGACATCCCCATACAGCTAATAGACATCTCCATATATTCCATAAAGAGACATCCCAATCCAGCAAAGAGACATCCCCATATATTCAGGAGAGACATCCTAATCCAGCAAAGAGACAGCCCAATCCAGCAAAGATTCATCCCCATATATTCAGCAAAGCAACACCCAAAGAGACAGCCAATCCAGCAAAAAAGACATCCCTTTATTTTTATCAAAGATACAATTCAATCCAGCAAAGTGACATATAGTCAGCAAAGCGACATCCCCATATATCCAGCAAAGAGACAGCCCAATCCAGCAAAGAGACATCCTCATCTATTTACCAAAGAGATATCCCCATATAGCAAAGAGACAGCCCAATCCAGCAAAGAAACATCCCCAAGTAGCTTAGAGACATCCTCATATATTCAGCAAAGAGACAGCCCTACCCAACAATGAGACATCCCCATATAGGAAAGAGGCAGCTCAATTTAGCAGAGGCAATCACAGCACAGGCCCACATCCACATTTACCCCTCAGCATCTATATAATGCCTGTCTGCAGGAATGTCAGCTCAGCTTATAGGTATAGGAATTGTGCAGCAGCAATGTAGCACCTACACATTCAATGGGCAGGCCACTCCTCGAAAATCTCCCCCTTCCTCTTCACTGCCACCAACCAAATAAGCTCCAATCCTGGCTGTCATTGATGACAAATGCGGACCTTTCCTCTCAGAGCTTCTCTTCCCTTCCCTCAGTTTGATGGGCCCCCTACCTGTATATGGGCTGTCCTCGCCTGATAGCGGCCCTGCATATAACCACACTCCTGACTTTGTTTCAGTGCCATGTTACTACCACTGCCTGCCCTGGCTGTCATCTGCATCTGCTCCAACCATCACAGTGGGTTCCTGCTACTATTGGGAGCTCTGACAAGCCACACTTCCTGAACTTGCACCGCACGCGGAGTTCCTCTTTGACTCAGGTTTGTCAATCCTGCAGGTCTTCTGTTCCCGAACCCAATGCCCTGCCAGTCTGAGCTGAAGATACCAGAGAGGCCAACCTCATCTTTCCAGGCTCCTATCAAGGAACATGACAGAGAACCAGTGATGACAGTAGTGGGTCTAATATAAGGTATGTAATGAAAACAAAAAGATTTTATTTAAAATTTTCATTAGCAAGTTGATGAAGAAGGAATAGAGAAACCATGCTTACTTTCGTCACAAGTGAAGGAATAATCTTTTTTGCCCCTGTGATGACATCACAAGGGCCAACAAGGTCTTTATCTGTTGGAGGCAGGATCCCAGGGGCACCCTGTGTCCCCTCCTCGAAAAGTAGGGAACCCACTGGATCACATGGCTAGCACTAGGGATGAGCCAAACACCACCCCGTTCAGTTTGCAGCAGAACATGCGAACAGGCAAAAAATTTGTGCGAACACTTGAACACCGTTAAAGTCTATGGGACACCAATGTGAAAAGTCAAAAGTGCTCATTTTAAAGGCTTATATGCAAGTTATTGCCATAAAAAGTGTTTGGGGGCCTGGGTACTGCCCCAGGGGACATGTATCAATGTAAAAAAAAGTTTTAAAACGTCCGTATTTTCAGGAGCAGTGATTTTAATAATGCTTAAAGTTAAACAATAACAATGAAATATTCCTTTAAATATCATGCCTGTGGGGTCTCCTTAGTTTTCCTGTAAATTAGTGCTATGCCACAGCAAAATGAAATTTCTAAAGGAAAAAATGTCACTTAAAACTGCTCGTGGCTGTAATGTATTGTCGGATCCCGGCAAGGTCTGGTATGGATTTTAAGGGGAACCTGCACCAAAATTAAAGAAAAATAGCGTAGGGGTCCCCCCCTAATTCCATACCAGACCCTTATCTGAGCACGCAACCAGGCAGGCCGCAGGAAAAAGGAGGGACAAGAGAGCGCCCCCCCTTGAACCATACCAGGCCACCTGCCCTCAACATGGGGAGGGTGCTTCGGGGTCCCCCCAAAATGCCTTGTCTCCATGTTGATGGGGACAAGTGCCTCTTCCTCACAACCCTTGCCTGATGGTTTGGGGGTCTGCGAGCTGGGGGCTTATCAGAATCTGGAAGCCCCCTATGTGAATTGGTATCGGGTACATTGTACCCCTACCCAAACTGTCAAAGTGTAAAAATTACAGGATACAGTTTTGGACAAGTCCTTTATAAAAAAAAAGTGTCCCGCAATGTCCATTCACCTTCAATCACAGCGTCCGACGTTCCATAGAAAACACAGTGTTTTTGCTTTGACAGCTCTTATATAGCTGAGGGTGGGGCCACTCGGTGACGTAACTGAGAGCATTGTGTCAACATCGGAAGAAGAACAGAGGGAGAAGACAGTGGAGAAGACCCAGCAAAAGATCGAGAAGATAGCAGAGAAGACCCAGCAGAGACACAAGACAGCGGACAGAGGGAGAAGAACCAGAGAGGGCTAGAAGACATCAACGGAGAGCGGAGAAGAACCGGCAGAGGCAGAAGACATCAGTGGAGGAGGCAGAAGAGCTGGAGAGGGGAGAAGAGATCGGAAGAGGCGACGAAGCTGCCTTAATAAATTACTTTAAAAACATGTTTAATGTGTTTTATTTTTGTTTTGTTTTTTAGGTGAGTGGGTAGGGGTACTCATTCACATAGGGTGGGGGGCCGGGATCTGGGGCCCCCTTGTTAAAGGGGGCTTCCAGATTCCGATAAGCCCCTGCCTGCAGACCCTGACAACCAACGGCCAGGGTTGTCGGAAAGAGGCCCTTGTCCTCATCAACATGGGGACAAGGTGCTTTGGGGTGGGGGGGGAGCGGGGCCTCCCCTGCCCCAAAGCACCCACCCCCCCCCATGTTGAGGGTATGTTGCCTGGTACGGTTCAGAAGGGGGGGCACTCTCTCGTCCCTACCCCCTTTACTGACCTGCCGGGCTGTGTGCTCGGATAAGGGTTTGGTATGGATTCTGGGGGGACCCCACGCCGTTTTTTTGGCGTGGAGGTTCCCCTTAAAATTCATACCAGACTGAAGGACCTGGTATGCTCTTGGATTGGGAACCCATTGCCTTTCTTTCTCCAGTGCCCCGATATTCTTTTTGTAAACTGGTGCCCAAAACTGAACTGCATATGAGGTCTTACATGCTTTACATTTACACCAGTCCAGATCCTAAAAGAGCTTATGATCTCTCAAAAAAAAACATGCAGTTTTGATGAGTTATAAGTGTAGTGCTACCCCCGCAGGAGCCGCTTAAGTATGTTTGGTTCCGTACTCTGCTTCTCAACCCCAATAACAGCCTCAGCCCCCTCTGGCACACCGGGCAATAGTGTAAGTGCAAGAACCAATGAGAAACACACGTTATGATAAAACACAGAAACTGTCTTTACTATAAGGTTTCTGTGGAGAAGTGATAGACAGTAACAATATACATAGGTCAAGAGAATCAACAGAACGGTAATAACTAAGACCCAGAGCAATACAGCTCAATACTATATTCAGGCTGCTTTTAGGGTACTTCAAACTTTAGAATAACCCTAAGAACAGAAGCAAACACTTCAGCAATGGCAACTCTATCAGATTGGTCACCTATACATGAATTGGCTCTATGAGTCCAGGCAGGAGGAGAACAGGGGAATGACTCTCTCTTATGTCAGACCTCTCTCTTCTGTCCCCTGACACAACAGGGCCAAACTACAAAAACTGTACCCAAATCAACATTCAATGGATTAGCTCCCAAGGTAAACTATCCCACACACCCACTACATATACAGGGCCCTGGACGTGTGTGTGCGTGCCCATATGACACCAGTAACTTCAGTCACTTTGAAGAAGGGTGAGGCCTTGGATCTTCGACTAGCCACCTTAGTTGGTGCACTTAAACTCCTGCTTAGCAAAGTGTATCAGTGGTATGCTGACAGTATCCGAATGACAAGGTGGATACTGTGATAGCTTAACAGGCTGTTAACAAGACCCAGATTCTGGTAAGTGTAGGCAAAAGTGACACAACTCTGTCTGTGCAGTGTCCTTGTTCCCTGCAGATGGGCAAGTGCCTTCTCACCAATCCTGCGCTCAAGGCCCAATGAACGTCCTGGAACAGGCAGGATCTTCTGGTGACCTGACTGGTCACCCCACACTGGAACGCCTCACGCCGTTGGTCTAGGTGTACCTGGATATGCAACTGGAATCCCCCTCTCTCAGGCTGGATGTCCTGACCGGCTGTGGATACCAAAAACAACGCGGTGAACTGACCTGGGAGGCAGCACCTCTCCCCTGGGTCCAGTCACTTCTCCTGCCTTGTTATAACTGAATTCCTTCAGGAAAACAAGATGGAGTCTTTTGGGTCTCTTTCCCCAGAGCATGCTGGCTCTTGTAGTTCCTGCCCCCATACAAGGCTATGGGGCTGTTTTAGATCAGGATTTCATGTCCCAGAATCCTTTGCAGCTGCTGTTAAAGTCCTTCTGATTGGCTTCTTGTAATTGGCTCCTTCTCCTCCTGCCAATAGAAACACAGGGGAGGGAGCAGAGAGCGTACGGATGCCTGTGCGAGTGCCACTCGCATTAACAAAGTCAGTGAGGAGAAATGGGAGGCGGGAGAAATCCCCGCAGGGACTGACAGGCTCTCTCTTCCTCAGGAGAGCCTGCGTACTCGGTGGCGGCCAGCTTGACAAGGCCGCGGGAAAAGCAGGGCACCCGCTACATAAGCTATCATAACTGCCACATGGGAGGAAGACTTGTTTTTCCACCAACGGAAAGATGGTAGCCCTGTCAATTCTGTCTGTTGCACTACCCAAACATCATTTATCTTAAAGTGATACTAAAGTCTTGTTTGTTTTTCTTTAAAAATAACAAACATGTTATACTTACCTGCTCTGTGCAGTGGTTTTGCACAGAGCAGGCCAGATCCTCCTCTTCTCAAGTCCCATTTCGGTGCTCCTAACCCCTCTCTCCTGCTGAGTGCCCCCACAGCAAGCAGCTTGCTATGGGAACACCCGAGCCGAGCTGCAGCTCTATGTGTCCATTCAGAAACAGAGCTGTGGATAAGCCCACCCCCTCTCTCTCTCCTTATTGGCTAATTGACTTTGATTTACAGCAGTGGGAGCCAATGGCGTCACTGTTGTGTCTTAGCCAAACAGGAGGGAGAATCCTGGATGGCCGAGGCACTCGTGTACATCACTGGATAGAGATGGGGCTCAGGTAAGTATTAGAGGGGCTGAGAGGAGCTGCTACACACAGAAATCTTTTTATCTTAATGCATTAAGATAAAAAAACCTTCTGCCTTTACAACCACTTTAAGTGCCATTTGCCCATCTTTTCTGATAGGTGTTTAGCTTTTAAGGTGTTACAAATTGGGCAAGATTTGATATTATGGGTTGCTGTATGATTTTCATACCTTTGGACAACTGCAGCAGTCAGGGCCATCTTTAATGCGGAGCAAAAAGGGCATCTGCCTAGGGCCCTGTCATTGTTGGGGGGCCCTGCGCTGCCCGCCCCTTGAGCCCCGCGCTGCCTGCCGGAGTTGGGCCACCTTCGGTGCTGGTCGCATGCTGGCTGCTCGCTTACTGTCACTTGTAAATACAGAAGCGCTGCTTCTGTATTTACAAGTGACAGTGCTCCTCCCCCCGGTGGCCGCTCAGATCCCTTGAGTTTACACTGATCTCTATGAGAGCAGAGGAGGAAAGGGGGCAGGGAATCTGCACAGGGGATGCCGTTTCTGAAACCAGCAGGCTACACAGACATCAGACATGCTGTGAGTAGGATTTGTGAGAGGAAATCTGTGTACTGGAATCGGGTGTGGGGTGGGAGAAGAGTCTTGTACTTGGAAGGGGGGGAGTGGAGCCCTGTACTGGAATGGGGTGGGGGGGGTGAGGGGGTGTTGGGAGAGCTCTGGACTGGAATGATGGAGGGGGTAGGGGGTTGGGAGGAGAGCCTTGTACTTGGGGGGTGGAACTATGTATTGGAATGGGGGGGTAGAAGAGTCTTGCACTCTGAACCAGGCGCACCACTGCACTCTGCACCTGGCGCACCACTGTACTGTGCACCTGGCACACCACTGTACTCTGCACCTGGCGGACCCCTGCACTTTGCACCTCTGCACTCTGCACCTAGTGCAC
The DNA here is from genome assembly GCA_037952925.1 of Lithobates clamitans. NCBI lineage: Eukaryota > Metazoa > Chordata > Amphibia > Anura > Ranidae > Lithobates > Lithobates clamitans. The sequence goes on along the minus strand of JBBGZY010000399.1, from coordinate 9,695,654 downwards.
CCCTGTACTCTGCACATGGCGCACCCCTAAACCCTGCACTCTGTATGTACTGCACCTTTCAACTATGCACTCTTTATGTAGTGTGCCTCTCAATCCTGTACTCTGTACATAAGGCACCCCTCAATGTTAGAGCAGTTTGGCCACACCCACAAATTAATGCAGAGGTAATGATGTACAGTAACCTCTAGAAACCAATCAGTGAGTGGTAATGATGTTCTGTAACCTCTAGAAACCAGTCAGTGAGCGGTAAGGATCTGCTGGCAAACAATTGTAATATCTCTCTCTCTTTATTTTTCATTTAGAAGCGTTTACACGCTGTTACAAGCATTTGGCATTTCAAAGGCCTTTGAAATCCATTCTGAACGCATTTTGTTTGCTTTAAAAAAAATACTTCTAAACTCAACTGCCTGGAAACGACTATAAACAACTCTGTGTACAGGCACTGATAAGATAACATAGAAGAGAGTTTAGGGGCTGCTGAAAAAAACGCACAACTGCTCCTAAATGTCCATTTACCAGCTGCAGTGTACATGAGGCCTTAGCTGGAGTTTGGCTTCAATTTATTAAGTGTATCTAAATCTGCTAGCACATCTACCCCCTCCGTTGTTTGGAGCCGGCGATTGGCTATCCGAGTATAACAACCGATGCGGCTAAAAGCCTCCCGCCGCTCTTACCGTGCCTCCCGTTCGATCGGGAGGCCTGGTGACCAATCGGCTGCCTACGGCGGCTGGGGGCGGGCTGGAACGAAGCTGTGGGCGGCTTCGTTCCAGCCTTCTAATTGTAAACGCGGAAGCGACTTCATGATGTCACTTCCCGTTTACTCGGCTGCCATTGGCGCCGGTTTTAAAAAAATACACAGTGTTTAGAATTGCCGTTTTTGGCGATCTGAATACTTCGAAGTGCAAAGGAGGGATCGGCGTTCTTTTAGACCCCCGATCCCTCCATAAAGAGTACCTGTCACCACCTATTACTGTCACAAGGGATGTTTACATTCTTTGTGACAGCAATAAAAGTCATCTTTTTTTTTTTCTTTTTTAAACACAATTTATAAATATTTAATGAAATAAAATAAATAAGAAAAAAAAAATTTTTTTTAAAGCGCCCCTGTCCCCGCGAGCTCACGCAGCAAAGAAAACGCATACGGAAATCGCGCCCGCATATGTAAACGGTGTTCAAATCACATGTGAGGTATTGCCGCGATCGTCAGAGTGGGAGCAATAATTCTAGCACTAGACCTCCTCTGTAACTCTAACCTGGTAACCGTAAAAAAAATTTAAATCGTCGCCTATGGAAATTCTTAGGTACCGTAGTTTGTCGCCATTCCACGAGTGCGTGCAATTATAAAGCATGACATGTTTGGTATCTATTTACTCGGTGTAACATCATCTTTCACATTATACAAAAAAATTGGGGTAACTTTACTGTTTGGATTTTTTAAAATTCATGAAAGTGCCCTTTTCCAAAAAATTTGCGTTTAAAACACTGCTGCACAAATACCGTGTGATATAAAATATTGCAACAATCTCCATTTTATTCTTTAGATTCTCTGCTAAAAAAATATATATAATGTTTGGGAGTTCTAAGTAATTTTCTAGCAAAAAATACAGATTTTAACTTGTAAACACCAAATTTCAAAAATAGGCTTAGTCATGAAAGGGTAGGGAACGTATTAAGGTAAATAATGTTTAGGCTTTAGCAACATATGGCATCTCACCCTCAAGAAGTACTTTCATACCTGGAGCTACAGGCGTAAGGTTCCCCCTCTCCAGCCGAGCTTCACAGACAAGTCTCCTTCAGGCCCTCAGCACATGGCCCCTGCTGAGGCCTTGTAGTATTAGCTTCTCTGGAACACACACACATGCCTCAGGGGAGGAAGAGACTGATGAGATCTTCCCTAATATTTATCTTCTCCCAGCCACACCTTCTGGGTCAGTCTTCCAGGGGTTGGCTAGGGTCAGATAAGTATACATAACTCCAGTGACTGATCCTCCCACGCTATTGCTAGAACAATACCAGGTTTTCCCCATACCGGGTTTTAGGGAAAGCCTGATCTGACCTGAAAAATGAATTGCATGTAGGCATAAGACACCCCCCCTGCCACTCCCCCCTTAAAAGAGAATTGTACAAAAAAATAATTGGTTAAACCCATAAATGCTTTTCTTGGCATTTATAAATGCAGTTTAGAAATTGGGTGAAAGGTTTAGTACTGTGAAACACTTTTTGAAAGATAAATAGTGCAATTTATATACAACTATATGAATGAGGGGCAGCCCCTTTAAAATCAGGGACAGTTGGAGCTATGTGTATGGATTTGTTTTGAAGAATAGGAATATTTATATGTTTTGTATTACTTTAAGGGGTTTAGCATTAGTTAAAGATTACATCTGAAATCTAGACTTTCAGCTGGATTTCAGCTTCAACCTCTTCCTGCCATCTGGACTTTAATGACGACGAGGCGGCATATATGCGGCATAAATGTAAACGTTTCTATGCTGACAGCGTGCGCCCTGCGCGCTCCCAGCACGCTTGCCAGTGGGGATCGGAAACCTCGCTCCTGATCACAGCGGTCACATAACCTGAATGCCTGCCTCCTGGCATCTAGAAGCTCTTAAAGGGCCGGAATGTGGTGGTGGAATAGGGAGTAAGGTTAGGTTTTAGAGGATTAGTTAAAATGAAAAAAAAACGTGTGCTCCAAATGTCTGCAAGCTACCTCGCTGCCAACAGCATCTCCACCTGACCTTCCAGGTTCAGAGCTTTGCCCATCTTGATTGAGAGTTAGCTGAACACTGAGCTCCATGTGTGTAGTTCAGTGTATAATCCTTAGAAATGTGCTAGCAGGCACAGTCTCTTCTGCAAAAAAAAAAATCATAGTTGCTAATAAATGTAAGGTGAGAGGTGAGGGTCATACAATACACCCAGGCAGGGCTGCTGTTAGAAATCATGAGGCCCTGTACACCCTACCTGACGAGGCCCCCCAACCCCACCTCCAATCCCTCGAGGTACAGCGGAACAGCGGCACTGACTTTATGCTCAGAAAATAGAAAAAGTCCCTCCTCTGCTGCTACCTCCTGAGCCCCTCTGTTGACATGATGGGGCCCATGTAATTTAAGCAAGTAGGAGCAGGGTGTGTGCTAGTACAATCAATGTACACATTTAGGCAGAAATGAACAATAAAGCTGCCCCGGGCCCCCCTCTTTAGCTGATGAGACCTGGGCCCAGTACAACAGGACAAGTTGTAATGCCTTATCAACGGCCTGGATTCCAGGCATTGATATGTATAAATAGTTACATTGGTCCAGCTTGGACCACTGGTACTATGCATGTGCCTTACCTAGCCAATGCCCCTGGATGCTGACTGAAGTAGACACCGCTACTTCAGTGATGTCCACTTGCTTTCGGGTCACCTACTGAGAGCTGGCCTGATGCATTGTGAATACAAGTGGTTGGCTGCTCAGCGCAGGCACCATTCAGATAATCCATCATTTGTATGTAGATATTTAAATCATAATTATTTCTCTAAGAGGTACATCTGGCTATTATGATATAAGATAGGTATACCTTTAATATTTGATATTACATCCACTATGTAGCCCTCCATACCCTCTTCTACTATCTTACTGAGAAATATTTTTATTCATTTTGACCATTTATTTTTTAATTATATTTTAATCATTCAATCAATCTATTAGTTGTTCTTCCAAAGCGCTATAATACTATTAATCATTATTGTTAGCAAGAAAGCATTTTAGACACAATAATTAATCATCTCTACTACAACAGCAAGCGCTTTCATATTTTCTTTTATACCTACTCTTTCAGCCTTTTTGATTGACAGGTGCGCCAACCTATTACATCCCTCTTTTCTTAGTCTTCCTGTATTAAAAGACTATCAAATACGATCTGAAGAAAAAGCAGTAGCTTTGAAATGCATTACCGCCCCTTGTGAAACACAGAACATTCTGTTCCTGTGATGTCACGTCTGGCCCAGCACCATCTTGCGGTCCACACTGGTCACGGCTGTGATTGGCTGCTCCTCACTTCCTGTTTCCTGTTTCCTGGCTCTTCCTGGACCCTTGCATCACACCATCAGTGCCCCAGGCTTCCAAGGCTAATAGGGCATTCTCCAGGGTTCCCAGGACTGGCGATTTTTACTACATGCTGATGATATTTATCACATTTGTGAGTTATTATTTGTTTTTATTACATTTATGATTAATACTGCACTAAGTCTGGCACCCCTCTGTTCCCATTTCAATACAGAGTCCACTGCTTCACTCTAATGCTGCGTACAGGCGATTAGAATTTCCGACAACAATTGTTCGATGTGATTTTGTTGTCGGAAATTCCGACCGTGTGTAGGCTCCATTTGATATTTGTTGTCGGAATTTCCAACAACAAAAATTTGAGAGCTGGTTCTCAAATTTTCGGACAACAAAATCCGTTGTTGGAAATTCCGATCGTGTGTACACGATTCCGACGCATAAAATTCCAAGCATTTTTCTCGGCTCGTACGTGTTGTACGTCACCGAGTTCTTGACGTTTGTGTGACCGCGTGTATGCAAGACAAGTTTCAGCCAATATCCGTCGGAAATAAATCCACTGTTTTGTTGTCAGAAAATCTTATCGTGTGTACATAGCATAAGGGTGCTGCCTCAGGTGCTGATCATGCAACACACAGACTTTTATGGACTATTTGTTTTAACATATTTATGTGTTCACACACATAATTTTATGTATTTACATGTGTATATTCCAGTTGCCATATAACCTTATGCTATCACCTTACTGAACGCCAATCTTTACCATTGTTTTTACAATTCAGAGAATGTTTTGCATCTTCTGAATAAATGTAAAGCATTCACTAATCAGACGAGGTGAAAAGTGTTACGTCACCTCCACCTTGTCCAATCAGAGAATGCTTCGCGCTTATTTGGAGAAGGCAAAGCATTCATGAATGGAACCTTTGCCAAATGGCCAACCTCCTGTGTTCACAATGCATGAGAGCAGCTGCTTGGTGGGACCTAGAAGCAAGTAGAAATCATTGTGTCTACTTCAGGGATTTCCAGCTTCCAGAGGCAGTGGACATGTATGTTCAACACATATTTACATTCTACAGTGTAACTATGTATAACATACAGTACCAATGCCTGGAATTATACTTTAAAGTGGTAGTAAACTCTGTTATACCACTTGTACCTACAGGTAAGACTACAATAAGGCTTACCTGTAGGTACTGTGAATATCTCCTGAACTTACACTGTTTAGGAGATATTCAATGTGCATGCAGCCAGTGACGTCACTGGTGCATGCGCTCTGAAGGTCCGGTGTTCTGCCGAGAAAGTTCCCCTCAGGGGATAAGGACCCTCCTGCACTGCGCAGGTGCAGCGCTTGCGCAGTACAAACAGCCGGAAATAGCCGAAGCTGAATAGCTGTAAGTCAGCTGTACACGGCGCCTGTAACAGGGGCCCTCGTGGGCTCCCTTCGCCAGCCACGCTTCGGGCACGGCCTTGCTTCGCTCGCCACGCTTCGGGCACGGCCTTGCTTCGCTCGGCACTTTTTTATTCTACCTCTGTGTCCACTTGGATGGTGGGGCTTGAACCTGGACTCAGGGCGCAGGCGCCGTGTACAGCTGACTCAAGGTTTTCAGCTTAATTTCGGCGGCTCCATAGTCGTTCGTACTGCGCAAGCGCTGCGCCTGCGCACTACAGGGGGGTCCTTATCCGCCGGGGGAACTTTCTTGGCAAGACACCGGCATACAGACAGCATAAACAACGGCTCCTGCGCACATTCGCAGGTGTGACATCATCACGTCCCCGGCCACTCATGTAGCCAGAGGCCATGAACCCGGAAGTAAGACTGGGGTTAAATGGAAGCCCTCTCAGCGGTGACAGTGTGGCGCTGGAAGGCTTTGTTTTGAGGTAAGTCTCTCAATACTAGCACATTATGTCATTGACTTGCAAGGGATTTTTTTTTATCAATTGTGGTTTACTTCTGCTATAAGTGTTAGGGTAAGGGTTAAGTACTTAGGTCATTATTTAGAACTTGGTGGCACTTAAGGGAGCAATATGGTTTGCACTTGTTCTTGACACTGTAAGTCCTGCTTCTAGAACTTTGTATCCACAGATTTTTTATGGGGTGGTGTCTGATGAAAGGTATGAAATGGAGCATGGGCAGGCAAACAGGACATACAAGTACTGTATAATGAAACCTGTCAACCATCACCAGGAACTAAGAATAGCACACATAGTTTATGTCTCAGGCTTAGCAATTGCATTGTACCAGGAATTTAGGTTACCGTCTGTGACTTGCGCTATGGTTCCTTCCTCTAAATTGTGGATGATTTCCAGTACGCATCTTGCAGCTTCATTTCCTTTCAGTTGGATGAGATCAAGAAGTCTTCTTGCCTAATTTAAGCATGTGTAGTTCAGCTTAACAATATTGCAAACAAATCAATGCATTTTTTTTCCAACTCAATTAGTCGCCCCAAATTTTCAAACTATAGATGTCTTCTAGCTCAAGGAAACATTTCAGAGGAGAAAAAAGAAAGCTGCCATTACTTATCTTTTTGGGAAAATGCTAGCTGCCATGTTAACCTTTTGGCTTTGCGATCTCTCTCTTTAATCAAGTATGCAAAGTATGTAGAGCTCTAGTTTCACTTGCCACATGCTTAATCCAGCTTTGTGACACTGAAAGTACTAGCCTAGAGGCAGTCTAGCCTAGCAAACTAGAAATTCCACAAGAAGGTTAACAATGGCAGTCATATATTTTCCCATATGACAGGTTACATTTAGACCATGGCCATTGCAAATTGCATGTGTTTTACATATCAACCACAATTTTTTTTATAGCATACCTATTATTTATTCTCCATAGAAAAATAAAAATATAAACAGATACTGTGTACTGTGTAAATATTTCCCCTGTCCTCTGTGATGTAAAATAAAGCTCCAAGGCTGTTTTTTTTTTAGTCACTGCACTTGATTTCAGATGAATGTGTAACATTGATGTAGCACCCTCTTAGGTAGGTGCTAGAGAGGGAGAATAGTTTTGGGTTTCCCTGCCTACCAGGGAGGCTATTAAGTAAATTTAGGTGTTCTCTGTCTACCAGGGAGCAGTGACCCATTGATAGAGTCTGCTCATTGTGCTCAGATGCTGCTCATGTTGTCTGCCTGTTTCACACTGGTCCAATAGGACGAGGCATATTTAACAGTGGGAGGAAACCTGACATATGGGAGCAAAGGCGTAGTTACAGCCCTGATCATTGGCAGAAGCAGGTGCCTCAAGGCATGTTGGGTGACTGTATATATGCCTAGGGCACATGTGCTCAGGGTCTTCGGCTGGAGAGTGGGGTCCCAGAGGGAGGGGACTGCTACCCCTCCTCTGTGCAGGCTGCCATGCAGCCTCAGGTAGTCAACCTGAGGGTCAGAACTGCAGAAGCTGTAACCCAGATGCCCTGTAGAACTGACTAGGAGGGAGACGCGTCTAGAAGGATCTGTTCCTGGCTACTGTGAGTACAGACATGCGTGTTCTGTGAAGGCCATACGTTCAAGCTAGTGAAGTCAATGGATGGGTGTCAGCTAAAGGGGATACTAGTGAGTGTCCTGAAAAAAATTGGTGCATTGAGTCTGCTGCCAGAACAAGCAAAGGACTTATGCTCCCACACAGCTATAGTGCGGTCCAGAAGAGAATCTGCTATTTGACTCAATTTAATGGGGTCAAGTGAGAGTTGTCCTCGTCTGTGCATAGTTCAGGTTGGAGTATCCCACTAATCCCTTCTCCTATCCAAGTCTTACCAACAAATGCCAAAAAAACAAATACCCTAGACTGATCATTGCATAATGAGCAGCAGAGTGTGTGGGTGATAGTGTGAAAACACCCAAGTGTCTGGGTGCAGGATAATTAAAGGGAGGTTTAGAGAAGACTATACTCAGCAACCCCTATGGGAGCAGTGCTACATTACTTTTCATTGCTGATAAGTCAGCACCGTAAAGAAACTATGAAGGAAAACTGGTGTTGCCTGATACTCCTGCACCATAGGCACATGTAAGCCCTGCCCACAAGGAGACCTCAAGCAGTAATGGTGACTAGTTCTTTGTCCTCTGCCTGCCTTTTTTTAGGGCATAGCTTACAAAGTTCAGTCCCTCTTTAGACAGTTTTATAACCTTAGCATATTGGTTTCCTCATCTCTATACTATGTTAAACAGTACTTTAACTGTTTAGAAGACATATCCTGTCAGCTTATATTTTCTTATCTTCTGCAAAGGCGCAGATTGGTTTTGTATATTGTTGGCATACTACCAAAAATGTTCAGTAATAAATATGGGCAATTACTGGAGCTTTGCTGCTAACCCTAAAAAACAGGCCTTTGAAATTCAAGAATCTTAGTAAAGCAACGCATTTATTACACTAACAAGTGTATGGACAGTTTTCATAAAACATTCTGTTTTAATTCCTGTGCTACCTTTGGATTTTCTAAAAGTAAAAAAAAGAACTTAAAATATACAGCAAATATACTTTATATAAATAAAGCAGAGCAAATATATAACAAACTATGGTGTCCTTTTTATGAAACTGGGGTAAAATACCGCAATTCAGTTCTCAGGCATTCTCAGAGGAGATCGCTCTCCTCTCAGTGCCTGTTTATGAAAGTGTGTAGATCGCTTCTCATGTTGAGTTGAGGAGCGATCTACAAACGCCGGGTACTCCTGAGAATGGCTCCTCTCACTGTAATCTCGCGTGATATAGCGGGATTACAGTATGAGGAACCATAAAATACAAAAGTGTAACACGAATCAGCACACATTATTCCCCAACATATTAATAAAATAATAAAGTTAAATTCCCCCTACACAATATACATTAACCTAATTATAAAAAAAACATTGTTTTTATCAATATTTAAAGATCATACATGTGCCTATTTAAATGTGAATGGTGTATAGTAAATGAATGTAATGCACATATGTAATGCAGCTATATACCATTCATATAAATGCAAAATACATTCATAATCATTAAAAAAATAATTTTAATAAAGTATACAAGTATAAATATTTATTAATAAATTAAAATAAAATATATTTCATAATTGATAAACATAAAAATTGATAGACTGGTGCAATGCAAGAACACTGTGAATCCACTGCGGGTTCCCGCATCGCACCGACTCGCATGTCAGTTCACACTGCCATATGCGAATCGCTGGGGAGTGTCAATACATTGTTAACGACACCCCCAGATCAGCTTGCATATCGCACTGCGAACTGACAGTTCGGACATGAATCTGATCGCATGTGTGTGAACACACATGCGATCCAATTCTGGTCCGAACAGAAAAACGGGTCCTGTGCGTGTTTGCACCGAATGCGGTGCGATATCAGCCATACTATCTGTACGGCTGATATCGCACCGCACAGACATCGCATGTAATGTGAATGGCAGTGTGCTGCGAATTACATGCGATGCCTGTGTGATGTCCGGCATCGCACAAGTGTGAACTGGGCCTAAAAGTTAACAACCCCCCCAAATCAGTTCGCATTTCGCAGTGCGATCTGCAAACTCGGACAGTAATCGAATCGCATGGGTGTGAACACCCATGCGATCCGATTCTGCTATGGACCAAAAAAAGGGTCCTCTATGAGTTTGGTCCGAGGGCAATGCAAATTCAGCAATACTATCTGTATGGCTAAAATCGCATCACACAGAGATCGGATGTGATTTTGCACTGCAGTGCAATGCGAATAACATCCGATCGTGGACACCGCAGCAGTGGGAACTGGCCCTAAATCATATTGCATTTGCACCAAAATGGTACAGGACCCTTTATTTGGTCCGCACTAAAATCGGATCGCATGGGTGTGAACACCCATGCGATCCGATTCCTGCACCATTACATAGTTCGCACTGCGATCTGTGAAATGATCTGGGGGTGTCATTAACTTTACATTGACACCCGCAGTGGTGCGCAGATGTCAATGTAGGTGCGATGTGAAAACCCGCACAGGAATCACGCTGGTTCACGCATCGCACAAGTGTGAACCCAGCCAGAGATGTGAACATCTAAAAAAAAAAATATATATATATATATCTATATATAGATATACAGATATCTATATATAGATATATAGCTATATATCTATCTATATCTATCTATCTATCTATCTATCTATCTATCTATCTATCTATCTATCTATCTATCTATCTATCTATCTATCTATCTATCTATCTATCTATCTATCTATCTATCTATCTATCTACACACTATAAATTCCTATCCTGCTGATTTTGGGGTGTGTAATGGTGGGGAAGATGTACTATGACTGTTTGGTGAAAGAAAGAAGTCAAAAGACTTCTTGCTTTCTCCAGAATACTCAGCCAGTTTCACGCTTCTCACTCTGATTCTCCACTTCTGAAATGGTGAATCAGAAAGTGAGAATTCTGTCACAGATCGCCAGTGAGGTGCCGAGATCGCACCTTCATACACTGGCCATTTCTGTGACAGTCAGTTACAGATTCTCACTGTGCTGAGATAATCTGTGGAAAACATGTTCTCTGCTGATTATCTCAGTTTCATAAACTGGTAATGACCTGAGATCAGCGGTGAGACTCGGGATCGCCGCTAATCTCAGTTTCATAAAAGGACACCTTAGTGTAATAACAAGACTTTGAAAACATTACAAATGTCCAATGTGCTGTAGTAACAGGGGTGGGAGGAACCCACAGCAGGCAGAAGGGGACCAAGAATCCAATGCTTCCAACACTTTTTAATGGATTTATCTAGTAATAGAGTCACTTTAATTTTTTTGAACCGTGTTTCTGCATAACATCAATACACACCAATAAGAACTTGCATGTATGCAAAGCTGACTTTTTATATACTGTATATATCCTATAGAATATCTAGCTTTAATGTATAACTAAAGGCAACAAGTTTGTTTTCTGTTTTGGATAAAGTGTAGAGAGATAAGAATACCTGTTTTTATTTTTGTCTGAGAGATCTGAGATTGTATAGTGGGAGACCACATACACACTATACCTTTATGAGAAGTAGCTTTGGTTGAGAAGTCAACCAAAAAATGGTTTATTGAGATAACCTGCGCCATATGGAGCTCCTTTTTCCTTTTCATTTTATATTTGGGCATTGATTACAATCTTCTCATTAACATCATTCCTTGGATTGGCCTGGCTGTCGGGTGTTCTGAAGCCGCAAACCAATCAGCGCAATCCAGCGTGGCATCCTCGCACTACCAGGAACCTAGGATTACGAGCCCATTTGACCCACTGCCATATGGTATGTGTGTCCATCCATTCCGGTAAGAGTACGCAACCCCTCATTTGTGAATTCCTCTGAAGTGTCCACAAGTGTATCAACCAGTCCATTCTGACCACATGTTTCAACTCCATCTGGAGATTGGGGAGAAAGAACTTTTCCATTCATATACATTGATACATTTTTTGTGTTTATTTTGTGTGTTCACTTACACTATTTGTGTTACATTTTTCATTCACACATATTTGTGTGAGTGATCTTATTTTCACATAATATTTTGATTTATAGGTTGTTTAGAGTTAAACATGTTGATCTCAGCACACTGAGGTTTATGCATAGATGTTTCCTTTTACATGGTCAGAATCTTTTAGCGCTGCACTAATTTTCTGCATATTATGCATGCAAAGAGTCTATGCTTGGACTATATTGGACTGGAGTTGAAGCAATACCTAACTTCACCAGAAGGTGGCTGGCCTTAAACACCCCACAATCTGTATAACCAGCCTGTCTGATTTTTCCTGAACGATGAGTGCCACCAGCTATAGCCAGCAACACTGATCAGTGTGTTCTGAGGGTGGTAGCCTTCACTGCCATCAAAATACAAAGGCACAGAGGGAGTTATCTCCCCATCCACCTCGAATGGTCATTTTTTTCTTTTTTGTTCAACCCACTGGTGGAAAAAAAAAATTAATATATGGCCAGCCTTATTTAGGAGTCAAAAACATGTATTTGATTTTAAGAACAACTGGAAATAACCTACCTTTTGAGAAGGTGAAAAGATGGGTAGCTGTATATTATTAATTTCACATTCAGAGATATATCCACAATCGGAAAGTTGTTGTAAAAGAGCACCTATGTAGTTGTGGATTATTTGCACAATCCTTGGCCGTTCACATTGTAGATAGTAAGAAGAATCTGACCGGTCCTCGGGAACCTGGAAACAAAATTGTTCTTCATGTGGTAAAGTCTCATTTTTCTGGAGAGCATCTAAAAAAATTCTGCAATAGGCATCACCTTTACAGGTGATATTGTCCAGTAGGTCTCTAACCAGACTGCATAAAGGTTGTCCCATAAGTGTACATGATTGATATTCTTCCCAGTTAAGAGCATTTTGTGATAGAAGGTGGTCAAGCAAGCTTTCATAAATTTCCACTGAACCTCTGGCCAATGTAGACACTATGTAATCTCTCTTAACTTGGACGGTATGCAGCGAGGACATCCCACATTCTGGTCATGGAGAAATATCGTGGAGTCAGATCCAAAGACTCTGCCATGAAAGGAACAAAAAGTAATTTAATGCAAACCGATGTACTTTATTTGAAAGTAGCAAAGCAGTTAACAAAAAAAGAAATTAAAACTAAGTCTAATAACAAAGGATTTTGTTTTTGAAATAAATAGAATGTATACCTTTACATACTTTCCTTGCAATGGAAAACAGATAATATACAATTAGTTTTGGATAGTGGAGAGGAGAGGGACAGGGATTAGAACACCTCTCATGTTTTTCCTGCTGTCTGTGCCCCCTTTGGGAAGATTTACCCTCTCTATTTGTCCTATTACCATTATCACCCAAAGTGCCCAGTAACCATGGAATAGGGTACTATGCGGGAGTGGGAGCTACACCCTTGTGTCTTGTGCTCTGCTGCTGGTTCCTGGTCTCCTTTACATTTTCCTCCATAAATTCCCCACCCCTCCACCATAATCTCCTGATGTGGCAGGAGTTAGTAGAACTGAGGGAGCTTTCATTTGCACTCATAAAGAGTGTCTGACTATGCCCATCCTTTTAGCCCAGCTCCTCGATTCATAGAAGCCAGTATTACAGCTTCTATGAATGAAATGTTATCTATGAATGGAGGGAGTGGACTGTTCAATCATCCACCCATCCTCCATTCATAGATCTGGTTTCATTCATAAAAGCTGCAGTACAGCTTCTATGAATAGAGGAGCTGAGCGAAAATAGATGGGCATAGTGGGCACTATTGATGAGTGCCAATGACAAGTTTCCCAATGCTATTAACCCTCGCCACACGGAAAGCTTATGGCATCGGGGGAAGGGGGTGGAATCGATGGGGGAAAATTTTAAGGAAAACCAGGACCTAGCAACACAAGAGACACAGCACAGTAATACAATGTGTAGTAAGTCAGGTCATGCTTTATCATCAAAAAACATAAAATGCTTTACAAAACCAGTGTCATGGATGCACCCTGCATTATGTGATCATCTGTAACAAAAAACCCAGTTTAACTGTTTGCAAGCTTTAAAAAATGAATTGGAAACAAATGAAAAATATTATTTAGTTTAAGGTATAAAGGCCAATTATTTTAATATAGGGAAGGGTTACAATCTTTTTTAGGTTTAGATTGCTTGCTGTTTAACTATTGGGAGCATCTAACTTTGGCACCATTCATGATAGAGAGAATGAGGGGGAATCCAAAATTCTACATTTGTCACTGAAACACAGTGCATATGGACACACTAATTCTGGCAATAGCTGTAAGAGGTGGGATGTCCCTTCAATTTAGGGAGATTTCCTCTTACTTGTTGTGGCTCTGGGAACAGGACATTTAAGGAGATCTCCCTTACTGGAAAACTAACTACAAAAAAAGCTCACTAAATACATAGCAGTTTATGGCTTGACATCCTTTCACATTCTGTGGAAAATGTGATAACAACAGGGAAATAGGGACAAACATTAGAACTAATTTAGATGTAACTAATGCTTGTAAATATAGCAGGGTTCTGCTGTATATCATAGAAGAAGACGGCTTATGCCGCGTACAAACGGTCGGACTTTTCGTCTACAAAAGTCCGACGGACGCTGACGGACCAAAGCCGGCTGACAATCCAATCGTGTGTGGGCTTCCCCGGACTTTCGACTGACTTTTTCAGCCACAAATCTGACGGACTTTAGATTTGGAACATGCTTCAAATCTTTACGTCGTAACTCCGCCGGACCCAGAAATCCGCTCGTCTGTATGCTAGTCCGACGGACAAAAACCCACGCTAGGGCAGCTATTGGCTACTGGCTATCAACTTACTTATTTCAGTCCGGTGTACGTCATCACGTACAAATCCGTCGACTTTTGTGTGATCGTATGTAGGCAAGTCCGTTCATTAGAAAGTCTGCCGCAAGTCCGCCAAAAGTCCGTCGAAAGTCTGTCGGACGGGCTGTCGGACTTTTGTAGCCGAAAAGTCCGACCGTGTGTACGCGGCATTAGGGCTTGTTTTCAATATATAAAAGGCATGTGTTTTACTGCAAGATAATACAGATAGGCACATTAAAGCAGAACTCCGGGCAAATGTTTTTCCCCATGTCCTTGTTGCTGATCTCCTACCTTCAGCAAGTTTGCCATCCATGTTCTTCTGAGCTCTGTAGTTCCTCTGTAATAGGCTGCTGAACTTGCTGAAAAACAGTTATTGCCTGCTGACATCCTGTTTGTAAGACCGCTGGCTTCTATCCCTCTCCTTAGCTCAGCCAGCGGTCTGATATGCCCAGCTATAGTCCTCTGAAAGAACAGGGAAGAAGCAGACATGTTGTTGTGGGCAGAAGGGGTCTCACAGCCCCCGGTGTCTGCCGCCCATGGAGGATGTGTCCTTCTCCTCTCTCCTCCCTTCTCCTCCTCGCTGGCATCAATCCGCCCCTCCACTGTCCCCACCTCACCGCCCGCCTGCTATTGCTATCTCCGGGATTATTATTATTAGAAATCAGTTGTCCCGCTGTGTCAGGTATAGTATATGAGACCCCCAATAGCTGATGTCCTGGGATGCAGACATCAGCGAGCAGTGTTCTCATATAACAATACCTGACACAGCGGGACATCCCCGCTGTGTCATACAACTGATTTCTCATAATAATCCCACCTCTGCACTGGTGGTCCCTGACAAGCTGCACTGGTGGAACAGACATGCTGCACTTGTGGTCCCTGGCATTCGGCACTGGTGGTGGTCCCTGACATTTGGCAGTGGTGGTCCCTGACATTCGGCTCTGGCGGTCCCTGACATTCGGCTCTGGTAGTGGTCCCTGACATTTGGCTCTGGTGGTCCCTGACATTCGGCTTTGGTGGTCCCTGACATTAGGCTCTGGTGGTGGTCCCTGACATTTGGCTCTGGTAGTGGTCCCTGACATTTGGCTCTGGTGGTGGTTCCTGACATTCGGCTCTGGTGGTCCCTGACATTTGGCTCTGGTGGTCACATTTACATGTACAAGTCTAGTGTACCTCCCACATTCACTCCCATCCTAAAGATTCATGGGAAATGTAGGCTGATTACAGTTAGAGAGAGAGAAGAGGATATGATGCAATCACTGTTCTAAGAGGTCCTCCCTGCCAGAAAAGATGATGCATTTTTTGAATCACAAAGCTGACTTCCTGAAAATTCAATCAGTCATATCTCTTAAATGGTAAGAAATTTCACAATTGTGATAACTGTTTATTGTTTTGTGTGGGGGGGTGTACTAATGTTTTTTTTTTTTTAAATCCCGGAGTTCTGCTTTAACAGAAACTGCTCACATCTATTGCAATGCATTTCTAAATACTACGTTTTTAGTGCATAATTTGGGCTAAATGACCAATTAAAATGAGTATTGTGTTTAGCTGCAGCTGTACCAATAAACCTTTCATTCTTGAAAGTTGATCTGCATGCTCTATACCAGTGGTCTGCAAACTGTGGCCCTTTGTTTGCTTTTATCGGGACCTTGAGGCACTATTTCATACAGTAAGGCTGGGTTCACACTATTGCGGATTGGATGCTTCCCTGCTTCCAATTCACATGTCAGGATATTGCGGCTGGCTCTTAATGGAGTCGGTTCACACAGCTTCGGGACGGCTGCAGAGCGAATTACACAGAGGTCCTGTGCGTCTTCTGGTCCATTTCGGGTTAGAATTTTTGGCTGAATCGGACATGAAATGGTGAAGAGGGACACACCAGCTGAGAGCCGCTCAGTTCGGCAGTGTAAACCCAGCCTGACACCAACGAAGGGACACAATTCCTTCCAATGACACCAGTGATGTGGCACTATCCCTATCCATGATGTCAACAATGGGGCGCAGTTCCTCTAAATGACACCAACGATGTGGCACAATTCCTACAATGACACCAACAAGGAGGCACCGTTCTTACCAATGACACCAACAATGGAGCACAGTTCCTCCAAATGACACCAACAAAGGTACCCAATGACAACAATGATAGGGCACAATTCCTCACAATGACATCAATGATGGGGCACAATTCCTACCAATGATACCAATGATGGGGCCCAGTGACAACAGTGAGGGGGCACAATTATTCCCAATGACACAAAGCCCCCTCACTGACACCAAAGATGAGGCATTTTTTTACTAATGGCCACAGTCCGGCCCCCCTGAAGTCTGAAGGACAGTAAGCTGGCCCTTTGTTTAGAAGGTTTGGAGACCCCTGCTCTATACAATGCAGAAAGCACTCATTAATGTATACAAAGACAAGGATGTAAGCATGCTTAAACATAAAAGCATATTGGTGTAGTACACCATTAAAATACAGTGTAACTGATTTACCAACCACCTTTGAGAAAACAATGCTTAAAGTGAGAGTCCCGCGGAAAAATTTTTTTTAGATGTCAGCAGCTGCAAATACTGCAGCTGCTGACTTTTAAAATAAGGTCACTCACCTGTCCCGGGGTCCAGAGATGTCGGCACCCCGAGACCGAACCGTCCCTCGATCCTCGGGTGCTGCCGCCGCCATTCTCAGTGAGGGAATCAGGAAGTAAAGCGTTGCGGCTTCACTTCCTGATTCCCTACTGCGCATGCGCGAGTCGCGCTGCGCTTTCTCAATGGTCCCCGCTATTTCCTGGGACCTGTGTCTTTCCCAGGAGACAGCGGGGGAGTGCGGGAGGGGGCGTGACTCCCATGGGAGTCTATTCCCGGAAGTGGGTGCAGATACCTGTCTTTTGCCCCGTACACACGGCCGGACTTTGTTCGGACATTCCGACAACAAAATCCTAGGATTTTTTCCGTCGGATGTTGGCTCAAACTTGTCTTGCATACACACGGTCACACAAAGTTGTCGGAAAATCCGATCGTTCTAAACGCGGTGACGTAAAACACGTACGTTGGGACTATAAATGGGGAAGTGGCCAATAGCTTTCATCTCTTTATTTATTCTGAGCATGCGTGGCACTTTGTCCGTCGTATTTGTGTACACACGATCGGAATTTCCGACAACGGATTTTGTTGTCGGAAAAATTTTATCTCCTGCTGTCCAACTTTGTGTGTCGGAAAATCCGATGGAAAATGTCCGATGGAGCCCACACACGGTCGGAATTTCCGACAACACGCTCCGATCGGACATTTTCCATCGGAAAATCCGACCGTGTGTACAGGGCATTAGACAGTTATCTGCACCCCCCTGAAAGGTGCCAACTGTGACACCGGAGGGGGGGAGGAATCCGATGAGTAGAAGTTCCACTTTTGGGTGGAACTCCGCTTTAACACAAAATCAAAAACATGCATAGCAACAGTTGCAGCAAAAGTATCAAGCAGAATAACCAGGACCATGGTCATTTCCTCTTTCGTTCCTCTAATAGAGACATCATCATCACTTCTATAAAAATAAGTACTATCCATTTTTATTAGGATAGCACCCAAAATAAAAGCATGCCAATTCTTCATTAGATCACTAGCATCAAGGGGCAGGGAATCTTACCCCTTGCATTATTTAAAGCAGGATCAACATTGGATCCAGTAGAAAGACCAGAGGACATTCAGGGAACAGACAGCAAATTGGAACTTGCTGTGCCGAGAGTGAATTAGTAAGTGGTCTTTTGAATAAATTGGGTTCACCAACCAAGCAGCTGCCTGTGAATCATGTCTAGGAAAAGTATTCAAAAAAGGAAAATTTGGGACTTTAAATGAGGCTAGCACCAAAGGGATGCTCGCCTCCATACCGGTCATTGGTTAGAAAGAAAAAGAGAAGTGGGACATTAAATGAAGCACACAGCAGCACAAACGCAGGTCAAGTGACCAAAATGTATTTATTTGGTATAATCCATGGTATGTAAAAAACATTTAGGGCATCCAACCTCTACAATGCTGTGGGCATTAGGCCTCTATATAATAAACCATGGATTGATTATACATAAAATACACATAAATTACACAATAAGTCATGATCCATTGTCACACAGAGAGCAAAGATAACAATCAATATGCATGTGTACATTTGTTACTGTGATTAGACCCAAAAAGCCATGAAAATTAGGACAAATAATTAAAATAATAAAAGAGATTTAATGCCATGACAGATACTTATGGAGGTAAATGGAATCATTGAAATCTTGGTATTCCATGATATGGGAAGATTGGTAATAATTAAAGCTCTACGCGTTTTGCGGTATAACAACCGCTCATCAGGAGCATACATTATGGAATGATTCTAAAAAATATTTTTTAGTAAAAAATAAATAAAAAATAAATATATATATATATATTTTCAGTAAATAAGCAGGAAATGAAAAAAGGTTTTGTATACAAATATTTTACTTGTATAGAATGAATTAAAGGTTGTGCGCCCACAGCATTTTAGAGGTTGGATGCCCTAAATGTTTTTTACATACCATGGATTATACCAAATAAATGAATTTTGGTCACTTGACCTGCGTTTGTGCTGCTGTGTGCTTCATTTAAAGTCCCACTTCTCTTTTTTTTTTATGTCTAGGAAAAGAACCAGGAGATTAGTTACAAATTTCGATTCACTCATCTACTCAAATTTGGCTAGTACACTCATGTTTGTTACACTGAGAATGACTTGAGAAGTTTATTTCACATGAGGTGAAACTGATTTCATTCAAACACTCAATCATAAGTGGGGGAATTTTACAAAGTAAGACAGTCTTCTGTGTATAAGCGCTGTTGGAGTAAACATATATTTAAATGAACAAATGAAAAATGTTCCTTTATATAACTGCCAATATAATAAAGTGACGTGAAACCTTTTGTCCTGTGGCTCAGAAGAGCTAAGCTATACACCTACTAACAGACAGACAGAAAATCTCACTAGTTTTATTTTAATTTTGCACAAACACTATGTTTTAAACTTATTTTAAGCCTCGTACACACAATGAGAATATCGAATTAATGATCGTCCATTTTTTTTTTTTGCATGCTAGTCTCATATCGAAAATAAAGAGGTTACTAAAGTTACGAAAATTCTTGTATGACAGAATACCATTTTGAAAGTGATGTAATACATTGTATTGTATTGTAATGTATTCTTTCATTTCCGAGCATGCGTGGTATTGGTCGAATTCTGAAAATCATCAATTCTGGTATCATACAAGAAACATTTTCGTGTTTGTCCCTTTGGAAAATTTTGCATGAACTGTCGTGATTGGCTCTCGAAAGCTGTGTACTAACAATCAGATTATCGTACTATCGATTTGAAAGCAGTATTTTTCGTCCAATTTTTCATCATGTGTACTAGGCTTTAGGGAATCTCCATGAACAACATGAATGCAAATACTATTAAATATGTGGGCCAGTGGACTAAATTACTTAATGAAAATGCCTTTTTGTGTTATGCAAATGTTACCTGCTGATACAAGACACATATAATTTCAGAAGTATGTGCATTGATCTAACTAGTCATGTCAAATATGTGTGGAATATTTTTGCCATATACATAGATATGCATTCTATGAGCTATATGTTTCCTATTAACTATTCTATATGATCTTTATATGCCTTTAAATCCCTCTTCCTCCTCAAATCGGAAAATTACCCAATTATGTCACATTTACACCAGAACAAAAAGAGGATATTTTATATTTTTCCCACTACACCTCCATAGCTGGTAGATTTCAAGTATCAGGCTACAACAGCTTGACAAGATGGTACAATGTGCCTGTAATTCCCCCAAAAATATGCCCACTAACCTCCTGTCTTGAGATGTGGAGAAGTAAAAAGGATGTTGCTACATATCTTTTGGGTTTGCAAAAAACTTAGACTCTTCTGGACGAAATAAGTGACATTATCAAAACACTTACTTTGGTCATAGCCCAGCTGCTTTTCTCATTCATCACTCAAACCTTTCTAGAAACATATATACAGTAAGCATTCCACCTTTTCAACGCAGCCAAATCCTACATCCCAGCTATCTGGAAACATAGTGGTTTTCAAAGATAAATGACATTAAGAACATGGAATACCTCACAACTTCCCTAAAATATCGCAAAGGCATCTACCCTTGAAAAAGTCACGTGACATGTGATGCAACGCGCCGGGAGGAGCCAGTGACGTCATCCAGTGCGCATGTCAGCAAGCACTGTAGATGCGGTGAGAGGATATATCACGCTAGGCGTCTGACCATTTGCATTTAAGCCTTGGTTGATCTCAGCAAATGTGAGTGGATACGCTGTTTTCCTATATACCTTTACCAGTTCTGTTCACTGCGCTGTGATGCATTTCTCTTGTTCCATGTGAATACCCACACTTAATGAGGATAAACAAGAGGAATAGCAGGAGAAAACAGCTGATTACCCCTAATAGAATGGAAGTCAGTAAGAGGAGCTGTTTGGGTTTAAACTGCTTGTGAATCATTGTGATGTCTATTTAAAACTAATTCTCTGGACAGGCTATCGTCTCATAGACTCATTAGCATCTGTGAATAGTTTTTGGGGGTGTCATTAGGTCTCCTAATTTGGTGCTGTTGTTCTATATGTCCTAGGATTCACCAGTATTTTTATTGCACAGAGCACAGGATTTATTGTATTGCACAGAGCACCATTAGTAATAATTTTTACTTTAATTTATTTTCACTTTGTTTGTGTGCATATAGATTAATTGCAGTGCACTATTATTACACATACTTTTTTTTATAAAAGAATCTTGGGTATTCTTCTTGAATAAAATGTTATTTTTGATCAACTGACCTGTTAAGGCCCATTTTTTTTTTCTTTTTAGTTGTAGATAAAATGTTAATGGTCCTGTCAAAACATTAGCAGAAATGAGAGAATGCACTGTATCTGGGGAAAAAGAAAACCCTGTATTGCTAGGCAGGTTATGTACCAATCTAGACCACTGGGAAGTTTTGGAGTGCCCTGTTTCCTCCAGATTTTATTATGTGGCTCAACTGGCCCAACTAACCAAGTATCGCACAAGCAAGGAAACCCCCTTGTGGGTTGACACTGAGGCCCATGATTGAGCTACCTTGTCTAGCCACAATCTTTTATGGCTCCTTCCCCATTAAGGAAGGACATATCAAATCCAATCACTCGACATTCACTACACCTATGGGACAGTCAGAAATTCAGGTGGAAGTCTATCCCCCCCACTTTCCACTCCTCTTAATCATTTGTAACCCCACCTCTATCCCTGGTGTTGAGTCTTCTCAAACCACTTTCCACTCTCTGTTGGCCCCGAGAGGCTTTAAAGCTTTTGCACACTCACAATCATTGCAATGTCTCCCTCCATCTGAGCTATTCAGGTACCTACAAGTTAAGCATTATGTACATTTCATTAGTAGAAATATTTAAAAAAAAAAGAAGCATACAAGCTCAAAAATTATAAAAACAATAGTGGTACATACCACGAAACATGTAGAGGACCATGTCAAGATCTACTACATTCAGTATCTCCAGTATTCATTGGGGACTATTGATCCTGTGCAACTAATAATGATGCACAGCTGTAACTATTGTTTTTATAGATTTTGTGCTTGTGCTTTGACTTTTTATTGACCATGTTCCTGCCTGTTGCCTGGACCAATGCTTTGGCTGTGCTGACCATATCTCTGTCTGCTGCCTTTACTGACTATGGACAGTATTCCTGCCTACTGACTGGATGATTCCTTTTCGATGTTGCTGAACATGTCCCTGCCTATTACCTGGGCCAATGCTTTGGCTGTGCTGACAACATATCTGCCTGCTGCCTGTACTGACTATGGACAGTATTCCTGCCTGCTACCTGGACAATTCCTTTCGTTGTCACAGAATACGTCCATGCCTGCTGCCTGGATCAATGCTCTCCTCTGTCGACCACTGCAATACTAAAATCACAGGTGATCTTTTGTTTACCCTTTGCTCAGCAGAATGTATTTTAGGGCATAATGCTTGGTATGTACATGCTATTGTATGTGTTAATATCTGAAGGGCGTTCAAAAATGTGATAGGTTGTCAGGAAATTAGATGTGTAATTTAGGTCCCTAGGATGCATGAATGGTGCTATTTGGAGGTTGGGCCTCTGTAAGTGGTCAGGCTGTGGAAAAAGTCTCGCACATGTCCTATCGCCATACTCAGGAGGAGTAGCAGAATGTATTTTGGGGTTTCATTCTTGGTTTGCACATGCTATGTGTTAGAAACAGCTTATTATTTGACAACTTTGTGTAAAAAAAAATAGTTTTCATTTTCTTTCTACATTTTCAAAAACATTGTGGAAAAAAAATGTATGTCCCTTGAACACCTGAAGGTGGTACTTAGATGTTGGACCTCTGTATGTGGCCAGGCTGTGAAAAAGTCTCACACATGTGGTATCCCATACTCAGACTAGTAACAAAATGTGTTTTGAGGTGTAATTGCAAGTTTGTCAAGTTTGTCTATGCCGTGATATGACAATTTTGTGTGAAAAAAATAATTTCTTAATTTTCCAAGAATTGTAGGAAATAATTACAACTTTAAGTTTAAAACTCACCATGCCTCTCACTAAATACCTTGGACTGTCTACTTTCCAATGACGGGTTATTTGGGTGGTATTTGTACTGCCCTGACATTTCAGGACCTCAAGAAATGAGTCAGCATCAGGATTTATCAGTTTCCAATAATAAGTAGCACGGCTTGTAGACTATAATTTTCACTCAGACTAAATAATATACACTAATTTGCGTTGTTTTTTTACCAAATATATGTAGCAGTGTAAATTTTGGCCTAAATTTTGGAAAAAAATACTTATTTGCAAAATCTTATAATAGAAACTAAAACTTTTTATTTTTTTCTCTTTAGCTGTTTCTTTGCTTATATAGCAAAAAATAAAAACCCAGTGGTGATTAAAGCGGGAGTCCGGCGACCAATCTTTTTTTTTTTCTTTTTAGGTCATTTAGACACTTTGCTAACCCCAAAATAATACTCACAGTTTGGCTGTAATATTTCCGCCTCTGTCTGTTTTCGTACTGAAGAATAACTTAAAAAACGTGATGCTGGCTGTTTCCATCTTGCTTGTGGGCATGTGAAGCCCACAAGCATTGATTTCCTGGATGCGGTAAATGCTGTTCATTCACAGCTTGTTCACACGCATGATCATTGTTTCCCGCACTGAATCTTGGGAAGCCTGACACTAAGCTCCTAGGAGACAGTGCGGCGCCGGGGAAAGGCAATAAACACGCCTACTCCCATGGGAGGAGAGACAGGAAGTGCCACAATAAAGTACAATATAAAGGTAATTACATCGATAAAAAAAAATTTCCGTGCGGCATTTGAACATCTATGCAATTATCTGAAGAGGGTAAGATTAAGTTAAAAATTTGAGTGGAACCCCGCTTTTAATACTAACAAAATAAAGCTATAATTGTGTGAAATAAATGATAAAAATTTAGTTTCTGTACAGTGTAGCATGACTGAGCAATTGTCATTTAAAGTGTGAGAGCACTGAAAGCTGAAAATTGGTCTGGGCAGGAAGGGGGTAAAAGTGCCCTGTATTGAAGTGGTTAAAGAAGGACTAATCCTCCTCCATTCCAAATCTTACCTGAAAGCTGGACCTCATTATCAGTCTCACGTATCCACAGGCCTTTATATATGTCAGCAGACTGATTCTCAGAGCTCTATTTCAGTCTGCTGTGAGAGCCTGCTGCTGGGTAAAAAGCTGACTGAGCACTAAAAAGGTACAAATGCTACCTGTTTGCTTTGGGGAACCCATTAAGGTCCACCCTGTCAGGAACTGTCATTCGTTTAGTTAGTGGATATATGCTACAACACTCAGTAGGCAACAACCTGTCAGGGTCCGGATCTGAATCTGCGACCTTGTTGGTGTCTGGCTGTAGCTCTTTTGGCTGTGCAAACTGAGATGCTGGACAGCTCCCTGTTTGATCCCTAGGATAATCTTGCCTTGTACCTTGTTTCTGATGAACCTTGAACTATTTGTTCTTCCCATGAACATCCTGATTAAGGCCATGTCTTTGCACTTCCTGTTTGCCAGATCATTGTGCTCTTTTCCAGCCAATATCTTGCTACTACTGCAGTCAGTATCTTCGCTAACGCCTGTTACCAACCTTTGGCTTGTTCCTTGACCACACTTCTGCTTGATCACAACCTGCAACCATTTGTTATTGACCTTTGACTTGTTCTTCGACTATGGTTCCACTTGATTCCAACCTGCAACCACTTGTTTCCAATCTGCAGCCCCCTGCTATATCTGCTACTGGACCCCGGCTTGCTCATCTCCTGGTGGGGCTATTCTGAGGACCGCAACCTGCTACTAACACGCAGCAGAACCCATCTCCACAATTAGGAGTTCTGACGAATCCAGTGCTTAGACCCCAAATCTTGGTCAGAGTAACCTGCTTGTTTACTTATCTTGCTGGTCGGTAAGAGCCTCTCTACTGCTATAGCTGCTGGTCTCCAAGCCTGACCCTTAACAGTGACACACCCACTTTCTGCCGTGGCATGCTGTGAGTTAGGAATGAGCTTCGTGTTTGAGTTGAACGCATGTTCAACTCGAACATGGTATGTTCGATCATTCGCCGAATTACGAACGTTATGGGCCGTTCGCGCCAAATTCAAATGGCGCGTCACGGCCCATAATTCACTGCGGCATCACAGTGCATTCCTGGCTGATGATTGGCCAAGCATGCTTGGCCAATCACAGCGCCGGGTCTACAGAGAGCTGTAATTGGCCAAAGCCTCCCTGGCTTTGGCCAATTATGGCTTAGGGGGTTTAGTACACGTCCCACACTATATAAGGCTGCCTGCACGTAGGCCCTGTGTAGTGTGTTGCGGTGAAGAGAAATAGATAGACAGAGAAACAGTGTCATTTGATTTAAGGTAGATAGAGTAGACAGGTCGAGTCAGTGAGCTGCACTTGCAGTATATTGTGTATATATATGCATCCCAGGTGTTGTGTGTGTGTGTGTATATATATATATATATATATATATATATATATATATATATATATATATATATATACACTGTATTCAGTTTAGCTAGATCCTGTTCTTCTCTTCCTAATATACTGACAGGCAGGCAGGTGTTTTTACAGTATTTCCAGTTACTGTACTGTGTACCCTGCACAGTTGCACCTACAGTATAACTACCTGAAGCCAGGTGCTTGTGTAGCCTCTTGACGTATTTCCAGTTACTGTACTGTGTACCCTGCACAGTTGCACCTACAGGTTAACTACCTGAAGCCAGGTGCTTGTGTAGGCTCTTGACGTGTTTCCAGTTACTGTACTGTGTACCCTGCACAGTTGCACCTACAGTATAGCTACCTGAAGCCAGGTGCTTGTGTGGGCTCTTGACGTATTTCCAGTTACTGTACTGTGTACCCTGCACAGTTGCACCTACAGTATAGCTACCTGAAGCCAGGTGCTTGTGTAGCCTCTTGATGTATTTCCAGTTACTGTACTGTGTACCCTGCACAGTTGTACCTACAGTATAGCTACCTGAAGCCAGGTGCTTGTGTAAGCTCTTGACGTATTTCCAGTTACTGTACTGTGTACCCTGCACAGTTGCACCTACAGTATAGTTACCTGAAGCCAGGTGCTTGTGTAGGCTCTTGACGTATTTCCAGTTACTGTACTGTGTACCCTGCACAGTGGCACCTACAGTATAACTACCTGAAGCCAGGTGCTTGTGTAGGCTCTTGACATATTTCCAGTTACTGTACTGTGTACCCTGCACAGTTGCACCTACAGTATAACTACCTGAAGCCAGGTGCTTGTGTTGGCTCTTGACGTATTTCCAGTTACTGTACAGTGTACCCTGCACAGTTGCACCTACAGTATAGCTACCTGAAGCCAGGTGCTTGTGTGGGCTCTTGACGTATTTTCAGTTACTGTACTGTGTACCCTGCACAGTTGCACCTATGGTATAACTACCTGAAGCAAGGTGCTTGTGTGGGCTCTTGACGTATTTCCAGTTAATGTACTGTATACCCTGCACAGTTGCACCTACAGTATAACTACCTGAAGCCAGGTGCTTGTGTAGGCTCTTGACGTCTTTCCAGTTACTGTACTGTGTACCCTGTACAGTTGCACCTACAGTATAACTTCCTGAAGCCAGGTGCTTGTGTGGGCTCTTGACGTACTTCCAGTTACTGTACTGTGTAACCTGCACAGTTGCATCTACAGTATAGCTACCTGAAGCCAGGTGCTTGTGTGGGCTCTTGACGTATTTCCAGTTACTGTACTGTGTACCCTGCACAGTTGCACCTACAGGTTAACTACCTGAAGCCAGGTGCTTGTGTAGGCTCTTGACGTGTTTCCAGTTACTGTACTGTGTACCCTGCACAGTTGCACCTACAGTATAGCTACCTGAAGCCAGGTGCTTGTGTGGGCTCTTGACATATTTCCAGTTACTGTACTGTGTACCCTGCACAGCTGCACCTACACGATAACTACCTGAAGCCAGGTGCTTGTGTAGGCTGTTGACGTATTTCCAGTTACTGTACTGTGTACCCTGCACAGTTGCACCTACAGTATAACTACCTGAAGCCAGGTGCTTGTGTAGGCTCTTGACGTATTTCCAGTTACTGTACTGTATACCCTGCACAGTTGCACCTACAGTATAACTACTTGAAGCCAGGTGCTTGTGTAGGCATGTGTAGGCTTGTGTAGCCAGACATATGTTGACCTGCCATACAGTTCGTTGGCAAGCGTACCTAAAAGACCCACACCAAAGAACAAAGAAGACCTCTCCTTGCTCCTCATCAGCTAGGATCTCCAACCCCACTATACCTTCAGTCCTCTCTGAGACCTGCACTGAGAGGAATGAAGGTGTAGAATTAGGTGTGTCACAGCCAAGTACTTGCAGGCAATCTGCTATCGGTACACCAACGTCAGATTGTACCAGGCAAATTTCCCTGCCCCAGCTGCTGCACCGCAGAAAGAAGTTCTGTCCCAGCCATCCACATGCCCAATGGTTGAATGCTAGCTTTGCAAAATTGCTAGCACTTTAACTGCTACCTTTTCAGTTGGTAGACTCTGCCCCCTTCCATGAGTTTGTGGAATGTGCGGTTCCTCAGTGGCAGGTTCCCAAACGCCACTTTTTCTCACGGAAGGCGATTCCGGCTCTCTACCGGCATGTGGAAGGCAATGTCTTGGCCTCGCTGGACACGGCGGTCAGCGGTAAGGTGCACATTACCGATGATTCATGGTCCATATGCTGGCAGCTGGGAAGGATGCAGGACAAGGTGCAGTAGTGTTGGAGGTTGTTCCGCCACCACGCCTCCAAAATGCCACTACTGCTGATTCTGACACACTTGTCTCCTCCACCCCCTCCTCTTCTTCTTCCTCCATGGCCTCTTCCTGTGCTTTGTCCTCGGAATCAGCGGTGCTCTGTAGGCGTTCAAGTACGCAGGCCACAAGATTAGAGGTCGACCGATATATATCGGCCGATATTTGGTGTTTTTTACTTAATCGGCATCGGCCGATTGTGCTGATAAAAAAGGCCGATATCAGCGGATTTGCAAATGACTTCTGTAATAGAAGTCAATACAAGTTGCCTGAAATCTTCTGTGCAGCACTTCTCTCCTCCTCTGGGCAGCCTGCCAAATCTGATAAGAAGAACCTGAAGTGATACAATGTTTACAATTATGAATGAACTGAGCCCCTGTGTAGAAGCTCTCAGTTTAACCATTTAAAGACTAAATCTTTTCTGACATTTGTTGCTTACAAGTAAAAATCTTGTATTTTCTGCTAGAAAATCACTTAGAACCCCCAACATTATATATCATTTTTTTAGCAGAGACCCTAGGGAATAAAATAGCGGTTGTTGCAATATTTTATGTCACACGATATTTGCGCAGCGGTCTTTCAAACGCAATTTTTTTGAAAAAATACACTAATAAATTTAAAAAAAAACGAAGCAATAAAGTTAGCCCATTTTTTTCATCCAAAAGTTTTGATTACCTGTTTTTGTGTATTTAATATTGAAGATATAGTTTTTTTTTTTTTTAATCTAAATTTTACATACAAGTGAACTGATTGGAGGTTTGTTTTGTTTAATAAATGTTTAAATGTAAAAAAATTTCGGTATCACTTAGCCTCGGTTCACACTGGGATGACTTGTCCCAGTGTGGCAGGGATATCACACTGAGACTGCAGGGGAGCCGTTTTACAGGCACTTTACAGGCGCTATTTTTAGCCCAAAAGTGCCTGAAAAACACCCCAGTGTGAAAGGGGTCTAACTGTTATGCCCCGTACACACGGTCGGACTTTGTTTGGACATTCCGACAACAAAATCCAAGGATTTTTTCCGACGGATGTTGGCTCAAACTTGTCTTGCGTACACACGGTCTCACAAAGTTGTCGGAAAATCCGATCATTCTGAACGCGGTGACGTAAAACATGTACGTCGGGACTATAAACGGGGCAGTGGCCAATAGCTTTCATCTCTTTATTTATTCTGAGCACTTTGTCCGTCGGATTTGTGTACACACGATCGGAATTTCCGACAACGGATTTTGTTGTCGGAAAATTTTATATCCTGCTCTCAAACTTTGTGTGTCGGAAAATCCGATGGAAAATGTGTGATGGAGCCTACACACAGTCGGAATTTCCGACAACAAGGTCCTATCACACATTTTCCATCGGAAAATCCGACCGTGTGTACGGGGCATTAGATTTTATGAGATGAAGGGGGAAAAAATAAATAAATAAATAAATAAATAAAAATCGGCCTAATATATCGGCCCAAAAAAATCAGCATCACATATCGGCCATCGCCACAGCGATTTCTAAATATCGGCATCGGCATCGGCCAGAAAAAAACCCATATCGGTCGACCTCTACAAAAGATGCCATGCGGTGCTTGAGCTGGTGTGCTTGGGGGACAGGAGCCACACTGGGGCAGAAATTATGTCAGCTCTGCAGGGGCAGGTTCAGAGGTGGTTGACGCCATGCCAACTTAAGCCAGGAATGGTGGTTTGCAACAATGGCGCCAACCTCCTCTCCGCCCTCCGACAGGGACAACTGACCCATGTGCCCTGTTTGGCTCACGTCCTTAACTTTGTGATGCAGCAATTCTTGGGCAGGTACCCGGGCTTACAGGATGTCCTGAGGCAGGCCAGGAAAGTCTGTGTGCATTTTTGCCGGTCATATAATGCCAGTGCTCGGCTGGCAGACCTCCAAAAGGAATTTAACCTGCCCAAGAACCGCCTAATCTGTGACATGCCCACCAGGTGGAACTCAACGTTGGCCATGCTGCAGCGGCTGCACACGCAGCAGAGGGCCATCAATGAGTACCTGTGCAACTATGGCACCAGGACAGGGTCAGGGGAGCTTGGTTTGTTTCCCCACGCCAGTGGGCCATGATCAGGGATGCATGCACTGTCCTGTCACCATTTGAGGAGGCCACGAGGATGGTGAGCAGTGACAGTGCATGCATCAGTGACACTGTCCCCCTTGTCCACCTGTTGGAGCACACACTGCGTGGAATAATGGACAGGGCACTTGAGGCAGAACAGAGGCATGAAGAGAACTTCCTTAGCTCTCAAGGCCCCCTTTATCTAGACAGTGTTCCTGCGTGCCCGCCGATCACACAGGAAGAGAAGGAGGAGGATTGTGTCAGCATGGAGGTGGAGCCTGGCACTCAGCATCAGCAGCAGTCTATAAGGGATCATTTACAGTCCCAAGAAACCGATGGACTTGTACATGGCTGGGAGGAGGTGGCTGCGGACCATGTCGTCCTTAGTGACCCAGAGGACTCTGGACCGAATGCCTCAGCAAACCTACGCTGCATGGCCTCCCTGATCCTGCAAAGCCTGTGGAAGGATCCTTGTATTTGTGGTATCAAGGAGAGGGATCAATACTGGCTGGCAACCCTCCTTGATCCACGTTACAAGAGTAAGGTTGCAGACCTTATCTTGCCGTCACAGAGGGAGCAGAGTATGAAACATCTTCGGGAGGCCTTTCAGAAAGGTCTGTGCAATGCGTTCCCAGAGACTGGGAGGTTACAAACTCCTGTTCCTGGACAATGTGTTGCCGAGGCTTTGGTCAGTCAAAGAAGGAGTGATGGACAAGGTGGCCGTCTGACAGATGCGTTCAGACAATTTTTAGTCCACAGCCCCAAGGTATGATCAGTTCCAGCAACCATCGCCAGCGTCTGTTTTACATGGTGCATGAATACCTAGTGGCAAGATCTGATTTGGACACCTTTCCCACCGAAAATCTTCTGAGTTACTGGGTCTTGAGGATGGATCACTGGCCAGAGCTTGCACAGTATGCAATTGAGCTACTGGCCTGTCCTGCATCCAGCGTTCTTTCGGAATGCACATTCAGTGCTGCTGGAAACTTTGTAACCGATCACAGGGTGCGTGTCAGATAAGGGTACTCACCGAGACGAGATGTGTGAGCGGTAACCTCTTGCGACTAAGCGCACTCCACTCCTGGAGATGGTACAGGGGGCGAAGGGCACAAAGAGGCACGAGTCACCAGCAGGCTGGGCAGGTCTTGTGTGAAGGTCACCGGCAGGGGGACAGCTGTGCAGGACTGGAAGATGCTGAAGATCAAGAAGGAGGATGAACAGCTGATCCAACAACAGGCCGGGGGTCAAACACTGTTGACTAGTAAGAGTCTCTAGATAGGCAAAAACAGTCTAGTGCAAAGGACTGTTAGCAGGTCTGTCAGCAGGCTGATGACTTAGTACTGAAGATTGATAGCAAAGTCCGTAAAACAGGCCGAGGGTCAAACACAGGTAACTGGAAGCAAAGTCTGTGAGCAAGCCAGGAGTCGAGCACTGAAGACAGTAGCAAAGTCCGGGAGCAGGCTGAGGGTCAATCGCTGGAGACAGGAAGCAATAGCCGTAGACAGGCCGAGGGTCAAACACAGTAAGCAAGTGGAGAAGTTCGGGAGGCAAGCCGAGGGTCAGATGCAGGTAGAGATCAGAGCAGGTCAAGGTCAATCCGGGTCACAACAGGTCATCAAGAATCAGGATACCAGCAGGAAACACACGGGGAGACAAACCAGCAATCTGGTCATGGCACAGAGTGGCTTTTATATACCAGTGGGAGGCTCATGTTGTGCGTGCTGTTGCGTACGCGCGCCTTCGTTGTTCCGCTGAATCGTGCATGCGCACAAGCCATTTCGCTGAAGTGCACACAAACATTAGCCGTTCAGCCGAATTGCGCACGCACATTAGCCGTTTCGCTGTATTGTGCCCAGGGATGCGCCGGAGTGCCACTCTACCGCGCATGTGCCAAGGAAGGCAGCGATATTGGCGAGACTGGCACTTGCCTCTTTCCTGACAGTGCGCCTGTCCGCCGACTCGGTCGATCGACTGACCTTCATAAAAATGAATCAGTCTTGGATCACCACCAGATACCAAGCACCTGATGCTGATGTAACCGAATACATTTTTTTTGAAATGTCAGATCCCTTCAAGACTGCCTATGCTGATGCTGAGTGACTATCCTGTTATGCTGAGTGACTATCCTCTTCCTCCTCAATGATCATGCTGATAGCTTGTAAGAGTATTTTTGTTTCTGGGCGACGCCACCAGTGGCTAAGGCCCAATTTTTCAGCCCCTGTATAACAGAGGCGTGTAATTACAATTTTTGATGCAATTCTTTGCAGCAGGGCTCGTTCCAGCGCCCACCAAGAGTAACTGTGAGGACTTACAGTGTTGTGGCACCGGCACCACCACCAAAGGCCCAATTTTTCTGCCCCTGTTTAACAGGTGCATGTAATTACAATTCTCGATCTAATATTTCACAGCAGGGCCCTGTGAGGGCTTACAGTGTTGTGGCAACACCAACACCTAAGGTCAATTTCTGCAGAGTATATAGGGCAGGCCCCTACTTTCAAACATCCAACTTACTAACGACTCCTACTTTCAAACGGAAGGAGACAACAGGAAGTGAGATGAAATCTACCCCTAGGAAGGGAAATTCTCTCCTGTAAGAGTTAATATGGGAAAAACATTTCTCCTTTCCACTGATGCTTTATTACCAATCCTTGTTTCACTAAAACCCCCAAGTTTTCTAAAAACATTTGTCATTGTGACAGAAAGTGAGGTGAAATCTTCTGAAGAGGAGCACAGACAGCAAAACAAATGTCACAGGGGTGATAACCCTTCCCTATGTTTTCCAAAAAGCTTAAAAATAGATTTTTTGGCTGGAGCTACACTTTAAAAATGTACCAGTTCAAAATTACAAACAGATTCTACTTAACAACAAACCTATAGTCCCTGTCTTGTTTGCACTGCCTGTATACTGCTGTTTAGAGTAGAGGTCGACCGATATATCAGCCGATATTTGGTGTTTTTTACTTAATCGGCATCGGCCGATTGTGCTGATAAAAAAAGGCCGATATCAGCGGACTTGCAAATGACTTCTGTAATAGAAGTCAATACAAGTTGCCTGAAATCTTCTGTGAAGCACTTCTCTCCTCCTCTGGGCAGCCTGCCAAATCTGATAAGAAGAACCTGAAGTGATACAATGTTTACACTTATGAATGAACTGAGCTCCTGTGTAGAAGCTCTCAGTTTAATCATTTAAAGACTAAATCTTTTCTGACATTTGTTGCTTACAAGTAAAAATCCTGTATTTTCTGCTAGAAAATCACTTAGAACCCTCAAACATTATATATAATGTTTTTAGCAGAGACCCTAGGGAATAAAATAGCGGTTGTTGCAATATTTTATGTCACACGGTATTTGCGCAGCGGTCTTTCAAACGCAATATTTTTTGAAAAAATACACTAATAAATTTAAAAAAAACTAAGCAGTAAAGTTAGCCCATTTTTTTTCATCCAAAAGTTTTCATTACCTGTTTTTGTGTATTTAATATTTAAGATATATTTTTTTTTAAATTTTTTTTTTATCTAAACTCTACATACAAGTGAACTGATTGGAGGTTTGTTTTGTTTAATAAATGTTTAATGTAAAACATTTTCTGTATCACTTAGCCTTGGTTCATACTGGGACAACTTGTCAGGCGACCTAGTCGCCTGACAAGTAGCATCCCGTTCTCTGCAATGAAACCATTCTAATCGGAGCGACGCAAGTCACCCCGACTTAGAAAAAGGTTCCTGTACAACTTTGGGGGCGACTTGCATTGACTTCTATGCAGAAGTTGTTTTGCAAGTCGCCGCTGAGTCGTGTCCTGGGGCGCCTGAGGCAGTCGCGCTGTAAGTCGTGCAGCCTCAGTGTGAAAGCAACCTTTAGGGTCGGTTCACACTGGGTGAACCGACCCTAAAGGTTTCTTTCACACTGGAGCATGCATGCGTTGACGGTAAAACGCTGCTAGTTTTAGCGGCGCTTTACCGTCATTTTAGCGGCGCTATTCCATTTTAGCGGCTGCTAGCAGGGCACTTATAACCCAGCTGGCAGCCGAGGAAGGGGTTAAATGCGCCCCTGAAGCGCCGCTGCCGAAACGCTTTGCAGGCGCTTCGGCAGCGGTGCGCATTCATTTCAATGGGCAGGAGTGGTGGAGGAGCGGTATACACCACTCCAAAGATGCTGCTTGCAGGACTTTTTTTTAACATCCTGCCAGCGCATCGCCTCAGTGTGAAAGCACTCAGGATATCACACTGAGACTGCAGGGGAGCCGTTTTACAGGCACTTTACAGGCGCTATTTTTAGCCCAAAAGCGCCTGAAAAACAGTGTGAAAGGGGTCTAACTGTTAGATTTTATGAGATGAAGGGAAAAAATAAATAAATAAAAATTGGCCTAATATATCGGCCCAAAAAAATCGGCATCACATATCGGCCAACGGCCACAGCGATTTCTAAATATCGGCATCGACCAGAGAAAAACCCATATCAGTCGACCTCTAGTTTAGAGTATATAGGGCCTGGGGGCCCCACGCCTTTCCTTTTTTTAATTTGGGTGCGGGGTTCCCCTTAATATCCATACAAGACCCAAAGGGCCTGGTAATGGACTTAGGGGGGGGGGGGGGTACCCATGCCATTTGTCTCACTGATTTTCATCCATATTTTCGGGACCCGACATTTCATTAAAGCCGCAAGCAGTTTTAAATGACTTTTATTCCTTTAAAAATGTCATTTTGTGCAGGGACTGTTCTAAGCACGGGAAACACGCGTCACTTTACAGGCATACTATAGACACCCCCCAGGTACGATATTTAAAGGAATAGTTCACTTTTTTTTTTCACTTTAAGCTTCATTAAAATCACTGCTCCTGAAAAAACGGCTGTTTTTAAAAGTTTTTTTTTGCATTGATACATGTCCCCTGGGGCAGGACCCGGGTCCCCAAACCCTTTTTAGGACAATACTATGCAAATTAGCCTTTAAAATGAGCACTTTTGATTTAGAACGTTCGAGTCCCATAGACTTCAATGGGGTTCTAACGTTCGTGCGAAGTTTCGGTCCGTTCGCAGGTTCTGGTGCGAACCGAACCGGGGGTGTTCGGCTCATCCCTACTGTGAGTGCCCTTGTTCTTGATTCCTTTGGTGGGCCACCACCTACCCAACTCTGCAGCACGATCAGGAAATAAAAAACATTACGCACAATCTGTGGCTGAAACTCTGCCTACACCCAGCCCTCACCTGACATAATCAGCCACTGTCACATGCATCTTCTTATCTAAAGCACTTCAAAACAATCAACAATCTGAGATGGACTTAAAACAGAACAAAAAGATAAAAATAAATAGACTATTAATAGATAAACGAACATAACCAGCATTTGTTGCAATAATCACCTTAAATCCAGAGATTTCCCCACAGTACTCTTTTCTGACACTAGATGTCTCAATCCTATGGTCTGCGTCATACATCTCACTCCATCTAATGCCCCGTACACACGGTCGGACTTTGTTCGAACATTCCGACAACAAAATCCTAGGATTTTTTCCGACGGATGTTGGCTCAAACTTGTCTTGCATACACACGGTCACACAAAGTTGTCGGAAAATCGGATCATTCTGAACGCGGTGACGTAAAATACGTACGTCGGGACTATAAACGGGGCAGTGGCCAATAGCTTTCATCGCTTTATTTATTCTGAGCATGCGTGGCACTTTGTCCGTCGGATTTGTGTACACACGATCGGAATTTCCGACAACGGATTTTGTTGTCGGAAAATTTTATATCCTGCTCTCAAACTTTGTGTGTCGGAAAATCCGATGGAAAATGTCCGATGGAGCCTACACACGATCGGAATTTCCGACAACACGCTCCGATTGGACATTTTCCATCGGAAAATCCGACCGTGTGTATGGGGCATTAGTCAAGATTATTTTGGGCCCTCTCTGGTCTGTGACTGGACAGTAACAGAGGAAAGCAGCACAGTGACAAGCTCATCTCTCTGTCTTTCTGCTTTCTTTTCCTATCATCATGCTTCTTGTTAGTACATTACCTAAATGTCTCTTTGTGCTGCTTCTTTCTCTTACATGACAGCTCTACAATACATGGACTGCAAGAGGCAGAGGTGGCCTGTGCACTGTGGGCACATGGGCGCTACCCCCCATACATGCGCCCGGGCCCTTTCAGGTCGCTGGACTCATGGATACCTATGGCGGGAGGGGGTGGTACTTTTTGAAGCACCTGATTAGAGCCAGAGGCTCTAATAGGCTTCAAAATAGGGTGGGCTCGGGACACAGAGAGTGCACCCTGATCCCAACCAATTGTGTGATGATAGCGAATTAATTTTCGCTATGTTCACACTAACCTTCCTCCGCGCCAATCAGCAGGCAGGGCGTCAGACCTGTTTCCTGATTGGCCAAAGGGCAGGCCACCCTATTGGATGCCTGTCACTTAGGAAGAGGAGTGGAGGACTTGGAGACACACGCTGGAGCGGAGGTCGCCGCCACTCTGGTGCACTGAGGAGCTGCTGCCTGGCGGTAAGTGCCACAATGTCAGAGCCACACGTGGGGGGTTTGGGGGTTCTTCCAAAGCCGCGAGCCCCGCGAGTGGGGGGGGGTTGGTGGGCACAGTGGCTGCATATGATGGGCACAAGTGGCAGCATTTGACAGGCACAAGTGGTTGCATTTGATGGGCACATGGGCACAGTGGCTGCATATGATGGGCACAAGTGGCTGCATTTGATGGGCACAAGTGGCTGCATATGATGGGCACAAGTGGCTGCATGTGATGGGCACAATGGCTGCATGTGATGGGCACAAGTGGCTGCATGTGATGGGCACAAGTGGCTGCATGTGATAGGCACAAGTGGCTGCATTTGATGGGCAAAAATGGCTGCATTTGATGGGCACAAGTGGCTGCATATGATGGGCACAAGTGGCTGCATATGATGGGCACAGGTGGCTGCGTTTGATGGGCACAGGTGGCTGCATTTGATGGGCACAATGGCTGCATATGATGGGCACAAGTGGCTGCATATGATGGGCACAATTGGCTGCATTTGATGGGCACAAGTGGCTGCATTTGATGGGCACAAGTGGCTGCATATGATGGGCACAAGTGGCTGCATATGATGGGCACAGGTGGCTGCGTTTGATGGGCACAGGAGGCTGCGTTTGATGGGCACAATGGCTGCATATGATGGACACAAGTGGCTGCATATGATGGGCACAATTGGCTGCATTTGATGTGCACAAGTGGCTGCATATGATGTACACAAGTGGCTGCATATGATGGGCACAAGTGGCTGCATATGATGGGCATAAGTGGCTGCATATGATGGGCACAGTGGCTGCGTTTGATGGACACAATGGCTGCATATGATGGGAACAAGTTGCTGCATATGGTGGGCACAGTGGCTGCATATGATGGGCACAGTGGCTGCGTTTGATGGACACAATGGCTGCATATGATGGGAACAAGTTGCTGCATATAATGGGCACATGTGGCTGCATATGATGGGCACACGTGGCTGCATATGATGGGCACAATGGGTGCATATGATGGGTGCAGTGGCTGCATATGATAGGACAGTGGCTGCGTTTGATGGGCACAATGGCTGAAATTGATGGGCACAGTGGCTGCATTTGATTGGCACAGTGAGACTGCAATTGATGGGGGAGGGGGTTTCAGTATTTTTTAGTTTGTTTGCACCCCCCCCAAAATTTTGAGCACCAGCCGCCACTGGCAAGAGGTGGATACCAGGTAAAATTCAGGTATGTTTGCTGCTTTTATTTAAAAAAACACATACATACATGAAGTATACGTTATATTTCTAATTAAAAGAAGTACCTTCTATTGCTCTCAGCCTTTTTCAAATTCCATTTTTTTTTCTGTTGTGGCTACATTCCTTCTTCATGGCCCCAGTATATAAAGAAACATAGCCACCCCCTCTTGCTTGTTCCTGGGTTGAACAATTAAGGACTATGGGATTTGTAGTGTGCATAGAGCAGTACATATGACTACAACTAAAGTACACTTCTCATTCCAAACAACTGTAAATTAGGGGAAAAAAGAGAAGTTTGGGAGATCATGGAGTACATTACAAGTAGGCAGAAAAATGTCGTACAAATGATTTAATGAAAAATAGATTACAGGGCCCTTATATAGTGAATGTTTATGAACTACTTTTTGAGAATAAGGATATTGTTTAGTTTCACTTTATTCTGTGTCTATTATATTTGCATAGCTCCCAACTGTCCCTGATTTTGAGGGACTGTCCCTGATTTGGAGCAATGTCCCTCATTCCTCCTCATTTGTCCCTCATTTTGGCGTGGCAGAGAGCAGACTTTACCGGAAGTCACGTAAGGAGGTGCCTCGGACGCCGCTCCTTCAGTATTTTATGCTTTTAACTTTGCTTTTTATGTAAGAGACCATTTTTTATAGAAATTAATAAACAAGTATGCTTAAAATACTACACCATTAGAGGCCTCTTCTCTCCTCCCCCTCCTCCCACCGGGCCGACGCAGCCTAGGTGGAAAAATCCCTTCTATTTTAATAGGTGCCTGTCAGATTGAGAGGAGAATTCAGCCATCACCATACCAGCAGCTGTAACGCACACCACCATTTTAAAGCTACACATTGATGCCTGAAATTTCTTTGTTTAAAGTGAGAGTTTAGAGAGCCTGTTTGGGCCGGCAGTTTGTATATGAAGAACACCAATATCAACACCATATATCTGTATCTCTCTATTCACATAATCCCAGCGGATAATATTCACTTTTCATGAACTTTTTTTTGCAATAGTTATTCACTTGAACTTTCTTTGAGGTGAATTATTTTGTTTTTTGCATTTTTGCACATATTATTCTGGTTTTGCAGTTTTGTACAATATTATATCCAATATTGGTTATGAGGAATTTTTTCTGATTGATGAACTTTTATTCCAATATTTTAATAATTTTTGTTTTTTTGGATTTTATGATTTTGTTTTTGCACATTTATGCACATTATCATACACAATATTTTATGTGATAATTTTATGTGATTTATTTAGTTTTTTATGATAGATTTTATGCGCAAAATCTTTTCACTTTTATTTATTTTTGGAGTGTAATGTGAACACTTGTTGATTTTGCTGCAATCTTTATTTAAGATATCATCATAATTATTACGCATCGCGAGTTTTTTATTATTTTATTTATTTTATGTATTTTGTGATTGTCACCACATTCACTTTTTTCTCACTACAAGCGCGAAGGACAACACCATTTTTATTTTTATGTATTTGTATAGAGTTCAGCTTTACAGTGCACCTGTGTTTGCGCATACAAGGCAAAGCAACAGATTCCCTTTTAATGCTGGGTATTCACTAGTAGAATTTTGAACAAAAATTCATACAAAAATTCTCAGTACATTCAAACGTTCAACAGTAGTTCAAGATTGTTTGTGCTCTTCAACGTTCAAATTTGGAATAACCCCTTCGCGTCGAGCGTACACATATACGGCCTCGGCTTTCGGATGTTAAACCAGGATGATGCCCGCATCTGCAGGCATCATCCCGGTACCGTTTTTTAGAACGGGCGATCGGCTTTCCAGGGATAACAACCGATGCGGCTAAAAGCCGCTCGATTGTTATGCCGGAGGAGCGGGAGTGGACATCCCCCCCTCCCGCCGCATCCTGCTGCTCTTGACCGGGCCTCTCGTCCCACCGGGAGACCCGATCTGTGATGCGCCACTTCCGGCGCCTAGAGACAGACAGGAACGAAGTCATAAATGGCTTTGTTCCAGTCTCCTAAAAGCGTCACTTCCTCTTTACTCGGCTGCCAATGGCGCCGGATTTAAAAAAATATACAGTATTCAGAAACGGCGTTTTTGGCGATCTGAATACTTTGAAGTGCAAAGGAGGGATTGGAGGTCTTTTAGACCCCTGATCCCTCCATAAAGAGTACCTGTCACCACTTACTTAAGGGATGTTTACATTTTTTGTAACAGCAATAAAAGTGATCAATTTTTTTTTTTTTTAAACACAATTTAATAATATAAAAATAAATAAAATAAATAAGAATTTTTTTTTTAAAGCGCCCCCGTCCCTGCGAGCTTGCGTAGAAAAGAAAACGCATACAGAAGTTGCGCCCGCATATGTAAACAGTGTTCAAATCACACATGTGAGGTATCACAGCGATCGTCACAGCGAGAGCAATAAATCTAGCACTAGACCTCCTCTGTAACTCTAACCTGGTAACTGTAAAAAAATTTAAAGCGTCGCCTATGGAGATTTTTAGGTACTGTAGTTTGTCGCCATTCCACGAGTGCGTACAATTATAAAGCGTGACATGTTTGGTATCTATTTACTCAGCGTAACATCATCTTTCACATTATACAAAAAATTGGGCTAACTTTACTGTTTTTTTTTTTTAAAACTCATGAAAGTGTCCCTTTTCCCAAAAAGTTGTGTTTAAAACACCGCTGCACAAATACAGTGTGACATAAAATATTGCAACAATCACCATTTTATTCTCTAGATTCTCTGCTAAAAAATATATATATAATGTTTTGGGGTTCTAAGTAATTTTCTAGCAAAAAAACGGATTTTAACTTGT
The DNA here is from genome assembly GCA_037952925.1 of Lithobates clamitans. Classification (NCBI taxonomy): domain Eukaryota; kingdom Metazoa; phylum Chordata; class Amphibia; order Anura; family Ranidae; genus Lithobates; species Lithobates clamitans. The sequence goes on along the minus strand of JBBGZY010000399.1, from coordinate 9,655,342 downwards.
ATACACCAAATGTCAGAAATAGGCTTAAGCCCCATACACACTATCAGTTTTTCTGCTGAGTTTTTCCTTCAGATTTACCAAAACCATGTAGTGCAAGGGCCTGCCTGATTGCATACACATTGAAACTCTTAAGGTTTGACCTCATATTATATGGTTTTGGTAAATCTGAAGGAAAAACTCAGCAGAAAAACTGATAGTGTGTATGGGGCTTTAGTCATGAAAGGGATAAATGGACATTCACTGTTAGAAATTTTTACAATTGAGAAAAGGTTTCCATTTCCATCCCGCACCTTCAGAATTTCTTCTCTCTGTGGTTGGAAATGAACACCAATTTGACCACACTAATGATTAGAATAATAACGACCATTCTTACAATGAAAACTGTTGAATGAAATTCTACTAGTGTATATCCAGCTTAAGTATACTTCCCCAGCAGGAAAAACTTGCTTTCTTTTTGCTCTGCGCTGCCTCAATTAGCTGCCTCATGCAGTAGAATGTTGTAACTTACACAGAACAATGGACTGCATCATGGCACTGATCAGTCCAGTGAGTCATATGCTTCCTTATTCCTGAAAGTTCAACTATGCGAAAAATGTTAGTATGTTTGGTGAAACTCACTGAAAAAGTCAAAGGCAAACTTTAATTTTTAAAAGTAATAGATTCACATTTTCATAGTTTCTGCTTAGTATGCAAACGATTAACTGTACAAATGAAGAATAGGAACATCAGGGTTCTCAGAGAGCAGGGAACACAAATGAGAAGCACTTGTATAAAATTGGATATATCCTTGATGTATGACAGCACTTGGAATATATTACATAGTGCAATGTTTTTGTAGAACATGTCTGAACATGTCAGAATGATGGGAGTCCATGTGTGGATGGTGCTGTATTAGGTATTCGTTTAATTGACTCTGGATACTACAATAAGTATTGACACTTATAGTTCTGGCTGGTTCTGGTTGTGGTTCTTCTCTATCTAGTAATTCTGCCCAGAAATAGATGTAAATTTACTCTTATCGTCATGGTGACCACAGAGTGTGAAGCAAGTGGTCGTTGAAAAAACACAGATAAGGCTGACACCTGGCCCTTGATAGTGCTCAAGGCCAGCTTCATTTCTAATCCCATCTGAAGGAACTCAAGGATCCTACCTATGATATATTTCCTGGGTGCCAACCCCTGGATTCACACCAGGAGACATATGCCTTCCAGACTCTAAATATATGATTCTGGAGGCCGGCTTCCTAGCATTAACCAAGGTAGAAACTACTGAAGCTGACAGCCCACGGTCCTTTAGAATGTGGGTTTCAATAGCCAATCCATTAAATTTAGCTTTTTGTAAGGTAGGATGGAACCCTGGACCTTGCGAGAGAAGGTCTGGCCATAGGGGCAGGGTCCAAGGGTCCCCTACCACCATCTTTATGATCTCGGCAAACCAAGATCTTCTGGGCCATGCTGGGGCCACCAGAATCACCTCCTTTCCCTCTTGCTTGATCCTGCATCGAATAGTTACATGAGTACTATAGAAACATTCACCAATGTACTCTCTAAAAATGATGAAAGATTCTTACTGCCTTAGGCCTATTCCTCATCTGTCAAATCTAAAGCAACCCACACTGCATTTACCTCCTTTGCTAGCATGGCCCTGCATAGTAGTTTAGTGATTATATCTCAAAATTAGGACATTAAAGCAGATCATACACACAGCCTTTCTGAAATCTAGAATTGCACTAATTTTACCTGTATGACATGAGAGACTAATTGAGCAGTTACAGTAGTTATTCTGCAGCTGCCCTCTTGCCTAGGCCCACCTTGTCATCCATTCTGCAGCATTGTATGGCTGCAAGTCGAGCGCCTTTATCAGTGAAGCATAGTTGCCACTTGCCAACATTCTGAAAAACTTTTTAGGGACACTTTTTTGTCTGTAGGCAGAGTATTATTTTAATTAGGGGTCGAGCATGCATTTTGTACCAGTGGTCTGGCCAGAGTGGATAAAAGTGGGACGCATAGTGGTGAAAATGGGCGTGGTTTAAACTATGCTAAATATTGGGCGTGGCTTAAAGGGGGTGTGGTTAAATAGGGTCTGAGATGAAAGAGGGATGGAGAGAGAGAGAAAGAGGGATGAGGAAGAAGGAAGAGGGATGGAGGGAGAGAGAAAGAAAGAAGGAGGGAGAGAGAAAGAAAAAGGGAGAGGGAAAAAACTAGAGAAAGAGGGAGAGAGGAAAAAAAAGAGAGAGAGGGAAAAAGAAAAAATAAGAGAAAGAGGGAAAGAGAGAAAAAAAGAGAAAGACGGAGAGAGGAAGAAAGGGAGAAAGAGGGGGAGAGAAATAAAGAGAGTAAGAGAGAGGGAGAGAGAAAAAGGCAGAGAGAAAGAAAGAGAGAAAGAGGGATGTAGGGAGAGAGAAAGAAAGAAAAAGAGAGGGGGAGAGTGAAAGAATAGAGAGGGATGGAGGGAGAGAGAAAAAAAGAAAAAGAGAGAGAGGGAGGGAAGGAGAGAGAAGGAAAGTAAGAAGGAAAGATTGAGGGTGGGAGGGAGGGAGAGAGAAGGAAGGAAAGAAAGAGGGATGGAAGGACAGTAGGCCCAGATCCTACACCACAATAGCAATATGTGTATTCCAGAATGTTTAACAGATAGCAGATAAAGATACTCCACACCATCCCCGCACACAAATCCCATCAAACAGATACAAGAGATAGTCAGAGACTGCAGACATGATGCAAGAGATGGTCAGAGACTGTGCAGACATGATACAGGAGATGGTCAGAGAGTGTGCGGACATGATACAGGAGATGGTCAGAGAGTGCGCGGACATGATACAGGGGATGGCCAGAGAGTGTCCGGACATACTACAGGAGATGGTCAGAGAGTGTGTGGATATGGTACAGGAAGTGGTCAGAGAGAGTGTGCAGACATGATGCAGGAGATGGTCAGAGACTGTGCGTAGATGATACAGGAGATGGTCAGTGAGTGTGCAGACATGATACAGTAGATGGTCAGAGACTATGCGGACATGATACAGAAGATGGTTAGAGACTTTTTCAAATCGATGCGGCACCGCAAAGTCACTGTTACACCGATTTGAACAGTTCTGTTGCCGACAATAGGGTGAGACTTGTGACATACCAAGTCGAACCGGTGTGACCGGGGGGCTAAATCTACATGATAGCCAAGCAACAAACTTTGCAGGAGTTTAGAAACTGCAGGCTATGTGTATCCTTCATGACAGCTTTCAATTTAAATAGAACTGGGGACAAAACATTTTTTTTCCTTTTAAATTGATACAGATGATAGAGTGAGGGACGGTCATAAAGCTCCTGGGGCCCAAGCCATGGCCCCTTGACACTTTTTGTGTGGCTCTCAGGGCCCCTAGAGACACTAATCTGTGTTTCTATATTGCCCTCTTATAACAGTGATTTCTACCAGTCTCATGTAATATGTTTCCACTCTAATGCCCCGTACACACGGTCGGATTTTCCAACAGAAAATGTTCGATGGGAGCTTGTTGTCGGAAATTCCGATCGTGTGTAGGCTCCATCGGACATTTTCTATCGGAATTTCTGTCACACAAAATTTGAGATCTGGATCTCAAATTTTCCGACAACAAAATCTGTTGTCGTAAATTCTGATCGTGTGTACACAATTCCGACACACAAAGTTCCATGCCTACTCGAAATCAAGCAGAAGAGCCACACTGGCTATTGAATTTCATTTTTCTAAGCTTGTCGTATGTGTTGTACGTCACCGTGTTCTTCACGTTCGGAATTTCCGACAAGATTTGTGTAACTGTGTGTATGCAAGACAAGTTTGAGCCAACATCCGTCGGAAAAAATCCATGGATTTTGTTGTGGGAAAGTCAGATCGTGTGTATGCTGCATATGAGTGTCTGCTGAACCATATCCTTAGTCTCCAACAGGCCCGGACTGGGACAAAAAATAGGCAAAATGGAGGCTATTGTTTACTATAGTAAGTCAATCTCGTACGCCAAAGGGCGCACGGGATATGACGTCACAACTGCACTTCCGCCCTGTGGACCGCAATCCGGAAGCAAAGGAGCGACGTGCGTTCCACCAGGTTCTACAGGACACAGGAACGTGTCACCGGCCAGGATCTGTCAGCAATGGAAGCCTATACAGCCACAGTCCCCACAGAGACACTGTACTCGAGCAAATGAGCTGCCATCAGATGTATACATCACAAGGTATGCTACTCTATCTCCGACCTTAGACCCCTAATCAGTTTCCTCTGATGTATGTAATGTATTGATGAGAGGGGAGATGAGCTTATCCTCTGATATGCCTTGGCTCATCTACATATTAGTATTGGCAGGACTATTTCAGTCTGTCTGTTGTTGGATGTTTGCACTTCTGACTATATGCATGGCTGCTGATCTAAATCTAAATCTAAATATGAATTATAAACTAAAAATTAGAAATTAAAAATTAAAAAGTAAAAAATAAAAATTAAAAACTAAAAATCAAAATCAAAATACCTGAGCTAGAACTAGTAACTAGAAATTACAAATAGAACTATAAATTAAACTAAAATCATATTAAACATAAAAAGTTTTTTTAATAACATTAAAAATAAATTTACTATGGCCCTATAATAATGACAACAAAGCCAAGACCCACCCTTCTCAGAGGACCACCCACTAATTAAGGGAGGAGCCTTAGAACTAACCCGACCAGTCTTATCTGGATGGATGCATGTATAAAAGCCAGCAGGAGACCAACATTATTAAGGCTCTGATGAAGAAGGGTAACCTTCGAAACGCGTTAGCCAGCAGTAGTCCGTACGCCTCCTTCCTGGGACCTGGAAAACTTCTACCACTGGACTATTTGCCTCTGTGCCATATACAATGCGATTTTTTCTTCGACCTTTGTGAGTAGATTTTATCTTGCTTTTAAATAATAAATCTGTCAAGGATAATACACTAGGCTGGTGCGCTCTTTTTTTCTTTCTTTTCATTTAACACTAGGACAATCCCATCCTTAAGAGCAGCAAGGCCGAAATCCACAGTCCTTCCTGAACCCTTGGGATCTTTTAGCCAATACACCTGTGCGCAAGAGTATTTTTGCATCTTTTCATACAATTTCTGGGAACTCTAGCAGCAAGGCGTGTGTGCTTCAACGACCCTATTGGTTAAGACTATATATTTTATAAATGGCGAAGGTCAAATCAATTGAAGAGAGACAACTAAGAAGATCTTCTTTAGCAAAAGGTTTTACAACCAGCATAAACACTTTTGAATTAGAAATGATTGTGAATGAAGAAACTACAGAGGTAGCCATTGGAAAACAGACTCCAGCCAGGGAAGATATAATGATATCATTATTTCATAGACTTAAAGATTTATTAGAAAGAGAGATGCTGCAGTGGTGGGATATACTACTTCTGCAGAAATATCTAGAATTTAAAAGAATACCCAGAGGTTTAAGAATTACAAAAATATGTACATTTTTAGACATAGACCTCAGAGAAAAGTGGATTCAAAGTCTGCGCGATTACAATCAGAAATGGTTACAATTCATAATCACCCAAAGAGAACGCAATCTCTCTGTGATTCGAGCAGACTTACACACTCTACAAGAGGAACTATCCACTTTCTCTGACGTCAGTTCCTTTGAAAGCTGGGACCAGAAAATGAACAAACAAATAACAGAATATGAAACCAATCTCATGAGTAAAAAATCGGGTAAGTTCGAACGAGATAGATTAGATTATTTGAACGATCAAGAATTTAATTGGAAAAGATCCGACAATATAGAAAATAAAAATAGAAATGGTGTGACAAACGAACAAACAACAGGACACAATATATATGGTACACAAACTCAGAGAAAACATCCACCTCCAAATCAAAGAGAAACACTAAGAAATAACAATGCCAAAGCAAAGTCAAATAGGAACAAAATAAGTCATAAAACTAAATACAAAAAAGGTAATAACAGAAACCAGGCAACATCAGGGGAAGGTCATCTACACACTAGACCCCTTCATCAACAATATTTTAATACTAAAAGTCAACAAAATTCCAACCTTCCTAAACAAACCAAGCGGCTAAAAATATCTCCACTACGAGTAGACCACCTTTATTTACTAAAAAGACCACCTTATTTACTTTATTTGTAAAAACTCACAGTTAGAAAGAGGAATATCTACCATACCATCAGCTAATGGGAGGAGTACTTCACCTCCACCCGTAACTTGCACTCCAGGCAGTCTGCTATCGATTTTCAACTGTTCAAAGACATACCTACTTACAATCCCTTTTCTACCCTCAGTGATCTAGAAGCCAATAATACAAGCATATCAGACATCATACCTCCTTTGGTTTTTTTAGAGCAGGCAGTTGCAACGATGGGGGGGTCTGTAACAAACAACATACCGGACCCTCTATCGCACATACTTTCTACGGGGAAGAAAATAAGGAAAAGAGAAGAGGAACACGAAGAGGAAAAAGAGGAGGGAAGAGATACAAAAAGAGGCAGACTGTAGAAACCACTCATTCAACTATCAAGATCTATAACCTTTCTAGCTCTGTTTTCTCTGAAACTGAGCTAGACCTTCTTAGGAAGGGCCTTAATTTCGCCCCACCTAGCGTACCAAACCTGTTTGAATTATTTATAGATCTTAACAAATATATACGTAAGCTTACTATACAAAGATATTACACGCTAAAAGAAGCTAAGAGTGAGAATAGCACTAATAATACAAAAGTGGAGTTGGAAGAGTCATTACCATCCGACATTAACATAGAAGAAGACTCCATACTAAACATTCTGGAAGACCTTTACCAAGAAGCACATTTTGAGGGACAAACAATTTCTGAACCTAAATTTGCTCCCCCATGTGAAAGTGCTATTGTTCATACCTCTTTCAGACCCAAATCCTCCTTCTTTCCCCATTGGGCCAAAGGAAGATTTATTTCCACCTTCTACGATACGGTTTTTAATACTTTTAAAACAAAGTTTGATAAACCTATGAGTACCAATATGAATATAGATCAAAATGTTATACCCATAGATGCCCTCAAACAAAATAAGGATGTGATAAGGGCAGACAAAGGTGGAAGCTTAGTCATCCAAAATAGAGACGAGTATATATCTGAGGCAAGAAGACTCCTAGGTGATACCCAAACCTATGCTGTACTAAAAAGGGATAATACTCTCGAGTACACTAAGGAGCTCAAAATACTTCTAGACGATGCTTTATCCAAAGAAGTCCTCACTAAAAATGAGTACCTTTTTTTATTTAATAAGCATGCCGCCACTCCACATTTTTATCATATACCGAAGGTACATAAAAGCCTTTCAAACCCTCCAGGTAGACCCATAATAGCTGGGATTGACAGCCTCTCTAGCAACTTGGGGTGCTATATTGACCACTTACTGCAGGACATAGTGGTCGGTCTGCCATCCTTTGTCAAAGATTCTGGTCATGTGCTGGAGATCCTGTCAAATTACAAATGGCTACCCGGCTATAGGTGGCTCTCCTTAGATGTAGCCTCATTATATACATCAATAAATCATATATTTGGCCTAAGAGCCATTAACCATTTCCTACTCAAGGATGACAGAATGAACCCTCGGCAAAATTTTTATTGGATTGTGTGGAATTTTCTCTCACACACAATTACTTTTCCTTTTTAGGCGATCATTATTTGCAAATAAAAGGTACAGCTATGGGAGCCAGGTTTGCCCCTAGCTATGCGAATATTTTTATGGGATTTTGGGAAGAACACTTCATATGGAAAAACAATCCCTTTGGGGCAAATCTGGTCCTATATGCGAGATACATTGACGACATTCTGATCATCTGGGATGGGTCGGATCAAAGTCTCCAGAACTTCTTAGAACACTGTAAAAACAATTCATTTGGGATAGAATTCACTCATGTTCTAGATGAGAACCATCTGGTCTTTTTAGATTTGGAATTACAGAGTGATCAAGATGGCGACATTTTTTCCAAAACTCATTTTAAACCCAGCGGGGGAAATTCATACTTACACGCTAAAAGTAACCACCATCCCAGGTGGATACAGAATGTCCCCTTTGGACAATTTTGTCGCCTTAGACGGACATGTACCAAGAAAGAAGATTATCTAGATCAGACCAAACTCCGTATGCAGAAGTTTAGAGAAAAAGGTTACGAAGCCAACCACATAGAATCAGACTTTTCTAAGTATCTGGCTCTTTATGATGATCCACCTAGTGGTGATTCGAACAACAAAAAATCTCGATACCAGACTACCCCTGATATCCAACAGGCCTGTTTCTCTACCCAATATACGAATAAAGCGTTCGAAATTCAGAATGTTATCAAAAAGAATTGGAATATTCTGAAGCACGACCCTGTTTTGGGTAAGTCACTCCCTGATCACCCTAATATTGTTTTCCGGAAACCCCGAGATCTTAGGAGCCTGATAGCCCCAAGTAGGGTAAAAACATTTACCAGCAAACCAACTAATAGTTGGACAACAATATTTGACCAAAAAGGATGCTACAGCTGCGGTATTAAGAACTGTGGCACATGCATGTACATGTGGCATAGGAAAAAAACTGTAGCAGGGAGAGACGGGAGAATTCACCAAATTAAACAATTCATAAACTGTGGAACAGAGTATGTGATCTACGGTATCGTATGTCAATGTGAGCGTATATACGTTGGCGGTACACAACGTCCAATGCGAGTTAGAATTGGTGAACATAAATGCGGCATCATAAATCTAAGAGACAAATATCCAGTCCCTCGACACTTTGTAGAGGCTCACCAAGGGGACCCCGCAGGCATGAAAGTATTCGGGATTGAGTCTATTGGAAGCGAGCTGGATACAGGAAGAAGACACCAGAGGCTTTGTAAAAGAGAAGCCTTCTGGATCTTCACCCTCGGCAGTCTCGCCCCAGGAGGCCTAAATGAAGACCCAGAAATACATAAAATAGTATAACGCTAGCACTAAGCCACTGTGGAGGGCTAATTTTATATCCATTCAATTCTATATCCATTCAATTTACTAAACCTATTATCGCTGTGACATTCATTTATTACCTGGCCCCATATATCACTCTTTATATAGAGGTTTTAAGGTACTTTCATTTCATTTCCATTGTTTAAGCCATATCCTACTAGATCTTGTATTTCAGTTCATAGATTACATCAATGTAATACCCCTCTCACAGGATATGTCCAATATACATTTACCATGAGACTAGATTACAGCTTATACGGGTCCTTCACGTGGTAGTGTGTATGTGTGTGCTTATATATGTGTGTTTACACGTGTAATCATATGTTATATATGTATATATATATATATATATATATATATATATATATATATATATATATATACATATATCTGTAGGCAGTGGCTCTATCTAATATTCCATAAATAATATATTATATCCATATCCATTTCATCTAATCTAATTAACTTAATTTTTTTATAATCCCTTCTAACTCAAAGTAATTTAATCTTTATCATTATCCAATATCATATTCAATACATTTTAATGCTTAGTATAAACCCCTTCTTTTATTTTATTTTTTGTCATTACTATTTCTATTTCTAAAAATATAATAGAACTGGTGGCCTGATTATAACCTAAACGATTGTTGTTGTTATCATCATCATCAGTTTCATCTTAGCTTTACAAATCAATTTGACATTATGATTCTGTTATCCCTTTCGCTGATGTCTATCAAATAACCCCTGGGTATACCCGAAATAATGTACAAAACCATTATATGCATTATATATATGAGGTTATAACAAACCCCTTTTTATATTATACTGGCAGAGTACACATATTTTTGTACTTCTATATGGATTTATTTTTAATATTGCTTTTTACATTTTCTTATGCGTATATATGTCTATGTAGATGGATGTATATTTATATATATTTTATACACTGTATATTATATGTATTTTATATTACTACTTTTTATTATTAATTTTAGTGCATCTCTTGCTGGCTTTTAATTACATGTGTTCAGGATACTGTCACCTTCTAGCTACAACTCTAGAACCAATTCTATAACAGCCCCTGTTTCTCCATCTAGTTTATATTTAGATTACTATGTCTAGCATCTGGTCATTGAGCCTATCCTCTCCTTCCCTGGTTCTTCCCCTTTCCCCCTCCCCCCTCCCTTTTAGTGGCACTATCAGATTCAACTTATTATACACATATATATATATATATATATATACTATTTTATTTCCTTCTAACTTATAGCTCAGACGGTTTTGTCTGACTTTGGCCTCTATCTTTGCCTACGGCAAAATGGAGGCTATTGTTCACTATACTAAGTCAATCTCGTGCGCCAAAGGGCGCACGGGATATGACGTCACGACCGCACTTCCGCACTGTGGACCGCAACCCGGAAGCAAAGGAGCGGCGTGCGTTCCACCAGGTTCTACAGGACACAGGAACGTGTCACCGGCCAGGATCTGTCAGCAATGGAAGCCTATACAGCCACAGTCCCCACAGAGACACTACTCGAGCAAATGAGCTGCCATCAGATGTATACATCACAAGGTATGCTACTCTATCTCCGACCTTAGACCCCTAATCAGTGTCCTCTGATGTATGTAATGTATTGATGAGAGGGGAGATGAGCTTATCCTCTGATATGCCTTGGCTCATCTACATATTAGTATTGGCAGGACTATTTCAGTCTGTCTGTTGTTGGATGTTTTCACTCCTGACTATATGCATGGCCGCTGATCTAAATCTAAATCTAAATATGAATTATAAACTAAAAATTAGAAATTAAAAATTAAAAAGTAAAAATTAAAAATTAAAAACTAAAAATCAAAATCAAAATACCTGAGCTAGAACTAGTAACTAGAAATTACAAATAAAACTATAAATTAAACTAAAATCATATTAAACATAAAAAGTTTTTTTAATAACATTAAAAATAAATTTACTATGGCCCTATAATAATGACAACAAAGCCAAGACCCACCCTTCTCAGAGGACCGCCCACTAATTAAGGGAGGAGCCTTAGAACTAACCCGACCAGTCTTATCTGGATAGACGCATGTAAAAAAGCCAGCAGGAGACCAACACTATTAAGGCTCTGATGAAGAAGGGTAACCTTCGAAACGCGTTAGCCAGCAGTAGTCCGTACGCCTCCTTCCTGGGACCTGGAAAACTGCTACCACTGGACTATTTGCCTCTGTGCCATATACAATGCGATTTTTTCTTCGACCTTTGTGAGTAGATTTTATCTTGCTTTTAAATAATAAATCTGTCAAGGATAATGCACTAGGCTGGTGCACTCTTTTTTTCTTTCTTTTCATTTAACACTAGGACAATCCCATCCTTAAGAGCAGCAAGGCCGAAATCCACAGTCCTTCCTGAACCCTTGGGATCTTTTAGCCAATACACCTGTGCGCAAGAGTATTTTTGCATCTTTAGATGAAAATGTACCTAGGTTTCCTAGACAGGAAGAGGACCTAAAAAAAGCTTTCGTGCAGCTTGAGCAGAAACTGAATTACAGTTCATTGATAATGTCACACATTTCTGTCATGAGCAGGTAAAACTATGTGGGTGAGCCCATATTAGTATAACTAAAAACAACATTCTTTTACCGTTTTGGATGCAGTGCAGGTGAATTAGAACCCCTGTCTGCATTTTATTCATGTCTGTGCCCCCATTAGGTAGATTCTCCATCATTATTCATCCTGTTTACTGTTATCACTGAAAGTGAATATTTTGGGTTATCGCCAGAGCACTGATAGTGGGGTTTTCTCACTTTGGAAGTGTAAGGAAATCCTTCCAGTTTTGGCTATGAGACAGGAAGTGAAATCTCCCGAATGGGACAAAGGTGACAACAAAAACCTTACATGGGTTATAACCAGGGGGGGCCCGTCAATTAAGAGCGCGTGGGCGCCACCCCCCTCATCCACGCATCCGGCCCCTTGCAGGATGCCGGATGCATGAATTTCAATGGCGGAGGTGTTTTTTGGAAGCACCTGACTAATAGGCTTCAAAATGGGGTGGGCTTGGGGCGCAGAAAACCCAGGTGTGTTACAATAGCGAATAAATATTCGCTATTGAAACACTGATTCTCCTCCCGGCCAATTAGGAAGCGGGTCTTGAGACCCATTGCCCAATTGGCTGAAAGGACAGGCGATCCTATTGGACGCCTATAAGGAGGAGAGGAGAGGACACAGGAGCCATTGCCCGCTGCCCGGTGCTCAATGCTCGCTGCCCGATGCCCGATGCCCGCCACCTGGATGGGGTGAGTGCCAGACCGACCGGCAGACAGTGAGCACGGGGGGGGGTGGTTGTTTGCCCCCCACCCACCCAAAAAAAACACTGGTTATAACCCTCCCTTACTTTTTACAAAATTAAAAAAAATAAGTTATGCCTTTAGCCCTACTTCAAAATGTAAAATGTATGGTTTTGTATCTGTTTGATGCAAAAAGTGCAAAAAAAGTGCAATAAAAATACCCGTTGATCCTGCCAGAAATCTTGAGAGCTAATAGCTTCCTGTGCACTGTTATGAGACGCATTGTTCCTAGTTCTTTTCTTTGGACTACAGAACACCTCCCCACTATGTTTTGGAAAAGAGATGTCTTTTTTACTATTTTTGAGAAATGGTAGGGGTACAATGTACCCGTTACCAATTCACATAGGGGGGAGGCCGGGATCTGGGGGTCCCCTTGTTAAAGGGGGCTTCCAGATTCTGATAAGCCCCCTGCCTGCAGACCCCCGCAACCACCGGGCAAGGGTTGTGGGGATGAGGCCCTCCCCATGTTGAGGGCATGTGGCTTGGTACGGGGGGGGGGCGCTCTCTCGTCCCTCCCTCTTCTCATGCGGCCTGCCATGTTGTGTTCTCAGATAAGGGTCTGGTATGGATTTTGTGGTTGGCCCTACGCCATTTTTAAAAAAATTTAGGCGCAGGGTTCATCTTAAAATCCATACCAGACCTGAAGGGCCTGGTATGGATTTTGGGGGGACCCCTACACAGTTTTTAAAACATTTTTTGGTTCGGGGTTCCCCTTTATATTCATACCAGACCCATAGGGCCATAGGGGGGACCCATGCCATTTTTTTCAATCACTTTTATCTATATTGCCGAGACTCGACAATTCATTACAGCAGCGATCAGTTTTAAATGACTTTCTTCATTTAGAAATGTCATTTTGCTGTGGTATTGTTCTAAACACGGGAAAACTATACCACTTTACAGGCATACTATAGACACCACCCAGGCACGATATTTAAAGGAATATTTCATTTTTATTATTTCACTTTAAGCATTATTAAAATCACTGCTCCCGAAAAAATGGACGTTTTAAAAACTTTTTTTTGCATTGATACATGTCCCGGGGCAGGACTCGGGTCCCCAAACACTTTTTATGACAATAACTTGCATATAACCCTTTAAAATAAGCACTTTTATTTTTTTCATGTTCGTGTCCTGTAGACTTTAACAGTGTTAGCGTGTTCGTCCGAATGTTTTGCCTGTTCGCATCTTCTGGTGCAAACCGAAACGGGGGGTGTTCGGCTCATCCTTATCTGAGACTACAGAGTCAGGGGCGGCCTGTCCCCCTCCAGGCAGTCACAAAAAAAAAAATGTAAAAAAATTTTTTTTTTTTTAAAATAAATAATACAAAAAAAGGTCCTTAAGTGCACTGTGTTCGGACGCCGGACACAGTGCACTTATGGGAAGCGCCACGTCTATGCAATCACGAGATTGCAGACGTGGTGCTTCATTTGCGGGCGCTTAGCCCGCCTTACGGCGCTTTCTGAAGCGCCGAGTAGCTTCCGCCCGGTGCCTGTAGTATCTATTACTACGGCCGGGCGGTTTGATTGACATCTCAGTTTGATGTCACTGCCTGTTTTTTTTCTCCCATTGCGCCCGCGAGAGAGGAAACAGGAAGTATGCCGCTCCATCGCCGCTGTGGAAGTAGACACCGCTGGAGAGGACAACACACAACAAGGTAAGTACCGCTGTGCTGCATTTGGGAGACACAGGCAAGGCTGCATTTGGGGGACACAGACATTTGCCGGACACAAGCATTTGGGGGACACAGGCAAGGCTGAATTTGGGGGACACAGGCAAGGCTACATTTGGGGGACACAGGCAAGGCTGCATTTGGTGGACACAGGCATTTGGTGGACACAGGCATTTGGGGGACACAGGCAAGGCTGCATTTGGTGGACACAGGCAAGGCTGCATTTGGAGGACACAGGCAAGGCTGCATTTGGTGGACACAGGCATTTGGGGGACACAGGCAAGGCTGCATTTGTGGGACACAGGCAAGGCTGCATTTGTGGGAAACAGGCAAGGCTGCATTTGGGGGACACAGGCAAGGCTGCATTTGGGGGACACAGGCATTTGGGGGACACAGGCATTTGGTGGACACAGGCATTTGGTGGACACAGGCAAGGCTGCATTTGGGGGACACAGGCAAGGCTGCATTTGGTGGACACAGGCAAGGCTGAATTTGGGGGACACAGGCTAGGCTGCATTTGGAGGACAGAGGCAAGGTGGCATTTGGGGGACACAGGCAAGGCTGCATTTGGGGGACACAGGCAAGGTGGCATTTGGGGGACACAGGCAAGGCTGCATTTGTTGGACATGGGTAAGGTTGCATTTGGGGGACACGGGCAAGGCTGCATTTGGGAGACACGGGCAAGGCTGCATTTGGGGGACACAGGCAAGGCTGCAATTGGTGGACACAGGCAAGGCTGCAATTGGTGGACACAGGCGGGATTTGGTGGGACACAGGCTGCATTTGGTGGGACACAGGCTGCATTTTATGGGACACAGGCGGAATGTAAGGACGGACTCCACTGGGGACACCTGATGGCATCTGGTGGCAGGCGACGTGGCTAGTGACACGCTCTGGGCTCCCACTGATTCTGCATTATGGTGAGTTGAATGATTTCATTTTATATTACAATGTAATAATAGAAATAATGTGCTTCAATCATCCTGACACCATAACAACCATGGTGCCGGGATGATTGAAGTGCTAACACCAGGTGTTTGGAATATCTTTATCTGCTGGTTGTTAAACTTTCTAGAATACACATATTTCTATTGTTGTGTAGATTCTGGGCCTGTTGTCCCTCCATCCCTCTTCCTCCATCCCTTGTTCATCTCAAATGCTAACCACACCACCTTAGAGCCACGCCCACTATTTTGCTGAAACCACGCCCATTTTCACCAAGTGGGAGGGGTCCAAAAGGAAGGGCGGGGTCTGGCACCCCCCCATCCTAAAACTTCACCAGCCGCCACTGCTACAGACATGATATGAGAGATGGTCAGAGACTACAGACATGATATGAGAGATGGACAGAGACTCCAGGCATGCTATGAGAGATGGTCAGAGACTGTAGACATGTTATGAGAGATGATCAGAGATTGTGAACATGATATGAGAGATGGTCAGAGACTCCAGATATGATACAAGAGATGGTCAGTGACTGCAGACATGATATGAGAGATGGTCAGAGACTGCAGATATAATATGAGAGATAGTCAGAGACTGTGGACATGATATGAGACATAGGCGTGCACACAGGGTGTGCTGGGTGTTCCCGGGGACACCCTAATCACCCCGTGCACATTAGTGTTATCGCTCTGTGTAGCAGCAGAAACAGGGGAAAGATCTCCCGCTTACCGGCTCTGCCATAAGAGAAGTGTTTATGCTCTTCTCTTTCACTGTGACGGCAGGGAGATCAATGTGTCGGGTCATATATATGTAGACACCCGCACACGCATGTGTGTTTGAGCTTAAGGGTGCACACCCTAATGCAATAGGCTGTGCACACCTATGATATGAGAGGTGGTCAGAGACTGCAAACAGGATATGAGAGATGATCAGAGATTGCGAACACAATATGAGAGATTGTCAGAGCCTGCAGACATGATATGAGAGATGTCATACCTCCCAACATTTTGATGGGAATGAGGGACACCTACTACCAAACGTATGTAGGCATAGGACACGCCCCCTGCCACACCCTCCTAACCATCTCAATACAGTGCACGTTCACCCTCTTCCTGCCCAAGCCATTTTTCAG
Source organism: Lithobates clamitans (assembly GCA_037952925.1). Classification (NCBI taxonomy): domain Eukaryota; kingdom Metazoa; phylum Chordata; class Amphibia; order Anura; family Ranidae; genus Lithobates; species Lithobates clamitans. The sequence goes on along the minus strand of JBBGZY010000399.1, from coordinate 9,639,287 downwards.
CTTTCAGCGCTGTCACACTTTGAATGACAATTGCGCGGTCATGCAACACTGTACCCAAATGAAATTTTTATTATTTTTTCCCCACAAATAGAGCTTTCTTTTAGTGGCATTTGATCACCTCTGTGGTTTTTATTTTTTGCACTATAAACAAAAGAAGAGTGACAAGTTTGAAAAAAACACAATATTTTTTTACTTTTTGCTATAATAAATATACAATTTTTTTTTTTTAAACAAATTTTTTCCTCAGCTTAGGCCGATACATATTCTTCTACATATTTTTGGCTAAAAAAATCGCAATAAGCGTATATTGATTGGTTTGCGCAAAAGTTATAGCGTCTACAAAATAGAGGATAGATTTATAGCATTTTTATTATTTTTTTTTTTACTAGTAATGGCGGCGATCTGTGATTTTTATTGTGACTGCAATATTGTGGCGGAAATATCGGACACTTTTGACACATTTTTGGGACCATTCACATTTATACAGCAATCCATGCTATAAAAATGCACTGATTACTGTATAAATGTGACTGGCAGGGAAGGGGTTAACACTAGGGGGTGATCGAGGGGTTAATTATGTTCCTAGGGAGTGTTTCTAACTGAAGGGGGAGGGGACTAACAAGGGGAGGAGACCGATCGGTGTTGCTCTATACTGAGAACACACATCGATCTCCTCTCCTCTGACAGGACGTGGATCTGTGTGTTACACAGATCCATGGTTCTGCCGTGTTACCAGGCAATCGTGGGTGCCCAGCGCACATAACGGCCACAGGGCACGCGCATCAGGTGCCCGGTGACACGGCGGGTGCACGCGTTTGCCGTCGTCGGGGCGCGCGCGCCCCCTGGTGGGCCGGGAAGGCAAGGGCGTCATATGAAGCCCTCCCAGAACAAGAGCCGTGCCGCCTGGCCATCATATGACAGCCGTGGTTAAAGGAGAATTAACAAAAAAAGGTTAATTAAATCCACAAGGGCTTTTTTTTACCACTACTATTCCTTTATATTGGCTTTTAAAATGTACAAATGCAGCAATTTAGAATTTGGATGAAAGGTTTAGCACTGGGAAAATGCTTTTTGAAAGATAAAAAGTGCATTTTATATACAACTATGTAGATCAGTACAAAATGAGGGACAAATGAGGAGGAATGAGGGACAGAGGGGCATTGCTCCAAATCAGGGACAGTCCCTCGGAATCAGGGGCAGTGGGGAGCTATGGAGATGTTCAGAGACTGTAGACATGATATGAGAGAGACTGTGAACATGATATAAGATGTTCAGAGACTGTAGACATGATATGAGAGATGGTCAGAGCCTGTGAACACTATATGAGAGATTATCAGAGCCTGCAGACATGATATAAGAGATGTTCAGAGACTGTAGACATGCCAAGAAAGAGACTGTGAACATGATATGAGAGATGGTTAAAGACTGCAGGCATTTTACGAGAGATGGTTAAAGACTGCAAACTGAGGGCCGCACAAAGTGCAAAAGGGATGCAGGTTGGGTACCAGGGGTGTAGTTGAATGCAGCAACCTATGCGCCCCTGGCTACCCATGTGAATGTTGCCATAATTCTAGAGAAATAGGTAAAAAGTTTTATAAAAAGGGAAAATAAACCATGTATTTCAGGCAAATGGTCTGTTAGCAGAAGACATTTAGAAATGTTGCATGTGGGCATGTCTGTCTGTCCTTAGAGTAACAATACATGTATAATGCAGTCTAATCAACACAAACAATACACTAAAAAAAATCTTCTTACCAGTAATGTGAACATCCACCCTCAATATCATCAAGTATATGGTAGCAGGTACAGTAAGCAGCATATAGTAAGAAAGATCTAACAGAACGTGGTAAAGGAGCCGCAGACAGAAATCAGCTAACATGTCTGCTGTGTATATCTAGTATTGGAGACACAGGCTCCTCCTATGTACAACTTCCTACATGTCGTATCAACTTACACTACCACCATGCTTTCCTCTCCTCACTGTACAATCTATATCAGACTGAAAATTACCATATTTACAGAACAGTGATCAGAAAATAGATGTTCTTCATTTCTAGGTATTTTATGTGTGGCTCATCATTGCCTGTGAAGGCAGTAACAAATTGCTACTTACTAGAGCAGTGCTATTTAGTGCAGCTGGGTCAAAGTAGTACTAAAGACTCCACATTTTCTATCCTAAAGCCTTGTACACACGACCCGATTTACAGGAGGGAACTGTGTGATAACAGACTGTTTGCCTAAAATCCGACCATTAGTATGCTCCATCAGACAATGATGGTTAGCAGGCTAATACATTTTCAGCGGACAAATATCTGTTGTAAGATTTTCCTATCGTCTGTACACAAATCCATCACACAAAAGTCCAAAGTACAAACACGCATGCTTGGAAGCAAGAACGAGCCGGAAGTGGTCGGTCTTGTAAACTAGCGTTCGTAATGGAGAATTAACATTCTTGACGCGGCAAATTATGAATTGGCGAATTGCAGTGCACAATTCTCTTCTTCTTTAATGGGATAATAATGAAGCTGCTTTGCTGGTGATACTGATGGAGTTATGGCAAACGTATTTGAAAATTCTTTTGTTTTCTAGTGATATCAAAAATAATATTATTATGGTTGTATTTTTTTTTTTTGGCCAAGTTACCACAACACTGTTATCCTGTAGTTGGTGTCCCTTATGTTAATGTTAATGTTAATTTTACATTGTATTTTTGAAAATGTACTGGCTTACTCCCAAACTGTCATTTGAAGTAAAACAGAAGGCAAGTATTATTCTACACAATTTTTTTTATTGTGCATTAAAAAAAGAAAACAAAAAAAAAAATAGATATGCTATCTGCCAATAGAACGTAACCAAAAAGTGCATTCTATGCATCCAAAAATATAGAAAATATAACACATGCATGTGTCCTGCTTTTTAATATAGGGGTCAACGATGCCAAGAGTTGGTGAAAGCAGGGATCCATCATCCAGAGATAATTCCGAAAATCATCTGGATTATTCTCCTGGAGCTCCCGCAGCATGTCATAAGGCAATAAGGCATATGACATAATTGGTCACGATTAAGCAACCAATTTTTGTTCCGAGAAATCCTCCTCTTCCTGTTCCTGGACTGGACTTGGGTAAAAGCAATAACTCCATGGCCAATAATAGCACGTTCTCGCCTCCAATTCCGCAACATTGCTGGTTGATGAATGGCTGTTCAGAAACAAACTGAAAAGCGCAAACTGAAAAGCACGAAATGAAAAACAAAAAATGAAATACGCGAATCAACACTCACCAAACTTCTACTAACACGAAATTAGCAGAAGGAGCCCAAAGGGTGGTGCCTGACAATTAAACTTCCTCTTTATCGGCTCGTAGTACGTCTAGTACGTCACTACGTTCGTGTTTGTTGGCCGACAATTGTGTACTGTTTGTATGCAAGACAAGTTCACGGCACACACCCTTCGGATAAAAGTCTGGCGCTTTGTCTGCCAAAAATCCGATCGCGTGTACGAGGCTTAAGTTCCCTTTTTACACGGTCCTTCTGAACAAGATGCGCCTGTCAGTTTTTCAGGTGGGCCTGAGCAGAAGTTGCATTTTAGAACATGGGTGGACAGATATAATGGACTTGCATACGTTTTCATCCAATTACCGAGTCCATCTAGATTCAGGAAAATAGGGTAAAATCTGCATTTTTTGTCTGGATTTTGTGAACCTAAAAGTGATGGATGTAAGGTAGTTTAATGCAAACGGATGCAAGTCCAATTCCATCTGGCTTCCCATAGATCTAACATAGGTCTGGAAAAGACTGAAGTGACATTTGTTCTGTGCTGCACTGATTCAGCAGCAGATTAACGGGTCCCCTGCTGACCAGATGGTGTCGGTGACCATATGAAAGGAGCCTTATGCACCCTAGGCTGTCTGCTAAACACTCTACAGTAGATCTTTTTAATCCTATGTGTGCAAAAATAGCAATAATACTTGTTTTTGATCGCTGCCAGCTCCAGTCCCAAAGTTCAGTCCCAAAGTGCAGCTTCCCTGAACTTCCAGGTAGGAAGGCATGTGCCCTGATTACATCACTTCAACACTGTACTGGGTACATGGCAGGCTTCAGCTATGTTGGCAATCACCCTATGATTGCAAGCAGGAGATGTACGTAGTGCCAGTGAACAAAGGTGTCTCCTCTGCAACCCTTTAAGGAAGTAAACTCTCCCATTAGTCAAGCCAACTGTCAACTTGTGAGCCCCCCTAGGTTATGGCAATGAAGTTCGGTAAAAAAAAAGTTAAATACATAAAAGTTACACATAATCATTAATCCATTGGAAAGAAAGATGCACAGCAATCACAGTAAGTGCCAAGGTCTGTTCTGTCGGACATTCCGATCGTGTGTGGGCTTCATTGGACCTTTTCTGTCAAAAATTCCGACAGACCCAGAAATAGAACATGTTTCAAATCTTTCCGACGGACTCGAGTCCGATCGAAAAATCTGTTCGTCTGTATGCTTGTCCGACGGACAAAAAAGGACTCAGGGGCAGCTATTAGCTACTGACTATGAACTTCCTTATTCTAGTCCGGTCGTACGTCATCACGTTCAAAACGATCGGACTTTGGTGTGATCGTGTGTAGGCAAGTCCGTTTCGTTGGAACTCTGTCGCAACTCCGTCGAAAACTCCTTCGGAGTTCAGGCGGACTAGAAGTGTGTACGCAGCATTTATGCGGCATTTTTCCCACGAAGGACTTTCGGGGCAGAAAAGGTCCGACGGAACGATTCCGTCAGACATTCCGATCATGTGAGGGCGCCCCCTCCCCCAAAGCACCCACCTCCCATGTTGAGGGCATGCGGCCTGGTACGGTTCAGGAGGGGGGGCGCTCGCTCGTCCACACCCCCTTTTCTGACCGGCCGGGCTGTGTGCTCGGGTAAGGGTCTGCTATGGATTTTGGGGTGATTCCCACGCTGTTTTTTCGGCGTAGGGGGTTCCCCATAAAACCCATACCAGACCTAAGGGCCTGGTATACCCTGCGCCCGCAAGGTGTCAATCTCGCCGATAAAAGCGACGAGATTGACTTCCTTTTCTAGTCCCGTCGTACCCGAGTCACGTCCAAAATGAACGGACTTGTCGAAAGTCGAAAGTCTGTCAGGTAGACTGGCGAACCTAGTCTGCCGGAAAGTCCGGTCGTGTGTAGGCAAGTCCGTCCGTTCAGGAAGTCCGCCCGAAGTCTGTCGGGAAGACCGTCGGACCTAGTCTGCCGGAAAGTCTGGTCGTGTGTACGCTGCATAGGACTTTATACACTTTTTAGTAATGATCACCAACATCCGGGTACAGAGCATTGTTACATAGTTACATAGTTACATAGTAGGCGAGGTTGAAAAAAGACACAAGTCCATCAAGTCCAACCTATTGTTCTCAGATCCAGGCAGCTGCAGATTCCCCTCAGGATGTTAGTAAGTTAGTAAGTAAGTAGTAGTAGTGGTGGTAGTAAGTGTGAATTGCAAAGTCCTTTCTACTCATACAATTTTTCAAAGTATTCAACCACACAACAATAAATCGTCACCAGTAATAGCATTTCCATAGAAATAAATGATTATTTCTGAATTATTATTAACCATTTCTATACAGGGCATTTTCACCCCCTTCCTGCCCAGGCCAATTTTCAGCTTTCAGCGCTGTCGCACTTTGAATAACAATTGCGTGGTCATACTACACTGTACCCAAGTGAAATTTTTATAATTTTTTCCCCACTAATAGAGCTTTCTTTTGGAGGTATTTGATCACCCCTGTGTTTTTTATTTCTTGTGCTATAAACAAAACAAGAGTGACAAATTTGAAAAAAACACAACATTTTTACTTTTTGCTATTAAGTATCCAAATTTTTTTTTTTAAACAAATTTTTTCCTCAGTTTAGGCCGTTACGAATTCTTCTACATATTTTTGGTAAAAAATATCGCAATAAGCGTATATTTATTGGTTTGCGCAAAAGTTATAGCATCTACAAAATAAGGGGATAGATTTGTAGCATTTTTATTATTCATTTTTTTTTTTTACTAGTAATGGCAGCGATCTGCGATTTTTATCGTGACTGCGTTATTGCGGCAGACACATCAGACAATTTTGACACATTTTTGGGACCATTCACATTTATACAGCGATCCGTGCTATAAAAATGCATTGTTTACTGTGTAAATGTGACTGGCAATGAAGGGGTTAACCAGGAGGGGGCGCTGTAGGGGTTAATGTGTTGCTAGGGAGTGATTCTGACTGTGGGGGGAGGGGATTCACAAGGGGAGGAGACCGATCGGTTTTCCTCTGTACAAGGAACATACCATCGGTCTCCTCCCATCTGACAGGACGTGGATCTGTGTGTTTACACACACAGATCCACGGTCCTGCTCGGTTACCGGGCACGCGCACTGGGACCCGAGCGATGCGGCGGGCGTGCATGCCCCCTGGGCTGCCTGGAAGGCTGCGCCGTCATATGACGACGGCCCAGAACAACAGCTGCACCGCCCCGCTGTCATATGACGGCGGGCGGGCAGCAAGTGGTTAAAGTGTTATGAATTATAAAAAGTAATACCTTATCCTATTTCATGTAGCTTTCACATTTAGATTGCTGTATCATAGTTATGATGATATTTAACATAATGACATCAGAGTGCACCCTCTATTGGTCAGACAATGGGGTTGGTATCACAAAATAAAGGCCCTTTAAGAGTGTCCAGGCGCCGGACACATGGCAGTCTATGGGAAGCTTCCCAGCTTGCAATCAGCTGATTGCAAGCTGGGAAGCTGATTTGCCCGTGTTAAGGGAGGGCTCGGGGGGCGCCAGCACTGCGCCCGCAAATACTCCCACTCCTCACTGATTCATATGTGGCCTCCTTTCCGATTTTTAATTGGCGGGAACGGAGGAAGACTTTTTGCAGCCACTGCCGTGTCACTTCCAGGTTCCCGGCTCACTGCTGTGTGGAGAGCAGAGGCGCCACTCACTATGGCCAGGGCCGCTGATAGAAATCATGGGGCCCCATACAGCCCACCCGATGGGGCCCCCTTCAGCCCCACCCCTGGTCCCGCCCCTGGTCCCTCCTTCAGCCCCACCCCTAACCCCTTCCAGGCTTTCAGTGGCTGCAGGAGGAAATCGGAGAGACCGTTCCTCTAGATCAGTATTTCTCAACATTTTACCTTTAATGGCAAAATATATAGCCTCTTCACTGCCTGTCAACTGCCTCTGAAAAGTGATCTGAGCCTTAATTGCTTTTCAGAGGAATAGTATTTTCTCATTGGTATTATGAACTAAAAATATTAGTTCTGATTGTACAAAAAAAGGGCGTCAGGTTTAAAAGTAACGTGTGTAGGGGGGCGCATGCGCGGCGTGATGCAGGACAGACGCGAGTGCTGAGAGCTCCGTCGGTCCGGAACTGCCAGGCACGAATCCCAGGGCTATAATCTTTCAAAATGGCCTGTAATACTCCATCACCCCCGGAGAACACAGCGGTGCATGCAACCCGGAAAAAAAAGAAGGACAAACATCGCTCCGGAAACTCCATTACCATCTATCTGCTCAGCCTGGAGCTAAAGCAGAGGAAGATGTCCCAAAATGGCGCCGGCACACGGGCGGCCTCTAGCAGCTCCACACCACTACAGCAACTTTCTTCTAAAGACTGTGAGTACAATCCCCCCTTGTCCAAGGCAGATCTGGATGCTAGCTTATCAGCTATATATTAAAAAACTAGCTAATAAAATACAACATGAGCTCCACAAATCCACTAATGCTTTGACTCAGGAGATTGCTAACATTGGAAGCCGCACAGATATACTAGAGACTAAGCATGATGAACTCTCTCTTGTACACAGTGACCTCAGAAGAGATTATGAAACATTGGCTGACAGCTTTTCTTACATGCAAGCACACGTGGAGGATTTGGACAATCGGAATCGCAGGAATAACATTAGAATCCGTGGTATTCCAGAGTCCATCATGGAGCTCTTTCCTGCAGTATCTAGGGTCTTTCACACGCTCCTACCTGACAGACCAATGTCAGGATTTGCATGCGACAGGATCCACAGAGCTCTTCGTCCTAAACCACCCCTGGATAGACCTCCTCGCGACATTATAATGTGCATGAACAGGGCCGATCCTAGGGTCACAGGCGCCTGGGTGCAGAAATATTTCTGGCGCCCCCACATGGGCGTGGTCATTTTTAGTAACTCCTCCCCTTTACAAATATTTCTATGGCAACGACTCAACCACAGAGATGCTCCACCACACAGTCTTCATTACCCTGGGATCCTTACAGGTACAATAAACAAAATACAGGAAGAGAAGCAAGAGTACTTTATTGGGACCTGGAGGGGGGCCTCTCTGATGGAGACAGAGAGCGCTTCTGTTAGAAAGAGCCCCCAGAAATACTACAGACGTGATACAGGAGAGGATCAGAGACTGCAGACATAGTACAGGAGACAGTCAGAGACTGCTGACATACTACAGGAGATGATCAGAGACTGCAGACATAGTACAGGAGTAGATCAGAGACTGTAGACATGGCACAGGAGATGGTCAGAGACTGCAGACATAATACAGGATATGATCAGAGACTGCATACATAGTACAGGAGATGATCAGTGACTGCAGACATGGTACAGGAGATGGTCAGAGACTGCAGACATAGTACAGGAGATGATCAGAGACTGCAGACATGGTACAGGAGATCATCAGAGACTGCAGACATGGTACAGGAGATGATCAGAGACTGCAGACATGGTACAGGAGATGATCAGTGACTGCAGACATAGTACAGGAGATGATCAATGACTGCAGACATGGTACAGGAGATGGTCAGAGACTGCAAACATAGTACAGGAGATGGTCAGAGACTGCAGACATAATACAGGAGATGGTCAGAGACTGCAGACATGGTACAGGAGATGGTCAGAGACTGCAGACATAGTACAGGAGATGGTCAGAGACTGCAGACATAATACAGGAGATGGTCAGAGACTGCAGACATGGTACAGGAGATGGTCAGAGACTGCAGACATGATACAGGAGATGATCAGAGACTGCAGACATAGTACAGGAGATGATCAGAGACTGCAGGCATAGTACACTAGATGATCAGAGACTGCAGACATAGTACACTAGATGATCAGAGACTGCAGACATAGTACAGGAGATGATCAGAGACTGCAGACATAGCACAGGAGATGGTCAGAGACTGCAGACATAGTACAGGAGATGTTCAGAGACTGCAGACATAATACAGGAGATGGTCAGAGACTGCAGACATAGTACAGGAGATGATCAGAGACTGCAGACATAGTACAGGAGATGGTCAGAGACTGCAGACATAATACAGGAGATGATCAGAGACTGCAGACATAGTACAGGAGATGGTCAGAGACTGCAGACATAGTACAGGAGATGGTCAGAGACTGCAGACATAGTACAGGAGATGGTCAGAGACTGCAGACATAGAAGAGGAGATGATCAGAGACTGCAGACATACTACAGGAGATTATCAGAGACTGCAGACATGATATAGAACAGTGTTTCTCAACTCCAGTCCTCAAGGCGCACCAACAGGTCATGTTTTCAGGCTCTCCATTATTTTGCACAGGTGATTTCATCAGTTTTACTGCCTTAGTAATTACCACAGCCGTTTCATCTGAGGGAAATCCTGAAAACATGACCTGTTGGGGCGCCTTGAGGACTGGAGCTGAGAAACACTGATATAGAAGACGGTTAGAGACTGCAGACATAATACAGGAGATGATCAGAGACTGCAGACTAAGGATGATCTCCGGCGTGTTCGCAAGCTGCACGTGCCGAGCCCGCCAGGAAGTCGGCAACGCGCTGCGCTAATCACAAGCAGTGAGACATTTCCCGATCTCTGCAGCCGCACATTGGGAAATGTCTCACTGCTTGTGATTAGTGCTGTGCAGTGCCGATTTCCTGGCGGGCTCGGCACGTGCAGCTTGCGAACACGCCGGAGTTCATCCATACTGCAGACATAGTACAGGAGATGGTCCATTAGACCCCTTTCACACTGGAGGCGTTTTTCAGGGACTTTAGTGTTAAAAATAGCACCTGGAAAAATCCTTATCTGCAATCCCAGTGTGAGAGCCCGAATGCTTTCACACTGGAGCAGAGCACTGGCACGACGTCCAAAAAATTCCTGCAAGTAGCTTCTTTGAGGCGCTTTAGGAGCGGTGTATACACCGCTCCTAAAGCGCCCTTGCTCATTGAAATCAATGGGCAGTGCCTGCAAAGCGCCTCCGCAGTTGCGCCTTTGAACCCTTTAGTGGGGGTTAAATGTACCTCTAAAGCGACGGTAAAGCGCCACTAAAAGTAGCAGCGCATTACCGCCGATGCCCCTGCACTGTCAGTGTGAAAGGGCTCTTAGTACATCTCATTAAACATCACATCTGTAGATGGACTACTGAGGTGCAGGAAGGGAGAGGGGCTGTGTATCCTATTGTAATCTATCATGCCAAAAAACCTCTCCTAGCAGGGGCAGCCCAGAGCACATCTAAAGGTGTGCAGGGGATGCCATTCCTACACACAGCACACTGACTCACCTCAGTTCTCTCTCCGTGCAGCCCGAGATAGAGATGGGAGGGGGAGGCATTCCAACTGGAGTTGGTAGAGACAGTGCGGGATCCCAGTGTGAGGAATTCATTCCCGCACATCAGCAGCCACTGACTAGAACACTGGTGTCAGGAAGAGGAGCACCTCTCCCCTGAGCACTGCCAGGCTGGACGGGCTGCCCTATGCTCACACTGGAGTTCTGGACGGACACTCACAAGGAGAGAAGGAGGGAGGGGAGAACTTTGGCTCTTCGGCGCCCCCACCTCTGCAGGCGCCTGGGTGCAAAGCACCCTTCGCACCCTGGGTAGGATCGGCCCTGTGCATGAAGGACTTCCTTACCAAAGAGGATATCATGAGGGCATCCAGAAACACACCAAATATTGAGCTAGATGGCTTCAGATTGCAAATTTACCCTGGCATCTCTCCAGCCACCCTGGATCGCAGACGCAGGATGAAAGAAGTCACTACAATTCTGCAAACAGCTAGAATTAAGTATCGATGGGGTTTCCCTTTCAAACTGTCGGTAATGCATAACGGCACTACTCACACAGTCTACAATATCATAGAGGGGAAAGATCTACTCGTCAAGCTTGGCCTGCTGGAACCTGAACCCCCAAAACGTCTCCCTGTAACACCCCGTGCTTCTCCTATCTGGTCCACTCCTTCTTCACGTTGTTATTCAAGAGAACAAAGAAGATGGCGCCAACCTTCTCAAGATCCGGCTTAAAGTCACTTTCATTTTTCCTCCTTTTTTTTTGTCTTATCAGGAGGGCAGCAACTTGAACGGGACACCATGGTCTCATAGACTTTGTATATCCACACTTAACCTACCTTATCTTAGTCCACTGCCCGTAAAACGCTGGACTCTGCTACTTTAGAATTAAGCTGCTAACTTGATTTTTATTTTGGGGGGCTCCACCACTCCTTCTCCAAACTAGTCTAATCAACTAACTTCCTAACTTTCTAACTTCCGAACATCTACAACTTCAGAAAAGGTATATTCGCCCAAACCGTGATCTGGAGAAACGGATGGAAGGAGAGAGACTGGTGTAGGACCCCCCCCTCCTCCCATGTTTTGGTTTTTCCCTTTTTTTAAAAATTTTTTTTATTTTATATATAGTCCTCTGATCTCTTTTTTCCAGAGAAAACATATTATATATACGATCCACAATTTGGCTTTAGAGCCACCTGTTTACAATGTATACTAAATGTTCAATTTTTTGATATTGGTTATGATTATGCTTAGATCGTTACTTTAACCATGCATGTTGTTGACTCATTATGTTATATTTGCCTGGCACATCCGCCGCCGCTGGTTTGACTCCGTGCTCTCATCCTCGGCTTAGTGTGGCCTCCTCATCCTTCGGGGGACCGTACTGGACCTAGTTTGAGAGTTTTGGACTTTTTTGTCCTCCCTTAATTTTGTATAGTCAGTAGACTTCCAGTCTTCTGGCTCCTTTATGGTATATTACGTATTTCAATGTTTTGCCCTTATGGCACTTGTTCTACTTAGAATGTTCTCAGGAAGATTTCATCCTTACATCTTTGAATGCTTACTGGAAAGGAAATGCAACACACTGTACTACAGATGTTCCCTCATCATAAATGCTTTAAACTACACTACATACTGTTTAATTCTAGGTATAATATTGACTGCAACCATAGCTGCATATATTCCATTATCTATATTCCTGTGGTTCAACACCTATTTGGACACCCCACAGGCTCAACTTATATAATTAGCTCGTTTATCTCCCTTAAAAATGGGTCTTAAAATTTTTTCACACAATATTCAAGGGTTTATCTCCCCTCACAAACGCAAAAAAGCATTTAGACACTATAAGAGACTGGGGGCAGACATCATCCTCCTCCAAGAAACACAATTCTCCGCCGAAAATCATCCCCATTACTTTGATAAAACATACAACCAACACTATTTCACCACATTCTCTAATAAATCAAGAGGCGTAGCAATTTTTATCCGCAACTCTATTATTTTCGAAATATAACACATTTATAGAGATGTGGATAGCCGTTATATTATTCTAAAAGGCACAATGGACAAACGTTCACTAACAATTGCATCCATATATGCCCCCAACGAAGCCCAACGACATTCTTCAATAAATTTTTTGAAACTCTAGACCGTTTTAGCTCCCCCCATATGATATTAGGAGGAGACTTTAATTTAGCCGCACATCCCTCTCTAGATAGAAGCAGAGTCACTCTCTCCTCGAAGGCCTTCTCCAAATCAATCAATCGCCCACTCAGCAAATTTCAATTGATTGACTCGTGGAGAGCTCACAACACTGGCATAAAAGCTTATACCCATTACTCTCATCCACATGATTGTTATGCCAGACTTGACTATATTTTTTGCACCCCCATTATTCTGGCTAACTCCTCGAGAGCTCGGATCCACCCTTGTCCATGGTCTGACCATGACATGGTTGCATTTGATACTTCTCATATAGATCTTACCTCTACACCATTTAACTGGCGCCTGAACGACTCCCTCCTCTCTGATCCATCCACAATTCAAAGCATCCACACACACATTGAAGATTACTTTACTACTAATTCAACTGAGGACATCTCCCACACTTCACTCTGGTCAGCGCACAAGGCGGGCCTAAGAGGTTATTGATTAGCATTGCAGCTGCCAAAAATAAAATTAAACTTATAGAAATCAAGACCCTCACTAAAGACCTAGACTTCTTATACATTAAGCTAGGCCAATCTCCCTCTCCCGAGATTACGACTCAAATCCAATCCAAACGTCAAGCTTTAGACTCCATTCTTTCATCAGATACCAAAAAATCCCTCAGATTTCTACTACATGGCAATTCTACTTCTACCATGTTTGCTAAAAAGCTCAATCAAGAGCACAAACCCCCTCACATATACAAGCTACGTGACCGCACTGGTAACCTTGTCACTCACCCTCGTGAAGTCTTAGATATTTTCTCTGCATTTTACAAAGATCTTCTTTCTGGTCCTCAATCTCAACCCCACCATACTTGTCTCAACTGGCTGAACAATATAAGTCTACCTACACTTAATGCACAACAAGCCTCCACTCTCAGTGATCCTTGCACAAATCAGGAAATCGCCAATATTATTAAATCACTCAAAACATCGACTTCCCCTGGCCCAGATGGTTTCACATCATCATATTATAAAAAATTTGCACCCCTTTTAGTACCCAGACTACCCAGACTTTTCAATCATATCCTTATTGGTGGACAATTCCCGGAGGACATGCTGTTAGCGAACTTATCCCTTATCCCCAAACCTCTCAAAGACCATACCCTACCCCAAAACTTTCGCCCTATTTCTTAATAATGACTTGAAAATCTTCGGCAGACTTCTTGCAGATAGACTTGCATCTGTGAAAATTGGTATATGTGAATGCGTTATTCGTATCGCTACACCACTTACAATATAAATTTCTATTCCTAATATTATGTGATAAAGAAAATATATCATACGGTAATGTCTCCTAAAAATTCAAATAGCCATCTTCTGTATACAAATAAAAATACCATAAATCAAATAAGTGCATGTAAACCAATAGTCTTCTATTGTGTGTAAATCACACATGAAAACCTGTGAAAACAGCTGAAAACCATATATCAAATTGCCCCTCTTGTGCATATAAACAATGTTCAAGTCCCATAAACCATGAGAATCCAAAAATCCTCTTTCAATTGCTGTGACTGTATTCTTATCGTGCTCTTGTGTCTCTTCTTATTTATAAGTGACTTTGTGACACACCACCACCTTGCAGATTGGCCACTCACCAGATGCTTGTTAAATGATGTGCCTTTGGTTCATTAATGGGATAACCACTCCACCTTAAAAACCGCTCCCCCTTGGTGTCGCTCCACCTTATTATCACTTCTCATCGGCTATGCTTTAGTTTTCCTCATGTAGGATATATAGATAGACGATCATTGCGCAATGCGTTTAAAACATTTATTGAGTAAAAAACCAAGAACAGATATTACACTCACATTTAAAAGTGCCTTCAGGCCGGCACTGAGCGAATCCAGCAGATAAGGACAAGTTCTGAGCGGTTCCGTGGTTCGTATATGGCCTCCACGTTCGGCTTGCGCCTCACCCCTCACTTTCGTATGTGTTTCCTCCCGCTGCCCGGACGTTTTCGATCACCTGTTCCGAGAGAACTCCCAGCAGCCTCTATGCGTTTCGCATCATCATATGCGTCATCAGGAAGCTCGCATCTGTCATCACATCCCTTATACACATGGATCAAACGGGTTTCATACCAAGCAGACAGATTACCGATAACATCAGACTGGTTACCAATATTGTCCAAGATGCTAATCTTTCCTCCCGCTCTGTCTGCCTACTCAGCCTAGACATTCACAAGGCATTTGACAGCGTTATTTGGTCATACCTGAACCATTTACTCCCTAAATTTGGTATTTCTGATAAATTTATCCATGGCTTTGATGCCCTCTATCACCTCCCCCAAACCAGAATCAAAATCCCAGGCCACAATTCAGAATTTTTCTCCTTAAGCAGAGGCACTAGACAGGGCTGCCCTCTTTCCCCATTGCTATTTGCCTTAGCCATAGAACCCCTAGCACAAGCAATAAGAAACAACACTAACATTAGCAGATACCTTAAAAACTCAAATGAATTTAAATTAAGCCTCTATGCAGATGATGCCTTATTATTTATCACAAACCCACTCACATCTATACCCAAACTCATCTCCGAACGTAACTCTTTTCGCTCATTGTCAGGTTTGGGCATTAACATGAATAAATGTTCGGCCCTGCTGTCACGAAGATCCTGCCAGTAACCGGCGTCCCAGGCGCACGGGAACCCGGCCACGGGTCCCATTGCGCATGCACGCATGTTCACGGGTGTGGTCACGCATGGGCACGCGCGCGCGCACTCCCGCTGGTGTCAGGTGGGCTATTTAAACCTGCCTGTCACACTCCATCCCCGCTGTCTGCTCTACAGCGTTCTGTGAGTTTTACCTGATCTGATCTGTGTTTCCTGTTATCTGAACCGGCTTCCTGTTTGACGATCCTGCTATCTGCCTGCACCAGACCCTCTTGGCTTGCCTGACCATCCCTCTGCATTACCCCTGGTACCTCTGCTGTCCGAACGTTACTGACCACCGGCTTGTTGACCCTCCGCTGTGTTCATCAGCTTCCAGTCTGCTATTACCTGCTGTAGTTCCTGGTTCCAGTCCAGCTTCCAGTTTGCTATTACCTGCTGTTGTTCCTGGTTCCAGTTCAGCGTTCCAGGCTACCTTCTGCTGGTTCCAGTCCAGCGTTCCAGGCTACCTTCTGCTGTGTTCCAGCCCAGCGTTCCAGGCTATCTTCTGCTGTGTTCCAGTCCAGCGTTCCAGTCTATTACCTGCTGTTGTTCCTGGTTCCAGTCCAGCGTTCCAGGCTACCTTCTGATGTGTTCCAGCCCAGCGTTCCAGGCTATCTTCTGCTGTGTTCCAGTCCAGCGTTCCAGTCTATTACCTGCTGTTGTTCCTGGTTCCAGTCCAGCGTTCCAGGCTACCTTCTGCTGTGTTCCAGCCTAGCGTTCTAGGCTATCTTCTGCTGTGTTCCAGTCCAGCGTTCCAGTCTATTACCTGCTGTTGTTCCTGGTTCCAGTCCAGTGTTCCAGGCTATCTTCTGCTATTGTTCCAGTCCAGCTTCTAGTCTGCTATTACCTGCTGTTGTTCCTGGTTCCAGTCCTGCATTCCAGTCTCTGTCCTCAGTCTACTCCTCAGGCTACTGACTCCAGAGGGTGCCACCACTACTGGACTTTCAGCAACTGTTGATCCTGCCAGGCACCCATACCACTCTTCACTCCTGGCCCTCTGTCTCCATTCCAGGGGAACGGGAGTGGGAGCTGTAAGGGAGGTCTTTTCCTGCACTTCAGGCTCACAACCTACCAGGTACGTGACAGTAGCAGACAGCGCATGTCTTAGCCTGAGCAGGGAACGTCTCCCATGGAGGAACTCTGTGCACACCTGGCAGGATTGACTGAAGCAGTCAAAAATCTGCAGCAAGGATACACCAGACTGGAGGAACGAGTGTTAACCCTGTCTAACCCCATTGGGTCCCAGGGAGCTTCCTCTGCTCCTGCTCCTTCAGTTGGGCCTTCCTCAACGGTGGTGATGCTCCCTCCGGAACCTAAGGTTCCCACACCTGAACGTTTCTTTGGAAATCGCCATAAGTTCAGAGCCTTCCGCAACTCCTGCGAACTATTTTTTGCTCTTCAGCCACGTACCTTTTCCCTGGAGGCTACAAAGGTGGGCTTCGTGATTTCTCTACTCTCTGGTGACCCCCAAACCTGGGCCCATCGCCTCTTAGAGCAAAAGGACATATCTCTGACCAACCTCTCCACTTTCTTTGATGCACTAGGCCAGTTATATGATGACCCCCAGCTATCTGTAACTGCAGAGGCGGCTCTGCACTCTCTTCAACAAGGTCGCAGAGCAGCAGAGGATTATGTGGCTGAATTCAGGAAGTGGAGTGCGGATACTAACTGGAACGATGCGGCTCTCCGTTATCAATTTCGGTTGGGACTTTCTGATCCTCTGAAGGATGAACTGGCCAGGGTGGGTACACCACAGACTTTAAATGCTTTAATCGATCTAGCTATCCAGATCGATCGACGCCTACGAGAGCGCAGGTCTGAGAGAGCTATGGGGTCTTCTCATCCAACTTGGGTTACCCCTAAGGTTCCCCATCACCCATCATCAACACCACCTACCTCCACGCTTAACTTACCTGAGCCAATGCAATTAGGAGTCCTGCGGCCTTCACTCACCCCAGAGGAACGACAACGTCGTCGAGCAAATAACTTGTGCCTGTATTGTGGGGAACCCAGGCACTATGTCAGGAAACTCCGTAAGTGTTTATCCCTATCTAATGACTATGTGACATCTCTGGTTAAAAATACCACTCACCTTGCTCTTCCTCTTCTGCTACAGCTTCCAGGGAAGGATCTACAAATCACCGCCATTATTGACTCAGGAGCTTGCAGCTGTTTCATGGATTCTCGTTTTGCCATCCAACACCAAATACCCTTGTCACCTAAAGCCCATGGACTTTCTATCCATCTAGCTGATGGGACCGCTATCAAGTCTGGACCTGTCACCCAAGAGACTATGCCAATACCCGTTTTCGTTTCCAACGTCCATCAGGAACAGCTGCGTCTGGACATTATCGCTTCACCCCTGTTCCCCATAATACTCGGCATGCCATGGTTACAGGCCCATAATCCGGACATAAATTGGATCACGGGTGAGGTGACCTTTCCCTCTCCTTACTGCCAACAGTTTTGCAGAACCCAGAACATCCAGGAGAACTCTACTCTGTTATGCCTAGATACAGATCCTAGTCTACTTCAATCCATTCCTTCCGCCTATCATGATTTCCTGGACGTATTTAGTAAACAGAGAGCAGAGGTGTTACCCCCTCACCGGGCCTATGACTGTCCCATTGAGTTACTTCCTGGTGCTGAAATTCCTTTTGGAAGAATATTTCCCCTGACTGAGGTGGAGCAAGGGGCATTGAAGGAATACATTGACGAAAACCTCAAAAGAGGCTTCATTCGTCCATCCACGTCCCCCGCAGGTGCAGGCATCTTCTTCGTGCAGAAAAAAGATAAATCCCTCAGGACGTGTGTGGATTACTGCGAACTAAACAAAATTGCTGTGAAGAATCGGTACCCTCTCCCCTTAGTACCAGAGTTGTTTCAGAGACTGGGGACGGCTACCATATTCACCAAACTTGATCTCCGTGGGGCCTACAATTTAGTTCGTATCAGGGATGGAGACGAATGGAAGACCGCTTTTCGTACCCGTTATGGACATTTTGAGTACCTCGTGATGCCTTTCGGCCTGTGTAATGCCCCTGCCACATTTCAATACTTTATTAATGATGTGTTACGTGACTTTCTAGACCTGTTTGTCATCGTCTATTTAGACGACATACTGATTTTCTCTTGTTCCCTTGAATCCCATCGCAGGCACGTCAGAAGTGTATTGGGTCGACTTCGACAACACGGTCTATATGCAAAGGCTGAAAAATGTGAATTCGAACAGGAAAGTATTCCATTTTTAGGGTTAGTCATCTCCAGTAAGGGCATTAAAATGGACCCCCAGAAGGTCACGGCTGTCCTAGATTGGCCAGTCCCGACTGATAAGAAAGGAATCCAGCGATTCGTTGGATTCGCTAATTTTTACCGCAAATTTATTAAAGGGTTCTCAGCCATCATTGCACCCATCACACAGCTTACCAAACAGGGTACACGCTTCCATTGGTCGGCCGAGGCTCAAAAGGCTTTTGAGACTCTCAAGGGCCTTTTTACCTCCGCCTCTGTACTGAAGCATTTAGATTCCTCTCTGCCATTTATTCTAGAAGTGGATGCATCTGAAATTGCTGTAGGAGCAGTGTTATCCCAAAGACAGGGAACCAAAGCCCTGCTGCATCCTGTGGCTTTCTTTTCTCGTAAATTATCCACGGCAGAGAGAAATTATGATGTAGGTAACAGAGAGTTGTTAGCAATCAAGTCAGCATTGGAGGAGTGGCGCTATCTGTTGGAGGGTGCCGCTCATCCAGTTTTAATCTTTACAGATCATAAGAACCTGGAGTATTTGAGGTCTGCAAAGAGGTTGAAACCACGTCAGGCCAGGTGGGCTCTCTTTTTCTCCAGGTTCTCCTTCCATGTCACTTACCGTCCTGGCTCCAAGAATACCAAACCTGACGCCCTGTCTAGGATGTTTCACAAACCTCAAGAGATTTCCCCTCCAGACACCATTTTGTCTCCAGGGAACTTTCTTCTACTTCAGGGAAACCTGCTTTCCCAGATTAAACAGGCCTCCGCAGAAATAGAATCTTCCATTAAGACAGAGCTCCAGGTTAAGGATGGGTTATTGTGGCATGAGAGTAGGATCTTTATACCTGAAACACTACGAGTTCCAGTACTAGAGCTTTGTCACGATCATGCGCTGGCTGGGCATTTCAGTGTGGCTAAGACCACTGATTTGGTTCAGCGCACCTTCTGGTGGCCTCAGCTGCGCAAAGATTGTAAAGAGTTTGTAGAGTCCTGTACCACCTGCCTTAGGAACAAAGGGCACAAAACAAAGGCATGGGTCTACTAAAACCCTTGCCTGTCCCAGATAGACCCTGGAAAATGCTCTCAATAGATTTTATTGTAGAACTACCCCTGGCCGGGGGGCTTCACTTCAATCTTTGTCATAGTGGACCGGTTGTCGAAGATGGCGCACTTTGTCCCAATGAAGGGTACCCCTTCAGCTACAGAAACAGCACAAGCATTCATTAAAGAGGTCGTCAGGCTCCATGGGGTACCAGTTAACATAGTTTCAGATCGAGGGGTACAATTTACCTCTCGATTCTGGAGGGTTTTGTGTAAAACCTTGGACATTGAACTCTCATTTTCATCGGCTTATCACCCCCAGACTAATGGGCAAACAGAAAGAACAAACCAGACCCTTGAACAATATTTGCACTGTTTTTCTTCCTTTGCCCAAGATAATTGGATTGCTGTTTTACCATTGGCCGAATTCACTTATAACAATTCTATTCATTCTGCTATCAAGCAAACTCCGTTTTTTGCGAATTATGGTTTCCACCCCTCATTTTTACCAAACTCTCTTCCAGAATGCACAGTACCCGCAGTCCAGGAGAAATTGGATTTCTTTACCTCTAACAACCAAGTTCTACAGGACACCATGACCAGAACCCAGGAGTACAACAAAGCAACCTTCGATAAAAAGAGGCGAGGTGAGCTCTTACTTGCACCTGGGGATCAGGTATGGTTGTCCACCATAAACCTCAGGTTGGCCTGCCCTTCCAAGAAATTGGGTCCCAAATTTCTTGGACCATTCCCTGTTAAACGGAGAATTAATGAAGTTGCCTATGAACTTGAACTCCCGGATTCACTAAAGGTACATCCAGTTTTTCATGTGTCCTTGCTTAAACCATCTATTACTAACCCATTTCCAGGTCGAAGTACGGATCCTCCTGATCCAATCCTGGTAGATGGTAGATTAATTCTTAATAAAGTGGAAGGGGTTTGGCCCAGAGGAGAATTCTTGGGAACCAGAGGATAATATTCATGCTGAAGACCTGTTACAAGCCTTTAAAACAGCTCATCCAGAGAAATTTTTTCAAAGGGGCATCCGGAGGCTGCCCCTTGGGGGGGGGCAATGTCACGAAGATCCTGCCAGTAACCGGCGTCCCAAGCGCACGGGAACCCGGCCACGGGTCCCATTGCGCATGCGCGCGCGTTCACGGGTGCGGTCACGTATGGGCGCGCGCACTCCCGCTGGTGTCATGTGGGCTATTTAAACCTGCCTGTCACACTCCATCCCCGCTGTCTGCTCTACAGCGTTCTGTGAGTGTTACCTGATCTGATCTGTGTTTCCTGTTATCTGACCCGGCTTCCTGTTTGACGATCCTGCTATCTGCCTGCACCAGACCCTCTTGGCTTGCCTGACCATCCCTCTGCATTACCCCTGGTACCTCTGCTGTCCGAACGTTACTGACCACCGGCTTGTTGACCCTCCGCTGTGTTCATCAGCTTCCAGTCTGCTATTACCTGCTGTTGTTCCTGGTTCCAGTCCAGCTTCCAGTTTGCTATTACCTGCTGTTGTTCCTGGTTCCAGTTCAGCGTTCCAGGCTACCTTCTGCTGGTTCCAGTCCAGCGTTTCAGGCTACCTTCTGCTGTGTTCCAGCCCAGCGTTCCAGGCTATCTTCTGCTGTGTTCCAGTCCAGCGTTCCAGTCTATTACCTGCTGTTGTTCCTGGTTCCAGTCCAGCGTTCCAGGCTACCCTCTGCTGTGTTCCAGCCTAGCGTTCTAGGCTATCTTCTGCTGTGTTCCAGTCCAGCGTTCCAGTCTATTACCTGCTGTTGTTCCTGGTTCCAGTCCAGTGTTCCAGGCTATCTTCTGCTGTTGTTCCAGTCCAGCTTCCAGTCTGCTATTACCTGCTGTTGTTCCTGGTTCCAGTCCTGAATTCCAGTCTCTGTCCTCAGTCTATTCCTCAGACTACTGACTCCAGAGGGTGCCACCACTACTGGACTTTCAGCAACTGTTGATCCTGCCAGGCACCCATACCACTCTTCACTCCTGGCCCTCTGTCTCCATTCCAGGGGAACGGGAGTGGGAGCTGTAAGGGAGGTCTTTTCCTGCACTTCAGGCTCACAACCTACCAGGTACGTGACACCTGCCTATCAACCTATCCCCTGATTTGATCACAAACTTACAACAAAATTTTAAATTTATATGGTGCACCAAGTCATTTAGATATCTTGGTGTTCACGTCACACCCCACTACAAATCGCTATATAAAACCAATTATTCTCCCCTTCTCTCGCACATCAGCGCACTACTTAAGACATGGTCCACATATCATATCTCCCTTCTAGGTAGGATCTGCGCTTTCAAGATGACAATTCTCCCCAAAATACTATATTATTTCCGTGCTCTACCCATCAATGTTCCTAAAACCAGAATTGAAGCCCTTCAAAGGGAGATTAATACATTTATTTGGTCAAATAAAAAAACAACATGTAGCTATGCCCTCATGTTTAGGCCTCAAAAGCTGGGCGGACTTGGAATACCCAATATCTGGCAATACTTCATAGCTACCAAACTTACACAACTGGCTCATTGGTTTGCACCTACCCAGTACATTCCATGGCTAAAATTTGAATCATCCTCTGTCTCTCCTTATCACCTACAAGGCCTACTATGATGCATTCCAAACCTTTACCACAAGATCCTTAAACTAAACACCATAGTAGCTCACTCTCTACAAACATGGGTTAAAAAAATTAACAAATCCATTAAACTTTCTTCAGATACCCTTCCTCTAGCATCCTTTTTAGGTGACCCTAGACTATCTCAAAACCTCAACAATAGTAATTCATTTCCTCAATGGCGGGACAATAACTTGATCACCTTGAAATCTTTGATATCAAACAAGAGGTTCTCTACTTTTCCTGAGCTCCAATCCAAATGTAATCTCCCCTCTTCTGAACTTACAAATTATCTACAAATCAAAAACTTCTATACAGAACATTACTCAGGATACTACCAACCCCCCACGACTTCATTTGAACACATTTGTATAAACTCCGCAAGAGATAAAGGCCTGATTTCTCTGCTTTATAGATATATCAATAATAATATGATGCCGGAAAAATCCAAACCAATGCTACAATGGGAATCTGATTTAGGTAGTACTATCCCCATAGAAACTTGGAACAAGATGATTGATAACCACCATAAATGCAACCTAGTAGTCTCGTTCAGGGAAACACCAACAAAACTATTCTCTAGACTATATTTGACCCCCTCAATAATCCATTCCTTTTACCCGTCAGCCCCTCCAGAATGTTTCAGAGGATGCCCCGAATCTGGCACATATCTCCATATGTTCTGGAGTTGTAAGCACCTTGATCCAGTATGGAGAGCTGCCACAAATAAATTCAATTGCAAAAAAGGGAATCAACCTTTCACCTCAAATTTGCATATTATATGCGAATATCCCTGACATACCATCCCCATGTGTTAGATTGATTCACTCTTTACTCAGCTCCATTCAGTGGATGATTGCTCTCAACTGGAAATCTAACAACCTACCGTGGCCGCAGGTCCTTTCTAGGATGGAGTTGCTTAAACTATCTGAAAGAATTCATCACACTCTACACGATAGTATGCACATTTTTAATGCTAAATGGATGTATTGGTCTGATAACTAATCATTATACTAACGAGACGTACAGATCTCTCACCAACTTCATAAATACATAAAAACCAGAATTCTTTTCTCATCACTAGGTGATCATACTCTACATATACGCGATAGTCTGATATATTTGACTCTTGCCGAAACTCTTTCTCTCTACTGGTTGGTCAGTGTTTCTGCTCATCGAACATCTTTAAGTATACATTCATCACTCTAATGCTCATTTCTGTAACTCTACTTAATACTGTACTCAATGTTTTGTAACCTTTTTATGAATCTTCCAAATAAAACTTTTGTAAACCAAAAAGTAACGTGTGTATACACACACACACGCATGTAAACACACATGTATGCACAGACACACACCTCACACCTCAGTAGCTGTCTGCTAAGGGGGGGACCTGCAGTTACACATGGCATGAGGCTAGATTTACATAGCAGCAGGCAACTTTTTTTTTTGGAACAGGGGGACAAAAATGACAGATTTCTGGCCATGCTTTCTCAACAGAATAGGCCCCTCACATCTACTATATATCCAAAATCCGTGCATTTGAGGGTTCTATGGTCTCCTTTCCTGAGGGATACTGTGAGAATTTACCACCCACTATAGTCAGTTATGCCTCTTCTTCTCTGCCTCCTGATTTTGAACAAATGCATACAAACATATAGATTGCTTTTTAAAAAATTGGCAGCAACAGCAGTACTGTACCTTTACTCTCCATGCCGGGTACTGCGCTATAGGGGGAGGCAGAGAGCACACACTGCAAGACACTTCTCCCTTACTTTCACTTTCAGTGTAAACAGTGACATTAAGCTCCTGCACTGCCGATTTACACACCAGCTGGGTATCGGGCAGCCAGCTCTCTAACAATTCAGGCATAGGGGGAGGGGGGGCACAAGGGTCCCCTGCAGCATGGGGCCCAGTCGCAATGACTACTTCTGTGTCCTGTATATGTCTGCCACTGCCGTGAGTGGAGGGAGATGAATCACACCCCCAGGGAAGGGAATATGCAGGCTGGGACTTGAGCCAGCATGCGGAGCGGGCGCGGAAGTGACATGCATCCAAAATAAAGAAAATAGTCCCTCCCACACACCCACAAGAACATCAATACAGTGGTATTCAGAAAGTAGAAAAACCCTCAGATAAGTCGGAGCAGAGGGGGGAGGGGGGGCGCTGGGTGAAGAAGGCCATTTTTATTTTTTATTTTGCATTCTTTAATTCTCTGATTGCCCTGTTCTGCCGAGAAAGTTCCGCTCGGCGGATAAGGACCCCCCTCTACTGCGCAGGCACTACGCCTGCGCAGTAGGAGTCGGCGGAAATAGCCGAAGGTGAATAAGTGAAAATCAGCTGTACATGGCGCCTGTAAGAGGGCCCCTCGCAGGCTCGCTTCGCTCGCCACGCTTCGGGCAAGGCCTCGCTTCGCTCGGCTTTTTTTTATTCCCCCTCTGGGTCCACTTGGATGGTGGGGCAGGCGCCGTGTACAGCTGATTGAAGATTTTGAGCTTCGGCCATCTCCGGCGGCTGATAGTAATTCGTACTGCGCAGGCGCTGCGCCTGCGCAGTACAGGGGGGGTCCTTATCCGCCGAGGGAACTTTCTTGGCAAGACACTGGGACCCCCTGCTGGCCGGGCCCCGTACAACAGGGCCAGTTGTACTGGCTTATCAGCGGCCCTGCCTGTGGCAGTACGGAGCAGCTTTTCCTCCTCCTGGCTTACCTCCTCCCTGTCTTCCAGCTTCTACATGCGTGCCCCTGGTGGACGTCTCTCATGTTGTGACTGCCCCCAGGTAAGCATCAGACGAACCTCTCTCTGGGAAGCCTGCAGTACTCTGGCTTCAGTCCAGTGACTTGTTATGGGACTTTTCTCAGCTCTGCCGTCCTTGCTGTGTAGTCGAGGAATGGCAGATTAGGGATCTCAAGAATGTGAAGACTGGAGAGAATGTGAGACAGCATCAGCTGTAACCCCTGCCAGGCTAAGTAGTAATTACTGTAACATCTCGGCCATATTTTTGGAGACAGTGGACAAGTTTAAGAAGGCAATATGTAGGGGGATGGGGGTCAATGTGTACATGGAGGATGCAATACATGGGGGGGATGTGTAAAAGGAAGGGGGGTAAATGTAGGCAAGAGGGGGTACTGTGTACAGGGAGGGTATACTACATACAGAGAGGGGGGTTAATATGTACAGGGGAGGGGGGTAATATGTACGGGGGGTAATATGTAAAGGGAGGGGGGTTATTTTGTACAGGAGGGGTAATATGTACAGGGAGGGTATGTACAGGAGGGATTAATATGTAAAGGAGGGTGTAATATGTACATGGAGGGGGGGGGGGTAATATGTACAGGGAGGGGGGGTTAATATGTACAGGGAGGAGGGTTAATATGTACAGGAGGGGGTAATATGTACATGGGGTGTAAAATGTACAGAAGAGTGTAATATGTACAGGAGGGTGTAATATGTACAGGGAGGGGGGTTAATAAGTACATGTGGGTGTAATATGTACAGGAGGGGCTAATATGTACAGGGGGGTAATATGTACAGGAGGGTGTAATATATCTGTGACTGAGGCTGCACTATATACCCTGATCTATGATGCTGGGGGGTGTATACTCTGTGCTGTGATGCTGCGGCTGTATACTCCTGACACTATGGGTGGAAGCAAGTGGAATACAGGAGACGGAGTGAGTAGATTATATAAGGGGTGGGGCTTATGAGAAGTGGGAGGGGTCAAAAAGGAAGGGCGAGGTCTGACGCCCCCCCATCCGAAAACTTCACCAGCCACCACTGGGGTGGTGTATTCACCTTGACTGATTGTACAGAGCTATGTACCAGTATTTGTTGGTAGGGTGGACTACAGACAATAACAATGTTCAATGCAACAGTCTTGGAATGTGGTGGAGGAGGTGGTGGAGGAGGTGAATTATAGATTTGGAAGGTTGTATGAGGATGGGATCTCATTTTGGTTTTGATGGTCATACCCACCGAGGCAAGGTGTGGAGTGTGGGGACTGAGCTCAGGTATGAAGCAACTGATCCCATGGTTATTGCTCCAGTAGTAAGAGTATGGTAAGGCATTGCTAAGGGCCTAGGTTCACATTGATGTGATTTGGCCTGCAATTTGACATGTCAAATCGCATGCCAAATCTGCGGCTATTGCCGGCAATGGCACTGTCTGAATCGGTGCGACGCCGACTTTCCAGGGCCGCACCAATTTCCAAAAGTAATTTCTGTACTACTTTTGGTGACTTTGGGGTGCGATTTGTATAGACATCTGTGCAGAAACCCACACAGATGTCTCTGAAATTGCCCCCGAAGTCGGACTGACATGCGGAAATGAAATCGTGCGAGTTCAGCTGAACTCGCACGATTTCAATCCCGCTGTCAGTGTGAACCTGGGGTAAATTCTGAGAATTCTGAGATTACAAATCAGAATTCTGAGATTAAAAATCTGAATTCTGTGTTTGAAACTCAGAATTCTGACTTTCATACTCAATATGCTGACTTTCAAACTCAGAATTCTGTGAAAAAAAAATTCAGGATGGAACCACGGCTCTTCCATAGCTGAGGTGTGCTTCGAGAAAAAAAGAGTTATTTTACTTGTTTGCATGAGTTATTTTATTGCACAATGAGTCATATTCTTGTCTCCTTTTTCATTTATTGTGAGGCCTGCCCTTCCCTTTGACACAAATTATACATAGTAGATTTTTAGTGACAAGGTAAGGTCCTTCTTTGAAACATCTGCTCATGTATCAGGTCCAGTGAAGGAACGTATAATGAAATGTGTATAGTTATAATAATGTGGTTGTCTTTCATACAGGGAATACAGTATGTGCATGAACAATGACCCCAAAGTAAAATGTTCTTTATATACATTATACAATATTCCAACATCTACGTTAACCACTTCATTTTGGAAAGCAATTGTATCACACCAATTAACTTTGCTATACTTTGCCCATACATAGTCTTTTGGGGCAGCAGATGGAGCATTCACATGGGAAAATAGTTTGGTTAATATAACTTTATTTTACTTAAAGACATTTTTATTGAGAAAAGGTTTTAACATATAAAAGGAAAAGTATGAGATGAATATACATAGTATTTGCCATATATTGGTGGTGAGCAACAAAAAAAAGTATAAGATTATCACATTGTTATTAACAAAGTGATATAATACAAAATGGTGTTATAAAGGTCCCAGTCTCTCTGAGATGTGTTTAAAGAGGAGTTCCACCCAGGGGGGCCTTCAAAAAAAAAAAAAAATTAAAAGTCAGCACCTACAAATACTGCAGCTGCTGACTTTTAATTGGGCACTCACCTGTCCCTGGGTCCAGCGATGCGGGGGATCGAAGCCCCGCTCGTCCCCCCCCTCCGCTCGTCGGCGCCGGCATTTCAACTGTGGGCGCCGGGCTGTGGCTTCACAGCCTGGCACCCACTGCGCATGCGCGAGCGGCGCCGCGCGCCATGATTGGCCGCTCAATCACCTGGGACCTGTAATGGGTCCCAGATGATTGACAGGAGGGAGGGAGCAGAGCGGAGCCCTTCCTGTGCCTGGGGGGGAAGTGATGTCACCAGCCCAGGCAAAGGAACAGGCAGACTACAAGGGACCACCTAGCAACAGGCATTTAGAGGTAAGTGAAAAAAAAAAAAATATCCAAATGTTTTTTGTTTTGTTTTTTAGAATTTTTCCAGGTATTTTTGTTTTTTGGGTGGAACCCCACTTTAACTGGCAAGGAGTTCAGGTGGGATTTTGATACGTCTGATCGTACCAGTCTATTCAGGGTGCCCACTGTTTATGTGCAGATTGCATAGGGCTGTCAGATACAGCAAGCATATGTTTATATGTACTGTGGGTATGTGTCAGGTGGATCACCTCAGTCAAAGGAATGTGATCTGGGGATCTCCAGTGATGGACCAATGTTAGTAATATAACTTTATTTTAGATGGGTTTAATAGGAAGACACTGGGAAAAAATAGAGATAAAAACGCCAGTGATTTTTCCTTGGTTATTTTAGGTTATTTGTAAAACTGTAGATATTTATCCCAAAATGTATTCCTTTAGGCTGGTGTTATGTATGATGCCCCGTACACACGGTCGGACTTTCCATGACCTTCTCCTGCCTGAGACTTTCCTGTGCATGGAAAAGGGACATAGTTTTAGTTTTTGGTTCATCAAATTGCAAATTGAATGTTAATAACTAGAAAAGACTATAATTCTGACGCCAGCATTTTTCATTCTTGTCACAATCATTTGTGGCCACTACTGTCTATTGATATGTAAAACACTTTGGGAAATCAGAAATTAGTTATCAAAACTAACATATATTTAACATCATTAATTTGACAACCAGAAATATTTAGAAGAATGCTATACCTGACTCAAGCTGGGCTCCTCCACATGTTGCTGCCTAGAAGGCCCAGGTTGGTCGTCGGAAGCCTCAGCTGGGGGGTGTGTAGGGAAATTTATGATCAGTGCTGTATCACTAATATATATGTTTGATGTGTTAATACATTTATTATATTCTGTATTCTTCTGTTAGCACTACAGAACAAGTGAACAACATGTTTTTCTCTTAAAATATGTGTTGCCAGCAAGTTAAGATAAACATTCTGTAGTGTAATCTGTTGTAGATGGTAATCATATTGTAAGCAGTAGTGTGAATATGCAAGTCATTGTATGTGATGCGCTGATAACAATAAGTCACGGAATGTTAAGTCATCATTCTACGTCATCATAGCTCCTGAAGAATATCGATAAGGCAGAAGAGATAGGTGTGTCTATCATGGAATAGATATAAAAAGAAGTGAAAGTTGTCATGCTCTTTAGAACACGGCTAAGACACATACATTTTGTGTACAACTCTGTTCTCCATATATATATATGTGCAATAAAACCTTTGAATTTGGAGCCATTTTGTTTTCAGGTAATTAATCCTTTTACATCAATGGTGCCGTGACTCGGATTGCCAAACTGAACACAGGATCTGTGGTCTATCTGACGTGCAACTGCAATGAGACAAGGGCCCAAGGGTGAATAAAAATGTTCTCCCTGATTGTCTGATTGATCTTGTACGGCGGGGGGAACACAGATCGTGTGTCAAAACGCAATCAAAAGAACCTGGGCAAAAGGGGTGATATTTTATGTCCTGTTTGTCTACTAACTTGAATTAATGGGTTCCTGAGCCATAGTCTGGCTGTAAGTCTGTCATGATTTATGAAAGTGTGAACGTGTAAAGTTGGGGTCTCAAGGTAAGGAGAACCCCTTTCCAAGCAAATGTGAAGAGTGAACATTATTATCGGTTATATTAAACAGTTGTCTTTTTAACTAACGCAGAGTACTAAATTGTTTTAAGTGTGAATGAGAGGGTTGCCTAAACGTCAAAAGCTGGAAAGCCTGGGTTTATAGCCTAAGGTGAGGCCATACGTGTATGTGCTGTTTTGATGCCTATGACGTCAACAGGTGCCCTCTGAGTGAAAGTGTATTGTCTAAATGTCATAAAACTATACTAATTGTTGATACTCATGCATACTAATTGAAAGGTATTAACAGCTACCCTGTATGAGTGGGGTTTTACTAACAGGGTTCATAGAGTAAAAGAAGATTTTGCCTAAATGAATAGTACTGGTAATCTTTACATAATATACATAAAATTGCATAACCTTGCTGATGTGTCCAAGCAATGAATGTGGGCAACTTGAGGTGTTAGTAGATACCTTGTTCATCTGTTATATTATATTGTTTGTGGTATGTATGCTGTTAAAAATCTGGAGAGATAGACAGCGTGGTTTCCCTGTGTGTGATCTCCAATTTGTGCTGTAACAAACTGTGCCACAAAAGTCCAGTATATAGCCTCATCCAAGTAGGGGGTGAGGGCGTGCTTTCAGTGGAAGAGAGCACAAGGGGAGTATTGGCCAGCTCCCATAGGAAAGGAAAAGTAACTGGAACCTCACTGACGATCCAGTAATGGGGAATCAGGTGGGAGGAGGTGCTAAAGTTTACGGGGCGCCATTGACACCCCGGGAGGAAGTTAAGGCCCACTATGGTAAGTGGGTAGTGAAGTACCTAAAGAAATGGCACAGTTTGGCAAAGGCAACGGATTGCCTGGTACCCATACAGGGAACATTTGATGTCAGAGTTTGGACAGCATTACACCATAACTTTAAGAGTAGGATGACTGAGCCTAATGAAGTTGCAGCATGGGCCAGATGGGAGGCAAAGGCATATGGGAAAACAGCTAAGGTCCTAGTTACAACACTGCCCAAGGTATCGGAGGAAGAAGGTGAGTTATCAGAGGAAATGATTGCTAGTACACATATGTTAGCAAAAACACACATCAGAAACCCAAGTAGGCCTGTCTCTGACCAACTAATATCTAGTAGTGGGTCCCCACCACCATATGTCACATCATCTACCCCTCTTGGAGCAGGTGCTATAGAAGCATCTGCGCCAATGAGAGAGGAGGTGATGCAAGGATGTGTACCAGACACACCCAAGGGTAAACATTGGTATCAGTCGCCAGGATGGAGTAGCATGCCTCCATCCAAGTTGCTGAGTACAGAAGATTCGCCAGAGGTAAGTTGGCAGGATAAAAGTTTCCTAAGAACACCTGTCGGGATGACAATACAAGGGGTAAGTATGCAACAAGAAAGAATTTACCCACCTCTCCCCCCTGACTCAGATGACGAAGAAGTAATAACTTCTAAACAAGGGGGGACAGGAAGGTTATTACCAGTAAGAGAGCAGAGAGCTTATAATGATAAGAATGAATTAACAGGGACTATAGTCCACCATATGCCCTGGACTCCTGGGAGATGAATACTTTCTTGAATTCAATCCCCAAGCCTAGGCATAGTCCTCATCTGTTTTCTAAGCAGCTATGCAACATAGCTGCAAGCTACAGAGCAAATTGGGAGGACATGTTACGAATTATAAAGGGGGTGTCAGGAATAAGTGATGCTGATCTTATGATACAGGAGGCAAGGTTAGTAAAATCAGAATATTTAGTGGTCTTCAAACGGGAGTCACCAAAATTGGCACTAGAAGAGTGTGAGAAATTGAAGGAGAGGATAGGGAAGATTTTTCCGGCAGCTTCCTGGAATAAGGTGAGTTCAATGACCCAAGAAAGTAAACAGGAAGTGCACTAATACACTGATCGGTTTAGGAATGCAGTCCTTGAGACTGGGCAGGACCCAGATAGTCCAGCCTTGGCCTCAATGATTGTCACCATGTGGGGTACAGGTTTGAAAAAATTTGTTCAGGAAAATTTAACCACCCGTTATCCTGAGTGGAAGACCATGAGCCTACAAGCTCTGACCTTAGTGGCATCCCATATCCAAAAGAATATGGATGACATGGAGGCAAGAAAGCCACAAAAGGTGTTGCTCTCCTACCTCCCACCAAAAGAAGCCCCACAGGGCAAAAAGGGGAGGGAGGGTGGGAGACCAAGAGCTTTGGGTTTGTGTTTTAACTGCCAAAAACCTGGCCACATTGCTAAATTTTGCTGTGCACCCAGGAAAAGTGGCATGGATGCATGTGGAAAAAGGGATTGACAGGCAGAGGCCCCAGTGTGGTCAGTAATGTCTGAAACTGATGGTAATGATGCTTTTGTAAAAAATTTTGGCAGAACAAAATTCTAAGGTAACTAAAGATAAGCTACAGTGGTGCCAGGAAAAAGTTGTTTTCCTGGGGCACTGTATCTTTAAAGGGGGTAAACACCTAACCTCAGAAAGGAAAGAGATGATACGTTCATACCCCCTTCCAAAGAATCAAAGGTCTCTAAGAGCATTTTTGGGTTTGGTTGGTTACTGCAGACAATTGTTTCCAAATATGTCCCAAATAGCTAAACCATTATATGCTTTAACCTCAGGTAAGGCTGTGCATTTTGATTTGTTTGCTGAGGAGATACAGGCTGTAGAGGTATTAAAGGAGGCTATAATGGCATCTCTAGCATTGGCACTGCCTGACTATAAAAAGGACTTTACCTATTCTGTCATGAATCAGATAATCAGGCATCTGGAGTGGTAACACAAAAATCTGCTGATAAGCATAAACCTGTGGGATAATTTTCCCAGCCTCTTGATCCTGTAATCTCAACAGCAGCACCTTGTGTGATAGCCTCGGCAGCAGCAGCCATGTTAGTGGAGAAAACTGCTGAAATTGTGTTTGGGAATACCCTGATTCTCATGGTCCCCCATGCAGTGGAGCAGGTGCTGGGACATCTTAACACAAGACACTTATCTGCTGCTAGGTTAACTAAGTATGAGCTGGCTTTGCTTACACCAAGTACTGTATATACTCGAGTATAAGTCGTTCCGAGTATAAGTCGATGCCCTAATTTACCACAAAAAAAAAAATGGGAAAAACTTATTGACCCGAGTATAAGACGAGGGAGAGAAATGCACAGCTACTGTAAATGGAAAAGAGGGTCAATAATGCCAATTTGCAGCATCACTGTTCCCATTTGCATGCCTCACTGTGCCCATTTGCAGCCATAGGTCCCCTGAACTTCAAACTCGGTAGTTAAGGGTTCCTAGATGCCCCCTAGCTGCAGCCAAAATTTGGAGTCTCTGAACCCAAAGGGTCCCAAAATGACATTGCTGCAGATGGACACAGTTGACCGAATTTGGGGCCTGTATCTCGGGGCCACTTAGTGCTAGGAACCCCAAATTTGGTGTGCAAACCCAGAGGAACTAGCACCATAAAATTTCCAAAGCTGGGGTTTCTAGCACCAAGTGGCCCCGAGATACAGGGCCCCAAAAATCAGTTCAGAAAATGTCAAGCACTTTTCTGCAGCAGAGAATGACATTTTCCGAACCGGTTTTGGGGCCCTGTATCTCAGGGCCACTTGGTGCTAAGAACCCCGGCTTTGGATATGTTATGGTACCAGTTCAACTAGGTTTGCACACCAAATATGGGGTTCCTAGCACTAAGTGGCCCTGAGATACGGGGCCCCAAAGTTGGTTCGGAAAATGAAATTTTTTGCTGCAGAAAAGTGCTTGACTCGAGTATAAGTCGAGGGGGGCACTTTCAGCACAAAAAATGTGCTGAAAAATTCGACTTATACTCGAGTATATACGGTAATATCATCATTAAGAGGTGTGATGTTTTAAATTCAGCCACTTTGTTACCCATTCGGCCTACTCCAGTGGAGTGGGTACATGACTGTTGTCACACAACTGAGGCCTACTATGAGCTCCCAGTGACGGTACAGGATTTTGCCCTGGAGAACCCAGAGCTGGAACTGTGGCTAGATGGTTCCAGGTATTACACTGAGAAAGGACTGAGAAAGGTTCTCCCATCACTGGTTTGGCTGTGGTAAGTCAGAAGAAAGTAATTTTCCAGAGGGCTCTACAAAATCATTGTTCTGCCCAAGTGGCGGAGTTGGAGGCCTTGATAAAAGCGTGTGAATTGGCAGAGGGGAAATCAGTGAATATATACACTGATTCTCGTTATGCCCGCGGTGCTATACATGATTTTTTTTCTATTCTATAGAAAAGCCATAATTTTCTGACATCTCAGGGCAAGCCTATTAAAAACTCTGCCCAGGGGAAGGCCCTACTTGAAGCTATCACTTTGCCTGCTGCAGTTGCAGTGCTCAAGGTGAAGGCTCACACAAATGCATCTGATGCTGTTGCAATGGGTAACCAAAGGGCAGATGAGGCAGCTAAGGCAGCTGCCTTGCTCCCCCTGGTGGTGAGTGATGATGAAAGAGTATATTTCCTAAAAGGGGATACAAACACTCAAACCCTACAACAATTGCAGAGCACAACATCTCGAGAGGTAATCAATAAGTGGAAAAAGAACAATTGTCATTACAATGAGGATACCGGTATTTGGCTCCATGAGGATGGGAGGCCGTGTGCCCCTCCTTCGATGTACCCTTCTCTTTGTTCTATGGCACATCTCCCTTCTCATGTAGCCAAAGGGGGGATGGTTGATCTGATATGGAAATTGTGGTATGCACCAGGCATTGAAGAAGTAGCTAAACAGTATTGTCAGGCTTGCTTGATCTGTGCACAATATAATCCAGGGAAACGGGTACAAACTCCTCAGGGTCACATTCCGAGGGCTCTATATCCCTTCCAGAGATTCAGATAGAGGAAGTCACTTTACTGGGCAGGTAATGAAAGAGGTACTTGCAGCCTTTAACATTGAGCAATGCTTACACACTCCATACAACCCCACAGCTAGTGGTAAGGTAGAAAAATACAACGGGCTACAAAAAGCCAAGTTGAGTAAAATTACAGCTGAGACAGGGCTAAATTGGCTCCAAGGGTTGCCTATAGCTCTGTTTGCATTGAGAACTACACTAAAACAAAAAGGGAAGCTCTCTCCCTATGAAATATTATTTGGATCAGTAGCAAAGACGTTTGTCACTCACTGAATATGTCATTGGGTTACACAGGCATTTAAATCAATTGCACAAGAACATATATTCATCTCTTCCAGACCCAGATGCCCTTGAAGGGACTCGTGACCTGCAGCCAGGTGACTGGGTAATGGTGAAAAAGCATCAGAGGAGGGGTCTGGATCCCAGGTGGACAGGACCCTACCAGGTGCTACTTACTACAGCTACAGCAGTGAAGCTGGAAAACAGGGATACTTGGATATATGCTTCATATTGTAAACGTGTACATTCTGCAGTTGTATCTGAGCAGTAGGACCAGTTCTCCTGCCTAAGGATTCTGTGTCCTCAGCAAGACACTGCTCAGAATGTGATCATATCTCTCTAGTCATTGCAGGAACATCTAACAAGAAGTTGTGCTGTGTTTAAAGTACCCGATGAAGGATCATGAGTGCCTGGAAAAGCTTGCTGCTGTTGGCGTGGTGTGGACTTGTGGATGGTCAAACCTATCTGAATAGGATGATCCAATTACATGAGGTGATCAGTACTCAATTCAATCTCTCTAACTGTTGGGTGTGTTCTATGATTCCCCCAAGTGTGAGACATAAACCGATAGTAGTTATAGCAGTTACAGATCCCAATTTATTTTATGCAATATTGATAAAAGAAACAGCCAATAGTACCCTAGCTGAGAAACCTTGGAAACTGGTAGAAGACAAAGGGCTGTTAGTGCAGGGAATATCAGGAAAAGGAATAGGACTAATCCTTAACAATAACTGACCCAGAGATGGTTGAAATGGGGATTACTGATTATTATTAGGATCCTGGGAATGTTCAGGTTGTGGTGAATGGTTGTTTTAGCATAGAAAACCAAACTTTGTGTCAGTGCCTTAAGGATTGCTCTAACTGTTTTGCTGGGGGTTATCTTAGGAGCTGTGCTATGTTTGTATTTGTGTTTTAAGATAGTCACGTGTGCATGTGTAGCAATGTGTAAGGTAAAGATGAAACCTGATAAGAAAACCTCAGATGTTTCTCTTGCTTTCCCAAAGGAAGAAAATGGCAGAAAGAGAAACGCCAGACCTATCCTCCATCTTTGATGGCCCCTGAAGTTGTCTGTCCTGTTATGCTGCTGAAGCAGAAATGCCTGAACTAGAGTTTGGATCTGAAATTGAGAATTTATCCACCCAGAGGATTTATTAAATATTTGAAGAATCTCTAAACCCTACTACAGTCGCTACCATGAACTTTGAACTAGAACAATTGAGCTGTGCTGCTGGACCCAGTTCCCTACCCAGTGCTGAAGAATCTCCAGAAGAGAATCGGGAGTCTGTTTATTCTGATGACTCACTCCAAATAGTGGAAGATGAACAGACTGTACGAGAACTTTGGGTTGTGGGGCATTCATATATACATTGGGCCCATAAGAAGGCATTACAAGTGGGCATGGAGAATTTGGGCTGTGATCCTAACAAGATAAGAGTAGTTTGGGGTGGTGTTAGGGAAATTCGCTGGAGAGCTTTGAGGCCACTCTTGTTGGAGGCGGCTGGTCATTGCCCTACTCCTCTTGGCTTTATCATCCACTTAGGTGGTAATGACGTGGGGAGAAAAAGGAATCTTGGATTTATTTCTTTGATAAAAGGAGATCTGAAGTGGATTTCAGGGTATTTCCCTGACACCATTCTAATGTTCTCTTCCGTTGTTCTTAGACCCTGTTGGAGTCGGGGAGCGAAATGGAGGGGAAGGAGAATAAATAATGTTCTACAAAGGTTTTTGTGTAAGGAAAAAGGGTATATGTACCATAATCATTCTTTGGAAGGAGAACAGCTTGATCTCCTCCGAGATGATGGGGGTTCACCTGAGTAATGAAGGAAATTGCATTTTTGTGTCTAGTTTATAGCAGATGGTGGAGTTCTGTTTGTTTATGGGGGATGTGAATTTTTAGTTAGAGTGTGGATGATTGATGTGTGCAATGGCTAAATAAAAATTAAAGTTTGCTTGAATGAATAGTTGATGACTCTGTCCCATTAACTCCAACTCTCCTCGAGGGTAACATGAGTTAATGAGTATGGCTACTTGTGGATGTCGATAGAGGAAATGGAATGGACAGTGTCTAGATCTTAGGAGGATAGTAAGGAACTAAAGTATTGTAACCTTCTTTTACACCAAACGGTCTGTGAACAGGGATGAGTGTGGGAAAGTAGAGGACTTATATCTTTACATTTCCATACTTAAAATGATAAATATTTTGAAGGGTCTTTTGTCTTATACACCTGTGGTCCCTGTCACTTTCAGGTTGGTGGAAGGGAATGACAATTAGTGATCGGCAATGATCAAAGGGGGGAAATGTGTAGGGAAATTTATGATCAGTGCTGTATCACTAATATATATGTTTGATGTGTTAATACATTTATTATATTCTGTATTCTTCTGTCAGCACTACAGAACAAGTGAACAACATGTTTTTCTCTTAAAATATGTGTTGCCAGCAAGTTAAGATAAACATTCTGTAGTGTAATCTGTTGTAGATGGTAATCATATTGTAAGCAGTAGTGTGAATATGCAAGTCATTGTATGTGATGCGCTGATAACAATAAGTCACGGAATGTTAAGTCATCATTCTACGTCATCATAGCTCCCAAAGAATATCAATAAGGCAGAAGAGCTAGGTGTGTCTATCATGGAATGGGTATAAAAGAAGTGAAAGTTGTCATGCTCTTTAGAACACGGCTAAAACACATACATTTTGTGTACAGCTCTGTTCTCCATATATATATATGCAATAAAACTTTTGAATTTGGAGCCATTGTGTTTTCAGGTAATTAATCCTTTTACAGGGGGAAGGAAGCCTTGAAGGAACAGTGGAGAGTGCTCGTCTGGGTTCAGTCTGGCCTGCCAGAAAATACAGTCTGTCATAGTACCACAGCCTGGGTACATAAATGTCATCTGCTGCAGCTCCTGATCTCTGGAAATCCTGGACCTTCTTGCGCTCCTCATGCCACCAATTAGGGCCTTCAAATAGGGGATGTCTGCCGTGGGGATCACTGGCTTCACAAATTCCAGCAATTGATCCAGCGCTGCCTTCCTCTTTGGTTTATTGTTATAAAAGGGGTGGTTTACCTGCCACAGACAGGGCAGCTCCCTGTGCATATCATTGAATATGGGGATAAAGTCCTCATCGTTGAATAGATCCATTTTCTCTGCAAGACACAACACAAGACAAAACTCTAATGTCAGGTGAAACTCTCCTAATCTTGACCCAATATAGACCTCAATCTATAAGCAGTATAGGCCACTGATGCACCAACTTAAAATTGTACCTTCGTTATAACGATCGTCACTTCCGTGACTTCTTCCCCCGCTCACAGATCGTACGTACGACGCATGCGTGTTCCACTTTATATACACTGCGCATGCATGAAACTCCGGCCGCCCCTGATGTTCTTACTAGTCTATTCCCCGCCCCTTGTCTTTCGGCGCAGTGGGAGAGCAC
Source organism: Lithobates clamitans (assembly GCA_037952925.1). Classification (NCBI taxonomy): domain Eukaryota; kingdom Metazoa; phylum Chordata; class Amphibia; order Anura; family Ranidae; genus Lithobates; species Lithobates clamitans. The sequence goes on along the minus strand of JBBGZY010000399.1, from coordinate 9,601,128 downwards.
ATGGTGGAGAGACAACAGGTGCATGCAGAGGAGAGCAGCAAAGACAAAAGACTGGAGCCCCGAACCTCACGATCCTGGAGTAGATTGAAGGCCTCAAATATGTCCTTTAGAGATATGGTGAACATCTTGAAGAGGGCCGACTATGATGGGAAACATGGACCTTACTCAAACCCAAATGTGAGAAAGGCCAAGATCATGCCTAAAGTTGTGAAGAGTCTGCAAAGGAATTTTGGGCTATCGCGATCCAAGGAGAAATTGAGGAAACTCTGGTCATACCTCAAATTGAGGGAGCAGGATCAGTACAGAAGAATCAAGAGAGTGCTGCAAAAAAATAAGTATTTTGTCATGTGTTCCTATTCTTCTTCTTAACGTTCGTGCTGCTCCATGTGCTTTTCTTTACAGTTGTAGATTTTAAAATGGCAACTTTCATGTTCATGGGCACAGTAATCGGTCGTAGGAAACATCGTTCATTCGCCCACTTATAAGATGTTTTAGGCAGATACAGGTTAACTACATTTGTTCATGCCTATTTGTATTAAAATAAGTTTGTTGTCTAGATGGGTTTTTAACTAGAATGAAATGCAAACTTGATTCAGTGTAAGGAGAGGACACTCAGCAACTGTTTACATATCTGGACGCAGGAGCACTAGTGTGGGACACCAGAATCAAACTTTTTAGGAGTGTCCCACACAGGCGCTCCAGTGGATACTAGGGGTGTCTCCATGTGTAAAACTTGTACAAAAAAGGGAAGTATTCCGGCTTTGGAAATGAAAAGAAATGTCTTCAGCTTGGAACTCTGCCAAAACAGACCATTGTACGAAACTTCCAAGCAATGTTTCATATTCCTTTTTCTGCCCTCCAATAGGGGAGAAAAGACTTGAGACATCAGAGGACACCAGGGACACCCCACCTCCGAAAGAAGGGGAAGTCAACAAAACACAAGCAAAGGATGAGGAGAGAGAGGTTTTGGAAGTGGGCGAAATTGTCACCACAACAGGTGAGTGTCTGAGACCACAGCTTCAGGTAAGAGATCTGTTCCTGCATATTTATAATACATGGTGTGTTTTTTTGTTTTTTTTAGGTGATGTGGATGTTGTGGAAGAAGAATCTCATTTCACCAGTAAAAGTGCCCAGCTCCTCATCGGGGAGAGAATGGGGTGCAATCGCGATTTAGAAAATCCAAAGCAAAACATCAATGCTGTTCAACAAAAAATGAAGAACATAATTGATGTTTTAGGGAGATCCTAAAATGCACAAAACTTTAACCCTTTTTTTTCGTGTATTTTGGGTTTGAAAAAAAAGTTTTAAAGTATTTTAAAAGCCAAATTTGTAAGATGCACACAGTGTGTCAACATGTGCTATCTGCCATCAGGGGACATCAATGTACGCGTTTTGTGGGTGCAACCCCTTCCTCGCTACTAAAGTAGCTGAGAGGAAGGGGTTGCACCCCCAAAACACGTCCATTGATCCATTGATTGGGAGCTAGCACATGTGGACATCAGGTGAGTCAAGAGTTAATTATGTGGGTGTGGCGCTGTCCTCATACGTGTGTGCAAGTGTAGGTACACAAAGTTGAATATCTAGGACCAATTACATACATACTACCTTAGCAAGCCCTAATTGATTCTTTCAATATAGTGTGGGGGACAGGGGGGAGTGCAGAGTCAATGTGATACACTAAAATAGAATGGGTATGATATACTAAACCATATATAAGTTTATAAAGTGCAGGGTATGTAAATGCTACTCCATATGGTGTAAATACAAAAGTGGTGCAAATAAATACAATGAAATACCGATAATCACTAATACAATAAAAGTACCAAAGTGGCTAGTGGTTCGTGCAAATATAAAGTGATTGACTTATTAAATAACTAGTGACAGGTGCTCAGTGCAACATTGGCAATGTTAAGTTTCTTGGCATTTGGAGTAACCAAGTATATCCACAGCCCGCTTGCTGTTTAAATTTCTGAGGTGCCCAGGTGCTTGTGTCTTGAACTTTAATCATGCAGACACTCACCGACTTTCCTAACCCCTGCAGGGGTGACGCGCAGTCACAGTGTATGCCACTGTGCGGCAATCCTTAGCGCTTTCACGGTCGAGATGTCATATACACATAGAAGAGAAAGGGGATGCCCATAGCGTACAACCATAAAACTTTTTATTAAGACAGATGACAGAGCGGTACTCACATATAATTGACTTGTATAAGGCAATCATGAAAAATCATCAGTGGAACCGTCAGATTCAAAGTTTTAATCTTTGGGAGATGATGCAAGGCGTCAGAATTAAGCCACGTCCTACGCGTTTCATAAGAGGGCGTGGCCTAATTCTGACGCCTTGCATCATCTCCCAAAGATTACAACTTTGAATCTGACGGTTCCACTGATGATTTTTCATGATTGCCTTATACAAGTCAATTATATGTGAGTACCGCTCTGTCATCTGTCTTAATAAAAAGTTTTATGGTTTTACGCTATGGGCATCCCCTTTCTCTTCTATGTGTATATGACATCTCGACCGTGAAAGCGCTAAGGATTGCCGCACAGTGGCATACACTGTGACTGCGCGTCACCCCTGTAGGGGTTAGGAAAGTCGGTGAGTGTCTGCATGATTAAAGTTCAAGACACAAGAACCCGGGCACCTCAGAAATCTAAACAGCAAGCGGGCTGTGGATATACTTGGTTACTCCAAATGCCAAGAAACTTAACATTGCCAATGTTGCACTGAGCACCTGTCACTAGTTATTTAATAAATCAACCACTTTATATTTGCACGAAGCACTAGCCACTTTGGTACTTTTATTGTATTAGTGATTATTGGTATTTCATTGTATTTACTTGCACCACTTTTGTATTTACACCATATGGAGTAGCATTTACATACCCTGCACTTTATAAAGTTATTTATGGTTTAGTATATCATACCCATTCTATTTTAGTGTATCACATTGACTCTGCACTCACCCCTGTCCCCCACACTATATTGAAAGAATCAATTAGGGCTTGCTAAGGTAGTATGTATGTATGTAATTGGTCCTAGATATTCAACTTTGTGTACCTACACTTGCACACACATATGAGGACAGCGCCACGCCCACATAATTAACTCTTGACTCTCCTTTTGTTTTCTCCACCCCGGTGGGGATTGCTTCTGTGGAGGCTGCAGTCCTTACACACACTTTTATAATTTTTTTTTTATTATTGTTTTTTTATTGGTTTAATATTGAACATTTAGTTTAATTCACTCACTTCCTGTTGCGCAGATTTACTATTAATTTCGACATGTTGACATTAGGCATGTGATCAGGAGGGAAATCCCCATTTTGAATTCCAACTTTTGTGCATTTTCATAATTTGGCTTTTACAGGGGTGACATCACCCCATCTGATGAAGGCAATATCAACACATTTTGGCCATACTAATGTCTGATATTACCTTCACTTTGTCAAAGTTTAACTTTGTAAGTTCTTGAGTTCTGTATGTTATGTTTTGAAACATGCCTGTTTAACCAAAAAAGGCTATTTCTAATTAATGTGACAAAAAATAATGTTATACACCAAAGATGTTGGTTTGTTCAAAAACACTTTTCTAAACACACGTGTGAATGTGCTTTGAGTAAAAAGTTTTCTACTCAACAATGTGTGGCTTCTTCTTTCAATGATCAAAAGCAGTTTTTGGAGTAAAAGTTGGGGTATACATTGACAATGGGGGTTATTTACTAAAGGCAAATCCACTTTGCACTACAAGTGAAGTTTCATGTGCACTTTTAAGTGCACTTGGAGTGCAAAGTGGAATTTTCTTTAGTAAATAACACCCACAGTGCTTTCTAATTTGCCTCAATCATGCCATTTTCATGACTCCACAAAATTAATTCATTGTGCTGAAAATGATGAATATTTTTGTCAGTAATGCATTACATACATTAACAAAAACAAGGTGTGTGTAGCAGACCCACAACATAATAATAGTTAGCTGAAGAAGAGATTGTCACCTCATGGATCAAATAAATTACATTTGCACTATTGAAGAAAATGTCCAAAAAGAAAAGCCCATGGAAAACCTAGGAGACAGCTAAAAGAAACCCAGGCAGTAAATCAAAGGAAATCTTCTTTCAGTTTATGTTCAACAATTTAGGATAAAATGTTTCTTAAACCATTTCTGGCATATCAATGGCCCCCCCACCCGCAAAGTACTCGACATACTTCGGTCTTACTTCACGGGCGCTTTGGGGGGGCAAGCCAGGACGGCCAGCTTCAAGCACCGTCAGGGTTTCTTCTTGAAATCCGGCCTCAGGCCCAACTGAGGCCACATAGTTCATTGAATTTCTCCTTAAATAGTTGTGTAGAATGCAGCATGCAAGCATTATATGGTTAAGTTTATATTTCGCCATGTTGATTGGCGTAAGGAATAGGCGGAACTGGCCATTATCCCAAAAGTGTTCTCCACCACTCTTCTGGCTTTGGCCAGACAGTAGCTATAAACTCTCTGGTCTGGGGTGAGGGTCCTCATAGCTTCAAAACTGTCGGCTGGTCAGAACAAACTAACAGCACTGAAAAACAGAAAGGCCAGAGCTGAAAATCAGATACGAGCGGACAAGAACGCACTGAAGATCAAATACATAATAGAAATACGAACCCACAAGCACAAACTGAAGAGCAGTAACAATCGTAAAAGCAGGAGGCTGAAAAGCGCGAATTGTCTGTCACCAAACTTCTACTAACACGAGATTAGCGGAAGGAGCCCAAAGGGTGGCGCACTTGGTATTGAACTTTCTCTTTTTCGTGCCATCGTATGTGTTGTACGTCACCGTGTTCTTGACGTTCGTAAATTCCGACCAACATTGTGTGACCGTGTGTATGCAAGACAAGTTTGAGCCAACATCCGTCGGAATGTCCGATCAATGTCCGATCGTGTGTATAGGGCATTAGTGTGTTATACCGCTCTCCATCCAGTAGAGGGAAGCATTGTAAATATGTTCACTTCTTTATTGTTCTGGTATAGCTATGTATTTTTAGCATCTCTGGTGCCTGTACACTATGTCTGTGTTGGATTAACCACTTGACCACTGGGCACTTAAACCCCCTTCCTAACCAGACCAATTTTCAGCTTTCGGTGCTCTCACATTTTGAATGACAATTACTCAGTCATGCAACACTGTACCCATATGAAATTTTTGTCCTTTTTTTCACACAAATAGAGCTTTCTTTTGGTGGTATTTAATCACTGCTGGGTTTTTTATTTTTTGCGCTATAAATAAAGAAAGACTGAAAATTCGGTAAAAAAAATAAAAAAATTATTTTTTTCTGTTAAAATTTATTGCAGAGTATTGGTGAGTATTTGCAGAGTATTGGCCAGTATTGGCAGACCATTGGCAGAGTATTGGCGACTATTGGCAGAGTATTGGGAGAGTATTGGCGAGTATTGGTGAATATTGCAGAGCATTGGTAGAGTATTGCAGAGTATTGGCACTGAGCAGCACTGTGGGCACTACAGATCCAGCCCACAGCGCTGCTACAAACAATCTCTCCCCCTCTTCCCTCGCACTGTACAGATCAGTACAGAGAGGGGAGGGAGGAACCAGCGTCATGACATGACGCCGGTTTGTTTACAAGTGATGGCTCCGTCATTTGACGGAGCCATCATGTGGTAAACGGCCGCTAGTAGTATATAGCAAAACTCACCAATAACTGCCCGAATGGGCAACAAACGGCAAATCTGAGACACCCAATATGGGTGCTCCCCCTGGGGGCGGACACGGGGGCTATTAGGACGGACTAGGAGTAGACAAAGTTTAAAATTTAGGATTAGTATCGTATGGGTCTGAACATGCACTGTGACACAAGGAGGAATATCAGTGGAGGATTGGGGAGGGAAAAAGGGAGGAGGGGGGGAGAAGAAAGAATGGGGAGGGAGAAAAGGGGGGAAGAAAGTAGTGAAGGGGGAGAAAAGGGGGAGGAGGGGTTGTGGGGATGGGGTAGTGAGAGGGGTGAGGAGGGAAAGAGGACAGGGAAGGGAACTGGTGAAGGGGGGAGGAGGACAGTGAGAGAAAGAAAGGGGGAAGGGGGGAAAAAAAGGGAAAAGGGGGGCAGAAAAAAGGGGCGAGAATGAACTCCTCAGCCATTGTAGATATTGGAAAGTGATGCTGGTGAAATAAGAAATAATTAATGGTATAAAACCAAGCGCCTAATGTGCCAAACAGGGGGAGGGCAAAAACAAACCAGTCCCCGAGGTGGGACACCATTGCGAGATCAGTGGATTAGTAAATAAACAAAGTTACAAAATTACAAATAACTGTTCTTACAATCACAAAATCTCTCCAGCTTAGATCTAACAGCAATTAGATAAATCTGAAAAACAGTAACATACAAAAAACAATTATACACTGAAAGAACATTGAATTACACTAGTACACTTCAGGGGCATATGTCAGTACCGGTGGGCCAAAAGAATAATAATAAAGCATGGAGATATATAAAAATGAATATGGAAATTAAACAAAAAACAAAAAACAGAGGGAAGACAATCATGAGAAAACCCCAATGGGGAAGGAATAATAGTTAGAGCAAAAACAAGGGGAGGGAGAAAGAGGATATTGAAGGAGGTCATTGGGAAGATTATGAAAAATATTTATATGAATGCATCTCATTGAGGCCAGGAAGTGTGAGGGCGTTGAGCCGTTCGATCCAAATAGGCTCACGTCTTAGGATTTTGCGGTCCCGGTCGCCTCTTCTGGGGTCTTCTGGAATCACTTCTAGGACAAGAAATTTTACACATTCAGAATTAAACCTATGGTGAATGCCTATATGGTGGCCCACGGTGGTGAGCTTGCCATTGGTAGAAGCATACAGGTGGTCACCCAATCTTTGTCGTAATTCCCTGATGGTCTTGCCTACATATAAGGCCTTGCAGGCACAGACCATCAGGTACACGACCCCTCTAGTGCCACAATTAGCATGTTGTCGGGGGAAAAAAAGTCTCTCTATTTGGGAGGATAAAGTTCTGTCCTTCCTGAATCCACGGGCAGTGTGGACAATCTCCACATTTAAAGGTGCCACGAGGAACCTTTAGTGATTGTGGATGAGCCCTATAATGGCTGCTGGTAAATTTGTCCCTGAGGGAAGTGGCTCTTCTGAAAACCAGTTCCGGTGTAGGCCTCACATATTTTTTTAAAATATGGTGCTCGGTAAGTAAATGCCAATGTTGTGACAAGAGATTGCGCAAATAATTATGATGAATCGAGAATTTTGTAATGATTTTAACTGTTGAGAGTCGCGGGGGGGGGGGGGGGGTGGGGGCATAAAAAAGAGATTGTCAAGTACGAGCAAAAGCTCTATTAAAGGCCTTCCTTTTGGTACGGCTGTATCCCTGAGCCAACAGACGCATGCGTAGGTTTTGTATGGCGGAGGTTTAACATTGTAACAGACCAATAGCCTTTGCTGGGTCTGTTTACCAGAAGTACTCCCACTCCTCAAATTCTTACCCCATGAATGCTCAGATGGTCACTCATGCTAAAAGCCTATGGCTGTGATTTTGAATATCGTCCTGGCTCATGCTGGTGGGTTGAGCCGGTTGCCTTTGTTTTCTCCTGATTTCCTTGTCCCTCCTGTGCCTGATGTTCTCATGTTGGAATCCATTCCAAGTCCTCCGTTACATGCTAGAGACATTGCTGGTATGACTGCTAAAGATCCCGTTCTGGCCCGTGTGCTCAACTGGGTGTGGACGGGATTGCCCAAATCAAAAGTTGAAGAGGCATTCAAACCATTTTTAGTTCACCAATGTGAACTGTCTGCCTATAAAGTTTGCCTATTATGGGGAAACAGAGTGGTAATTCCAAAGGCAGGACAAGCTCAAGTACTGCATGCTCGCCATGAGGGACATCCTGGAATAGTCCGCATGAAAGCATTAGCCAGAAGTTATGTTTGGTGGCCTAAAATGGATGAAGTTTTTGAGAAGTGGGTACAGAACTGTTTACCATGTTAATCCGTCATGCTCCACCTAAAGCCTCAGTACATCACTGGGAAGTGACTAGGTCCCCTTGGTCTTGGTTACATATAGATTTTTTGGGGCATTTTAAGGACAATTTTTTTTTCAGTTGTCAATTCCTTTTAAAAATGGCTGGAAGTTGTATCAAAACCCCTCACCTCAGCCACTGTCATAAGAATTTTAAGGAGGCTGTTTGCTACACATGGGTTGCCAGATACAATCGTGTCTGACAATGGAATGCAATTTACCTCCTCAGAATTCAAAACCTTTATGGCAAGCAATCTTATTTGACATGTTACAAATGCACCATTTAACCTGTCATCAAATGGTCAAGCTGAACGTATGGTTCAGGTCACCAAAGACTCATTGAAGAGAATTGTTCAAGGAGATTGGAATCAGAGACTTGCAAATTTCCTTCTGCAACAACATGTGACACCATACTCAAGCACTGGTTGTAGCCCAGCAGAGCTCCTAATGAACCGTCGTCTAAAAACATGTTTGGATCGTTTACACCCTGATCTAACATCGGTGTTACAATAAAAACAAGAACTACATTTAAAAAAGGATGCTAATGTTCCTGTGAGAATGGTTGAGCCTGACAGTGCTGTCTATATCAGAAACGATGCTGCTGGGCCTTGTTGGATACCGGCAAAAGTGTTTGTGGATACAGGACCTTTGTCATACAAAGTACAAATTACTGATGGTAGAATATTATGAAGGCACATTGATCAGAGCCAAGAAAGAAGTGGTAAAATTGTACCTGCTGCTGTCCCTCTGACACAGCACAAGAAGAAGATTGCACCCAACTGAGGGTCCCAGGGAACTATCTCAAACAGTGGTCCTTAGGCCTCCAAGGAGAAATATTCACCCTCCCAGTTATCTCAAAGACTTTGAGGCCTAGGGCAGTGTTTCTCAACTCCAGTCCTCAAGGCGCCCCAACAGGTCATGTTTTCAGGCTCACCATTATTTTGCACAGGTGATTTGATCAGTTTCACTGCCTTAGTAAATACCACAGCTGTGTCATTTGAGGGAAATCCTGAAAACATGACCTGTTGGGGCGCCTTGAGGACTGGAGTTGAGAAACACTGGTCTAGGGGGAAGGAGTGTTATGCATTAGTGTGTTATACTACTCTCCATCCAGTAGGGGGAAGCATTGTAAATATGTTCAATTCCTTATTGTTCTGGTATAGCTATGTATTTTTAGCATCTATGGTGCCTGTACAGTATGTCTGTGTTGGATTAAATAAAGAAGTCCTGTGAATGCCTGCCCATATCTATGGCTCAAATTAATTTTAAATACACAAAAGCTGGGTTCACACTATTGCCACATGCGGCTCACAGCAGGGGTCTGGTGCATCCCCATTCACCGTTTAAGGTCCGATTTCAGCCTGAATTTTTGGGCTGAATTCAGGCCTGAAACAGACCAAAAGATGCACAGGGCCCCTGTGCAAATTCGCACCGCAGCGGCAGCGGAGATGTGTGAACTGGATCCATAGTCACAATCTCCTACCATGCAAATTTAATGCGGAGAAAACCGCATCCACATCGCATAGGTGTGAACCCAGCCTTAAGCCCATTTGGGTGAGATTCAAAATGAATGGCACCACAATGCGCTAACATGCATTAGTGTTAAAATTCTTCTTCATTTTGAAAAGCAGAGAGGAGGGGGCTGAGAGCTGCAGTTACACTGTGTAAGAACTGATTGGAGGAAAGGCACAAACCCCCCTCCACACAGCAAACAGGAAAAAGGAAGGACATAGAGCTGTGTTCTGAATAGACAAGCTCCGTGCTGATCTCCCTCCCCGTCAAAAATTCTATCTCATGTGTCAGGAAAAATATTGGGAGATGCGTAAATGTATCTGCAAAAATCACATTTGTGACAGGGTTTAATGCCCTTATTTTTGGTAGTATAAGTTGTGTACATTGGGGCATAGTGACTATGGACTATACGATCCCTGATTGATCGAGATCGTCGATAAGTGATCTCGGGATAATTTTTTAGATGTTTAGACACCTTCGGATCACCCATCAACAAATACCAGTGCTTTTGTAGCATTTCACGCATCTGCTGATGTTGCCCGCAAAAAGTTGTAATCACTCTTAAGCAGTGGCGGCTGGTGAAGTTTTAGGATGGGGGGGGCGCCAGACCCCGCCCTTCCTTTTTGACCCCTCCCACTTGATGGAAATGGGCGTGGTTTCAGCGAAATAGTGGGCGTGGCTCTAAGGTGGTGTGGTTAGCGTCTGAGATGAACGAGGGATGGAGGGAGAGGGCGAGGGAGAGAGGGACAGCAGGCCCAGATCCTACACAACAAAAGAAATGTGTATTCTACAAAGTTTAACAATCATCAGATATAGATACTCCAAACACCTGGTGTTAGCGCTTCAATCATCCCGGCACCATGGTTGTTATGGTGTCAGGATGATTGAAGCTCATTATTACTATTATTACATTGTAATATAAAATGAAATCGTTCAACTCACCATAATGCAGAATCAGTGGGAGCCCCGAGTGTGTCACTAGCCACGTCGCCTGTCACCAGATGCCATCAGGTGTCCCCAGCAGTCCCTTCTTACATGCAGCCTGTGTCACATCAAATGCAGCCTCTGTCACATCAAATGCAGCCTCTGTCCCCCCCCAAATGCAGCCTCTGTCCCCCCCCAAATGCAGCCTCTGTCCCCCCCAAATGCAGCCTCTGTCCCCCCCAAATGCAGCCTCTGTCCCCCCCCAAATGCAGCCTCTGTCCCCCCCCAAATGCAGCCTCTGTCCCCCCCAAATGCAGCCTCTGTCCCCCCCCCCAAATGCAGCCTCTGTCCCCCCCCCAAATGCAGCCTCTGTCCCCTTACATCAGATTTGCCATCAGTGTCCCCCCACAGCATGTGTCCCCATCAGAGCCCCCCACAGCAGGTGTCCCCCACAGCAGGGTGTCTCCATCAGAATCCCCCCACAGCAGGTGTCCCCATCAGAGTCCCCCCACAGCAGGTGTCCCCATCAGAGTCCCCCCACAGCAGGTGTCCCCATCAGAGTCCCCCCACAGCAGGTGTCCCCATCAGAGTCCCCCCACAGCAGGTGTCCCCATCAGAGCCCCCCCACAGCAGGTGTCTCCATCAGAGCCCCCCACCAGAGCCCCCCACAGCAGGTGTCCCCTATCAAAGCCCCCCACAGCAGGTGTCCCCTATCAAAGCCCCCCACAGCAGGTGTCCCCCATCAGAGTCCCCCCCACAGCAGGTGTCCCCCATCAGAGTCCCCCCCACAGCAGGTGTCCCCATCAGAGTCCCCCCACAGCAGGTGTCCCCATCAGAGTCCCCCCACAGCAGGTGTCCCCCATCAGAGTCCCCCCCTCAGCAGGTGTCCCCCATCAGAGTCCCCCCCACAGCAGGCGTCCCCCATCAGAGTCCCCCCCACAGCAGGTGTCCCCCATCAGAGTCCCCCCCACAGCAGGTGTCCCCCATCAGAGTCCCCCCCACAGCAGGTGTCCCCCATCAGAGTCCCCCCCACAGCAGGTGTCCCCCATCAGAGTCCCCCCCACAGCTGGTGTCCCCCATCAGAGTCCCCCCCACAGCAGGTGTCCCCCATCAGTGTCCCCCCCACAGCAGGTGTCCCCCAGAGTCCCCCCCACAGCAGGTGTCCCCATTAGAGTCCCCCCACAACAGGTGTCCCCATCAGGGTCCCCCCCACAGCAGGTGTCCCCCCCCACAGCAGGTGTCCCCCATCAGAGTCCCCCCACAGCAGGTGTCCCCCATCAAAGTCCCCCCACAGCAGGTGTCCCCATCAGAGCCCCCCACAGCAGGGTGTCCCCTATCAAAGCCCCCCACAGCAGGTGTCCCCCATCAGAGTCCCCCCCACAGCAGGTGTCCCCCATCAGAGTCCCCCCCACAGCAGGTGTCCCCCATCAGAGTCCCCCCCACAGCAGGTGTCCCCATCAGAGTCCCCCCACAACAGGTGTCCCCATCAGAGTCCCCCCACAGCAGGTGTCCCCCATCAGAGTCCCCCCCCACAGCAGGTGTCCCCCATCAGAGTCCCCCCCACAGCAGGTGTCCCCCATCAGAGAGATCCCGGTGTCCCCCATCAGAGTCCCCCCACAGCAGGTGTCCCCCATCAGAGTCCCCCCCACAGCAGGTGTCCCCAGTCCCCCACAGCAGGTGTCCCCATCAGTGTCCCCCCACAGCAGGAGTCCCCCCCACAGCAGGTGTCCCCCATCAGAGTCCCCCCACAGCAGGTGTCCCCCATCAGAGTCCCCCCCACAGCAGGTGTCCCCCATCAGAGTCCCCCCCACAGCAGGTGTCCCCCCCACAGCAGGTGTCCCCCATCAGAGTCCCCCCACAGCAGGTGTCCCCCATCAGAGTCCCCCCACAGCAGGTGTCCCCATCAGAGTCCCCCCACAGCAGGTGTCCCCATCAGAGTCCCCCACAGCAGGTGTCCCCCATCAGAGCCCCCCACAGCAGGTGTCCCCCATCAGAGCCCCCCACAGCAGGTGTCCCCCATCAGAGTCCCTCCACAGCAGGTGTCCCCCATCAGAGCCCCCCCACAGAAGGTGTCCCCATCAGAGTCCCCCACAGCAGGTGTCCCCCATCAGAGTCCCCCCACAGCAGGGTGTCCCCATCAGAGTCCCCCCACAGCAGGGTGTCCCCATCAGAGCCCCCCACAGCAGTTGTCCCCATCAGAGCCCCCCACAGCAGTTGTCCCCATCAGAGTCCCCCCACAGCAGGTGTCCCCATCAGAGCCCCCCACAGCAGTTGTCCCCATCAGAGCCCCCCACAGCAGGGTGTCCCCATCAGAGCCCCCCACAGCAGTTGTCCCCATCAGAGCCCCCCACAGCAGTTGTCCCCATCAGAACCCCCCACAGCAGTTGTCCCCATCAGAGCCCCCCACAGCAGTTGTCCCCATCAGAGCCCCCCCACAGCAGTTGTCCCCATCAGAGCCCCCTTGAGCAGTTGTCCCCATCAGAGCCCCCCACAGCAGTTGTCCCCATCAGAGTCCCCCACAGCAGGTGTCCCCCATCAGAGTCCCCCCACAGAAGGTGTCCCCATCAGAGCCCCCCACAGCAGGGTGTCCCCATCAGAGCCCCCCACAGCAGTTGTCCCCATTAGAGCCCCCCACAGCAGTTGTCCCCATCAGAGCCCCCCACAGCAGTTGTCCCCATCAGAGTCCCCCACAGCAGGTGTCCCCCATCAGAGTCCCCCCACAGCAGGTGTCCCCATCAGAGCCCCCCACAGCAGGGTGTCCCCATCAGAGCCCCCCACAGCAGTTGTCCCCATCAGAGCCCCCCACAGCAGTTGTCCCCATCAGAGCCCCCCACAGCAGGTGTCCCCATCAGAGCCCCCCACAGCAGGGTGTCCCCATCAGAGCCCCCCACAGCAGTTGTCCCCATCAGAGCCCCCCACAGCAGTTGTCCCCATCAGAGCCCCCCCACAGCAGGTGTCCCCCATCAGAGTCCCCCCACAGCAGGTGTCCCCATCAGAGCCCCCCACAGCAGGGTGTCCCCATCAGAGCCCCCCCCACAGCAGTTGTCCCCATCAGAGCCCCCCACAGCAGTTGTCCCCATCAGAGTCCCCCACAGCAGGTGTCCCCCATCAGAGTCCCCCCACAGCAGGTGTCCCCATCAGAGCCCCCCACAGCAGGGTGTCCCCATCAGAGCCCCCCACAGCAGTTGTCCCCATCAGAGCCCCCCACAGCAGTTGTCCCCATCAGAACCCCCCACAGCAGTTGTCCTCATCAGAGCCCCCCACCAGAGCCCCCCCTCAGCAGGTGTCCCCCCGATTCTCCACACAGCGGTACTTACCTTGGGTCTCCTGCGGTGTCCTCCTCCTCACACTGGTACCAGCATTCTTCCTGCTTCCTCTCTCGGGCGCAATGAGAGAGAGAACCAGGAAGTGACATCTGCCTCATGGCAGATGTCAATCAAATCTGAAGTGCCAAGTAGCTTCCGCCCGGCGCCTGTAGTATGTATTGCTATGGCCGAGCGGAAGCTACTTGGCGCTTCAGAAAACGCCCCAAGGCGGGCTAAACGCCCGCAAATGCAGCGCCATGTCTGCAATCTCGTGATTGCATAGACGTGTCGCTTCCTATAAGTGCACTGTGTCCGGCGTCGCACTGTATCCGGCGTCCGAACACAGTGCACTTAAGGACCTTTTTTTTCCTTTTTTTTTTTTTTTAAAGGGCCAGTATTAAAAAAAATTTTTGTTTTTTTTTGTTTTTTTTGTTTTTGTTTTTTGCTGCCTGGAGGGGGGGGGGGCCGCCCAGGCGCCCCCTATGGACGGCCCGCCACTGCTCTTAAGGCTGGGTCTGATCTTGGTTTTGTGTGCCCATGAATTAATTGATTGCGATTCATTTTTTTGGCCCGGTAGTAGTTTTTTTAAACATTTATTGCTGTAGCCATGTGCCTTGAGACGTTCTCTTAGTGCCCTGGCCTCGGATTCGAAGTGAGCATTCTCACTGCAATTTCTCCTTAATCTTAGATACTGTCCATAGGGGACATTGTTAATAATTGGTGCTCCGGCCCTGTATACTGCCCACTTTTCGACTGCTATTCTACTGCAGCATAGGAACCGTCCGTCCACTTACACAGCAATTTAGCTCTTCACCATCTGTTGGATGTAACCCTTTGCTACCTATGAATTGATTCTATCAGAGGTACATTTTTATTTTCCCATTTAGGATATTATTCCCAAAATACTATCATTAGTCAACTTTATCTACACTGATATGACTATAATACCCATGTATTTGATTTTTCTCCTCTTTAGAGTGGTTCATTTACCTTTAGAATTTTTATCCCTCTCTGCATGTCTTTTCAGTAAGGTGGGGACTGAGGAGCAGAATATCTACCATCGCTCAAATCTCTATATATATTTAATTATAATTTTTCTACAGGTAAGACTAACTAAAGCAAATTATGATGGGGTGGTTTTTTGATTGGGGTTTTTTTTTTTTTTTTTGTTACACGCATTTTGATATACATATTTGGATACATGTACGTTGTATATATATTTTTCTTTTTGATGTATGATACGTATATACATATATATTTTTGTATTTCATATTTCTCTATTATTAATTTAATATATATTCATGATCGCAATTTACAAGCAGACATTTGTTTACATATATATCTTTTTCTATTTTCATAGTTGACCATAATATCACAATATATCTCCTGAAGAAGCTTAGGAAAGCGAAACATGTTGAGAGAGTGGTATCAACTTCTGTATTGATGAATTATTTCATTAGCTCTATATTTTGTCTTCAGCCAATGTCTGTTTTTTTAAAAGATTGTTAAATAAAATTTATTTTATTTTATTCTATGCTCTCTACCATATTTGATCCTAGCACCGTTTAAAGTCACTGGGGCCAATCTAAGGCCTCAATGTCCCTTTTCATTTCATCCATACGTAATAATTTAAATCTGCAATCTTGAATTGTTTTTGTAGCCTTGTTCCTTCCTGCTCCACAAACACACAGACCAGGCTGTCACGGTCTCACACTGCAGCATCATTTCCCTCTCCCCAATTGCTATTGAAGCATGTGGAGAGGCTTTGTGGAAAAAGAGAGGACACAGGCACTGTGACAGGTCTCCAGTTGTAACTATGGCCATCGGAGGAGAGTCCATCTCACCGTCCAGGATACAGAGGACACTGTGATCAGCTGCAGACAGCCTGGGAAAGGAAAGAGTTCACTCATGGAACTGTGAAAGACTGCAGGAAGCCACTTGGAACTGTGGGGGATGTAGTCCCCAGGAGACATCCTCTATTAGGTGAAGAACTGTATGGGACTACAAGCCTCAGGAGGACAGTGTGCTGAAGAGAGGATGAAAGGGAAGGAGAAATCAGGGCTCAGGGCAGTCTCACGTGGGAAGTGAAAGAAGACAGTTGGAGTTTGCCGCTGTGTTGGAGTGAGACTGTGCTGCCACATTCGCTACTGTCAGAGAGATCCAGCAAGCTGAAGGAGAGGGGAGTCACTGGCTTTGTAAGATGTCATTTCTACAGCATCCAGAGTTGCCGCCAACACCACGGGTTCTGTGGGAAGCACCCCTTAAATGTCCAGGAATCCAGACACCAGAGAACAGGAGGAGGCGTCCCAACAGACTGCATAATTGTGCCACTGGTGGCAACCTCATTGCCCTCCTCTAAAAGTTTGGAGACTTACATCCTTTACTGTGGGATACAAATTTACCTGAGTGCTCCAATGCAGCACTCTGGGCCCCAACACTTAGTACCACACTTGCCAGTGAGAAGGGGTTTGGAGAGACTCTAGGACCTTTCAGCCTCTAAGCGCTTATTATCCTTAAATAGGACCCCCCCCAGATTTCATATTAAGGTACCTAGAGGGAAGAGTAGGTCCTGCACTACTAGGTCCGTGCATTATTCACTGTAGTGTACCAATTTGTTTTATTTTGTGACTTTTTATTATTGCTTTTGTTGTTGCCTCATTATTGTAAATTGCAAATAAATTCTCTTTCTTTAGCCTTGGTGTGTTAGAGGGTGTGGCGATGCTGGTAGGGTCGTTGTCATCTGGGAATCAGGGGACCTATAAATCAGTGGTCCTTCGGGGTAAGTGCAACATTATAACAGCACAACCTTACCTCTCAAGGACTATTTAAATGTTATTATTTACTTGTATGCTCTTCCTGTTAGATCAGAAGCGTCAGGCTAAGTTTCATGCTGTAAGGCTGTCCTATATCCTTAAATCAATGCTGATAACTGATACTTCAAAAACTGTCATATAACAAAAGGTGTTGTCAGGATTAAATTAAAAAAAAAAAAAAAAAAAAAAGTTATTTTTTTTCTTTCAGCAGCCTAGACAAAGCCTAATTATCAACCCTTAGATGGGACAGAAGACAGGTCAGACTCCATAGTGGACTTACAACCCAACAAAAATACAGCACATGCATCTTTTACCAAGAGACAAGGCTGCTCAGTTATAACAATTTAAGAGCAGAGATTAAGATTATCACAAATATTAATTTTTGATTGCTTCTTCATAAGACTAAGGCTATACAAGCAATTCAATCTCGTTGCTACTGAGAGACTTAAAGCTGAACTTTAAGCAGATATAAAATACATAAATTAATAATACAGATCTGTATTTTTAATATAACATTAAATGTGTTTTTAATACAAGTGGTGTGTGTGTCATAATTTGACTTGGTATCAGTCCCCTGTACAACAAAGCTATGATTGGAAGAGGGAGAAGTAGCACAAGAGGCCAATCAGTTGTGCTCACGTGCATGAAGTACAGTAGGTTGATAGGAGAAGAGAGCAGAGTGACAAAGAGATGAGCCCATCTGTGTGCGGCTTCTCCTTTCACTGTTCAGTCACAGAAGAACAATTCATTATTAATACATTTTTAAATAGTCACAAAGAAAAATCAGGTCCCCTCCATTGACATACAAGGCTGTGCTGTTTAGCAGATGTAGCGAGGAGCTGGCTAATATTGCCTGCATTATCAGGAGACACTCTACAGCATTGCTACAGTGATGCTGTTTTCTCCTAGTGCTCAGCTCAGACTCTGCGTCATCACATCCTGAAGGGAGAGTGACTGAGATCTAAGAAGGGAGCAAAGCATCTTGGGACATGTAGTTCAGGGAGCCAAGTTTTACATTCAGTCGGACTGTTATGGACTACAAATCCTAGCTGGCTTGAGAGTAGA
Organism: Lithobates clamitans; assembly: GCA_037952925.1. Taxonomy (NCBI): domain Eukaryota; kingdom Metazoa; phylum Chordata; class Amphibia; order Anura; family Ranidae; genus Lithobates; species Lithobates clamitans. The sequence goes on along the minus strand of JBBGZY010000399.1, from coordinate 9,583,497 downwards.
ACTGGATGCTGGGAAAGGTGATATAAAGCCTGTGTGGGGGAGGGATCACTCTCTTGGGACCACGGCCTGGATCTACAAGCAAGGACTCGGTGCTAAACTGTGTGGTAGCCAAGTCGCGGCCTGCACCACAGGGGGAAAGAGTCATCAAGCACGGGTGCATCTACTGCCAGCTACTTCTGATCACTCAGCGGCAGCCTGGAGGTCGCTCTCATCACATCCACGCCAGATCCAGCTGGACGGTAGCTCGGTGCGACATGGGATCGAGCATTGTCCCTTGAGCCAGGCTCTGCAGAGGCTTGCTGCGGAGACCTCACTCCATTCTTTAACACCAGAAGTCGCTGAAGTTGGTGAGTGGCATTTGTCCATTTTCCCATATCCAAAGACACTGCATGCAGACACCTTTGTCTTGCACCACTAGCCAAGTTTGCAAAAAGGAAACCCTTACCACACTTGTTCCTAGTTGGGAGGCCACAGTGATCTTTTTGCTTGTCAGGACACCACCAGAATACTTTAAGCCACTCTGTTTGCCAAGACACCTCAAACACTTCTTAAAGGGCTAGCTGAAGACTCAAAACTTCTTCCTCCTAAGGACTACAATACACCCCCCCTTTGCACAGGATAAAGTTACTCGTGTCACTAGGGCCCACAAGTGTGCTCATGAAAACTACATACCGTCTGCCACAGTAGAAGACGAAACTTGTAGTTTTCTTATTTACAGAACACTCTGAATGAATGACGTGGTTGTACAGGTTTTGTGCTGCTAAAATGTAACAATGGGGGCAGGAAGAGTAACCCCCACCTCCCTGTCACGGGGAGGTGGAGGGGGGGGAGAGGCTCTGGTGGCGGGTATATAGGAGCATGTTCCATGTTCCATCCTAAATATGGGTGTAACGTGCAAAAGGTGTGATAGCGAATCAGGTATGGCTCTGCGTTTAACATAGTCCTTTAACCCCCTGATGTTCAAGGAGGTGATGCTAATCCCCGCAGCCATACGGGAGACAAACAGCAATTGGAAAGCACATAATTAGGGGTGGGCAGCCTCTTACCAAACTGTGTGGGTGTCAGACTTTACTTACCAGACCGGTGAGTCTGCTTGGGCAGAGGGTGGTCTCCCGTACGTATCCCACTCGCGGCTCCTGGTAGAATGGACAGGAGGCACGGGAGTAAGGAATGGTAAGAGAGCCTGATGAGGGATCCAGGTGCTGGATGGAAAAGGAGCTTCAAGCAGCAGATGGTGAACTGGAACACAGGCAAACAGGTGCTGAGCAGGAGCAAGCAGGCAGGTCTGGGTACAGGCAGAGTTCGGCAACAGACAGGCAGCAAGGTACAAAGGAGCAGGCAGAAGAAGGGTCAAACAAGCCAAGGTCGGGTACGGGCAGCAATCAAAGGAGAGTCAGAGGCAAGCCGGGTCATCAGGAGATCAGGAACACTGGAACAGGTACTGGGAAGCTAAGGAACCGGGAGCTGATGATCAGGCAGCACCGAGCAGAGTGCATGGCAAACCTAAATAGGCCGATTGGCAGCAAACAGCGTGCGCACGTGCACGCCGACGCTCACAGGCACACACGCCCGCACGCCAGTACACCGACCAGCGCCTGCAGGGACATGCACAGCAGCACGCACAGGAACGCGCACGCCAACGCGCCCCGGCGCGCACCAGCGTGCACCAGCACCGCAACCAGCCAGGTGAGCTCTCTGACAGTGGGACATAAGATAAGACCTGCAGCATAGCGAAGATTCCAGGTCCAGGGCAATTGTTGGCATGCAATAAGTAGAGGCACACCGACACACATGTGTAAGAATAGCTTGCACAGTGCAGGCAAAGTCTATTTATGACTCTGACCCCTGGGTTTGGCATGCTTTATACGAGTGAACCGGTTAGTTCCCTGTCTGTCAGGGGCAGTGGCAGCGATAGGGAATGGTTCCAGTGGAGTAGGGAGAGAGTAGGGACTACGTCTACCTCTTCAGGAAGCTTCCCATTTGGATCAGGCCAGCCAGGCTGCACTTCACTCCTCGTGGCAGATGCTGTCGGCATCTCCGAGTCTCTTGACCACAGTCAATTCGCTACACAGTTGTAAGTGGCACTGCCAGGCTTGTTTTTGCTGCCAACCTGCTGCTTCAATAAAACATGGGAATGCAGACCGCACCTTTCCCTCCCTGAATACCCCGATAGTAAATAAATAATGACATACAACAATTTGTTGGCAAAAAAATTGGCCGCGGCAAGTTTATTGGTGTAATAATCAAATAAATATAACAGCATTTTAATCATTTATTAATTCATAAAGCTCTTAAATTGCAAACAGTAAATTTCAAACAGCTCAGTCTTAAAGGACTCGAGCACTACAGAATAGCTCTAAACACAAGTCCCCAATTTAAATGTAAATGGTGACAAACCACATAACGTGCGACAAGGAAGGGGGGCCGGGGAACTTGTTACCGATGCTGACCAACTGGTGATAATCCTCCCGCTGGGCCCCCTTTTTATAATAAGCCCTTTGATTGTAGAATGTTCTCCGCTGTCATGTGACATTCTGGAACATTCCTTAGTGGTCATGTGATATTCCAGAAGGTTCTCTAATGTCACATGACCTCTGTCTTTTCCCACCTAATCCTGGTGTTAAATTTTTTAAAGGGACCTAGTTCACACCAGATGCAGTTCAGTGCCCTTTTTTTTTGCACTAAGGCCAGTTCGCACCACATGCAGACCAGTGCGTTTTTGTTCTGCATCAAAAATGCATGGAAAGTATGGATGCCAATAGAGATGGTATGGGGGAGTCTTGTACCAAGAGTTGGAGAGGAGACTTTGTCTAGTGGCCTACATGATTCGCAGCCTCACCCCCCCCCCCCCGAGAAGAACTATCCAGTGCACAAGTTGGAATTCTTGGCTCTCAAGTGGGCTGTAGTGGATAAACTATGGTACTATCTGTTTGGAGCCACCTTTGTGGTGAAGACTGATAACAACCCCCAGACTTATTTGGTACCCACTGCCAAACTGGACGCCGCTGGGCATCGGTGGCTAGCTGCTCTGTCCGAGTTCCAATTTAGTTTGAAATATTGACCAGGAGTGGGAAATAGAGACGCTGATGCTCTTTCTCGAGACGACGCCATTTGTGGTGAAACGTACGTCGGGAGGTTGACGCTCTGACGTCATCGCCATCCTAGTGTGGACGGGTGCTCGCTATGCCGGCCGGCTATTTGCTGTTTTTAATCTACTTATGTAAGTTTTCTACCTTTTTTTTATTAAACTGTCCTGCCAGTATTACACTATGGTCAGTTTCTTTTCATTCACATGCCTCTGAGATGAGAGTTTGGGGTCCTTGCTACATCCTCTTAGCCACGCTGTATGCAGTCAAGTCACACCAGCTGGATTTTCCCATACCAGGACGGAACATAGGCTGGTTTTTGCTTGCCTTGTGATAAGCGCAATATTTGTGTGGTGGCGGATCACTGAGTGTGGTGTCTCTTTCATCTTTACCACCAAGTCTGGTTGTGTCCATTCATGGGCTTCTCTCTGGGACTGATTCTGGTCAAGTATCATATATAAAGATTTCCATCTACCACATATGGACATCACCTTTTGATTCACAGTTATATGTATGGACTTATATATATATTTTTCTGATTATTGCAATGTTTCACATACATACAATAATTTTCTAACAGAGGTTTTTGGGACATCGATATAAGAATATTTCACATATCTTATTCATATATATTTTAGCGCGGTTATTTCTCTTTCTCTTTCTCGAAGACCTCACTTTACCCAGAATGGTCAGAAGAGTTGGGTGCATTTACCTCTCGAAGGAGTACAGGCTGTGTGTCATGGAGTGCAATATAAACACAACACAGAGGAGCCATAGGGGCTGAAGCAGCACGAGTCGCCCCTGCGGGAGTACCAAAGCACTACTGCAATCTGACCCAAGTATGCAGCCAAGAATTGCCTCAATTGACTAAGGAGGACATGAGAAGGGACCAGGGTTTTTTATGGTTGAACTGGATGGACTTGTGTCTTATTTCAACCTGACTATGTAACTATCCATTAGGGAATCTAATAAGGAAGTCATTGTCAACCAAAGACCCTCAAATATTGATGAATAGCCCCATTGACGGAGCCAAGATGATTCATAGAGAATGGGAAGGAATGAAGCTGGAAGAGGGGATCATATATCAAAGAGGTCCCTCTGAAGAGGCAGAAGGTGTGAGCCAGCTATTCCTTCCTGAGAAACATCGTTTGACTGTGCTGACCACTGTCCATAATGATCATGGCCACTTAGGCCCAGATAGAACTGTCAAACTGGTCAGGGATCGATTTTACTGGCCGTCCATGAGAACTGAGGTAGAAAGCTACTGCCGCTCTTGTGTCAGGTGTATCCAGAGAAAAACTTTACCTGACAGGGCAGCCCCAGTGGGCCATCTACAAAGCCAAGGACCAATGGAGTTGGCTTGCATTGATTTCTTGTGCCTGGAACCTGATCTGAATGGAAAGAGCAATGTCCTGGTTGTGACAGATCATTTCACCCAAAATGCCCAGGCTTTCCCCACCAGGGATCAACAAGCTAGTATGGTAGCCAAGACACTAGTGGAGAAGTTCTTCGTCCATTACGGGTTACCTCAGTGCCTACATTCAGATCAAGGTCGGGACTTTGAGAGCAAACTGGTCAGCAGACTATGTGAACTCTTAAACATAAAGAAATCCAGGACTACTCTTTACCACCCCCAAGGGGATCCACAACCTGAGTGTTTCAACCGCACTCTGTTGCTCATGCTGGGAACAGCATTGGGGAGACCATATCGCTGCAATAGTTCATGCCTACAATAACACTGCAAATGATTCTACTGGATACTCCCCTTACAGATTGATGTTCGGGAGAGAGGCTCGCTTACCTATTTAGCCATCGGATCATCAATAGATAACACCTCTCAAGCCTCCGAAAGAACTTAAAGGTGGCTTATGAGAAAGCCAAGGAGGCTTCCACCATCAGAGAACACAGGAATAAGAAGAACTTTGATATTAAAGTGAGGGTTCAGGATCTGCAACCTGGAGATCGAGTGTGGTCGTGTAATCTAGGGGTGCCAGGAAAACATAAGCTGGCCAATCAATGGCGTTCCCAACCCTACATTGTTTGCAAAAGAATATCTGGACTCCCTGTGTATCAGATTCAATCTGAAGGGAAGACTGGCCCTCTTAATACTTAGCATCGAAACCATTTGCTGCCTATCTCGGGGGCTGTTTGAGTACCCTTAATCCCTTGCTCGGAGACACATCAGCCCCCCACGTTGAGACCTAGGGTCAGGAGTACCTGTCCAACTGCACTTCCGGAAGAAGAGAGTGATGATGATGAATTGACTGTGGGTTACCTCTTTGGAAGGTGATTCCTTTGTTCCTGATGCTGAAGAAGAAGGCTGTCCAGGGACAGGCTCCCAGCTGCCTGACACTGAGGTAGTAGCTCTCTACACAATTAGGGGAAATGAGGAAGTCAAGCCGGAACCCTGTGAAAGGCCTGAGACGACTGATACTCTCATCCCTCCTACTAACACAACAGAGAAAGAGACAGTCCCTGAACGTGAGCTAGAGCTTGAAGTAAAACCAGACCCTGAAATAGAGCCAGGGCCTGAATTAGAGCAGGAGACCGAAGTAGAACCTGAACCGGAAGCTGGGTGCACTTTTTGGGAAACAGAACAGGGACCTGAGTCACTGGAAGACATACAGTGCCATGCAAAAGTATTCACCCCCCTTGGCTTTTTACCTATTTTGTTACATTACAGCCTTTAGTTTTTTTTTTATATCTGAATTATATGTGATGTATCAGAACACAATAGTCTAAGTTGGTGAAGTAAAATTAGAAAAATATACACATAAAACTATTTTTCAGAAATAAAAAACTGATAATTGGCATGTGCGTATGTATTCACCCCCTTTGTTATGAATCCCATAAAAAGCTCTGGTGCAACCAATTACGTTCAGAAGTCACATAATTAGTGAAATGATGTCCACCTGTGTGCAATCTAAATGTCACATGATCTGTCATTACATATACACACCTTTTTGAAAGGCCCCAGAGGCTGCAGCACCTAAGCAAGAGGCACCACTAACCAAACACCGCCATGAAGACCAAGGAACTCTCCAAACATATAAAAGGACAATGTTGTACATTGTGAGAAGTACAAGTCAGGGTTAGATTATAAAAAAATATTCACAATAAGCCGTACGCGCCATAGAGTTGGGCTTTATGGCAGAGTGGCCTGAAGAAAGCCATTACATTCAGCAAAAAACAAAATAGCACATTTTGAATTTGCAAAAAGGCATGTGGGAGACTCCCAAAATGTATGGAGGAAGGGGCTCTGATCTGATGAGACTAAAATTTTACTTTTTGGCCATCAAAGCAAACCCAACACATCACATCACCCAAAGAACACCACCCCCAGAGTGAAACATGGTGGTGGCATCATGCTGTGGGGATGTTTTTCAGCAGTCGGGACTGGTAAACTGGTCAGAGTTGAGGGAAAGATGGATGGTGCTAAATACAGGATTATACTTGCGCAAAACCTGTACCACTCTATGTGTGATTTGGGGCTAGGATGGAGGTTCACCTTCCAGCAGGACAAGGAGTCCAAACACACTGCTAAAGCAACACTTGAGTGGTTTAACCGGTTCCCGACCGGCGTACGCTGATGTACGTCGGCAGAATGGCACGGCTGTGCAAATGGACTTACAGGTACGTCCATTTGAATTCCCCGCCGTGCCATTGCGTGCACGCCACCCGGGAGCTCCCTGAGTCGGGTTGCAGGTCCTGCGGACTTGATCGCCGCGGGAATACCCGCAATTGCCTCACGGAGAGGACGAACGGGGAGATGCTGATGTAAACAGCATCTCCCCGTTCTGCCTAGTGACAAGTGTCACTGATCACTGCTCCCTGTCATCGGGAGCAATGATCAGAGTAATGACACTGCTAGCCCATCCCCCTACAGTTAATAATCACTCCCCTAGGACATACTTAACCCCTCCCCGCCCCCTAGTAGTTAACCCCTTCAGTGCCAGTGTCATTTACACAGTAATCAGTGCATTTTTAATCTCACTGATCGCTGTATAAATGACAATGGTCCCAAAAATGTGTCAAAAATGTCCGACATGTCTGCCATAACGTTGCAGTCACAATAAAAATCGCTGATCGCCGCCATTACTAGTAAAAAAAAAAAAAATATTAATAAAAATGCCATAAAACTATCCCCTGTTTAGTAAACGCTATAACTTTTGCGCAAACCAAACGCTTATTGCGATTTTTTTTTTACCAAAAATATGTAGAAGAATACGATCTGCCTAAACTGAGGGAAAAAAAAAATGTTTTTTTACATATTTTTGGGGGATATTTATTATAGCAAAATGTAAAAAATAAGAGCGACAATTTTGAAAAAAACGCATTATTTTGTTTATAGCCCAAAAAATAAAAAATAAAAATCGCAGAGGCGATCAAATACCATCAAAAGAAAGCTCTATTTGTGGGAAAAAAAGGACGCCAATTTTATTTGGGAGCCACGTCGCACGACCGCGCAATTGTCAGTTAAAGCGACGCAGTGCCGAATCGCAAAGAACGCTCTGGTCAGGAAGAGGGTAAAATCTTACGGGGCTGAAGCGTTTAAGGGGAAACATGTAAATGTGTTAGAATAGCCTAATCAAAGCCCAGACCTCAATTCAATAGAAAATCTGTGGTCAGACTTAAAGATTTCTGTTCACAAGCGCAAACCATCCAACTTGAAGGAGCTGGAGCAGTTTTGCAAGGAGGAATGGGCAAAAATCCCAGTGGTAAGATGTGGCAAGCCCATAGAGACTTATCCAAAGTGACTAGGAGCTGTGATAGCCACAAAAGGTGGCTCTAAAGTATTGACTTTAGGGGGGGTGAATAGTTATGCACGTTGACTTTTTCTGTTATTTTGTCCTATTTGTTGTTTGCTTCACAATAAAAAAAAAAAAATCTTCAAAGTTGTGGGCATGTTCTGTAAATAAATGATGCAAATCCTCAAACAATCCATGTTAATTCCAGGTTGTGAGGCAACAAAACACGAAAAATGCCAAGGGGGTGAATACTTTTGCAAGGCACTGTACATTCCAGGTTGAGACAAAAGATATGTCCCCCAAAGAGATTGACTTATGACACTCTTGGAGAAAATGCTGATGAACTCATACTCACTACTCAACATCCCAGTTAAACACTTACCTCCTTTACCAAGTCTTTAGTAAAGGATGACCTTGATCCACCCTCTGACACTACTGGGTGGGCCAGTAATTTATTATTGGCCTGTCATAAACTCAATATGATTTCTTCTCCTGTTGATATATATATAATTTGTTATAAGAGGATCCGTCACCAAGTCAGTTATTAGCTGTTGCAACCTCTAGTTTACTAGATAGTTAATTGTTTAGCTTTCAGAATGCAGTAAAGTGATTCCAGGTTGTGCTCTCTCTTTAGGGACCAAAGAATTTCAAGTGGGGGGAGGAAGTAGCAATATGGACTACAAGCATAAAGCACTGTACCTTCTAGCATTTCAAAGTATCGTCTGTCCCTCTAGTGATCAATGTATCCAGTGACATCATATCTGTGTGTCAAATAAAAGGATTGTGGGATGAATTGTCCTCCCGTCAGATAATTGCTTTGCACGATTGTGTGCCAGGACTACATATCCCAGGGATCTTTGCTGCCATCTGAAGATTGCTGAGAGTAGCTTTAAAAGCAGCAGAAGCCCACGCGGAGCTCTCTTCCTCCTGGGCCTGACGCAAGACGGACCTCTCTGTGCAACAGGGAGAGAGAGGTCGCGGCCTAACATGCGGAGTATTACTTTCCAACACGTAGCCTGAGGGGCCTAGCTCTGTCGTTCACTGTCGGACATCCTTTCCAGCACCACTCTGGTCGCCTGCCAGTCAGTGCGTGTGGCAAGCTTCACGTCAGGAGATCGAGACAGTGGATCCACTGCACGAGTGTTGCTACACGAGTTCCTGTTCGGAAGACATCGGAGCGATCTGGTTGTTGGTGAGAGGTCAAATTGTTCGACCTTTATCCATTCTTTGTGACAGTTACATTGAGACAATTTGCACAGACATCTTTACTCAAAGAATACTTTACTGCATCATTTGAACACTGTGCTCAGACATCTTTAGCTTTCCTCACTACAAGGAATCTACTGTTCCCACTACATCCAAACGGATTACAGTTAAAGAGCTCCGACTAGCTGGTGAAGAACATCAGATCTGCAACGTGGACTTTATTGCCATTACTTATAGAAAGGCCCCTATATTACTCTTCTCTAGACCCACTCTCTCTTCCTAGCAAAGTGTGTAGGTTGGCCAGGTTCCATCTTTTATAGTGTGGCAGTATAAGCAGTTAACTGAAACATCCGTCTAGGGGGTAACATGACCAAGGGATGTGCATATTCATGAGGCTCCCTTCTACATCTTTACTAGCAATTGACCAGACAACACAATTCTTTTGGAGTCGAATGGCCATAGCAGCCTTTTATTACAACAAATAAAAATACAAAATTCACCCAAACATATAACTTAATGCATATAATACATTTTTACATAAACATTATCAACCAAATACACATCAGTATTAAACCTTCCTGATCTAGAGGTCTTTGAATGCAAATTATAATTTCCAACCAACTAGTTGTATTGGTACACCCATGAAAGGCCCCACGCCGTGTATTACGCAAGCTCAGGGACAACCAGCTACTTCCTTCCAGATACAACCTACTACACACCATTGTTACCATTTAGGGGAAAGGACACCCATACCTCCATATGGGCCCAACCCCCCCAAACATCCATTATTTCTCAGCACCGCCTTCAAAGACCCCATAGACCTCCCACAACAGCACACACATGTGACACCTTACGTGCGTGTCGCCCGCTGCACGCCATCCTGCAAACCTAGCTGCCACAGGTCAATACCAATAGCATTCGGGTGCACCCCATCAGAACGTAAAAAACACCACGTTTCCTCCTCCAATTCCCAGTGACGAACCGCCAAACCCCCGTTTCATACAAAAAAACTTAGCCACCGCGTTGTTGACCTTTACCCTGGCTCTGTTCAGACCTGCAACAGAGCGAGCCAAATGCCAAGCCGTACTGGCCACAATATCAGACCAGATAAAAATGGTATCAGGGAAAAAGGATTGCAGCCGTAACAGATCAAATTTGATGTCTCTGATCAACTCCCTTGCGCACCACAAACCCAGGTCATTACCCCCCACATGTAGCAGAACCACATCAGGGGGCGGTCCAATCGAGCGTACCTATGCATTTCAGGTACCACCCTGGACCATAGCATGCCCAGGGACTCCAATCCAGCATACTATGCCCTCCTCCCCAGACAAACCCAACAACCTGCCACCCCTCCTGACATCTGCCCTCCTGGCACCCCAATACACATAGGAGTGTCCCAGGATCCACACCAAGCAGGTTTCCGAATCTGAAAGAAAAAGAAACAGAAAAAAAGAGGGAGAGGGGAAGGTAAAAAACACATCACCCCGGCACCTCAGCAAATGACCCACCTGAACGCACAACATGAATTTGTAGAAGCTGAGAGAGAGAGAGAGGAGCCACAAACAGCAATTCCCCTCGTTATTTTGGTTTTTTTAACTACAACAAGTGATGGTGAACGTATAATTTAAATCTCGCTGATTCCCAACGTCCAATACTCCGAACCACCTTATCATCCAATCCCCACCAGACCGCCTCTGTAGCCGCTCCGATGCGGAACGAGTGAGAAGAATAATTTTCTGCCCTCAACCCCGCTGCCACCAAGCATTTTTTGAACACCGCCTGAAATTGAAAGCGTGACACAGCTGTCCCATCATCATGTCCAAAGAAAATCCCTCCGCCTTGAGGCATGATTTGACAAAAATCCCCCACAGCCGCAACCGGACATATTGGAGAACCCAGGACCATCCTCAACTTCACCCAGGCCCCCCTGCCCTGTCTTGGACCTCCTCAGAAACACCCCCAAAGTATCCCCCTGCACCCACACATCTTGCACATCCAAAAGACCGTCCCGCTTTTTGTTCCTACTCACCATCTCACCCACCCGAAAAGCTCCAAAAAAGGCCAATACAAAAATGTCCCGAAACAAGACCCTCTCAAACTGTGATACGCAAACTTTGTCCAACTGTTCCACCACGTCCCCCAAAACCTTAAAAGAAACTGGCCATCTCGTGTCGGCTGCCGATATCCACAAATAGCACGCCGAACCATGAAAGCCTTAGTAGGGTCCTGTTAACCCGCCAACTGGAACATAAAGGCCAGCCCAGCCGACTTACGTGGCACATATGAAGCCGACACCCCGCTCTCAAAATTTCTTCCTATAAAGTAAAGCAGCAAATGGACTCTACCCTCATCGTGAGAGCTAGGGATGAGCCGAACACCCCCCCCGGTTCGGTTCGCACCAGAACCTGCGAACGGACCGAAACTTCGCACGAACGTTAGAACCCCATTGAAGTCTATAGGACTTGCATGTTCGAAATCAAAAGTGCTAATTTTAAAGGCTAATTTGCATGGTATTGTCCTAAAAAGGGTTTGGGGACCCGGGTCCTGCCCCAGGGGACATGTATCAATGCAAAAAAAAAAAGTTTTAAAAATGGCCGTTTTTTCGGAAGCAGTGATTTTAATGATGCTTAATGTGAAAAAAAAAAAAGGTGAAATATTCCTTTAAATATCGTACCTGGGGGGTGTCTATAGTATGCCTGTAAAGTGGCGCATGTTTCCCGTGCTTAGAACAGTCCCTGCACAAAACAAAATGACATTTTTAAAGGAATAAAATTCATTTAAAACTGCTTGCGGCTTTAATGTAATGTCGAGTCCCGACAATATGGATGAAAATCAGTGAGACAAACGGCGTGGGTACCCCCCCAGTCCATTACCAGGCCCTTTGGGTCTTGTATGGATATTAAGGGGAACCCCACACCCAAATTAAAAAAAGGAAAGGTGTGGGGCCCCCAGGCCCTATATACTCTGAACAGCAGTATACAGGCGGTGCAAACAAGACAGGGACTGTAGGTTTGTTGTTAAGTAGAATCTGTTTGTAATTTTGAACAGGTACATTTTTAAAGTGTAGCTCCAGCCAAAAAAATCTATTTTTAAGCTTTTTGAAAAACATAGGGAAGGGTTATCACCCCTGTGACATTTGTTTTGCTGTCTGTGCTCCTCTTCAGAAGATTTCACCTCACTTTCTGTCACAATGACAAATGTTTTTAGAAAATTTGGGGTTTTTAGTGAAATAAGGATTGGTGATAAAGCATCAGTGGAAAGGAGAAACGTTTTTCCCATATTAACTGTTACAGGAGAGAATTTCCCTTCCTAGGGGCAGATTTCATCTCACTTCCTGTTGTCTCATTCCGTTTGCAAGTTGGAGTCGTTTGTAAGTTGGATGTTTGAAAGTAGGGGCCTGCCCTATATACTCTGCAGAAATTGTGGCCTTAGGTGTTGGTGTTGCCACAATACTGTAAGCCCTCACAGGGCCCTACTATGAAATATTAGATCAAGAATTGTAATTACATGCCCCTGTTGAACAGGGGCAGAAAAATTGGGCCTTTGGTGATGGTGGTGGTGCTGGTGCCACAACACTGTAAGTCCTCACAGTTACTCTTGGTAGGCTCTGGAATGGACCCTGCTTTGAAATATTAGATCAAGAATTGTAATTACATGTCCCTGTTGAACAGGGACAGAAAAATTGGGCCTTAGGCACTGGTGCCACAACACTGCAACCCCTCACAGATACTCTAGTTGGAGCGCAGGAACGAGCCCTGCTGCAAAGAATTGCATCAAAAATTGTAATTACACGCCCCTGTTAACAGGGGCTGAAAAATTGGGCCTTACCCACTGGTGGCGGCGCCCAGAAACAAAAATATTCTTACAAGCTATCAGCATGATCATTGAGGAGGAAGAGGATAGTCACTCAACATAACAGGATAGTTACTCAGCATCATTATTATCATTATAATTTTTATTATTAATTTTTATTATTATTATTTTCATTTTTGTTAGATATTATTTTTTCATTTACCCATTATTACTATTAATCCTTTTATCCATTCGCCACTACTATTATTATTATTATTTTATCTTTATGAGTTTCATTATATCTGTAGAAGTATTTCACTATGTTATCCATTAAGAATTCATCCCTCCTATCGTTTAATGTAAGAAAAAGCAAGCGCCAATCTGAGTGCAGTATCATAAAACTTTAATGGGGTTATATAAAAACAAAAGCCAAATGGCTACTCACAAAATAGTGATTAATACAGGCAAGTAGAAATGGTGGGTCCAGGGACGTCCTCCTCAGATGTTGGAAGAGTGAATGGTGTAGGTTCACAAGGAGGCACTGTCAGCGTGGTAATGTGCAGGTGGTCCACGGGGTCACTGCTATGTGCTAGGCTGCAAAAAACTATGGAGGTGTCCGCAAGGTGGGCCGGCATCAAAGCGGACATTAGGAGCCAGAGCCGTCGCAGTAGACAGGAACCGGAAGAGGATAGGCGTGGAGCGCAAATCGCTGATCAAGGAACCAACAGTGGCGGAAGTGACGTATGGACGTGTCAGATGACGCGTTTCAATGCTTCCGCATTTTCTTCAGATCTCCCTCTTCTTGCTTTTTCTTACATTGTCTTTTCAGAGTTGTCTGCTTCCACTCTCAAGTGAGCTTCTGCTGGTGCATAATATCAGACTCCTGTGATATATAATTTCAGTGACTATTTATTATTTTTTATACAATTTTTATACAATTTTTATTAACTATTATTTCCTGGACTTTTTAACAAAGTTCCTATATCATTATTTTTATATTATTTCTGACCTTGTATATTCAGGTCATATTCCACTTTCTACTCTGGAGTTTTTTATATGAATGTGTATTACTTCATTCTAGCTTGTTTTGTATGTTTCTTGTATGTTTCTTGCGCCATTTATCCTTTTTTTGTTATCCCTCCTATCGTTATCCAGTTTTTTTACATACACGCCCCATTCCTCCGATTGGCCTAAGTTATCACTTGTCCCTCACACAGAGCTATTTAGCTTCCTTGTTTCCCGACCTATGTACACTTGAGAAAGGAGCGCGCATGCCCATTGTGAGCTTCGCGCATGCTCAGAAACGCGTAGTGGATCCCAGCTACTAGAACTACCTGATTGACGTCACCAACCACATGACCCTGTTGGAACGCGGAAGTGTTTCCTTTGCCTACCGCACATCAGCCGGCGTCTCCGAGCGGAGGTCCGCGGCCATCCGCCCGGCTCTTATCCATCCACACATACACCTGGATGTTTGACGACATTGGGATTAGTTCTTCTTGGAAGTTTTCATTCACCAGCTCATATGTAAGTGCTTTGATGTGATTTTTATACTACAATAAACACTGATACTTAAGAAGCGCTTTCTCTTTGATTTTTCATGTCTGTTATGGAGAGCTGACTTCGCTCAACAGGAAGCTGCCCTGGGTATTGGATTTACAGAGATCCCTTTGACTGCTACATCCATTTACAACATGGATGGAATATAAACTATAGACTTTTCTTCTTTCTTTCTTTTTATATAGCATCAGATTATTTTTATTGGACATTGTTTTCCACTTGTTTATTTATCCTTATTGATTGATCTTTTATCTTCATTGATTGATTATACACACATATGTGTGTTCATATATTTGTATATTATCCCTTTATACTCATGGACTGAGCGCTGCTACATTATATATTTTACTCAGCATCAGCATAGGCAGTCTTGAAGTGATCTGACATTTCAAAAAAAATTATTTGGTTACATCAGCATCAGGTGCTTGGTATCTGGTGGTGATCCAAGACTGATTCATTTTTATGAAGGTCAGTCCATCGACCGAGTCGGTGGACAGGCACACCCTGTGATCGCTTACATAGCCTCCAGCAGCACTGAATGTGCATTCCGAAAGAACGCTGGATGCAGGACAGGACAGTAGCTCAAATGCATACTGTGCAAGCTCTGGCCAGTGATCCATCCTCAAGACCCAGTATCCCAGAGGATTTTCGGTGGGGAAGGTGTCCAAGTCAGATCTTGACCCTAGGTATTCCTGCACCATGTAAAACAGACGCTGGCGATGGTTGCTGGAACCAATCATACCTTGGGGCTGCGGACTAAAAAATTGTCTGAACACATCGGTCAGATGGCCACCTTCTCCACCGCTCCTTCTTTGACTGCCCGAAGCCTCAGCAACACATTGTCCAGGAACAGGAGTTTGTAACCTCCCAGTCTCTGGGAACGCGTTGCACAGACCTTTCTGCAAGGCCTCCCGAAGATGTTTCATCCTCTGCTCCCTCTGCGACGGCAAGATAAGGTCTGCAACCTTACTCTTGTAACGTTGATCAAGGAGGGTTGCCAGCCAGCATTGATCCCTCTCCTTGATACCACAAATACGAGGATCCTTCCGCAGGCTTTGCAGGATCAGGGAGGCCATGCAGCGTAGGTTTGCTGAGGCATTCAGTCCGGAGTCCTCTGGGTCACTAAGGACGACATGATCCAAAGCCACCTCCTCCCAGCCACATACAAGTCCATGGGTTTCTTCGGACTGTAAATGATCCCTTAAAGACTGCTGCTGATGCTGAGTGCCAGGCTCCACCTCCATGCTGACACAATCCTCCTCCTCTTCCTGTGTGATCGGCGGGCACGCAGGAACACTGTCTGGGTAAAGGGGGCCTTGAGAGCTAAGGAAGTCCTCCTCTTCCTGCCTCAAGTGCCCTGTCCATTATTCCACGCAGCATGTGCTTCAACAGATGGACAAGTGGGACAGTGTCACTGATGCATGCACTGTCACTGCTCACCATCCTCGTGGCCTCCTCAAATGGTGTTAGGACAGTGCATGCATCCCTGATCATGGCCCATTGGCGGGGGGAACAAAAAACCAAGCTCCCCTGACCCTGTCCTGGTGCCATAGTCGCACAGGTACTCATTGATGGCCCTCTGCTGCGTGTGCAGCCGCTGCAGCATGGCCAACTTTGAGTTCCACCTTGTAGGCATGTCACAGATTAGGCAGTTCTTGGGCAGGTTAAATTCCTTTTGGAGGTCTGCCAGCCAAGCACTGGCTTTTTATGACCGGCGGAAATGCACACAGACTTTCCTGGCCTGCCTCAGGACATCCTGTAAGCCCGGGTACCTGCCCAAGAACCGCTGCACCACCAAGTTAAGGATGTGAGCCAAACAGGGCACATGGGTCAGTTGTCCCTGTTGGAGGGCAGAGAGGCTTAAGTTGGCGTGGTGTCAACCACCTCTGAACTTACCCCTGCAGAGCTGACATAATTTCTGCCCCAGTGTAGCTCCTGTCCCCCAAGCACACCAGCTCAAGCACCGCATGGCAATCTTTTGGCCTGCGTATTTGCGTAGCCCCTTTAACGCCTACAGAGCACCGCTTGTTCTGAGGACAAAGCACAGGAAGAGGCCATGGAGCAAGAAGAAGAGGGGGTGGGGGAGAGAGGTATATCAGAATCACCAGTAGTGGCATTTTGGAGGCATGGTGGCGGAACAACCTCTAACACTACTGCACCTTGTCCTGCATCCTTCCCAGCTGCCAGCAGAGTCACCCAATGCGCCATGAAACTTAGGTAACGTCCCTGTCCATGCCTGCTGGACTATGAGTCAGCGGTAATATGCACCTTACTGCTGACCGCCCTGTCCAGCGAGGCCAAGGCATTGCCTTCCACATGCCGGTAGAGAGCCGGAAGGGGGCAGAGTCTACAACTGAAAAGGTAGCAGTTGAAGTGCTAGCAATTTTGCCAAGCTAGCATTCAACCACTGGGCATTTGGATGGCTGGGAGCGAACTTCTTTCTGCGGTGCAGCAGCTGGTGCAGGGAAATTTGCCTGGTACAATCGGACGTCGTTGTACCGATTGCCCGCAAGTACGGACACACCTAATTCTACACCTTCATTCCTCTCAGTGCAGGTCTCAGAGAGGACTGAAGGTATAGTGTGGTTGGAGATCCCAGCTGATGAGGAGCAAGGAGAGGTCCTCTTTGTTCTTTGGTGTGGGTCTTTTAGGTATGCTTGCCAACGAACTGCATGGCAGGTCAACTTATGTCTGGTTGAGCATGTGGTGCCCAAGCGGGAGATGTTTTGGCCACGTGAAATACGCTTGAGACATATGTTGCAAATAGCAGCGGTGGGATCTGATGCACTCGTCTCAAAAAAGGCCCATACCAAAGAACTTTTGGAATAATGCGCAGAGACAGCAGCGCCCTGCACATGTGGAGCTCTGTGATGCAGTCAGTGTGCTGCCCTTAGGCTGGCCCCTGGAGGGCATCCTGCCTCCTTGGTGTTGTGCCTCCTCCTCCTCTCTCCTATCAGGCACCCACGTGGAGTCAGTGACCTCATCATACCCTCCCTCCTCATCACTAGAGCAAACCTGGCAGGATGCTGCAGCAGGGGGAACATGACTGCCAGATTGCAGTCCTTTTTGGGAACCCCCTCTGTCTGGGCTCACGTTACTGCCTTCCTCTAGCTGAGTACCATCACTGGAGCCTTCAAAACGCTGGGCATCCTCCTGGAGCATGTACCCAACACTGTGGTCAAACAGTTCGGGGGACTCCTCAGGAAAACATGGTGGGGCTAGGGAAGGAGTCACTGATGCCATTGAGCCGAGGGAAGAGGCCGCGTTGGCAGCTGCTTTGCCAGACAAAGTGCCCTGAGCCTGGGTGAGAGAGGATGAGGAGGATGAGGACGGCTTGGTCATCCACTCGACCAAATCTTCCGCATGTTGCGGCTCAACACTGCCAGCTGCCAAAAAAAAAGGCCAAGCGTGTCCCACGGCCACGTGCTGATGAGGATGCACCGTGTCCACGACCAGCACTGTTGCCTATAGACACAGAGTCTGCTTGCCCTCTTTTATTGGCTTGTGACTGTCTGCCTCTCCTTGTTGGCCTTCCAGACATACTATTGGCCTGCAGTGAGATGTAGCTGCACAAAACTGGGAGATATATATATATATATATATATATATATATATATATATACACACACACACACACACACACACACACACACACAGATTATACTGTAGCTAGCAGAATCAACTGCCTGCATGTAGTATTATTAGTATGAGAAGACCTGCAACTGTGCAGGGTACACAGTACAGTAACTGGAAATACGTCAAGAGCCCACACAAGTACCTGGCTTCAGGTAGCTATACTGTAGTCGCAACTGTGCAGGGTACACAGTACAGTAACTGGAAATACGTCAAGAGCCTACACAAGAACCTGGCTTCAGGTAGTTATACTGTAGGTGCAACTGTGCAGGGTACACAGTACAGTAACTGGAAATACGTCAAGAGCCCACACAAGCACCTGGCTTCAGGTCATAAGGGGTCATTCAAGACGGGAGGGAGGAGTCTGGTAATGGTGTTGAGTAAGGGATCGCCGTAAGACGCCGGGTCTCCAGCTCCAACTCCGCGAGCCCTCACTAAATGTAGCAGCTTTTGTCTAACCGCCAGTTTGGCCTGCCACCTGCCCGATCGGTATAGATCCTCCCCCCTGCCAAAACGCTGGAATGTTCAAGGGAGCTGAGGTGAGAAGCTTTTTTTTTTTTCCCCTGGTGTCAGCTGCGGAGAGAGTTGCAGGGAGACGTGCGAGTGGCCGACCGAAGCTGTGATTTGGAGATCTAGCGGGGGATCCCGGCGGCGGTGTGAGGATCGCCGGAGTAGGTCCACCCCCCCCCACTTTCCTCCAGATATATTGGAGAAACGTAGCGATCGCAGGTCCGGCCAAGAGCAGCAGAGAGAGGGGTGGAGTGAGGGGGTGAAGTGCGGACTGGGGAAGCATTGTGGAGGGCAGAAAAGTTTTCCGCTCTTCTTGCTCTCCCGCACTCGAGCCCCTGTCTGCACCACTGAGCACCTATAGCGGTGCCTTCCAGGATCGCAACTCACCTCAAAAGGAGGAAAATTAAAGTGTAATCTTGGCCCCTCGATACAGCGGGGAGCATTTCCAAGGAGAGGAGAATTAAAGAATTAAAGAGAAAGGAAAACCTGCATCTGAAAAGAAGACAAACTTCAGCCCCCCCCCAGATAAGTAACCTGCCTCCATTGTTCGATAAGTGTTTATTTTCCAGGACAAATATGCATGGAATAAGCGAGAATCGGTTGTGGTAAAGGGTGATTTTAGTGTCTTCCCCTCCTTGATTGCTGCCTCTGAGCCCTTATTTTAAATGGGGAATGGACTACCATCTGTCCCCAGATAAGTAATAAACTATAAATAGCAATTGAATGCACAGTAATCTATCTGCCTGAAGGAAGAAGGGAAGGGGAAAGGAAGAAAAAAGAAAGAGAAAAAAGAAAAAAAAAAAGGGGTAAAGAGACACTGTTGATTTCCGGTACCTGACTACAGTTTTGGTTGTGATAAGTTTCAGGATGACTGCCTACAGGGAAGCAAATAAACAAACAACAGCTGCTATTTAGGGAAAGAACTGATCTGAAACTTTGATTGATATTTCTGGTTGACATACCTAATCGCATTTTATAATTCAATATCTAAACGGGACTGGTTTAAGTGAGTCAAACAGGCAGGGGAAACTCTTGAAGCTTAAACCCCAGACATATATTTTTTTTTTTTATGAGGGGCAAAAGTGGTAGGGGTGGAGGGGTGGCAGCAAAATCCCCATGCCCCAGTATAAGCCCCACCTCTGGACCGATGCAAAGATATGTAAGGAGGAGAGGAGGAAGGGGCAGCTATGGCAGTAGAAAAACAACAAAAGTTCTAAAGGAAGACAATTGGAAAGTAAGGAAAAAATGAAAAAAAAAAGGTCAGGTTAAAACAATTATGGATAACAGTATAATATCAGATAATACATCAGAGCAAGAAATTGAAACAGAAACCCTCCCCAGAACAACAGGAGATCAGAAAATGGTCCAATTAGCAACAATGACAGACATGGAAAGAATGTTTGCGGCGCTGAAAAAGAGACAGGATGTGGGAAAAAAAAACATATGCATACATGGAGAATAAAAGAGTTAAAAAGGAGAAATTAAAATATTAAAACAAGAACAACAGGAACAGGCGTATAGATTCGAGGACCAGGAAAATAAGGAAAGGAAGAAAAAGAAATGGAAGAACCAAGAAACTGAGTAAAAGGAATGGGGTTGGGAAACTGAATGGGAGGGTGGATGTGGGAGGGTTAAGTATTGTCTCACCAAGAAAATTATGTCGCTTGATTGCCCTTTTAGTTAGAGGGGCTCGCCCCGCGAGTGAGGGACCTCCCTCGTGACCCTTTCGGGGGCGTGGGGGGCCCTCCTTGGGGGTGGATGTCCGGGTGCCAAGAGATGAAGATGGAAGATACAAATAGAGATACAAACAAAGTTAAAATTCTGACACACAATGTCCGAGGGTTACACTCGCCTCAAAAAAGGTGCATAATCCTACGGGAATTGGAACGACTTAAGGCCGGAACAATTTTTCTGCAAGAGATGCATATTACGCAGGATTCAAAAGTTAAAATATATTAAAAAAATATTCCAACATGGTATTATGGGGATTCACCAATTAGAAGATCAAAAGGAGTCGCAATTGGCTTTGAGAAAAACATTGGCTTTGCTATTGAAAAGATAAAAGCTGATCCAGAAGGACATTTTCTTTTCCTCAAGGGACAATACAGGATACGAGGTATACATTAGCAAATATTTATTGCCCCAACATAAACCCTAAAAAATATCTAGCAGAGAAGTTGACAGATCTACTTGAATTCAAACAAGGTAAATTAATATTAGCAGGTGACTTGAATTTTACTATGGATCATATTATGGATTCTACGTCTTCTGTACCAGAAAGAGAAAAAAAACAACTAAGGACGATTAAAAAGAAATATGAAATGCAATTAGTAGACGTCTGGCGAATACAGCATCCAGGTATAAAGGATTATACATATTTCTCAACAGTCCATGGAATATACACTAGGCTGCATTACATCATGGTGGAACACAGACTACTGGAGGAGGTACTGGAGACAGCAATTGAAACATCAGCATTTTCAGACCATTCCCCAGTTTCTCTGAGGATAATCTTCCAGGGTGAGTCCATGGGAAGAGGCACATGGAGAATCAATGAAGAGTTACCAGAAGACGATGATAATGAAAAAAACTATAATAGATGAGATTGAAAAATATTTCCGGAAAAATGATACCCCTGACCTGTCAAAAGCAACCCTATGGGAGGCGCACAAATCCGTTATCAGAGGAAAATTAATATCTATAGGAGCGGGTAGAAAGAAGGAAAGACGAAAAAACATACTGAAACTTTTAAACGAAATCCATAATCTGGAACAAAGACATAAAAAGCAAGTTAAAAAGGAAATTTACCGGTCCCTGATCCTAAAAAGAGAACAATTAAAAGATTTGATGGAAAAGGAAGACAGAAGGGAAATTAATAGGGCAGCACTTGAGAGATTCACGATGGGTAATAAATCAGGAAAATACCTGATTTAAAATCAGAAAAAAAAGAACACCTTAAACTATATAGAGAAGATAAAAAATGAAAAAGGAGAAATAAAGAATAAAACCACGGATATTGCACAAGCCTTCACACAATATTATAGCTCTATATGCAATAAAAAAACAAGAAACAAATCAACAAGCAGAAACAAGAAGGAAGAAGATACAAATTTACTTAGAAAAGGCCAACTTACCAAAAATCAAAGCCGAGATACTAAATGATCTAGAAAACGAGATAACGCAGGACGAGATCAAAATGGCATTAAAAGGAAACCCCTACTGGTAAAAGTCCAGGGCCAGACGGGTTCACGATTAAATATTATAAAAAATTTCAAGATCAACTGATCCCAAGGCTGTGTGAATATTTGAACAAAAAAGGAGGAGGAGAAGACGATATCAGAAAAGAGTCACTCTTGGCACATATCACTATAATACCCAAAGAAGGAAAAGATAAAACCAATTGCTCAAGCTAAAGGCCCATTGCTCTACTATATATGGATACTAAGCTTTATGCCAAAATATTAGCCACTAGAATAAAAAGACTGATGCCGCTATGGGTAAACCCGGACCAGACTGGTTTTGTTCCTGGGAGAGAAGGAAGGGACAATAGTATTAAAACAATTTTGATGTTGCGAAGGAAGAATACTAATGTTTCCCCAGATCTGCTCCTGTCAATCGATGCAGAAAAAGCATTCGACAGGGTAGACTGGGGATTTATGATGACGTTACAACACTTAGGAATGGGGCCTAAAATAATGAAGTGGATCAAAAATCTCTACAACGGGCCTACGGCAAGAGTAAGGGTAAATGGTAAAATGTCGCCAGTGTTTGAAATGTTCAATGGAACGTGGTAAGGATGCCTGCTCTCGCCTCTCCTATACGTACTGTCACTGGAGCCTTTCCTAGCGACTCTGCGAAACAACCAGGGGATAGAGGGGGTGAGAGTAGAGGAAAAAGAACACAAAGTCGCGGCTTACGCCAATGATATTTTAGTGTATGTGACCAAACCCAGAGCGACCCTGCCAAACATCCTGATAGAAGTGAATAAATATGTTAAACTCTTAAACTTCAAAATAAATCCCATAAAAACAGAAATATTGAACCTAGGTATAGGGAAAAAGGATGTCCTGGCTTTTCAAAAAGAATTCCCATTTACGTGGGAATGGGAATGGGAAGGGGGAACTACCCTACCTGGGAATTAAACTAACACCATCATTTGAGAAAATTTATCCTGCAAACTATATTCCATTATTAAATGAGATCAAGGCAGAAGTCAAGAAGATAAGTACACAATCACTATCTTGGATTGGAAGAGTTAACATGCTTAAAATGGTAATATTACCAAAAATACTGTATAGATTCCAAATGCTACAAATAGGGATCCCACAGAGCTTTTTCAAAATCACACAAAAAATACTGACAAAATATTTGGCAAAATAAAAAAAACGAGAATAAAATTTGCACTCATTTCCAGGAAAAGACAGTACGGGGGGGTTTGGCTGCACCTGATATTTCAAGGTATTACAAAGCTGTAATCCTAGCACGTATGATTGAGTGGACAAAAGAAAATAAAGAAAAAAAATGGATGGAGATAGAAAACACTTTAAGTAAAACCACGCTTCACAAAAACATAGATTTCAAACAAATATAGAACACTAGATTCTGATTCTCACGGATTAGCCAAGAATGTATTCAGAGTCTGGGATGCACTACACCGGAAACAAAAGTGGGTATACAATTCACCACTAATTGCCCTTACGGGAACAAACTTTTTTACACTGGGCGAAGATATATTCCGTAGACTTGGAATAAAGAATCCACAAATCAAAGATATTATTAGAAATGGGAAGATGAAATCTGCACAAGAATTGGAGATCAAATTTGGTGGGAAACTACGTGAGTGGGAATTTTTTCAATTAAATCATTTAGTTAATACATCACTACACCCATTTAGAGATGGAGAAGGATTAGAAAAGCTCTGAATAACACCGCCATTGAAAAGGAGGCATTTTGAAAGTCCATACTGCATAACGTCGTTATTTTCTTGTTCACAAAAGGGAAAACCATGCATTTTAAAGCACATTTGAAGAGTGTATTATCTATAGATAAGAGAGACATGGAATTTACAAACAGCAGCAATTTTTTATTTTTTTACTGGCAAAAATCATGGCATTTACTGGCACATTTTTTACTGATACTGCAAAAAAAAGGTGCCGTAAATGGCAGGTTTCAGTGCAAATATCAATATTTAAGCTATAAACTGCTATTAGCAATGTGTTAAGTTAAACAAAAGTCAACCACCATATTTCTCCTCTTACATGAAGGTCAGATTAATATAACCCAGCACAGAGTTCCCCCATACATCAGGAGGATTCCCCTTTACAGTGCAAGGGAACGTCCGCCTCCAGTGCCAGTTGACGAAATCTGTCCCACTGGAAATGAGACAACGCATCAGCCACTGAATTATCAATTCCCCGAACATGCACAGCAGTCACAAATTCCTCACCCCATAACTCCACTGCTAGGACTATGGGGAATAATTGCAACGCTGCAACGCTGCCAGATTGCGTACTAAACCAGCCTCCTTCCAGGCCGCCGGCCCTCCCCAGCGCTCCACTTTACCTGGTAAAAGGCCCCAAAACTGCCGGAGCGGGCCGTGTCGGTGAACAGTTACATATCGGAGTTCGAAACCACCCTCCCCAACCAAAGAGAGCGGCCATTATAGGTCGCCAAAAAAAGTCCCACACCTTCAGATCCTCCGTGTGATCCAGCCCCAGTCGAATATAATGATATGGAGCCAGACGCCTGCAGAAAACACGCCCCATAGGCATGATGCGGCAGGCAAAATTTAACTTGCCCAGTAGAGATTGCAGGGCTCGAAGCTGAATCTTCTTCACCTGTAAAGCCACCTCCTGCCTCAAACCCTCCAGTTTGTCCAAAGGCAAATGGCACTCCATAGCCACGGTATCTATAACGATTCCCAAGAAACACAGCTCAGTAGCCAGACCTTCTGTCTTGTCAGCGGCCAACGGAACCCCAAAAGCTTCAAAAAGTTGTTGAACTGTAGCCAACAGAGATGCACACACCAAGCTCTCCGCAGGCCCTATACACAAAAAATCATCCAAGTAGTGGATGACGGATGACAAGCCTGAAACATCCTGCACCGCCCATTCCAGAAAAGAACTAAATTGCTCGAACAAGGAACAGGAAGTAGTGCACCTCATGGGCAAACATCGGTCAACGAAAAACTTACCCTACCACCAACATCCAAACAAATGGCAGCAATCAGGATGAACCGGCAAGAGGCGAAAAGCAGCCTCTATATCCGTTTTGGCCAACAATGCCCCCTTACCCAAATGCGGCACCCAGGCCACTGCCGTATTAAAAGATGTGTAAGGCACCGTGCAGAGGCCCGGGTCAATGGAATCATTAACTGATCCCCCACGTGGGTGGGACAAATGGGGAATGAGCAGAAACTTGTTCGGCTCCTTTTTGGGAACCAGGAGAGGAAAGAAATAGGACAGAAAGGTTCTTGCCTGGCTGCTGCTGCCTCGCTGGACACCCAGCCGTAGTTCCTGTTCCACGTGCCACCTCCTGGATCTCACCTTCGTCCCGATCGTCCAACTCTCCCTCCGACAGACTGTCTTGGGAACTCCCGGCCTCCCTGTGAGCCGCGTCAGTAGGCCGCAATTCAGGATTCCCCACAGCTGTTGAGCGCCCTGCAGTGACTTCCTTACTGCGCGCCGTACTGGGACGCACCTCCTGCTGCACGTGGCTGCTATGCTGAGCACTGGGCCGGGCAGGGGAAGCCCATCTGGCTGCCGATCTGGACCATACACCGTCTAGGACTCCACGATGGCGCTGTGCACCCATCGCCGCTCGTCTCCTCCCTCTCCCTTCCGGATTACAGGCCCCGGCCCTTCCAGGCAAATAGCCGGCACTCGCCGAGCCGCCCTCCGATCGGGCGGAGAGCCTGCTGAGGCGGCTGCCATGCACCTGGTATCTGCAGCAAGGGGGGGGGTGTTAACAGGCCCAGCTGAATGGCACCCACCCCAAGTCCGTCATGAGAGGGGATTCCTCCCAACTTCCGCACAGGCCGCAGCAGGCTTCCGCTTGGCCGGCAGAGTTGGAGGATCCTGAGCAGGGCTCCCAATGCGGTCCCGGACACTGGCCGTTGCAGGGCTAAAATGCTCAGGAGGTCTGGACCTCCTAGCACGTGGACGACCCGGAGGAGGGGGGCTTGCGGGTGTGGGAGGGGGCCTGGCTGTGGCCCTGGATCAGGCTGGAAATCGTGGCCTGTAGCCAGCCAGTGCCTCTTGCCGCCGCCTCCCGAAGTTGTGACAATAGTGCCTCCAAGTCCCCCATGGTACCTGCGCTGACTAACTGGGGACCGCGTGAAAAATCGACTGTCTGGTGCATTCTTCGCCACCAACTGACCGCTGCTCACTAACTCCGCCCCCAGCTTAGTCATAAACTCCACCCACCGGCCTGCCTCCTAATCCCTGTTCACTGTTTACCTCCCCTTCACCGCCTCTGCCTCACTGCCCCACCCAAGTCATGCTGGCCCTCCTCCCAGTGGTACTTCAGCTCCAGGCAATTCCTTTATCTCTAAAGGAAGTGTACATATCTATATAGTATTGTCATTGTTAAAATATTGTCTTGTGTCTTTCGGAGGAATTCTTTTGCTGAGTTGGTGCTGTTGCCTAGAACTCAGCAGATCAATTACCTCCTCTTTGTGACAACTTTCCCTTTTATTGGTTCAAGTAAAATATTCATAGTACCTAAATACATTGAGTTGTCTGATTATTGCCATACAGTTATACAAGGATGTCTGAACCCAGAGTGTCAGGTGGGTTGGAAAGTTCACCAGATCATGGCCGTGCAGATGAGCAGTTATTTCTTAACAGTCCTCAAGGGGGCCGTGTTACACACAATTGCACCAGATCAACTTTTCTTGCAAACATTCTGCAAATCTACTGCATATTCTGGTTCAGTTATGTTGTACAATAGTCATCCCACCACAGGGGTTACTGTGGCTGAATTTTCATGCTGTAGACTTGCAGAGCTCTTGCTGTAGACTTGCCACTTCAACTTTGCTCTTGCTAAAGACCTACCATGCAAATTTGCTACAAATTAGAAACATGTCAACTAGAACTTGTGCTTCAAGTGCTCTGGAAGTGTACAAGTTGCCAGTGAAAATGTGCAGCAAGTGAAAAAGACTTACAATTCAACAATGACACAAATTTGTGGCAAGTTATCCTTGCTATCTGGTGGTACTGTATATAATTGAAGATACAGGTGAGTTTCACCATCAATTTCCTGGGGACAGCCAGATTATAGCCTTTACGCTGTACAAACTTTATAGTCTGACAACAGCTATAATATAAAAGAAATGCCATAAGCACAATTTTGTATAAATCACAGATCTTATTGCTTACTAAAGGCACATAATCATCAGTATTTATCTTGAAGTTATTATACACGCATGAAAACACACTATAAATGCTACTGCATTGATAATGTGTGGACATCATTATTATTATTATCATTATTATTCAGAATTTGTATAGCGCCAACAGTTTGAGCAGTGCTTTACAACATGAGGGCAGATAGTACAGTTACAATACAACTCAATACAGGAGGAATCCGAGGGCCCTGCTCCTCAGAGCTGACAATCTAAATGATTTAATGATAATATGTTAAAAGACAATTAAATAAAAATGAAAATTCCTAAATGCAGGTATTTGAGTCCTAGAAAAATATAAGTAAACACTTTGTTTTTTTTACTTCAAATTCAAATCTGTTGTAATATTCAAAGCGACCACTAGATGAAGACATAACATAACTTTCAATACAAGTATGGGCCTATAATAAAGCAGAAGTCTTGAATGGCTTTCCTCTGTATGGACATCTGACAGCAGTGCCGCTATGGTTGCTTGAACCAGTGCCCTCTAGTGGCCGTTTACTCACAGAGCCAACAGCAAACCTTACCCGGATGTCTTAGCACGCCCAGCTGACTCTCCCTGTCGGAAGCAAGGCATGCGTTTGGATGCAAGTCTGTCCCAAATTCACACATGCTGGTCGTACGGAGGGAACCGGTCGGTCACAACGTTAAGCTGAAGGAGGGGTAAGAATATTTTACGGACTAAAACGGATCCCTTGCTGTACCTCCAGATATCTTACCCCTCACGCTTAGACCTTCTAGCTGAACAGCGTTGCTTAGCGCGGATGCACTGCAGCAGTGACCATCCGTTCATCCCCGGAGCCAGGAATAAGCATGGGGCTTTGCACATTTAATTTCTGACATCCTGGGGATCCAAGAGACTATACCTATACAAAAAATATGTGTATGAAATACAGGTGTACGCTGGGGCAATGGCTTCTGTGCTTCAACCATCATTTCAAACAAGTTTTATAGTCTATACATCCCATTTGAGCTAACTACCATGTCCACATATATTCATTCAAGTTCTGGCCAGGACATACCTATACTATTGCTTTAGTCAGAGTTTGGGTCAGTACATATCAACTTGGTGTATACTGTTGGACACTGCTACATATTGAAAACCATACTGGCAGGTATATCGGGTATTTCTGTTCAAACTACATAACTGTATTGACAGGACTTGGACTGTGTCAGATTCCACTGGATAACCAGCAGCCATATATAGTACGCTTGCACGATTTAATGACATACAGTGGGATATACATACATACATACATACATACATGTAAGCCCAGGCAAGGGCACATTCATCATTAGGAAAAATCCGACAATATCCCTCAACCTGTTTGTGCTATTTCCAGTGGATACCATCCCATGTAGTCCACCATTGGATTCACTACATCCACCAGTACATTCTGCTCAGGGACTCAGGGGGTGGGTTGACCCACCAGTGTCTAATTTTTAAATCAATGTTGGTCACTTTTTATGTACACATTTTCTATAGTCACCTGATATTGTGGAGGAACGGGTCCCACCTGTGTGGATCAGTTCCACATACGTGGGATCCCTTACCTTTTGTTTTAATGCAAAATTTTCAATAAAGTTTTTTGTATAGTTTTGATCTCACTACGTGGTAGCTTCTCCCTTTGTTGGCAATCTTGGGGTTACAAGAGGGACCTACAATAGCTGCCTCTGACTTTCTCTCAGACTGCAGTGTTCAGCGGTTGGCCTTCTAGGGCTGGCAGCCTCAAAGGACACTCCTATGCCTGTAGAATAATAGATTCTCCTGGGACGATAAAGCTGGTGAGCGGGGCAGGCGGGGGTGTGGCTGACACACATTAGTGCTCTCCCTGCCTGAAAATGCACTCGGAGGAGCAGAGATGGCAGCCTGGCTGTTTTTGCCTCTAACCTAGAGGTAAGTCAGTTTTCCCTATAGGAATTGCCTCTCTTTATTGCTTCAGCTCCCTAACCTTCACACACAGCTGGGATCTGACTGAACTCAAAGAAGAACTATGCACTAAAAGTGCATCGAGGTCGCCCTTAAAGGATTTTTATACTGGCCAAAAGTAAATGTATAATCTCAAAAATTATTTTGTATAAAAATGCACTACAGTGCCAACTTTATTGAACATGTAAAAAATGTATATATAAAAGGTAACAATAGAAAAATTGACAGTTACTTACCGGTAACTGTTTTTCTAGGATATCTTCTGGGACGGCACACCTGAGAGATGAGAGGCTCCTCCCTATAGGAAACACAATCATTCGACAGCTGTTTTAAGTCCCCAACCTTCCCTTTGATCCTCAGTTTGTAGAGAAGTAACTCCTGAACCTGGTTCACAAGGGAAATCATTCCTTATAGGTACTCACCTTCTAGTGTTCTACCATTTTCCCTCCTCCAACGGGCGGGAAGTAGGCCTGCCGTCCTGGAAGATATCCTAGAAAAACAGTTACCGGTAAGTAACTGTCAATTTTCTCTTAGTCATCTTCCAGGACGGCACACCTGAGAGGATAATCAAGTACCTCAGGCCTACCTTAGGGTGGGACCACTGCAAGACCCTCTTGGCGGACCTTGGTTCTGCAGTGAGTTTTACCTCCACTCCATATGCTTGATGAAGGTATTATAGCTGGATCACGTGGATGGTCTGCAGGTCTACTCCACTGATATCCCTGCCTTCTCCGCTTCGGATGCAGGACCTAGGTGGAGTGGGCTCTTAAAGATGGAATCGGAAAACATGTTAAACTTGTAGGTTAGCAATGTTGCCTGTCTCACACATCTAACAACCATGGCCTATTGTGCCTGTAGGTGCTACTTAGAACCCCTAAAGATTAATCAGAGACCTGTGTTGTAAGACAAGGACACTTATTGATCACTAAGAGGGCCTGTCTTAACACTACCCTGTCCAGGTAATTAAAACTGCAAAAAAAGGTGGGCCCCTAACAGACAACCTTTTTTGTTCATTTTTATCTTTGCATCAGCAAAGACTAAAGGGAAGCCTACTTAAGGGTAATAGATTAACCGAGGCTTGATCCCTGGGTTTAAGGCATGCCCACTCCATGGCTTTACTTATGCCTGAGTGCCTACTTCAGGAGAATAAAGTTCATAGCAGGAGTATAACACTTATACTGCTACATCTAGTTCTGCTAGAAGGGTGAGATGAAGGCCATGCACCGAGCCGTAACCTATTCGGTCGGGTATACATCTTTATACTTCATCTTCAGGTCATAATACTCCTTTGAACAGAACTTCCCAAGTTCTTACTAAGCAGGGTGATTCTTTATCGCCTTCCTCCAGTGTCCTATAACCCTACTGGGCTTCAACCCTAGGAAATGGTTCCAGCATTCCTGAATGTAAGGTGCTGAGGCTTTCTGACATGTGATGTCTGCAGCCAGAACTCCAGGCCCCTCCACGGAAAAGAGGGCTGAAATACAAAAGGTGATACATGCATTATTAATATCACAAATTAAAAAAG
The DNA here is from genome assembly GCA_037952925.1 of Lithobates clamitans. Lineage (NCBI taxonomy): Eukaryota > Metazoa > Chordata > Amphibia > Anura > Ranidae > Lithobates > Lithobates clamitans. Next base: position 9,553,100 of record JBBGZY010000399.1, on the reverse strand, counting down.
ATCATAGATTGTGGACCCAGCACAATAGATTTAGACAGAAAGGACACAAGCATAGACAATAATGTGTATCCGAGTGTGGCTAGCTAAACCAACATATCAAATATGGGAGAGACCCAAATCTGAACTTCAATGTAGACAAACAGTCCTCACAGTCTGGTTTTCTGATGTGCAGCCAATATGTAAAAACATTAAGACACACGCAAACCCTCAGCCTCGGTTCACACTGGGACGACTTGGCAGGCGACCTAGTCACCTGACAAGTAGCGTCCTGTTCTGTGCAAAACTTAGGGCTCCCACACCTGTGCGACCCAACCCGCAACCGCAAAAACGCAAGAGAAAAGTCATACACTATGGCTTCCAATGGGAACCATTCGTGTCTGTGCAACTCCAGGTCACAGCGCCACAAAGCAGACCCTGCTTTCTGGATCCACAGACCTCAAGATTACACAGGTCTCAGGTAACTTGCAATTTTCAGGTTGAACAAGCGAGGGGTCCCCAATGCTGTATCTCCCTGGAGGCGTGCAGCCAACAACCCCCTGCTGTTTATCCTTAAGAAGCAGCAAGGTAGAACAATGAGAAACAGAAAAGACACCCCTCACTGCTGTGCCTTTCTGATATGCAGCCAATAAGGCAGTAAATATAGAACATACAGGACACAAACAATCTTCAATCTTTGTGTATGTCTGATGTGTAGTAATATACCAATACTGAGCAGAGACGCCACCACCCCCAATGTGTCTCCCTGCTGAGGCAGCAAAAACAAATCAGAAAAGGGCAAGCAACCTCACTGCTGTGTCCCTTCTGATATGCAGCCAATAAGGCAGTAAATGTAAGACATAAAAGGACAGACAACCTTCAATCTTGTATATATCTGATGTGCAACAATATAACATTCTGAATAGAGATAGCACATCCATATTGAAGGGATTTGGCATGCGACTCAACATGTCAAATCGCATGCCTAAAATCGGCAGCCTTTGCCGTTAATAGCACGGTCAGCCCGACGCCACTTTGCGGGGCTGCACCGATTACCAAACAGCAGTACCAGTACTACCCCTGGCACAGGTTCAATTTGTATTTCCCAACAATTCAGGACCATCAATCTTCACTACTGCCTTTCTAATAAGCAACCAATAAGGCAGTAATGCAGGACACAAAAAACCCCAGACAGAACTCAATTTTGAGTATGTCTGATGTGCAGCAATATAACAAATATGAGTAAAGATGTCACAAGACTCAATGATGTGCATTTCCGCCATGCGTCACAAGACCAGAAAGTACAGACCACCTTCCCTGTTGTATTTTTCTGATCTGTAGCCAAAATAAGGCAGTACCTTTAGGATATAAAAGACAACAAACAAGCTTCAGTGCAGTGCATTTCTGATGTACAGCAATATACCCCTTATGAGCAGAAATGTCACAAATCTCAATGTGTATTTCTGCTGTGCCACAAAACATCCCAGCAAGGACAAACCTTCACTACTGAGGTCTACTGGTGTGAAACCAAGGAGGAGTCATGGTGTATCCCTTTATGAAATAACCAAACAAAGCAATTTGATCCCTAGGCATAGCCTGGGCTGTAGATACTAACACTTCACCCCCAGTGAAGGAACAAATCCTAAAATGGTTAGACACCTTACTATAGTAGCTGTTGTCCTACCTTTCCTCCGTAGACTGAGCAAACGCTAGCCAGCTCAAACACCAGTGGGGCTGATCAGAAACTAAAGTCTCAATGAGCCCAGCCCTAGAGACCAATTTAGGACAGCCTCTAGAAAAGGTGGTCAACAATTTAGCCTGGAGGAAAATAGCCACCTGCAGGCCTTAAACAAGCAATCATGTATCTATCTAGCTCTTGCATATGTTTGCACAGAAAATCCTTAATTAAAGGATATAGGAAGCGGTTTTTGGTAAATCGCCTTTAGATCTGTCACTGAGTTGACTGTAGCCCAAACCAACAGAAAGGTTTTTCTTACCTCCTGCACTAGAATATAACCACAATGTAAAGGTGGAGTGGGAGGTTGGAGCTTATGACTTCAGATTCCTAGCAGCTGGGCTAATAGGGCCATATAACCTAGTGCACTTGCTGACCAGGAGAGCTTACTCCTGAATCCTTCAACCATTGCACAATCCATAAATTGTTCAGTGGTATACCTGGCCTGTAAGGAACTCTTTGTATGTACCAGGTCCCCCCCCTGCCTTCGCTCTATTCATCCCTACTAATGTCCCACAACCGGACATGTAGGGAGAGGCTGGCAACCTACTGTTGTGATAACCACAGTGTCTCTGCTGTAAGAGGGAGCTGTGGCTGGTGGTTTTAGCAGTAGCTTCTGGGCTATTTTGTTATGCAGACCCCAGGTCCTGCACTGCACCACTCAGTAAATACAGGGGGAAGGGGAAGAAATGCCTTACCTACCTCTTTCCCATCTGAGGTGGTTTAGGCACACTCGCTCCTGTGCACCACTTGTCCACCATACAGCATCTCTGAAGCTTCTGGGCTATTTGAATCCAGACCCCAGGGGAGATTATCTCAAATGCCCAGAAACCATCTGGCTGGGATTGGGGATTTTGCAGCTAAATTCCCAAGGTAAAGGAAAGTACTCACCGTTGTAGTCTTCCCCTTTTGCCACAGCCACCGGGCTTGCTTTTCCATCCTTATGGTCCACACGAAAGGAGGATAGCCGCCAAAGTGCCCCCCCAACTGCTGTCCCCGTAGGGAGCTGCAAGGTTAGGCTGTGTCCTGCCAGTCAGTATATACACCTGGGGGGGCAATGCCGTACGTTCCTCATTCCATTCTGAGGTGGTTTAGGCAGACATCCACCGTAGTGAACTTGTGCCTCCTCGAAAGGAGGATGTGGGCGCCTGCTCCTGCTGACTCTCAGCCTTCCCTCCTGGGTAAGAACGCGGGTCGTTCAGGCAGCGCCCTCCCCAGCAGCCCACGTGAGCTACCATGGTGCCCAGGAGTCGGGGGCCCTGGAAAGAACTGACAGCCAGCACCCCTGTCTGAACGGACGCCCGGACAGGTAAGGGGGGGGGACATAAAAAAGGCCCCTGAAGTTCTGGGGACACCACTGTACCCAGGGGCCTTCAGCTCTCAGGGGGGCTCTTCCACAGGGGGGCTCTTCCAGTTTCTGCTGCCCCCCCTGAGGAAAGGATAGGGGAACCCCCCAGGAAGGATAAATATATCCAGCGAGACACAGAGGCCCATCAGGTACTAACCAGGCCCGGCCCTGCTTAGCCTCCGAGATCATACGAGATCGGGCAGGCGGCACCCTCTTTCACTTTCAGGGTGATGTGGCCGTAGGCCTTCCCAGGCATTTGGTCCGGCTCCCAGGGGGGGGGGGGACCACCAGCCCCAGGCTTCGGGTCATTTGGAAAAAAACAAACGGTTTCGCTGTGTAGGGAGAAACACAATCAAAAACTGAGGATCAAGGGGAAGGGTGGGGACTTAAAACAGCTGTCGATTGATTGTGTTTCCTGTAGGGAGGAGCCGCTCATCTCTCAGGTGTGCCATCCTGGAAGATGACTAAGAGAAATACAATTATGCAGGGTGCAAATACAAACACTATATATACATCCAATTGCATACAGAAGATGTGACACCCCTGTGCCTACAGCCCGCAGCCTAAAAGTGGAAGGTCAAGCGGATGAAGTATACAGCAGGTAACCCGACATGTTTCGGAAATAGGTATGTATTACTCCTTCATCAAGGGATTTACAATTGGGTAATCAAATCTCTATCTGTAATATAAATTTCAAAAATAGTAAAATAATATCGTCATAAATGACATGCGACTACAATTTTGCAATATATGCGATTTTATAATTGTAGAGAAAAGTACAAAAAAGTTTCCAAGCAATCTGAAAAACTAGGCATACTTACATCAATCTGATTCATGAAAACAAAACAGGTGATAACAAAACGAAAGTTGAACACCAGAGGTGAAAGCAGGCTGGCTTAGAAAGTCCACAAAACACAAGATGGGCAGCCAGAGATGCAAGGCTTAGCGCTGCAACACGTTCACAAGGGACGCCTGATTGAGATCTGTGTGTTTGAGATGTAATATCATGAGTATACAGGGCACATAATTAAGCCCATATTTGGCTGGGAGAAACAACAGTCACTCAGCCATAGTAGAGTAGACTGACTGTCCCCACTGCACACCGACTGTCCCCACTGCACACCGACTGCCCCCACTGCACACCGACTGCCCCCACTGCACACTGATTGCTCCCACTACACACTACAATATAAATATGTGTAGCGCTAAAGGTTCAATATAGGGACACTGATGTCCAACAAAAAAAAGTAAAACATCGAAGAAGAGAGAAAAAGTCCTCAATGTATATATAAAACATAGTCCACATAGATTTGATGATTTCGTGAGAAAGGCAATTCAAATACGTGACATCCAAGGTGAAAATATAGAAGAGGCACACCACCACCGAAAATGGAGAGGCTTACCAGATCTCATGGACCCCAGAGGGCATACTCCCAAATGGGTCAATCAGGCTTAGGTGGTGGGTGGTGATGGATATTCCGCAGGTGTGATGGAGATGGACATCCAGAAATATACCATGGACTCATTTGTCCCTCAGGATAAGGATGAGGAGTAGATGGTGGTAATGTGAAATGAGGAAAAAGGCCACGCGTAATTCCGTAAACCAAATATCCAAATTTATTAAAATAAGGAATACACTCACATGTACGTCTTGATAAAAACAGCGCTGTACAGAAAATGGCAGCAGTGGGGTCCTACCCGACGCGTTTCATCCTATTAGACATTGTCTGGGGGGTCCCCCCACTGCAGCCAGCAAAATATATATAGAGACAGTAATCCTGTTAATGGGGGACCGCTCCATACTGTGTAAACAGTATCACTTCTGGTATTCGGGCAAAATGGCCGCCCGGCGTGCGTTCCACGCCTCTCTATGGAGCCAGATGCCGGCCGGAAGCGAAACCATTGGGGTCAATAGTGTGTTGAATGAAGTACCTAAAATTATCCCATATAAACTTGTATAAAAATAAATGGTGTATATAACTCAATTTATATATAAAGCTCCCAAGAGTATTGAGTGAATAAGTGTGTAGGAATAGATAATGGGCACTGCGTTCATCCTTACTATGAACGCACCCAACTCAGGCCGGTGATAATGTGCACACGCATCGCGCATGCGCACAAGTTAGGTCATACAAATGACCAGCTCAGATCAACATTAGTGTGCACGCGCACCCTGCGCACGTGCGATAGCTAGATGAAGTCGGCGGGGAATGTCGACTCCTACGGAAGGCGGTCCCACCTACGTATTGAGGTGACTATACCTGAAATTGGGCATTACGTACATAGAGGGTGACACCTCACATTTAAAAATAAATACCGTGACATATATACTGTACAGTGACCCCAAAGAAAGTTAGGGTCACTGTTGTGTAAAGAGTGTGTCAAGGGTGAACATAAGAAACAAATAAAACATATATCCATGTGTACCTTTGGGATGATGGGGTATATCCACAAATGGCCCACAAAGTAGTATGAATACGTATGGTGGAGTGGACCCCCATAACAGCATATGAATAAAATTCCCACATGCATGTTCTAAAATGCATATATGTATTGCGTATACAACCAAAAAGGACAAATCATTAAATGCATAAAATAAAGACAAGGTGAACCATGTGAAAATTTAAAAAACAAATATGCATAGATACAAAATGCAACAAGAGAGAGCAAATGGGGAAAAATGAGGAAGAAATGAGAAAATGAAAATATATGCAGTGCAGCTGGGCATCAGGCCCTATTAATAAAGGCATTAATGTCCAGCTCCACGTTAATACCAGGGGAAAGAGCGTGCAGAGCTCATGGATCCAGAAGGTCTCCAACTGTGATACCCCTCTAGTCCTGGCACCACCCCTCCAGGGAGGAATGTATTTATCAATCACCACAAATTGTGTTCCTTTAATTACACGATTGTGATTTAGCTTGTAATGTCTTGGGACAGTATGTTTGGTATCACCATTCTTGATGAGAGCAATATGCTCCGCTACTCTAACCGCAAAGGAGCGGATGGTGTGACCTACATACTGTTTGCCACAGTGATTAGATAAACGATGTAACTGGTACTGCACGTACAGAACTGCTTGATAGGATAGCTTTTCTGGGTAACTGTAGATGTAAATGACACAGTTTTCCGTCCTATCCCTGAATTATGTTGGCACACTGTGCACTTTCTGCACGAGTAGAACCCTTCCATCTCATGAAAGAATGACTGGCATATAGGGGGGGGGTTAATGATATTTGGGGCGATTTTACTCTGTAAGGTTGGGGCTCCTCTGAAGATGACTTTAGCCCGATCGGGCAGAACTGTATTTAAAACTCGGTCATTTCTCAGAATGCCCCAATGTTTTGAGAGGATAGCCTTGACCTGTTTATGCTGGGTGGAGAAGGAAGTGAACATAGACCACCTACAAGTGTCTCCCAGTTCTCTTTTAGGTTTCTCCTCTAGTAGAGACTCCCTGTCAACCACGAGAGCATGTTGGAATTCACGATTGACAAGGCTAGGGTCATAATCTTTGTCCAAGAATTTTTGTCTTAGAAATTCAGACTGTGATTTGAAGGTGTCCACATCAGAGCAGTTCCTTCGCAGTCTGAGGAACTGACTGCGTGGCACAGAATCAAGCCAGGATCGATGGTGACAGCTGTCTGGTGGTATGAAGCTGTTACGATCCGTGGCTTTGAAATGTGTCCGGAAATGAAATTTACCGCTACGTATTCCAATCTCCAAATCCAAAAAATTAATTTTGTCTCTACTGGCTCTATAAGACAAAGAAATACCTCTGTCATTATCATTCAGAGACTTAAAGAACAAATCGAGAGATTCAGCACTACCCCTCCAGAGGAGGAGGATGACGTCTATGTAACGCACCCATAACGTAAGGGAAGGGTCCCTACTGGCATAGACGACATCCTCCTCCCACTTCGCCATAAATAAGTTGGCGAGGCTAGGGGCGAACTTCGCACCCATAGCCACGCCATGCAACTGTAAATAATACTGTTAATTAAACCAAAAATAGTTTCGCTTGGTGGCGAATTCCAATAACTCTATGATAAAGGAGCGTTGGAAAGAGGCGATGCTGGGGTCCCTTTCTAGAAAATACTGAACGGCATCTATCCCCTTGTCTTGGGGAATGCACGTGTAAAGGGATGCGACATCTGCTGTCGCAATAATATGGTCCTCATGTAGTTCAAAATTCTCCAATAGACGGATGTTAGCTCCTGTATCCTTCAAGTAGGACGGCATGCGTCTCACTAGAGGTTGGAGATAAAAATCAATGTACCGGCCTATACGTGAGGTGACAGAATCTATCCCACTCACGATAGGCCAGCCAGGTGGTTGTACTGGATTTTTGTGGACCTTGGGCAAATAATAGATGGTTGGAACCCTAGGTGCCAAGGGTACCAAAAAGTCTCTCTCTTTTCTATTTAAAATGCCCAGATCGTAACCTCTTTTCACAATATCAGACAGCTCTCTCTTGTATACAGAAGTGGAGTTGTTGGATATATTTTAACTAGGACAGCTATCCCACCACCCTTATCCACTAGGCGGATGACCAGGTCTTTTTGCGAACATAGGGATTTGAGACCTATGTTGGATAAAGGATAGTGGCGTATACGTTTGCCCGGAAGTTCCGCTAAATCTTTGAGAACAAGATCTCTGAAGATACTTATAGCAGGTGCTACAGGGACAGGTGGATTAAATAGCGAGGGGTTACATAGACCTAAATGAACAGTTCCAGATGAAACGGCGTGACCTCCACCCCTGTAGGGGTTAGAAATAAGGTAGCGTTGAATATTTAATTTCCGTATATATTTATGTACATCAATATAAGTGCCAAATCTATCCAATTTTCTTGGGGAGCAAACTTCAAGCCTTTGTCTAGGAGAGAAAGTTCCTCCTTGGTTAATGACTTGGCACCTAGATTGAAGACTCCTTGGCCTTTTAAGTTTTCCTTCTCTTTCCTCCTTTGTGCTCTTCTCCCTCCCCTTGTACCTCTCTTGGCTCTGGACCCCTGCACACTGACTGCCCCCTCTGCACACCGACTGGCCCCTCTGCACACCGACTGCCCCCTCTGCACACCGACTGCCCCCTCTGCACACTGACTGCCCCCACTGCACACAGACTGCCCCCACTGCACACGGACTGCCCCCACTGCACACTGCCCCCATTTCTCAATGACTGCCCCCACTACACACTGCCCTCACTGCACCATAGCTCCCAACTGTCCCTGATTTGGAGCAATGTCCCTCTGTCCCTCTTTCCCCCTCATTCAGTGGTAAACCTTTCATCCAATTTTTAAATTGATGATTTGTAAATTTTAAAAGCCCATATAAAGGAATAGCAGTGGTAAAAAAAAGCCCTTGTGGATTTAATGAACCTTTTTTTGGTTAATTCACATTTAAGGGGGTGTGGCCGGGGGGCATGTCTTATGCCTACATACATTTGCTAGTAGGTGTCCCTCATTCCCATCTCAAAATGTTGGGAGGTATGCTGCATACTGACTGCCCCACTGCTCACTGACTGCCCCCACTATACACTGCCCCCAATACACACTGCTCACTGACTGCCCCTACTGTTCAAATCAGGGCTTTGACTTGTCTAATCTATAACACCCAATTTCTTCTTTTTGAGCATTCTTTGGCGGATTTGCTAGTGTGCCTCAGATTATCTTGTTAAAAGATCAATTTCTTTCTGGTCAGTTTCAACTTTTGGACAAATGGTCTCACATTCTTAATAAGCAGGCTTTGATATTGTGACAGACTCACCCGGGACAGAGGCTATTGGAGGGGACTGAACGCAAGCCTCTTGCCCACCGATTATGGGCCCTGGCATTTGGGGGAATGGTGCTCTCTGTGAGCTGTATGCCTGGGGACCCTGGGGTTGGTGTTACTTTGGATTCAGCTCCGTGTCCCCCCAAAACACACAGACTCTGGGAACCCTTTATATGCCATATTAGAATGGTGACTGATTCATACCGTTGGGAGTCTTGGGACTCCTACTGTTAAATGCTAATGTCATCAATTCCAGCTACCTGTCTGTTGTCTGCTATAATGTGTTTATTGTAAATAAGTCTAGTGTGGCTTTAAGAGTCTTTTCACCCATTGTTGTTTGTGTTAATTAACTCTGTTACTGTGTGAAGCTCTGTGACCACAAGTCTGGGCAAAAAGTCATGTCTCAGTCACCTAGGCTGTATAAAGGATTAGATAATTAGCTCATGTTAATTAGGTTACAGTTGTATTGTTAGAGGAGGTTCCAACGACATATAAAGTCTTGTCATTTTGATTCTAAATAAAATAGTCCATGTTAGCATCTAAGCAAGTCTCGCCTTGTTTTATGCTTGGGAGCGGTTGGAATATCTGATATCTGTATTCAGACTGGGAGGAAGTGGTCACTGACGGAAACACTCAAGCGGAGTGTGGGACGTTCCGTGACATTGGTGGCAAGCAGCGGGAAGCTTCCTGCAGTCTGGAACATCCAAATCTCCACCTGGATCCAAGATCAGCATAGCAGACTTCAGTCACCCCAGCGGAGATATGGACCTGGCATCAGAGTTCCCGGGGCTGCTGCGGATCATCCTTTCAACATACACCAGGACTGTGTCTGAGGATGAATACCTGGAGCTCAGGCAGCAAATTCAGGTGGAGCTCTGGATTGGAGCCCTCCAGCTCGCTGGTATAAAACAGGGCAAGTGCTTTCTAACCCAAGAGCAACGGACCAGTGACCAACAGGCATTGCGGATGGCATTCCTGGGAGAGCGGCCCTAGGACCAATGGGTGACTGAGTTGGACAGGCTGGTCCAGCAGGAGATAGAGCTGGACAATCGTTATCGGGCTCTGCAATGGCACGCAGAGGAGGGATATTTAGGGGAGACAACAGAATGCTCTCCAGAGGGATATGACTTTGGAGGCCCTGGATTGCTGTGGGAGAGCCTTACAGATCATTTTGTGTTTGGCGATGAAGTGGAACCTGCCCTTGAGGACCTGCGAGAATATAGAGAGGCTATGCTCGGTCTTGCAGGGGTCTCAGAGCTCAAACCTGATCTGAACCATTTGCTAAGGAAGGAACAGCATCTGGAAAGGGTATACAGGAAACTGCTAGAACACATTCAGCAGCATGCCAGAGAATCGGCAGTGGAAAATCTGAAGATTACCGTCCCCAAACCTGAAGTGCTGACCACAGGGCAGAGCTCTGCTAACCTCTGCCCAGCACTGATAACATCTTCTGGGTTCCATGGACAGGAGATGGTGAACCTCTATCCCTAGACACCAGTTATAGAGGTAGGGGATTTAATAGACTTTTCTGCTGAGGAAGAACAACCTGATGAGCCTTCAGCTGAAGATCTGGTAACTGAACAGAGGGTCCAAGACCTCTGCCCCACACTTTTAGCAATTCCAGAGACTGGGGATTTAATAGACTTTAATAGACTTTTCTGTAGAGGAGGAACCACCTAGCAAACCCCCAGCAGAAGTGCTGGCAACCGGACAGAGGGTCCAAGACCTCTGCTCCACACCTGTGGCAGTTTCGGAGGCTCAGGGTGAGAAGGTGGCAATCACTTCCCAGCAGCAGATACAGGGGGAGAAGGGAGAGGAGGTGTTTGTTGTCCCTACCCAACAGTTGGCCAGAGTGGAGGAAGCGGCCTTTCCTCCCCAGCAAAGATCTGTGCACCTGGGAGACAGTACCATAGACATGTCGTCCCAGCAGCCAGATGAGGAAATGGAAAAGGAAGCAGCCGGCTCCCCTTTCCAATGGCAGCTACACAGTTTGGGAGTGGAGGAAGCCAGCCTCCTGCCCCAACGGTTAGCCAGAGCAGAGGATGCGGAGTCCCCAGCAGAAGTGCTGGCAACAGAGCAGAGTGCTACCAACCTCTGCCCAGCACCAGCAACAACTGTGGAGTTCCAGGGAGCCGGGGCAGTTGGCCCCTCTCTCCGACGACAAGCTGATGTAGTGGAGCTGCTACTCCTAGCTGAATCGCTGGCAACAGGGCAGAGCACCGCTGGCCTCTGCCTAGCACCTAGTGTCTCTTTACAGCTTCAGGAAACAGGGGTGATCGGCCCCTCTGCCCAGCAGCAGACTGAGCCCAGGAATGTTAAAATCTAGCTGAAGCCCTGGCAGCCAGACAGAGTTACTATGCCCCACACCTACTGAGGTCAACTGTTCCTTGCAGCCAAGAAAGGAAGACTATGTGAGTTCACTCTGCCTGACTAACGCATGTCCAGACCAGGTTGGGGTCTGGGACCTTGTTAGTCAACCTTTGATGGGGGAGAAATGTGACAGACTCACCCGGGACAGAGGCTATTGGAGGGGACTGAACGCAAGCCTCTTGCCCACCGATTATGGGCCCTGGCATTTGGGAGAATGGTGCTCTCTGTGAGCTGTATGCCTGGGGACCCTGGGGTTGGTGTTACTTTGGATTCAGCTCCATGTCCCCCCAAAACACACAGACTCTGGGAACCCTTTATATGCCATATTAGAATGGTGACTGATTCATACCGTTGGGACTCTGTGGCTTTAAGAGTCTTTTCACCCATTGTTGTTTGTGTTAATTAACTCTGTTACTGTGTGAAGCTCTGTGACCACAAGTCTGGGCAAAAGGTCATGTCTCAGTCACCTAGGCTGTATAAAGGAATAGATAATTAGCTCATGTTAATTAGGTTACAGTTGTATTGTTAGAGGAGGTTCCAACGACATATAAAGTCTTGTCATTTTGATTCTAAATAAAATAGTCCATGTTAGCATCTAAGCAAGTGTCGCCTTGTTTTATGCTTGGGAGCGGTTGGAATATCTGATATCTGTATTCAGACTGGGAGGAAGTGGTATACTGACGGAAACACTCAAGCGGAGTGTGGGACGTTCCGTGACAGATATGATGCGGAATTCATTGTAGGCTTGATGACTATAAACTATGCCTATCCTAAAAGCAGCAAAGCAACCCTAAACCAAAACACAAAACATTTCTAAAAGCATGCTTTAAGTATGAGGTTCTTCTCAAGAAATACTATCTTCTGTTTGCACTAAACATATCTACTGTCACTGTGGCAAAACATCTTTCCCAGCACATTTTCCAGAAGGCCTGGTATTTTGCCAAAATGTTCAATGGCAAACCGTAGTCTTGGTCTAGTGTTCTTTCTTGACAGTAAAGACTTTTTCCTGGCACACCTTTTATGAAGGTTAAAGCTGAGGTTTGCTGAAAAAAAAAAAATTAAAAGCCAGCAGCTACAAATCCTGCAGCTGCTGACTTTTAATATATGGACACTTACCTGTCCAGGGAGCCCGCGGTGTCGGCAGCCGAAGCCAATCTGTCCTTCGGCTCTTGGCTGCTGCCGCCGCCATCCTCGGTGAGGGAATAAGGAAGTGAAGGAAGTGAAGGAAGCTTCACTTCCTGGTTCCCTACTGCGCATGCGCGAGCCGCGCTGCGCGTCCTCACAGGTCCCTGCTGTATTCTGTGTCTCACAATATAGCGGGGGAGGACGGGGTAGGCGGAGGAAGTGGTCACCCTATGTCACCCCAATCCCTGTGGTGATCTATGCCAGGAAGTGGGAGCAAATACCTGTATTAGACAGGTATCTGCTCCCTCCTCCCCCCTGAAAGGTGCCAAATGTGACACCAGAGGGGGGGGGGGATCCAAAAAGTGGAAGTTCCATTTTTGGGTGGAACTCCGCTTTAAATTAGTGCATTATTTGTGCACTTTGACATCAACTAATGTACAAGTTACCTGCAGATTCCACAGTTTCATTTTGGGGTTCTTGAAGACTTCTTTTAGCATCAAATGGTCAGCTCTGGCCAGTCCTGGAAAAATTAGCAGTCGTTTGAAATCTACATCTCTTGTAGTATGTTTGCCTTACAATGGAATAATTTAATTTAAATAATTTGGCAATCTTTTTAAATCCCCTGCCAAACGTATAGGCATCCACAACATTCTTTTTGAGGGCCTTGAGGGTCTTGGCATGATAAAACTATACCCGTCAATAGCAAAGAATACACTAGACCCACAGAGACTTTTTGAATAAAACAGGTTCCAGTCCCTAGTTTTCATCACTGGCACCTAGTGGGGGGAGGAGGAGTGGGGGGGAGGAGGAGAGGGAGGGGGAGGAGGAGTGGAGGGGAGGAGGAGAGGGTGGAGGAAGAGAGGGAGGAGGAAGAGAGGGGGGAGGAAGAGAGGGGGGAGGAGGAGAGGGAGGAGGAGAGGGAGGAGGAAGAGAGGGAGGAGGAAGAGAGGGGGGAGGAAGAGAGGGGGGAGGAGGAGAGGGAGGAGGAGGACAGGAGAGGAGGATGGGGGGAGAGGAGGGAGGGAGAGGGGGGAGGAGGTGTGGGGTGAGGAGGAGAGGGAGAGGAGGGAGGAGGAGGGGTGGGAGAGGAGGAGGGGAGGGAGAGGAGGAGGGGGAGTGGGGGGAGGAGGAGGAGAGGGACCCTTACATCCAGGCCATGTGCTTGGGACGATCATGACATGACATATGTGAGGAGTCTGAGGACAGATCAGTCTATAAACACTATATACAGTGCACTTCAAGTTCACTCACTGGGGTTCTGCTCTGCAGACTGCATCCGACGACTCTGTCCAGCACAATCCCTGCCTCGATGCCTCCAGCTGTCACCACTCACCAGGTACTGACTACTCTGATCTGCTATAACATGTCTGCACGTGCAGTGACACTGCCGCTGTAACAGGACAGGCAATAGAACACCGGGGGGAGAGCTGGCCTCTGCAAATGACGGTGACACGGGGTGGGGCTAGGGGTCACATGACTAGGCTCGGGATACGACTCAGTCACTGAATCATGTATGCGCAGAGCTGGCAGTACTGGAAGAGACCAGAGACACAGACAGGTCACTGATATAATCATAGAGGCGTGCAGCAACAGGGGATGTGTTGGCTTCCGTTCCGTCCGTACGTGTCCCCCAGTGCTGCGCTGCGCCTCTAATGATACTACAGTTGGACGGAGCGCCTGCCTGGGTACATGTAACATACTGCAGAGGCGCCGGGCGGCATCCCCTGCATTATACAGCACCACACCCGCACCGAACACTTACATAACGCGGAGACCGGTGGGAGACAGGGACTAGGGAAAACAGCGGCCGGGCGCCCTAGGCGGCAGTGCGCTCTAGGCGGCTGCCTAGTTCGTCTAGTGGTAGCACCGGCCCTGGCTGTTAGTAATGCTAAGCCTGGTAAAATTACAGGATCAGCATTGGTATCCTCACTCTCAAGCCAACGCACCCATCACACAAACACATCGGCCAAGGGGCTTTGTTGTGGGGTGGGTGGAACTTGATGGGGAGCTCTGAGACTAGTTCCCTATCAGGTCGTTCTCTTTTGATTGACATTGGAAGGCAGTGAACAGATTCCATAGCCACTATTGGACTGATTAATGGCTACAAGAACTGCCCACTGCCAGCTTCTGGCAATCTCAAGGAAATCGGAGCCTGATAGGAAACTAGTCTCCTAGAATTCTCTATCAAGTTCACCTGCCTTGTGATTGAAGGAGAAAGTCAATGGGCAGATTCCATAGCCACCATTGTACTGCATATACAATTTGCCCACAGCCCTCACCAGGCAGGTGGACCTGATGGGGAACTAGTCTCCCAAAGCTTCCCATCGGGTACTGCCCACCAGGGCCGGTACAAGGGGTGGGCGAGAGGGGCGGGTGCCCTGGGCGGAGTGTGAGAGGGGGCGGATTTCTCCCCCTCCCTCTGCTCGCTGACTGAGCATAATATGAGAGCCGCTCCGACCGATCTGCTCCCTCCCCCTCATTGGCAGGGAGGAGAGCGACTTCAGGAGGGATTGAACCAGCAAGGGGAGGGGCGGACAAGTCTCCCATTATCTTGGTAACTGAAGAAACAGACTGATTTCTCCCATCCGTAGGACAGTAGAATCAGTCTGTAAATACTGAGACTGCTGGCTGCAGCTCTGTAGTGTCTGTGACACTTACACAGCTCAGCGAACACATCACCTCCCCCCTCACTGATGGGAGATCAGGGAGGAATACAGCTCCTCCCACCTCTGCTCCTCCAATGACTTCTTGCCCCGCCCACACTATCCCCGATGTGCAGATCTGTGTATCTGAAGAGAAGGGATGTGTGGGCGGGAGATATGAAAAGCTGCAGAATCCTGTGTGCCAAAGATGCCTGAGCTTCCAGCCTGGACCTGGGTGAGTCATGTGCACACTGCAGTACACAGTGATCACTGAACTGTCCTTATCTCCATCCCCCATCTGTCCCCCCCCTCATGTTCTTTCAAGATATTCACTAACTTTCACTTTCACTTTCAGTTAGACAATAGATGGTACAAATTTCTTTCCCGTAACCACAGATTGCAGGAAAGAAATTTACATGATTCCCCTGTCAGCTCAGTCAGTACTGACAGGGGAATCCCTTCTGCTGAGCAATTGTATTGTCCCAACAAACAGTGATTATCGCTAGCAGATATAGCAACCGCTAGTGATAATCATAAGAATCCGGCAGGCTAGTTGTACCCAATTTGATCGATCAACTTGGTACATTCAGCCTGCTCATTAATGGTTCTAATCTCAGCCAGTTCTCACTGAAACAGCCGAGATTTAACCACTTGCTTACCGGGCACTTAAACCCCCCTCCTATCCAGACCAATTTTCAGCTTTCAGCGCTGGCGCACTTTGAATGACAATTGTGCGGTCATACAACACTGTACCCAAATGAAATTTTTATCTTTTTTTCCCCACAAATAGAGCTTTCTTTTAGTGGTATTTGATCACCACTGTGGTTTTTAGTTATTGTTAAAAAAAATGTTAAAAAAAACGAATAAAAAAAAAAAAAAAAAGTTATTATATTTTGTTATAAATTTTTAAAACAGGTAATTTTTCTCCTTCATTGATGTACGCTGATGAGGCGGCACTGATGGGTGGCAATAATGGGTACTGATCAGTTACACTGATAGGCAGCACTGCTAGGTGGCATTGATAGGTGGCACTTGTGGGCATTGATAGGTGGCACTCATGGGCATAGGTAGGTGACAATGGCAGGTGGCACAGATGAGGCATAATTGCCTCTTCCTCTTCGGGACCAATGTCCCTTGCAGATGAGCCGGTGATCAGTTGTTTTTTTCTCCTAGTGCTGTCAGCGTGAGGAGAAAAAAAAAACGATCACAGAGCTTTTGTTTTGATCATGTGATCAGCTGTCATTGGCTGACAGCTGATCACATTGTAAGGGGCCGGGACTCAGTGACTCGGTGATCACAGCGCGCACAGGGCACGTGCACTCCCGGAAATTCAGGTCCACGCTGTGGCCATCATTCAGCTATAGCGTGGATGTCAAGAGGTTAAACTATCTTAGTGTTAGCTCTTGGGCTGCCCATACATTGATCACTTTTTTCATTCAACTATTAGGTTGAATGAAAAAAAAAGAATTTTCCAATTCCCCCATCTACACATTCCAGGTGGAAGGGGGGAATCCTTCCACTGTGGACCAGTGGTGGAATCCATTGTGGTGGTGTATAGAGCCAGAATTGTGTCAATGTCCCAATATTTATGGACCTGACTGTACATATAATTAAAAGGTGTGAGTGAACTCTGTTTCTATCGCATTAAATCTAATTGAATTTGTATTGTTTTAAGTATATTCTTGTTTTGAAATGACATTGATTCTTTCTTAAAAATGGGGGGGGGGGGGGGGGGGCGCAGTTTGCCATCTCTGCCCTGGGCACCAAATGGCCTTGTCCCAGCACTGCTGCCCACTGACTGTCAGTGTACCTCTGCATCACTGGTCGATAGGATGCTTGTGGGCTGCATTCTATTACTTAATGAAAACCAAAACAATAAAGCTACACTTTAAAAGACACAGTGTTATTGTGGAATAAATTATAACAAAACAGTTACCATAAAGGTGATAGTGTAATAGTTATCACACCTTACCTACCCCAGTAGGTGAGTACTACAACCCTCTAGGTGTGGACACCAATCCTACACAGGAGAGGTTGTCACCAAAAATATAATGGCTTACAAATTAGTGTATAAAACATCCAGACATGAATATCATGATAGTATAGTGGTCCTCTGCTTGTAACAGTGCGTATAGTGTCCAAAACCAAAATACAGGATGTGAGTGAACCCAAAAACCAAATCCAAATAAAAATGCACCAAAGTCGCACCAAAATGTAATTATTGCACCATATACAAAAACATATGTGTATACATATAGTGCCCCAATCATAAAATCAAGATGTATATAAACCCAAGATGCAAATAAAACCAAAAAAAAAATTGCACCAAACAGAAAAAAAGATGTTTTAGACACTAATTTGTAAACCATTACATTTTTGGTGACAACCTCTCCTGTGTAGGATTGGTGTCCACACCTAGAGGGTTTTAGTACTCACCTACTGGGGTAGGTGAGGTGTGATAACTATTACACTATCACCTTTATGGTAACTGTTTTGTTATAATTTATTCCACAATAACACTGTCTTTTAATACTTAGCCACTATAGAGTGATTTGGTAGAGCACTATTTGACATATAGGTAGCGCCACTCGCCCCTTCACATCTTCTTTCTTTCTTTCTATATTCTAGAGCCCTCTTACAGGGTTTTTTTGGGGGGAGGCGGCAACCTTCACACACGTCCTAAGCGCAGACCTTTCTAATTAATTCAAAGCTACACATTATCCCCCTTGTTAATCTGCCTCTCTGTATGCCATCTTTGAGTTGGTCCTAATTACTTCAAATTTCTTTATCTATGAACTGGAGGTAATTTTTCTTTAATTTGTTGCAGTCATAGCGACACATTGTAGAACTAATACAAATAAGGACTGCATGAATATGCCGTACGTGTTGGAGCGGTTTCCAAGATTTTTGCAAGGCTTTCATAAATTTGGTGCAGGTGATCACATTACCAGGGACCGTACTGCCAGAAAGGTATTGCAAGTGCTTTCTTGAATTGCCTCTATTATGTTTGCCTTTTCAGATATGATCAAAATGTAAATAATCTTCATGGGGTGTACTTTCTTTTTTACACGACTGTAACTGCTTCACACCTCACACTGATCTGCCAAAAACACAGTCCCCAAACTCTCCTCTCACAGGCTCCTATCGCCTAGGTTTTGTAAAGAAAGTGCAGCTAGCGTGACTGGACACACTCACTCTGAATCTGAATGCAATAAACTTTTTACTGGAAATCTTGTGATAAAAAACATGACAGAGCTCATAATAAGCAGAGCAGTTTCTCTGGCTTGGCAGCCTTAAAGACACATACACATAAATGTAAAGTAAGTCCTAGGGCCGATTTATATTTTTGTAATGCATTAAAGTGGTTGAAAACCCTTACATATACCCAGTGAAGTGACTAGTACCAGGTGATAGAGATGAAACAAATATTCCTACATAAGTTGTACATGTTTATCTGCAGCCCTCTCTCCTATACAGCCTTCCAAAACAAGCATTTAACCACTTCCCGACCAGCCGCCGCAGTTGTACTGTGGAAAGCTTACTCCCCTGGGCAAAACGACGATACCTTATGTGGCTTCGCCTTTCGGCCACTAGGGGGCAGGCGCGTGCAGCCGGAGGCAAGCACTCGCCTGTGGCTTGTCGCCGGGGCTGATGCGAGTGCCCGGCGGGCACGATCACTGCTGGGCACCCGCGATCGCTCGCGACAGAGCAAGAACCGGGATCTGTGTGTGTAAACACACAGATCCTGGTTCTCTCAGGGGAGAGGAGACAGATTGTGTTTTCATACTATGTATGAACACCGATCTCTGTCTCCTCCTAGTCAGTCCCACTCCCCCCACAGTTAGAACACACACTACGGAACACATTTAACCCCTTGATCGCCCCTAGTGTTAACCTCTTCCCTGCCAGTGACATACAGTAATCAGTGCATTTTTATAGCACTGATCGCTGTGTAATTGTCACTGGTCCCAAAAATGTGTCAAAAGTGTCCCGATATGTCCGCCGCAATATCGCAGTCCCGATAAAAAATGCCGATCACCGCCATTACTAGTAAAAAAAAAAATAATAAAAAAAATGCCATAAATCTATCCCCTAATTTATAGACACTATAACTTTTACGCAAACCAATCAATATACGCTTATTGCAATTTTTTAACCAAACATATGTAGAAGAATACCTAAACTGAGGAAAAAAATAGCTTAAAAAAATGGGATATTTATTATAGCAAAAAGTAAAAGATATTGTGTTCTTTTCAAAATTGTCGGTCTTCTTTTGTTTATAGCGCAAAAAATAAAAACCACAGAGGTGATCAAATACCACCAAAAGAAAGCTCTATTTGTTGGAAAAAAAGAACGTCAATTTTGTTTGGGTACAATGTTGTACGACCGCGCAATTGTCAGTTAAAGCGATGCAGTGCCATATCGCAAAAAAAAGGTACTGGTCATTGCGCAGCCACATCTTCCGGGCTGAAGTGGTTATAACAGCATCTCTCAGTTTTGAAAAACAGGGGACGGGGATTAGGAAAAGCTGTCAGGTGTGACTCATGAAGATAATAGAGGAACAAGGCAGCAGAGAGAAATGACACTTGGCGGGGTTTACTAAAACTGAAGAGTGCAAAATTTGGTGCAGCTCTGCATAGAAAACTGATCAGCTTTCAGGTTGTATTGTCAAAGTTTATTTGGACAAGCTGAAGTTAGAAGCTGATTGGCTACCATGCACAGCTGCACTAGATTCTGAGTGCTCCAGTTTTAGTAAATCTCCCGCTCAGTGCTCAGTATAAAAGGATGTGCTTTGTTCATATTTCATGTCTGAGATTTACAACCACTTTAAGGCAGGCCATTGAAATGAATAGTCTTCCAATACACCATTCGGTTTCCGCCTTGTATTACTGATATGCAAGTAAAAATGGTCTCTTAATTTTGGAAGGATTTTATACTAGGTGAAGACTAACATAAAGGACTGGACAAAAGAAGAACATTTAAATAAAAAAAGGACTCTGTTCTCTTTTAAGACAGTGGTCATTATGGAGGGGTCAAATTTTTAAAATTGCATAAGTATATATATATTGCATTTATTTTAATTATGGTTGAAGCCCTATGGCTGATACGGATATGGATAACATTTGGAGTTAACATAAGACTTACCACATGAAATGGACCTGAAAGTGTGCCTTGGTCTGATGAACAGTATACCAAAATAAGGGGGCATACCCTAGATTAGAAATGAATATTCTGTGAAGAGAAATGAATATTTGAGAAATGCCCTGAAAAGGGGCATGGGAGGGTGGGTATTGTGCACAAGAAACCGACAAGGACCACAGGCGAACGGGCTGGTTAAATACCCCCTGGGCTCCTCCCATAAATTCAGGCCACCATACTGGCCTTCCTACTTATGGTTGAAGCCCTATGGCTGATACAGATATGGATAACATTTAGAGTTAACATAAGACTTACCACATGAAATGGACCTGAAAGTGTGCCTTGGCCTGATTACCAAAATAAGGGGGTAAAAACATTCAGGTAGGGGTATAGTATTTTATTAGTTTTCAGTTTATTGAGCTAGTTTGGTAAATGCCTGTGCCATCTCCACTTGAGGATTGGGGATGTACCCGGCGAAGCAGGCAGACTTCCACCTGCCTAGTCTCCTAATGACGTGGTCTAGGACCCCGTGGCGGGATGCCGCCGAGGCCGATCCAATGCGGAAGGAGTGGCCGGAATACTGGCTGGGGTTGAGGCAAAGGTTGCGGAGAAGAATCCTTATGAGTTTCACAAACGGACAGGCAGTCAAGGGTTTGACTGGAAATGGTAGAAGGGGACTGGAGTCCGGCTGTTTGGGCAGGAGTGACAGAAGATGATTGAGTATGGTAACTGGACACCAGCTATTATTAGTTTTGTAAAGGTGGATGTCTACCCCAGAGCCTGCCTGCTGGGTTTTAGAAACTGCAAGGTGGAGGACGAAGTGGTCTTGGTAGCGGACCAAGTGACGTCTACATAGCACCTGGCCTGCAGGGTTGCTACAGGTGAACTCGCCAGGTCGCAAGAACCCGTAGTAGGCCAAGTATATGGCTGCTTGTAGGACAACGCTGGGGAGAAGACCAAATGGAGAAGTAGTCAGGATGGTCGACATACCCCTAAAGATGGCACTCGTTATGGGTAAACCTTTGGAACTGACCACCGGTTGGTGTTTCTGGGTGCTGCGTAGGATGGCCCGGGTCGCATGGGATGCGAATAAGGAAGGTTTTGCGGGGTCTCGTAGAGTCAAGAAACGTTGGATGCCGGCTAGGTGTAGTCGAATAATGTTATGGGATAAGGCCAGCTGAGTATGGCAATATGAGATAAAGGCCAGTATGTGCTTGACATCTGTTGTTTCCTCGGAGCAGTGTGTCAGGAATTTGTTGAACGCACTCCAAGCTGTCTGGTAGGCTTTGAGCGTGTTGTGAGATAGTGAGTAGTTGATGAGCTGGGTCGCTCCATGTAGATGTTGTACTAATCCAGGGTCAGCTGAGACCAAGCAGGGATAGGGGCTGAAATTGGATCAGCTCCGGGCACTTGTTTGAAAAAGGAGGTGTAGTTAAATCCTGACAGTGCGTCTGCTGCGAGGTTGCACTTGCCCGGAACAAATGAGCAGTGGATGTTAAACTGATGTTGTAAAGACAGTTGTACCAGCCTGCGCAGGAAGGACATGACCGAGAGGGACTTGGACCTGGCTTTGTTAATAATATCTGCCATGGCCTGATTGTCAGTGGTGAAGGCCACAGTTTGTCCTGTCCAACAATGACCCCAGAGCTGTGCGGCTGCCACTATCGGATAGAGCTCAAAGAGGGAGGATGTTCGGGTGAAGGCAGGAATTAAAAGTATCTGTGAAGGTCAGGTCCCTGAAAACCAATGTTGGCCAAAAATTGCAGCAAAGCCTATGGAGGCTGCAGCATCTGTCACTACTTGGGGTGATAGGGACGACATAATAGGGATATACCATTCCAGGCGGAAAGGAATTCCACACACATAGATAGGTCCGCTACTGCTGCAGTATCCAGATTGAGGATCTGATCAGGATCCTGTGTTTGTGAAAGGAATACCAGCAGACGTGACACAAAGGAGCGACTCTGTGGAATGATACGCATGGCAAAATTAAGCATTCCTAACAGAGATTGCAGCTACTTCTTGGTACACCCCCTAGTGTGGGTGAATTCTTGGAGGACCGCCCTGATGCGGGTCAGTTTGTCGAGGGGGAGGTTGGCCTGAATGGAGCAGGTGTTTAGGTTGACTGTGAGAAAGGTGATAGAGTGTGTTGGACCGTCGACTTTATGTTCAGCGATGCGACTTTGTCGAGGTCTCCTGGGGACATGCTGGGCGGTTTGATTAGCAAGAAGTCGTCCAGGTAATGAATGACCTCTTGACACTGAGCTTTGTGCAACAGTATCCAGGTGAGGGACTGCGCAAAAGTGTCAAAGAGCCAGGGGCTACTCTTCGAACCAAAACTCAGTTTGGTGGCAAAATAGTATGCCTCCTTCCAATTAATGCCATGCCAGCACCAAAGGGATGGGTGGATAGGCAGGAGCTTGAAGGCGTCCGAGATGTCGGCTTTGGAGAGCCAGGCCCCTGTGCCTGTTTTGATGATCGCTTGAATTGCCATATCTACGGAGGCATACATCAGGGAGAACTCTTCGGAGGGGATTAGGGAATTGAGACTGGGAATGTGGGAAGAATGAGATGCAGACAGGTCGTACACCAAATGTAATTTATTAGAGAACTTGCCCTTGACAAGCCCAATAGGGCTGGCTCTCCAAGTATTGAAAGGGGGCTGAGTAAAGGGGCCTATGATGAAGTCTTGGTCTATTTCAGCCTGTAAGAGCTGATCTATGGCCTGCTCGTCAGTGGCCGCTGAACGGAGATTCCTGCATTCGTAGGTAGTGTGGGGCAGGGAAATGAGGCCGGTATGAAACCCTGCTGTGAATCCCTGAATAAGGTAGGTGGCCAGGGAGGGAGTGGGGTGTGAGGTGAGGTAGAGCCCTAGCCACAGGACATTAACTCAGCTTAGTCATGCCCTCTTTTGTTGCTTGACCTCACACAAGTTCCTTGGATGTGCCCTCTGGCATAGGATGCAGATGTGGAGCAGGCGGCACTGGCTGAAGTTGCAGCTGCTCCTCCCATGGTTCGGACTGGGCGTCCGAATTTGTCCACCTGAGGCGTCTGTACAGGGGCTGACTGGCCTTGAACTGCACCGGAGGTGGAGGGAAATTCAAAGGGGCGGCGGACTGTCGCATTGGCGCACCAGGTGGCGATGTGGGTGGAGGACTGGCAAATAGCGCATAGTGGTGAGCGCAAGCCGGCAAAGTGGCGACAGAACAGCTCTGTGTCCATAAGGCTCCAATTCGTGATTGTCTGGAATTGTGTGAGCCTAGCTGCTGCCTTGGCGGAGAAGGGACGATGATAATCGTACAAAGAAAATCCTCCATACTTGTAGCCAAAGTCTACTACAGCATGGAGGTATAAGTCCAGCTCTTCCCTCCTGCTGGGAGAGGCTGAACATAGGACATCCCTCAGCATGCCGAAGGCCAATGTGAATTCTGGGACGGACAATTTCCGGTTGAGCCTGGGGTTTTTGGCCTTAAGGACCACTGACACGTCACCCCAGGTGTAGGCTTTGTTTTCGGCCAGATCGTGGACTGAAATGAGGAGAGAGGCAAGGTTGACATCCCTGCCACCCAGGATGTCCTTCCTAATGCTGGCTGGAACCAAATCGGATGGGTAGACAATGGGGCTCCACCCTGTGGTACCTGCAGGAAGGGGTGTCAAAACCTGGATTGCGGTAGGGTCAGGGACAGCAGCAGCCGGGCGAGCCTCCAAGAGTGCCACTCTGGTTTGGACATCCGTGAATGAGGTAGACAAAAATGAGACCATGGTGTGGAGTTGTGAGATGGCAGAAGATATTGACTGGAGGGACGCCTGCTGGGTGCTGGGCCCTGCTGCGGCTGGTGGAGGGAAGAGGAGCTTGAAGAGCTCACCCTTCCTAGCTGTAGCGGGAAAGGGCACACCTCTGCGCCTTAGTTCTGAGGTCTTCGCTGCCGGCCTGGGACATGGTTCTGCCCTGGATACGATGGTCGACCAGAACCTATTGAGGGTGATATGAATTTCAAGTTTGCTTCTTTTCCCTAAAAAGGAATACGTACCCAGCTGGTGCTCTTTTGGGTTTGTTTTTTGTTTTTTTGTTTTTTACCTAGGGGAATATCGTCCAGCCTGGTGCAGAGTGGACCTACTGAACTTGACTGACCTGGAGGAAAATGAAAAGGTGACAACTCGTGAAGGGTTTGCTTAACTAGCTTGAAGAAGTGAATTGTATTGTGACTTAAACGACAGGTGCATGGGACGAAATAAATGAGTGAAATCTGTATGCCTTTATAGTGGCACGAATCGGTATGCCGCGACTGTGACAAGCTACGAATCGAACTGTGGGGCATGGCATGAAACGAGGCCAAGACCGTTGTGGCCTACTGGGATGAATCGGTGCCTCACGAATGCCCAAGATTCTAAATCAGGGTGCGGTGTGTATTGACAATGAAATGAATGAAATGTTTGCCTTAATCATGAAATGAATAAAACTTCTTGCCATGACAGAGGCATGACTCGGTCGCGACTCACAGCGAACTGGACTCTGGAGCATGTATTGAAATGAGGCAACAGAAAACATTGGTGCACACCGGAACGAATCGGTGCATCACGAATGCAACTGGATTAGAATCGGAGCGCAGTACGTAACAGTGAAATGAATTAAATGTTTTGCCCTGACAGAGGTACGAATCGGTTGTGCCGCGACCGCGACTGACAATGAACCGAGCTCTGGTACAGGTACTGGATAAGGCCGAAACAACTGGGGCACAGGGGAACGAATCTGTGCATCTCGGGTGCGACTGGATTCAAAACGGGGCGCGATATGTGGGAGCGAAATGACTGATAATTAATTCTCATGACAGAGATACGGATCGGTCGCACCGCATCTGCGACTGACAACGAACCGGACTCTGGAGCATGTACTGAAATTAGGCCGTAAGCAATTGGGGCACACCTGAGCAAATCGGTGCATCATGGATGCGACAGGATTCGACAACGACTTGTCTTGTGAAGCATGGTAGTAAAGTGTTTTTTTTTTTTTTTTTTTAGACATGCCTGAACGAAGCGACGCCTGCATCGGAGTGGGGTACAAAATAACTAAATGACTGATATAACGACTGTACGAGTGATCGGTATACTTTACAGCTATGTGTGAAGTTTTACGAGTGGTTCGTAAGTTTGATATCACGGTTTAGTGACATGATATCTAACCAATGCGTGAAACTAAAATGTCAGCCGAAACTCTACCTGCGACAGCCGAGCTAGACACGTTGTATGAAACTGCGAATTGATAACGAGAGCCTCGCAAAATCTCGAATACGGGAACACAAGAATACGAGAACTCACGGACGCTGAGGTTCGAATAGTCGGCCTAGTGACGTAGTATCGCGCACAAGAAACCGACAAGGACCACAGGCGAGCGGGCTCGTTAAATACCCCCCGGGCTCCTCCCATAAATTCAGGCCACCATACTGGCCTTCCTATATATATATAGCTCTTACCCCTGAAGGAGCGGCTGATTAATTATTATATCTATAATTCACATTTACCACCTGACCCATCGCAGACCATACAAACAGAAACAGTCCATATTGCATTTTTCTCTTGCTTTTAACCACTTAAGGACCAGCCTCATTTTGGATTTTAGGTGTTTACATGATTAAAACAGGTTTTTTTGCTAGAAAATTAGAACCCCCAAACATTATATATGTTTTTTTTTCTAACACCCTAGAGAATAAAATGGCGGTCGTTGCAATGCACCGTATTTGCGCAGCGGTCTTATAAGCGCACTTTTTTTGGAAAAAAATCACTTTTTTGAATAAATAAATAATACAACAGTAAAGTTACCTCATATGTTTGGTTTGACCACCGTTTTCATATGCGGGCGCTACTCGCGTATGCGTTCGCTTCTGTGCGCGAGCTCGTCGGGACAGGGGGTCTTTAAAAAAAAGTTTTTTTTATTTTTATTATTTTAGATTATTTATTTTTTTTTTTTTTACACTGTTTAAAAAAAAAAAAAAAATGTGTCACTTTATTCCTATTACAAGTAATGTAAACATCCCTTGTACTAGAAAAAAGCATGACAGGACCTCTTAAATATGAGATCTGGGGTCAAAAAGACCTCAGATCTCATATTTACACTAAAATGCAATGAAATAAAAAAAAAAGTAATTTAAAAAAATGACCTTGAAAAAAATATGCCTTTAAGAGGCGTGGGCAGAAGTGACGTTTTGACGTCACTTCCGCCCAGCAGTGTCATGGAGACGAGTGGGCGCCATATTAGCCTCGTCTCCAGGCACAGCATGGAGTAAGAAGCGATCGCCTCCGCCACTACCGACAGCTCCGGTAAGCGGTGGAGGGCACCGGATTGTGGCAGGAGGGGGGGCCCTGTCCCGCCACCGATAAAAGTGATCTCGCGGCGAAGCCGGCCGCCGCATGAAAACGGGGATACCGAGGTTATGGTAGCTAGCTGCTGCCATAACAACGGTATCCCCCTTTAAAGTTTGGACGTACATCGTCATGCGGTGGTCCGGAAGTGGTTAAAGTAACATGAACTGGGATAGAAGAAGGGTTTCTTTTAAGATGCTCTTTTGTTGCTTTGTAATCTTTTCTTTGCCTCTCATGCAAAGACCTAGCATCATTGCGGATAATTGGAAATCACTCTATGTGATTTCTTCATCGAGGAAGATGGAAGTAGATTTGAATAATCCATAAAGAGTCACTCTGAATAACTTCTTCATCTGCAGAACTTTTCAAGAACAGTCTGTATCTCTATATGTGTGCTTGCGGCTTTACCACTACCTTTTTACCACTACTTCCCATCTGCATGGTACTTCCAAGTTGAGCTAAAGTAAAATCACTCTGAATAACTCCTCCCGCTTGACTGATTGGAATCCCGGGCATTGCTGAACCCAAAGTCACAGGCCATCACCACCTGTCTCACTGACTTGCGTACCAACATCCCTCAGCCTCTGACAGTACCCTTCCCTTGGGCTTTCATTCACGCGATCAATAGTCCATGTGCCACTCATAAATGATCGATTGCCCAGTTTCCTTCCGCTTAGTTGCTACTTCTTCTGCAATGATTCTTTGTTTCCTTTTCTCCTTTCTGGCACGCTCCCTTCCCCGCAGGGGCGGTCACCAACACCAGCGACTACATGCTGTACAGTGTCATCTACTCCTCTACGGGTGCCGGTTCCCCACCCACCTCGCAGGGGGGGGGGCTCCGTTGGCTCCCCTGAGGAGGAACCTCTCCCCTCCGGGAACAAGCCTGGTCACCATGTGACCCGGCTTTTTATATGAGAGTCCCGCCTCCTGCCAAACAAATTATTGATTGGCCAGAACTTACACACAAACTACCTGTCACTCAAATCCCAAATAAACAAACAGGCCTGCTATAATGGTACAAGCCTGCCTAAATTTACCTGAAACTCTAAACTAGCAAAAAGGTCACATACTCAAAAGTAGGTGCCCACTACATATATATTGTGGTATCGTGGTACCCCACCAGGGTGATGACGCAGAATTCTCAACCAGGCAGTTTGTGGGGCTCCAGGGGATTTGCGTATTTGGGAGGAAACTGGCTTTTTAGTTTCCTCATTGCTTAGAAAAGTCTACTTTGAGACCTGGAGCACGGGGGTGTCTTAGAGATCCAGGGGGGGGGTGAAATTCCTGATTTTGTGATCCACCAGTTCACGTACTGGTCAGGTGTGTGCTGGGCTATTATTAGACACATAGCTCCCAACTGTCCCTGATTTTGAGGGACTGTCCCTGATTTGGAGCAATGTCCCTCATTCCTCTTCATTTGTCCCTCATTTTGGTCTTATCTATATAGTTGTATATAAAATTCACTTTTTAGCTATCAAAAAGTGTTTTCCAGCAACAAACCTTTAATCTGATTTCTAAATTGTTGCATTTGTAAATTCCAAAAGCCAATAAAAAAAGAATAGTAGTGGTAAAAAAAAGCACTTGTGAGGTTAACCTATCTTTTTTTTTTTTGTACAATTTTCCTTTAAGGGGTGTGGCAAGGGTGTGTCCTATACCTGCATACTTTGCATACTTTTGATGATAGGTGTCCCTCATTCCCTTCTCAAAAAGTTGGGAGGTATGTAGACACCTGACCATCGTTCTTGGGTCCACTCTCCCGAGGAGTCCAGGCTTGCCATGGAGAAGCCAGAGAGTGCAAGTGTGCACTGTGAAAGACAGAGGCCCAAGCCTGAGGTCACTGCTAGGAGTCAGGAGGGCTCCATGTGGGAGCCAAAGCCGCAAGAGGGCTGCATACTGTGTTATGTGCATAGAGGATATTTAAAGACTGTCTGTGAGAAACAAAGGCCTGAAGAGGAAGGCCTGAGCGGCATGGCTGTATGTATAAGCCAGGAGGCTGATGATATATTTCTTTGCTAATAAGAGCCAAGAGGCGGGATGTCTACCATTGTTTGGTGTTGATGGTGAAACTCCCTGCAAGGGAAACCTAGTTGTTTTGTTTTTCTGAACTTCCTTTAATAAAAGTGGGCCAACAAGCCCTGAAATGGAAATATTTGGTGTGGATTGTACTCGCTAGCGGGCACTACACTTGAGCTAAACAACCTCAAACTTCACAATATATGTACTGTATATACACCTATACACCTTTATCTAGCTGGGTGTTAAGGAGACACCCATGGGTGCGTGCTTCCAGCTGATACTTTGTGCATCCACAAACACAGCACCCAGAAAACCATACTCCTGCTCCCTCCCCCTCCCAGAAATTTGACTGATGGCACCTGAAGCCTATCATTCAATACAAAGTTTGGGGTACAGCACTGATTGAACCCGGACCCAGCGGCAGTGACAACCGTTTGGGATTGGTGGGGTAGGGACACATGTACCAAGGTGTTTTTTACCTTTATGTTGTGAATACATTTAATGTAAAAACAGAAAAATCAGCTCAAGGGACATAACTTACAGTTAGTATGATGTGTGCCTTGTGTTGATTCTTCTCCTTTCAATAAAAATCTTCCTCTGTCTTAACAGAACCCCCCCGCCCTCACCACTATAGTCTTCCGGTTGTAAAGTCAGAAGGTCTTTTATCTTAATGCAGTCTAAAAAACCTTCTGTGTGCAGCAGCCACCCCAGCACCCCCTGATACTTACCTGAGCTCCATCTTTGTCCAGCGTTGTCCACAAATGTCTCAGCCTTCTGAGACTCTCCCTCTTGATTGGCTGAAAAACAGCAGCAGTGCCATTGGCTCCCGCTGCTGACAATCAAAGTCAGCCAGCCAGTCGGAGAGAGAGGGGATGGGGCCAGGTCACAGTTCTGTATCTGAATGGACATAGGGAGCTGTGACTCGGCTCGGGTGCCCCCATAGCAAGCTGCTTGCTGAGGGGGCACTTGACAGGTGGGAGGGTCCAGAAGCACAGAAGAGGAACCCAAGAAGAGGAAGATCCAGGCTGCTCTGTGCAAAACCACTACAAGAGAGCAGGTAAGTATAACATGTTTTTATTGATAAAAGCCCCTGAAACCACTTAGCTGTATTAACTACTGCCGCACCGGAAGCTTGGGGGGAGACAAAGTAGAAGGAAAAGAATCAACACAAGGGGCTCATCATAGTAACTGTAAGTTATGTCTCTTGCGTTGACTTTTCTGTATTTTTAAATAGTATACATAGGAATCAAAGTTGAAGTTTAATTACAAAAAATCACATCACCTGTAATGAAATATAAAGTATGTCCCAAGTTGTGCAGGCACCTAGGTCCTGGTGAAATCCTCACTGCAGTAATGAAAGTGCAGCGCCAAAAATTGTTTAAACCATAACCATGAGAGTATTCAATAATGTAAAGAATTCATACAGCATTAATATGTAAAATAATAATATAGCATTAATATCTAAAATGTTCACGGTGAAAATGACAAGCAATTAGAGTGTCCATATATAGGAAAAAGTCCCATAAGCGCATGTAGTCTGTAGTCTGTAGTATAATAAATGAGGTATAAAAGCATGATCCAGATATGTATATAGAAAGAAAACATAGATGATGCCACCAATCGAGTGATCATGGAAGGGTATAACGAAAATGGTGTCACGAACGGTTGAATTAAAAACTCACCGGAACATATGGCTACCGTCACAACAGCAAATACACTATATGTGGAAATATTGCAGCATGTAACTGACACAGACAAATTTAGACGGAGTCTAGCTGGGGATAAAAAAGCTCACCAGGAGCCCAGATAGGCTATCATAGTATAGTAGGTTTATTGTTCCAAAGATAAAATAACATAAAACAAAGCAAAATAAAACCACTCACTAGGGCAGCCCCTTGTGAACCGGAATCACACAGCAGCAAGACATGAGTGCCAAATGTCCCGCCCCTACACGTTTCGTTCAATGGTCCTTGATAACGTCCCGTGTTTTTAGCTAAAAGCTGTCTTTTTAGCTGTCTTTAGCTAAACTCCAACTTCAAAGTAAAACTTCATTCTCTCAATAAACATTGATTATTTTTAATCCTCATGCTGATAGCATTAGTAAATAGATAGGAAAGTATATAGTATTTACTTTTTTAAACGTCCTTACAGGATAACGTCCTTACTGGGTGTCTCCAATTTACAAGCCAACCTCAATGCACTGTCTAATTGGGCAACTAAGTGGCAAATGAGGTTTAATGTTGATAAATGTAAAATAATATGCATGCATCATACATACTAGGGGGAGTACAACTGAGGGAATCAATGGTGGAGAAGGATCTGGGGGTTTTGGTAGATCATAAGCTGAATAATAACATGCAATGCCAAGCTGCGGTTTCCAAAGTGAGCAAAGTCCTTTCTTGTATTAGGAGAGGTATAGACTCCAGAGAGAGAGATATCCCCTGTACAAATCATTAGTAAGACCTCATCTGGAATATGCAGTTCAGTTTTGGGCACCAGATCTCAAAAAGGATATCGGGGGACTGGAAAAAGTGCAGAGTAGGGTAACCAAACTGATAAGAGGCATGGAGGAGCTCAGGTATGAGGAAAGATTAGAGGAACTGAAGGTGTTCTCTCTTGAGAAGAGGAAATTAAGGGGAGATATGATCAACATGTACAAATACATAAGTGGTCCATATAGTGAACTTGGTGTTGAGTTACTCACTTTAGGGTTATCACAGAGGACAAGGGGGCACTCTTTAGGTCTAGAGGAAAAAACATTTAATCTCCAAATACAGAAAGGTTTCTTCACAGTAAGAGCTGTGAAAATGTGGAATAGACTCCCTCCAGATGTGGTTCTGGCAAGCTCAGTAGATTGCTTTAAAAAAGGCCTGGATTATTTCCTAAATGTACAGAATATAACTGGGTACTAACATTTATAGGTAAAGTTGATCCAGGGAAAATCCAAGTGCCTCTCGGGGGATCAGGAAGGAATTTTTTCCCCTGCTGTAGCAAATTGGATCATGCTTTGCTGCGGTTTTTCGCCTTCCTCTGGATCAACTGTGGGTGATGGATTGTGCATATGGGATTGTATTATTTATTTATTGTTGGTTGAACTAGACTTGTGTCCTTTTTCAACCTGACTAACTATGTAACTATGTAACTTTTTTTTTTTTACATTTCTTCAGTTACTTCCTGGTTTCTTAAAGTATAAACAAAATAAGTGCAGCGCTAGAAAGTAGATAAATCAAAAATATGATGGGTGAGAAAAACCAAATATAATTAAATGATACTCTATATATAAACACAATTAAGGTGTGAGTGAAAGTCCGTCCAAAAACCATAAAAAAGAGAGAAAAAATGTCCAATAGCACTGTGTTGAGCTCTACGGACTGTAATCAGGAACTGGAGTCAGTACATAGAAGGAGTCTTCTCAGACAGCTAGGGTACATAAACCCATGATGTTGACTAGAGACTGAAAAGCACATCAATCATGGACAGCACGGCAAAGCATCTAGAGTAAAATACTCTTACCGGAACACGTGGGACGTACCAGCCATATAGCTGTGCGTCTATCTGAGCTTGTGGAGGCGACCTCCCGTGCACTCTTTCCAAGGGTCCACCCCTCGATCGCGATATTCAATCGGCCGGGTTGTCTTCTGGGTCAAGGTAACCGATAGCCAAACGATAGATGGTGGACGTGGATGGCCCTCTCACACGTTCTCCGGTTCCAGATGAATTCAAAGGGACCAGTTAAAGGTAAACCATGGAGGAGAAAGAAAGACAAAGGGGCTCCACATGGCGCAGGTCAAAAAGATAAGGGATTTATTGGATAAAAAACCTTACAAAATAAAAGTGATCACAAGATAAAATTGGAGGCAATGTGGAAAGCTGAACGCCCTACGCGTTTCGACTAAAAAGCCTTCAACTGGGGCATGTCATGCCCCATGCCCCAGTTGAAGGCTTTTTAGTCGAAACGCGTAGGGCGTTCAGCTTTCCACATTGCCTCCAATTTTATCTTGTGATCACTTTTATTTTGTAAGGTTTTTTATCCAATAAATCCCTTATCTTTTTGACCTGCGCCATGTGGAGCCCCTTTGTCTTTCTTTCTCCTCCATGGTTTACCTTTAACTGGTCCCTTTGAATTCATCTGGAACCGGAGAACGTGTGAGAGGGCCATCCACGTCCACCATCTATCGTTTGGCTATCGGTTACCTTGACCCAGAAGACAACCCGGCCGATTGAATATCGCGATCGAGGGGTGGACCCTTGGAAAGAGTGCACGGGAGGTCGCCTCCACAAGCTCAGATAGACGCACAGCTATATGGCTGGTACGTCCCACGTGTTCCGGTAAGAGTATTTTACTCTAGATGCTTTGCCGTGCTGTCCATGATTGATGTGCTTTTCAGTCTCTAGTCAACATCATGGGTTTATGTACCCTAGCTGTCTGAGAAGACTCCTTCTATGTACTGACTCCAGTTCCTGATTACAGTCCGTAGAGCTCAACACAGTGCTATTGGACATTTTTTCTCTCTTTTTTATGGTTTTTGGACGGACTTTCACTCACACCTTAATTGTGTTTATATATAGAGTATCATTTAATTATATTTGGTTTTTCTCACCCATCATATTTTTGATTTATCTACTTTCTAGCGCTGCACTTATTTTGTTTATACTTTATGTAACTTGGTTTGTTTGTGTGCTAGCAGCTATTCAGTATTTGTTCACATTTTTGGGGGTCAGCGCAACTTGTTTCTTCACATCACACTCTATTCCTGGTTTCTTGCCTAGGCAAATGATATCATACATTCCAGGTGTCTTCAGGAGGGTCAACAACTGGGTTTCTTTTAAGTAAACCAGGAGACTTCAGGAGGGGAGGAGAGAAGGAGGGGGTTTTCTCAGCTAAGCACACTCTCCTGCATGCATGCTTGAGCTAAGGGCAGATGAATTCCAGAAAGTAAATGCTACATGAATCATTTGCCCTTAGTCAAGATGGCCATGGTCATGGCCAGAAATGCTAGGGGTTGTTTTTCAAAGTGATTTCTCAACAAAATAAAGCAAACAGACATGGATGGATGAGGGAGTTTGCTTTGAACATTAAAAATGAATTAAATCGTGTTTTTTGGTTTGTGGTGCTCAGATACAGAGAAGATCTGCTTTGAGGCCTGGTTCACACCTATGCAGGTTGCAGTTTGCATATTCCAGGTGCATTTTGCAATTTTCAATACACGTTTTTGATCCATTGAAGTCTATGGAACCAAAAACCGGAAAAAAGTCCCTGGCCCCTTCCATAAAATGCACAGATATGAATGTGACCCATAGGAAACCATGTTAAATGGACTGTAGTGTGTTTCTGCAAAACTGAAAATGCATTCAAAAATGCATAGATGTGAACCATGCCTTAGCCTTTAGAACTACTTTAAAAGAATTTCATCTCTTAACAGGTGTGAGTGTATCATTGAAGTAAAAGTAATTTGAGAAGAGCTGTTTCACCCTGTGCAAACACCCATGTTATTGTATTTAATAAAAAAGGGAAGGAAAAGTCGTCACTTCCTCATTTCTGTAGAGCTGAGAGTTTGCTAGAGAACTTCTCTGTTCCCGGAGGTTAAACAACAGCATTTAGATTTGGTAATGAACGAAGAATATTTTTTTGCTGTAACCCCAGAAAAAGGTAAGCAAACGGAATCATCTACATTCGTACGTTGTTTCTCTTTCAGCAGGTATCCTATTTTCTTCACACTCTCCTATTGGTCAGGCCTACAGCTGGTTCACTTGCAATTTTCTTTCAAAGAAACACGTCTGTAGAAGAAAAAGAAAACTTTCTTGTATATAGTCAATGTCTACCTTTTAAAATATATTTTACAACCTTGATGATATCCATGGAGTCTTTACATTATATAATTTATTTACCCTAAAAATTAACATTTTACATTTTTAGACTATTGTTTTTATTTTAATAAGGAAACCTCACTTTAGGAGAAATGTATAAGCTACTATTTCTGATCCTTTCTTTTTCAAATGCAGATTGACTGTTGGTCATATTTTTCAGCTGATTCAGTGCATTTTAGATCATGGAATGAAACAAGAATTCACATTAGTAAGTTTGCATTTATGAGCTGCATGTTTGTTCTGGGTCAGTGACACAAAGTATTGAAATTAGGTTGGCTTCGTGATGGTGACTAGGTGCAGATGGCTTTGTTAACATTGAAATTTCATCTCTAGCCCTATGGAGGACTAATACTTATGGCACTGCTGATAGAATCTTGTACGTATTTAAAGTGAACTGGTCTCCTTCTGGTCTCTGTATTCAATACCCTTGTTTAGACTGACCATATGGTGCTTTGATTATTTATGTCATAGTGCAGGGGTAGGCAACCTTTAAGAGGTGGAGATCTACCTGAACAACTTGGAGGAGATGAAAGATCTCCCGGGTGTGCCTTCTTATTTATTTATAGAAAAAGAAATTTACTAGCAAGCCCCCAACATTAAGTAATGACCTGGAATTTCTTCCCTGGCCACAAACCAAAGCACTGTGACCACAGTGTGTGTACACCCTGGCCGCTGCTGCTGCAGCTAAAGGGGGGATGGTTGGGAGGTTGTAAAACGGCGGCTTAGGTGAGGAGTTTTACTGCCCCCCAACCACTAGTGTGAACAAAGCCTATGCACAGACCACTTCACAAAGTACCAACAAATGACCCCCTCTGCTTAGTGCAATTTACTTCCCACCCATTTTGTTTACGATAGAGATCTCCCCTAACATCCCTTATTCTCCTACCCAGCCTACTCACTCAGTACAGACTCCCCGTCCAGCACAGCACAGAACTAACCCACCCAGTACAGACCCCCTTCCCAGTTCAGGTGCCTCAATACAGAAAACCCCTGCATCCCTTCCCTCCAACCCCCCCCCCCAGAGTACAGAACTGTAAGAACAGAAGAAACAAAGCTCAGAGGAGTAGGGGAGGGGACTTTCTCTGGCACTGAGCTACCTCTCTCACTAAAGAAGCAGTAGCACAGCACATGTGGGCTCACAGTGCTAAAGAAACGTTGGCAGCCGCAGCAGCCCCAGTTGGCAGCCGCAGCAGCCCCAGTGAGCCCACGCCTGCTGCTTTAGTGAGAGAGGTTGCTCAGTGCTAGAGCAAGCCTCCCCACTGCCCCGTCCATCCAACCTGCTCTCTCCTCACCTGCTCCATTCGCTCGGCTTTCTCCTTCCCTTATCCGCTGGCATGGCTCTCTCCTTTGCTGCTCCGTCCCCCCGGCTGGGCTCTCTCTTTCCCCAATCTGCCCGCTTGGCTCTCTCCTTCCCTGCTCCACCTGCTGAGATATCTCCTCACCTGATTTGCCCACCCGGCTCTCTCCTTCCCTGCTATACCTGCCTGGTGTTTGCAATGCAGAGATGCAATCTACCCATCGCCTGACTGCGATCGACAGGTTGCCGACCGCGGTCATAGTGGATGCCAATTCTGGGTTACTGGATATGAAAATCTACCATCTTTGAAGCAGTTATTCTATTGGGCCTCCATTACCATTATTCGTTGAGTGCTATTAAGTCCAAAGCCGTTAACCTGGTCACATCCTTTGGGTGCATTCGGTGGGCACTTGCTGGCGATACCCCTTTTCCTGCCCGAGGCATTTATTGGCAAATGATTGGCTGCCTGTGCTTGCTGGCAATCCATTGCTTCTGTGTCTGGGTCTTGAGAAAGCCAAACTGTTGGCAAAACGTTGACCATACAGACAGCAGCATATAATACAATTATCCTATGGATTGTATTTCCTTGTATGCACACAATTGATTATATGGATCATGCGCTATTTACAGTTTATAGAAAGAATCTAATTCCTCCCCATTTGTTTGGGGTTGGATACGTCTATTTCTACTCATTTTACCTTCATATATTAAAGATTACCGTATTTATCGGCGTATAACACGCACTTTTTTCCCCTTAAAATCAGGGGAAAATCGTGGGTGCGTGTTATACGTTGATCCCCACTAATTGTGATCTATCGGAGTGATCGCCGCGATCTCCGCCGACATTCACATAGCATGTAATTTTAAATATGGCGCTGCGGAGTTCAGAGGGATTCGGCGGAGCTGAATGAGCGCCGCCGAGATCACAGTGACTGGACGGAGCCGAAAATACACATAGCCGAGTGTTCTCGGCTCTTCTCGGCGCCGCTCACAGTCACGCCCAGTCCCGCCATTGGACCTGTGTTATGTCCATCATAGGGTGGGACTGGGTGTGACTGTGAGCTTCAACGAGAAGAGCCGAGTACACTCGGCTATGTGTATCTCGGCTTCGCCCAGTCACTGTGATCGCGGCAGCGCTCGTTCAGCTCCGCCGAGTCCCTCCGAAACTCTGCGGCGCCATATTTAAAACTACACGCTATGTGTATGTCGGCAGTGATCTATCCAAGCATGTAATGGACACTGGGGGCAAGGCTGCACTGACCACTGGGGCAAGGCTGCACTGACAAGGCTGCACTGGGGCAAAGCTGCACTGACAAGGCTGCACTGGACACTGGGGCAAGGCTGCACTGACACTGAAAAGGCATTTAAATGTAAGTTTTTTTTCCTTAAACTTCCCTCCTAAAAGTTTTTTTTCTTAAAATTCCCTCCTAAACTTGGGGTGCATGTTATACGCCAGGGCGTGTTATACGCCGATAAATACGGTATGTTATTTTACTCAGTTATGTGTCCATTCAGTTTTTTCCTGTTTTGATTTGATTGGGGCCATAAAAGTTTCTTTTGTTGGATTATATTACATTTTAGTGTTTTTTTTTATATATTTTGTTTTTATGGAATAGGTAAATAAAAAAAATGGCCCCTTTAAGCCACGCGGCAGAACAATTCTCCCTATCGCAACTGGTTGCTCCCTCTCTGCAGGAGATGGACAGTGCACAGAGTGGGGAGAGCAGAAGGGGGTGCTGACTGGCTGCTACCACAGCCTAGGAAGAAGCCTACACCTAGTAATGGGACAGGGAGGATTTCTACTGGCTCCTGCCAGGGTCATGGTTGTAGGTCCAGAGGTGCTTTGTGAGTCCTCGGAGAGGGCTCAGGTTTACATGACTAAAACAGCTAGGAGCCTATCTACAGGGGACGGGAGTTGCTGCTGTGGAGCCTGCTGCAAGAGTTACTGCAGGGGCAGATGGCAGTAACTAGGAGAAAGAGACTGTGCTGTATAAGAGAGAGAGAGGGTTGTGTGCTAAGCCAGGGGTAGAGCGTTCCAAAGAGCCCATGGTCATGTGCTGCTGTTGCTGCTGAGAATCAAGCTGTGGGGTTCAGACTGTTGTTGGAGAGTTACTAGACTGGGAGCTGTGCCATGCAGAGAGAGCTTCAGTAGCAGAGAAATAAAGAGCTGAGCCGAAAGAAAGGGATCACAAAAAATCTGCAGCCTACTCTATCTATCTCCATCCTAACTGTAGGAGTAGCAGTCAGGGAACGTCTTGTACCTAGGAGGACTTCACTAAATCACTAGTGTGGTGAGAGGTCTATGGCCACTACTGTGTTTTTAATAGGCTGCTGTTTGATAACTCTGTCTGCCATAAAAAAACCTGCCAAAAGGTATTTAATTCACCTACTCATGGATTACAAAATGCTTTCATTGGAGAGTGAGTACTCTACCGCGAGTTAAAGGGCCCCAAGGTCAGAAAGTTGCTATTCCACTGGCCAGTGACTTAGACAAGGTTTGTGCTCTTTCACGATTGTTCTAATGCAGCCCTATTCGTTATTAGCTTACCAAATTCTCTTTTCAGCATTTTTCCCTTTTTAATAAATATCCATTTCCACAGTTCCAGGTGTGACGGTGTCTGTCAGATCCAGGTACAGGGTGGGTCATCAATGCGGAGGGCAGGAGGACCCAAACAAATCCAGTGGCTCTTGAGGGGGTAGGGCTAAATAAATATATATTTTAATACATTCATTCTTTTTTTTAAAGATTGAAAATAAGGAGTTCTAATGATTACCAAGTCAGTAGCTCTTTTCTAGAGACTACTTGTCTCAAGAAATATCACTAGAATGTCTCTCTTCTTGCCTAGTATAATTGAAAGAGAACACCCACTTAGATGACCTGACAAAACTTTATTGAAACTTTTTGATGACTTTAGTAATAGACAAATAAAAACAGGAAGTTTGGAATTTGAACTGCACAATTCCTCCCTTCGTCAATGGCTAACATGGCACAAAATGATGCTACTCTTGTGATAAATAGGTGGAAAGATTGCTACCCAGCTGCTTGCATAATCATGCAAGAATTGTCTTGTCATGCTAGAATTCTTGTATTTTCAAATAAATATTTTTGTTCCAATCTGAGAACAAACTGAGAAGTCAGTTACATCAGTTGGTGCATGTTTTTTTCACAATGATATAAAAAGGCAGCCCCCACATACTCTCAGATATAGATTGTCCATACTCACAGATATACAGTGGGGACGAAAAGTATTCAAAACCTCTTAAATTTTTCACTTTGTTATATTGCAGCCATTTGCTAAAATCATTTAAGTTCATTTTTTTCCTCATTAATGTACACACAGCACCCCATATTGACAGAAAAACACAGAACACAGATAGAATTGTTGACATTTTTGCAGATTTATTAAAAAAGAAAAACTGAAATATCACATGGTCCTAAGTATTCAGACCCTTTGCTGTGACACTCATATATTTAACTCAGGTGCTGTCCATTTCTTCTGATCATCCTTGAGAGGGTTCTACACCTTCATTTAAGTCCAGCTGTGTTTGATTATACTGATTGGACTTGATTAGGAAAGCCACACAACTGTCTATATAAGACCTTACAGCTCACAGTGCATGTCAGAGCAAATGAGAATCATGAGGTCAAAGGAACTGCCTGAAGAGTTCAGAGACAGAATTGTGGCAAGGCACAGATCTGACCAAGGTTACAAAAAAAATTCTGCTGCACTTAAGGTTCCTAAGAGCACAGTGGCCTCCATAATACTTAAATGGAAAACGTTTGGGACGACCAGAACCCTTCCTAGAGCTGGCCGTCCAGCCAAACTGAGCTATCGGGGGAGAAGAGCCTTGGTGTGAGAGGTAAAGAAGAACCCAAAGATCACTGTGGCTGAGCTCCAGAGATGCAGTTAGGAGATGGGAGAAAGTTGTAGAAAGTCAACCATCACTGCAGCCCTCCACCAGTAGGGGCTTTATGGCAGAGTGGCCCGACGGAAGCCTCTCCTCAGTGCAAGACACATAAAAGCCCACATGGAGTTTGCTAAAAAAAACACCTGAAGGACTCCAAGATGGTGAGAAATAAGTTTCTTTGGTCTGATGAGACCAAGATAGAACTTTTTGGCCTTAATTCTAAGCAGTATGTGTGGTGAAAACCAGGCACTGCTCATCACCTGTCCAATACAGTCCCAACAGTGAAGCATGATGGTGGCAACATCATGCTGTGGGGGTGTTTTTCAGCTGCAGGGACAGGATGACTGGTTGCAATCAAGTGAAAGATGAATGCGGCCAAGTACAAGGATATCCTGGACGTGCTCAGGACCTCAGAGTGGGCTGAAGATTTACCTTCCAACAAGACAATGACCCCAAGCACACAGCTAAAATAACGAAGGAGTGGCTTCACAACAACTCTGTGACTGTTCCTGAATGGCCCAGCCAGACCCCTGACCCAATTGAACATCTCTGGAGAGACCTAAAAATGGCTGTCCACCAACGTTTACCATCCAACCTGACAGAACTGGAGAGGATCTGCAAGGAGGAATGGCAGAGGATCCCCAAATCCAGGTGTGAAAAACTTGTTGCATCTTTCCCAAAAAGACTCATGGCTGTATTAGATCAAAAGGTTTTCTTCTACTAAATACTGAGCAAAGGGTCTGAATACTTAGGACCATGTGATATTTCAGTTTTTCTTTCTTAACCACTTCAGCCCCGGAAGGATTTACCCCCTTCCTGACCAGAGCACTTTTTGCGATTCGGCACTGCGTCGCTTTAACTGACAATTGCGCAGTCGTGCGACGTGGCTCCGAAACAAAATTGACGCTCTTTTTTTCCCACAAATAGAGCTTTATTTTGGTGGCATTTGATCACCTCTGCGATTTTTTTATTTTTTGCGCTATAAACAAAATAAGAGCGGCAACTTTGAAAAAATCGATTTTTTTAACTTTTTGCTATAATAAATATCCCCAAAAATATATAAAAAAACATTTTTTTTCCTCAGTTTAGGCCGATACGTATTCTTCTACATATTTTTGGTAAAAAAAAAATCGCAATAAGCGTTTATTGATTGGTTTGCGCAAAAGTTATAGCGTTTACAAAATAAGGGATAGTTTTATGGCATTTTTATCAATAATTTTTTTTTTACTAATAATGGCGGCGATCAGCGATTTTTATTGGGACTGCGACATTATGGTGGACACATCGGACATTTTTGACACATTTTTGGGACCATTGTCATTTATACAGTAATCAGTGCTTTAAAAATGCCCTGATTCCTGTGTAAATGACACTGGCAGTGAAGGGGTTAACCACTAGGGGGCGGGGAGGGGTTAAGTATGTCCTAGGGGAGTGATTCTAACTGTAGGGGGGATGGGCAGTGTGTGTCACTACATTAATCTCTGCTCCCGATGACAGGGAGCAGAGAACAGTGACACTGTCACTAGGCAGAACGGGGAGATGCTGTTTACAACGGCATCTCCCCGTTCGTCCTCTCCGTGAGGCGATCGCGGGTATCCCCGTGATCAAGATCTCAAGATCATGGCAGGCGAAAGTAGGGGTACGTTACTTTGCGCAGCCGTGCCATTCTGCCGACATATATCTACAGGAGCCGGTCGGGAAGCGGTTAATAAATCTGCAAAAATGTCAACAATTCTGTGTTTTTCTATCAATATGGGGTGCTGTGTGTACATTAATGAGGAAAAAAATGAACTGAAATGATTTTAGCAAATGGCTGCAATATAACAAAGAGTGAACAATTTAAGGGGGTCTGAATACTTTCCATCCCCACTGTAGATTGCTCACATTAATACACCCTAGCTCACAGGGAGGCTTGGCCTTCCCTGATTGTTTTAATGACTACTTAGCCACCCAAATAGTCACAGCTGCCTGGTGGCTGATTCCAGATCTTACCAATCCGCTACACTTTTATGCCGTGTACACACGAGCAGACTTTTCGACCGGACTGGTCCGACAGTCTTCCAACGGACTTTCCTAACGAACAGACTTGCCTACACACGATCACACCAAAGTCCGACGGATTCATACGTGATGATGTACGACCGGACTAAAATAAGGAAGTTGATAGCCAGTAGCCAATAGCTTCCCTAGCGTTGGTTTTAGTCCGTCGGACTAGCATACAGACGAGCGGATTTTTCGACGGGACTCGAGTTCGTCGGAAAGATTTGAAACATGTTTTATTTCTAGGTCTGTTGGACTTTTGGGAAAAAAAAGTCCGCTGAAGCCAAGACACGATCGAATTGTCCGACGGAGTCCGGTCCGCCGGACCAAGTCTGCTGGAAAGTCCGCTTGTGTGTACGCGGCATTAGAAGCTGCTGTGGTCAATTCCGTAGAGGCCCTTAAATTTTTATTATTTAGAGGTCCCCATGCTCCTTACCAGTTAATACGTTCCATGATTACCACTCTAAGAGCCTGGAAGACGGGCTTGGCGTGCAAACGCTACCCCAAGATGGCAGTGTCACCAAACACTCCCTTGTGGCGCAATCCCTCCTTGCCCCAATTTCACATGCTTCCAGAGCTGCACACTTGAACCAAGTACAATATCCAATTGGTCTCTCAAATTGTTTCCGGCCAGTCATTGTTATTGTTGCCCCAACCCTCTTCTATCTACAATATCCCTACACACTATCAATTTCACTACCTTCAGCTCTCCCATGCCTTGAGCTATCAGTTCTTACAATCTCCTATAATGCTTGTTCAATCTACTTTGGAACAGGTACTCAGATCAGACTCAGACTCAGATCAGACTGTGCAGAGAATACTGCATCTATACTCCCATCTAGTAACAATATCGTTACCTGCTCTAGAGGGACTTAGGGCTTGGTGGCAGTGTGACATACTAGATTTGGATAACGATGATTGGGATGATATCTGGGATCTCCCCTTTCAAACATTGGTCTCTCTGCATGATGGATTGATACAATTTAAAATTGTCCATTGGGCATACTACACTCCTTACCGCCTACATGAAATGAACCCTTCGTACCCGCCAGACTGCTGGCGGTGTGGGAGTGCCCCTGGAGATTTTTCAAACATTTTCTTGACATGTCCCACCATCACCAGATTCTGGGAGGAAGTGTTGCAACTAGTAAAAGAAATGTCATCAGTCTCCATACATTTTTTTTATGTATATCTGTGTAACGAGCCCCTTGCTCGCTCGATTCCACTCTCCCGACACTCCTCTGCAGCTATTGAATCAGATTGCAATGTCTGATGGTTCGGTCATCCGATGCCGGGACTAGAACTACAGCTCTGTGCCGTTTTAGTCCAGTTGTGATAGCTCAGAACAAACACTAGGCAGGCTGTATGTAAGTTCAAACAGGAATATCCTTTATTGCAAAATACAGGCTTTTATACACTCAAAGTGGAGGTGCAGACCTCCTGCTCATATTACTCTAACAATACAGCTGTAACCTAATTAACCTAATTAACATAAGCTAATTAACTAATCCCTTTAGACAGCCTAGATGACTCAGACATGACCATTAGGCCAGACTGGCCGTCTTGCAGTTCAGAAAATCCAATTAACATTATCACAATCAACATAGACTCTTCTTCACACAATAGCAGAGTTAATTAAAACAAATAACAATGGGGATCTAATGACTCTTAGATCCCATAGTAGACTTATTTACAATACACATTTTAGCAGACAATAGACAGACAGGTGTTGGAATTTACATCAGCATCTCCTAACAGTATCTGTCCCAGCATTATGAATCAGCCACTATTCCAATATGGCAAATCCAGGGTCCCCAGACATACAGCTCAAAAAGAGCACCGTTCCCCCAAATGCAAGGGCCCCCGATCGATCGGCAAGAGGCTAGCATACAGTCCCCTCCAAAAGTCTCTTTTCCGGCTAGGCCTGTCACAATCTACTTACTGGGCTTGATAGAAAATATTGTACGCACTGTGGCCGGACACACATGGGTTACTTTGCTTCTCTTCTATGCTAGAAAAGCGATAACTTTACACTGGAAAAAAGTCCTCCCTCTATCATATTTTGGAACCAATTGGTGAAAAAAAGTCTACCATTGTAAAAGGATAAG
Source organism: Lithobates clamitans (assembly GCA_037952925.1). Taxonomy (NCBI): domain Eukaryota; kingdom Metazoa; phylum Chordata; class Amphibia; order Anura; family Ranidae; genus Lithobates; species Lithobates clamitans. Next base: position 9,509,404 of record JBBGZY010000399.1, on the reverse strand, counting down.
TATTTCAATAGAGGTTGCCACAGGAAATATGACAAGGTATTTTCTAAATGGCTGAACCCTCCACTGCTTCTGATATGTCCACAGGGTAATGTTTACCTCCTTTCACATTCTTTAATATTCTATATGTGACATCCCTCCCTCGCAATACATACTTGTTTTAATTTGCAGTATTACTAGCGTTGTGAGTGTAGCGCTGGTAGATTTTCAATCTACCGCTTATAGGTAAATTTAGTGGGTTACCTGTTCATACATAGTCAGATTTAGCCTCTGTTTCAGTTTGGCTGTGTTGCATGTAGTTTCACACTGTGCCTGTGGGTGTCGTCTTCACCATGGGTCGGTGTTGGAAAGGCAACACGTTAAAGTGTATAAGTGCTCCTCTGTCCCGAAGATAACTCGGTGGAGGTGGTCCTCCGAGTTGCATTCTGAGAGAGGGTATTTTTGGGACAGACGCCATGTTTTAGGGTCTTTCGTTCCACCTGCTGGCCCTCCTGGCCGACAGGTATGTGTTAGGAATACTACCTCGTGGTCCCTCGACCGGGGGGACCACGGTGCTGCAGCGTGTGGGTGGGCCCAGAAGCCTATCTGGGGCCTACCACAGCGGCAAGGGAATGGTCCTGTGCTGTCTGTCCTACGGGAAGAAGCTGGGCAACTGAGAAGATCCTAGGGGAGGACCCATCATGCTATAGATCCTATGAGCTATCTCACTTAAAGGAGAAGTAGGACCAAAGTTCTTTTGGTCCTACTTCTCCTATGGATCACAGGAGTGCAGTTCCTTCTGCACTCCTGTGACCTGTTTTCAGCCTTCTGCACTCCTGTGACCTGGTTGATGTCACTCAGCCGATCCAGGCGCTGGATCGATCCTGATCGATCCCAACCTTACAGTCAGGATCTCAACGAGACTGAGCCAGCCTCTCCTGCCCCCTGCACACCTCAGCGCTCCAGTGAGTGCTGGAGGGACAGAGCAGAGAGCTGGTGGCTGACAGTCACGACTCCCTGCTCAAAGCGGAGGGGAGAACTGAGTGATCAACCGGGTTTAATCTCTCAGTTCTCAGTGTAGAGGTGGCGGGGGACAGATGCAGCATTAGATCTAGTCTGCATCCACCTAGATGAGTATAATTTTTTTTCTTTTGAGAAACTCATACTACACTTTTAAGGATTAATAAATGTAATAAGACATTGCAAAATGCATACGTAGGCTGAAAATTGCAAATACTGTCTGTTTATCAGAGACTATTACAAACCGGTCACTGCTAGCACTTTCATCACCAAAAAGGAACATCTAGCAATAGGAGGCTGTCCATGTATTTGGAAAAAATTAAACCCAACATTTTATTCAGAATCACTGCAGCAATACAAGTCATGGTCCTTTCTTTTTGGAGGTTGATGTTTCAGTTATGAAGACTGGAGCTCTAACAATCCTGCAACGCTGTGGTTTGTTTCCAATATGTGTATGATGGCTGCAAAGATTCTTTTATTCTTTTGGAGACCATAGGGATGATTTACTAAAACTGGAGCATGCAAAATCGGGTGCAGCTCTGCATAGAAACCAATCAGCTTCCAGGTTTTATTGTCAAAGCTTAATTGAACAAGCTGAAGTTAAAAGCTGACTACTGCTACCTCAGGTTTTGTACTCTCCAGCTTTAGTAAATCAACTCCCATGACCTACTGGGGTTTATTTACTAAAACTGGAGAGTGCAAAATCAGGCTTACTTCTGAATAGAAACCAGTCAGCTTCCAGATTTTATTGTCTAAGCAAGCTGAGGTTAGAAGCTGATTGGCTACCATGCAGTGCTGCATCAGGTTCTGAGTGCATATGTTTTAGTAAATTTACCCCACTGTGACATCTGCCCTGAATAATTTGTGATAATGTGAAGGTGCTGTCCCTAATTTACACTGACCACAAAACTAATATCACAAAACAGTATCTACAGTCTATTTAGAGATTATATCCCTGTCAAGCCCAATAATTGATTAGGTCTATTCGTTTTATGTCTGAGAACACAATCACTTTTTGACCAGTGTAGAAAATAACACCAAAGCCAAAGTTTTATCTTGTTCTTTCCTGTCTTATTATTCACTCCATAAGCCTCACTATGTTTATCTGATTTATATTCTATCTGCTCTGCTCCTTTAAAAGGAATATATATCTATATGAAGACCTATGTACTAAAGCAGCGTTGTCTCAGGGTCTTAACATGGAATTGCAGGCAGCTCCAAGTTCCTGGTCATAGGGTGTCCTAAAGACATTTGAGTTAATCTCTCACACTTACCTGTGAACTACCTGCAAAAATGGTGTTATTGACTTGTTGCAATGTGTACAATATCGATGTACCAAATAGGGTTTGCTTCAGCATTGGCAATAAATACCTTTAAGTGGTTTTCCATTTCTATGGCATTCCATTCTCTATAATTTTTAAAAGGGAGTAATATTTACCCACTTCCCAAGAAATGGCTGTGAGGGGTGGAAAGAGTGGGTAAAGAACCAGCAGCACCCAAGCACCTCCCATGGAAGACTACCAATTCTGCACACTGGTATGATCTTTCACTATTGGCTGAGCACACTCTTCCTAGGTGAGTACGCATTGTCATCTACTAGCCACAATATGGAACTGATTGCATGCACCTTGTAACTGTGGGGGAGATTTACTAAAACTGGAGTGTGCAAAATCTGGTGCAGCTCTGAATAGAAACCCATCAGCTTCCAGGTTTTATTGTCAAGCCTAACTGAAAAAGCTGAAGTTAGAATCTAATTGGCTATCATGCACGGCTACACCAGATTCTGAGTGTTCCAGTTTTAGTAAATCTCCCCTAAGGCTGCCTGGTTGCAGGTCTAATTTCTGCTTTTTGCACTGTGTATGACCTTATTTGATTCGATAATTTCTGAGTGCTAAAGCATTAATCAAAATTAGGGTGAGATTTCTGCACAGTCAATATAACCAATGTCGTTGGGTAGCAGGGCTGGTAGGCATGTCAAAAAGCTTTCCACACATATCCTGATGACTGTCAGTAGCACATTCCTGTGTATAATACAGTGTTCTAGGCTGCTATCCTACAAGTACAATCTAGCCAGGTCATCATTAGCTGTCACTACTCAGTTTGTAAATTTTTTTACAGTTCACCTTCCCTGGATCCATACACCTAGAACTGCTAGCAGTATATTACTGTTCTACCTGTTGGTTGTCTGTGCACTAGACAAGGTGGGTGAACTGTCTGTGTTCCCCAGACTTTCAGTATCTTGCGTGTGTTGTGTGTTAGTGTGATATCAGTCTTGCTAGTCGACTGAGGTAGAAAGTGGTGGCAAAAAACAATAATTCTAAGAAAACAGGAACTATGTGCTCAGAATATGATCATTGCTTGCTATTGGTCTAAATTGTGGTTGCAAACAAGCTGTATTGGCATACATCACAATTATGATAAGGTATGGGCTTTGGAAGATAAAGTTGATTGTGAATTGTGGCAAACCCTAGGGCCATACCCTGAGAATTCTACAACATAACATCCAAACCTCTTGTGGAGGTTCCTAGAAAAGACCAGCCACTCCTTAGATAGTGTCCAGGGAAGCCTTTAGCATCTCAAATCCAAGAAAAAATAAAATGTAGACATTCACCCAAAATTCCTACCTGTCACTATAGTCCTGTACTCTGTGGCTGAATTTCTGTCTTCAATCTTTGCTATTTCAAATTTACTCCTGGAAGTTATATACAGTACATTACTTTATTTCAACCACATTTTTGTAACTTCTGTGTTGGTTAGTTGTGAAATCTGTTCTGTTGATGAAATATACTGTAAAAATAATAAGTGAAAATCAGTATTTCAAAATTGGTTATCTGTTGCTTTAAATCACATTGTCTCTCCTACAGGGCCAGTATGAGTGCCGAAGGCTCTATAGAGGATGAACCACTAAGGATACGTGATTCCCCAACATTACCAGAGGAATCAGAACATTCTAGGAATGCTGTGAATGATGAATCAAACGAAGGTCAGCCTTGAGAAAGTAACTCTAATTTAAACCACCGATTATAGACTTGTATAAATAACTATGTGATAATATGTAGTGCCACCCCCGGAGGAGCCATTACAAATGACTCAGGTCTCTCTTATCTGTTCAGAGGCTGCCAGGCCCAGGTAGCAATTCCAGAGCACACTGACAAACACAGACTCAGTCTAGGGGATGTCTTTTTGTAGATTTATTGCTTTAATTAAAGAGAGAGGGATGCAGGGATGAGGGGTGCAGGATACTCCAAAATGCCAGGAAGTACAGGAGGACAAATTCTCAAGCAAAAATCATTTTAGCAGCAGTCTTAAATTTAGCTGGAGGTAGAGGGGACAGCCAGTCCATCTGAAACTCTGGAAAAGCAGTCGCAGTTCCTACAGCAACCTCTAGCATTAGAACCCCCATACATAGGTACACCTGGAGACCTAGGCAAAAAGGTCCTACTCCCAATGTCCAAGGACAGCAGTCTCTAACCAGCTTCGATGCAACACTCTTTAGTGAAAATGGGGTCTTCTCCAGCTCAGCTCCTTAAGGTAGTGTACTCCAGCAAATGTCTTTAAATCCAACTTCCTCCAAGTCCTCAGCCAGGCACATGCTGAGACCTATCAGCTCCTTAGCAACACAGCTCCTTCCCAGGCCAGGAGAGAGCACTGAACAGGCTTCCCAAACATGTATCTTCTCCTCAGCCACCAAGGGAGCATATAAATATGGTCAGATGGATATTCACCCAGATAGCACGCAATTGTGCTGCAAGTTTGAACATGACTTGCTAAGCTTTTGCTAGACTTGCCAGGCTTTGCAAGTTTGTTGCACAATTGCAGCAAATCTGCATTGCATTACTCCAGATCAACTTTCTTTACAAACATTCTCTAAGTCTGTACAAAGAATTACGAGAAATTAGGGGACTTTAAAAGGTGCAAGTAGACACAAATATATTTAAAAATCTTTAACATTTATTTTACATTACATCGTTAAAATTCATCTGATAAAATTAATGGGTTCAACAAGCACATACCGTATATACTCGAGTATAAGCTGATCCGAATATAAGCTGAGGCACCTACTTTTACCACAGAAAATGGGAAAATTTATTGACTCGAGTATAAGCTGAGGGTGAGAATGCAGCAGCTACTGTAAGTGGAAAAGATTGTCAACAATGTCTATCTGCATGCCTCTGTCTCATGCCTCTGTCTCAGCCTCATGTCTCTGTCTCATGCCTCTGCCTCAGCCTCATGTCTCAGCCTCATGCCTCTGTCTCAGCCTCATGTCTCTGTCTCAGCCTCATGCCTCTGTCTCAGCCTCATGCCTCTTTCTCAGCCTCATGCCTCTGTCTCAGCCTCATGCCTCTTTCTCAGCCTCATGCCTCTGTCTCATGCCTCATGCCTATGCCTCTGTCTCAGCCTCATGCCTCTGTCTCAGCCTCATGCCTCTGTCTCTTCCCTTATGCCTCTGTCCTCATGCCTCTGTCTCATGCCTCATGCCTCTGTCTCAGCCTCATGCTTCTGTCTCAGCCTCATGCCTCTGTCTCAGCCTCATGCCTCTGTCTCAGCCTCATGCCTCTGTCTCAGCCTCATGCCTCTGTCTCAGCCTCATGCCTCTTTCTCAGCCTCATGCCTCTTTCTCAGCCTCATGCCTCTTTCTCAGCCTCATGCCTCTGTCTCAAGTACCTTGATCGGCGTTGTGCCAGCGTTATCTCCTGGCGCTGTGCCCATCTGCAGTCTTATCCCCTGGCACTGTGATACATTCAGTCTAATCGGCGGCCATGCAGTGTAACCAAGCGCCGCCTCTTCCTCGTCGTCCTCCATGTCCTCCTGACGGAACACTGACTCAATTTCCCAGAAGTGAGTCAGTGTTCAGTCTATCACAGACGAGGACGATGAGGAGGAGGCGGCGCTTGGTTACACTGCATGGCCGCCAATTAGACTGAATGTATCACAGCGCCGGGGGATAAGACTGCAGATGGGCACAGTGCCAGGAGATAACGCTGGCACAACGCCGATCAAGGGGCATGAGAAAGAGGGCTGAGGCATGGCATGAGATTAGACTGAATGTATCACAGTGCCGGGGGATTAGGCTGCAGAGGAGGACTTGAGTATAAGCTGAGGGGGGCATTTTCAGCACAAAAAAATGTGCTGAAAAACTAGGCTTATATTCGAGTATATACGGTATATCACATTTCATGTGAAAATTGATGCTTCCACTTGACATATTTCGCCAAATTTGTTACACAGATTCTTCAGGAGTATATGCATCAATCTAAATAGAACAGTAAAAGATTTATAAGAATTTTATACTTTTTATACATAAACAAACTTTAATAATACATACAATTTTTTTTTTGCAAGATTTAGAAAAAAAAGAACAAATAAAACATTCCGTTACATTGTGCATCCAGCTAAATATTGGATAATTCATGATCAATATAATTATTGTTACATACCAGTTATATTTGTTTGATGGTAATTGACACCCATTTATTAATGGTCTGGAAAGCTGAATAGACAGCCTCAAAAGGGATAAAGGGTCCAAGCTATATATAAAATATTCAAAATGACACTTAGAGCATGAATATATCCATACTCGATATCATTCTAACATGAGTACATAGGGTGTGAACTTACAAGGAATCTTGAATTAATGAACCTCGGGAGCAAGCTGAGACTTGATTTAAATATTTGTCTGGATTATCCAAACCCGTAAGGTATGAGGATTCACAGACCTAAACAAAAATGTGTTAAGTATTAACAGAGACATATGCTGCTATTAATAATGATTACATTTGCTTTTTATAGATTGTATATGTATATCGCTCAATAATGCTGGTATGTGCTAACTGATTCATCTCCACCCAAAAACTGAAACACTGCTATCTGCTTTTCTTATGTGTCTCTAATAATACTGGTATGTTATCTTACTTAACCGTCTGTAGACCTGTCCACATTACAATGCTTCATTATCTCCCGTGTCTTACCCAAAATTATGGCCTGTTTTTAACTTCAGTGCCCTCTTGCTAGTCTGTTTCTGAAGTAAGAATTTTGCCCTGTTAACCAGCCAAGCTTTATTACCTCCTGAGTGATAATTGAAATCCACCCAAACCCCACCCCTATCGGTATAAATATAAGCTTCTTTTGAGGGAAGCATTTGCAGGGGGCACACATTTGCAACTTGGGCTCTTTCTCAAAGTGGGCTATTTTTATAAGTGGGAGCACTTCTGACTCTGCACTTCAGCGAATGCACAAGGCGAAGGGACACAAGAAAAAACTTTGAAAAACACCACACAGACATCAGGTGACCTTGTTTACCCCTTTAGCTCTTTCTCCTTGTAACATGCATTCTCTACCACTCCTTTTAACAGCTCTGTCCTCTATCCTAAAACTATCTCTCCTTCTCCCCTCTTCTCCCCCCGACAGCATATATATATCACCCTCACTTCTGTCCTCTCCTTATTACTGCACCCACCAACTCCTGCTAATTCTAAATCTGCACACACTAAAAATCTCCAAGACCCTGAGGCATGTTCCTTCAAATAAATCCCACTCCCATATTACCTCCCTCACCCTCCTGCTTCTACAAACCTCTGGAGATATATCCCCAAACTCGGGGCCTCCATCATTTAACTGCACCCCATGCACCCATCACCCTGCACCCTCTGGCAGCAGCCACAATCAACACAATTTAGTTCTTATTTCTATTCTTCCTATGACCAGACTCCCTTTCTCCTGTGCCCTTTGGAACTCCCGCTCTGTCTGCAACAAACTCACCTCTCTCCATGACCTCTTTATTGCCAACTCATTTAACCTACTCGCCATTACCGAAACCTGGCTCAACGAATCTGACACTGTCTTCTGCTGCCCTATCCCATGGAGATCTTCTCTGGACTCACTCCCCCAGATCCAGTGGATGTAAGGGAGGAGGTGTCGGAATCCTTCTAGCCCCACATAGCACCTTTCAGGTACTTCAGCCACCTCCCTCTCTGTCACTCTCCTCTTTCCAAGCACACTGCATTCATCATTTCACTCCAGTTTCTCTAAGGATAGCCGTGATCTACAGGTCCCCTGGACCAGTATCAACCTTTCTTGATGACTTCTCTGCCTGGCTACCCTACTTTCTTTCCTCTGAAATCCTCACAATCATTCTCGGGGACTTCAACATCCCTATTAATACTAACACTCCTGCCCCTTCCAAACTTCTCAGCCTAACCTCCTCCCTTGACCTGAAGCAGTGGATACATGCTCCTACTCACTCTGAAGGCAATACCTTGTTTTCTCTCACCTTTGCACTCCATGCACCCTCTCTAACTATCCATTCCCTCTCTCTGATCACCACCTTATTAGTTTCACACTCTCCCTCGCCTCCACCTCCTCTCCCTCCAACCGCCTAAAAGTTACCCGCAGAAACCTACGTCATCTCAACCCTTCTCTTCTTTACTCTGCTATCGACAACCTCTACGCCAAAATCTCACCCCTATCCTGCACCAACCTAGCCACTTCTGTCTACAATGCTTCACTTCTAGCCTCATTGGACTCACTAGCCCCCCTCATTACACACAGAATCGGGCCCCGACCCCTTCAACCTTGGCAAACAGATGATACTAGAAGTCTGAAAAAACGTAGTCGTGCTCATGAGCGCCTGTGGCGTAAGACTAAGTCTCAGAGAGATTTCAACCAATATAAATCTGCCCTCCAAAAATACAGTTCCAGCCTCTCTGCCAAGCAGACCTATTGTATCACTTTCATTAGCAACTTATCATCCCGTGCCCGTCAACTCTTCTCTACCTTCAACTCTCTACTTCGTCCTCCACCGCCTCCACCCGCCAACTCACTCACTACCCAGGAGATCGGCAATCACTTCAAAACAGAAGATTGATACAATTTGCACTGAGATCTTTACTGTTCCGCTACCCTCTACACTTTACACAATCATTACTTCCCTCTTTCAACCCCACCACTATAGACAAGGCTACTAAACTACTTGGTAATGTCCACCTTACCACCTGCCTCTGGATCCTGTTCCCTCACAAATTCTACGTTCACCCTCTGGCTCTATGCTTTTTGGTATCTCTTCTGTTATCTTCCCCAACTCTCTAAAACATGCACTTGTCAGACCCATACTTAAAAAGCCCTCACTGGACCCACCCACTATTCTGTACTCCTACTCCTGGACCTCTCTGCTGCCTTCGATACGGTTGACCACCCCCTCCTCCTCAAAAAACTCCATGCCTTTGGTCTCCGTGACTGTACTCTTCGCTGGTTCTCTTCCTACTTATCCAACCGCACCTTTAGCGTTTCTTACAACTCTACTTCCTCCTCCTGTTCCTTTCTCTGTTGGGGTCCCCCAAGGTTCTGTTCTTGGACCTCTCCTATTTTCAATCTACACCTCCTCCCTGGGTCAACTAATAGCCTCCCATGGCTTCCAATACCACCTCTACGCTGACGACACCCAAATCTATTTCTCTACCCCTCAGCTCACTCCCTCTGTCTCCTCACGTGTCACTAATTTACTATCATTTATATCAGTCTGGATGTCACACCACTTCCTCAGACTCAATCTATCCAAAACCGAACTTATAATTTTTCCTCCCCCATATGCCCCTTCCCCTGATCGCTCATATGCCCCTTCCCCTGATCTCTCTGTTTAAAATCAATGGCACAATTATAAGCCCATCCCCACATGCCAAGGTTCTAGGTGTAGTCCTAGACTCTGAACTCTGATTCAAGCAACATTTCCAATCACTGTCCAAATCCTGCCGCCTCAACCTCCGCAACATCCAAAAAATGCCCCTTTTTAACCAATGACACAACAAAGCTCTTAATTCACTCGCTGGTCATCTCTCGCCTCGACTACTGCAACTCCCTTCTCATTGGCTTACCTCTACATAGTCTATCACCTCTTCAATCCATCATGAATGCTGCTGCCAGACTCATCCACCTTACCAATCGCTCTGTGTCTGCCACTCCTCTCTGTCAATCCCTCCACTGGCTTCCGCTCGGCCAAATAATTAAATACAAAATACTAACAACTACATACAAAGCCATCCACAATTTTGCCCCCAGCTACATCACTAGCCTAGTCTCTAAATACCAACCTACTCGTTCTCTTCATTCCTCTCAAGACCTCCTGCTCTCTAGCTCCCTCGTCACCTCCTCCCATGCTTGCCTCCAGGACTTTTCCAAAGCCTCTCCAATCCTATGGAATGCCCTACCCCAATCTGTCCGCTTATCTCCTACTTTATTAGCTTTTAGACGATCCCTGAAAACCTTTCTCTTCAGAGAAGCCTACCCTACCCACACCTAACAACTGTATTTTCATTTTCTCCATCAGCTCATGCCCCACAGTTATTACCTTTTTGTTTCCACTTGACCCTCCCTTCTAGATTGTAAGCTCTAATGAGCAAGGCTCTCTGATCCCTCCTGTATTGATTTGTATTGTAAGTGTACTGACTGCCCTCATGTTGTAAAGCGCTGCGCAAACTGTTGGCTCTATATAAATCCTGTAAAATACGGTAATAATAATAATAATCTCTGATGGGGTAGCTATGTTTGCCATCAGCAACCTCGGTTGCAAGGCATACCCAGTATCATTACCCGCACCAGGATCAATAAACTACTCGGTTAAAATTCTTGTAAGTAGCAATGCATAATCAAAAGTCTCTCAACTTACTATGTTTGTATCCTGTCTGCTTGCTTCCTCGTGGCCGGCCTATTTAACCCCTCCACTCCACTCGATGTGTGACGTCAAGAGCGGCGTGCGGATGCTTGAGATCCCCTAGCGCATGCGCCCTCGAGTGTCTCGGCAACCGAGAGCGAGGCTTGGAGAAAACTAAGCCTCACTGTCAGAGCTATGGCAGGAAGAGGCCGCGTCAAGCTCAAGGCTGAAGCCGTACCTCCACCTGTGCGTCAGTCTGACAAAGGACATTCCACAGGACCTACCCCGCATGATTGAAAACGGGACAGATTCTGCATAATGATGATTCTCTAAGTCTGCTGCAAGTTCTGGTTCAGTTATGTTGTGCAATAGTCCCTGCACCACAGGGGTCACTGTGACTTGCAGAGCTCTTGCTGTAGACTCACCACTGCAACTTTGCCCTTGCTAGAGACTTGCCATGCAAATGTGCTACAAATTGGAAAAGTGTCAGCTACAACTTGCGCTTCAAGTGCTCTGCAAGTGTACAACTTTCCAGTGAAAATGTGCAGCAATTTAAAAAGACTTACAATTCAGCACTGACACAAATTTGTGGCATGTTATCCTTACTATCTGGGCATAGCCTAATGGCTGACATTCCTACTCTATTTCTGAAAGCTTCTTCCAGAGGCAGGCAGGAGCAATCAACCACAGGGCTTAGGGAGACCAGACCCAAAAACAAATTGCTGCTCAACGGAGTACAGCAGAGCCCAAAACTACATTTAACCAGACTAGGGCAGGATGACAATATATATATATATATTTAAATACTGTTTCAGATTTGCTTTGATAATTTGTAAGCATTTGGACAGCATTACTTGTTTCTCAGACACTGGGATAACACTTTTAATGGAGAGTGGATATTGCTATCTACACCATTGTCACGGTCTGGGATCAGGCTTGGAGGTCAGCGGCTGTAGGTTCATGAATATGCAGCTACTATAAATTTACAAGCAGTCCCCCCACAGGCTCGCCTAAAGCAAAGCACAGGGTCTAAGCACTAGCCAGTCTAAAGTAGAGTTTCTGATGGTGGAGATGGGTTTTGCTTTGTTTTAATGCCAGTTTGTGGCCCTCTGGATTTCCCAGTGGCAAAAAGCAAGTGGGGGTCAGGCAACAGATGAGGCACATAGTGAACAAGCAGAAGTGTAGTCGATGAACATGCCAAAAGCATTAGCTTGATGGGATGAGACAGAGGCGCAATGAACAATCCAAGGTCACTAATGAGTAGTAGCTGGATGAGACTAGATGGAAGCGTAGTCAATGAACAAGCCAAGGGTCAGTAGCGAGTAAAAGCAAAAATAAGGACAGAAACATGGCTTAAATCAGGAAGTTAATGGGAAGAACAAGAGAGAGAAACAAGGTACAAGGCAAGGCTGTCCAAGGGCACAGGCAAGGAGCTTTCCAGCATCTCAGATGGAACAGTGAGAGGAGCTACAGCTAGACAACACAGAGGTCCTGGGTTCAGATACAGACTGATGAGGTGATTGAAGAAAGGCTGTTGACATGACTTTCACAGGTCATGGGACTGGGTTTTGCTACCGACTTTTTGTTTCCTATTCTTTCATTCAGAAAGTGTGCCCCTGTATATTAATGAATCACTGCTCTTTTGTCTGGGGACAGTCATAAAGCAGAGCAATACTTACCTTATTCCTTGCTCCAATGGCAGATATCATTCTTCCTTTCTTCTCTCTAAGATTGTGGGGAATGCCCTTGACAATTGACATGATCAGGTACAGCGAAGCACTGGGAGGTTGCTTACCTGCATTATTTGGCTGCATGATCAGGAGAGTTCAGGAACTTAATATGTACAGTCTGTGCGAAAGAAGGGGAGGGGGAGACATGACTGAAACCTTTAAATACATAAAAGGTATGAATAAGGTTCAGGAAGACAATATTTTCAATATGATGTCAAGATCAAGAACAAAGGACATGACCTCAAACTAGTAGGAGGAAAGTTCAAAACTAATCATAGAAAGTATTATTTTGCTGAAAGAGTGGTTGACAGTCAGTCAACAGTAAGTTCAAACATGCTTGGGACAAACAGATCTATACTCAGAAAAAAAAAGTAAAAAAAACAAAACAAAAATAAAAAAATGTATAAATATATGAAAAAATAGGGCAGACACGAAAAGTGGCTTTGTGGAGCCAATCACCCACCCTGGAATTGACAGGGAATCCTGCAGGTGTGAGAAATAAGCAATTCTTTACTTTATACCTACCTAGACTAAAGAGCAATAGTTTATAAATATAAGGTGGGAGATGGGGACACCATAATTTTTTAAAGATGAGTATAATTAGGACTTTTTTTTTTTTTAATTGATATTCTTTATTTAAAATATTACAATAGTACAAAAAAAAAAAGTAAAAACACACTTCATATACAGCAGGGCCAACTGGCCGCGTAGTCGCTTATTATTGTTATGCTTGGCTATATTTTGTTGCTTTTCTATCTAATGAGCCCCCCCCACCCCCCCGTGTCCCTCCGTTGTTGGGCCCAAGTAGTTCCAAGGCACACCCTATATCTAACTACTTTCCTTTTCATTATTCTCTCTCAGCATCCCATCTCTAAACTATACCTAACGTAGCGCCTCTTCCTAGATAAGGTGGCAGTTGCTCTCAGGCTCTAGTGTAGCACTGGTGAGGAACATGGCATCGCTTGAACCCATGGGTTCCATAGTTTGACAAACTTGTTATAATTGCATGATCTGGTGTAAAATGTCCTTTCAGTCCACACTAAGGAATTGACAGTTCCAACCCAGCCTTCCGGAGTCGGGGGTGTTCTTGATTGCCAAGATTGTGCTGATGGTTGTCTGGCTTGATACAAGCATCTTGCTACAGCTATGATAGTGCACCTGTTGCCCAGCTTATTATTTATGTAGCCCAGGGATATGCAATTAGTGCACCTCCAGCTGTTGCAAAACTACAAGTCCCATCATGCTTTTGCCTCTGGGTGTCATGCTTGTGGCTGTCAGAGTCTCGCTATACCTCATGGGACTTGTAGTTCTGCAACAGCTGGAAGTCCGCTAATTGCATATCCCTGATGTAGCCCAATACACAAGTCTTGGGATCAAGCTCTAATTTAACTCTGAACGTGGTGTTCATTTTTTTTTAAATCTCAGGCCAATACCCAACCAATTTTGGGCACCTCCATATCATGTGTATTAGATCGCCTGTTCCTCTGCATCTGGGGCACTCATCATTGGTTCTGCGGCCGAACATGAACAGCTTTTTGGGGGTGTAGTAGGCTCTGTGCAACAACATCAGGTGGGAGGCTTTTTGCGAGGGAGAAACTGACACCTCTGACCCAAATTCCAGGATCCTTTTCCACTGGTCGTCCGTTATCTCCCCCACATCTGCCGCCCATCTGTCCCAATCCCCAGATAGGCCTGCCTGCGTGTTTATTCTTTTTGTTATTTGGGCATATATCTTTTATCTCTGTAATTAAACCCTTGGTGGTCTCTGATTTAATTATTTTTTGTAAGAGTAAGATCTTACACCATGTAGGGGGTTGTCTACTAAACTGCTTGCCCAGGGCGTGCCTAATCTGTAAGTAGCTATAAAATGCATGGTTTGGTATCCCGTGCTCGTGCCTCAGTTCCTCAAAAGATTTCAAAGTATCACCCTCATATAGTTGTATCAGCCGGCTTATCCCACAGCTTTCCCATGTCTTGTTCCTGTCAATAGATAATAGCTCATGCAAGTGCTTATTATACCAGATTGGTGAGTATTTTGAAGTTACCTTGTACCCCATTATTCTCTTGGCTGCCTGCCAGACTTTAGTGATCATTTTAAATGTCGGGATCTCTCCTGTCAGTGAGTCTGCCTCCAATGCTTCCACTAATGAGTTGTGTGGGTTCCCCTGTAAAATAATTTTGATTGCTTCCCCCTCCCTCAGTGGCACATCCCCCCAATTGTTGTAGCTGGGCTGCCAAAAAATAACTAAACGCATGGGGAACCCCTAGTCCCCCCTCTGTGGCGGGCCGCTGCAGCTGTTGCAGACCGATCCTGGCCTGCCCTTTTTTCCATATTAACTCCTTAAAGAGGGATTGAATTTTTTGAAACCACTTCTCTCCAATCCAAGTTGGGGAGTTGTGGCGTAAATATAGCAACTGCGGCATCCATACCATTTTGACCAAATTGGCCCGACCCGCCACGGACAAGAGGAGCCTGCTCCAAATGTCACATTTGCTCTTAAATTTTGATAAGAGAGAGACTAAGTTGTCCTCAATAAACGCGCCAGGGTCCTTGGACAGCACTATACCAAGGTACTTAATCTTCCCCGTGATTTTTAGCTGGGGCAGACGCACCGAGGATTAACCAATGGGTCGACCGGCAGGAGCGATGATTTCTCCCAGTTGATAACTAATCCCGAGAACTTACCGAAGTCCTCCACTAAATACATCACTTTTTCCAGCGAGGAGGTCGTGTTCCCCAGGAAAATTAAAACATCGTCCGCAAATAGCGCTATTCTCTCTTCCCCCCTTTTCTTTGAAATCCCTGTAATTCGGATGATAATCTCACTGCTCCTGCCAATGGCTCCATGGCCAAAACAAGCAGCAGGGGAGACAAAGGGCACCCCTGTCTTGTCCCTCTTTCGAGGGAAAAATATTCGGAGTATTCATTGTTTATTTTAAGCCTTGCCCTTGGGTGGTTGTTTAGAATTTTTAGCCAGCTGATAAATACGGGGCCAAATCCAAACCTCTCTAGCACCCACCAGAGGTATTCCCACTCTAGGCTGTCAAAGGCCTTAGCTGTGTCCAAGGACAGAATGGCTCTGGATCCCGCGTTGTCTGTTGGTACCTGAAGATTCAAGTAGGCCCTTCTAATGTTTGTACAGGTGGACCGACCGGGGATAAACCCCGATTGGTCCAAGTGCACAAGTTTTGCAATATGTTTATTTAGTCTGGATGCCAACGCCCTTGCGACAATCTTGACATCTGAACACAACAGTGATATCGGTCTGTAAGAAGAGACTTCCAATTGGTCTTTCCCCTCTTTCGGTATCACTACTATATCAGCCTCCGACATTGAAGAGGGTAGCCTTCCATCCTTGGCCGCCTGTTCCAATACTTTTAGGAGCTCCAGGAGCAAAGCCTCCCAGTATTTCCTATAGATCTCCAGTGGCAGCCCGTCTGGGCCCGAAGATTTCTGGCCTGACAGCTCCGCAACTGCCTTTTGCAGCTCCTCTAATGCCAGGGGGGACTCCATCTCTCTCCTATCCCTCTCCGAAAGTACGGGTAAGTCAATTGATTCTAAAAACCTATCCATATCGTGCCGGTCCGAACCCCGGCGCGACCTGTACAAGTCTCTATAAAATGTGGAAAAAGACTCTAAGACCTCAGACCTCAGATGTAATCTTTCCAGTCGGGGTCCTAATTGAAGAGATGGCCGATGGGGATACATTGGACTAGGCTAAAAGTGCAAGCATCCGGCCCGGTTTTTCCCCTTCGCCAAAATCGTTTTGTTTCTGAAAAAGCCTCTTGTTCTCTGTTTTTCTGTTTATTACTGCTTTGTACTCTTGCTGTTTCTTGAGCCAAGTCTCTTGTTTCTCAGAGGTTGGGTCTATCACATATTGTGCCTCTGATTCCATGGCTTCCCTTCTAGCCCTTACCTCCCATTCCCTTGACTTTTTCTTCACTATAGCAACCTGCTGGTATAGTAATCCCCTAAGGAATGCTTTTAGGGTATCCCACACTACCCCTACTCTTGCTGTACCTGAGTTAACCACTTAAGGACCGCCTCACACCAATGTACGTCGGCAAGGCGGCACGGGCAGGCAAAATCACGTACATACACGTGATTTGCCTCCCGCGGGTGGGGGGTCCGATCGGACCCCCCCCGGTGCCCGAGGCAGTCCTGTTATGTTCCCCGGTGATCGGAGGTGAGGGGGAGGCCATCCGTTCGTGGCCCCCCCCCTCGTGATCGCCGCCGGCCAATGGGAACATTCCTTTGCTGCTGTATGCTAAACAGCAGCAAAGGAAATGATGTCATCTCTCCTCGGCTCGGTATTTTCCGTTCCGGCGCCGAGGAGAGAAGACTGAAATGTGAGTGTAAAACACAAACACACACAGTAGAACATGCCAGGCACACAAAACACCCCGATTCCCCCCCCCCGATCGCGCCCTGATCCCCCCCAATCACCCCCCCTGTCACAAACTGACACCAGCAGTTTTTTTTTTTTTTTTCTGATTACTGCATTGGTGTCAGTTTGTGACAGTTACAGTGTTAGGACAGTTAGGGTTAGCCCCCTTTAGGTCTAGGGTACCCCCCTAACCCCCCCTAATAAAGTTTTAACCCCTTGATCACCCCCTGTCACCAGTGTCGCTAAGCGATCATTTTTCTGATCGCTGTATTAGTGTCGCTGGTGACGCTAGTTAGGGACGTAAATATATAGGTTCGCCGTCAGCGTTTTATAGCGTCAGGGACCCCCATATACTACCTAATAAATGTTTTAACCCCTTGATTGCCCCCTAGTTAACCCTTTCACCACTGATCACCGTATAACCGTTACGGGTGACGCTGGTTAGTTAGTTTATTTTTTATAGTGTCAGGGCACCCGCCGTTTATTACCGAATAAAGGTTTAGCCCCCTGATCGCCCGGCGGTGATATGCGTCGCCCCAGGCAGCGTCAGATTAGCGCCAGTACCACTAACACCCACGCACGCAGCATACGCCTCCCTTAGTGGTATAGTATCTGAATGAATCAATATCTGATCCGATCAGATCTATACTAGCGTCCCCAGCAGTTTAGGGTCCCCAAAAACGCAGTATTAGCGGGATCAGCCCAGATACCTGCTAGCACCTGCGTTTTGCCCCTCTGCCCGGCCCAGCCCAGCCCACCCAAGTGCAGTATCAATCGATCACTGTCACTTACAAAACACTAAACGCATAACTGCAGCATTCGCAGAGTCAAGCCTGATCCCTGCGATCGCTAACAGTTTTTTGGTAGCATTTTGGTGAACTGGCAAGCACCAGCCCCAGGCAGCGTGAGGTTAGCGCCAGTACCGCTAACATCCACGCACGCACCATACACCTCCCTTAGTGGTATAGTATCTGAACGGATCAATATCTGATCAGATCAGATCTATACTAGCGTCCCCAGCAGTTTAGGGTTCCCAAAAACGCAGTGTTAGTGGGATCAGCCCAGATACCTGCTAGCACCTGCAGTTTGCCCGTCCGCCCGGCCCGGCCCGGCCCAGCCCACCCAAGTGCAGTATCGATCGATCACTGTCACTTACAAACCACTAAACGCATAACTGCAGCGTTCGCAGAGTCAGGCCTGATCCCTGCGATCGCTAACAGTTTTTTTGGTAGCATTTTGGTGAACTGGCAAGCACCAGCCCCAGGCAGCGTCAGGTTAGCGCCAGTACCGCTAACACCCACACACGCAGCATACACCTCCCTTAGTGGTATAGTATCTGAACGGATCAATATCTGATCCGATCAGATCTATACTAGCGTCCCCAGCAGTTTAGGGTTCCCAAAAACGCAGTGTTAGTGGGATCAGCCCAGATACCTGCTAGCACCTGCGTTTTGCCCGTCCGCCCGGCCCGGCCCAGCCCACCCAAGTGCAGTATCGATCGATCACTGTCACTTACAAACCACTAAACGCATAACTGCAGCGTTCGCAGAGTCAGGCCTGATCCCTGCGATCGCTAACAGTTTTTTTGGTAGCATTTTGGTGAACTGGCAAGCACCAGCCCCAGGCAGCGTCAGGTTAGCGCCAGTACCGCTAACACCCACGCACGCAGCATACACCTCCCTTAGTGGTATAGTATCTGAACGGATCAATATCTGATCCGATCAGATCTATACTAGCGTCCCCAGCAGTTTAGGGTTCCCAAAAACGCAGTGTTAGCGGGATCAGCCCAGATACCTGCTAGCACCTGCGTTTTGCCCCTCCGCCCGGCCCAGCCCAGCCCACCCAAGTGCAGTATCGATCGATCACTGACACTTACAAAACACTAAACGCATAACTGCAGCGTTCGCAGAGTCAGGCCTGATCCCTGCGATCACTAACAGTTTTTTTGGTAGCTTTTTATTGAACTGGCAAGCACCAGCGGCCTAGTACACCCCGGTCGTAGTCAAACCCGCACTGCAGTAACACTTGGTGACGTGGCGAGTCCCATAAGTGCAGTTCAAGCTGGTGAGGTGGCAAGCACAAGTAGTGTCACGCTGCCACCAAAAAAGACAAACACAGGCCCGTCGTGCCCATAATGCCCTTCCTGCTGCATTCGCCAATCCTAATTGGGAACCCACCGCTTCTGCAGCGCCCGTACTTCCCCCATTCACATCCCCAACAAAATGCAGTCGGCTGCATGAGAGGCATTTTCTTTATGTCCTCCCGAGTACCCCTACCCAACGAACCCCCCCCAAAAAAATGTTGTGTCTGCAGCAAGCGCGGATATAGGCGTGACACTCGCTATTATTGTCCCTCCTGTCCTGACAATCCTGGTCTTTGCATTGGTGAATGTTTTGAACGCTACCATTCACTAGTTGAGTATTAGCGTAGGGTACAGCATTGCACAGACTAGGACACACTTTCACAGGGTCTCCCAAGATGCCATCGCATTTTGAGAGACCCGAACCTGGAACCGGTTACAGTTATAAAAGTTAGTTACAAAAAAAGTGTAAAAAAATAAATAAATATATATATATATATAAAATAAAAAAAAATAGTTGTCGTTTTATTGTTTTCTCTCTCTCTCTATTCTCTCTCTATTGTTCTGCTCTTTTTTACTGTATTCTATTCTGCAATGTTTTATTGTTGTTTGCTTTTCAGGTATGCAATTTTTTATACTTTACCGTTTACTGTGCTTTATTGTTAACCATTTTTTTGTCTTCAGGTACGCCATTCACGACTTTGAGTGGTTATACCAGAATGATGCCTGCAGGTTTAGGTATCATCTTGGTATCATTCTTTTCAGCCAGCGGTCGGCTTTCATGTAAAAGCAATCCTAGCGGCTAATTAGCCTCTAGACTGCTTTTACAAGCTGTGGGAGGGAATGCCTCCCCCCCCCCACCGTCTTCCGTGTTTTTCTCTGGCTCTCCTGTCTCAACAGGGAACCTGAGAATGCAGTCGGTGATTCAGCCAGCTGACCATAGAGCTGATCAGAGACCAGAGTGGCTCCAAACATCTCTATGGTCTAAGAAATCAGAAGCTATGAGCATTTTATGACTTAGATTTCGCCGGATGTAAATAGCGCCATTGGGAAATTGGGGAAGCATTTTATCACACCGATCTTGGTGTGGTCAGATGCTTTGAGGGCAGAGGAGAGATCTAGGGTCTAATAGACCCCAATTTTTTCAAAAAAAGAGTACCTGTCACTACCTATTGCTATCATAGGGGATATTTACATTCCCCGAGATAACAATAAACAGTTTAAAAATAAGATAAAAAAGCAAAAAAATAATAAAGAAAAAAAAAAAAAAAAAGCACCCCTGTCGCCCCCTGCTCTCGCGCTAAGGCGAACACAAGCGGCGGTCTGTCGTCAAACGTAAACAGCAATTGCACCATGCATGTGAGGTATCACCGCGAAGGTCAGATCGAGAGCAGTAATTTTTGCAGTAGACCTCCTCTGTAAATCTAAAGTGGTAACCTGTAAAGGCTTTTAAAGGCTTTTAAAAATGTATTTATTTTGCACGTTTGTTCCATGAGCCTATTTTTAGAGTTTTAAGGAGCATCTAAAAATGAGAAAAAAAAAAAAAAGAAAAAAAAAAGGAAAAAAAAAAAGGGGCAATTTATTCGTGCATTTGTGTCTCCAAAACTTGCCATCGTCTCTGTGATTGTGTCAAAAGAAAAGTGAGAAGGGACCCACTCTACCCTCTCCCCCTGTGCTATTTAATAGCGAGTATGAACAACATGTGCAAGTATACTTTATTTTTATAGGCCCCCTCCTCCTTAATACGTGTGCCATAATCTGACCCTACATCTCTCTGTGAGCCCCCCTCCCCCCCTCTTTTATTTTATCTATCCCCCTATCTCTATCCCGCCTAACTAGGCTAGCCCTAGGGGCTTTACTTGTGACCTTTTTCCTCCCTCCCAACCATTCAAAAGAGAGCCCCCTACCCCTACTCAGGTATGGGACAACTACCTTGTGATTCACCTTCAATCCTCCCCCCCTCCCACAACCCGATTCAAAAATATCAAAGTAACACAAAAAACATACATAACCAATGAACCCACATCCTTCATCGGTGGCTTCCGTCTATCACACACCCCCCCTTCCCCCCTCCCCCGTGCCATCCACTATATACCACAAACAAATAAGGGAAAAAAAAATAAAATAAAATTTCAAAGTTAACTAGAGTTATTCAGTTGCTTCAACCCATAACTCTACAGGTCCTTTTTGTTGTCTTCAAGCCATTTTGCTGCCCCTGCCGTTGTATCAAAAAAATGGGTAGCCCCAAGGCAGTAATGCGTAAATGTGTCGGATACAGCAAAGCGATTTCAATTCTATAGTTCCGTAAGTTACGTTTAATGTCCCTAAATTCAGCCCTTCGTTTCTGCAGGTCTGGAGAGTAGTCAGGAAAAAATGAGATTTTAACTCCATTGTGCAGGATGTCCCCCAGCTCTCTGGCCCTGCACATCAGTGTCACCTTGTCTTTGTAGTTAAAAAGTTTCATAATTATTGGCCTAGGGTATCCCCCTAATGGTGGGGCCCTAAACGGCACTCTGTGGGCTCTTTCAATTGCGAAGAGATGAGAAAAGGTTTCCGTCCCAAATATTCCCCTGAGCCACTTCTCCAACAACTCCTCGGGGTGGGAACCCTCGCACTGCTCCGGAAGGCCCACCACCCTCACATTGTTCCTGCGAGACCTATTTTCTGTTTCCTCCATTTTGGCTTTATATAAGCCCATCTGCGTTTTCATTGCTTTGAGCTCTAGCTTCATTGGGATTAAATCGTCCTCTACCTGACTCAACCTCTCCTCCAGAGTAGTTCTAGCAATAGTCCAATGCAATTCTTGGCTTACTGCAAGTAGCTCTTCCTTTAACCCCTTCAGCTGATCACACAGATCGCTTAAGGAGTCCTTGCAGGAATTAATAGCACATAGAACGTCTTTCAGTGTAGGCTCAACTGTCGTTAGTACGTTTAGATCAGCGACATTATTGGTTGCTATTCCCGAGAGCTCACCCGCAGAACTTTTGCTGCTCACAGTTTTTGTAGTGTGCATTGCCGCCGACCCTTTGCCTAGGCTCTTTCTGTCCCCAGGACCACCCGCATAAGATTTCTCTTGCTGTTGCTAAGTGCTTTTGGTTGGCGATGGGGTAGAAGAGTGTGCAAATTTTTCCAGTTTGGCCGCTGCTGCTGCTGCCGCCTGGCTCCCCTTCTCTTTAGATGAGCGCATAGTTTGAGCACTCTCTTGCTGTTGCGATTCCTCTCCCTTTTTTCTAGTCATGGCCGATTATACAGAACAAGGGAATGTGTGAAGGGGTTAACAGTTCGTCAGGTTTACCTTGCTTCAATGCTATCACAGTCCCAATGGTGTCCTTCTTGTATTTAGGTGCTATTGGTGCTATCACCCAGCCTGGTATAATAGATAGTTCAGCGTTGCTAGATTTTTACACTATTACAAAAGCTCACCATCTAGCTGGTTTGCACAGCCCTCCATAAACCAGCTGAATGTCCCTCTCCCTCGCAGGGGGCAAGCCACTGTATAGCAATGGATCGGGCTGCCTGAACCTCCACCCCACCATGCCAAAGGCAGCAGTTCAGCCGTTAGGGAGAGAAGGAAGACAGTCCGCTTCTATGACAGCTAAAATAGTTGGTACCTTAGTATTGCCAGGCTGACTGAGCAGTGCAGGGATGCTCCTGGTGGCCGCCTTCTTTGCTCTTGACGAACGCCGTCCCCGCTGCCGCCTCTCGCGGGAGCTAGGGCCGTTGCCCCGGTGTTCTGCCATATAGTGTCCTCCTATCGGATAGTGTCCGCTCCGTACTGCGCAGGCGCAGCGCTTGCGCAGTACGGAGCAGAAGGAGATGCCGAAAATGTCCGAAGTTGATCAGCTGACCATCAGCTGTACACGGGGCTTCGGCAGTTCTTAGCGATGGCTGTGTAAGAAGGCCCCTCGCGGGCTCGCTTCGCTCGCCACGCTTCGGGCACGGCCTCGCTGCGCTTGGCAACTATATATTCTCACTCTATGTCCACTTGGATAGTAGGGAATGATCCTGGACATAGGGTGAGAATAAAAGCGCAGGCGCCGTGTACAGCTGATGATCAGCTGTTAAACTTCGGAGACTTTCGGCGTCTCGTTTGTCCTCCGTACTGCGCCTGCGCAGTACAGGGAGGACACTATATGATAGGGGACTGTATTTGACAAGACACCGGCAACCTCCCGGACACGGCGGGCGTCTCGGGCTCCTCCTCGCTGCTCTAAGGGGGGAGCTACTAGCGTCGTCCTCCTCTGGACCTCGTCCTTTCCCGCTGTCCGAACGACAGCGTCGGCGTTCCGGCGATCCACACAGGGAGGACTAGGAAGAACCAGGCGGCCGAGCAAGTGTCTCTTCTGCAGGGGAAAAAGGGCGCATCGTGCTGGGCTAGCTCCACCAGGCTGGTTCGGATGGTCATGGAGGCATTGAGCTGGGGAGAGGTCTCACACACCTCCTCTCACTCCAACATCCGGTCACGCCCCTCCTTGATCCATAATTAGACTTTAAAGCTTAACTCCAAGCAGATAATAAAATATTTTCATTGAATTCAGTTATTCCTGGAAAACATCTAAGTCTGGCTTTGTATTAGCTTTCTATAAATGTCTGCACAGAAGGATTCATACAAGGCAGGAAGGAGTAGCAGTTTGATCCAATAAACGTCCATTGTATTACACAGCATTGCCAACTGATTAACAGAAAGAGGTTGCTGACAGCATATGGGGAGTAAAGCCTGGTACACACTATCAGTTTTTTCTGTTTAACCCAGCGGATTAGAATGAAAAAAAAAAACTGTTGCCTTCGGTCAGAGCCGCTATACTAACTATGCAAAGTTAGTACAGCTATCTCCCCCGCAGAGCTGTTGTGTTCTGACAGGGGGACAGGCCCCCCACCACCACAACACTCCTATCAGCGAAGTGCTGATCAGGAGTCAGTTGGCTGCTGGTTTTCCAGTTTGCACGTCCGACAGAAGCTGGCCTAACTGACGGCTTCTGTCAGACAGACCGACATACACGTGGGCCGAGTGTAGGCTGTTTATTTTTTAACCGCCCGATGTCTCCCGACATTCGGCCCATGTGTACCAGGCTTAACATTGACAAAGTGATGCTTTAAAAAAAGTGGTAGTGCATCTTCATTGCCCATTCAATGAACTGGAGGAGTGTTATGCCGTGTACACACAGGCGGACTTTTCAGCATCAAATGTCCGACGGTCTTTCCGACCGACATTCAACGAAGTTACAACGGACTTTCGGACGACCGGACTTGCCCACACACGAACGAAAATCACGGAGGAGAATTCCTAGGTCCTTTTATTCTGCTAATTTACTTCTATCTTGGTCTATAGATGTTAAACCTTGGAAAGGTAGACAGGGAGAGTTGAAGAACAGGAATACCTAAAGTGACTGGGTTCTAAAACAGATAAAGTGGTGCATTACAATAAATCTAAATCACTTAGTGGATCATTGTTTATGTTATAACAAGCAAACTCTTCTTTATTTACACTACTCTTTTCAAGAAGGACATATCATGCTGTCAGCTATGCTGACTTGAATCTAGTCAACATAACAAACAAGTCTCCAAAAATTCCAAAGGCCAAAAAGGCAATACCAGCTAAGCTCCATTGACATTAGGCATATATACTTACCCATGTTTTATGTTATGCTAGTGGCATGGGATTTTATATGATAGACCAACACAAAGTGGCGCATAATTGTGAAGTGAAAGGAAAATTATTAGTTGTTTTCAACATTTTTTACAAATAAATATCTTAAAAGTGTGGTGTGCATTTGTATTCAGCCCCCTTTACTCTGATACCCCTAACTAAAATCTATTGGAACCAACTGCTTTCAGAAGTCACCTAATTACTAAACAGAGTCCACCTGTGTGTAATTTAATCTCAGTAAAAATACAGCTGTTCCAGGGGCGGACTGACAACTCATGGGGCCCCCGGGCAATAGGAGATCCTGGGGCCCCCTGTCCCCGCTCATGTTTTCCCACCCACACCCACACAAATCCCCTCCTACATTTTGCACTGCCCAAACTACATGCGTTCGTCACAGAATTACATTAAAAAAAGTGCAACAACAGGTACCTTTCCAAAATTAAAGTGATTGTGAAGTCATCATCATGTGCGATTGTGCGTGTTTGCCAGGCCTAAGCAGAAGCAAACAGCCAATCAAATATAGTGCTCAATATGGATTCAATAAATATGCATAGCCATAGATATCATAAATGACTACAGGAAGTAACCAGAGACTGCAAATGCGACTACCGGAAATAACCAGAGGCTGCGAATGCGACTACAGGAAATAACCAGAGACTGCGAATGCAACTACAGGAGATAACCAGAGACTAGGGATGCGACTACAGGAAATAACCAGACTGCAAATGCGACTACAGGAGATGACCAGACTGGGGATGCGACTACAGGAGATAACCAGAGGCTGCAAATGCGACTACCGGAAATAACCAGACTGCAAATGCGACTACAGGAAATAACCAGAGGCTGCGAATGCGACTACAGGAAATAACCAGAGACTGGGGATGCGACTACAGGAAATAACCAGAGACTGGGGATGCGACTACAGGAAATAACCAGAGACTGGGGATGCGACTACAGGAAATAACCAGAGACTGGGGATGCGACTACAGGAAATAACCAGAGACTGGGGATGCGACTACAGAAGATAACCACACTGCGAATGTGACTACAGGAGATGACCAGACTGGGGATGCGACTACAGGAGATAACCAGAGGCTGCAAATGCGACTACAGGAGATAACCAGAGGCTGCAAATGCGACTACCGGAAATAACCAGACTGCGAATGCGACTACAGGAAATAACCAGAGGCTGCGAATGCGACTACAGGAAATAACCAGAGATTGGGGATGCGACTACAGGAAATAACCAGAGACTGGGGATGCGACTACAGGAGATAACCAGACTGGGGATGCGACTACAGGAGATGACCAGACTGGGGATGCGACTACAGGAAATAACCAGACTGGGGATGCGACTACAGGAAATAACCAGACTGCGAATGCGACTACAGGAAATAACCAGAGGCTGCAAATGCGACTACAGGAAATAACCAGAGACTGGGGATGCGACTACAGGAGACAACCAGAGACTGCGGATGCGACTACAGGAGATAACCAGACTGCAAATGCGACTACAGGAGATGACCAGACTGCAAATGCGACTACCGGAAATAACCAGACTGCGAATGCGACTACAGGAAATAACCAGAGGCTGCGAATGCGACTACAGGAAATAACCAGAGATTGGGGATGCGGCTACAGGAGATAACCAGAGACTGGGGATGCGACTACAGGAGATAACCAGACTGGGGATGCGACTACAGGAGATGACCAGACTGGGGATGCGACTACAGGAGATGACCAGACTGGGGATGCGACTACAGGAAATAACCAGACTGCGAATGCGACTACAGGAAATAACCAGAGGCTGCAAATGCGACTACAGGAAATAACCAGAGACTGGGGATGCGACTACAGGAGACAACCAGAGACTGCGGATGCGACTACAGGAGATAACCAGACTGCAAATGCGACTACAGGAGATGACCAGACTGCAAATGCGACTACAGGAGATGACCAGAGACTGGGGATGCAACTACAGGAGATAACCAGACTGGGGATGCGACTACAGGAGATAACCAGAGGCTGCAAATGCGACTACCGGAAATAACCAGACTGCGAATGCGACTACAGGAAATAACCAGAGGCTGCGAATGCGACTACAGGAAATAACCAGAGACTGGGGATGCGACTACAGGAGATAACCAGACTGCGAATGCGACTACAGGAGATAACCAGACTGGGGATGCGACTACAGGAGATGACCAGACTGGGGATGCGACTACAGGAAATAACCAGACTGCGAATGCGACTACAGGAGATAACTAGAGGCTGCAAATGCGACTACAGGAAATAACCAGAGACTGGGGATGCAACTACAGGAGACAACCAGAGACTGCGAATGCGACTACAGCAAATAACCAAAGACTGCGAATGCAACTACAGGAGATAAACAGAGACTGCGAATGCGACTCCAGGAGATGACCAGACTGCGAATGTGACTACAGGAGATGACCAGACTGCGAATGCGACTACAGGAGATAACCAGACTGCGAATGCGACTACAGGAGATAACCAGACACTGCAAATGCGACTACAGGAGATAACCAGACTGCGAATGCGACTACAGGAGATAACCAGACTGCGAATGCGACTACAGGAGATAACCAGACTGCGAATGCGACTACAGGAGATAACTAGACTGCAAATGCGACTACAGGAGATAACCAGACTGCGAATGCGACTACAGGAGATAACCAGACTGCGAATGCTACTACAGGAGATAACCAGACTGCGAATGCGACTACAGGAGATAACCAGACTGCGAATGCGACTACAGGAGATAACCAGACTGCGAATGCTACTACAGGAGATAACCAGACTGCGAATGCGACTACAGGAGATAACCAGACACTGCGAATGCGACTACAGGAGATAACCAGACACTGCGAATGCGACTACAGGAGATAACCAGACACTGCGAATGCGACTACAGGAGATAACCAGACTGCGAATGCGACTACAGGAGATAACCAGACTGCGAATGCGACTACAGGAGATAACCAGACTGCGAATGCGACTACAGGAGATAACCAGACTGCGAATGCGACTACAGGAGATAACCAGACTGCGAATGCGACTACAGGAGATAACCAGACTGCGAATGCTACTACAGGAGATAACCAGACTGCGAATGCGACTACAGGAGATAACCAGACACTGCAAATGCGACTACAGGAGATAACCAGACACTGCAAATACGACTACATGAGATAACCAGACTGCGAATGCGACTACAGGAGATAACCAGACTGTGAATGCGACTACAGGAGATAACCAGACACTGCGAATGCGACTACAGGAGGTAACCAGACTGCGAATGCGACTACAGGAGATAACTAGACTGCGAATGCGACTACAGGAGATAACCAGACTACGAATGCGACTACAGGAGATAACCAGACTGCGAATGCTACTACAGGAGATAACCAGACTGCGAATGCGACTACAGGAGATAACCAGACTGCGAATGCGACTACAGGAGATAACCAGACTGCGAATGCTACTACAGGAGATAACCAGACTGCGAATGCGACTACAGGAGATAACCAGACACTGCGAATGCGACTACAGGAGATAACCAGACACTGCGAATGCGACTACAGGAGATAACCAGACACTGCGAATGCGACTACAGGAGATAACCAGACTGCGAATGCGACTACAGGAGATAACCAGACTGCGAATGCGACTACAGGAGATAACCAGACACTGCGAATGCGACTACAGGAGATAACCAGACTGCGAATGCGACTACAGGAGATAACTAGACTGCGAATGCGACTACAGGAGATAACCAGACTGCGAATGCGACTACAGGAGATAACCAGACTGCGAATGCTACTACAGGAGATAACCAGACTGCGAATGCGACTACAGGAGATAACCAGACTGCGAATGCGACTACAGGAGATAACCAGACTGCGAATGCTACTACAGGAGATAACCAGACTGCGAATGCGACTACAGGAGATAACCAGACACTGCGAATGCGACTACAGGAGATAACCAGACACTGCGAATGCGACTACAGGAGATAACCAGACACTGCGAATGCGACTACAGGAGATAACCAGACACTGCGAATGCGACTACAGGAGATAACCAGACTGCGAATGCGACTACAGGAGATAACCAGACTGCGAATGCGACTACAGGAGATAACCAGACTGCGAATGCGACTACAGGAGATAACCAGACTGCGAATGCGACTACAGGAGATAACCAGGTAGCCAGTTTTAAAATGTAAACTTTCAGCAATGCACAGCTATACAGGGGGGTCTACAGGCCGTTTATATAATGTAGGCAGCAGAACCTACCTGACCATTCGGGCTCACCTCCCGCTCTCAGAGGTCTGGGGGCAGAGCTTTCGTCGGTAGGGGGCGGAGCTTTCGTCGGGAAAGGGGGCGGAGCTTTCGCCAGGAAAGGGGGCGGAGCTTTCGTCGGTAGGGGCGGTGATTTCTGTGGTCCAGAGCGGAGCTCTCAGAAGTGCAGGAGAGACGCTCAGACTCAGACTACATGAGGAGGGGCGGGGCAGGGCAGGGTCAGAGCGTCAGTGGAGCTCCTTGCTCCGCCCCTCCCTGCTGACAGAGCCTCTCTCAGCCTAAGCCGAGGTCTGCTCGGGCAGCGGGCTGGCCGCGGTGCTGAGAGCTGTAAAAATCCAGGAGGACGGGGTTTTCATGCGGTGCGGCGGGCGGCTTTTTTCCTCTGCTGACTGAGCCGCTCATGGGGCCCCTCCTGACGTCGGGCCCTCAGTCGGCGACCGAGTGACCGAATGGTCAGTCCGCCCCTGAGCTGTTCTGTATTGTTAGAGAACCCTAGTGAACAAACAGCATCATGAAGGCCAAGGAACACACTAGACAGGTCACCTACCAAGACATGGCCATCTACCTAAACTGACAGGCCAGGCAAGGAGAGCATTAATCAGAGAAGCAACCAAGGGGCCCATGGTGACTCTGAAGGAGCTTCAGAGATCTACAGCTCAGGTGAGAGAATCTGTTCACAGGGCAACTATTAGGCTAGGTTCACACTAGTGCGAATTGGATGCGGGTTTCACATGACTGGCTCTCTAAGGAGCTGGTTCACACATCTCTGTGGCGGCTGCGGAGTGGCTTGCACAGAGACCCTGTGCGTCTTTGACTCCCTTTCAGGGCTGAATTCTGGCAAAATTTGGCCCTGATTCATCCCTGAAATAGAGAACAGGGATGCACCGGCCCCCTGCTGCGAGCCACATCCAGCATTAGTGTGAACCCAGCCTTAGTCGTGCACTCTACAAATCTGGCCTTTATGGAAGAGTTGCAAGAAGAAAGCCATTGTTAAAAGAAAGCCATGAAAAGACCTGCTTGCAGTTTGCGAGAAGTACCGTATTTATCGGCGTATAACACGTGCCGGCGTATAACACGCACCCCAAGTTTAGGAGAGAATTTTAAGGAAAAAAACTCTTAGGAGGGAAGTTTAAGGTAAAAAACTTACATTTAAATGCCCATCAATGCAGCCTTATCAGTGTCCATCTGCAGCCTTGTCAGTGTCATTGCAGCCTTGTCATTGCAGCCATGTCAGTGCAGCCTTGCCCCAGTGTTCATTGCAGCCTTGTCAGTGCAGCCTTGTCAGTGCAGCCTTGCCCCAGTGTCCAGTGCAGCCTTGCCCCCAGTGTCCATTGCAGCCTTGTCAGTGCAGCCTTGTCAGTGCAGCCTTGCCCCCAGTGTCCATTGCAGCCTTGCCCCCAGTGTCCAGTGCAGCCTTGCCCCCAGTGTCCAGTGCAGCCTTGCCCCCAGTGTCCAGTGCAGCCTTGCCCCCAGTGTCCAGTGCAGCCTTGCCCCCAGTGTCCAGTGCAGCCTTGCCCCCAGTGTCCAGTGCAGCCTTGCCCCCAGTGTCCAGTGCAGCCTTGCCCCCAGTGCAGCCTTACCCCCAGTGTTCAGTGCAGCCTTGGATGGATTTAAAATTGCCGCCGAGATCGCAGGGACTGGGCGGAGCGAGCGCCGCAGAGATCGCAGGGACTGGGCGGACCCGAGATACACATAGCCGAGTGTACTCGGCTCTTCTTGGCTCCACTCAGTCACGCCCAGTCCCACCCTATGATGGACATAACACAGGTCCAATGTTATACGTCGATAAATACGGTAATTTGGGGGACACAGCAAACATGTGGAAGAAGGTGCTCTGGTCAGATGAGACTAAAATTGAACTTTTTGGCGAAAAGCAAAACGCTATGAGTGGTGGAAAACTAACACTGCAAATGACCCTGAACACACCAGCAGCATTATGTTGTGGGGATGTTTTTCTTTAGCAGGGACAGGGAAGCTGGTCAGAGTTGATGGGAAGATGGATGAAGCCAAATACAGGGCAATCTTAGAAGAAAACCTGTTAGAGTCTGCAAAAGCCTTATGAGTGGAGCAAAGGTTCACCTTCCAGCAGGATAATGACCCTAAAATATACAGCCAGAGCTACAATGGAATGGTTTATATCAAAGCATATTCATGTGTTAGAATGGCCCAGCCAAAGTCCAGACCTAAATCCAATTGAGAATCTGTGACAAGACTTGAACATTTTTGTTCACAGACGCTCTTCATCCATTCTGACAGAGCTTGAGCTATTTTGCAAAGAAGAATGGGCAAAAATATCACTCTTTAGATGTGCAAAGCTGGTAGAGACATACCCAAAAGGACTTGCAGCTGTAGTTGCAGAGAACGGTGGTTCTGCAAAGTATTGACAAATGCACACTGCACTTTTCAGATATTTAACCACTTGCCTACAGGACACTTACACCCCCTTCCTGCCCAAGCCATTTTTCAGCTTTCAGCGCTGTAGCACTTTGAATGACTATTGCGCAGTCGTGCTACACTGTACCCAAACAAAATTTTTATCCTTTTATTCACACAAATTTTGGTAGTATTTAACCACTGCTGGGTTTTTTATTTTTTACAAAAAAGAAAAAAAAAAAGACCCAAAATTTTGAAAAAAAAAAATGTTTTTTACTTTTTTTCTGTCAGTAAATTTTGTAACTAAATAATTTTTTGCCTTCACTGAAGAGGTGGCACTGATGGGCACTGATAGGCTGAACTGGTCAGCATTGATGTGGTGGCACTTATGAGGCAGCACTTATGGGCACTGATTTAGTGGCACTGTTGAGAAGGCACTAATATGCCGCACTTATGGGCACTGATAAGTGGCACTGATATGTGGCACTGATGAGCACTGATAGGTGGCATTGATGGGCACTGTTAGGCGGCACTGGGGGGCACTGATAGGTGGTACTGATTGGCATTGATGGGTAGCACTGATGGGCATTACTGATGGGCATTGATCGACAGCAGTGATGGGCATTGATGGGCAGCACTGATAGGCGGCACTGATTGCCAGCACTGTCTGGCATCACTAATGGGCACTGATTGCTGCCACTGGTGGGCACTGATTGCCGGCATTGGTCGGTAATGGTGGGCACTGATTGGTGACGCTGTATTTCTATATTGTAATCAGAGCACTGATGATCAGTGCCCTGATTACATTCCTATATGTCCCGCTGCATGGAGATGCCGCTGATCGGCTCTCCTTGCCACACACTCTGTCAGTGTGAGACGAAGAGAGCCGATTACCGGCATCTCCGTGTTTACATGTAACCAGCTGTGATTGGACCCAGCCGATCACATGGTTAAAGAGCCACGGACACGGTTCTTTACAGAGATCAGGGTCGTGCTGTGTCCTAGCAACACGGTGCGCTGCGCTCCCCCGCGGCCACAGGAGAGCGGCCGTTCTGGGACGTCATTTGACGGTGGGTGGGTGGAAAGCAGTTAAAAACACTTTGAGAAATGGGAGTACAACTCTCCTTTGATCCCTCTGAAAGATACAGAGTTTTTTGCACCTGGAATGGAGGATTTAAGTGGGAGATGGATCTTGCAAGAAGAAGCACAATTAAAGGATGTGATGGAACGGGGTAAACTTTGTACATACCAGGAGTTAAAAAATAAAAGGGATCTTATAGTCATCGACAGTTAGCGGTATATCCAATTAAAACACTTTATCAAAACACTCCCTCAACCCATTAAATTGGTCGATTACTTTCGCCCCTTAGAGAAATTGTGTGTTGATAAAGTAGGGAATAAGGGAATCTCGAGGATTTATAAGGTGTTAATAGAATTGAAGGGAATAGAAATACTGGTATTTATCAAAAAGTGGGAGATGGAATTAGACTCAAAACTCACTGACTCTGAGGCTATGATCTTACTAAAGCGAGTACATATAACATCAGTAAACTACAAGGTGTCTGAGCTAAGCTACAAGTGCTTGGCAAGATGGTATATTACCCCAGATAGAGCATCTAAGTTAAAGAGCGAAACCTCACAATATTGCTGGAGGGGATGCAAAGAGATCGGGACAATGGCACACATCTGGTGGCATTGCCCAGAAATCAAAAAATTCTGGGGTGAGATTAGGCAAATCATCGGTGAGATAACTCAGATTGAGGTCCCCGACGATCCATGGGCGTGCTTATTTCACGGTTTTAGAATGCCAACTGAGTCATATGTGAGAACACTCTTACCACAATTTTTGAACGCAGCCAAAAGTCTTATACCCAGATACTGGCAGGAAAGAAGGTGCCCAACCTTACAGGATTGGTACGATAAAACAAACGAAATCCAAAATCTCGAATACCTGAGATATAGCGAGGGAGTGGAAATGGAAGAGTACGGAGAAAAATGGAAGGATTGGCTAGAGTTCAAGTGCTCAATAAAGGCTGCTGAGGTGTTAGGAATCTAAATTGAACATGTGGTTTGGCCCTTTAATTAGTTAGAGACCCGTAAGAAGCAACATGAATGGGGAACATGAGTGGATTAGAACTGGTAGGACATAAGGTATGTGGTAGAATGATAGGACCGGGATAGGGGACTTCAGGGGGTAAGGGGGATGCGGGGTAGAATTAGGGAGAAGGCAGGGGGGTCCAGACAGGCTAGATACTAGACTCGTTTCAACCGTCACTCACGAAGAGAGGCTCCAAGAAAAGACCGGGTCGTTAGCGTTGGAGATTTTTTATTGATGTTTGTAATCAGGACGAAGGGACAGAAAATAAATTAATAAAAAAAAACACCCGATATATGCCACTATGATGTGAACGAGTCGAGTCAATATTGAACTGCAAAGTTGAAATCTACCCCCCTGAAAACAGTCACTGATGTGGTAAAAAAGAAGAAAAAAGGAAAAACATTTTGAAAACCA
Organism: Lithobates clamitans; assembly: GCA_037952925.1. NCBI lineage: Eukaryota > Metazoa > Chordata > Amphibia > Anura > Ranidae > Lithobates > Lithobates clamitans. Next base: position 9,475,710 of record JBBGZY010000399.1, on the reverse strand, counting down.
TTTGTCATATTCCTTCCACCTAACAATTATGTGCCACTTTGTGTTGGTCTATCACATAACATTCCAATAGAATACATTTACGTTTTTGGTTGTAACATAACAAAATGTGGAGAATTTCAAGGGGTGTGAATACTTTTTCAAGACTGTATGTAGTGTGAAGTTTTGCAAGGATTTTGTTTTACACCATAATCTTCAACACTTATTAAAGTGGCAACTCACAAGATACATAAGGATAGGAGCATGTAATCCAGCCAGTGTGGTTTGCTGTTGAACCTCAGTGTGTCTTCAGCAGCCAGGAAGCAGGTGCTGCCACTTGTGATTTTTTTTTTTTTTTTATCAATAAATTGTTTTTGAAATTTTTCAATTATTTTACCACTTGTGATTTTTAATAAAGTATTTTTTCTATATACAGCACTTAGCTGGTGCCCTCTGCTGCTTCCTTTATATATTGCAAAGAGATTACTTCAGTCTCATTGCAGAGCTGCCACGGATATCTTTTGGACCTATGGACTTTTTAGTATAATTCTACACCCCCACAGCACATTCATGTGTATAATTATGTTGTAGCTTAGCTGTATCCCTAACAGCGCCAATCTTGATAATTCCCTGTGTTAACACTTTATGTGGGCAGTGTTTCCAGGGATGAAAGTGAGCTATTTTAGACAGAAGTTGCAGGGCAGGCGTGAGATTTTGTCATAAAGGTGGTCTGTTGCAACGAAAGGGCGGTTAAAGTGGTGAAAGTTTCTACGGGTAACTAAAACCCTTTACAGTATAGATGTACATCTTAGTTAATGCAATATATGGGCATGTGGGAAATGGTAGTGACATAAACATATGTAGCAACCTTCTAGGTAGGTGCTAGAGGAGTTAAGCAGGCCATACATGGTTGGATTTCGACCAAATTTTCTTTTCAAAATCAGAAAGTTTGTTCTTTTTGTGATTCGATGATACCACCATTGATTTTCGAAATTCGGCCGACCAAGCCTTCATGACTGTTGGATAACAGATGTTATACTCTTTTATTACAAAACCCCCTCTTACTTTCTACTCCCAATAAACCAGACCACACCAACCTTGGGTTATAAAAGGCCGTAGCAGCCTACTTTATTTAAACAATATATATAATTATAAATTTCTTATAAAACTCTGTCATCAAAATAATCAACAATAAACATCTGTTATTCTCTGCAAAACTTTGAACTGAAGAGCGTTGGTCTGCGCTATCGCTTAAAACCATTCAGATGTTCATCACCCACGTAGCACTGCGGTACTTATCAACTATCTCAACTATGCCTCAAGCCGACAAGCTGGCTCAGAGACTAACAATTCCCGCAGTGCCCCATTATCACTTCCCGGTTAACCTCCGTTAACCGGGAACCAAAAAACCTCCGGATCTATAACACCGTTAGATCCCCCACTTACTTTTTCCATCTTCCTTCCTTTTCACAGACCAACGCCCGCCACTGCCACGACTATTCCTCTTTCATCACCTGTTGAAAACAATTAAACAACCTCCCTCATACCTACTGTATCCTATCCTAAAAAAGGGGTGGGTGGGCGGGAACTTTCTTCCAGCTTTCTGTTAACCCCTCCCAGGTTAAACCTCTTATATATGACCCCTCCCTTCCTGTCCCTCCCCCTCGGCTCCATCTTAAACAACCCTTCCCCACACTATTACCACCGTCATGCACCCCCTCCATTTTATACATTTCATGCTGCATTTCGGGGCTTCCTTGACTGTTGGATAACAGATGTTATACTCTTTTATTACAAAACCCCCTCTTACTTTCTACTCCCAATAAACCAGACCACACCAACCTTGGGTTATAAAAGGCCGTAGCAGCCTACTTTATTTAAACAATATATATAATTATACATTTCTTATAAAACTCTGTCATCAAAATAATCAACAATAAACATCTGTTATTCCCTGCAAAACTTTGAACTGAAGAGCGTTGGTCTGCGCTATCGCTTAAAACCATTCAGATGTTCATCACCCACGTAGCACTGCGGTACTTAACTATCTCAATTATGCCTCAAGCCGACAAGCTGGCTCAGAGACTAACAATTCCCGCAGTGCCCCATTATCACTTCCCGGTTAACCTCCGTTAACCGGGAACCAAAAAACCTCTGGATCTATAACACCGTTAGATCCCCCACTTACTTTTTCCATCTTCCTTCCTTTTCACAGACCAACGCCCGCCACCGCATCCCACGAGTAATACCTTACTCTTGGATGCCCCTCCACACCCTCATGGCTCGCTGTATTCCATCCTGCAGTCCTAACGTCCACAAATCTATCCCCACATCATTAAGGTGGACACCATCGGATCTCAGATACCTCCATGTTTCGAATTCTAGTTCAGGATGTCTAATCGCTAAACAACCATTGCGTACCATAAATTTGCTCACCTCCCTATTAATCTTTTTTCTGGCCTGATTTACACCTTCCACTGACCTAGCCATTCTCCACGATGTCCTAGCCACCATATCCGACCATATAAATATAGTCTTGGGAAATAATTCCATCAATCGCCCTAAATCTCTTTTAATATCGCGCGTGATGTCTACCATGGACCTGATGCTTAGATCATTGCCTCCAACGTGTAAAATTAACACATCAGGTGGTCCTTCCCTCAGGGCATATTTCTGTACCTCCGGAAACAATCTACTCCACAACATTCCGGGTATTCCCAACCACTTAATATAAACCTCCCTTTTATCAAAACCTAATTGCCTGCCCTCCCAACGAGCATCGCCCCTTCTTGCCCCCCAGCACACATAAGAATGGCCCATAATCCAGACCATCCCTGGCGCCGCTCCTGTAAATAGAAGAAGACAAGAAAAACTACACTAAAACACTAGCCACCAATAAAAACTTTTCATGACTAAACGTAATTAAAATCCTATTCCCCTATTCTCTTTCCAACTCCACTACCAACTGAGGCCTAACGTAAGACCTAAACCTGTGCGATTCCCACCTTCCAATGCGTTTCACCGCCTCCACATCTAGCCCAATTCTGGCTGCTTCAGTGGCCGTTCCTATCCTAAACGAGTGGGATGCAAATTCCTTATCCTGTAAGCCCACTACCTTAAGGCATCTTCTAAAAACTGTTACGAACTGAAATTTAGATAAAAAACTACCGTCCAAGTGCATTAGGAAAGGACCTTGTACATATGGACGAACATGTAAGTACTGCTCAACCGTGCCAACCGGGCACAGGCAAGATCCCTGAATCGGGTAAACCCTCACTATCCTGCCTTTTCCCCCTTGATCGGTTTTTGACCTCTTTACCCACAACGTTAAACCGCCACGCTCCACCTGAACTTCCTGCCATCCCAAACCACCTTGAACTTTTTTTGCCGGACTAACCAGCTCGCTTATCCTAAACGCTCCAAAAAAAGCATCACTAACGCCACCTTAAACAATGCTACTTCATACTCTGAAGAGCATACCTCCCCCAACTTTGCTACTATCCTCCCCAAAATCTCAAACGTCACTGGTCTTCTGGAATCCCTTTTGATTCTCCTTTTCCTATACCCCTTTAGCGCTTGGCGCACCCAAAAATCCTTCGTGACATCCGTCTGACCTTGCAGCTTAAAAAGAAAAGCTAAACCCGCTAACTGAGTATTTAACACCGCTACAGATGCCCCTTCCTCCATTTTCCTTGCCACGTAATATAGCAACAACAAACGCAAAGATGTACCTGACGGCTCCTCACCGCATTCCTGAACAAATCCCAACCACTCCTTCCATACTTTTGAGTACGCCGCCCAAGTGGCCCCACTTACCGACTGCTGAATCCATCCCCGCGATGACGCCAACGGTATCTCCCACAGCCAATCGGGACAAGTTACCCCTCATTGCTCCGCTTCCGGCGCCAACTCTCGGAACCTGTCCCACTGGAAGCGAGATAACGCATCAGCTACTACATTCTCCACCCCCGGTAAATGAACTGCATGGATGTACACATTCAATTGCAAACACCTTAACACTAAATGCTGCAACAATTTAATCACTGGCGGAGACGATGCTGTTACCCTATTTATCACTTGTACCACCCCCAAATTGTCCCCGTGGAAACGCACCTTCAGATTCCTGAAGGATGAGCCCCATAGCTCCACTGCCAATACTACTGGAAACAATTCCAATAAAACCAAATTTTTGATAAACCCTTCCTCTATCCATGACTGAGGCCAAGGACCCGCACTCCACCGGCCTTGGAAAAACGCCCCAAAACCCGTGGACCCTGCCGCATCAGTGAACAATTCCAGATCGAAATTACTGACCGGTCCAGACATCCACATCGCCCTTCCATTAAAGGATTCCAAAAAGGTATGCCATACCCTTAAATCCTCCCTGTGCAATTTTACCAATCGCACAAAATGCCTTGGCGATTTTACTCCACTCGTGCTGGCCGCCAGCCGTCGGCTGAACACTCTCCCCATTGGGAGTATGCGGCAAGCAAAATTTAGCTTACCTAGCACCGATTGCAGCGCTCTAAGTTGCACTTTCTTCAACCCAATTAATCCCGCAATCTCTTTCTTTAAATCTTCCAATTTGTCTTCCGGTAACCTACATTCCATTGCCTCAGAATCCAGTACAATGCCTAGGAACGTGATGACCGTGCAAGGTCCCTCCGTTTTTTCGTCAGCCAATGGAATGCCGAATCTGTCAGCGATATGTTGCAATGTCGCCAATAACACCGCACAGATTCTAGATGATGCCGGCCCTATGCATAAAAAGTCATCTAGGTAGTGAATTATTGAATTCACACCCGACACGTCCCGCACTACCCATTCCAGGAAAGAGCTGAATTGTTCAAATATCGCACATGATATTGAGCAACCCATCGGCAAGCATTTGTCCACGTAAAACTCCCCTTTCCACTGGCATCCCAGCAACCTAAAACTATCCGGATGTACCGGCAACAGCCGAAAAGCTGATTCGACATCTGCCTTGGCCATTAACGCTCCTTTTCCATAACGGCGTACCCAACCCACCGCGGCATCAAATGACGTATAATGCACCGAGCATGCCTCCTGATCAATGGCCTCATTCACCGATCCCCCTTTCGGAAAAGATAAGTGGTGAATGAGCCTAAATTTGTTGGTCTCCTTCTTGGGCACCACACCCAGTGGTGATACCACCAAATTGGCTATTGGTGCCGTCCGAAATGGACCTCCCATTCTCCCCATTGCAACCTCCTTCGCCAGCTTCTCCGAAACCACTTCCGGATGTTGCAATGCGGAACGTAAATTGTTGGGCACTTGTGGAACTACCGTCATCCTGCATGGGATCCTAAATCCCCCCGTAAAACCCTCATCTAGCAACCTCGCTGCTTGGCTGTCGGGATACCTACCGAGAAACGGCCGCATCCTTTCCACTTTCACCGGTGTCCTCCCTTTTGTGTCCAACGTCACCGGTTCTGCCTTTTCCCTGCTTATAGCATCTAGATGCTGGATGCGTTCCCCCGCAGCCTGAGCACTCGTGCTTATACTTACATGCTGCACCGAATTTACAGACTCCGGAATTGTATTGCCAACAAACCCCTTTTCTGTTTCCAGCCGAATGTCCCTGGGCTGATGGTCCACCGGCTCCCCCCTGAAAAAACTGGTTTGGAGCCCTCGTCGTCGTCATCAAGCGCATCCACAAGCTAATGTCCTTGTGGTCCCACCGCAACTCTGTCCGTACTGCTCTCCACTGTCTGAACTGCTCGTCGTATCTCAGCCATCCCGTGCCGCCATACACTCTATAGGCCTCCCCTATCGCATCCTGATAGCAGAATAATGCCGAACAGTACTCCGGGTGCTTCTCCCCTATGACAGTGGCCATAATTGCAAACGCCTGCAACCAATTGGCAAATGTTCTAGGTATCAGCCGATACCTCCTCTTCTCTTCATCCTCCTTCTTGGAACTGTCTGGTTTAACTCTATCCAAGTTAAATTTTTCCAAAGGTAGCAGTGAAAATATTTCCACATACTCACCCTTCCACAGCTTCTCCCGTACCTCCTGTTTCAAGTGTGCTCCCAAAGGCCCTTCATAACACACATACACCTCGCAACGCGCTGCATCCGCCAACCTGGTTATATCCTGCCTCTCTGCCGCCTCCACAGCTTTTTCCTTCCCCTGCGCAGAGTCACGAACCGTGGACTCCAGGGCTGGTACCGCCCCCGCCATTGTCGGTGCGGGCGTCCCAACCCCTGCTGTACTAACACTGCCCCCCACTGGTGGGACCCACGCAGCTGCCGGGCCTCCCGCCATACGCTCTCCAGCCTCAAACCTCTGCACTAACTCCTTAATGCCTTCTAAAATACCCAATAAACCTGATCCCCCCCCCGATGGGACCACCCCCCTCGCACTGTCCTCAGGCCTATGTGTATCATTTCCTACCCTGCTTTTACCTTCTAACCCCAGATGTGGTGACTCACCGGGCTGCACAGGCGTTGTCCCATCAGCCCACTGTCTGCTCTCCTCCTCATCCGCACTCCTGGAAGGGGGGGCCGCCTCCTCTTCTTCAGACGCCTCTTCCTGCTCACCGGAGTCCCCGTCGCCTTCTTCTATATCTGAAAGCCCGCCTGGTCTGGGAACCTTGGCTGCCGCCGACATCTCCATCCTTTCCCACCTCCTTGCCGCGTATCCGCTCGCAGACTTTTGGACAGCCTTTGCAGGGCCGGTGCATGAAATCGCAGCCCTGTAGGCCTCCGCTCTTCCTTCTGCCTGCCTGCCTCTGCCTCTTTCTTTTCCATCCTTCCTCATGTCCCCTGCCGCAGAATTGGACGGCCCAGGGATAGCAGCATCTCTCCTGGCATTCATGGCGGGGCCCTCCGCCGTTATCCGGGGGGCGGGGCTCGCGCTCCCGGCTCTTCCTCTTCTCACAGACCCGCCATGCGTACTCGCTCGCTCCCTGTACCTTGCCGCCATGGGAATGGTCTCTCCTCCGTTCGCCCGGCCTGCCTTCTTCTTCGCCGGTGGGCCTCCTTGCTCTCTATGTGCCGCCCGTTCAGGAGAGAAACGCTCAGGCGGACGGGACCTCCGCGCTCTGACGCCGCTCCTCTCTCCCGTGCTTGTCTGAGGTCCTGCTCGCTCCATAGCTGACCCGATCGCCTCCAGCAGCCAGTCCGTGCCCCTCACTGCAGCCTCCGCACGTAGTTGTGCCATGATGCGCTCCACTTCTGCCATGCTGCTCCTAACTTTCTTCCAGCTTTCTGTTAACCCCTCCCAGGTTAAACCTCTTATATATGACCCCTCCCTTCCTGTCCCTCCCCCTCGGCTCCATCTTAAACAACCCTTCCCCACACTATTACCACCGTCATGCACCCCCTCTATTTTATGCATTTCATGCTGCATTTCGGGGCTTCCTATTTCACCTCATGTTGCTACAGAAAAGAATTTTTGTGGCTGGGAATCTTCTTTTCTCTCTGTAAATTTTCTTTTCTTATTACATTTCTCGCACAATTCTCCCATCATTGATTAGAAAATCGTCAGTTTTTCTAAAAATTTCCAACATGTTGGATTCCTCAAATTTGATTGCCGCAGGAAAATCAGCCGTTGCTGCAGCCCACTAATTGTGCGAAATTCGTATGAAAATTCTTTGATACGATTTTCGAAAGAAAATTCTTTCGAAATTCGAACCGTGTATGGCCGGCATTAGAATAGTTTTTGACTCCTCTGCTTTACAGAGGAGCAGATAGGTAAATTTAAGTGGGCTGTTTGCCTAACAGAAGCCGTGATCGTTCGGTTCTGCTGCTCGCTTTGCTCTTGTGCTGCTTATGCTGTCTAAGTGTCCCTGTGTCCTAGCAACCTAGGAAGTTTCTGGGCTATAGGTAGAGGCTAGGCAGATGAGCAGCATGAAAATGGATGCAGCACCAGCCAACTGGAAGGGGAGGTGCCCCTAGGCATGCTGGTTGCTGCCTCCCCTGGCACTTGTTGCCATGCGGCCTCAGATGGGTGACCTGAGGGCCTGAAGTCTGTGTGGCTGACCCTGGTCCTATCATAGCTGACAGAAGGAGAGTCTACAGTGCATATGGTCTTGTATTACGGAGAGAGAACGCTGCCGGTGGTGCTTCAGGAGCCTTGTGAGTACAGACACCCTAAGGATCCTTAGTTAACCCACCTCTTGTGCTGAGGGTCCACACAAAGAGAACACTGGCTAGTGTTCTTAGAGCTTTGTCCAGGACTGTCCACTACTTTACTAAGGGACATTTATCTGTTCTGCAATCAGCTTGCTGCTGCTGTGAAGAAGTCTTTATCTGCCTTCTGCAAGGACTTCAGCCAACTTTCACTAGGAAAGGAACTTAGAGTCCTCGGTGTGAATAGTTCAATTTGGAAGTATCTCACTATATCCCTTACCCTATCCAATTCTCCAATAAAACAACGAAAACAAAACCTCTAGACTGGTCTCTGTAGTAACAAGTGGCTGTGGGAAATACCTTGTGCCTAGCTGCAGGGAAAAAGTGGGGAAGACCCAGGCAACATATCAGTGGCTCCTTCAGGGTAGCACTACACATACACACACACACACACTGAACTGGATAAACTGGTATATATTTGGAACCTTACCAACTATGTACCTATTTGCTGGTTGGAGAGACAGGGGTTAATATAGGGAGAGTGAAAAACTAAGGCTGTGGTCGGAGAGGAAAAGAGGTGTTTGTACATAGCACCCTCCTGAACCCTGTACTCTGTACATAGTACCCTCCTGAACCCTGAACTCTGTACTTAGCACCTTCCTGAACCCTTCACTCTGTACATAGCACCCTCCTGAACCCTGTACTCTGTACATAGTACCCTCCTGAACCCTGCACTCTGTACATAGCACCCTCCTGAACCCTTCACTCTGTACATAGCACCCTCCTGAACCTTGCATTCTGTATACAGAACCCTTCTGAAGCCTGCACTCTGTAAATAACACCCTTATGAACTCTGCACACTGTATGTAGCACACGCCTGGTATTTAATGCCCCGTGAAAACCCTCTCACACCCATTTGCGTGCATAACCCACCCTGTAGGAAGGTGGGAGGAGTGGTTGAGTTGAGTCAAATACCCAGAAGTGCTGGCTGTGATCATATTTCACTAAACATGGTCTAATTGGACTGGAAACATGGTCTAACTGGACTGAGAGCGGGATGAAAAAGGCCTTTTAGGCCAGGCCAAGGGTTCTCTGTTATGAGTACTAATCCCCCTGGGACTGATACTACTAGGACTGGGACTAGTGACACCTGGGTGAAGTTTACATAATCTGGAGCTTCAGCAGCCCTGTCTCAGGAATGGCAAGAAGGGAGTTGTTAGCTGGAGGCACAATGCCTAAAGGGAGGAAGAGAGAGAGAGACATTAGGGATCTGGGTTTCACTGCCTACAACAGTAAAGTACAGAAATTATAATTTTGTGTGGACTTTCCTTTCTTATGAAAATAAAGGCTAATGGCCAGAGATGTTGTGGGAAAGCCTAAGGCAAGGAGTTTGGCACAATATGGCAGAGGCTTTGGAGCTATAGCAGTGGGTTGTTGTCCTATCCAAAAAGAACTGTGGTGGGAGCTTAAGTAATTTGGTGCCAACAGTCAGCAAATCAGAAGGCCCTTTACGTGCATGGTGATTAACCCTGTAGAAGCATCTCACTAAAAATGACATTTTTGTTGCACAGGATTCCTAAAATTTACTTTTATCCAAGTGCAGACTTCTGTGAAATTTAGTGAGCCAATCACACAAGCAGGAAATTACATTTCTGGGGTGCGTTACTACACCAACTGTGTACAAAATGCCTTAAGCTTGCCATATTGCACCAATTTTTTACAGAAAAATGCAGCTCTGCAGATTAATTAGGAAAGGTAATTTTTAATATTACAATATGTTTTTTGTTTTGTTTTTTGCTATATTTTTTCCCATGAAAGTGGAGTTACCCTTTAAGTGCTCCTAAATGATTTCCCCTGCCCCTCTTCAGCGCAACCATTTTAAAAAACCCTCATGAGCACAGGCATTTTGGAGCTGGTAGAGACCAGTGGTGAATGTTTACGCGCACAGAGCATTTTCACGCATGCGCACAAATGCCACCAGCTTCTGGATGGGCAATATAGCACCCATTAACAATTGTATGCATGCACAGAAATCTGTCACGTATGTGCTGCAAAGTTGCAGCTAACATACTGCCTCCTGGGATAGCTGTGACATAGCAAGCCCAGGAGGCAGCAAGGCCTGGCCTAGGCCGGACACCAGAAAGTCCTGATTGCAGCTCAAAATGCAACAAAATTGTAAAAATTTAAATATTTTTTTTTTTTTAGCATTTGTGTAAGAGGGAAGTGGGGAGACAAAGTAAGACATTGTTGTTTAAGAAAGTTTAGTTCTGCAGAGAACACTGTTGAGAAGGAAAAGAGGAGAGGAAGAGAGAAAGCATGTTAAAAAGTATAAAGAATAGGAAGCAGACTGGAAAAAGCTAGTTGGAGAGAGTCAAGTCTGTTTGGAGTTCTGTTGTTTGTCGGTCGTTTCTTGGTTCTGCATTACTTAACATGCCTTATTTTATTTGCCTTGTACTTATTGCAGAGGTGTACTTAAAGTAGAAACGGAATCTGTCTGTGCCTGGCATTCCTGTCTGTGCCTTACCCCATAAGAACAACGAAACTTAATTTGTTTCTAAAGGATTTTTAAAATGCTTTTTCTGGAAGGAAGGGCAGCTCCTCCGCCATTGGCTCCCACTGCTGTCAATCACAACCAGCTATGAGGGAGCAAGGGGCAAGGCGGAGCCTTGCTCCGTGTGCGTCAATGAACACACAGTGGCTCAGGAGATAGCCCACACAAGTGCCGCCATAGCAAGTGGGCTCTCAGCAGGGGGGAGGAGCCAGGAGCACTGGCAGGGGGCTGTTCTGTGCAAAACCATTGCACACAGCAGGTAATGTAAGTATGACATGTTTGTTATTTAAAACAAATAAAAAGGGTATACAATGACTTTAAGCTGGCATACACTAGTAGAACTTTGATTCTCACTCAGTGGGGTCAAAACAGAGTGTGTTTTAAATCGTAGTGAATTTGAAGGGGCAGGAAGGAAATTATTCTTGAACAAACACATTTCCAACAGTGTAGGGGGTTTTCATTTGGGAAATTCCATTCATTCAAAAATCAAATGCTAAAAGCAAGCAAAACTTTGAATTATTGAATGTAACGATGGGAGTTTTTTTGTGTGAACATTCAAATCTACTATTTGTGTATGACCAGGTTTATACTGAAAGTGCCTGTCAATTATTCAGCTAGGTGTTGATAAAAGACATATGCATGTTAATGGAAGCTTTTCACACACAGACTTCAAGAGTTGTAAAGATAGACATTAGATCCTTTTGATCAGACAAGAAAAACAGGAGGCTAAAGATTTTCCAATATCAAATACTAATTGAAAGATCCCAGATGACAAAATACTATATAGCAACCCAGATGGTGTTTACTCACCGCTGGTTGGTTTCTGATTATGGGGACTGAGCTACAGTATTAAAGGCAGCCAACTTGGGGTCGTAAGAATCTCTACGATTGGCCATTCATAGAGGTACTAAGTCAGATCTTCTCCCTATGATGTCTGTGAAAGCCACCATTAAACCCTGGGAGGAAGCAGTTTGGCTAGCTTGCCTCAATCATCTGGGCTTTTCTCCCTCAACTCCCTTGTGGATGAATCCCAAATTGCCTCACTTTTCTACCTTTGCGGACCCATGGTGTGGGTGACTCAGGGAATCAAACTACTTAAAGACATCACCAGAGATGGGTAACTATTAACCTTTGATCAGCTCAAGCACAGGCATGACCTTTCCAACTTGTATTACTTCAGGTTTCTCTAGCTGCGTCATGCCTTTCAGGCCCAGTTTAAGGACAGGCGCATTGAGTCCTTTCCCTCAGATTTAGAGAACTTGCTTATGTCTGAGGAACTTCAAAAAACGTTATCTGTAACATATAAAAAGTATTTTTAAAAAAGGCCGTTGGCAGTGGCTAGATGTAGGGAACGTTGGGAGGCAGAGGTCTCTGACATTCAAGAGGAATGGGATGACATGTGGGATCATCCCTTTCAGCTTCTGGTCTCTGCACAAGAGACCACTCTAAATTCTTGCATAAAATCTACTATACTTCAGCTAAACTGGCTGCTATATATCCGAAGGCGAACTGTTGGAGGTGTTCCTTTACACTGGCGGCTGCTGACCATATCTTGTGGAGGTGCCCTCAAATCCAACAGTTCTGAACTGAGGTTACCTCCTGCATAGTAAAGGTCCTAGTGTCTCCTGGGTTTGGTGGAGGAAGTGGTCCCATCACAGAGAACCCTACTTAATATCCTACTGTTTTATGGTAGGAAAGACATTTTGTTACACTGAAGGAAATCGGAGGCTCCTAGCTTACCCTTCTGGAAAGGGCTGGTGAATTCAATGATGCCATATTATAAAGTGACCTACTTGTCAAGAGGATGTGGGAAGAAATTTGAAAAGGTGTGGCAGGCCTGGTATAACTCTGATTTAACGATGGGATAAAAAGACCAGTAGAAATTTTCAGATGTTGAGAGTACATCCTTTTAACACCTAGGACAGAGATGGGAGACATTTGAGGTCCAGTATGTCCTGGGGTTCACTATACTTCTGGGGATTTTTAATTCCAATTGCCAATAGAGTTTAATGCGGGAGGTAAATGGGCACTGTCTGAACAATCCTCAAGGTTTTGAATTGAGTACTAGGTGCACTATTGTCCAAATACGAATGTTTTGGGGTGGAGCGCGAGAGAACTGAGCCTTGTGTTGTTTGGGGGAGGGGGGCTTAAGGACTGTTACCTGAATGTCTAGTAATGCCGCGTACACACGACCGGACTTTACGGCATACTTTGCCCGGCGGACTTTTCGACGGACTTTATGATGGACTTTCCGAATGAACGGACTTGCCTACACACGATCAACCAAAGTCCGACGGATTCGTACGTAATGACGTATGACCGGACTAAAACAAGGAAGTTCCTAGCCAGTAGCCAATAGCTGCCCTAGCGTCGGTTTTTGTCCATCGGACTAGCATACAGACGAGCGGACTTTTTCGACCAGACTCGAGTCTGTCGGATAGATTTGAAACATGTTTCAAATCTAAGTCCATCAAACTTTTGAGAAAAAAAAGCCAGCTGGAGCCCACACACGATCGAATTATCCGACGGACTCCAGTACAACGGACCAAGTATGCCGGAAAGTCCACTCGTGTGTACGCGGCATTGGAGTTACTGTTAGTTAGATTGACTATCATATGTAAACTGTTGGCCATGTTTGGCTATGTGAGCGACTCGGTGTTGTGCCAAGTCACTTTTCTACTGTATGTCTTCTATAAAACTTAATAAAAAGAATTTTACAAAAAAAAAAGATCCCAAATCACGCCTTGTATGGGGAAATGCATTGGCCTGAACTAGCGGTGTGATGTCAGTGCACACGGACAGGTTGGAAGACACTGCGGCCATGCTTATTGGAGATGTTTGCTTGAATAAATTTTATACTTTGCAAGTGCAATACTTTTTTACTTAGTAAACCTTTAAGCTACAGTATAGTTCTGAGTTCTTTTCCTTGCTTTTGACATATGTGTGTGCCGGAGTCTGTTGGTGGAGTCCAGACCATTTACCACAGCAAGTGGTTGCTGAGTCAACAAAGTGAGACAGTCAGTTCTCTAAAAAGTGGAATATACTAAAGCACTGATAATCTCCTTTTGTGGGATCCTATTGGTCTGGAAAGCAGCCTTTTTGGCCTAAGGGGCACATTTGTGATACTGAAGCAGCTCTTACGATTTTGAGCACAAAGTACTTTTTGTTGAATTTTTTGAATGATTCATTTTTTTGAAAATATGAATTGATATTCAGTTATTTCTATTCACTTATTTATGAGTTTTTTTTTAACTTTGCACTTTTACTTGGTTTTGGGACATTTGATATTCAAGATTTTGTGTATATGAATTGTTAATTGATTATGACTTTCTAAATTTATATTGCTTTTTTGCACATGATGTGAGACATTTTTGGATATTGTATGTCATTAGAATGTAAATCATGTACCAGTTGTAATACGTACTATTTAAAGAGACAGCACATTTCTTTTTTTAAGCTAAGTTCATGTAGGTCCAGGAACTTGTTTAGTGCAGCAGTCTTGCTCCAGTAGTGGCTGAGTGAGAGGAGTGAGAGTTCCAAATCTTTTTTATAAACATCTTTAACATATAGGTTGTACCCCACTGAAAGGTCAGCCCAGTGTTTTAGAAATCCAAATCCTTCCCTCTTACACCAGGGGGATATATCCTCAAAAGGAAAGTTCTACATCCATAGTAAGTAAATAATTTAAATTATTATTGTAGTGTTTACCTTTAAGCAATTATTGACATAAAACTTTCATATTTGTATATACTTGTCTGTTTACATATTTGTTGTTATAGTAAATGTATAGCCTATGTGGCCCCTGTGACTTGTACACCATTGTACTGCAGTTTACAGGTGCCTGGACCTGTAACGTGACTTAATACTTAAAAAAGAAAGCACTGATAGCAAGTACAAAGTGCAGGAACCTACAGCTCTCATCCTCCTCTGTGGCGGAATTCCTATCATTCTGAATGAGCGAATCTCAGATACCTCTATTGGAACTTGCAATTTCTCTCCCTCCCACCCACATTTCTTTTGGTACATACCTATGATGTGTCTTTGGCCAACAGGAAGGTAGGAAGGTGTGGGCAAGTCCATGACTACAAAGACGTGCTGGTGCTTTTCTGGTGGAAACAGCTGACATTCAGCTGTAGCAAAGAGTAATGACAGAATGCTGCAAGTATATGTGGGCTCTTCTAGGTGCCTGCAAGTATAGCTTTATACCTGCTGCCCTTTATTTTTTAAAGAGTCCCTTAAATGTAACACAATTCATGATTCAACATCACTACACATTATTAAATGACACTGGTGTATTTTATAGCCAGAATGTATCACATTTTTTCTTCAAACTAAATTTATAATTTTTACGGCTAGATAACGACTCCCCTCCTCGTGAGCACCATCTTATGACTACAAGAGAACTCCAGCTGTACTGGCAGAATGAGAAATATGACGGAAAGCCAGTTAGGCTTCTTTTTCAAATCCATTCGACTCGCATTGCTGAGGATTTTCTGTCCAAGTTTGTGGTAAGGAAAAATAAAATGAGTATAAGTTGAGTATAGTCAACTGACCGGAAATCTCTGCATAGAAGTGTTGTGTAGAATGTCAAGATTTACTAAAGAAAAGATGATTTTCTAGGTCCAGGGTGATGATGGCATTGGAGATGATGGCATTTGCACTCCCCACTAAAACTGGGGAGTGCAAAATCTGGTGCAGCTCTGTATGGAAACCAATTCGCTTCCAGGTTGTTAAAGCTTGATTGAACAAGCAGAAGTTAGAAGCTGATTGGCTACCATGCACAACTGCACCAAATTTTGCACTCTCTAGTCTTAGTAAATCAACCCCAATGTCTGAATAGTTATCTTCCTGTGGCATTACATGCATAATCACTTTTATTATGAGGTTTTTAAATCAGACCTTTATCACAGATAAAAAGCTCATAAGAAGACATAGGAAGACATAGGCATAGGAAGTGGAGACAAACGTATGCAATGGAACACAGATGGCAAAAAAAAAAAAAAATTAAAAAAAATTGATGGGTTATAACCCTCCCTTGCTCTATCCAAAATTAAAGTTAAAGTTTTGCATATAGTTCTAACTTGGCAGCCACGCTGCATTAATCTTTCATGTTAATAAATGACAACTACAACAAAGTGTTTTTGACTGTACTTCCCTTTTTATTTTTCTAAACTGTATGTTGTAAGTAAGGAGATGCAATGTGACACAGAAAATGTTGAAATTTATAGCTGTTCCTCAAACCTTGCTAAAACCTAGGAGTTTTTGTATCGGTTTGTATTTTGTGACATGAAAAGGCATGTTTACTAAAGGAAATTTTTGACCATAAAATACTCAGAATTTCTTAAAGTAGACACAACAAATAATTATTCAGTACTGAGCCAACCAAGAACAGGAAGCTGGGGGTTGAAAGAAGTAAAGAAATTACAATAGATTTTTTATAATGGAAGATATGAAATTTCCCAACTTCCAAATAAAAGAGGACCTAAACTATGGAGGCTGTGCCAAAAAAAGGCAAGCAGAGGACAAAGGACTAGTTATTAGTATTACCTGTAGGCTCACTGCAACTGATTTTGTTCCTATTTACTAACTTACTATAACTTGTTCTGCACTATGTCCCTGTGTGGAGGAAGAATTAATTAGGTAGAAGCAGGGGCGTAACTACCACCATAGTGACCCATGCGGGCGCTATGGGGCCTGCAGCCGAGTGGGGCCCAGTGAGGATAAGAGCACCGCTGACACAGTCTCCCAGCCAGGGGAAGAGAGGAAAGGAAGAGGCGAGCTGTCCGTATCAGCAGAGAGCTGAATTGCCCGATGTAATAGCTTTCATTAGAACTTCCAGTGTTCCCGGGGCTCACGTCACATAGCTCCACCTTTTGGCACGGTGCCTTTGATAGACAGAACGGCAATCCAATGCGGGACATGTGACATCATTAAAGGCGTCGGGCCAAGAGGTGGGGCTATGTGATGATGAGCCCCGGGAAGACAGGAAATTCAAATGAAAGCTATTACAGCGGGCAATCCTGCTCTCTGCTGATCCGGGTGGCTTGCCTCTTCCTCTGCATAGGTGGGGCTGTATGGGGCACAGGCAGACCAGGCTGTATTGGGCACAGGTCACGCTATATGGGGCACAGGTCACGCTGTATTGGGAACAGGTCACGCTGCATTGGGCACAGGTCACGCTGTATGGGGCACAGGTCACGCTGTATGGGGCACAGGTCACGCTGTATTGGGCACAGGTCACGCTGTGTGTGGCACAGGTCACGCTGTGTGTGGCACAGGTCACGCTGCATTGACACTAGGGCAGCTGTGGGGGGGGGCTGTTTGCAGGGGGGCCCCATACAACATTTTGCTATGGGGCCCTGCTATTTCTAGTTACGCCCCTGGGTAGAAGCAGGGAGATCATTTTACTACAACTTTCTCTATAGCAAGGAGAAAAGTGAGCAATACAATAGTGACTTCACCAAATATCACTTCAAATATTGTGAGACTGGCAGCCAGAGGCAACGATGCCTATTCCACAGCAGATATACAGATGCGAGCAAGGCTGGGCTGTGGTAGAAGAGGCACCCTTCTTGGGTGGTGGGATACAAGGGGGCAGCTGGGTAGGTGCCTTTTCTGCCTCTGTATTGTATTGTACTGCTGTATCCTGCACTGTGCAGGCTTGGGCTGTTGAACTGATAGCAGCAGATTACAGTGGCAGACATCCCTACCTGCAAAAACTCATTTCAGGGAGGTGGCAAACTCATTTCAGGAAGGTGGCGCTTTGTGCCCGCAAAACCGCAAAAATGCGGCAAAATATTTTTTAAATTCACTTTTTCAATATTTTTTTCACAGTGCTTCTTGGGAAGAGGGTGGGGGGTGGGTGGTATGTGGCAGTGGACGGTGTCAGTAGTTTTTTTATTTTTAATATTTTTTTTTTTACAATTTAATTTGTTTTTAATTGTTTTTCACAATGCTTTTTTGGGGTGAGGGGGTTGGAGTAGTGGACAGAGTTGGTAGGGCAGGGGAGAGTGGTGTCAGTAGTTTATTTTTTTACACTTTTTCATTTTTTTAGAATTTTTTTACAATTTTTTTTTATATTTTTGGAGGGGTCTAAACAGAACCCTGACATCTCCCCTTTGAGACAGACAAAGGGACTGAGGACACATATTCCCCAGTCCCTTTCTCAGCCACCTGCAGGCTGCATTGTTGGGCACAGGTGAAGCGGCATTGATGGACACAGGTAGGCTGCATTGTTGGGCACAGGTGAAGTAGCATTAATGGACTGTGCCTTATCTAATGTCACCAGACTTCTGGCCATATAGTGACAGAAGAGAGAAGTGCAGCAATTCCAGACTTAGGGTAAAATCAATTGTTCCCTTACAAATGGTCAGGGCAATGATACCTGGCAGGTAAATTTAGGAGCAACCCTCTGGTGGCTCTTAAAGGAAACCCCATATACATACGGGGTTTCGCACAGCTGTGCCATTGTGCCGTAGTAAAAGTACCCAAGCCAGTCAGGAACCGGTTAAGGTGAAAAACGCTGAGGGTTTACAACTTCCTGCCCAGGGCTCCTGGTTGACAGGGAACCAGCACCCGCCGACATCCTAAAAACCAACCACATCCTTGCCCGACACATTGTGTTGTCAGCTAAGGATTCCTAAATGAGAAGTAAATGTAAACAAAGGGGTGCAAACAGTGTGAAAAAATTACATGTGGTCACCCCCGAATTTCATACCATTTAGGTCTAGCATGGATTTCAAGGGAGACCCCACCAAAAATACATAAAAAATGGCATAGGGACCCATCCAATGCCCCCCAAAAATCTATTACAGACCCTTATCCAAGCATGCAGCCTGGCAGGTCAGGAAGGGGGGGGATGTGCCCCTCACCTGCGACATACCAGACCACATACCCTCAACATGTGGGGTACCCCCCCGGAAAAGCATCTTGTCCCCATGTTGATGAAGACAAGGACCTCTTCTCCACTACCCTGGCCAAGGGGTTGCGGTCTTCCTTGTATTTGGCCAATGACATAACCTGGGGGACCCATCCCCTAGCTATTGTAGGGTTTTTTGTTTGTCAGGTCGACGAACATCGTTAATTGTTATTGACATAAATCTGCACTGCTAGGCAACGTGCTTAATTGTGAATTTACATCGCAGGACATTTTTTGTTTTTTTTAAATAAACACTGTGTTTGTGTTTTTTTACTGTTTACATTATTTCTTTGTGAATGAGTAGGGGTACTATATACATTATATTCATCCACACTGGGGAAGCTGGTATCTAGGGCCCCCTTATTGTTTAGGAAGGCTTTGAGATGCTGATAAGCCCCGTCTACAGATCCACACGACCACTGAGGCAGGGTTGTGGGGAAGAGTCTATTATCATTATCAGCATGGGTATAAGCTACTTTGCTGGGGGTTCCCCCTGGCAAGGTAACCACCCTATGTTGAGGGCATGTAGCCTGGTATAGTTCACAGACATCTCAAGTCTACCGCGACACGTGGGAGTCTTCCGTATTTGCTTATAGAAGCAATTCTATAAGGACACTAGGCAATACATTCACTACAAAAAAGAAAAAAATTTTTTGTCTCCATAAGGGCAGCGCCATACTACTCCTGCTTTTTTACCATTTTCTAATACTTTCCACCTAGGTGGTATTGTATGTGTAGAGGCAGCAGCCATATCCATAACTAAAACATTCAATTCATTGCGCGGATTTACCCCATACACCTACTAGTCTTCTGTATTTGATGGCAGGCTCACGGACACCTGCGAGTGTGGCACAATCTCCCGGCTGAGCCTGCACTGTCACTCAGCCTGGAGCCACACAGCAGCCCGAGCGGCCACTACGGCTGTACCATTCACTTGGCAGGCGGCGGATCAGATCCCTAATGGATGCTTTCCCCTCTTTTTCCAAACTGACTAGAGCTAGAGCGAGCTGAGGTAATAGCCAAACAGACTGCATCTGACAAAAGCATCCCAGGGGCGGGCCAGACATCTGCCATTCAGGTTCAAAAGAGAAGGTGTGCCTGTGTTGTCCCACATTTCGTGCAGTGCCTGTGAGCGGATTGTAGGTAGCGCTGCTGTGGTGATGTAGGGCCTGCTCCCAGGCAGGGATGTCATCCAACACATGAGATTGCTGCCCATTGCTGTGTCCCTCCCATATCCTCTGCACACTCGCAGTCATCACACAGCTTCCTATTGGCACTCCATGACGACCGTACAATAGAGCGGTCCCCAGGCAGTGCTCTGGCTGTCTGTCATATTGGTGTATGATGGAAGGATTTCCACTCCTCTCAGGTACTAAGATAGAAACAATGCTCCCTGTAGTGGGCTGCCCTGCTTTGCAAGGTTTATCATAGACCTACAACAAACAGTCTTATGTGCTGGCTGCATTCCTTTTCTTTTTTTCCCTTCATTTGTCCTATGATAACTAAGCAGCGTAAACTGTACAGTGTAAAAAATATTGTGCTGGGTCTACTCAAAAAAAATTAGGCAACTATTTGCATCAGATTTTTAAGTACTGTCAACTAAACTTATTTTTGTCTGACTCATTAGACTTTTCATGTTTTCAACTTTGTTGTTTTAAGTAAAGCCAACTCAATTTTTTTTAGTTTATAGACCATAGTGTTTTAAATTAGGAATACATACCTTAACTTGTCTGGAACTATAGTTTTAAGTAAAGCCAACTCAATAGTTCCAGTTTATAGAACATAGGTTTAAGTAAAGCCACCAACATTTTTCCTAGTTTATAGACCATAGCTTCAAGTAAAGCCAACTCAATTTTTCCAGTTTATAGACCATAGCTTCAAGTAAAGCCAACTCAATTTTTCCAGTTTATAGAAAAGTTTAAGTTAGGAACACATACATGACCTTGTTTATTTGAGGTGCTTATACAGCAATGTCAATTTACATACACATTGTAAATTCAGATTTTGGAAAGTAGACACCCCAAGGAAATTGCTGAGAGGCATGTTGAGCCCATATTAATATTTTAATTTTTTGTGATTGAAAAGCTACAAACAAAATGACACAAAGTTGTCACTAAATGATATATTGCTCACACATGCCATGGTTATATGTGGAATTACACCCCAAAATACATTCTGCTGCTTCTCCTGAGTATGAGTGTAAGACTTTTTGGGAGCCTAGCCGCGTACAGGACCCCGAAAACCAAGCACCACATTCAGGATTTCTAAGGGCATAAATTTTTGATTTCACTCCTCACTACCTATCACAGTTTTGAAGGACATAACCCCCCCCCCAAATAACCCCATTTTGGAAAGTATATACCCCAAGCTATTTGCTGAGAGGCATGTTGAGTATTTTGCAGATCTTGCTTTTTGTCACAAAGTTTTGAAAATCGAAAAAAGAAAGAAAAATACATTTTTCTTTTTTTTCTTCATTTTCAAAAACAAATGAGAGCTGCAAAATACTAACCATGCCTCTTAGCAAATACCTTGGGGTGTCTACTTTCCAAAATGGGGTCATTTGGGGGGGGGGGGGTTGGGGTTGTGCTATCTGGACATTTCAGGGCCTCCGTAACTGTGATAGGTAGTGAGAAGTAAAATCACAATTTTACACCTTTAGAAAGCCTGAAGGCGGTGCTTGGTTTTTGGAGTCCTGTACGCGGCTAGGCTCCCAAAAAGTCTCACAGATGTGGTATACCCATACTCAGGAGAAGCAGCAGAATGTATTTTGAGGTGTAATTCCACATATAACCATGCCATGTTTGAACAATATATCATTTACTGACAACTTTGTGCAAAAAAAAAAAGTTAGTCATTTTCCCGCAACTTGTGGCAAAATATAAAATATTCCATGGACTCAACATGCCTATCAGCAAATAGCTTGGGGTGTCTACTTTCCAAAAAGGGGTTATTTGGGGGGGGGGGGGGGGGGTTAAACTGTCCTGGCATTTTATGCACAACATTACAACATTATAAGCTTTTGTCACACATCACCCACTCTTCTAACCACTTGAAGACAAAGCTCTTTCTGACACTTTTTGTTTACATGAAAAAATATATTTTTTTGCTAGAAAATTACTTTGAACCCCCAAACATTATATATTTTTTTTAAAGCAAAGGCCCTACAGATTAAAATGGTGGGTGGTGCACACAGTATTTGCGCAGCGATTTTCAAATGCAATTTTTTGGAAAAAAAAACGCTTTTTTAAATTTTAATGCACTAAAACACACTATATTGCCCAAATGTTTGACGAAATAAAAAAGATGATCTTATGCCAAGTACATGGATACCAAAACGACATGCTTTAAAATTGCGCACAAACGTGCAGTCGCGACAAACTTCATACATTTTTAAAAGCCTTTAAAATCCTTTACAGGTTACCACTTTAGATTTACAGAGGAGGTCTACTGCTAAAATTACTGCCCTTGATCTGACCTTCGCGGTGATACCTCACATGTATGGTGCAATTGCACGGGGGGACAGGGATGCTTTTTTATTTTTTTTTTAACTATTTATTTTGCTTTTTTATTTTATTTTTAAACTGTTCCTTTAATTTTTTTAAATCATTTTTATTGTTATCTCAGGGAATGTAAATATCCCCTATGATAGCAATAGGTAGTGACTGGTACTCTTTTTTGAAACAAATGGGGTCTATTAGACCCTAGATCTCTCCTGTGCCCTCAAAGCATCTAACCAGACCAAGATCGGTGTGATAAAATACTTTCCCAATTTACCAATGTTGCTGTTTATACCCGGCAAACCAAGTCATGAAATGCTCATAGCTTCTGGTTTCTTAGGCCAAATAGATGATTGGAGCCATTCTGGTCTCCGATCAGCTCTATGGTCAGCTGGCAGAACCACCGGCTGCATTCTTGGGTTCCCTGTTTGGACAGTAGAGCCAGAGAAAACCATGGAAGATGGTGTGGGGGGGGAATGTTCCCTCCCACTGCTTGTAAAGCAGTCTAGAGGCTAATTAGCCACTAGGATTACTTTTACATGAAATCCGACTGCTGGCTGAAAAGAATGATAACAAGATGATACCTATACCTGCAGGCATCATTCTGGTATAACCACTCGAAGTCCAGCAACTTACCAGTACATTGCTGGTCCTTGTTGGGCATATATATGTTATTTTTTTCATGCAGCCTGTGAGCTGAACGAAAAAAAGAGATTGATCCGTGGGTATGCCCACCATTAGAATAGGACAGGAGGGACAATAAAAGTGGGTGCCAAACCTATATCCGTGTTTTCTGCAGACACAACATCTTTTTTAGGGATTTCTTTGGGTAGGGGTACCAGAAAGGACATATGGAAAATGCCTCACATGCAGCTTACTGCATTTGGATTGGAAAGTTGGGCCACAGCACCATCTGGAAACAGAAGGCCTGTGATGATCTCTTCCTGGAATTTAAGATAGAATCCAGTTCGTCCTGAAGCTTTGTATAGCACATAAGCATTCAGCAGAGCCAATTGGAATAAATATACAGACACTTTTTTATACCAGCATCTGGCCTTACGGGCAATTAGGTACGGTGCCAACAACTGGTCGCTGAGGTCCACCCCTCCCATGTTAAGGTTGTATTCGTGGAACAGAGGGGTTTCGCCACAACATCAGTTGCCCTTTGAATTTGGACCGTCGTGTCTGCGTGAAGGGAGGACAGAACTAAAACATTCTTATTACCCCTCCACTTCACAGCGAGCAAATTATTACATCTCAAGCAGGCTCTCTCCCCCAGCCTAAGACGGGAATCTACAAGCTGCTGGGGCAAGCGGCTGGGATTAGATCGTGCGGTGCCACATGTGCCAATTCCATGATCAAACAAGTGACTAAAAAGTGGCACACTTGTGTAATAATTGTACACATACAAGTGGTAGCCCGTTCCGAATAAGGGTGACACCAAGTCCCACACAATTTTACCAGCGCTTCCTATGTAGTCTGGGCAGTTCTCCGGCTTTACGTAACTATCTCTTCCTTCATAAACCATAAAAACTATATGTATAGCCTGTTGCCCTGTCACAGAGCTTATACAACTTGACCCCATATCTGGCACGCTTGCTGGGAAGATACTGTTTAAATGACAAGCGGCCAGGAAACTTAATCAGGGACTCATCAATGCAGACAACTTGATCGGGAGTAAACAAGGCTGCAAACTGCTGGTTGAATTGGTTTACGAGGGGCCGAATTTTGTAGAGCCGATCGTATTCAGGATCACCTCGAGGACAACAGAGTTCATTGTCATTGAAATGCATGAACCGCAAGATCTGCTCGTATTGTGTCCTGGTCATGGAGGCAGAGAACAAGGGCATATGGTGAATTGGGTAAGTGGACCAATATGACCGCAACTCACTTTTTTTAGTTATGCCCATAAGGAGGGGTAGGCCCAGGAAGGTCTTAAATTCGGAGACCGTAATAGGTCTCCAATCTCTGGCAAAGGACAACTGGGGATTAGCAGCAATGAGTTGACCAGCATACAAATTGCTTTGGTCCACAATAGATCTATAGAGATCTTCCGTGAAAAACAG
The DNA here is from genome assembly GCA_037952925.1 of Lithobates clamitans. Lineage (NCBI taxonomy): Eukaryota > Metazoa > Chordata > Amphibia > Anura > Ranidae > Lithobates > Lithobates clamitans. The sequence goes on along the minus strand of JBBGZY010000399.1, from coordinate 9,451,605 downwards.
CAAATAAAAATCAAGTGATGTAAAATCAACCACCTGAATTCCAGGTTTGCCAGTGAATGGGGGAAGTACGGGTGCTGCAGAAGTGGTTTGCTCCCAATTGGCAGATTGGCAAATGCAGCAGGAAAAAAAATCTGGCAGAACGGGGAGTTGCCTTGTTTACATATGCAGTTCCCCGCTCTGCCTCTGTACACCGCAATTGCAGGTCGCTGGCCGACATCAAGTCCGCCGGAACCGCAAGCGAAACTGTGCCCACTATCCACTGTGCAAAGACCGACGTACACCTATGGCCGTAGTAAAATGACGGTGGCTGGTCAGCAAGCGGTTAAAGTGTGAACTTTTGAAGATAAATTCCCCACATCTAGCTCTAAAAAGATCTTCTGAAAAACTTCAAAGGTATATTTTAGGTTTACAGGATAGCTCAGGCTAAAAGCATACATGAGTCCCATATTCATTCTTTCTGATTCAAAATGAGAGTGCTACAGTGCCTTGCAAAAGTATTAACCCCCCTTGGCTTTTTACCTATTTTGTTACATTACAGCCTTTAGTTCAATGTTTTTTTAATCTGAATCATATGTGATGGATCAGAACACAATAGTCTAAGTTGGTGAAGTAAAATTTGAAAAATATATACATAAAACTATTTTTCAGAAATAAAAAAATGATAATTGGCATGTGCGTATGTATTCACCCCCTTTGTTATGAAGCCCATAAAAAGCTCTGGTGCAGCCTATTACCTTTAGAGGTCACATAATTAGTGAAATGATGTCCACCTGTGTGCAATCTAAGTGTCACGTGATTTGTCATTACATATACACACCTTGAAAGGCCCCAGAGGCTGCAACACCTAAGCAAGAGGCACCACTAACCAAACACTGCCATGAAGACCAAGAAACTCTCCAAACAAGTAAGGTACAATGTTGTTGATAAGTACAAGTCAGGGTTAGGTTATAAAAAAATATCCAAATCTTTGATGATCCCTAGGAGCACCATCAAATCTATCATAACCAAATGGAAAGAACATGGCACAACAGCAAACCTGCCAAGAGATGGCTGCACACCAAAACTCATGGACTGGGCAAGGAGGGCATTAATCAGAGAGGCAGCACAGAGACCTAAGGTAACCCTGGAGGATATGCAGAGTTCCACAACAGAGACTGGAGTATCTGTACATAGGATGACAATAAGCCGTACGCTCCATAGAGTTGGGCTTTATGGCAGCGTGGCCAGAAGAAAGCCATTACTTTCAGCAAAAAACAAAATGGCACGTTTTGAGTTTGCGAAAAGGCATGTGGGAGACTCCCAAAATGTATGGAGGAAGGTGCTCTGGTCTGATGAGACTAAAATTGAACTTTTTGGCCATCAAAGAAAATGTCTGGCACAAACCCAACACATCACATCACCCAAAGAACACCATCCCCACAGTGAAACATGGTGGTGGCACCATCATGCTGTGGGGATGTTTTTCAGCAGCCAGGACTGGGAAACTGGTCAGAGTTGAGGGAAAGTTGGATGGTGCTAAATACAGGGATATTCTTGAGCAAAACCTGTACCACTCTGTGTGTGTGATTTGAGGCTAGGATGTTCACCTTCCAGAAGGACAATGACCTCAAACACACTGCTAAAGCAACACTTGAGTGGTTTAAGGGGAAACATGTAAATGTGTTGAAATGGCCTAGTCAAAGCCCAGACCTCAATCCAATAGAAAATCTGTGGTCAGACCTAAAGATTGCTGTTCACAAGCGCAAACCATCCAGCTTGAAGGAGCTGGAGCAGTTTTGCAAGGAGGAATGGGCAAAAATCCCAGTGGTAAGATGTGGCAAGCTCATAGAGACTTATCCAAAGCAACTTGGAGCTGTGATATCCGCAAAAGGTGGCTCTACAAAGTATTGACTTTAGGAGGGTGAATAGTTATGCACATTGACCTCTTTCTGTTATTTTGTCCTATTTGTTGTTTGCTTTACAATAAAAAAAAAAACATCTTCAAATTTGGCATGTTTTGTAAATTAAATGATGCAAATCCTCAAACAATCCATGTTAATTCCAGGTTGTGAGGCAACAAAACACGAAAAATGCCAAGGCGAGTGAATACTTTTGCAAGGCACTGTATATGAAAAAAATACACTATACCAATATGCTTGTTTTTCCTGCCAATGCAGCATTAAATATGGTATATTTGTTTTTGAAATGTAATAACATAGTGCAAAATGGGCTGGGCTTTAGGTTACATAATCTAACGTTGAATGTCCAATATCTCAAAAACCGAACAAACAGAAAGTTTGTTTTTGTGATACAAATCAGCAAAAACAAATTGTATAATTGTTTTTAAAATGTAATAACATGCGGTGCAAAGTGGGAGAGGTTTCATTAACTATAATGTGCAATATCTCTGAAACCAAACCAGGACATACAACCCCTGGCAAAAATTATGGAATCACCAGTCCCTGAGGATGTTCCTTCAGTTGTTTATTGTTGTAGAAAAAAAGCAGATCACAGACATGGCCAAAAACTAAAGGCATTTCAAATGGCAACTTTCTGGCTTTAAGAAACACTAAAAGAAATCAAGAAAAATAATTGTGGTGGCCAGTAATAGTTAGATTTATAGAACAAGCACAGGGAATAAATTATGGAATCACTCAATTCTGATGAAAAAATTATGGAATCACCCTGTAAATTTTCATTACAAACACTAACACCTGCATCAGATTAAATCTGCTTGTTAGTATGTAGAAAGAGGGTAAATCATCACGCAGTGGGGGCGTGTCCAAGATGGCGACTGGAGCAGATGTGCAGTGAGAGAGCTCCACTCGTCCCTCGGCCCAAACTCCTGTTTCCCTGCAGATTGGCGGCTCTTCACGGCCCTGACAGGCTGCATCGCTAGCGGAGGAAGGTATGACAAAGGGGAAGGGCTCTCTCTCAGCCCGCAAGTCCTAAAAAGGTGCCCGAGTACCGCTGCACGGACCCCTCGTCCCGCCAACGGATCCAATATGGCGACTCAGGCTGAGGACACGGAGCAGGCCCCTCCAAAATGGGAACAATCCAACTTTGAGGCCCTCATGCAGGCGATCACCAACTGCCAATTGACCGTCACAGGAAAAATTGAGCAGATGCAGCTCGATATTAGCCTCATACGGTGAGACATGGACACCTTCAGGTCCCGCCTCACCGAGGCCGAATGCCGCGTGGGAGATTCGGAGGACGTACTACGAGACCATACAGTCTCACTCCGCACGCTGCAAACAAAAATTAAAACACTAGAAACTCACACGGAAGATGCCGAAAATAGAAATAGGAGCCTCCCGGAGGGGGCTGAAGGTGCTGACCCCAAGACCTTCACCGAACATCTCCTACGTGATCTTCTACCTCAGGCGACATTTTCAAATTTTTTTGTGGTGGAGAGGGCACATAGAATGCCTTCTGCCTGGGGGCCCCAGGGAGCTCCTCCGCGCACATTTATCCTGAAATTATTGGACTTCAGAGATCGAGACCTAGTCCTCCGTGAATCAAGGAAGGTCGAGCAGCTGAGGTATGAGGGGGCTAAATTAATGATATTTCTGGACTTCTCGGTGGATACCCAAAAGCTACGACGTTCCTTTGATCAAGTGAAACTTAACCTACTCAACAAGAAGATAAAATACAGCATGTTATTCCCGGCGAGGCTGCGAGTCCAGGATGGAGAGACGGTGCGATTTTTTACTTCCCCTGAAGAGACGTCGCACTGGCTGGAAACTCTGCAGAGACACTGATGTTTCCCTGGTGATACAAGGTTTGATTGCATTACCCTGGCTTTATGGTTGCACTTGTTTTTGAAGCCCTCGTGGTCACTGACACTAGCTTTGCTTAGGCCGTTGTCCCCTTTGCCCCCTTGGGGGATAGTTGGAGGAGCGATGGTCGTGGAGCACAAGTTTTTGCTCCGAGTTGGAACTTTTGATATTTTTACTTTTTTTTTTCTTTTTTTGTTGCTGCATATGTCTAAAATGTTGTGCTGATGTATACTGTAATCGGGCTCAGGGCTGTCTTGCTCTCTTTCCACTAGATGGCATGAGCGGTCTATTTGCTAATACTCAGGAATCAATGTATATGTTTGTTCTTTTTTTTCTCCCTGCTTACACTCAATTTGACCCTGAGAGGGGCTGGTTATCACCCTGATTCAATCTATACAGAGCCTCGATGCCTCCCCTGACAGTATTATCGTGGAATGTTAGGGGGTTAAACTCCAAAATTAAAAGGTCTTTGGTTTTTAATTTCCTGAAAAAATATAACCCGCACATTTGTGTGTTTCAGGAGACTCACCTGGTTGGGAGCAGGACGCTGGCACTTCAGAAACCGTGGGTGGGTGCATATTACCATTCTACTTATTCCTCATACTCCCGGGGTGTCAGCATCCTGGTCCATAAGTCAGTGGGGTTTACCCTATTGGATTTCCACTTAGACCCAGATGGGAGATTCGTGGCCATTCATGCAATGTGCGACAGACTGGAACTGTTGATAATAGGCATATATATTCCTCCCCCAGCTACGATAGAGATCCTTAAAAAACTCACCCCAATTATAGCTCAGTATCCTTCGGCTGGACTGCTCCTAACCGGAAATTTCAATATGACCCCAAATCCAGACTTGGACAGACTTAATGTGGGACACCCTGGTGTGACCCCCCTAACACAGTGGGCAGATAATTATGGATTTACTGACGTATGGAGACTGAGGCATCCAGGGGAGAGACAGTACACCTGTCACTCGGCCACGCATGCGTCCTTCTCCAGAATCGACCTGGTATACACGTCTGACTCTCTGCTCTCCCGAATACAGGAGGTGGAGATATTACCACGTGGTATTTTGAATCACGCACCCCTCCTACTTAAAATACAAATGGACTCTCCTATGGGCACTCCTCTTTGACGGCTCTCTGGGTTTTGGATTGCGGATGAGAGGATGACCCCCCTAGTGGAGGGTGAGTTGGGAGTCTATTGGGCGCTTAATGAGGGCACGGTTCCCCCTCCTACACTCTGGGGTGCCTTTAAGGCATATACTAGGGGACAATACCAGACGGCAATTGGGAGGGTCAGGAAGGATACGCGGTTGGCATTAGAAGAAGCTTAAAGAAAGGTTCTCCTTTTGAAAAACAGCTATGTGCACACTAGAGATGTATTAATATATGATGCTATGCAATCTCTCCATAGAGAGATCTCTCTCTTGAGGATTGAGACCACTAAGAAACAGTTGCTGGCTCAATCTCAAAGAATCTTTGAGCAGGGGGAGAAGACAGGTAGAATGCTGGACTTGCTGGCTAGGGAGCGTTCCTCCTCATTACATATTGCCCATATAAAAGATGACACGGGGGTACTCCATTCTGACCCCGCTGCTATAAATGGTCAATTTGCACAATTTTATGAGCAGCTTTATACCTCTAAGACCACCTTTACCAAGGAATCTATGTGCACCTTTCTACAGTAGATCAGATTGACTTCCCACAATTATCTACGGAGGCCAGAACTACACTAGACGCACCAATTACTCTCAAAGAGGTTCAAACAGCAGTAGCAACACTTCAGTCAGCAAAAACTCCAGGCCCTGACGGCCTACCGGCAGAATTTTATAAGACAAACAATTAACTTCTCCTCCCTAAGTTTCACAGTCTGCTCCTCACAGTGCTAAAAGAAGGTTGCCTCCCTCCCTCTATGTCAGAGGCTGTGATTGTAGTTATAGCTAAACCCAACAAAGACCCCACATCATGTGCATCATATCGCCCCATATCACTTTTAAATGTAGATGCCAAAATAACTACCAAAATTCTCGCAAATAGGCTCAATGCGGTTATCCTTTCTATAATTAATGGCGACCAGACGGGCTTTATGCCGGGCAAAGGTACCAATATTAATTTACGTAGACTTTACACTAATATCTCTCACGCAGGGAGGTCACAGTCCTCTGGAGTGGTGACCTCTCTGGACGCCGAGAAGGCCTTCGACTCGGTGGAGTGGGAGTTCTTGTGGCAGGTGCTTGAACGCTTTAATTTTGGTCTCCAGTTTATCTCCTGGATAAAGCTCCTCTATAGTAAACCCACAGCAAGAGTACAAACGAATGGACTGCTCTCTCCCCCATTTTCTCTGGGAAGGGGAACCAGACAAGGTTGCCCTCTGTCCCCGGGCTTATTCGCCCTGGCCATTGAGCCTCTGGCTATTCTACTCAGAGCATCCCCGAGGGTTGGGGGAATAAAGGTTGGACCGCTGACTGAGAGACTTTCATTATATGCTGAGGATGCATTACTCTACCTTCCAGACACATCGGCCTCGTTGTCCGCAGCTCTGGAAATTATCAACCACTATCGATCCTTTTCAGGCATTCGGATCAACTGGACTAAATCCATTATATTTTCTTTGTCCCCGACCCCACCTCCTATAGATCCCTCAAATCAACTAGTCTTGGTTTCTAAGTTTAGATACTTGGGGATTGAAATCCAGAGAGAGCCACATATGTATTTGATAGACAATGTATATCCAATCTTGCACCAACTTATTGCCCGTTGTCAGGCCTGGAAATCCCTTCCCCTTTCACCCGTAGGTAGGATTAATCTTCTAAAGATGACGTTCCTCCCCAAATTCTTATACGTTTTTCATAACACTCCCATCCCCATCCCCAAGTCCTTCTTTGATAAGTTAGATCAAGTGGTTAATACATTTGTATGGGGGGGCTCTGCTCCTAGGAGTAGCCCAGACCACCCTCCAGCTCCCTTTATCACTGGGCGGTTTGGCGCTCCCATGCTTTAGAAAATATTATTGGGCCGAAATTGTAGTCACTGTCCGTTGGTGGTTCTCCCAACCAACATCTAACCCCTCACTTAATCTTGAAGCTGCTATACTGGGTTCATACTCGGCTCTGAGTAATCTGGTCTTTAGAGGGTCTAAGGCACATGTGGACATGACAATTTCGATGCGAACGACGGTGGGGGTCTGGGAACAGATGTCGAAGAAGCTTGCTGGACCTAATACTATTTCCCCTTACACACCGTTATGGGGTAACCCCAAATTAAACACCTCCAAACATTCCCAGACCTGGCCCTGTGGGCGAGGTATGGAATTAAGATACTACAACAAGTATGGTCCGGAGGCAGAATCATCCCCTATGACACTTTAAAAAATGATTTCCAACTCCCCCCAAAAATGTTCTTCCGTTATCTGCAACTGCGCCATGCAGTGCAGGCCCAATATCCAGCGGGTGTCACTTTGCAGTCACACGGGGTTGAGAGGCTTCTATTCTCAAAAAATATAGATTGAATCCTATCCTCCATATATACTCAGATACTGACCAAGGAGCAGACTGGAGAAACGGGACTCTATGATAAATGGAAGGTGGATATACCTGACCTTGCTCCTGATGATTGGGAGGAGGGTTTGCAACAGTATATCCCCCTTATGATTTCGGCAAGGGATAGATATATTCAGCTCAAATTCATTCATAGAACATATTACACACCGCAGAGACTGTCTAGAATATACCCGACACAAACGGACAGATGTCCGAAATGTACTAGGGAACTTGGTACCTTTATTCATGTGGTCTGGTCATGCCCGGTTATACAAAAGTTTTGGTCAGATGTGGTGGAGGTTATTAATTCAGTGGGTAACCTGAATTTACAAAGAAACCCAATTGTTTTGCTTCTTGGAGTATGTGATAACCCTATACCTAGTGTGCACAAAAGATTGTTTGTTTTTTATACCTCATTCTATGCCAGGAAATCTATTCTCCTTAAATGGAAGCAACCTGATCCTCCCACAGTAGCCCAATGGAAGGCACTGATAAACTCCATATTACCACTTTATAAACTTACATATATTAACCGTAAATGCCCCAAGAAGTTCTCCAAGATTTGGGGAGCATGGTCCAAACAATAGAGATCCCCTTGAGTAACTTGCAGAACAAACAATGTACTTGTCCCGAGCGTGCCCTCTCCCCCTCCCCTTTCTCCTCTTTCTCTCCCTCCTCTCCCTCCCCTTCCTCTTCATATGACTCTCCCCTGTCCCTTCCTCTTCCCCCCCCCTCCCCCCCTCCTGCCGGCGCTCTGATCCTTCAGAATCTACTAAGGGAATACCCTGACAGTTAGATATTACAAAAACTTGTTTGAGAGCTTACAAATGCGGTAGAGGTTAGCACTGACAACGCTGTATAGCTGATGAAATCTGTTTTCTCCCATGATGTGATTGTCTATGTGTTGGACTAGATATGTATTTTGATATGTAGCAACATGTTTTTTTTTTTGTTTGTTTATTTATATACATATGTTTTGTATGTTGAATTCCCTCCTTCAGGAGACAAATAAAAACTTTTCTGTTAAAAAAAAAATCATCACGCAGTGTTGCACAAGATGTTGGTTGTTCACAGTCGGCTGTGTCTAAAACATGGACCAAATACAAACAACATGGGAAGGTGGTTAAAGGTAAGCATACTGGTAGACCAAGGAAGACATCAAAGCGTCAAGACAGAAAACTTAAAGCAATATGCCTTGAAAACAGAAAATGTACAACAAAACAAATGAGGAACAAATGGGGGGAAACTGGAGTCAACATCTGTGACCGAACTGTAAGAAACCACCTAAAGGAAATGGGATTTACATAAAGAAAAGCTAAAAGAAAGCCATCTCTAACACCTAAACACAAAAAAACAAGGTTACAAAGGGCTAAGGAAAGGCAATCGTGGACTGTGGATGATTGGATGAAAGTCATATTCAGTGATGAATCTCGAATCTGCATTGGGCAAGGTGATGATGCTGGAACTTTTGTTTGGTGCCGTTGCAATGAGATTTATGCAGACGACTGTCTGAAGAAAACATGCAAATTTCCACAGTCAATTATGATATGGGGCTGCATGTCAGGTAAAGGCACTGGGGAGATGGCTGTCATTAAATCTTCAATAAATGCACAGGTTTACATTGAAATTTTGGACACTTTTCTTATCCCATCTATTGAAAGGATGTTTGGGGATGATGAAATCATTTATCAAGATGATAATGCATCTTGCCATAGAGCAAAAACTGTGAACAAATTCCTTGAAGAAAGACACATAAGGTCAATGTCATGGTTTGCAAACAGTCCGGATCTCAATCCAATTGAAAATGTGTGGTGGAAGTTAAAGAAAATGGTCCATGACAAGGCTCCAACCTGCAAAGATGATTTGGCAATAGCAATTAGAGAAGGCTGGAGCCAGATTGATGAAGAGTACTGTTTATCACTCATTAAGTCAATGCCTCAGAGACTGCAAGCAGTTATAAAAGCCAGAGGTGGTGCAACAAAGTACTAGAGATGTGTTGGAGTGTTATTTTGTTTGTTTGTTTTTCATGATTCCATAATTTTTTCCTCAGAATTGAGTGATTCCATAATTTATTCCCTGTGCTTGTTCTATAAATCTAACTGTTACTGGCCACCACAATTATTTTTCTTGATTTCTTTTAGTGTTTCTTAAAGCCAGAAAGTTGCCATTTGAAATGCCTTTAGTTTTTGGCCATGTCTGTGATCTGCTTTTTTTCTACAACAATAAACAACTGAAGGAACATCCTCAGGGACTGGTGATTCCATAATTTTTTGCCAGGGGTTGTATGTTCGTTTTTGCAGCACAAATCGGCACAGATGCAGTGCAAACGAATGCTATCTTTGTTTTTAAATTTTAATAACATTGGGTGCAAGGTGGGCGGGGCTTGATGTTACATAATCTGAATTTGAATTCCAATATCTCAAACCGAACCGGCTGAAATATTCGTTTTTGTGGCACAAAATTGTTTTTAAGCTTAACAGCTGGCGGTCCCCCACCCTGCATCTTGGTTGCGTTCTGCGCCTATGCAGTAAGCGCAAACTTTGCGTGTGCACAAGTGAGTATTCCCAATAGGTGTATACAACAGATGTATGTCCATTTATTATAAATATATTAGTCTGCAAATAAAATAAACATTTTGAATGTTAAGCAACATTTAAAGCATGCAAATGATAATTTGTTCAGTCTTCACTCCTACATTTCAATGGCATTGGATGGCTTTGCAGTGACTTGGAAAAATTCTTGTCACTGGTGACGCTCTTTTGTCCTAATGGGCCTCAAACGTATGGGAACTGTGCAGGCTTTCAAAGTTCCAAAAGATGTCAAACTCTTTAATATATACAGCATCAAAACTAATGTGGTTGCACGTTTGGCAAATATATGCGTCCCGCAATTTCAGTCAAATGAAACGATAATTTTTTCAAGTAAATGTAACCTAATTAGAATATGGGAATGCATATACCTTAAAAGTTTTGTTTAGATTACTCAATATTATGCATTATTTTTGTAAATGTAAAAGGTGTGTTTTAAGAACTAATGAAAATTAAGTAAGGTACTTAAAATATCAAAGTAAATTAATTAACATTTATTTTTATGTTGAAAATTTAATATTTTTTATGTTAAAATTACAAGCCAACAGAATCATTTTATCAGTGTATGTTACTCTGCTTAAGTTTATGAATAGAGAGGAGCCCCTGTCTCCTCGAAATTCATTTTCAGTGCTGAGAAAAGGACTGGGGAATCTGTGTCCTTAGTCCTTTCTCTGTCTCAAAGGGAAGATGTCAGGGGTCTGTTAAGACCCCTGATATCCCACCAAAGCCCCCAAAAAATAAAAAAAAAGTATAAAATAAAAAACTACTGACACCACTCCCCCCTGCCCTACCAACACTGTTCACTGCCTCAACCCCCTCCCCCCAAAAAGAATTGTGAAAAAAAATTAAAATAAATTAAATTGTAAAAAAAAAAAAAATCAATACGTAAAAATAAAAAACTACTGACACCATCCACTGCCACATACTCCCCACCTCCTTCCGCAAAAGCATTGTGAAAAAATATTGAAAAATGTATTTAAAAAAAAAAAATCTCCGTGGGGGGTATGCGTGCGCAGAGTGCCACCTCCCTGAAATTAGTTTTTGCAGGTTGGGATATCTGGGTTCAGGAAGGGGGGGGGGTACACTCATTCTCCCCTTTCCTGGCATGCTCAGCTATGTGATCAGGAAAGGGTCTGGTGTGGATTTTAGATTTTGAAAGGAAACCTATGCCATCTTTTTGTGAAGTTCCCCTTAAAATACCAGACCTGAAGGACCTGGTATGAATGTTAGGGGAGACCCCACATCTTTTTTACACTGTTCACCCCCCCCTTTTTTTTACATTCACCTATCAGCTGGAAATTCCCGGTTAACAGATGTAAGCCCCCTTTCACACTGAGGCGCTTCTAAACTGCCAGTAAAACATTTGAGCTTTTCAGACGCTTTTGAAGAGCTTTCCATTAATTTCAATGGAGAGGGGCGTTTTTTCACCGCCCTGCCAGCCCACTCCCCCAGTGTGAAAGCATTCATTGATTTTAATGGAAATAGGTTTTCGTGAGCTTTTCGGGCGCTTTTTTTAGCGTGAAATCGCCTAAAAAGCACCCCAGTGTGAAAGGGGTCTTATGCCGTGTACACACGGGCGGACTTTTCGACATCAAAGGTCCAATGGTCTTTCTGACGGACTTTCGAACGAACGGACTTGCCTACACATGATCACACCAAAGTCTGACGGATTCATATGTGATGACGTACGACCAGACTAAAAAAAGGAAGTTGATAGTCAGTAGCCAATAGCTGCCCTAGCATCGGTTTTCGTCCGTTGGACTAGCATACAGACGAGCAGATTTTTCGACCGGACTTGAGTTCGTCGGAAAGATTTGAAACATGTTCCAAATTTAAAGTCTGTCTGATTTTCGACCGAAAAAGTCCGCTGCAGGTCCGATGAAGCCCACACACGGTAGGATTGTCCGACAGATTTGTTCCGTCGGACCAGTCTGGTCGAAAAGTCCGCCCATGCGTACACGGCATAAGTGTCAGTGATGAGTCATTGGTTGTTACAACGTCAGTGGATGTCTGCTCCCAGGACCCCTGAGCAGGAAGCTTTCCTTTTTTACCAGCAGAAGTAATATGGCTGCCAAATGTTTTGGTTCCTGCTTCAGCTGGAGGTTTGGCTCAGCCAAACACCCTTTTGTTCGACTGTTCGCTGAATCTCCCAAACAGTGAATGTATCTGCAGCTCATATAATATGGTATACAGTGCAGCTCTCTTACATTATTTTCCCTTCTGGTCGAATGTACTAACCTATAGTGTAAGCCTCTTTTCTCAAATATTACAAAAATTGTGGGTGTTATTTGTGATTTTCATGTGAATATTGAGGCAGTCCTTAATGATGTGTTAATAGTTATAGAGCTTATTGTCTTTTATATATGCCTTAACCACCTCCCGCCCGCCGTATAGTCAAATGATGGCAGGATCCCCTCCCGTTCTGGGATCCCCTCTCATCTTAGCACGATCAAACTACCACGGGGGTGCGCAGCGATCATGGGCATGATGTGTCCCTGGGACATGGACAACCCGATCTCGATAAATACCCATGTGTCCAATCAAAGCTGATCACATGTAAACACAGACTGACGTGAGGCGTGTGAGGAGAGGAGAGCCGATCAGCTGCATCGCCTCACAGGGGAGACATGTACAGATAATTGGTGACCTGATTATCAGTGCAGCCCAAACAGTGCCCAGCAGTGATGTCAGTCTGTGCCCATTAGTGACAGTAATCTGTGCCCATCAGTGATGCCAATTTGTGCCCATCAGTGAGGCCATTCTATGCCCATCAGTGATACAAGTCAGGTCTGCTTTTCAGTGCCCATCAGTGCCTGCTCATCAGTGCCGCCCATCAGTGCCCATTAGTGCCATCCAGTGACAGCTATCTTTGCTCATAAGTGCCACCTATCAGTGTCATTTATCAGTGCCCATCAGTGCCACCTCTCAGTGCTCATCAGTGCTGCATATATGCTGCCTATCAGTGCTGCCCAACAGTACCGCTTATCCATGCCCATCAGTGCTACATAATAGTGCCTGCTCATCAATGCCACCTCATCCGTGCCCTTAAGTGCCGCCTCATCAGTGCCCATCATTGCAGCCTCATCAGCACACACCAGTGAAGGGGAGAAATTAAAAACTGTTTGGTATTTTTTTGTTTTTTAAGCAAAAAAAAAAAAACACAGCAGTGATTAACTACCACCAAAAGAATGTTCTATTTGTGGGGAAAAATTATAAAAATTTCATATGGGTATGGTGTTGCATGATGGCGCATTTGACATTCAAAGTGTGACAGCGCTGAAAGCTGAAAATTGGCCTGGGCAGGAAGGGAGTAAAAGTGCCCTGTAGGCAAGTGGTTAAACAAACATGTTAAGTCTTATTTGCTCCATCCAAAACAACAAAAACAAGATGTCAGGAGTCATGCTTTTATTTTGCTTAGTTACTTTAATTTAAGAGTAACCAGCATAGAAGTTCCAGGAAAGTAAGTACAGGCATCTTATTGCAGTGAGTTTTGTTGATTTTCATTCAGTGTGACTTTAAAGGGTAGCTTCACTTTCATGGGAAAAAATAGCAAACAAAAAAAAATATTTATATAGCGCATACAATTGCGACTCAAGTCATAAAGGGGGAGATTTACTAAAACTGGAGCGCTTACAATCTGGTGCAGCAGTGCATGGTAGCCAATTAGCTTCTAACCTCAGTTTGTTCAATGAAGCTTTGGCAATATAACCTGGAAGCTGATTGGTTTCTCTGCAGAGGTGAGCCTAGTTTTGCACTCTCCAGCTTTAGTAAATAAACCCCATTGCAATTGAATATTATCAAAAAGTAGCTTTCTTTTTCAATCTGAAGTTCTGTAATTTTTTCTAAAATTCAATGCAATATGGCAAACTGGAGTCCATCAGTACACTGTTGGTGCACGGAACACTACCAGAAATGTAAGTTCCTGCTTGTGTGATTGTCTCACTGATTTTCCCAGAAGCCTACTCTATGATGTACACTATTTAGTATGTAAACAGTAAAAAAGGGAGGACAGACCATATTGGCCCCATAAAGAATGAGGAAGGACATCTGGTTACAAAGGATGGGGAGATGGCAAAGGTATTGAATTTATTCTTCTCCTCAGTATTCACGAGTGTCTTGGGGGGCTTCAGTAACCAAAACTGCAGTGTTTATCCTCATGACACAACACAGGAAGCACCTACATGGTTAACAGAGGACAGAATTAAAATTAGACTTGAGAAACTTAACATTAATAAATCACCGGGACCAGATGGCTTGCACCCGAGGGTACTTAGGGAACTCAGTCAGGTGATTGCCAGACCGTTGTTCCTAATTTTTACAGACAGTCTATTGACTGGAATGGTACCAGCTGATTGGAGAAAAGCCAATGTAGCACCAATATTTAAAAAGGGCCCAAAAAACATCCCTGGGAATTACAGACCAGTTAGCCTAACATCAATAGTATGTAAACTCTTGGAGGGGATGATAAGGGACTATATACAAGATTTTAGTAATAAGAATGATATCATTAGCAGTAATCAGCATGGATTCATGAAGAATCGTTCTTGCCAAACCAATCTATTAACCTTCTTTGAGGAGGTGAGTTGCCATCTAGATAAAGGAAGGCCCGTAAACGTGGTGTATCTGGATTTTGAAAAAGCATTTGACACAGTTCCCCATAAACGTTTACTGTACAAAATAAGGTCCGTTGGACTGGACCATAGGGTGAGTACATGAATTGAAAACTGGCTACAAGGGCGTGTTCAGAGGGTGGTGGTAAATGGGGAGTACTCAGAATGGTCAGGGGTGGGTAGTGGGGTTCCCCAGGGTTCTGTGCTGGGACCAATCCTATTTAATTTGTTTATAAACGACCTGGAGGATGGGATAAACAGTTCAATCTCTGTATTTGCAGATGATACTAAGCTAAGCAGGGCAATAACTTCTCCGCAGGATGTGGAAACCTTGCAAAAAGACCTGAACAAATTAATGGGGTGGGCGACTACATGGCAAATGAGGTTCAATGTAGAAAAATGTAAAATAATGCATTTGGGTGGGAAAAATATGAATGCAATCTATACACTGGGGGGGAGAACCTCTGGGGGAATCTAGGATGGAAAGGGACCTGGGGGTCCTAGTAGATGATAGGCTCAGCAATGGCATGCAATGCCAAGCTGCTGCTAATAAAGCAAACAGAATATTGGCATGCATTAAAAGGGGGATCAACTCCAGAGATAAAACGATAATTCTCCCGCTCTACAAGATTCTGGTCCGGCCGCACCTGGAGTATGCTGTCCAGTTCTGGGCACCAGTCCTCAGGAGGGATGTACTGGAAATGGAGCAAGTACAAAGAAGGGCAACAAAGCTAATAAAGGGTCTGGAGGATCTTAGTTATGAGGAAAGGTTGCGAGCACTGAACTTATTCTCTCTGGAGAAGAGACGCTTGAGAGGGGATATGATTTCAATTTACAAATACTGTACTGGTGACCCCACAATAGGGATAAAACTTTTTCGCAGAAGAGAGTTTAATAAGACTCGTGGCCACTCATTACAATTAGAAGAAAAGAGGTTTAACCTTAAACTACGTAGAGGGTTCTTTACTGTAAGAGCGGCAAGGATGTGGAATTCCCTTCCACAGGCGGTGGTCTCAGCGGGGAGCATTGATAGCTTCAAGAAACTATTAGATAATCACCTGAATGACCGCAACATACAGGGATATGTAATGTAATACTGACACATAATCACACACATAGGTTGGACTTGATGGACTTGTGTCTTTTTTCAACCACACCTACTATGTAACTATGATCAAAATCAGATATTAGGCATCACAAATTTAATTTTTGGTGATATATTCTGAGGGTTAATCACTTCTAAGGGGATGCAGACACTGCAACTTTCCAAATTAATATGCTGTAATTGCATCAGCTGAATAATGAAAAAAAATCACACTCATTAAAATTAAATTTGCACATTGACATAATCAAGGAGCTATTTATTTCTTCAAAGCACAAACTGGTAGGAATTGGCAACAAAGTTTGTTAAAATCTCTGCAATGTACATTGATCACACAGAGGGGAGTGTTTTTTTATATTTGTTTACAAAAGTGGTGTTACTCTTTAAAGCAATAAAAAAAGGGAAGTGAAATAAAGAAGTATGCTATGAGTCTACACAAGAGTAGGATTTGTGGGTGAAGAGCTTATTCCAAACATTAAATTGATTTCAGCAAAGTTATGGGACGTCTTTGCTTGCACAAGGGTGTGTGTGGAAGCTGCACATCATTATATTTTGATAAATGTCACAATATGATGATTTCATTAGCCCTTATACTGCTCAAACTCCAGCGACGTACGGGTACATCACTGGAGCTGGGAATGTCTTTGTTCCCCCCCTGTCCGTGACTAATAATGTGGCTAATATCCCCCAGACTAATATCCCCCAGAGGAAGGCACGTGATCCCTGTGCCGAATACGCGTCGGGGAGGGGTAGGACGGAGCTGTCAGCAGGGAAGGAGAGGAATATGCACCACACCGCACGCCATACGAGCCGCTGCTTAACGAAATACACCTGTATAGTTTGGTGCACTGTAGCACCTGCATACTGTGAGTACCCTCCTGGAGGAACTTCTTTTACTTTAAATAAATCCCTTACTATATTACACCATGGAGCTTTCTTTTTCTCTTTTATGAATGATGTTTTACCTGTGAGGATTGGACATACATCATTGCATCCGGAGGGAGCCCAGGAGTGGCCCCAATGCGTGTTTTGACACTGTTTAACTACCGTGTCACACGAATAGAGGTGAGCGCAAGCACAAGTGGGGGATCACGGGAGAGCACATCCAGCTTGTTGTGATTTGGACACTTTTCAGGAGAAGCATGATGAACACTTAATTCATGGACACTGTTTTCTTGCACTTCTTTGTTTCAAAAACAATAATAAATGATTCACTAAAACCTGCCCTTTACCTCAAGTGAAATCAAATAGCAGCGCTAAATATTGCAAAAAAATATGTACATGTGTATATTTACCACAATAAACTAAAAGGTGACAACCTATTAAGTATCACTCAAAAATAATCAAAAAATAAACTAGTGTTATTAAGTTCATACAGTATATATTAGGTTAGTAACATAAAAAGTCCAATAAGCAGTGACGTAGTGATATGTGTGATGATTCATAAATAATATGATATAGATCTTCAGTAAAAAAAATCTTCCACCACACCGCTGTGAACTGTGATCTCCACTCCCCTTCAGCGAGCAAACTCGCCAGCTACTTTTGCCTTACACTCTCGTGTTCGGCTCACAGGCTATTCCCACACAGTAGGGTGTATAGTGATAACTTCCACTCAATCCCTGTTGGATGTCCAGAGTATATACACAAGCGTACTCTCCACATGAAAAAAAGAAAAGCGATCCAATAGTGCAGTAACGCAATAAACTTTAATGCAAGCAACACTCTCCTCCACCATTGAACTCACATTTCATAAACTTGAATCAAGCAGAATAGCACAGCAAACACGGTCATCACCAAAAAACACTCTCCAAATGGTAAACGGACGTATGGTGGTCACGGCGGACCCAGGCAGCTAGGTGTTCGGAAACACTCTCACCCGTTCCCCGAGTCTCCTGGAGCCGCTTCCCCGCTTTCCCGTATGGCGCCTCCTGTCACAGCGTCCTACGTCTAGCGCGTCAGATTGCCTCGTAGCCACGCCCCGACATGTTTCGTCACAAGGGACTTATTCATGGGATTGGCTGCGCTATCTGGCAATCTTTCTTAAATACCCTCCTCTCTCGTATGACGCGCGGTAATGATGACACCGCGCCTGCGCACTCCCTGTGTCTCCGCTCGCACCATACGTGTACATTGCTTTGTGTGCACAAGTCAACATACATTTAAAATCTTCTGTTACTGCAAATGTTAAATATGCCACTATATATCTGCAAGAGAACTGCTCGGTAGTCCCGCAAGCCCATCTTATAGGCAGTGCAGATAACCAATCATACTCACGTATGTTCTATATTGCAGGTATATAGTGTCATCTAATAAAACATTTTTAAAAAAATTAATACAATTTTTATACTGTAAAAAGCTGTAATTAACATTAAAACTGAATGGTTGAAAAAGTAAATAAAATAAAAATAAAAACTTAACCCATTACGGTCCATCCCAGGTACTCCTGGGCAGGGGCGTTGCTAGGTCTACAAAAGATCTGGGGCTAGAGCCCATAGCAGCGTAGTAAAGAAAGTCATACGCTTGGGCGGGAATACACATGTATATACAGTAATATAGATGTGGGTGTATATATATCCCCAGAGAGCCCCCCGCTTACATCAGGGTCCCCAGAGAGCCCCCCTTACATCACCCTACATCAGGGTCCCCAGAGAGTCTCCTCCTTACATCAGAGTCCTCAGAGAGTCTCCCCCTTCCATCAGGGTACCCAGAGGGCCCCCCCACTTACATCAGGGTTCCCAGAGAGGCCCCCTTACAATAGGGTCCCCAGAAAGCCCCCCACTTACATAAGGGTCCCCAGAGAGCCTCCCCTTCCCTTGGGGACCCCTGCAGAGACTCGGGGCTATTGGCCTCAGATTCGGGGCTATAGCCCCAAAAGCCACCCCCTAGCAACGCCCCTGCTCCTGGGTATCCTAAATGAACCCTAGCGACACAAATTTTTTTTTTTTTCTCAGATTCACCTTCTAAAGTTACTAAAGTGAAATATGTTATCATATACAGTCTATCCTCCCTACCTGTCACTCCCACTAGTAGGTAATCTCATAATTGCGTTGGTGTTGTAGATTCTCAACCTCTCTAAATCTAGGATTAGGGTGACATATATAGAAGGACCGCTTACTCTCACTAATTATTAATCATTAATAATCATTAATGAAACAGTTGAGGTCCAATTCTATATTTAAACCCCCCGGGAAAAGGCATCTAAAAAGGTATATCCATCGGGTTTCTCGTTGAGAAAGATCCCTTATTCTGTTTGAGCCCCTCCACGATGGATATACAATGTCTATCCCGCAAAACTGTAGTACATTGGGGTCCTGGTTATGGTATTCCTTAAAATGGAGGGACACGCTGTGATACTTGAAACCATTTTTTATATTGGTTAAATGCTCAGAAATACGAACCCTTAGTAGTCTTTTCGTGAGTCCTATATAAAACAGGCCGCATGGGCACCACATCAAGTACACAACAAATGATGAATTACATGTGATGAACTCTTTGATTTCAAAAGTTTCATTTGCTCAATTAGTGATACTCTTCGTGCTCCTACTCCTGTTACTCACTGTTCTACAGCATATGCACTTATTGCATGGAAAAAAAGCCTTTAAGATTAATTTTAATTGATGGTTGACCTGGAGGGTCAAGAATTTTTTTTACCACTTTGTCTCCAAAGTTGGGGGCCCTCCTATAGATGAACTTAGGGGTTTATGGTAACATCTCTCCTAGATGTCGATCCCTAGGGAATGCAATAAGTGGATATGCTGTAGAACAGTGAGTAACAGGAGTAGGAGCACGAAGAGTATCACTAATCGAGCAAATGAAACTTTTGGAATCAAAGAGTTCATCACAAGTAATTCATCATTTGTTGTGTACTTGATGTGGTGCCCATGCGGCCTGTTTTATATAGGACGCACGAAAAAACTACTAAGGGTTCGTATTTCTGAGCATTTAACCAATATAAAAAATGGTTTCAAGTATCACAGCGTGTCCCTCCGTTTTAAGGAATACCATAACCAGGACCCCAGTGTACTACAGTTTTGCGGGATAGACATTGTATATCCATCGTGGAGGGGCTCAAACAGAATAAGGGATCTTTCTCAACGAGAAACCCGATGAATATACCTTTTTAGATGCCTTTTCCCGGGGGGGTTTAAATATAGAATTGGACCTCAACTGTTTCATTAATGATTAATAATTAGTGAGTGATGAGTAAGCGGTTGAGGTCCTTCTATATATGTCACCCTAATCCTAGATATAGAGAGGTTGAGAATCTACAACACCAACGCAATTATGAGATTACCTACTAGTGGGAGTGACAGGTAGGGAGGATAGACTGTATATGATAACATATTGCACTTTAGTACTTTAGAAGGTGAATCTGAGAAAAAAAAAAAAAAAGAAATGTGTCGCTAGGGTTCATTTAGGATACCCAGGAGTACCTGGGATGGACCGTAATGGGTTAAGTTTTTATTTTTATTTTATTTACTTTTTCAACCATTCAGTTTTAATGTTAATTACAGATTTTAACAGTATTAAAATTTTATTAATTTTTTTAAAAATGTTTTATTAGATGACACTATATACCTGCAATATAGAACATACGTGAGTATGATTGGTTATCTGCACTGCCTATAAGATGGGCTTGCGGGACTACCGAGCAGTTCTCTTGCAGATATATAGTGGCACATTTAACATTTGCAGTAACAGAAGATTTTAAATGTATGTTGACTTGTGCACACAAAGCAATGTACACGTATGGTGCGAGCGGAGACACAGGGAGTGCGCAGGCGCGGTGTCATCATTACCTCGCATCATACGAGAGAGGAGGGTATTTAAGAAAGATTGCCAGATAGCGCAGCCAATCCCATGAATAAGTCCCTTGTGACGAAACATGTCGGGGCGTGGCTACGAGGCAATCTGACGCGCTAGACGTAGGACGCTGTGACAGGAGGCGCCATACGGGAAAGCGGGGAAGCGGCTCCAGGAGACTCGGGGAACGGGTGAGAGTGTTTCCGAACACCTAGCTGCCTGGGTCCGCCGTGACCACCATACATCCGTTTACCATTTGGAGAGTGTTTTTTGGTGATGACCGTGTTTGCTGTGCTATTCTGCTTGATTCAAGTTTATGAAATGTGAGTTCAATGGTGGAGGAGAGGGTTGCTTGCATTAAAGTTTATTGCGTTACTGCACTATTGGATCGCTTTTCTTTTTTTCATGTGGAGAGTACGCTTGTGTATATACTCTGGACATCCAACAGGGATTGAGTGGAAGTTATCACTATACCCCCTACTGTGTGGGAATAGCCTGTGAGCCGAACACGAGAGTGTAAGGCAAAAGTAGCTGGTGAGTTTGCTCGCTGAAGGGGAGTGGAGATCACAGTTCACAGCGGTGTGGAAGATTTTTTTTCACTGAAGATCTATATCATATTATTTATGAATCATCACTCATATCACTACGTCACTGCTTATTGGACTTTTTATGTTACTAACCTAATATATACTGTATGAACTTAATAACACTAGTTTATTTTTTGATTATTTTTGAGTGATACTTAATAGGTTGTCACCTTTTAGTTTATTGTGGTAAATATACACATGTACATATTTTTTTGCTATATTTAGTGCTGCTATTTGATTTCACTTGAGGTAAAGGGCAGGTTTTAGTGAATCATTTATTATTATTTTTGCACTGTTTGAATTTTAAGCAGCAGCTGTCAGTGAGGGGTAGGTCTGTGAGCGCAGCGTTTGGCACATAGGAGGGGGCGGTGATCCTGTGGACCATATTAAGTGACAGACTTCTTTGTTTCAGTTTGAATCTGCTGATCGTATTTTGTTTGGACACTTGATTGTCACAGGATTTGCACTTATTAATTAGGTCTATATTCATGCATGATGCACTTTCAGCATTTTATATAAGGATTGCACTTTTATGTGGATGCACTTTGTGAATTTTATATATAAGGATTGCACATTATATATATATATATATATATATATATATATATATATATTTTTTTTTTTTTACATGTATGTTTTTATTAGCATACTAATTATGGTTTAATATTTCTGCACAATTAGTTTATATTTTATACTCAGTTTATATATATATTCATATTTTTTTCAATTCACATTTTTAGCGCGAGCACAATTGATTTTAGCAATACAATCAGACAGGGATATTTACACTATCTAACTCTATGCAAAATTGAAAATAAATTTTAAGGTAGAAAATGCAATAACTCAACATACTTATTGACTATACATATATTACTTACACTGTTATTACCTATATATACCCATTCCCTTGAACAGTTGTACAAGATTGTGATCATCAAGACAGGAAGTTTTGATGGAAAAAAAGTCTTCATTGAACGAAGATACTCTGATTTTGAGAGACTTCATAGAAACCTATTAAAAGACTTTAAGGATGAAATGGAAGATGTGGTCTTTCCTAAGAAAATTCTGATGGGAAACCTCACTGAGGAGATAATTCGTATGAGGATGATTGCCCTTAAAGACTACCTTGGAGAGTTGTATGCTATACGATATGTAAGGAAATCCTGTCAATTTGTTGCATTTTTCATAGAATCAGAGTTAGGGGAAGGATACAGCTGTATCAGAGGAGGACAGTACAAAAGAGCTACAGAGACATTTGAACAAGTTCTTTATCTTCAAGAAAAACTGGTTGAACATTGTCCCATATTGATGGTGCCAACCCTGTGTGCCCTAGTTGTCTGCCATAAGGATATGGACCAATTAGAAAAGGCTTATGAGACTGGAATGAAAGCACTGGAACTTCTACAGAAACACCCAAGACACAAATATTACAACCCATTATTGGACACTTTGATATCATTAGCATACAAACTAGGAAAAGACTTCCTGTCTTTAAGAGAGAAACTTGAAAATGGGGAAAATAGGGCCACAAGAAGCAGCTTTGAAGGTGAAATGATTACTTTGAAGGAGCTTGTAGTGAAGGAGAGAGTACCTACAGATTAATGGTTGCAGTTGTATGTTAAATATATTTATGTTTTTTTGTACTGTTCTAGGAAATGTCTAAAATAACTTTTGTTGTAACAGTTTTTAAATCCACCTTATTTTTGCAAATTGATCAATATTATCTATCATGTATAATAGGGAACTAGGTAACAAATGCTTCTGCAGTGCACATACCCTAGCTGATTTATCCAACTGGACCAATGAAGATTTTGGACAGAGCAGACAATGTATTTCAGCACTAAGATGTATTAAAGGCTAACCTCTGATTATTTTCTATCACTAGCTGCTAAATTCTTCCAGTTCAGTGGTATACATTGTGTATGTATTATATATTGTAAGATCAACATGTTCAACTTGTGTACATATGGCCAACACACATGCAACAGTCCAAAATCTAATACCTCAAAAACTCTAGAGTCCACTTTAGAGCCAGATGCTTCATTTTCACTATTGAACAGTTCCTCTCTGCAGGGGTTAGTTTTCAGGTGTGGTATGCCACTGGTTAATATTCCTTATTCATTTCCTGGGATAAGACTGCTCCCAGGCTAACATCAGAGGCATCTGTTTGCACAACAAATTCTTGATTGAAGATGGGCATGATTAACACTGGTTAAGATCTGGTTGAGATCTAATTAGCCTCCAGCTTTTTATGTCTAAACTAAACGGCAACAGTAAAAGGATCCACTTATCCTGGAACGCAGACACTACACGTGTTGCTTTCCTGGATTTGGAGATATTTAAACAAGGTGATAAATTTTTGACTATTACTTTAAGCCCACAGATAGGAACGGATTTATACCGTTAGGTAGCTGCCATCATCACTCCTGGCTGTATAATGTCCCTAAAGGACAGTTTATCCAGCTGAGGAGAAACTGTGCCCTGGATTCGGACTACTTCCCCCAAGCTAAAATTTTTGTTAATCGCTTTTTACATAAAGGATATGAGGAGGAGCATGTAATGAGTAATATAACCTCTGTTGGTAGCCTCAATCATTCCTCTCTAGTTGCTAATTCAGATAGTAATAAGAAGCCCAAGGGTAACTTTGAATACAAGATCATCCTTGATTATAACATCCAACATAAAAAATTTGAGAGGATAATTTTGAAACATTGGAACATTCTCAAAAGAGATAGTGTTTTAGGCACAGTATTGCCTCCCCGTTAGAAATTTGTATGTCGAAAACCTCCCACGTTAAGAAATATTCTAGCTCCTAGTGTTGTAGATCCCCCTATGACCAAAAAAGAAAATCGGATTTTTAATTTCTTGACAGGCTTTTACGCCTGTGGGAGATGTCCTGCTTGCAAGTCATGCAGACGGAATCTCAAGAGAAGGAAGGAGTTCACAGCAGCAGCTACTAGTAAAAACTACCAAATTAAACATTTTATAACGTGCAACACAGTTGGAGTTGTTTACATGTTGGAATGCGACTGCGGACTCCAATATATAGGTAGGACCTCCAGACCTATGGGAGTCCGCATAGCTGAACATGTGAACAACATTAAGAGAGGTCTTATCACACACAATGTTTCCAAGCATTTCAGGATCTGTCATGATCGAAATCCGAGATGCTTAAAATTTTGGGGCATAGAAAAAGTAAATCCACATTGGAGGGGAGGCAATTTTATCAGGCAACTGAGCCAGCGTGAATCCATGTGGATCCATGAGACTCAGGTGATGGTTCCTAAGGGGTTAAATGTGGAATTTGACCTGAACTGTTTTATATCTAACAAATAGCTGTATAAAGGTCGGATTCCCAATTGTACATCTGAATTTTTTTAGTGATTATATGTTTTCACACAGATATGGCAGCGGGAGAGTACTTCCGTAACATTTTAAATATGAGTTTTAATATAATTTTAACTTTGTAATCACATTTACCCTAATGGGGATATGTGTTATATTCTATATTTTAGATTTAATATTATTTATAATGGAATGGCTGATCAGTATTTTTGCATATTAGTGTCCCCGTGTAATTCTAATGGATGCCCGCATTGAAATCCGCTTCCGCCATTCACCATGTATATAAGGCCAGTTCCTTTTAAGTATAGGACAGGTTGTCGGCAGGATGCAGTTGCTAGGGAAGCTTTTTGACTTCCGCCTGCGCCGTAGCCCATTCGGACAACGTCCGTGTACCATAAATGCCGCTGGGTGACTGTCAGGCTCCACCTCTCGCTGACGAAGTCCAATAGGACGTAACACCGCATACGGGGGGAGGAGCTTTGTCACGGACGTCACCCGCTGTCAGACTGTGTGTGTCGGCACTGCACTGTGTTGCAGCCCGACCTGTTTTATCTTTCTGCGCTTGAGAGCGCTTGTTTTTACAGTGATATTTTACAGTGCAATATTGGACTTTACAATAAATAATGGATTACTCTTAGATGGTATCCTTTATTATTTCTTATATTTCGTGGAGCGGCTTTTTATACATCTCCTATCTGGCGGTCTACATCCTGGGTTATTCCCTGGCAGGTGCCTCATCCCTCTGGATTTCTGGGTTTCCATACCATAGTGATTTCCTGCAGTGACACCATCAGGAATACCTTCATCCCTGTGGGGACACATGTGAGTTTGACCCCTGCTGTGCAGAGGTCCATCATCTCTGGTAAGCGCAATAGAAGATTGTATGCATGACCGATTCCTGTTGTTTGAAATTCACATGGATCTTTTTTGAAAGACTTTTGGGGAACATACTTTATATTCTTGTTATATTTTGGTTACTTTTCAGGCATATGTGATTACCTGTAGTGTTCAGCTTGCAATTTCTGATTCTTTTTCTTTTTTTTGATTGCGCTGATCGCTACCCTTTTATTTATGATTAACACTGGTCCCTTACACAATTCTACCTTTAGCTTTTCAAAAGCTCTCTCTGCCTTTTCATTCCATTTCAGCATAAGGGAAACATTTTTGTTTTTTACACTATTTGCAGGGATTTGCATTTTTCCGCACAGCAACACACAGAAACACATGTAAAATACACTTAAATGCGCATAAATACAATGCAATCCACAACATAAAAAAGGCAAAAGGAAGTGAGGATATAGGGAAAATGCATTAAATAAAACATACACCCACTGATGCCAAGGTGCAAAAAACAGAATGCAAATCAGTATAAAAACTGATTTCAATGCTTATATACGAGGTGATTGTAGCTGTATTAGTGCAATTGTGACAGAGACATGGACAGTACTCAATGCTTATATATGTAGGTCAAATCTGTGATTTTTTTCATGTGCACAAGCCCTTCTTTGCAAGGGAAAAGGATAAAAGTATATCCCCAGAGTGCAGACACCAAGTTGCTTGTAGTTGCTTGTATCCAGTATTAAAACTCTACCTGCACTATAACAACTCTACCTGAATATAAGCAGCAGACAGATCTGACATCCTAACCTCTGTAGCACTTACCCCTGGAGGGGAAGCTGAAAATTGACCCAAGTCTCTGTCTCTGTCTAGTACAGAGGCAACCTGCCACAGTTACAGTTCCAAGCACACCGACAACACAGGCTCAGTCTAGGTAATGTCTTTTTGTGAATTTTTTTTTTTTTTTTTTTGCAGAAACTTAAACAGGAGGGATTTAAGGGTTCAGGATCCTCTAAAGCAAAAAAGGAAATCATTTGGAGGACAAACCTAACACAAATACTGTAGCAGCAGCCTTGACAGGAGGTGATAAGGGAAGGGCCAGTAACTCCAGAACTTTATTGGAGCAGATTCAGACCATACAGAAACCACTGACACTCACTTCCCTCTGGAACAGACAGATCTGAGAGTCCCAAAACAAGGTCTTTCTCACAATATCCTATAAGCTGTCTGCCACCCAGTTTCTAGTGAGGGAAACAAGAATCTTTCTCCAGACCAAAACTCCAGAAATTATGTCCTTCAGCAAAATTTGTTTAGCAGTCTTCTCCAGGGCCCCAGCCCAGCACCTACTGAGGCCCAGACTACTGGGAGCTGGACCCTTTAAGTGAACTATGATGGCCAAGGCCTGAGGCTCCAAATCATTTGGCACTGTGATTGGATGCATAGTGCTCACATCATTGGGAGCCTGTTCTAACAGCTCCCTTCGATTGTAGTTGTTGTGACAGCTTGGTCACAGTTCTGGTGGCGCCAATGGAGAGCACCCCAGAACAACACAGCGACACCTATTTATGGAGGCTGGGTGTGAAGGCTTAGCCTACTGACACACGTGTGCATGTTGCTGTAATTTTGCTAAGTAGAGTTTGTAAATGGAATGTCAGCCGCTGAGCTGTGAGTTCATGTAGTTACATCTACAATACCTCAAAAATGTAAGGTTTGACATTTTTTACATAGTTACATTGGTCCAGCTCTGACCAATGTAACTATGTGTATACCATACAGTATCTTACAAAAGTGAGTATACTTCTCACATTTTTGTAAATATTTTATTATATCTTTTCATGTGACAACAGTGAAGAAATTACACTTTGCTACAATGTAAAGTAGTAAGTGTACAGCTTGTATAACAGTGTAAATTTGCTGTCTCCTCACAATAACTCAGTACACAGTCATTAATGTCTAAACCACTGGCAACAAAAGTGAGTGCACCCCTAAGTGGAAATGTCCAATTTGGGCCCAATTAGCCATTTTCCCTCCCCGGTTTCATGTGACTCATTAGTGTTACAAGGTCTCAGGTGTGAATGGGGAGCTGGTGTGTTAAATTTGGTGTTATCGCTCCCACTCTATCATACTGGTCACTGGAAGTTTAAGGCCTCATTCACACGAGGCGGATCCGCTACCACGGAGTCCGCCTCTGTCCGCCAGCTCAGCGGGAGATCTCTCCATTGATCTCCGCTGAGCCGGCGGATGACAGGTCCCTCTCTGCTCACTGAGCGGGGAGGGGCTTGTCGAGCGCCGCTGGTTGCTATGGAGAGATGAAAACGGACAGCATGTCCGTTTACATCAGATCTCACCCGATCTGATCCGCCAGGGATGGATGCGAACGTAGGGCCTTCCATCTGATTTTAGCAGATCGGACCGGGTCGGATGTCACCGCTGACACCTGTCGCCCCATAGGCTAACATGGAGCGCCCGTTCAGGTCCGCCGCCAAAACTGACAGGCGGACCTGAACGGTCCGTTCGTGTGTAAGGGGGCTAACATGGCACCTCATGGCAAAGAACTCTCTGAGGATCTGAAAAAAAGAATTGTTGCTCTACATACAGATGGCCTAGGCTATAAGAAGATTGCCAAGACCCTGAAACTGAGCTGCAGCACAGTGGCCAAGACCATACAATGGTTTAACAGGACAGGTTCCACTCAGAACAGGCCTTGCCATGGTCGACCAAAGAAGTTGAGTGTACATGCTCGGCGTCATATCCAGAGGTTGTCTTTTGGGAAATAGATGTATGAGTGTGGCCAGCATGGCTGCAGAGGTTGAAGGGGTGGGGGGTCAGCCTGTCAGTGCTTAAGACCATACGCCGCACACTGCATCAAATTGGTCTGCATGGCTGTCGTCCCGGAAGGAAGCCTCTTCTAAAGATGATGCACAAGAAAGCACGCAAACAGTTTGCTGAAGACAAGCAGACTAAGGACATGGGTTACTGGAACCATGTCCTGTGGTCTGATGAGACCAAGATAAACTTATTTGGTTCAGATGGTGTCGAGCATGTGTGGTGACAACCAGGTGAGTACAAAGACAAGTGTGTCTTGCCTACAGTCAAGCATGGTGGTGGGAGTGTCATGGTCTGGGGCTGCATGAATGCTGCCAGCACTGGGGAACAGTTCATTGAGGGAACCATGAATGTGAACATGTAATGTGACATACTGAAGCCAAGCATGATGCCCTCCCTTCGGAGACTGGGCCCCAGGGCAGTATTCCAACATAACGACCCCAAACACACCTCCAAGACAACCACTGCCTTGCTAAAGAAGCTGAGGGTAAAGGTGATGGACTGGCCAGGCATGTCTCCAGACCTAAACCCTATTGGGCATCTGTGGGGTATCCTCAAATGGAAGGTGGAGGAGCGCAAGGTCTCTAACATCCACCAGCTCCGTGATGTTGACATGGAGGAGTGAAAGAGGACTCCAGTGGCAACCTGTGAAGCTCTGGTGAACTCCATACCCAAGAGGGTTAGGGCAGTGCTGGAAAATAATGGTAGCCACACAAAATATTGACACTTTGGAACCAATTTGGACATTTTCTTTTAGGGGTGTACTCACTTTTGTTGCCAGTGGTTTAGACATTAATGTCTGTGTGTTGAGTTATTTTGAGGGGACAACAAATTTACACTGTTATACAAGCTGTACACTTACTACTTTACATTATAGCAAAGTGTCATTTCTTCAGTGTTGTCACATGAAAAGATATAATAAAATATTTACAAAATCTGGGGTGTACTCACTTTTGTGAAATACTATATGTGTGGGGTCACTCTAGAAGCTGAAGATCATTGTATAAACACCCCTACTCCAGTAATCTCCACTAGCTTCTGGGTCCCGTGCCGAGCTGCTGCCCTGCTGCAATCTGAGGTCATCTGCTTGGCATAGGTGCGTGTCTATTACAGTGATTTTCAGCCTCTAGAACAGCATTTTTCAACCTTTTTACCCTACCCAAACTTCGGCCTGCGGGCTGGATGCAGATCTTTTTTTTTTAAATCTTTTTATTTTGCTTATAGCAAACACATAGACAAAACAAACATACAACAGTACAGCCAACATCTGGCTAACATCAGGAGTGGGACCCGCGCAGGAGTCGCAAGTCAGCATAACGGAACCAAGAAATGTTAGATTATTTGCAACTACCAAAATATACCATCATCCATGTGCAGGCCTGGCTCACGCTCCAGGGGTCAGTTGATAGTTAAGTAGCTCACCTTGGATGCAGCTCTTTGCATGCTTTTATCTGGCCCTTGAGGCACTATTCCTTCCACTGACACCAATGATGAGGTGATGAGCCACTATTACCCCAACTGACACAAATGATGAGGAACTTTTTCTTCTACTGACACCAATGATGAGGGACTATACCTCCAAAAAAAATAAGGATTTCCCAGCACACTTACCAGCCAGCCAAAACAATCAGATTGACCCTGTCTAATAATTCACATTAAAAGCAGAAGGTTTTGTTTGCGCACATTTGTAAATATATGTGTAGGCCACAGTACCCACATCAAGGCTCCTCTGTATACCGCGGTCTTAACTCTACAATTTTGAGAGTCTCCCAAGTTGGAGCACATATAGCAATGTATAGATTAGGGGCCTGGGGACGCACTTGACTCCTATCAAGGGCACAATGACAGCTGAAGGCATCCGATGCATCCCTGCACTCAACTCAACCAACTGTACAAAAATGTGGCAACCACCACAACCTATAACTAGCCTTTGCAGTAAGATGCTCATGGAAGGAAAGCACACATCACAAGCAAACAAAAGATTTCCCAGTACACTTACCAGCCAGCCTGAAAAACAAGTACCCAAGAGCATAGCACATTGAATGTGGGCCAAGCTTGAAGAACTTATATTGAGGTGACGACTGATCTCAGGAATTTGGAGCCCCATCTTTTCATTCCGAGTGTAGCGCAGAAAGGCTTCAAGGCTTACAGCAGGATTATTCCCTCTTGTTTGGAGAAGCTTATTGCTCTGACCTACAAGTTCAAGGGGCTGGCTGAGCCAGGGGGAGGGGTCATATGCATTTCATTCATATTAGCTTGATACCTATAGTGATGTTGTCATTGGCCCACAGCTATCACGTGGTACCTGAGCCACTCACAGAACTCTGTAGCATGTGATAGTTGTGGGTCAATCACAGCACATAATAGCAATCACAGCTGTTATGAATGTATCCCATTCATGACAGTTCAAAACATTCCTCTTACAGTGATCACCACTGTAACAGCAATCAAAATGTTAAAAAAAAAATCCCTGACCCGCCCCCCTCTCTCCTCAGTGGCTCACTGACTTTGATTGACAGCAGTGTGAGCCAATGACACCCACTGCTATGTCTCAGCCGATTATTAGGGAGAGTCCCCAGACTTTGTGGCTCTCATGCAACATTGCTGGATCGAGAGGGAGCTAGGGTAAGTATTAGAGGGGCTGAGGGGGCCTGCTGCAAGCAGAAGGTTTGGTATCCTAATGCATAGATTGCCTTACAATTTAAAAAAAACTTCTGCCTTTACAACCACTTTAATTTCTTCATTTTCAAAAACATTGTGACAAAAAAATTACAGCTTCAAAAAACTCACCATGCCTCTTACTAAATACTTCAGACAGTCTACTTTCCAAAAAGGGGATTTGGGGGGTATTTCTACTGGTATGGCATTTTAACTGCTTGCTTACTGCCCTATAGCAGTTTTACTGCTACAGGGCAGCAGCTGTGCGCCAGATCGCGTATATACACGTGATCCGACACTACCAAGTATGGTGCGTGCATGCACGCTGCCGGCAGCTCGCTTCGGCTGCAGCTCGCTCCACTGCAGCTCGCTCCACACAGCCGAAGCCCTGTGTAGAAGAATACATACAGTATTGGCCTACATTGATGAAGAAATTATATTTTATTCTGAATATGTTTTATAGCAGAAAGTTTTTTTTTTCAAAACTGTTGGTCTTTTTTTGTTATGGAGAAAAAGCCCTTGTCCTCATTAACAGTGGGATGAGGTGCTTGACTGTTCAGAAGCATAGGCTTGCTTTGATCAACTATGGTTTGGCAATATCTAACAGATTATTTGTAATAAAAAATATTCATGTTAAAAGTACATTTTATAATGCTATTATTATAATCACAGCTGATTGAACAGAAAAATTCAATGAATCTTTGGGCTCTTTTTATTATAATTGACCTTTCCACAGCAATAAAAGCATATGACGATGTACCACTAGGTGGCAGTAGAGCATTTGCTGTAAATTGTTAAGCAGCCTATTTTGCTGATCATTTCTGCTTAAAGAAATAACACAGAGGGTCTGGAGAGAAAGGTTTATTTCATGCAAAGACCGCAAAATCTATATACAGGATGCTTGCTATTTTGCAACTTAAGTAACAACGCAGTGGTGATAAATATAATATATACTGCACTGCAGTGCAAGGATTACAAATGTTTTAACATCATGTTAAAATGAACATATGTGTGCCTGTGCATGTAAACATGCAAATTTAAATAAAAGCTGGTTTTAACCAATGAGTGATTTACAACTGCCCATTATTTTAGCGGAATGTGTGGCCAAGTAGGACATTTTGCAATAGGTATGGAGAAACAAGAGTGTAAACGGATTGTGCAGCTGAAGGTTGTTGAGCAGAACACAGAACATTGTAGAAGATCATAGACCATTGCAGAAGAGGAGAAAATAATCATTATTGACAATCAGGGGACAAAA
The DNA here is from genome assembly GCA_037952925.1 of Lithobates clamitans. NCBI lineage: Eukaryota > Metazoa > Chordata > Amphibia > Anura > Ranidae > Lithobates > Lithobates clamitans. The sequence continues at coordinate 9,419,686 of JBBGZY010000399.1, read as the reverse complement.
AGAAGACAGAATGGCAATTAAACATACTGGGGTGGGGCACAGTGGCAACTGGTTATGGACTGGGTGGATAGAAGAAGTATCCAGTAGAAGTAGAAGCCTCTAGTTCTGGGTCCACAGGTTGCAGACAACCAGCACAGTGAATGTTTAGGTGTGCACAGGGCTTTGTTAGAGAGCTGACTAGTGTCCAGGCCTTTACCTGGAGACAGAGAAGATCTGCATTTAGGAGTCAGCATGGGAGCCAAATCGACTGGGAGCTGAAGAGAGGTGTACAAAGAACCCGTGTGAGAGTAGACTGTCTGAAAGATACAGACGAGGGCCTAAGAAGTGAGGCCAGAGTAGCAGTAATGCAAGAGCAAGCCAGGGGGCAAGTGAAATATTTGTTTGCTTATGAAAGAGAGATTATTAAAAAACCTTCACGAGTGTAACCCTTTGTGTGTCCTGTACAAAACACTGTTCACATGCACCCACCTCTTGGCTTTTTGCTGCCCTGGCCCACACCCTAACTGGGCAGAGGATACACGTCTCCTGGGTGTAGCCCTGAACTCTATATATCTAGTGCACACACCAGCACACCAAATTAGTGTGCTGTTTCCTGGCAAAATGGGAACCTGGGACTGAAGGCCTCATCCCACTCAAGACTCTACAAAACCTCTGAGTTCAGACTGAGATTAAGTAAACCCAGAGGATTGAGAATGGTAAGTAGGAGCATTTCTGCTAGAAGGGTCGTGCAGGTGCTATAATACATTCAGGGTAGCAGGATAGCAGACTGAGTGGCACTCGAGCAGCACTTACAGGAGAGAAGCAGGCTCTGGGTAGACAAAGATATGCAGAGAAAGGCACTTATAAGAGCAGTATATCAGCAATTTTAATAAAAAGCAATGGTTAAAAACACTTACAGGATTGCAGAGTAAACAGGCTCTGAGCATGCTCCGAAGCGCATCACCACCCCCTTGCTGACGTCACGTCCGCCCCCTGCGTTCTACTGTGGTTCCCGAAGTGCAGCAGACATCTTGCTCCTCCAGACCCTTCATTCCTGCAGCTGCTGCCCAGCACAGTGACACAGAAGACCATCTCAGGAGGACTTTATATATTCATGAGCCTGTTTACTCTGAAATCCTGTAAGTGTTTTTAACCATTGCCTTTTAATAAATTTGGTGACATACTGTTGACATACTTTCTCTTCATATCCTAATCCCAGAGGAAACTGAAAATCCAGTTTCCTACATATGAGATATACTGCACATAGCACCTTAAGTGCTTCCAAATCCTCTTCATTATGGCTCATCAGGTGACCTTCCCTGTGTCCCTCTACACTACTATGGTCACTAAAAATACAGTATCTCCCCACGTTTTTTGGATGCACTTCCACAAGTGCTTCTTATTAAGTGTCAGATTGTTTTGTTTTTTTGCACCATATGTATAGGTGCCCTCCTACTTCCCTGGAGCTTCCTAATGTGTAGCAAAATTTTACCATAACTACCCTCCCGAGCCTGTACAGGTTCTTCCTCCACTGCACTATTTATCTCTGGAGTTGCTGCTAAACCATCACTGTATTCATCACTATATTTGTAAGCTCCTGCTAACTTCTCATCAAGGATTACCAGTATCTTCGTTGCTATCCATGATAACTAGGTTATCACAGATCAGCAACCTCACATTATACCAACTCCTCTGGCATATACTGTAACACTCCACCAGCAACTGTGTCGATATCTGACCTTCGTTACATGAACCAACATTTGGGTTGATGACCCCAATATCTTTATGTACACTTGTGCAGTCTGGCACTTCCACCAGCACCACTCTGTTTTGCACAAACTAGTTGGCAAAACCTATTATGTAACCATTTCTTGGGTCATGACCAAAATTTCTGTTGCTGGTTCTTACTCAGTCCTTCCGCCTCATAAGGGATATTTACTGCCGCTTTAAACATTTCTCCCCCTTCTGCAAGCTGGCTAGCAGCCCATGGAACTGTAACATTAGAAAGTCTCCCCTTCACTGTTACACACAGAGAACTTTTGCAATATTGACATAAATTTTTTTCTAAACCATCCTGATCTATTTTATCTGTGCTCCAATCAAAGGTAGTCAGCAGTATCAACCCACCTGATACATTACAAGAAAAGTATGGCCAAAGCTTGCTTAGCCATATGTCTAATGTTGGTCACAGTGGTACACTTACTTTTGACATTCTGTGACCCAGAGTCAGCTGACAGTGGGCTAAATTCGCTGTTGGTGGACCTCACCGACTCGCTCTAGTCTCTGTGAATGACCTGACAATAATGTCAGGATCCACCCAGATTCCCAACCGGCAGCTGTCTCAGTGCGCTGCTGAGAGCCCAAAACAGCCGCTCCAGCTCAAGCCCCCTCCTCAGTCCGGTGCTCCAGTGAGCTCCAGGGGGACAGGGCACAGAGAGGTGATTGACAGTTACCACTCTTTGCTCAGAGTGGACCTGAGAACTGAGTGATCAGCAATCACATGATCGCTTAGTTCTTAGAGGTGGTGAGGGACCAATGCTGCAGCAGGTAGGTAAGTATGTATGTTTGGTTTTAACACAGCAAGTTGCATTACCAAATTCTTATTTTTGTGAAGCTGTAGCTCCTCAATTAACACATAAACATTTTCAGTTTTGGTAGACTGCAAAATATTTTCCTTTTACTGGTTTTAGGAACACTTTCCATAGTTGTCTTGGTAAACCTTTGGCCCCAAACTACTGAGCCACTCTGTCCACTTGACACCATTAACCGAAGAGATAGCCCATTCTGCATAGTGGTCACCCCTGCAACATTTAAAACAACATTTTGTTTAAATGACAAAAGTGTATATACAGTGGGTAAAATAAGTATTGAACACATCACCATTTTTCTAGGTAAATACAGTCAGGTCCATAAATATTGGGACATCGACAAAATTCTAATCTTTTTGCCTCTATACACCACCACAATGGATTTGAAATGAAACAAACAAGATGTGCTTTAACTGCAGACTTTCAGCTTTAATTTGAGGGTATTTACATCCAAATCAGGTGAACAGTGTAGGAATTACAACAGGGACCAAAAGTAATGGGACAGTTGGCTGCTCAGCTGTTCCATGGCCAGGTGTGTGTTATTCCCTCATTATCCCATTTACAAGGAGCAGATAAAAGGTCTAGAGTTCATTTCAAGTGTGCTATTTGCATTTGGAATCTGTTGCTGTCAACTCTCAATATGAGATCCAAAAGCTGTCACTATCAGTGAAGCAAGCCATCATTAGGCTGAAAAAAACAAAACAAACCCATCAGAGAGATAGCAAAAACATTAGGTGTGGCCAAATCAACTGTTTGGAACATCCTTAAAACGAAAGAATGCAACACAAAAAGACCCAGAAGACCACAGAAAACAACTGTGGTGAATGACCGAAGAATGCTTTCCCTGGTAAATTAAACACTTTTGGTCCCTTAAAAAGTGGGAGGCACATATACAAACTGTTGTAATTCCTACACCGTTCACCTGATTTGGATGTAAATACCCTGAAATTAAAGCTGAAAGTCTGCAGTTAAAGCACATTTTGTTTGTTTCATTTCAAATCCATTGTGGTGGTGTATAGAGCCAAAAAGATTAGAATAGTGTCGATGTCCCAATATTTATGGACCTGACTGTATATTTCTAAAGGTGCTATTGACATGGAAGTTTCACCACATGTCAGTATCATTCTATGCAATCAATACATACAAAGAAACCAAAACAAATAAGTTCGGAAATTAAGTTATGTGTAATAAAAAAGAATGACACGGGGAAAAAGTATTAAACACATGAAGAAACGGAGGCGCAAAAAGGCATGGAAAGGCAAGACATCAGCTAAAATCTATCAGTAATTAGAAAGCAATCCTGCCCCTTGTCAGTGCAAATTAATACCAGTCTCAACTGATGGCCTATAAAAAGGTGTCTCATTACCAAGGTGTCACAAGAAACATCTCACAATGGGTAAAAGCAAAGAGCTTTCTCAAGACCTTTGCAACCTTATTGTTGCCAAAACATACTGATGACATTGGTTACAGAAGATTTTCTTAACTTCTGAATGTTTCACTGAGCACGGTTGGGGCCATATATTGGAAGTGAAAAAACATAATTTTATCATAAACCGGCCATGAACAGGTGCTCCTCGCAAGATTTTTGACAGAGAAAGAATTATCAGAAGAGTTGTCCAAGAGCCAAGGACCACTTGTGGAGAGCTTCAGAAAGACCTGGAATTAGCAGGTACAAGAAAACAATAAGTAATGCAATCAACAAGGGTGGACATTTTAGCAAGACAATGATCCCACCCCGAAGCAAAGGAAACTCTCAATTGGTTTCAAAGAAAGAAAATAAAGCTGCTAGAATGGACCAGCCAATAACCCGACTTGAATCCAATAGAAAATCTATGGAAATAACTAAAGATGCCAGGCTTTTTGAGGACCTATCCTGAAGTAAGAGAGTAGCGCAGGGTTGGGACTGCTTGCAGTACAACCAAAAGTGACTGTTCTGCCGGCCGGAGAACCTGTCGTGGTCAGAGGTAGAAGGGAGGCTTTCGCCACTAAGGGACCAACCACCTTTACCAGGGACCACAGTGAGTAACTGAAGACAGTACCAGAGCAACATTCTCACTGAATGGGCATGGTGGAGAATCAGAAAACTTTAGGTGATGATCAAGTCAGGAACCCAACCAGTGGAAGTGACGTTTGCAGAGCAGCCTTGTGTGTCAAGCCAGGGACAGAGCCGGTCAGCAGGGGTGAAGCTTGAAAGGTATCTGGAGTGCCAAGCTAGGGACCCAGCAGAGAAGTGTGGGTGACGCTTGAGGGAGATACCACCGCAAAGGCTTTGAGGAGCTCACAGGATTCAGAGTCAGTGAATCAGAGAGTACAGTGAGAGACTAGGAGCTCAAGGGGCTGAAGAGCTACACGTGGACATTGTAGTGAAGCTTAGAGAACTGTTGAACTTTGCATTAGGAACTGTTAAATACTGTTGCCTTAGGAGACAGCAAACCTGCACATGCAAAAGTGGTGCCTTGCTGGGGCCTTTCCCTGTTTGGCTGTCTTCCTATTGAAGTTTCAGAGTCTGCCTATTGAAATTGCAACTACTTAAGGGTGTCCTGGCCCTAACCCTCTTTCCCTTGCAAAATATAAAAAGGACTGTTAAAAGAAATAAAACCTCTTTTGCATCCAAGAAGTGTCTGGCGCCCAATGACTTTCACCATCTTTGCACCCACTATGCCTCACAACCCGCTACATATTGAAGGATATCAGCGGTCTGTGGTCTCAAAGATTCTCATTAGACTGGAAGAGGTTAGAGATTCTGCTACACAAGGCACTGGGATTGATAGGAACAGGTATCTGGGAGGAGTAGAGGAGCAGTAAGGTGAGGCGGTTTCTGCTGTTAAAGTGCAGTTGACCTTATTTAAATATAAGAGGGGTCAATAAGTTCTGATGAGTGAGCATTTGCACAGGGGAGAGGAGGAGCATGGGTTCAAGGTCATAGAGTGGATAAAAAAACAAATGGTGAAGACATATTTGGGGGCAAAGATGAAAGGCTAACTGCAGTCCAACAATGTATGGATATACAAAGTTTATTAGTCTTCAAAGCATAAAAAATATAGGCCACAGCTTCACACCACAGGACAGAGGATAGTTAACATGTTTTACATAGAATGTGTTTACTCATAACATTGACATTGTGGATTCTCCACTAAGTTTATTTGTGGACATTGTGCATACTGCATTAAGCACTTTATGCGGGAGGTTAAAGCACAGCACTGGAATAATGGGATGCACATGCAGGGTTATTTTGTACATCTGTATGTTGGTGAAATATGTTTACATGTTCATATGTGGATGTTTACATATTTGAGCACTTTATAAAGATTTTTATGTTATAGGTCTGCACTGACTATTTTTAGGAAGTTTAATAATTAGGGATAAGTTGAACACCCCCCCCACCCCCCCCCCCCCGGTTCGGTTTGCAGCAGAACACCTTGAACAGACAAAAAGTTCTAGCAAACATGCAAACCCTATTAAAGGCTATGGGACACGAACATGAAAAATCAAAAGTCCGCGTTTTTTCAGAAGCAGTGATTTTAATAATGCTTAAAGTGAAACAATAAAAATGAAATATTCCATTAAGTATTGTGCCTGGGGGGTGGCGCATCTGTGCGATGTGTAGAACAGTGCCGCAGCAATAATGATATTTCTAAAAGGAAAAAAATGTAATTCAAACTTGCTCGCGGCTGTAATGTATTGACGGCTCCCAGCAATATAGCTGAAAAATATAGCTGAAAAAAACGTTGGGGGGGTCCCCCCAGTCCATACCAGGCCCTTCGGGTCTGGTACGGATTTTAAGGGGAACTCCACGCCAAAATGTAAAAAAATTGACATGGGGTCCCCCCCAAAATCCTTACCAGACCCTTAGGCTGGGTTCACACCTATGTGAATTGCCCACGGTTCCCCGCATCCAATTTGCATAGCAGGAGAATGTGATCGGTTCTCTACGGAGTCGGTTCACATATCTCTGGGGCGGCAGCAGAGCGCACTGCACTGTGCGTCTTTGGCTCTGTTTCAGGGCTGAATTCAGGCACAGATTCAGCCATGATTCATCCCTGAACCAGAGAATGGGGACGCATAGCGTTCTTGTGCGATCCGCAGCCAGTTCCAGTGTGAAGCGAGCCTTTTCCGAGCATGCAGCCTGGAGGTCAGGATAGGGGGGATGAACGAGCGCCCCCCTCTCCGGAACCATACCAGGCCACATGCCCTCAACATGGGGAGGGTGGGTTTCTGGACCAGGTTGGGATATACTTTGAAAAGCTGCCCCAGGCATTCCCCACGGATGGAAGCAAATTAGGCTTCATCATTTTGTTGCTTTCTGATAGAGCCTTGGCCTGGGCAAACCCTCTATGGAAGACGCAAAAAACCATTGTCCTGAGTTACCCAGAGTTTGTGGCTTCCTTTAAAAGTATATTTGACACTCCAATTTTGCTGCCAGGAGCCTCATGTCCATCAATGTACGAGAACTGTTGCTGATTATGCCATTGAATTCCCTATTCTGCCACCAGAGGTCGCTTGGAACAATGAGTCCCTTGTGGCTGCTTTTTCTCATAGTCTCTCAGATAACATCAAGGATGAGATAGCAGCCTGAGACATACCTACAGATTTGGAGAAGTTAATCACGTTTGCCATTCTCATTGACTCCAGACTCCACGAGAGACCTTCCTTTAAGGAGAGCTTGCAGAAACCTCCTGTACGTTTAGCTCCAAGCATTGCAGTTCCAGCCTTGCCTCCCTCACCTCCCATGCCTCCTTGTAAAGAGTCTGCCAGTGAAGTAGAACCCATGCAGTTAGGCTTCACGTGTCCCTCTGCGGATCAGATTGTCTTTAGGAGGAGGGAGAGATCGTGCCTTTATTGTGGCCAGGCAGGTCACTTTTGAAGTCTTGTCTTACCTGTCCGGGAAACGCTTGCACCTGTGGTCCTGTAGGGGATAGACCTTAGGTGGCGTTGTTATGTCCCCAGTTACCTTCAAGGATAAGCCTCTAGTTTTGGTTACCCTTTTGTGGTCTGAGTTGTCTATTGATACACAGGCTCTAATCGACTCAGGGGCTGCAGGTCTGTTTATAGTCAGTGCCTTTGTGTTTAAGCACTTAGTTCCGCTGCAGCTTCGTGCCACTCCACTTGCCATTGAGGCTATTGATGGGAGAACTCTATAGCCTGCCCATGTGACTCATGAGACTACTCTGTTGTCCATGGCCGTAGGGGCTCTTCACCGTCAGATAATCCGATTTCAAGTCATTTTCTCTCCTCATTATCCAGTGGTTATTGGTTATCCTTGCAACTTATTCACTCCTTGATTATTACCCGCCTTGACTACTGCAACTCTCTCCTTAATGGCCTACCCTTAAGCAGGCTATCCCCCCTTCAGTCTATTATGAATGCTGCTGCTAGACTAATACACCTCACTAATCGATCCGTGACTGCTGCTCCTCTCTGCCAATCCCTTCACTGGCTTCCCCTACCCCACCATGTAAAATTCAAAATGCTAACCATAACATACAAGGCCATTCACAACAACACCCCCATCTACATCACCAACCTCATCTGCAGATATCGCCCAAATCGCCCCCTCCGCTCCTCCCAGGACCTCCTGCTCTCTAGCTCCCTTGTTACCTCCTCCCATGCTCGCCTTCAGGACTTCTCCAGAGCCTCTCCCATTCTCTGGAATTCCCTGCCCCAGTATGTCCAATCAGCCCCTACCCTGTCCTGGCCAGTGGCGCGCAAAGGAAGGGGGCGGAGGAAGCAAAGCCTGAAGCAAAAAAGCCTTTCTAGCCTCCCAAAAATGGCCGCGGTATAAACATTTACTTGGTCTACAACAAAATGGAGTTTTCTCCACTTCCTGTCCCAATGATATAAAATGACTATGGCGTTAGCCAATCCGGTGCCCTGAAGAAGTCACGTGATATGACGTAACGCGTAGGACGTAACCGGAAATACGTAGTGCGGACCGGAAGTGACGTAGCGAGTACCGCTAACACGCTCGTTCCACTGTTGTTTGGCGCTTTGTCGTTTACTTTAATGTAAGCAGCTATTATATTTTAATAAATTCCTTGGCTTAACATTATTACACTATCGGAGTCCTTTACTTTTAATCACCCTTATATGGAGCCCATATATCGGAGGAAGTGTCGTCTCCCCTAAGACGGATTAGGACACCACCACTACTACTGGACCAGAACAAGCACAGACCCATTGAAAGCACATAGGCACTTTTATTGTGTCATTGAGGGGAGAGTTCTGGGAGCCCCTAGTGGGTATCCATTGCCACGAACAGTCACCAAATCACCCAGCAACGCATGTTCACCTACCAGTCACAGTTTATATGTTTTTATGTGATTTATGTGATTGATTAGCACTTAGTCACTTTGATTCACGTGTTATGTTTTTTCCCATCATTGAAGGACATTCACTTTTGATGCACGTTTGTATTTACTATGGTTCCTTTATTTAAAAAAATCTTTTAGGGTGCAGTTCTCATGCATTAGCTTTATGGATTGATTAATTGTTGCGCAGAATCATTCACACAATTTATCACGATTGTGCACTTTTTAGAATACCTTGTAATGCCGTTTGGTCTTTGCAACACTGCTGCAGTTTTTCAGGAGTTCATCAACAATGTCCTCCGAGATATGTTGCAGCAATGTGTGGTGGTTTATCTCGACGATATTCTCATATATTCTAAATCCTTGGAGAGCCACCACACAGATCTCTCCCTGTGCTACAGAGGCTGGGAGATAATAACCTCTATTGTAAGTTTGAGAAGTACCAGTTTCATTGTGAACAGGTTAAATTTCTGGGTCATGACATTTCTACTGCCATTTTTTCGATGGACCCAGAGAAACTATATCTACAGTGACCTCGACCCGCAGGTCTACATCCGATACAACATTTTCTTGGCTTTGCCAATTATTAATCGGAAGTGTATTTGTAACTTCTCTTCTCTGGTCAAACCCCTGACTGATATGACCAGAAAGGACGGTAACCCACAGAATTCGTCTCCGTATTCCATTAAAGCCTTTGAGTCTCTCAAGGCTGCCTTTGTTTCAGCTCCTGTGTCGGCACATCCTGATCCTTCTGTTTCAACGTTCTACCTCTGAGGGGGGCTATGCATCCTTGTGGCTACTCTTCTAAGAAAATGTCTCCTGCAGAATGCAATTACGAGATTGGGGACAGAGAATTGTTAGCTAGCTATCATTTTAGCTCTTAAAGAACGGAGGCATCTCCTCAAAGGTACCACTGTGCTGGTCCTCATTTTGACTGACCATAAGAATCTCACATTCTTGTCTGAGGCTAAACGCTCATCTCCCAGAAGAGCGTGGTGCGCTTTTTTTCTATCAAGAATCAATTACATAGTCTCATTCTTACCCGGTACTAAGAATGTAAGTGCTGACAAGGGCTGTCGCAACAGTTTTCCTCCGCTTCCAAGATTGAGTCGGTGCCTGTTCCTGTAATACCTCCCGATCGCATTTTGGCTACTGTACGCACCAGTCTCACCTCACCTTTGGGTGACAGAATTTGTACCGCTCAGATCCAGTCTCCTCCCGAGAAACCAGGGTGACCGCTGCTTTGTCCCACGAGAATCTCCACACTGCTTTGCTCCAGACTTACCATTCTTCCAAGGTGGCTGGCCACCCAGGGAAGAATCAACTCATTTGGGCTATTTCTCAACAATTCTGGTGGCCTAGTCTCAGCGCTGATGTAACCGCCTTTGTAGCTGCTTGTTCCGTATGTAAACAGAGTAAGACACCACGACACATTCCAGTGGACCTCCTACAACCCTAACCCAATTGAGAGAGGCCTTGGACCCACTTGTCTATAGATTTTCTTGTGGAGTTACCCAACTCCTAGGGCAACACTGTAATGCCCCGTACACACGGCTGGATTTTCCGATGGAAAATGTCCGATCGGAGTGTGTTGTCGGAAATTCCGACCGTGTGTGGGCTCCATCGGACATTTTCCATCGGATTTTCCGACACACAAAGTTTGAGAGCAGGATATAAAATTTTCCGACAACAAAATCCGTTGTCGGAAATTCCGATCGTGTGTACACAAATCCGACGGACAATGTGCCACGCATGCTCAGAATAAATAAAGAGATGAAAGCTATTGGCCACTGCCCCGTTTATAGTCCAGACGTACGTGTTTTACGTCACCACGTTCAGAACGATTGGATTTTCCGACAACTTTGTGTGACCGTGTGTATGCAAGACAAGTTTGAGCCAACATCCGTCGGAAAAAATCCTAGGATTTTGTTGTCGGAATGTCCGAACAAAGTCCGACCGTGTGTACGGGGCATAATTCTTATGGTGGTTGACTGGTTCTCAAAAATATCCCACTCTATTCCACTAAAGAAGTTGCCCAAATCCAAAGAACTGGCATCCATTTTTGCTCATGAGATCTTTCGGTTAAATGGAGTAACAAAGGTTATCATCTCTGACAGGGGTAGCCACTAGCCAGTTTGTCTACAGGTTTTGGTGAGCCTTTTGTGCGCAGTTAGGAATTCAGCTTTCCTTCTCCTTCTCCCTCAGTCCAAAGGGGCCGCAGAACGAGCCAACCAAGCCTTGGAGCAGTTCCTATGCTGCTATATCTCTGACCACCATAACAACTGGTCAGACCTCCTACCTCGGGCCGAGTTTGCTCACAATATTGCCATCAATACCATCAATACCGCTTCCTGATTGTCTGAAATATGGTTTCCAACCATCCATGTTGCCTGACTCATTTGCTGCGTTAGAGGAGCATCCCTGCAATCTTCGTTTCACTTGGGTGCAGGTCCAGGAGTCCTTGCGACATGCCAGTGAGAGGTACAGACTCCATGCTGACCGCAGACCTTCCTACAATGTTGGGGAGAGGGTCTGGCTGTCATCTCGTAACCTCTAACTCCGTGTTCTGTGTTCCCTCACTGAAAATGGCACCAGGATTTATTGAGCGTTTCCGTATTCTATGTTGGATCAATCCAGTGGCTTACTCATTAGACCTTCCTTCTAACATGCGGATTTCAAATGTTTTTCATGTCTCCTTATTAAAACCTTTGATGTGCAACCACTTCACCACCTTGGTACCACGTCCTCGCCCAGTAAAGGTCGAAAACCATGAGGAGCATGAAATACAATCGATCATTGACTCCCGTAGGTTCCGTGGGCTCATCCAGTACCTGGTTCATTGGAAAGGGTACGGTCCGGAGGAACGCTCTTGGGTCTCATCCTCGGATGTACAGGCTCATGTCCTCCTCTGTGCTTTAGATAGAAGTTTTCCCCTCAAACCTGGTGGTCCTCTGAGGGGGAGGGGTTGTTGAGGAGGGGGTACTGTCAGGGCTGGGCTCTCAGCCCCTCCTTCTCTGTGCTCAGGTTGCTCAGCTGTTGGCTAATTTCCAGTACTCATCGTTCCACAATAGCTCACCTATTGATCATCTCCTGCTCGTCAGTCAAGCCCACAGCCAGCCGCTACTGGCTATTTAAACTGCCTGGTTAGTTTCATCAATTGCCTTCGCCTTGGTCAACATATCTAGAAACTCTCCGTTGTGTTCCTGTTGTCTGGCTGACGTCTCTTCTGGTTCCTGATCCTGTCTGCTGCCTCTGACTATGCTGATCTCTGGCTTACTGATTTCCTGGCTTGTTCTGACTGCCCAATTTGGCTACCGAACCCTGGCTATGTTTTCACTATGTTTACCAGTTGTATCATTTTTACCAATTTTATTAAAAGAAGTGATTTTTACTGCATTTTCTGCCGCCGTCTGTTTCATGGTCCCTGACAGAACTGTATTATATATACTACACTAACTGCACTATATACTCTGAGCTGTATTATATATACTACACTGACTGACTGCACACTACACTAACTAACTGCCTAACCTCTATTCATTCACTATATACAGCCGCCGTGTAAACAGCAGCCTTATATAGTGTGGGGCGTGGACTTAGCCCCTGAGCCATGATTGGCCAAAGGCACCCTGCCTTTGACCAATCATGGCTCTCACAGCACATCGAGCTGTGATTGGCCAAAGCATACAGATCAGGGGCATGCTTTGGCCAACCAGCAGCCATCAATGCACTGCTATCTCGAAGTGCATTATGTGGCGCTCCTCGGCGGGTGAACTTGCTGCGAGTGCCCCATATGTTCGTTTGTGCTACAGGAAAACAAACACCCAATGTTTGAGATGAACTTACGTTCGACACAAACATCAGGACCATCCCTACTGATAGTACACCTGAGAACTGTTCATAATTGTAAAACATTAACATAATTGTAAAATTGTTAACATACATAGCACATGCACAGCAGGATTGGCTTCACTGGTGTTGCTATTGGACAACCATATTTTCCTGATTCTGCTCCTAGTCAGCCTCTTGCTCTCTCCTGCCATCAAGAATGGGATTCCCAGTTGTGGTAGCTGGGGTAACTACTGCCAACAGACATTTACTACAGTCTCCAGCAAACTCCCAAACAAGCAGAATTTGTTTAGGCATCTGTGGGGCTTCCACAGGTTGTGACCACCCCTCCAGCCAACCAAACTCTCTTGATCACGTTTGCAAACTAGTCCTTCTTTCTTGTTTGCCCCATGTTACAGACACTCCATTTGTGCACCCCGCACTACTTTTACATAGTTACAGCAAAAATGGAGCACTGTGTCTTTAAAGAAGAACTCCAGCTTTTCCTCCCCAAAACAAAAGATGTCATTAGCATGTAAATGGATCCCAACCTATCTGTCAATTTGTGTGGAACTTACCTCCTTTAGCTGTATACAGTAGGTTTCTGTGTCTGTGATGTCACTCCTTCTCCTGGCTGAAATTCAAAGTTCACCGACTTCCTTTTTACTTCCTTTTCCAGTTCTGATGCTACATGTCCCATGATCCTTTGAGCCTCTGTAGCTTTAGGGTGGGCTATGGGAGTCACTTGTACCAGTTCTGGGAGTTGATGTTGGTGGGTCCTAGGACTCCTAGGGTAACTGTTGGTATTTCTGGGCTTTTGTGTGGGTGGTGAAAGGTGTAAATGTCATACCTCCTCCTGTGTCATTACTGTCTTGCGGCATGCCAAAGAATAATGGCTTACTGCAAGACTACAGAGGAAGGGCTATGGGAGGTTATTATGAAAGTTTTTCCTTCATATGTAAATTAATCACTTCACAGAGAGCAGGGCTCAGGGAGGGTGTGATCTGAGGGGTGGGACTCTCCCTGTTCACACTGGGTGGCATATTTAACTGGGCAACTATTCCATCCTGCCCAGCAGCAGCACAGCTAGCTTTCAGAACAGGCTGTGTATGAAGGGATTTCCTTATTGACTAATTCTGTGACCTGCGAAGCGGGACTTGGGAGGTTTGGATGCTTTTTGTAGGCGTGACTGGGAGGGATTGAATACTAATTAGGATGTATTCAATCCCACCCACCATCAGAGCTGTGAAGGAAGTTACATAATCTAAAGAGTATGAAAAACTACAAAGGGGAATTTTACAGACTCTAGCTGCTGCAGGAAGTAGTCGTGGGGATACAGTCTACATCAGGCTATACAGGGTGTCACATTATACAAAGCCTAAACACAGAAATCAGGGGATCTGCAGACAACAGAGCTATGATCTATGCTGGGATTGATCATTCCATTCAGTTCTAGTGAAAAGAAAGTTGGAATTCAGCTAATCACATTTTCACTATTTGGCTGCTTGTTTGCAGGTTTTTCTCCCTTGCCACACAGAGTTCATACAACTGTACTTATTTCTTAAGCAAAGGACCCTAATTTTGCCAGCATCTTCAACCACATCATATGTGGGGATTCATTTCTGCTTGTAGAGCTTTTAATGACTCGTCAATGTTACAAAATACAGATCTGTTGCACTTGAGTTCAAATAATAATTGAACAGCAGCTGACACAATATTGCTGTGTAAAATGGAAGAAATGAAAAAAGCGGTGCAGCGCTTATAAAATTTAAGTCCAATAAATGATAATGAAGAGTCAAAACATTTCTTGAAAGGTATACTGGTACACTGGATAGAAAAAAAGTCACCAACACCCAATAGTACTGACTTTTACCCCAAATCTAAGGGTTTTGCACAATGTATGGTCAATTGATAGACACCGCGATCAACACAAGCAGATAAAACCTCTCCACCAACGGTATGCTGATCATTGCACAGGTATGGATATATCAGTATTCTAATCTTGCCATGGATCGCACGGAGGACCAATAGATGTAACTCACCTCAATGCTGGTATTCTCAGTTATAAAGAAAATAATCCTCACTGCTCAGACATCCAATAAAATATATTTGATTTAATAAAAATGGTCACAGTTCTGTGGTTAAAATCGAGCATTAGGAAACGACCAGCATTTCCAATCAACATAATGGCCGCTGCATCCCGGATTACGTTTGTGTCACACGCTTCAGCTCCTCCCTACGCGTTTCATCATCAAAAGACCCAATCATTTGACCTTCCCTGTGTCCCCCGGTTACACTCCTGTTGCACTGTTGTGGGCACTAAAGTTTTTTATGAGTCCCTTTTTGCAAACTATATGGGGGGGGTCCCTCTTTTGTCTATAGAGCTTCCTAAACTGCAGGAAATCTTTCCTCCCTCTCGAGCCTGTAGGTCTTACTTCCACTGCACTATTTATCTCTGAGGTTGCTGGTGAACTCTCACCCATGTCACTACATTCATCACTATATTTGTCAGCTCCTGCTAGCTTCCCATCCAGGAATACCTTGTTGTTACCCATGGAAACTAAGATGTAACAGATCAGCAGTGCATTACTGTTTACCATTGTAATTGATGTTACCATTCTTTTTGTCAGTGTTTGGAAGGGAAATGTCTGCAGAGAAATCATACACAGTGGATTGACCATGGCAAAACTCACAGTATTGCACACCCATCTGGCATTTAACACTCTGCCAGCAACTGTCCTGACATCTGATCTTTGTAACATGAACCAACATTTGGGTCAAATGTTGGTTTAGACATACATTCTGCAACCCCTCATTTTTTTAGATGAGAACCCTAGGTGCCAACAAATCCTCTTAAAATGGTGACATGGCTCTGTCAGTATATATATATATATATATATATATATATATATATATATATATATATACACATATATACACATACACATAGTGCCTTGAAAAAGTATTCATAGCCCTTGAAATTGTCCACATTTAGTCATGTTACAATGTAAAAGAAAAAACACAAAGTGGCAAATAATTGTGAAGTAGAAGGAGAATGATTAATAGTTTTCAACATTTTTTTACAAATAAATATCTGAAAAGTGTGGCGTGCATTTGTATTCAGCCCCCTTTACTCTGATACCCCTAACTAAAATTTGTGGAACCACTTGCCTTCAGAAGTCACCTAATTAGTAAATAGAGTCAACCTGTGTGTAATTTAATCCCAGTATAAATACAACTGTTCTGTGAAGTCCTCAGATGTTTGTTAGAGAACCTTAGTGAACAAACAGCATCATGAAGGGATGCACCAGACAGGTCAGGGATAAAGTTGTAGAGAAGTTTAAAGCAGGGTTAGGTGATAAAAAAAATATCCCAAGCTTTGAACAACTCAGGGAGCACTATTAAATCCATAATTCAAAAATGGAAAGAGTATGGCACAACTGCCAACCTACCAAGACATGGCAGTCCATCTAAACTGACAGGACAGGCAAGGAGAGCATTAATCAGAGAAGCACCAAAGAGTCCCATGGTAACTCTGGAAGAACTGCAAAGATCCACAGCTCAGGTGGGAGATTCTGTCCACAGGACAACTATTAGTTGTGCACTCCACAAATCTGGCCTTTATGGAAAAGTGGCAAGAAGAAAGCCATTGATGAAAGAAAGCCATAAGAAGTCCTGTTTGCAGTTTGCGAGAAGCCATGTGGGGGATACAGAAAACATGTGGAAGGTGGATCTCTGGATCTCTGGTCAGATGAGACCAAAATTTTACTTTTTGGTCTAAAAGCAAAACGCTATGTGTGGCACGAAAACTAACACTGCATAACCTGAACAAACCATCCCCACCGTGAAACATGGTGATAGCAGCATCATGTTGTGGGGATGCTTTTCTTCAGCAGGGACAAGGAAGCTGGTCACCATTGATGGAAAGATGGATGGAGCCAAATACAGGGCAATCTTAGAAGAAAACCTGTAAAGCCGCGTACACACGAGCGGAATGTCCGACAGAAAAAGTCAGACAGAAGCTTTTCATCGTATATTCCGATCGTGTGTGTGCCTCATCTGACTTTTATTTTTGAAAATCCTGACGAACCTAGAAATAGAACATTCTAAACGTTCTATTTCTAGAACGTTCTAAATATTTCCGACTGAACCAATTCCTATCGGGAAAACCATTCTTCTGTATGCTTTTCTGACTGACCGAAAATGATGCATGCTCTGAAGCAAGTACGAGATGGAAGCTATTGGCTACTGGCTATTGAACTTCCTTTTTCTAGTCCCGTCGTACGTGCTGTACGTCACCGCGTTCTGGACGGTCAGACTTTCTTCGGACTTTGGTTTGACCGTGTGTAGGCAAGACCACTTGAATGGAATTCCGTTGGAGTTCCGTTGGAGAAACCTTCGAAGTTTATTCCGACGGCAAAACTGGTCATGTGTACGCAGCATGTGTCCACCCCTGTCTCAAGTCTGCAAAAGACTTGAGACAGGGGTGGAGGTTCACGTTCCAGCAGGACGACAACCCTAAACATACAGCCAGATCTACAATGGAATTGTTTAGATCAAAGCACATTCATGTGTTAGAATGGCCCAGTCAAAGTCCAGACCTAAATCCATGTGAGAATCTGTGGCAAACTTGAAAATTGTTGTTCACAGATGCTCTCCATCTGACAGAGCTTGAGCTATTTTGCAAAGAAGAATGGGCAAAAATATCACTCTCTAGATGTGCAAAGCTGGTAGAGACATCCCCAAAAAGACTTGCAGCTGTAATTGCAGCGAAAAGTGGTTCTACAAAGTATTGATTCAGGGGGGCTGAATACAAATGCACACCAAACTTTTCAGATATTTATTTGTAAAAAAAAATTATCATTTTTCTTACACATCACAATTATGTGCCACTTTGTGTTGCTCGATTACATAAAATCCCAATAAAATACATTTATGGTTTTGGTTTTTCCACAAAATGTGGAAAATTTCAAGGGGTATGAATACTTTTTCAAGGCACTGTAAACATACTGTATATACTCAAAATGTTTAGAACACCCCCATTTTTGCAGTTTTTATTCAAATTCAAACAGTTCAAGTACAGTGAATAACCTAAAATGATACAAAGGTAAGTGGCAAACTGCCAGAGGTGAAAACATTTTTTAGATTAACAAAAACTGAAAAATAATGTACATTACATTACTTACAAGCTCTCTGTTATCTGTATAACAGCAGTACTGAAATAGACTGTGCTACTGCACCCTCTTAATCAGTATTTGGACAGTTAACATCAGTAAATCAGAGCATGGGATATATGAAAAATTTATAATCGTCCCCAAAAAGAGTATTATCCCAGCTGTTGGAATTCTTCTTTCCACAAAAAGGTCTCAAAATGATATTCCTCTTTCCAGCACTAGAATATCCCCATCTGCAAAGTTCCTTAATCACCTATCCTCTTCAAGTGATCTTTTCACCAAAATATTAAATGCTCACCAAATAGTGAGACCCCTCTTGTGTAGTGGGTCAAATCACACTTGTGCTCAACAACAATCCAGTGTCACTCTCTCCTATTCCCTCCACTGCTTTTC
This sequence comes from Lithobates clamitans, assembly GCA_037952925.1. Taxonomy (NCBI): domain Eukaryota; kingdom Metazoa; phylum Chordata; class Amphibia; order Anura; family Ranidae; genus Lithobates; species Lithobates clamitans. The sequence continues at coordinate 9,401,416 of JBBGZY010000399.1, read as the reverse complement.
ACGCCTTTTGTTCAATAGTTCCTCGTTGACATTTATAAAAAAAAAAAAAAAAGAAAACAATAACATAGTGTGATACTGTCAAACCAAAACTATTCTCCCCACACTTTAATAATTGTGCTCACATAAACATCAACAATTTTCCACCATTACGTGTCGGGACCAGGGGTGGACTGTCCATTGAGCCACTCGGGCACTGCCCGAGGGCCCTGGGCCACTAGGGGGCCCCATCAGGGTTGCCATCCTCAGTAAAACCCGGGATGTATAAATCTGTGTTTTTTGTACATCTGTCTGTGTATACTGTATTTACATGTATGTGTATACTGTGTGATTGTATACTGTGTGTGTGTATACTGTGTGGCCCCATAATCTCTGATTGCCTGGGGGCCCCATAATCTCCTATTGCCCGGGGGCCCCATGAGTTATCAGTCCGCCCCTGGTCGGGACCCTCATGCAATGGAGCCTCACCAGAGCCTTGCAACCATAATCGGTCTAGAATGCACCCAATCTTCACTCTCCTCTTCTCCGCTACCTTCTGCAGAGTCACCAATCCACTTCACCTGCTGGAGACCTATTGATACGCTTTTTAATATCTTGTAAATGTGAATGCATATTTATTGTTTTTCATTTTATAAATATTTTTTAATAAATGCTACACATAGGTAGTGGCCCTTTTCTCTTCTTCTTCTTGTTTATATATACTTTTATGCCTAGCATAATTTCCCAGAGCTTTCCCATGCCTATGGAGCCTTATATACTGTATACAGCCTGCCATGCAGGTGAATGGCTGAATAGTCATGTAGTTGCAAACATAATGCTTCTGTGCATCTGTGTTTACCCGTGCATCTGCGTGTGATGTTTTTTCTGGAGGAAGAGGAGAATTTGTCTCAGTCAGGGAAGGTCAAGGACATTTTTTATTTATGAATTTTGTGCATTACATAGTAACTGGATTTGGTACTTGTTTAGCCTGTGATACACGAGTCTTCAGTAGTACTTTAAGTCATTCTGCCTGCTTTTCATAGTGTTTATCCAAACTTTAGGCACATTTTTTATGTCTCACACAGAACAAAGATCCTTAAAGAAAAGTAACATTATTCCCCTGAAAAATGAGTTACCCTATCGCTTTTTACTTGGTTTTTAGCAACCTTTGCAGGCATATAAGTTTAATACTTGTACAGTATTAACAGGAAGTTTTTAAGTTGGGTTACTTATTAGGTCACCTTATCAATAAACCATTATCTTGTGATACTCAAATGTGAGACTACTACTATAGCATCTAAAATCTTCTTTATAAATGAAACCTTTGCTGAGAGAATGTAGACTGACTTTGCTGACCTCTCCTTCTGAAAAGCATGGTTTTTCGGAATTCATCCTTATTTTTTTGTGTTTTAGACGTTCTGCGTTGAACAGGAATAGCTAAATGGATGTTCTAGCTTTTCTGGCAACATGCTGAAACAGTGAGTCTTTCGCTTTGGGTGCTGTCCTATGAAGAAGGAGGGCTTTCCTACCTCTTGTTCGGGTATAATCAGCAGAGCTATTCTGTCTATTTAGGCTACTTTCTCACTGAAGTGCTTTACAGGCGCTAAAGCGCTAAAAATAGCGCCTGCATAGAGACTGTAAAGAGCCTCTCCTGTCTCTCCAGTGTGAAAGCCCGAGTGCTTTCACACTGGAGGGGTGCGCTTGCAGGACAAAAAAGTCCTGCAAGCCGCATCTTTGCAGCGCTGTAGAAAACAATGGGGCAGTTTTGCCAAACTGCCGGCAAAGCGCTGCTGAAGCAGCGCTTTGCCGGCTGTTTTAACCCTTTTTCGGCTGCTAGCGGGGGTTAAAACCACCCCACTAGTGGCCAAATAGTGCCGCTAAAATAACGGTAAAGCGGTGCTAAAAATAGCGCTGCTTTACCGCCGACGCCTGCCCGCCCCCGTGTGAAAGTAGCTTAAAAGCCAGCCACTCTGTATTAGGCCGGTAATTAGGTGGCTCTAGGGTCCCTTTCACACTGAGGAGCTTCTTAACTGCCAGTAAAACACTGAGCGTTTTGAAGAGCTTTTCAGGCGCTTTCGAAGAGCTTTCTATTCATTTCAATGGAGAGGGGCGTTTTTTCACCGCCCTGCCAGCGCACTGCTCCAGTGTGAAAGCATTCATTGATTTGAATAGAAATAGGTTTTTGTGAGTTTTTCAGTCGCCTTTTTAGTGTGAAAGAGCCTGAAAAGCGCCTCAGTGTGAAAGGGGTCTAAAAGGGGATTTTCTGTGTTAAATGTTTTAGGTGTTGTTTATTCTAACTGTTGTATATTTTCGGACTGGTGCATTACAATCAGCGCCCCTAGCCTAGTTGAGGTCCCCGAAGGACCGGAATTTATATGAATTTATGCTATCAGATTATGGACTTTTGTGGATTATTCCTGCCAATTATGGACTCTTGCCTTACAATGGACTTTTAATGGACTTTACCGCCTAAACCAGTTATGACTACCTCATTGGGAAATTTCACAAGGGCACTTAGAAAACTTTGTCAGGGAAAAAATATAGAGACGTCTGGAAGAACTACACCTTTATTACCTTCAATTACTTTAGCAAAATAACTTTATTGTCCAGTTAAACTGCCTGGTCTCCAAGTCATTAAAAGGGTATGGTGTATCAAAGAACAGCGCTTATTCAAAGGGATCAGTGAAGTCAGAGAAGATGCAGTACAAAACGTCTGATGAGCAGAGAAGCTATCCCAAGGTGGCTATATTGCCCTAGCAAATGACTACTGTACTTGTGTCCAGTGCTTAGGCAAACAACCAACCATGTACCAGGTGACATGGCATGGGAGATGAAGACTCTGGTACTAAAGGGGTTTGATGCTTGGCCCTTTTACTGGCGACAGGTTACCCATGTCCCGGAATTGTTCCTGTGACACAGAGTACCTAGGGACCTATAAACATGTAAACAAGATGCGCAGCGCTGGATATAAATAAACAATGAAAAATATTGAAAAATATTGTGCTATGTGCAAATAGACACTATATGAAAATAAATACAAATGATTGTTAAATAATGTCCGTGAATGTTATAGCAAAAACTAAAATATGAATAAAACGTCCATAGAAACATGTGAGAAAATCGCTATGGATATCTGACTTCCACCGCTGTAAACCCGTCACCACAGAGAGATTAAAGGCTTACCAGACAGCCCTTAAAGAAAGGCATGAATCGATCTCCACTTTAGATACTGTCCCTTCTATGGATAGATCCTGCTGTGAAGTGCTAGGTGGATAATCTCAGATTTGTCAGCCATGGAGGAGAGCCATTCCCAGCGATAATGGATATCTTTCTTGGCAGTACTCATGCGCTCTCTCCTTGTGTGGCTTGAATTTATGATACCTGGAACAGCTGCACAAGCTTTAAAGCTTGTGGCTAGCACCCAGCCAGGGCCTTTTCCTTCAAGAACCACAAATATCCGATCGAACCACAGACAGCCTACATACACCACTATAGACTGACGATTTTGTAGATGGTATGTGGGTAAATTGTTACCAGTGTAGAACATAAGGCAGCCGGCTACGATACAAATGCCTGTCCAATCACGATGTTACAACGCGGTGACGTCAGCACGTCGCTCTAACTGACGCATTTCATCACAAGTCTGACGTCGTCCTCTGTCTCAGTGTCCTGGTAAAAACTCGAAGGAGTTTTTACCAGGACACTGAGACAGACACCATCCACAGGCCCACTGACAACAGTTCCCAATACACACAGGGCTGCAAACTGGCTACCAAATGAAAGAGAAGCTCAGCTGATAACGCTGTGAAAACCACAGAAGATGGGTCACACTCTTCATTCAGTTATGCATGAAGGCTACAGCTGCATCATTCTTTCATAAATTGGTGAGATGCATAGATTAATAAATAAAAAGTTTAATCCTTTATTATCCAAAGCTGAGTTAATCCTAATTAGCTCTTATCACAGCTGAACTTCAGAAATGATTTGTATTGCATACTTACTTTGGCCCTGCTTGGCACAAAATATGCATATCTCATACTCGATGAACTGTTGGGGACACTGGAAATCATTGTAGTAGTTGGTGCCTTGTATATTTTTCAATGAATATAAGGCATTCTGTGTCTGTCCGAGGCGAAGAAGAGGGACGATGATATCATGATCTCCACCTTGTCCTGGAATACCTTGTATTTATTAAAAAAAAAAAAGAGCCTTCGATGAAAGGCAAACCAGCGACCCCTTGTAGTCAGTGTGCTGGGTCAGCCACTCACATAAAAGACGAGAAAGAACCTGAAAATTACAGGATCACTGAAGTGCCAACTACTACAATCCTTTCCAACTTCCCCAGCCACCCATCAGATAAAAGTAAGGTTTATCTATTTTGTGACAAGCCGGACCAATTTAAATATGCAATACATATAATTTTTGGAGTTAAAGTAGAATTATAGGCAAAACTTTTTTTCTTTTCATTTTGGATAAAGTAAGGGAGGGTTGTAGTCCCTGTCAGCTTATTTTTTGCCATCTGTGTCCCATTGGGGAGTTTTACTTTCACTTCCTGTCCCATAGCCAAAACAGGAATTGAGGAACATGAGTGTCCCCATTGGAAAATTTCCTCTCTATTACTTTTCTGGGGACAACCCAAAATTGGGGTTTTCTTTTACTTTCACTTTTAATAATAATGGTAAACATGACAAATAGAGAGGGTGAATCTCCCAAACGGGAGATATATAGTGAAATACAGTATTTTGAATTCTGTGTGATTGTTTTGATGTTGAATTTCAAAGCAGCGGCAAGCCTGCTGATCTCACAGGTTTGCTTATCTAACAGAACACCGCTGCTTTTAAAATTCAACATTAAAACAATCAGACAGATTTCAAAGTACTGTATTTCACTATATAAACTCAGTTTACTGGTAAAATAAGTGTGAAATGCAAGACTCTGGTGGGTGTAAAAAGATGTCCGCTTGCCGCCCTCTGACTGTAGGCTTACTGCGGAGGAGTGCGAGGTGTACCAAGATGGCCGTGACGGAACGTCATTTCCGTTACAAAATCTGATGGGGAGCCTAATCTGACGGAATAGGGGGCAGAGACAACAAACAAATCCTAATAGGTGTTCTAATCCATCTCTACTTTGTCCAAAATAAAAAAAAATTATCTTGCCTTTAGTTATTCTTTAAGGGTAACTCCACTTTCCTGGGGGAAAAAAATAGCAAATAAAGAAAAAATAATATAGCGCATATAATTGCGACATTAATCATATTAATATTCAATGTTATTAAAAATTACCTTTCCTTTTCAATCTGTAGCCGCTGTAAATTTCTGAGAATGCATTGCAATATGGCTATCTGGAGTTGTTCTGTACACAGAATGTGTACTGACCACTCCCCAGAAACATAATTTCCTGCTTGTGTGATTGGCTCACCAATTTTCCCAAAAGTCTGCCTAAGATACAAGTCAGATTTCAGGCATCCCCTGCAACTAAAATGTAATTTTTGGAGAGATACTCCAAACACATCTAAAGGGATGCAGGCCCAGCAGATTTCATCATTAGAGCCCTGCAGCTGCACACCTGACAGTTAATTATGAAACCTCTCCCATTGGAAACACTCAGAACAGAGGCATAGACACAGATTTTTTAATACATCTGCAAAAATGTCAACAATTCAGTGTTTTTCTGTCAATATGGGGTGATGTGTACATTAATGAGGAACAAAATGAACTTAAATGATTTTTAGCAAATGGCTGCAATATAACAAAGAGTGAAAAATTTAAGGGGATCTGAATACTTTCCATCCCCACTGTATGAATTGGGAAAAATCGCAGAATACAATTTGCACATTTTAGGATGCATACATTGCTTGTAGTTACCAGACAGAAAAACAAACTTTGGTAAACATTTATGGGGAAATCAAATAATAAAAGGGAATATCAAATGCTTTTGCAAAATCCAGATACACCATGTCTACGGACCTTCCTAGATGGCAGCTTACCTCCTCATAGAAGGTTAAAAGATTGGTTCGGCCAGAACAATTCTTCATGAATCCATGCTATAATCCATGCTGTCTATTTCTAATTCTGTCCTGTTAGGAATGAGGATGCTTCCTGTGATGTGTCATAAGGATAAAAATTGCAGTTTTGGTTACTGAAGCCCCCCGATTCCCTCGTGAAGACTGAGGAGAAGAATAAATGTAATACCTTTGCCATCTCTCCATCCTTAGTAACGAGATTCCCTTCATCATTCTTTAGGGGACCAATATGATCTGACCTCCCTTTCTTACTATTTATGTACTTAAAAATTTATTGGGATTTTTTTTACACTCCCCTGCTATATGCCTTTAGTGTTCTATCTTAGCTGCCTTGATTGCACCCTTACATTTCTTGTTGCATTCTTTGTAAAGTTGGAATGCTGATGATGATTGCTCAGCCTTGTATTTTTTGAAGGCCTTCTCCTTTGCTTTTATATGCATTCTTACGTTGGAGTTAAGCCACCTAGGACTTTTATTAGCTCTTTTAAATGTATTTCCCATTGGGATGCACTGGCTAATACTCTTACTTAATATGCTCTTAAAGCATACCCATTTTTCCTCCGTGTTCTTTGATCCTAACATTTTATCCCATTTAGTATCTTCTAGCAAGGATCGTAGTTTAGGGAAGTTGGCTCTTTTGAAATTCAGTGTCTTTGTATTCCCCTTATGTTTCCTATTTGTGTGATTTATACTGAAACTAATTGACCTGCAATTGCTGTTTCCTAAATTGCCCTTTAGGAGACAGCGACACATTCATGATCAGGGCTGAATTGTTGGTAATCAGTAGGTCTAGTAACGCTTTGTTTCTAGTTGGTGCATTTACCATCTGGCACATTAAATTGTCCTGCAAGACATTTAGGAACTGGCGAGCCTTAGATAAATGTGCGGTTTCTTTCACCCAGTCTATGTTTGGACAATTAAAATCCCCCATTATAATGACACTTCCCAACCTTGCCGCTAATCCAAATTGCGATAGAAGGTCCGCCTCTGCCTCCTCACTCTGGTTAGGGGCCTATAGCATACTCCCAGTATTACTTTTCCTTTAGTTTCCTCCCTTTGTAGCTCTACCCATAAGGATTCCACCTCCTCCCTTGCTCCATTAGTGATGTAATTTCTCATATTCACTTATACATCATTTTTGATATACAGGCATACCCCTCCCCATTTTTTACCCTCTCTATCTCTGCGATATAGGGAATACCCTTTAATGGTTGCTAGCTAATCATGAGAGCTGTTAAACCAAGTCTCCGAAATTCCTACAAAATCTAAATCCTCCTCGTACAACAGTAGCTCTAGTTCTCCCATCTTGTCCGCCAGACTCCTGGCATTGGTGAACATGCCACGTAGTTTAGACCGGTCGCATACTATCTCCTTCTTGGTGTTGTAATGTTATATGTTGTAATATGTTGGCCGATTTATGTAGGATATTATTTTATTATATATATCTACACATACAGTACAATATTGACATATTGACCAGGCCAGAATTCAGTTGACAATGGTTGGGTTGTCCAAGCCAGCTCAATTTTAAAATATCAAAGGAACAGCTGATGACCCTTTGATGTGTTGATCTTATGCAAGTCTACCTAGGTATGTGATGGAAATGGTAATATGTTGGCCTAGTAAACATTTTAGAGACCCTAAATGCCATTGTCAGTAATTACTAGTTGGGTCTTTTCATGTTAAGTGCAATGCATTTGGTTGACCCAGCAGAACCCCCCCCTCCCAGTGTCAGACTAGTACTTTCACATTTTAATTCAAGCTGGCAATCATTGAGTCTTTTCCTTCTCCATGAAGGTGACAGAAGGAACTAGGTTCTCTGAAGGTGTTTGAATGCTGCACAAATAGCCTGTCACCTATTTTATATTTACTCTGTTGGATGTTGTCATCTGTTGCAAGTATCATATGGACTTTGTTCTGTCTGAAGTTTCAATAAATGCATCTCTCTGGAAGAATCTGGTTGCTGCTGGAAATGATACGCATCATACTAATAACAACCAATTAATTATCTACCCACTACTATATCACTACATTGGTGCCGTGACCCGGATTAATTAATGAATCTTTTCATTCTCCATGAAGATGATGGCCATAGGTCTAGATATAGTCTAGGACAAATGGGACTCTGAAGGCTACTGTTCGTTGTCATATTTACTCTGTATATTGCTACTGTTTTTGTCATCTGTTGCAAGTATCTTATGGACTTTGTTCTGTCTGAAGTTTTAATAAATGCATCTCTCTGGAAGAACCGATTGCTGCAGGAAATTACTCACATTATAATAATAATTACTTAATAATCATCCTACTACTACATCACTACATTAGTTTTTATTTAACACTTTTATTTAATGTAGTGATATAGTAGTGGGTAGTTAATTAATTAGTTGTTATTAGTATGATGCAAATCATTTCCAGCAGCAACTCATCCACTGTCAACTGAATTCTGGCCTGGTCAATATGTCAGTATTATACTGTATGTGTAGATATATATAATAATATAATATCCTACATAAATTGCCCAACATATTACAACAATTGGGTGTTTTGAGGTTGCAAATATGACTTATTACTGTACTTACCTCGGGTTGAGGTGCTTTAGTCAACCTACCCCTAATGCCCCCAATACTACCCTCTGGAATTTGTTCCGCACTGACTATCTCTACCTCTGGAACCTCCCCCCGTCGCCTAGTTTTAATGTTAATGAAAATCTGACATCTCCATTGCTATTATGACTAAACCACACTGGTTTACCCACATTCAAACATGCTCTTCTGCTTCCTCATCCTGTTACATTTTCCATGGACAAGGTGGTAGTAGATCTAGGGCTAGTGGACAACAGATGCCATGTCTGCACCCTGACCCAGCTCACCCACTCTTGCAGAAGGAGATCATCAGTGGCAGCCTGTGTGTTTCTCTCAATACATATTTATTTCTGCAGTGAAACATTTTGATAGAGGAAAGAGCCTTCCTAACATTATGTACACTTTATAATTACACTATGATATGTGTTACCTTTCAAAAGCTGAATATTAAGAATTATAGTGATGTAGCACATATATTCACAGTATTGTACTGAAGGGCATTTAAAGCGACACAAAGCAATATCCTTATTCTCCTAAAATAATCCATACACATCCACTGCTTTATGGCCATGTAATCTATTCTTCATTAAAGTGTTTCTTACTGTGTTTTTCTGTCTCCTTGTAGCATCCTCTGTAAGCTCCCGAAGCTCTCCTTTTTCCCCTAACTTCCATTTGTTTGGAACAAGCATGTGGGCAAGTTGCCTGCTCTTGGTTAGTCAGTCTACCCAGCTGCCCAGGTTGGGAAGGAAGGGGATAATACTTGTGTCTTTCTTTGTGTGTTCGCTGGCTTTTCTCAGGGGGTCCAGCCTCCCTTCTGTGTGATTGAAAGGGAAGAGGCCGGGATCCTAGGGGGGCCTAAAATGGGGGAAACCAAGAACAACGGGGATGGGAACCCAGAACAAGCATGGAAACCTAGATCAGGCTTGGGATGCACGAACATTCAGAAAGAAGCTTGTTGGAATGTCTATCCATCAGAATACTCCCAAGGACATGAACTCCTTTGCTCGAACTGTCTCCAGTTTGGACGCTCCCCAAAAACGCTACACCTGTACTGGTAACCTGGAGCAGCCACAGTTAGGTTTAGTTAGGGAAAGGGCATTGCCCTATGTTGTACATGTTCTGCCAAAAGTTCAGTAAAGTCATTTACACTGCCAAGAGCCTAGTCTGAAGTTATTTAAGGGGTGCATGTGGGGCCCTGGCATGTCTCTCTAAGAAACCAGGGTCTGAATTAGCACATTGGGGTCTGTGAAACATCACTACAACAAAAGGTTAACTTGCAAAGAAGTTGCTATGAATAACCGAAAAGAAGAAACGCAACCAGCCATCGGCGTAGTACCCAAATAGGTGACAGGTTCTTCAGTAGTGAGGGGACCCAGTGTTAGGCTCCCTCCCTAGCTGTCTGTCTCCGCTGGTCAACAGGAGCAGACTAGCATAATGGAGACCTAATAACTAGTCACTTGGTACAGAACGAAAAGGGGTAAATGGAGCATTCATGAGGTCCTATGTGCTCATCAGGACCCCATTTTGTTACTGGTAGTGAGGTAACAGAGATAAGCTGACAGCTGGAGTGGGTATAGGCTCTGTGTGTCTCTTCTATTGCAACATATACACCTGTTCCAATGTGTAGGACAAGGGGACAATACCTTTTGGAAGAACTCCGCATACAACACTACACACAAATGGCTCATCTCTGAGTTGGGGAACTGCTTTAATGATGGAACGCAACATGTTTTATTTCATAATACAAGATGTGTTTGAATATGAAATCTGGATACATCTAGCCTCACCACTCTTGGGGGCCGACTGGAATGTAACAGGTTAGCCATCAAGGCTTTGTAACATATCAGAACCTTCATCAGAAAGAAGAGTCATGCCCCCTGGCAGGGGGAGTATGGGAACAAAATCTTGGCTCCAGGCCACCTGGTGTAATAACACTGCTGCCAAGATGACTGATGGGTTGAGCTGCAGAAGATCAAAGACCAGAAGATTTGACCCAGGTCGGATAGTGGCTATTCATGGACAAATGCTGCCCCTAGTGGACACTACAGCAGGTTTCCTGAAGGATGGACAGATATTTAGAATGACTGCCTCTTATTGATTTTAATTTGTCAGAATTCTGAGAGGGGCTGGCAATAGGGTTGGGTGGGCAGTGTCTAAATGGAGTTTAAAAGTGCTGACCGGCAGGAAAAACTCTCTTTTGCCATTTTGAGCCCAGCTGAAAGCTAAGTAATACAGAGGACCTCATGTAAAGTATCTCATATATTCTTTGTTTTATATGCTTTGTAATGTTTTCTTTTAGTATTTTATGTTATTTTATGTTAGCATTCCTATTTTCTTGATAAATAAATAAGACGTTGCTTTATTAAGCAGTGCGTTTATTTTAATAGCTAACCTTATTATTGTACTATCACCATTAACATTTGCAGAGCTAAGAATAGACAAGTTAATACATATATATGGAATAAATAAAGGGAATCCATAACCACCCAATATTTATTTCATTTGGCACCCATAAGTAGAAGTGTAGAAAGAAATTCTGCACAGAACGTATTTTTGTCTTGAGTTCCTTTAAGCTGAGAAATCCTCTACGAGACCCAGAATTGAAAGCCTTCCTCTACTGTCGACAAGATTTGTGCTGGTCCGTGAATTCTGAAGCCCGGCTTAAGTGGTCCTGAAAGCTCTGTGAAATATTTCATCAGTGTGCAGATGCGCAGATCTGGTGAGAATTTTGGCTGGTATATGTGTTAAAGTTTGTTGTATTGTTAATGCAAATATTTTTAGGCCTGTGTAGCTGGACAAGTGTGCCTGCAAGTGAGGGGCTGATCACCCTTGGTTAACTAATGTACCCTGCAGATTTGAAGGATAACCCATACATCTTTGAGGAGAAAGTGGGAGAAATATAGATTATATTTTATATTTTTTTGTATCCACGTGAAAGTGAAATCATTTTTTGCTCTAATAGAAAATTAATCTGGCCTAAGATCTGAGATACGAGGGCTAAAATCGGTGTGAGAAGATAGTAGGGTATTGATTAATAGTTATAAAAAGGGATACTGTGCTATAGAGTATACAATGTAATGAGCTGCAACTAGTGTTATACGACACTAAACAGTTAAACAGAGCAAAAAGTAGATAGTGAAATAATAAAATGACATATGCTCCCAATGATAGGTGCCAAAAATCACACTAAGTAACACAAATTGAAGTTAACCACTAGCTGCCCGCCCACTGTCATATGACTGCGGGACGAGGCAGCTCTCGTTCTGGGTGGACGTCATCTGATGTGACCGCCTTCCCGAGCCACTAGGGGGCGCGCGTGTGCCCGACGCGTCGCTGGAGACCCGATGCGCGTGCCCGGCGGCCGCGATGGCCGCCGGGCACCCGCGATTGCCCAGCAACCGAGCAGGACCGTGGATCTGTGTATGTAAACACATAGATCCACGTCCTGTCAGAGAGGAGAGGAGACCAATGTGTGTCCCTTGTACATAGGGACACCGATCGGTCACCTCCCCCAGTCAGTCCCCTGCCCCCACAGTTAGAATCAACTCCCTAGGACACACATTAACCCCTTGATCACCTCCTAGGGTTAACCCCTTCCCTGCCAGTCACATTTACACAGTAATCAATGCATTTTTATAGCACGGATCTCTGTATAAATGTGAATGGTCCCAAAAATGTGTCAAAAGTGTCCAAAATGTCCGCCGCAATATCGCAGTCAAAATAAAAATCGCAGATCGCCGCCATGACTAGTAAAAAAAATAAAAAAAATAAAAATGCTATAAATCTATCCCCTATTTTGTAGACGCTATAACTTTTGCACAAACCAATCAATATACGCTTATTGTGATTTTTTTTTACCAAAAATATGTAGAAGAATACATATCGGCCTAAACAGAGGAAAAAATTTGTTAAAAAAAAAAAAATTGGATATTTATTATAGCAAAAAGTAAAAAATATTGTGTTTTTTTAAACTTGTCCCTCTTCTTTTGTTTATAGTGCAATAAATAAGAACCGCAGAGGTGATCAAATACCACCACATCAGAAAAAACAGCCCAGCGGGCATTGGCTTCCTTGCATGAATGCCTAGTGTTATCGAACTATCAGACATTATCTGATAGTTTGATAACACTAGGCATTCATGCAAGGAAGCCAATGCCTGCTGGGCTTTTTTTTCTGACGTAGAAAACAGAAGTGATTGGGAAAGGATCCCTTACAAGGTACGATGAGTTTCTACTTACTGGCAAGAGAAACTGACTCCGGAGCAGTACTATGTGACCAGGGAGAAGGGGACCGAGCTGCCCACTTACTGATCTATCTGCTGACCATTCCCGCTGATGCTGAGGAGTCCAGTATATGCCAGTGAGATCCCAGGCTGGGGTTACAGCCACTCGCCCAGCGTGGACCCCTGTAATAAGGGACCACCGAATTCTGGTAAGCGGCAGTCCTTTCTGTGGTGGAGGATATTTTTTCACTTGTCACTTTAGTGTGGAACCTCACGACACATCACTTTTGGATTAACATCATAATTGGACTTTTTTTATGTTTTACTTTTCTGCAACATGGATTGATTTTTTGTTTTTTTCACTTTCATCAAGCTATTGGACAATTTTTTATTATTAGATTCCTCTATATATTATTTTTATCCATATTTTTTTGGTATACACATATTTGCATTCATATGTTTGATGCACTATATATTTTGTTTAACATATAGTTTGATGCACTCAATTTTTGCACTTTTGTTTTGGGTTTCTTTAACTTCAATTTGTGTTACTTAGTGTGATTTTTTGTCACTTATCATTGGGAGCATATGTCATTTTATTATTTCACTATCTAGTGCGACTTTTTGCTCTGTTTATTGATTAATAGTGTCTCCTTGTGGAACTACAAGTCCATGTTAGCTTTTAAACAGCTTTGTCTGTGTTTGTCTGTGTGTGTGTGTCTTGTGTCTGTAGCTGGTGTTAATTAACATGTCAATGGAACTCATTGGAATGTTCCTTAAAAAGCATGCTTCTGCTAATTTCAACACATTGGCTGAAAATGCTTTGACCCACCAATTTAATGATTTATTGAAACAATGTTATGTTCAGAATGATGAGATTAAACATAAACCGTCATCGAAGAAAGGCAAGAAAGCGAGAATGGGCAATGTTGTATGCATGTTGTTGAAAATGAGAGACTTTGCTGAAAAAAAAAATTACAGTGGTATAAAGACAGAACAGAATTAATAGAAAAGATAGAAAATTTAAATAAAGGTATTTCAGCTATAGCTGCGAATGCAGGTGCAAGTGTTTGTGAGTGTGATGAACTGAGGGATGAGATTGAACAACTGGTGAATGAGAATGGTTCATTGGAGCAGAGATTGGATGAGCTCGAGGAAACATGTATGTTGAGGGAACAGTGTATCGCATCCTTAGAACAGAGAGAGGCTGGGAATAAAACTGCAATAGAAATACTTAAGAGAGAGTTGCAAGAATGTATTACTCAGCTAGTCCACAAGGATCATGCCATTCTATCTTTGAAAGCACAGACAATGAATAAAGTGCACAGCCATTGTTGTGCTAACAAGGATACAAATCACTTTATAACACAGGAGCAAGGAAACAGGATGCTGGGGGAACAGCAACCAATATAGTCGGCTGACAATTCTGAAGGGTCCCCAAATCAGAGTTCTTCTCTCTTTACTCCTGCGTCAGAAAAGACTAGACAAGGAATAGGAGTTATAAGAAGGGAGGGTAGCACCCAATCCACAACACTCTCCATACAAGATTGCAAAATCTGTGCCAGATTTTGATGAAATTTGACACTAGTGCTTCACCCATTAGTCTCTCAAACAGGCTGGAAGCTGCGGTGACACAGTACATTTTAAACAATAGGGGGCATGCATGCGCACACCTTCACACATGGCTTCCATTGCAACTGTGTGAAAAACTGCAACCACCAGTCAGGACTCAGGAGTCACAGAGGTCTATATCTCGAGTTAAACTCAAATTGGGGATTAAACGCTGCTAAAAGGCTGGTTCCTCTCCACTGGAAGAGTCCACGGATCCCTACCTTAAAAGAATGGTTACAGAAGGTGGAAGATATCAGAGAGGCGGAGGAGTGGGTGGCGAGGTGCAAGAATAGGAGTGAGCGCTTTGATAGTATCTGGGCCCAGTGGCGGAGATTCACCATTGACACTAATCCTGTATCCTCTAGCCTGGAAGTCGCGCTGTTGGAGTTAGCGGAGCCCTCCTTGAAGCTAAGGAGGCCTGTATGTGGTGACGTGCGTACCTGAATGGCTTGTCTCACCACCCTATTGATTGCACCGGATGTAGACCTTTTCTTTCCTTATGCATGGTTCACAAGGTCCACAGTTGAAGGCTCATACGAAACGCTAGGCGTCTTTGGGGGGTTTTTTTTTCCTTTTAAAAAAGGCAAGTTTTGTATCTCCCTTATTAAATGTTATAGAGTTATTACCAGGGCAGACTTATGGGAAAGGGGCTCCGCCTGGCGACACAGGCACCTTTCAAAGGCATTGACCCCAGGGGATGCCCGTGGGGCGCCTCCCTCTCGGTGCAGGTTAGTTGGAGGCTTATGGCCCCCCTCCCGAGGGACCCGCCCGGTGGGCATCTCGGGGACCTTAAAGCAGGGACGAGACCCCCCCTCCAATACAGAATGGAGGGCTTTTGTGACGGGTCCGGCCAAGAAGTTGCCATGGCGGGACCCCCCCCTGGGAATCATTTTGACTGTTCCACAGTGCAATACAGTTTGAAGAAGACTTGATCCCTCACCCCCTTCCCCCTCCTTCCCTCACCCCTCCGGTTTTTACCTTGTCTTGTGATTGGTTTGACAACTTGTTATTGTCTGGAACGTCTATGTTTGCACTGTAAGAATTGCACTGTATTGTGGTAAGAATGACCATAGACTATATGTCTGTATGTTCCTTTTAATACATAAAATAAAAATAAAGATTATATAAAAAAAAAAAAACTCAAATTGGGGAAACTCAGCAGATAGAATGAGGGAAATGTAGCGCATAATGGGAGGAAGAGATACTAGGGGTTCAGACGCCCTAGAGAATACTAAATTTAGGAGGGGAATTGATCCAATACTCTTTTGCAGTGAATACTTCTCCATTTATAAAGCCCCATACAATTGTCCTGATATGTCTCCTAATGACAGTAGTTGTCTGTGTTCTATGGCTAATAAGTGCACTTTTGCACCATTTGGCAATGGTATTGATTACCATACCAGAATTGCACTGAGGAATGCCACCTCATACCAGACCTTTATAAACATATTAAGGCACTGGGTTTGGGAGACTGATCAAGACAATAGGCCCCACAAAAGAATTTCCGAGGTAGTTAAAAGTAAAGGGAGCTTAAGATTTGCAGGCAGGTATTACAGATGTGGAAATACAGGCCATTTAATGAAGGACTGTAAATTGCCTAGGTGGAGCACGGGTGATAAAAAGCCTTGGCATAAGAAAGAGCAGCAAAAACCTGGATCAGATAAGGTGGCAATGGAGTTGAGCAAGGCACCTGATGCTACACTATATGGTCCTCTTTTGAGGAGTTACAGAGGATAGAAAAATGATTTAAAGAAAACCAGGAGGAATATAAAATCCCACCTCCAACCAATCTTTATTTTTAACAATAGGGCTGTTGGGCCCCGGTGTTGTCCCTAGTATGTCATTTGGAGAGGGACAAAGGCATCAAAGGGGCGGTAGGGGGCCATCACACAAATATACTTTTGGATACAGGAGCAGCTGTCAACTTAACGAATATCGAACTTCAAAAGGATCCTACTTGGAGACAAATTTTCCTTAGAGGATTCGGAGGACAACTAGTACCTTCTGAGCAGTCAATACCTATACCCATAGAAATTGACCCACAGGCACTGCTGAAAACAAAGGACAAAATATTGGCTGAAATCTTGTGGCAACATAACAAAGTGTGGGCAACTTCTAAAGCTCAGTGTGGTAAAGTTTCAAACATGATTGTTAAAATTGAAGGCCCTGATCTGCTACTTTAGCGTCAGTACAAAATTCTGCCAGAATCTATCCCTTACATAGAGAGCACAGTGAGAAATTTGTTGGCACAAAATCGAATTAAAGAGTGCCAATCTAAAACAAATGCAGCCCACTGGCTAGTAAAGAAGGAGGGGAGGGGGGTTGAGGCCCACTGTAGATTTCCGTACGCTAAACATATGCACCCCATCTATTACAAATGTAGTTGCTAAGATGCCAGACATGATGATGGCACTGAAACCTAGGAATGAGCTCAATGTTAGGGTCGAACATAAGTTCGACTCGAACATCGGGTGTTCGCCTGTTCACCTAACAGGGAACATTATGGGGCATTCGCTGAAAATTTGAGCGCCTCGGAACACCCCATCATGCACTGTGAGATCGCAGTGCTGTATGATGATTGGTCAAAGCATGCACCTGACCTGCATGCTTTGGCCAATAACGGCGCGCTCTGCTGAGACAGCCAGGGTGCCTTTGGCCAATAATGGCTCAGAGGGACTAAGTCCACGCCCCACACTATATAAGGCTGCTTACACAGCGGTCATGTGTAGTGTTATTGGCATGGACAGAGAGATAGCTTGAGTTAGATTAAGCAGGCAGGTTATTCAGTTAGTGGCAGTGTATTTGATTTTCAATATTTTTATTGAAGTATCAATGTTGTATAAAGCACAAGTGACAAAAACAGGAATGAGAATCGAGCACCCTCAAGTAGTGCTCCTTTTCAAATAATCATAAACTTAGGACCTTTAGATAAAAAATAGAGCAAACTTAACGCAAAATGTGTTTGGCAGGAGTGCCAATTAACTTAACCATATAACACAATATATTAAGTCATTCACTGTAGAGTCAAAGGAAAAAAAAAATACATTTCTAACCGAGTAGAGACTGGTTACAGGTTGTCTCAAGCTACTTTAACTTATGGCATTAGGAATGACTTGTACAGGGGGATAAATGTATGTTGTAAGGAACAGAGGGGAGGGAAGAAAGAGGGGGGGGGGGATTGGGAAGGGTAGGGAGGGGAAGGAAAAAGGGAACCCCTGTATAGGAAGAGGGTCAGCCAGAATCGCTTTAAGGTGTAGATAGATAGCGAATCCATGGGTCCCAGGTTGCATCAAATTTCTTGGTAGAATTACGAAGGACACAGTAAGTCTGTCGTTAACCATGATCCAGTTAATTTTATCCTTCACGTAATCAAGAGGAACCATCGACTGCTTCCAGTATTTAGCAATAGTAATCCTAGCTGCCAGAAAAATATATGCTATTAGTTTTGTCTATCTATCTATCTATCTATCTATCTATCTATCTATCTATCTATCTATCTATCTATCTATCTATCTATCTATCTAATATATATATATATATATATATATATATATATATATATATATATATATATATATATATATATATATATATATATATATATATATATATATATATATATATATATATATATATATATATATATATACACACACTCTGCATCCAGTGTAGCCTATATCTACAGTGCATTACGTGGTGTACTTTTATGTTAGCATTCTTTTTTTCTTGGGAAATAAATAAGACGTTGTTTCATTAAGCAGTGTGTTTATTTTAATAGCTAAACTTATTATTGTACCATCACCGTTAGCAGAGCTTTGCCAGACTGGCTAACTATAAGAATAGACAAGTTAACCACTTGACGACCGCCTCACGCCGATGTACGTCGGCAAAGTGGCACGGACAGGCAAAATCACGTACAGGGTACGTGATTTGCCTTCCGCGGGTGGGGGGTCCGATCGGACCCCCCCCCGGTGCCCGAGGCGGTCGTCGTTTGTCCAGCGGCGATCGGTGATGAGGGGGAGACCATCCGTTCGTGGCCCCCCCCTCGCGATCGCCGCCGGCCAATGAGAACACTCCTTTGCTGCTGTATGCTAAACAGCAGCAAAGGAAGTGATGTCATCTCCCCTCGGGTCGGTATTTTCCGTTCCGGCCCGAGGAGAGACGACAAGTATGTGAGTGCACAAACACTACACACACAGTAGAACATGCCAGGCACACAAATCACCCCGATCCCCCCCCCCGATCGCCCCCCGATCCCCCCCCAATCACCCCCCCCCCCTGTCACAAACTGACACCAGCAGTTTTTTTTTTTTTTGTTTTTTTTTCTGATTACTGCATAGTGTCAGTTTGTGACAGTTACTGTGTTGGGACAGTGTATATTACCCCCCTTTAGGTCTAGGGTACCCCCCCTAATAAAGTTTTAACCCCTTGATCACCCCCTGTCACCAGTGTCGCTAAGCGATCATTTTTCTGATCGCTGTATTAGTGTCGCTGGTGACGCTAGTTAGTGAGGTAAATATTTAGGTTCGCCGTCAGCGTTTTATAGCGTCAGGGACCCCCATATACTATCTAATAAATGTTTTAACCCCTTGATTGCCCCCTAGTTAACCCTTTCACCACTGATCACCGTATAACCGTTACGGTTGACGCTGGTTAGTTCGTTTATTTTTTATAGTGTCAGGGCACCCGCCGTTTATTACCGAATAAAGGTTTAGCCCCCCGATCGCCCGGCGGTGATATGCGTCGCCCCAGGCAGCGTCAAATTAGCGCCAGTACCGCTAACACCCACGCACGCAGCATGCGCCTCCCTTAGTGGTATAGTATCTGAACGGATCAATATCTGATCCGATCAGATCTATACTAGCGTCCCCAGCAGTTTAGGGTTCCCAAAAACGCAGTGTTAGCGGGATCAGCCCAGATACCTGCTAGCACCTGCGTTTTGTGCCTCCGCCCAGCCCACCCAAGTGCAGTATCGATCGATCACTGTCACTTACAAGGCACTAAACGCATAACTGCAGCGTTCGCAGAGTCAGGCCTGATCCCTGCGATCGCTAACAGTTTTTTTGGTAGCATTTTGGTGAACTGGCAAGCACCAGCCCCAGGCAGCGTCAGGTTAGCGCCAGTACCGCTAACACCCACGCACGCACCATACACCTCCCTTAGTGGTATAGTATCTGAACGGATCAATATCTGATCCGATCAGATCTATACTAGCGTCCCCAGCAGTTTAGGGTTCCCAAAAACGCAGTGTTAGCGGAATCAGCCCAGATACCTGCTAGCACCTGCGTTTTGCCCCTCCGCCCGGCCCAGCCCACCCAAGTGCAGTATCGATCGATCACTGACACTTACAAAACACTAAACGCATAACTGCAGCGTTCGCAGAGTCAGGCCGGATCCCTGCGATCGCTAACAGTTTTTTTTGTAGCGTTTTGGTGAACTGGCAAGCACCAGCCCCAGGCAGCGTCAGATTAGCGCCAGTACCGCTAACACCCACGCACGCACTGTACACCTCCCTTAGTGGTATAGTATCTGATCGCATCAATATCTGATCCGATCAGATCTATACTAGCGTCACCAGCAGTTTAGGGTTCCCAAAAACGCAGTGTTAGCGGGATCAGCCCAGATACCTGCTAGCACCTGCGTTTTGCCCCTCCGCCCGGCCCAGCCCAGCCCACCCAAGTGCGGTATCGATCGATCACTGTCACTTACAAAACACTAAACGCATAACTGCAGCGTTCGCAGAGTCAGGCCTGATCCCTGCGATCGCTAACAGTTTTTTGGTAGCGTTTTGGTGAACTGGCAAGCACCAGCGGCCTAGTACACCCCGGTCGTAGTCAAACCAGCACTGCAGTAACACGTGGTGACGTGGCGAGTCCCATAAGTGCAGTTCAAGCTGGTGAGGTGGCAAGCACAAGTAGTGTCCCGCTGCCACCAAAAAGACAAACACAGGCCCGTCGTGCCCATAGTGCCCTTCCTGCTGCATTCGCCAATCCTAATTGGGAACCCACCGCTTCTGCAGCGCCCGTACTTCCCCCATTCACATCCCCAACCAAATGCAGTCGGCTGCATGAGAGGCATTTTTATGTCCTCCCGAGTACCCCTACCCAACGAACCCCCCAAAAAAGATGTCGTGTCTGCAGCAAGCGCGGATATAGGCGTGACACCCGCCATTATTGTCCCTCCTGTCCTGACAATCCTGGTCTTTGCATTGGTGAATGTTTTGAACGCTACCATTCACTAGTTGAGTATTAGCGTAGGGTACAGCATTGCACAGACTAGGCGCACTTTCACAGGGTCTCCCAAGATGCCATCGCATTTTGAGAGACCCGAACCTGGAACCGGTTACCGTTATAAAAGTTAGTTACAAAAAAAGTGTAAAAAAAAAAAAAATATGAAATAAAAAAAAATAGTTGTTGTTTTATTGTTCTCTCTCTCTCTATTCTCTCTCTCTATTGTTCTGCTCTTTTTTACTGTATTCTATTCTGCAATGTTTTATTGTTATTGTTATTGTTATTATGTTTTATCATGTTTGTTTTTCAGGTGTGTAATTATTTACACTTTACTGTGCTTTATTGTTAACCATTGTTAACCATTTTTTTGTCTTCAGGTACGCCATTCACGACTTTGAGTGGTTATACCAGAATGATGCCTGCAGGTTTAGGTATCATCTTGGTATCATTCTTTTCAGCCAGCGGTCGGCTTTCATGTAAAAGCAATCCTAGCGGCTAATTAGCCTCTAGACTGCTTTTACAAGCCGTGGGAGGGAATGCCCCCCCCCACCGTCTTCCGTGTTTTTCTCTGGCTCTCCTGTCTCAACAGGGAACCTGAGAATGCAGCCGGTGATTCAGCCAGCTGACCATAGAGCTGATCAGAGACCAGAGTGGCTCCAAACATCTCTATGGCCTAAGAAACCGGAAGCTACGAGTATTTCATGACTTAGATTTCGCCGGATGTAAATAGCGCCATTGGGAAATTGGGGAAGCATTTTATCACACCGATCTTGGTGTGGTCATTTGCTTTGAGGGCAGAGGAGAGATCTAGGGTCTAATAGACCACAATTTTTTCAAAAAAGAGTACCTGTCACTACCTATTGCTATCATAGGGGATATTTACATTCCCCGAGATAACAATAAAAATGATTAAAAAAAAAAAATATGAAAGGAACAGTTTAAAAGTAAGATTAAAAAAGCAAAAAAATAATAAAGAAAAAAAAAAACAAAAAAAAAAACACCCCTGTCGCCCCCTGCTCTCGCGCTAAGGCGAACGCAAGCGGCGGTCTGTCGTCAAACGTAAACAGCAATTGCACCATGCATGTGAGGTATCACCGCGAAGGCCAGATCGAGTGCAGTAATTTTTCCAGTAGACCTCCTCTGTAAATCTAAAGTGGTAACCTGTAAAGGCTTTTGAAGGCTTTTAAACATGTATTTATTTTGTTGCCACTGCACGTTTGTGCGCAATTTTAAAGCATGTCATGTTTGGTATCCATGTACTCGGCCTGAGATCATCTTTTTTATTTCATCAAACATTTGGGCAATATAGCGTGTTTTAGTGCATTAAAATTAAAAAAAGTGTGTTTTTTCCCCAAAAAATGCGTTTGAAAAATCGCTGCGCAATTACTGTGTGAAAAAAAAAAATGAAACACCCACCATTTTAATCTGTAGGGCATTTGCTTTAAAAAAATATATAATGTTTGGGGGTTCAAAGTAATTTTTTTGCAAAAAAAAAAAACTTTTTCATGTAAACAATAAGTGTCAGAAAGGGCTTTGTCTTCAAGTGGTTAGAAGAGTGGGTGATGTGTGACATAAGCTTCTAAATGTTGTGCATAAAATGCCAGGACAGTTCAAAACCCCCCCAAATGACCCCATTTTGGAAAGTAGACACCCCAAGCTATTTGCTGAGAGGCATGTCGAGTCCATGGAATATTTTATATTGCGACACAAGTTGCGGGAAAGAGACAATTTTTTTTTTTTTTTTTTTTTTTTTGCACAAAGTTGTCACTAAATGATATATTGCTTAAACATGCCATGGAAATATATGAAATTACACCCCAAAATACATTCTGCTGCTTCTCCTGAGTACGGGGATACCACATGTGTGAGACTTTTTGGGAGCCTAGCCGCGTACGGGACCCCGAAAACCAAGCACCGCCTTCAGGCTTTCTAAGGGCGTGAATTTTTGATTTCACTCTTCACTGCCTATCACAGTTTCGGAGGCCATGGAATGCCCAGGTGGCACAAAACCCCCCCAAATGACCCCATTTTGGAAAGTAGACACCCCAAGCTATTTGCTGAGAGGTATAGTGAGTATTTTGCAGACCTCACTTTTTGTCACAAAGTTTTGAAAATTGAAAAAAGAAAAAAAAAAATTGTTTTTTCTTGTCTTTCTTCATTTTCAAAAACAAATGAGAGCTGCAAAATACTCACCATGCCTTTCAGCAAATAGCTTGGGGTGTCTACTTTCCAAAATGGGGTCATTTGGGGGGGTTTTGTGCCACCTGGGCATTCCATGGCCTCCGAAACTGTGATAGGCAGTAAAGAGTGAAATCAAAAATTTTCACCCTTAGAAATCCTGAAGGCAGTGATTGGTTTTTGGGGTCCAGTACGCGGCTAGGCTCCCAAAAAGTCCCACACATGTGGTATCCCCATACTCAGGAGAAGCAGCTAAATGTATTTTGGGGTGCAATTCCACATATGCCCATGGCCTGTGTGAGCAATATATCATTTAGTGACAACTTTATGAAAAAAAAAAAAAAGTGTCACTTTCCCGCAACTTGTGTCAAAATATAAAATATTCCATGGACTCAATATGCCTCTCAGCAAATAGCTTGGGGTGTCTACTTTCCAAAATGGGGTCATTTTGGGGGGTTTTGTGCCACCTGGGCATTCCATGGCCTCCGAAACTGTGATAGGCAGTGAAGAGTGAAAGCAAAAATTTACACCCTTAGAAATCCTGAAGGCGGTGATTGGTTTTCGGGGCCCCGTACGCGGCTAGGCTCCCAAAAAGTCCCACACATGTGGTATCCCCATACTCAGGAGAAGCAGCTAAATGTATTTTGGGGTGCAATTCCACATAGGCCCATGGCCTGTGTGAGCAATATATCATTTAGTGACGACTTTTTGTAAATATTTTTTTTTTTTTTTTTTTTTGTCATTTTTCAATCACTTGGGACAAAAAAAATAAATATTCAATGGGTTCAACATGCCTCTCAGCAATTTCCTTGGGGTGTCTACTTTCCAAAATGGGGTCATTTGGGGGGGTTTTGTACTGCCCTGCCATTTTAGCACCTCAAGAAATGACATAGGCAGTCATAAACTAAAAGCTGTGTAAATTCCAGAAAATGTACCCTAGTTTGTAGACGCTATAACTTTTGCGCAAACCAATAAATATACGCTTATTGACATTTTTTTTACCAAAGACATGTGGCCGAATACATTTTGGCCTAAATGTATGACTAAAATTTAGTTTATTGGATTTTTTTTATAACAAAAAGTAGAAAATATCATTTTTTTTCAAAATTTTCGGTCTTTTTCCGTTTATAGCGCAAAAAATAAAAACCGCAGAGGTGATCAAATACCATCAAAAGAAAGCTCTATTTGTGGGAAGAAAAGGACGCAAATTTCGTTTGGGTACAGCATTGCATGACCGCGCAATTAGCAGTTAAAGCGACGCAGTGCCAAATTGGAAAAAGACCTCTGGTCCTTAGGCAGCATAATGGTCCGGGGCTCAAGTGGTTAATAGATACATTATATATATATATATATATATATATATATATATATATATATATATATATATATATATATATATATTTGGAATAAATAAGGGGAATCCATAACCACCCAATATTTATTTCACTTATAGTTTGACTTTCACATGACCGTGGCCATCGCTTGTGCTAGAATGAGTGACCCCCTTTATCACCTGGCATAACCCAAAGAATCCACCCTAGAGTAGGCCTCCTATGTGACCCAAACTGATGCCCAACATGACGGGGAACATATGGAGGAGGTATCACCCACCTACTGCAATGCACACCTACCCTTACAAGCAGTGCACTTTGCAGTCATATGCAATACTCTATGCACACTGCAAATCTCATAATCCCTAGCCCATCCCAGAAGAGAGGAAGAGAAGGTTACTATGTTTCTACACACAGTGGGACCATAAAGAACGACTATAGCCACCCTCTAACAGGTAGTTAGATCAATGCAAGAAAAAAAGAAATTTGGAGAAGGCTGAGAGCAGTAGAAGGTACTTTTTTAGTTAAGAATACGTACATGAATATCATTTTTTTTCAAAGGTTCAAGTCACTCTATCAAAGGTTTGTGTCACTTTAAATTATTATATCTGATGAATGTTGTATTGGTCCCGATTAGGGATGAGCTTCGTGTTCGAGTCGAACCCATGTTCGACTCGAACATCGGCTGTTCGGTCGTTCGCCGAATTGCGAACGATATGGGCCGTTCGCGCCAAATTCGTGTGGCGCGTCACGGCCCATAATTCACTGCGGCATCGCAGTGCATTGCTGGCTGATGATTGGCCAAGCATGCACTATGACCCGCATGCTTGGCCAATCACAGCGCCGTCAGTAGAGAGAGCTGTAATTGGCCAAAGCCAGGGTGGCTTTGGCCAATTATGGCTCAGGGGATTTAGTACACGCCCCACACTATATAAGGCCGCCTGCACGGCGGCCCTGTGTAGTGTGTGTTCCGGTGTGCTAAGAGATAGAGAGAGAGAGAGACAGTGTCATTTGATTTGAGTTAGATAGATTAGGCAGAACAGTCAGTCAGTTAGCTGCACTTACAGTGTATTGTGTATATATATGCATCCCAGGTGTTGCATATATATATATACACTGTATTCAGTTTAGCTAGATCCGTTCCTGTTATCTTCTATCTAGACTATTTACATTTAGTGCAGTGCGTCCTGCTCACAGTGTTCAGCTAGATCCGTTCCTGTTATTTACATTTAGTGCAGTGCGTCCTGCTCACAGTGTTCAGCTAGATCCATTCCTGCTATTTACATTTAGTGCAGTGCGTCCTGCTCACAATGTTCAGCTAGATCCGTTCCTGCTATTTACATTTAGTGCAGTGCGTCCTGCTCACAGTGTTCAGCTAGATCCGTTCCTGCTATTTACATTTAGTGCAGTGCGTCCTGCTCACAGTGTTCAGCTAGATCCGTTCCTGCTATTTACATTTAGTGCAGTGCGTCCTGCTCACAGTGTTCAGCTAGATCCGTTCCTGCTATTTACATTTAGTGCAGTGCGTCCTGCTCACAGTGTTCAGCTAGATCCGTTCCTGCCATTTACATTTAGTGCAGTGCGTCCTGCTCACAGTGTTCAGCTAGATCCGTTCCTGCAATTTACATTTAGTGCAGTGCGTCCTGCTCACAGTGTTCAGCTAGATCCGTTCCTGCTATTTACATTTAGTGCAGTGCGTCCTGCGCACAGTGTTCAGCTAGATCCGTTCCTGTTATTTACATTTAGTGCAGTGCGTCCTGCTCACAGTGTTCAGCTAGATCCGTTCCTGCAATTTACATTTAGTGCAGTGCGTCCTGCTCACAGTGTTCAGCTAGATCCGTTCCTGCTATTTACATTTAGTGCAGTGCGTCCTGCTCACAGTGTTCAGCTAGATCCGTTCCTGCTATTTACATTTAGTGCAGTGCGTCCTGCTCACAGTGTTCAGCTAGATCCGTTCCTGTTATCTTCTAGACTATTTACATTTAGTGCAGTGCGTCCTGCTCACAGTGTTCAGCTAGATCCGTTCCTGCTATTTACATTTAGTGCAGTGCGTCCTGCTCACAGTGTTCAGCTAGATCCGTTCCTGTTATTTACATTTAGTGCAGTGCGTCCTGCTCACAGTGTTCAGCTAGATCCGTTCCTGCTATTTACATTTAGTGCAGTGCGTCCTGCTCACAGTGTTCAGCTAGATCCGTTCCTGCTATTTACATTTAGTGCAGTGCGTCCTGCTCACAGTGTTCAGCTAGATCCGTTCCTGCTATTTACATTTAGTGCAGTGCGTCCTGCTCACAGTGTTCAGCTGGATCCGTTCCTGCTATTTACATTTAGTGCAGTGCGTCCTGCTCACAGTGTTCAGCTAGATCCGTTCCTGCCATTTACATTTAGTGCAGTGCGTCCTGCTCACAGTGTTCAGCTAGATCCGTTCCTGCAATTTACATTTAGTGCAGTGCGTCCTGCTCACAGTGTTCAGCTAGATCCGTTCCTGCTATTTACATTTAGTGCAGTGCGTCCTGCTCACAGTGTTCAGCTAGATCCGTTCCTGTTATTTACATTTAGTGCAGTGCGTCCTGCTCACAGTGTTCAGCTAGATCCGTTCCTGCTATTTACATTTAGTGCAGTGCGTCCTGCTCACAGTGTTCAGCTAGATCCGTTCCTGTTATCTTCTAGACTATTTACATTTAGTGCAGTGCGTCCTGCTCACAGTGTTCAGCTAGATCCGTTCCTGCTATTTACATTTAGTGCAGTGCGTCCTGCTCACAGTGTTCAGCTAGATCCGTTCCTGTTATTTACATTTAGTGCAGTGCGTCCTGCTCACAGTGTTCAGCTAGATCCGTTCCTGCTATTTACATTTAGTGCAGTGCGTCCTGCTCACAGTGTTCAGCTAGATCCGTTCCTGCTATTTACATTTAGTGCAGTGCGTCCTGCTCACAGTGTTCAGCTAGATCCGTTCCTGCTATTTACATTTAGTGCAGTGCGTCCTGCTCACAGTGTTCAGCTAGATCCGTTCCTGTTATCTTCTAGACTATTTACATTTAGTGCAGTGCGTCCTGCTCACAGTGTTCAGCTAGATCCGTTCCTGCTATTTACATTTAGTGCAGTGCGTCCTGCTCACAGTGTTCAGCTAGATCCGTTCCTGTTATCTTCCTACTGACAGGCAGGCTTGTCTGGTTACAGTATATAAAGCTACCTGAAGAAAATTACAGGTGTTCTATCCCAGCTTAGTGCAGCTACAGGCCATTAGTATGTCTGGAAGGCCAAGAAGGAGAGGCAGACAGTCACAAGCCAATAAGAGAGGGCAAGCAGGCTCTGTGTCTAGTGCTGGTCGTGGAGACGGTGCATCCTCATCAGCACGTGGCCATGGGACACGCTTGGCCTTTTTTTCGGCAGCTGGCCGTGTTGAGCCGCAACATGCGGAAGACTTGGTCGAGTGGATGACCAAGCCGTCCTCATCCTCCTCATCCTCTCTCACCCATGCCCAGGGTGCTTTGTCTGGCAAAGCAGCGGCCTCTTCCCTCAGCTCAATGTCATCAGTGACTCCTTCCCTAGCTCCACCATGTCCTCATGAGGATTCCCTCGAACTGTTTGACCACAGTGTTGGGTACATGCTCCAGGAGGATGCCCAGCGTTTGGAAGGCTCTGATGATGATACTGAGCTCGATGAAGGCAGTAACATGAGCACGGACAGAGGGGGTGCCCAAGAAGGACAGCAATCTGGCAGTCATGCTCCCCCTGCTGCAGCATACTGCCAGGTTTGCTCCAGTGATGAGGAGGGAGGGGATGATGAGGTCACTGACTCAACGTGGGTGCCTGATAGGAGAGAGGAGGAGGAGGAGGAGGAGGCGGCACATCACCAACGAGGCAGGATGCCCTCCAGGGGCCAGCCTAAGGGCAGCACATTGACTGCATCACACCCCAAAGCTCCACATGTGCAGGGCGCTGCAGTCTCTGCGCGTTATTCAAAAAGTTCTTTGGTGTGGGCCTTTTTTGAGACGAGTGCATCAGATCGCACCGCTGCTATTTGCAACATATGTCTCAAGCGTATCTCGCGTGGCCAAAACATCTCCCGCTTGGGTACCACATGCTTGACCAGACATATGTTGACCTGCCATGCAGTTCGTTGGCAAGCATATCTAAAAGACCCACACCAAAGAACAAAGAGGATCTCTCCTTGCTCCTCATCAGCTGAGATTTCCAACCCCACTAGACCTTCAGTCCTCTCTGAGACCTGCAGTGAGAGGAATGAAGGTGTAGAATTAGGTGTGTCACAGCCAAGTACTTGTGGGCAATCTGCTTTTGGTACACCGACGTCAGATTGTACCAGGCAAATTTCCCTGCCCCAGCTGCTGCACCGCCGAAAGAAGTTTGCTCCCAACCATCCACATGCCCAGCGGTTGAATGCTAGCTTGGCAAAATTGCTAGCACTTCAACTGCTGCCTTTTCAGTTGGTAGACTCTGCCCCCTTCCGTGAGTTTGTGGAATGTGCGGTTCCTCAGTGGCAGGTACCCAAACGCCACTTTTTCTCACGGAAGGCGATTCTGGCTCTCTACCGGCATGTGGAAGGCAATGTCCATGCCTCGCTGGACAGGGCGGTCAGCGGTAAGGTGCATATTACCGCTGACTCATGGTCCAGCAGGCATGGACAGGGACGTTACCTAAGTTTCACGGCGCATTGGGTGACTCTGCTGGCAGCTGGGAAGGATGCAGGACAAGGTGCGGTAGTGTTGGAGGTTGTTCCACCACCACGCCTCCAAAATGCTGATTGTGACACACCTCTCTCCTCCACCCCCTCCTCTTCTTCTTCCTCCATGGCCTCTTCCTCGGAACCAGCGGTGCTCCGTAGGCGTTCAAGGGGCTACGCAAGTACGCAGGCCAAAAGATGCCATGCGGTGCTTGAGCTGGTGTGCTTGGGGGACAGGAGCCACACTGGGGCAGAGGTTCTGTCAGCTCTGCAGGGGCAGGTTCAGAGGTGGTTGACGCCACGCCAACTTAAGGCAGGAATGGTGGTTTGCGACAATGGCACCAACCTCCTCTCTGCCCTCCAACAGGGACAAATGACCCATGTGCCCTGTTTGGCTCACGTCCTTAACTTGGTGGTGCAGCGGTTCTTGGGCAGGTACCCGGGCTTACAGGATGTCCTGAGGCAGGCCAGGAAAGTCTGTGTGCATTTCCGCCGGTCATATAATGCCAGTGCTCGGCTGACGGACCTCCAAAAGGAGTTTAACCTGCCCAAGAACCGCCTAATCTGTGACATGCCCACCAGGTGGAACTCAACGCTGGCCATGCTGCAGCGGCTGCACACGCAGCAGAGGGCCATCAATGAGTACCTGTGCGACTATGGCACCAGGACAGGGTCAGGGGAGCTTGGTTTTTTTTTTTGGAGCTTGGGCCATGATCAGGGATGCATGCACTGTCCTGTCACCATTCGAGGAGGCCACGAGGATGGTGAGCACTGACAGTGCATGCATCAGTGACACTGTCCCCCTTGTCCACCTGTTGGAGCACACGCTGCGTGGAATAATGGACAGGGCACTTGAGGCAGAACAGAGGCAGGAAGAGGAGGAATTTCTTAGCTCTCAAGGCCCCCTTTATCCAGACAGTGTTCCTGCGTGCCCGCCGATCACACAGGAAGAGGACGAGGAGGAGGAGGAGGAGGAGGAAGATTGTGTCAGTATGGAGGTGGAGCCTGGCACTCAGCATCAGCAGCAGTCTTTAAGGGATCAGTCCCAAGGAACACATGGACTTGTACGTGGCTGGGAGGAGGTGGCTGCGGACGTTGTTGTCCTTAGTGACCCAGAGGACTCCGGACCGAATGCCTCAGCAAACCTACGCTGCATGGCCTCCCTGATCCTGCAAAGCCTGCCTACGGATCCTCGTATTCGTGGTATCAAGGAGAAGGACCAATACTGGCTGGCAACCCTCCTTGATCCACGTTACAAGGGTAAGGTTGCGGACCTTATCTTGCCATCGCAGAGGGAGCAGAGGATGAAACATCTTCAGGAGGCCTTGCAGAAAGGTCTGTGCAACGCGTTCCCAGAGACTGGGAGGTTACAAACTCCTGTTTCTGGACAACGTGTTGCTGAGGCTTCGGTCAGTCAAAGAAGGAGCGGTGGAGAAGGTGGCCGTCTGACCGATGCGTTCAGACAATTTTTTGGTCCGCAGCCCCAAGGTATGATCGGTTCCAGCAACCATCGCCAGCGTCTGTTTTACATGGTGCAGGAATACCTAGGGGCAAGATCAGACTTGGACACCTTTCCCACCGAAAATCCTCTGGGTTACTGGGTCTTGAGGATGGATCACTGGCCAGAGCTTGCACAGTATGCAATTGAGCTACTGGCCTGTCCTGCATCCAGCGTTCTTTCGGAACGCACATTCAGTGCTGCTGGAGGCGTGGTAACCGATCACAGGGTGCGTCTGTCCACCGACTCGGTCGATCGGCTGACCTTCATAAAAATGAATCAGTCTTGGATCACCACCAGCTACCAAGCACCTGATGCAGATGTAACCGAATAATTTTTTTTGAAATCTCAGATCCCTTCAAAGACTGCCTATGCTGATGCTGAGTGACTATCCCTGAGTAATTATCCTCTTCCTCCTCAATCATCACGCTGATAGCTTGTAAGAACATTTTTGGTTCTGGGCGCCACCACCAGTGCCTAAGGCACAATTTTTCAGCCCCTGTTTAACAGGGGCGTGTAATTACAATTTTTGATGTAATACTTTGCAGCAGGGCTCGTTCCTGCATTCCAACTAGAGTGTCTGTGAGGGGTTGCAGTGTTGTGGCACCAGCACCAGTGCCTAAGGCCCAATTTTTCTGCCCCTGTCTAACAGGGGCGTGTAATTACAATTTTTGATGCAATACTTTGCAGCAGGGCTCGTTCCTGCATTCCAACTAGAGTGTCTGTGAGGGGTTGCAGTGTTGTGGCACCAGCACCAGTGCCTAAGGCCCAATTTTTCTGCCCCTGTCTAACAGGGGCGTGTAATTACAATTTTTGATGCAATACTTTGCAGCAGGGCTCGTTCCTGCGTTCCAACTAGAGTGTCTGTGAGGGGTTGCAGTGTTGTGGCACCAGCACCAGTGCCTAAGGCCTAATTTTTCAGCTCCTGTTCAACAGGGGCATGTAATTACAATTCTTGATCTAATATTTCAGAGCAGGGCCCTGTGAGGGCTTACAGTGTTGTGGCCACAGCAACACCTAAGGCCCAAATTTCTGCTGAGTATATAGGGCAGGACCCTACTTTCAAACATCTAACTTACAAACGACTCCTACTTGCAAACGGAAGGAGACAACAGGAAGTGAGATGAAATCTACCCCTAGGAAGGGAAATTCTCTCCTGTAAGAGTTAATATGGGAAAACAATTTCTCCTTTCCACTGATGCTTTCCAATCCTCGTTCCACAAAAAAACCCAAATTTTCAAAAAACATTTTTCATTGGGACAAAAAAGTGAGGTGAAATCTTCTGAAGAGGAGGAAAGACAGCAAAACAAATGTCACAGGGGTGATAACCCTTCCCTATGTTTTCCAAAAAGCTTAGAAAAGATTTTTTGGCTGAAGCTAAACACGTTAAAAATGTTCAAAATTACAAACAGATTCTACTTAACAACAAACCTACAGTCCCTGTCTTGTTTGCACCACCTGTATACTGCTGTTCAGAGTATATAGGGCCTGGTGGCCCCACACCTTTCTTTATTTTAATTTGGGTGCGGGGTTCCCCTTAATATCCATACAAGACCCAAAGGGCCTGGTAATGGACTGGGGGGTACCCATGCCGTTTGTCTCACTGATTTTCATCCATATTGCCATGACCCGACATGACATTAAACCCGCAAGCAGTTTTAAATGAGATTTTTTCCTTTAAAAATGACATTTGGTGCAGGGACTGTTCTAAACATGGGAAACACGCGTCACTTTACAGGCATACTATAGACACCCCCCAGGTACGATATTTAAAGGAATATTTCACTTTTTTTTTTTTTACTTTAAGCATCATTAAAATCACTGCTCCCAAAAAAACGGCCGTTTTTAAAAGTTTTTTTTGCATTGATACATGTCCCCTGGGGTAGGACCCGGGTCCCCAAACCCTTTTTAGGACAATACCATGCAAATTAGCCTTTAAAATTAGCACTTTTGATTTCGAACGTTCGAGTCCCATAGATGTCAATGGGGTTCTAACGTTCGTGCAAACTTTCGGTCCGTTCGCGGGTTCTGGTGCGAACCGAACCGGGGGGTGTTCGGCTCATCCCTAGTCCCGATCTTCTAATTTCAGCAAACACAAGGCACTAGGGATGAGCTTTATGTTCGGGTTGAACATGAGTTCAACTTGAACATTGGCTGTTTGAGCGTTCATCGAAATACGAACATTATGGGGGATTTGCGCCAAATTCAAGCGGCGCGTCACGCCCCATAATGCACTGCGACATCGCAGTGCATTGCTGTCTGATGACTGACCAAGCATGCACTATGACCCGCATGCTTTGGCCAATCACAGTGCCGTCAGCAAAGAGAGCCATAATTGGCCAAAGGCAGGGTGCCTTTGGCCAATTATGGCTCAGGGGGTTAAGTCCACGCCCCACACTCTATAAGGCCGCCTGCACGTTGGCCCTGTGTAGTGTGTTGCTGGCGTTGACCTAGAGAGAGTGTCATTTCATTTAGATTGAGCAGGCAGGCGATTCAGTTAGCTGCAGTGTATTTAGTATATATATATATATACATCCAGGCTTGTATATATATATATATATATATATATATATATATATATATATATATATAGATATATATATAGATATATATATCTATATATATCTATATATATATCTATATATATATAGATATATATATATATACATACACACTGTATCCAGTTTAGCTAGATCTGACTGCAGGCCGTTCCTGGTGTACTGTTTCTTCCACAACATGCAGAAGAGTTGGTAGAGTGGATAACTAAGCCGTCCTCATCCTCCTCATCCTCTGTCACCCAGACTCAGAGTAGTTTGCCTGCCAATGCAGCTGCCAAAGCGGCCTATTCCATCGGCTCAATGTCATCAGTCACACCTTCCCTAGCCCCACCATCGTGCACGGAGTTGCCCCCCGAACTGTTCGACCACAGTGTCGGGTACATGCTGCAGGAGGATGCACAGCGTTTTGAAGGCTCTGATGATGGTACCCAGGTTGAGGAAGGCAGTAACGTGAGCCCAGAGAGAGGGGGTGCCCAAGAAGGACAAGAAACTGGCAGTCATGTTCCCCCAGCTGTAGCATACTGCCAGGTTTGCTCCAGTGACGAGGAGGGAGGGGATGATGAGGTTACTGACTGTACGTGGGTGCCTGATAGAAGAGAGGAGGAGGAGGAGGCATATCTCCAATGGGGCAGGATGCCCACCAGGGGCCAGCTTAAGGGCAGCCACCCGACTGCATCACACCGCAGAGCTCCGCATTTGCGGGGCGCTGCTGACTCCCTGTGTATTTTGAAAAGTTCTTTGGTGTGGGCCTTTTTTGATACATGTGCAGCAGATCACTGTTTTCAACAATATGTTGCTGTTTGCAACATATTTCTGAAGCGTATCAAACGTGGCCAAAACAGCAGCCGCTTGGGCACCACATGCTTGACCAGACATATGTGGACCTCCCATGCAGTCTGTTGGCAACAGTACTGAAAAGACCCACACCAAAGAACAAGGCAGACCTCTCCTTGCTCCTCATCAGCTAGGATCTCCAACCCCACTACACCTTCAGTCCTCTCAGAAACCTGCACTGAGAGGAATGAAGGTGTAGAATTAGGTGTGCCAAGTACTTGCGGGCAATCTGCTATCGCTACACCACCTTTCGATTGTAGCAGGCAAATTTCCCTACCCCAGTTGCTAAACCGTCAAAAGAAATTCGGTCCCATCCATCCACATGCTCAGCGGCTGAATGCTAGCTTGGCTAAATTGCTAGCACTCCAACTGCTGCCTTTTCAGCTGGTAAACTCTGCCCCCTTTCGTGAATTTGTGGAATGTGCAGTACCTCAGTGACAGGTTCCCAAACGCCATTTCTTTTCACGGAAGGTCATTCTGGCTCTCTACCGGCATGTAGAAGGCAATGTCTTGGCCTCGTTGGACAGGGCGGTCAGCGGTAAGGTGCATATTACCGCTGACTCATGGTCCAGCAAGCATGGACAGGGAAGTTACCTTTCTTTCACAGCACACTGGGTAACTCTGCTGGCAGCTGGGAAGGATGCAGGACAGGATGCAGTATTGTTGGAGCTTGTTCCGCCACCACACCTCCAAAAGGCTAGTAGTGGTGATTCTGCCACACCTCTCTCCTCCATCCCTCCTCTTCTTCTTGCTCTATGGCCTCTTCCTCTGCAGATTCGTCCTTGGAACCAGCTGCTCCGTAGGTGTTCAAGGGGCTACGCAAGCACTCAGGCAAAAAGATGCCATGTGATGCTTGAGTTGGTCTGCTTAGGGGACAGGAGCCACACTGGGGCAGAGTTTCTGTCAGCTCTGCAGGGGCAGACTCAGAGGTGGTTGACGCCATGCCAGCTTCAGCCAGGAATGGTGGTTTGCGACAATGGCACCAACCTCCTCTCCGCCCTCCGACAGGGACACTTGACCATCAATGAGTACCTTTATGTGTATGGCACCAGGAGAGGGTCAGGGGAGCTTGGCTTTTTTTCGCCACGCCAGTGGCTACTGATCAAGGATGCATGCACCGTCCTGTCACCATTTGAGGAGGCCATGAGGATGGTGAGCAGTAACAGTGCATGCATCAGTGATACTGTACCTCTTGTCTTCCTGTTGGAGCACACGCTTCATGGAATAATGGACAGGGCATTTGAGGCAGAACAGAGGGATGAAGAGGTGGACTTCCTTACCTCTCAAGGCCCCCTTTATCCAGACAGTATTCCTGCGGGTCCGCCGATCACACAGGAAGAGGAGGATGAGGATTATGTCAGCATTGAGGTGGAGCCTAGAACTCAGCATTAGCAGCAGTGTTCAAGGGATCGTTTTCAGTCCCCAGAAACCCATGGACTTGTACGTGGCTGGGAGGAGGTGGCTGTGGATCATGTCATCCTCAGTGTTCCAGAAGACTCCAGATCGAATGCCTCAACAAACCTTCGCTGCATGGCCTCCCTGATCCTGCAAAGCCTGCGAAAGGACCCTCGGATTCGTGGTATCAAGGAGAGGGATCATTACTGGCTGGCAACCCTTCTTGATCCACGTTACAAGGGTAAGGTTGCAGAACTTATCCAGCCTTCGCACAGGGAGCAGAGGATGAAACATCTTCGGGAGGCCTTGCAGAAAGGTTTGTGCAATGCGTTTCCAGAGCCTGGGAGGTTACAATTTCCTGGTTCTCCTGGACAATGTGTTGCTGAGGCTTCAGTCAGTCACAGAAGGAGCTTTGGAGAAGGTGGCCATCTGACCGATGCGTTCAGACAATTCTTTAGTTCGCAGCCCCAAGGTCTGATCAGTTCCAGCAACCATTGCCAGCATCTGATTTACATGGTGCAGGAATACCTAGGGGCAAGATCAGACTTGGAGACCTTTCCAACCCAAAATCCACTGGGTTACGGGGTCTTGAGGATGGATCACTGGCCAGAGCTTGCACAGTATGCAATTGAACTACTGGCCTGTCCTGCATCCAGCGTTCTTTCTGAATGCACATTCAGTGCTATTGGAGGCTTTTTAACCAATCACAGAGTGCACCTGTCCACAGACTCAGTTGATCAGCTCACCTTTATAAAAATGAATCAATGAGTCTTGGATCACCAGCTACCAAGCACCTGATGCTGATGTAACCGATTAATTTTTCTATGAATGTGAGATCCCTTGAAGACTGCCTATGCTGACTGACTATCCTGTTCCTCCTCAGTGTTTACGTTGACAGCTTCTATGAACATTTTTGTTTCAGGGCACCACCACCAGTGCCTAATGCCCAATTTTTCTGCCCCTGTTTAACAGGGGCATGTTATTACAATATTTGCTCTAATATTTCACAGCAGGGCTCGTTCCTGCACTCAACAAGAGCATCTGTGAGGCTTTACAGTGTTGTGCCACCACCACCACCACCGCCTAAGGCCCAATTTTTCTGCCCCTGTTTAACAGGGGCATGTAATTACAATATTAGCTCTAATATTTCACAGCAGGGCTTGTTCCTGCGCTCAACAACAGAATCTGTGAGGGGTTACAGTGTTGTGGCACCACCACCACTGCCTAAGACCCAATTTTCCGGTCCCTGTTAAACAGGCGCGTGTAATTACAATTTTTGATCTAATATTTCACAGCAGGGCCCGTTCCAGTGCCCACCAAGAGTAACTGTGAGGGCTTACAGTGTTCTGGTACCACCAACACCTAAGGCCCAATTTTCTGTATATAGGGCAGGTCGTATAGTATATATAGGCGGTCCCCTACTTTCAAACATCTGACTTACAAACGACTCCTACTTACAAATGGAGGGAGAGAACAGGAAGTGAGAGGGAAATTCTCTCCTGTAAGAGTTAATATGGGAAAAAGGTGTCTCCACTGATGCTTTATCACCAATCCTTGTTTCCCTAATAACCCCAAATTTTCAAAATCCAATTGTCATTGGGACAGAAAGTGAGGTGAAATCTGACCAGGGAGCAGGGACTGTTCTAAACACGGAAAACACACGCCACTTTACAGGCATACTATAGTCACCCCTAGGGATGAGTCGAACACCCCCCTGTTCGGTTCTCACCAGAACATGCAAACAGGAAAAAAGTTTGTTCGAACACGCGAACACCGTTAAAGTCTATGGGACACGAACATGAATAATCAAAAGTGCTAATTTTAGGTTTAAATGATTTTTATTAGATTTTGAAAAAATGACAAGCTACAGTTAAATGTCGTATCTTAAAAAAAATAAAAGGAGAACTATATATCAATGATACAGTGGTATGTTTTTGCATGGTAACAACTAATACACTAGAGTTACATCATATAATAGCTGTAATAGGTAATACCTAGTATTAGATCCTATAGTTTCCGTGTCATTTCGGCCTTGATGATTGGGCCTAGAATTTCTATTCAATTCATCCATCAGCACCCCTACATGGGAACACACTGTGCTGGAGAGAGGAATGGGCTCCATCTACTAATGGCCTAATGACGGAGAGATGCATTAACGAAGTAAAAAAATTAAAAAAAGGACCAAATGAATCTTGGTGGCAAAAAATAGCTTGCTAAACGGATAACATTTCAAACTTATAATAAAAGTCCCTCTGGCAAAGACGCTGCTTAGTCATGAAGCATAAAGATGCTATTATTTATATTTTAACCACAGGGACAAACTACTAAGTAAAACTTTCTACTACAAATCACTCCAGTGTAGTCCAACTGAAGGTGTGAGTCCCATTTTTACCTGCCAGATGTGAAGAAAAAAGAAAAAAAATGGGTTGGGGAAGGAGAGAAGAAAGAGGAGTAAGGAGGAGAGAGGTGAAGTACAGATAAGAGAAGAGTTTAGCTATCTGCTAGGCGCTCCCACTTCTATTGAGGGTCTATTTCTAATAATTTGGATATTCCCTTATTCCTATGTATTTGGACCATGGTTCCCAAATCTTCTCAAACTGTGCTGAGGTGTCTAGTAAAGAGCTTACTAATTTCTCCTGGGCCATTATCCATGACACTTTCCATTTTGCTGCTATGAGGGAGACTGAGGGCTTCTTCTATGCTTTAGCAAGGGTAATTTTGGCTCCCAGGAGAATGAAAAATACAAATTTTTGTGATGATTTTGAGATCCCTGAAATGGGTTGGTTGAGAAGATCTGTTAGAGGAGACTTGGGAATGGTCTTGCCTGTTAATTTGGATATGGCGTAAAATATTTTTTGCCAAAAGGTCCTGATTTTAGGGCATTCCCACCATATATGTATCATGGAACCTTTCATGTGACATCCGCGAAAGCAGAGGGGGGAAACCGAGGGATGCATCATAGCAAGCCGGGAGGGGGTTAAGTACCATCTGGTGATTACCTTTAGGCTAGCTTCAATCAGGGAGATATTATAAATGCCCTTGAAGGATCAGAAGAAGGTCGTGTGCCAGTGATCTAGATCCCATGTGACCTGTAAATCCCTCTCCCACGCCAGCATGAACGTTGCTTTCTTATCTGTAGCAGCAAGCGAAGAGTTGATTAAGGAGATTCCCCCCCTCTGCTCCAGGAGTCCCCCACACCATATTTCGTATGGGGTGAACTGCGGTGGTTCTGGTTTCTCAACCCAGGTTGATTGGAGAAAATGTGATATTTGAAAAAACCTGAACCGCTCTGAATTGGGGAGATTCAGATGTTTAACGCAGTGGTTGAGGGAAATCGGCCCAGCTGCGGTAAAATAGTTCCAGATCCGGTACATTCCCCTGTCCAGCCACCACTGAAAAGCTTTTATGTCCATACCCGGGGGAAACGCGGGATTACGGAAAATGTGGGATAAAGGTTTGCTTTGCGATACCAAAGAAGGGCTCTTTCTGAGAGTGTCCCATATCGTCAAAGATTGTGATAAGGTGGGAGACAAGACTGAGGGCCTAGGCTTTGGTGGGCACCAGAGGAGGAAGTCAATTGTAAATGTTGGCACTGCCTGTCTTTCCATTTCTACCCAATCAGGTCTGGCTGTTTTGGCGTAAACCATTGATATCTGTGCTAGTCTAGCCGCCTGGTAGTACCAAAAAAGATTTGGAAGTCCCAATCCTCCCTTATTTCTTAGATCGAATAGGGCGCGCCTCAGGAGACGATGCCCCTTCGATCCCCAAATGAATTTTACTACCTTGTTTTGGAATGCTGAGAGGTGATCCTTCTGTATAGCGATCGGAAGCGCTCTGAAAATATATAGTAGGCGCGGTAGCAGAGTCATTTTTACAGAGTTTATTTTACCTAGCCAGGAAATGTGGTGTGGGGACCATTGTTTGAGATCGGATTCTAATTTTTTGTATATGGGAGGATAATTTGCTTGGTATAGCTGTTCGAATTTGGGGGTAAGATTGACTCCAAGGTATCTTATGCTGGACTCGCTCCACGAAAAGCGGAACGCGTCCTGCAGCCGAGACACCAGAGCTGACGGGAGGGACACATTAAGTGCCTGGGACTTGGAGTAGTTAACACATAATCCAGAGATCTGTGCAAAGTCTTCTAGGAGCTTACATAGCACTGGGAGGGAGGTTACTGGTGACGTGAGGTAAAGAATGAGGTCATCAGCAAACAGACCGCATTTATGTGTTGTTGGCCCGCAGCGCACCCCCGCTATGTCCGGATTAGTGCGTATAGCAATTGCCAATGATTCAATCGCTATCGCAAAAATCAGTGGCGAGAGCGGGCAGCCCTGGCGGGTCCCTCTTGCTATTTTAATAGGATCAGAGAGTTGTCCTTGTAGTTTAATTCTAGCTTCAGGGCAAGAGTATAGGGAGTGCAGTAACCCTGTGAACCGTGGGCCAAAACCCGATTGTTGTATAATTGAGAATAGGTAAGACCAAGAGACAGAGTCGAACGCTTTTTGTAGATCTAGAGACAGCAACATTCCCTTTTTGGCCCCACTACCATCCCAGCCCGATTGCAGGAGGGAGACTACATCCACCATTCTTCTGATTTGGTCAGGACCTTGCCTTCCAGGGATGAACCCCACTTGGTCCTTATGAATGTAGGATCCAATAAAGGAGGCCAAACGGTCCGCCATAATTTTAGTCATAATTTTAAGATCGTTATTGATCAGGGATATGGGTCTATAGTTGGATACTTCTCCCTGGTCTTTGTCTGGCTTTGGTATCAGCGTTCATTTGCGGATCCAGAGGCTCTCCCTTGGTTTTGAAGTTAATGAATTTAGCAAGATAAGGCGCTATGGTGTTTGCAAAAGTTTTATAGTATGGTACGGAGAAGCCGTCTGGACCCGGAGCCGAGCGCCTCTTAAGGTTTTTGATAACTGCTAGAACTTCTGTGGTGGAAACTGGAGCTTCGAGTCTGTCTCTGTGCTCCACCGAAAGGGTAGGAATCGGGAGATTATTTAGAAATTTAGTCAGAGTTTGGGGATTACTTGCCTTATGTTCGCTATACAGATCTGCGTAAAAGCCATGGAAAGCTTTCATAACTTTCAATGGGTATGTTGTGTGGGGTTGGCCCGCTAGTTTAATTTTAGGGAAGGTATAGGAACGAGAGCGCGGTGTGAGACGGGACGCCAAGAGAGATCCAGCCCTATCCTTCTGGTAGTAATATTTTGCTCCTAGCCATGATAAACTTTTTTCCGCCTTAGCTGTAAAAGCTAAGTTTAATTCTAGGCGCGCCGCATCCAATTGGGATACGGGTACTAAAGCAGGGTCTCTCTTGTGCTCCGCACATAATTTTTGGAAATTCTTTTCTAGGTTGACTATGTCTATCCTGTGTTCTTTTTTAATTTTGGCTGCTATTTGTATTAATTTCCCCCTTATTGTGGCCTTATGAGCTGCCCATAAGGTTTCCGCGGAGACATCTGCAATGTGATTTTGATTAAAATATTCAGTGATGGCCTTTTCAATTTCTACTTTCCAGGTGGGGTCAGAAAGAATGTTTTCTTTTAGTCTCCAAAGGTTGTATTTGTGGTGTGGGGTTTTGTTATTTATCAGAACACTTAACAGGGAGTGATCTGACCATACCGTGTCAATAATTTGTGATCGTTGGGCTGCCGGGATCAAGTCATTCGAGACTAGCAGATGGTCTAGACGGGCATAGGATTGGTGGGCATGGGAGAAATGAGTGTAATCTTTTTTGGTGGGGTTTAACTCCCTCCAAATGTCAGTGAGTCCTTGTGAATATAACAACTTAACTATTTTCGAATTGGTTTTAGTAGGACGGATGTTTTGGGCGGTGGGGGGTTTAGATCTATCTAGGCCCTGGTCAAAGGCTACATTGGAGTCTCCCCCAAAAATTATGGAGCCTTCTAGCATTGGTCCAAGTGTCTTAAACATTGAGCTAAAGAATTTTTGCTGTCCTGTGTTTGGGGCGTAGTAAGATACCAGGGAATATAGTCTGCCCTCTACGGAGCCCTTAACTAGGATGTACCTACCCTCTGGGTCTTGTTGTACCTTATGTAGTGTGAATCTGCAATTTTTAAATATAAGGATAGCAACCCCTCTGGTCTTATCTTCTGCATTAGCTAAATAAAACAATGGGAACTGAGCGTGGATAAAGTTAGGTTTGTACCGGATCGGGAAGTGGGTTTCTTAGAGAAATAGAAGATCAATCTTGCGGGATTTCATAAAATCAAGTACTTTCCTTCGTTTAGAAGGTGAGTTCAGCCCTTGGGTATTATGTGTGGCCACCCTTAATAGGG
The DNA here is from genome assembly GCA_037952925.1 of Lithobates clamitans. Classification (NCBI taxonomy): domain Eukaryota; kingdom Metazoa; phylum Chordata; class Amphibia; order Anura; family Ranidae; genus Lithobates; species Lithobates clamitans. The sequence continues at coordinate 9,359,990 of JBBGZY010000399.1, read as the reverse complement.
AGGTCAAATTGTCAGTGTCAGCCATGGAGCAGAAGTAGGGGTCCTACCCCCCATCTCTCAGCGCTTACCTGTTCCAGTTGGAGAGTGGGAACCGGAGTTGGGACCGCTAAGACATCCTTTCGCGTCTTACTGGAAGAGTGGGTATTGCCCAGCAGACAGCCAACTACAAGAGAATAAATTGTTAGAGAGGAGAGTAGAGGAGAGATAAGAGGAGGAGGGGAAGAAGGGTAAATCAAGTCCTCTCGGAACTTGAGTGAGCAGTGATGGCAACGGAGCACATCACCCCTCACAGTAGAGGAAGTGTCCGAACCCTGCCAGCAGGGTGGATTCCTAACCCAGGAGACCAGTATCACCTGGCCCTTGGGATTAATGGAGGTGCAGCCTAACTGCCGCGACCTCGGCGCACCTTAATGAAATAATAAACAATAAAACTACTGATCGGAGCAAGTCCGACCTGGGGATCGTACTTTGTTACCCTGTGCCTTGGAGATCTGGATCTTAAATTAGTATAGAGGATCGTGTTGGTGCACATTAAAATACAAAGACCTGAGTAAGTCCCAATAGGGTTACCCCCAAGGGACTGCACTGGATTAGAGAGCTTTGCGTTTGGCATTCTTACTAAGAGAAGGTAAAGAGAGATAAGGAGGGGGAGAAGAAAGAGGGGACATAATGTCCCCTCCCCCTTCCCCCCCCCTCAATCAAAAAAAAGATTTCTAGAGCTGACCATCTAGTATTGGGATAATTAAGTAGAAAAAATTAATAATTAAAAAAAGAAAAGTCAACTGGGTTCGTGTAGGAGCCCACATAAGGAAAAAGAGATCAGGGACAGTCCATCAAACATCTTCTTGACTCGTGGTCTCATGGAGGTCTGGCTTCTTTGGAGCGTTTGTATTTAGGTTTTTCCCACAGGGTTGCAAGGGGCTTGCAGGGGATGGGCGTTTGTAGGACCCCGCCGCAGAATTGTTGAAGTCCATAGCTGACTCTTGAGAGATGAGACGGAGGTCTAACAGGATCCGTTCTCCTTCAGGGAGGCTGCGGAAAGAGTGTGTTTTGCCTCTGTGATCAAACTTGAGCGCAAATGGAAAGGCCCATTTATATTTGATTTGATTTCGTGTTGCGCCAACACCGAGAGTAGGGGCTTCAGTGCCCTCCTTTTTTGTATTGTGTTAGGTGAAATATCTGCAAAGACTTGTATGGCATGGCCTCTGCACGTGAGGGGCTGTTGGTATCTGCACTTTTTCATCACCTCTTCTTTAACCGAGAAGTAGTGTGGCTTGACCACGATATCTCTGGGGAGGCCATCTTCCTAATGTCCTGTGAGCACGGTCAATTTCCAACTTATGTGGAGGAATGTCAGGGATAAGTTGTTTAATGAAGTCTTGGACCACCGTCGTGGAGTCGGTTATAGATTCTGGGAGACCTCTAAGTCTAAAGTTTTCCCTTCTGGACCTGTTTTCAAGGTCATCGATGCGTGAAAGAGCAATGTCCAGTTGGTCCTGTAGGACCTGTATGTGGTTGGAGTTCTGCCTAGTTTTAGAAATGGTCTGGTCAAGTTTATCTTCAATAGCCTCCATTCTGGAGCCCAGGGCCTGGAAGTCCTCTCTAATACCGCCAGTTATTTTGGCTGCAGTTTGAGCCAGACCTCTATCCAGCAGGGCTGATAACTGGGAGAAGAGGTCAGGGGCTGTGAGGATAGTGTGGGCTGGAGCGAGCGCCATCTCAGGCCCTGTTGTAATGTGAGGGGAAGGAGGCTGCGAGGGGGGTGTCATGGGCTGTTCCGCAGGATGCTCTGAGAGGGCCGTGAACTGTGCCATAAGTTGAGGAGTACTCACTGGGGTCCCAGAAGGAAGAGAGCGGGTCAATGCGGCATAGGAAAGTTTGTCTCCTGGGCTCTCTGCAGCTGTCTGTGTGCCTTGCAGCATGGCGCCCGCCATCTTGGATTCGGCCCGCTCCGCCGAGGCTCTTAATAGTGGCTCCAGGTCCCTCCTGGACGATCCGACCGGCATAGATTTGTTCCCTAGCACTTCCTATCGGCCTTAAGGTGGGTGTTGTGGTCCACGGGGTCCCGGTTCCCCCGCTAAGTGCGCCGGGTGGTCAGGGCAGTGCGGAGCTCCGGGCTTAAGCAGCCATCTTGGAGGAGTCCGCGCAAGCGCCCCCTCCAAAAGTGGTAATTTTAAAGGCTTATATGCAAGTTATTGTCATAAAAAGTGTTTGGGGACCTGGGTCCTGTCCAAGGGGACATGGATCAATGCAAAAAAAAAGTTTTTTCGGGAGCAGTGATTTTAATAATGCTTAAAGTGAAACAATAAAAGTGTAATATCCCTTTAAATTTCGTAGCTGGGGGTTGTCTATAGTATGCCTGTAAAGGGGCGCATGTTTCCCGTGTTTTGAACAGCCTGACAGCAAAATGACATTTCAAAGGAAAAAAAGTCATTTAAAACTACTCGCGGCTATTAATGCATTGCCGGTCCAACAATACACATAGAAGTTCATTGATAAAAACGGCATGGGAATTCCCCACAGGGGAACCCCGAACCAAAATTTAAAAAAAAATGACGTGGGGGGTCCCCCTAAATTCCATACCAGGCCCTTCAGGTCTGGTATAAATATTAAGGGGAACCCCGAGCCAAATTTTTTTTTAAAAATGGCGTGGGGTCCCCCCAAAAATACATACCAGACCCTTATCCAAACACGCGACCTGGCAGGCCGCAGGAAAAGATGGGGGACGAGAGAGCGCCCCCCCTCCTGAACCGTACCAGGCCACATACCCTCAACATTGGGAGGGTGCTTTGGGGTAGCCCCCCAAAATACCTTGTCCCCATGTTGATGAGGACAAGGGCCTCATCCCCACAACCCTGGCCGGTGGTTGTGGGGGTCTGCGGGTGGGGCGCTTATCGGAATCTGGAAGCCCCCTTTAACAAGGGGACCCCCAGATCCCGGCCCTCCCCCCTGTGTGAAATGGTAAGGGGCTAAAAACGTACCCCTACCATTTCACAAAAAAAGTGTCAAAAATGTTAAAAATGACAAGAGACAATTTTTGACAATTCCTTTATTTAAATGCTTCTTCTTTCTTCTATCTTCCTTCATCTTCGTCTTCTTCTTCTTCTGGTTCTTCTGGTTCTTCCTCCGGTGTTCTCGTCCAGCATCTCCTCCGCGGTGTCTTCTATCTTCTTCTCCTCGGGCCGCTCCACACCCAATGGCATGGGGGAGGCTCCCGCTCTTCTCTTCATCTTCTTCTCTTCTTCATCTTCTTCTCTTCTTCTCTTCTTAATCTTCTTTTCCGGGCCTCTCCGCACCCATGCTGGCATGGAGGGAGGCTCCCGCTTTGTGACGCTTCTCGTCGTCTGACGGTTCTTAAATAATGGGGGGCGGGGCCACCCGGTGAGCCCGCCCCCCTCTGACGCACTGTGACTTGACGGGACTTCCCTGTGACGTCACGGGGAATGCCACAGGGAAGTCCTGTCATGTCCCTGTGCATCAGAGGGGGGCGGGTTCACCGGGTGGCCCCGCCCCCCCGTTATTTAAGAACCGTCAGAAGAGGAGAAGCTTCACACAGCGGGAGCCTTCCTCCATGCCAACGCTTTTTATGACAATAACTTGCATATAAGCCTTTAAAATTAGCACTTTTGATTTCTCCCATAGACTTTCTAAAGGGTGTTCCGAGGAATTCGAATTTGCCGCGAACACCCCAAATTGTTCGCTGTTCGGTGAACTTGCGAACAGCCGATGTTCGAGTCAAACATGAATACGACTCGAACTCGAAGCTCATCCCTAGTCACCCCCCAGGTATGATATTTAAAGGAATATTTCACTTTTATTTTTTCATTTTAAGCATTATTAAAATCACTGCTCCCGAAAAAACGTTAGTTTTTAAAACTTTTTTTTGCATTGATACATGTCCCCTGGGGCAGGACCCGGGTCCCCAAACACTTTTTAGGACAATAATTTGTATGTTAGCCTTTAAAATTTGCACTTTTGATTTTTCACGTTCAGGTCCTATAGACTTTAACGGTGTTCGAATGTTCGTGCGAACTGTTCTGCCGCAAACCGAACCGGGAGGTGTTCGGCTCATCCCTACAAGGCACTACAAACCAGTGTGAACTGCTGAAAGATGTTTGGCGTGTTAACAGTCCAATTTGATTGCTGTGGCTGTTATTTCAATCAACTTTTCTTACAATGTAAGATTTTTATTTATTTATTTTGCTTTGCATTGCATTGGGGGGACAGGTACAGCTATAAACCCTTTGTACATTTGTGGGATGTATGTTTGGGACTATTATGGAACATCCATATATACTGTATTACAATGATCACTTCAAGTTTGCAAGGAAGCCACATTTGAATGTTGGATCCTCTGAAACCCTCTTCTTTTGTCCCCCAAAAATTCCACATATTCTGCGATTTAAACTTTTTTCATGTGTAGCTTTTCTTGGACAGTGATGTATCAAGCTAAGAGGAGCACCAATTACAATTACAAAGCTCATTCCAGCTTGTGCAGTTAGAGTCTTGTTTGGCTAGAGTACAGAGCGACAACCTGATGTTTATAGCTTACCTACCTAAATCATACTCTGCATATTGACAAGGAAAATGTAGACATTTCTTAATCTGTTAGCAATTGAACCATTTGATGATTTTCAAGATCCCATTAGTCTGTCACAGCTCTGGGGCAAGTGGAAAAAAACTTGAATCCACATTTACAGCAGACATTTATTCATCTCTGGGAGGGATTTGTTTAGCTCTAGATAATTATACAGCCATAGTATAAAGCTAGTCACGCACCAGTAGAAAATTTTCATGTTCAGAATATTTGTTTGATTTTCTAATGGCTAATGGATTCATTTCAACAATAATTTTCTATCACAATGACTAGAAAATTCAAAGGAGCAGGGTGGAAATTTTTTCTTGAATGAACAAATATTGAACTTTGAATGTGGCTTTCACTCAGGAAAAATCATACATATTGCAATGTGCATGTTGTAGGGAGAGAAAAAAAAACTGTTTAAATCCCATTTTCAGAAAAAAAATGTGCACTTATTTATTTTTTTTTTTAGTGGAGAATGGGTGCATTGCTGAGCTCCTGCAAAGCTTCTTCCAACTCTATGTCCATACCAAGTTATGAACTATGGACTACGAGTGTGGTGATCATAACACTTGTGTTTCTCTGAGAACTACAAGTTCATGTGATGTGGTAGACTTTATTCATTTACAGATTACTGATTTGAGATCTGTCAGCTGCTTCAAGAGGGAAGAACCCATGCATGCTGTCAGAGGAAGCCTTTTTGGGGGTGGAGGGAAGTCTGCTTGGCAACATGTTACATGTTTGACCTTACATTTAGGTTTACCATATCACATGATCTTAAAGGTGGAGTTAGCTTTCAAAAACTTTGAAACAGAATTAGTTGACAGTGATGGAAAGATAAAATGCTCTGACAAATGATTTTTCAGAATTTCCATATGAATGTCCAAAACAAAATTCTACAGGTGTATGGCCAGCTTAACTACTTGCTACTCAGTCACAGTAGATTTACTGAGCGGCAGGTGTTGGCCGGGCAACGTAAATAAATGTTGCTGGCTTGCTTCTGAGTTTGGGGCACGCATGCGCATGCTCCTTGCCACAGGACTCTGTACACAGAGCATCAATCTGGCTGTTTCTTCTCCCTTTAAAGCATTAAAGACAAGTCCATCCAGTTCAACCAACCCAGGAAAAAAAAAAGAAAACCAACACACTCAAACAGAAAACCCTCATATACATTATCTAACACCCACAGTTGATCCTTATACTGGATCATCTGCTGGTGGCACTGTGGTTCCCAGAGCATAAGGTTGTAGTTCTGGTGTCTACCAACAGGTGTCTGCTGGGAGGGTATTTAGTCCCTCCTTTATTATTACACTTTGCTTCAGTGTTTTGCCTCTTAGCCTGACTTATCTTGTACCTGGATCCTGATCTTTCCTCTGCCCTTCACCCTGTACCCAGCTGCCTCTTGCCTACACCCCCTTCTCCCTGATCCCAGTCTTGGTCCCCCCCCCTCCACCTCCCTTCCTTGCACTTCCAGTTTTACCCGGTTTTCTGTGTTCATCATTTTGTATGTATTTTATATATTTTATTTGTCAGTTAGGCATTTTGTCATTTGGTTTAGGTTCACTGCATGTTTGCTTTGTTTACCGTTTGCTGGTGTATTGATGTATTTTGGTTTCGTTGTAAATAAATCTTACTTTAAATATATATAGTCTGGTCAAAGTTTCCTAAGTGTAGCCATGTAGCTCTGGCCATTCCTGCTGCTGATTTCTGACAGGTACCTCTGGCTATAAGCAACTTAGTACAAGGTCTTTGTGAAACAGATGATAGATAGTTGGCTCCTGACTCTCAACCTTTGGCCGGTTACTCTGTGCGGCCCAGTCTTTAAGGTGGTGCACATAGGTCCAGCAGTTTTAAAACACTGCATGCAATGATTTGAAACTACTAGATGGATGGTCTCTTTCCCAGTCTGCTAGCAGTGGTAAAATCAAACACATCAAGTGGCAGCTCATCAGTCCCAGTCACACAGAGAACCTTGAATTTGAACTCTTGACTGTCAACAATGCTTCTGGCATACAGGATGAATTCCACTCTTGGCAACATTGGACCTCAGCTGTCAAGTCCATTGTCTCAGAACCATCCTCATAGTAAACAAAAAAGAAAAACTATAACCAATTTGGGATTTAAAGGGTTAAACCTAAAATCCTCCTCTCCCTTTGTTGCATCAGTGTACAAACGTATAAGGAAAGGCAATACAAAATATGCCTCTATGACCTGGAAAATGCTGCATATTCACTACTTGGACATTACTATAGGGTCATCCACTCTCTGTGGATTAAAAAAAATAGGTTAAATTAAAAGTGTGCCTATAGCTAGCTTATTCGCATGCAAAGCCAAGAAACCCAGATAATAATGTATATGTACTAGGCCAAGTCTAAAACAATTCCCTCCTTAGCAGCCTACACCAAAAGAAACAGATAACAGTGATCCCTGGGAGTAGCTATCACACCAAGGGAGTAGCAAAAAGGCAGTTTGAATCCCATTCACAGCACTACCTGCCTGGACTTTCATGTTCTTCCCGTGCCTGCGTGGGTTTCCTCCAACACATCAAAGACATGTTGGTAGGTTAATTGGCTCCTGTTTAAATTGGCCTAGTATTTATGTATGAATCTGAGTTATGGGCCTTACCTTATAATCTCCTTGGAGACATGGAATGATGGGAATGTATAATATATATCTAAAGCGCTGCATAAATTAATTGCACTTTATAAGTACCTGTAATTATATAAAGACTACCATTACAAAAGAATGAGGGCATAGCTGTGTAAGTACAAGATGACAGTCTGTCAAGGGAAGAATACTCTCACCTTCAACAAGTCCCTCGTACATATAGGTCCGCTCCAACACAGCCATGAAGGTTCCGCTGAGTAGCACCTATATATACCCCCACAGCGTGGCCAATTGATGTCATTGCGCTGTGTGCAGTCTATCACCGCATGTGTGCAAGATGGTGCTCAAAGCAGCGCGGTAACCAGGGCACAGCAATCATAACAAATTACATATATGCAAATTTGTCCTACACCTAATGAAAATTATGTTTATAACAATCCAAAAGCATTGTTTAAGTCGGTATATGCAGGGATAAAAGGAAAGAAGAGAGCCAAACCACTCTGCAGTCCTAAAACAGACTGTGTAGAGCTCACGACATGGGGTTGGTACTAAGGTGAATCACCCATCTATCATCCAGGATGGATAATTGTGATGTATACCAACATGCCTACCAATTGGCGTAGCTAGGGCACCACTTTTTATTTAATAGATATGGTCGTATATCCTGCACTAGAATGGACATTTAGTCTGCCTTATTATAGGCTTACCTATGGGTACAAACAATACATGGAAGTTTACTTCTTCTTTAAAGGTATTTTTCACTGTAGCCCATGAATAGTCTCTATCTAGCAATCTACAGTATCTATCAACACATCAGTCTGCTGTTGAAAGTGGATTTCACTAGAACAAATGCATTTCAGCCTGAGATACTGGCAATAAGGGATAATGTTTGTCAACAGCCTTGGGTGTACGCTCCTGCATGTAATATAGTGTTCTTAGCCATGGGTTTATGGTTCAGAGTCGTCCCTACTGCACTATTATATTAAACATTTCAATATCCAGGAACATGATATGCCTGTAGTGGCTCTGCATGGTAAATGTTAAATTGAAGGCAATACTTTCAAGGGTCCACACAAAGTTTGCAAGTTTGAACCGCTCCCTGTCCAGAACATAATTACATTGTCTATATAACGGGGCCAATGTAAAATAGATGGATAGAATTTTATGCAATCCTCCGAAAAGATTGTATGCTCTCAACCCCGATACAGGTTGGCGTAGGAAGATGCACAACATGTGCCCATGGCCACCCCCTGCACCTGGAGGTGGTGGAAACAATTAAATATAAACACATTGTTAACAAGAATATGCTCCAGTAACACCTAAATAAACTTACTATAGACCCACGAGGTATAGTAAAAAAAACTCTCCACCACCTGAATTCCTGGGCCACGTGGGATGCTACTATATAGCACCTTGATGTCTATGGCTACTAATAATGTCCCTTGAGGTACCCCAATATCAACAAGTCGTTTAAGTAAGTCTGATTTATCCTGGATGTGATGAAAGCAATGATGTACCATGTGGGTGTAGATATGTGTCAATTAAATGACTTGCCATTTTCATCTGGGAGTCAATGCCCGATACCATGTGGTCTTCCTGGGGGAATTCCTCAAATTTTTGTGTGTCTTTGGTAACTTTTTTTTGTGTGTCTTTGATAGACTCATATGTCTCTATATCCACAATCCCCTGGTGGTACGCATTCAATATGAGCTGCAATAATGCCTTATTAAATCGCTCAGTTACTATTTCTGAGATTGGTTTATATCAACCATGGCTTTGGAGAATGTTACAACACATTAGCTTATACTGGTCTTTGTCCATGATCACAACGTTACCGCCCTTATCTGAGGGCTTATTTACAATATTATCTTTAGAGCTCAAGTTACTTAGAGCCTATTATTGTGTACCAAATTATCGTCTTCTGAAGCTATGTGAATATGTGTATATTGAACAGCATCAAATACATTTTCGTTCGCAGCCTGTGATTGCAAGCCTCTGGAGTGAATTGGTATTAGAATGAGGAGACCCTACCCCCATAGAGCTATCACCAATAGTGCCCTGAACACCCTGTGTTTCATATAAAAAGAAGGGAGGGTGCAACAACCTTATGCATTACCAAAAATATTTTTAATGAAGGTAAAACAGCAATGGTTATACTCACATACAAAGGTGTTAAACATGCATATCAAAGCAACAGCAATAGCGAGCGGTGACTCATAGGTCAATGGCTGGAACCAAAGATGCCAGAGGTCCAGTATTGCAGGGTGGCTTATGCGTTGTGAGGGAGGACTCTCTTCCTCAGAGCCAAAGCGATCAATGACTGGCCTCTTCTAATGATCTCTATATATACACACATATGCAACTAAGTACACACCCTCATGATGGGTGGACTATCGATCCCCGAGGGCCTCCATGTCGCAAGAGGTAGCTGTGTATCCTACGCATGTCAGCGCCAGCATATAACATTCTAAAGCCGCCACACCGGAAGTGACGTGGCAGAAACTGGAAGTAGCGGGTGGAACGCAAATCCACCCGCACTTCCTGATTGCAGTGATGCAGCGTGCCTTTCCATCTTGCCAGCGTGATGGTAATAGTGCTGGGCTCTTCCTGTGACATGGGCGACACAGAGTATGCCACTTATCGATGCTAAACTGACACACCAGAAGCTACCCCACACCAACAGGTTAGATTCATCAGTAAGATGGTCTAGTATTCCTTCGAAAGCTTTACTTATACGGTTTAATGTTTGGAATTTTTTATTTTTATAATTCTACATGCACTATGAGGCTATATTGCTATATTTTCATGCAGAAACTATCAAATGGGTGTGGCAAGACCTGCCATCATGTGGGCGTGTAATTAGGTGCATGTGTGTATATATATATATATAGAGATAGTTATATATCGCTTTGGCTCTGAGGAAGAGGGTCCTCTAAAACGCGTAAGCCATCCTGCAATACCGTCTGGTTCTCCGGCATTCCTTGGTTCCAGCCACAGACCTACGAGTCACTACTAGGGATGAGCCGAACACCCCCCGGTTCGGTTCGCACCAGAACATGCGAACGGACCGAAAGTTCGCACGAACGTTACAACCCCATTGACGTCTATGGGACTCAAACGTTCGAAATCAAAAGTGCTAATTTTAAAGGCTAATTTGCATGGTATTGTCCTAAAAAGGGTTTGGGGACCCGGGTCCTACCCCAGGGGACATGTATCAATGCAAAAAACTTTTAAAAATGACCGTTTTTTCGGGAGCAGTGATTTTAATGATGCTTAAAGTAAAAAAAAAAAACTGAAATATTCCTTTAAATATCGTACCTGGGGGGTGTCTATAGTATGCCTGTAAAGTGGCGCGTGTTTCCCGTGTTTAGAACAGTCCCTGCACCAAATGTCATTTTTAAAGGAAAAAATCTCATTTAAAACTGCTTGCGGGTTTAATGTAATGTCCGGTCCTGGCAATATGGATGAAAATCAGTGAGACAAACACCATGGGTACCCCCCAGTCCATTACCAGGCCTTTTGGGTCTTGTATGGATATTAAGGGGAACCCCGCACCCAAATTAAAATAAGGAAAGGTGTGGGGCCACCAGGCCCTATATACTCTGAACAGCAGTATACAGGCGGTGCAAACAAGACAGGGACTGTAGGTTTGTTGTTAAGTAGAATCTGTTTGTCATTTTGAACAGGTACATTTTTAATGTGTTTAGCTCCAGCCAAAAAATCTTTTTTAAGCTTTTTGGAAAACATAGGGAAGGGTTATCACCCCTGTGACATTTGTTTTGCTGTCTTTCCTCCTCTTTAGAAGATTTCACCTCACTTTTTGTCCCAATGACAAATGCTTTTTGAGAATTTGTTTTTTTTTGTGGAACAAGGATTGGAAAGCATCAGTGGAAAGGAGAAATGTTTTTCCCATATTAACTCTTACAGGAGAGAATTTCCCTTCCTAGGGGTAGATTTCATCTCACTTCCTGTTGTCTCCTTCCGTTTGCAAGTAGGAGTCGTTTGTAAGTTAGATGTTTGAAAGTAGGGGCGTGCCCTATATACTCAGCAGAAATTTGGGCCTTAGGTGTTGTTGTGGCCACAACACTGTAAGCCCTCACAGGGCCCTGCTGTGAAATATTAGATCAAGAATTGTAAATACATGCCCCTGTTGAACAGGGGCAGAAAAACTGGGCCTTTGGTGGTGGTGGTGGTGGTGCTGGTGCCACAACACTGTAAGTCCTCACTCGCTCTTGGTGGGTGCAGAAATGGGCCCTGCTGTGAAACATTAGATCAGGAATTGTAATTACATGCCCCTGTTGAACAGGGGCAGAAAAATTGGGCCTTTGGTGGTGGTGGTGGTGGTGCTGGTGCCACAACACTGCAACCCCTCACAGACACTCTAGTTGGAACGCAGGAACGAGCCCTGCTGCAAAGTATTGCATCAAAAATTGTAATTACACGGCCCTGTTAAACAGGGGCAGGAAAATTGGGCCTTAGGCACTGGGGCTGATGCCACAACACTGCAACCCCTCAGACACTCTAGTTGGAGCGCAGGAACGAGCCCTGCTGCAAAGTATTGCATCAAAAATTGTAATTACACGCCCCTGTTAAACAGGGGCAGAAAAATTGTGCCTTAGGCACTGGTGGTGGCGCCCAGAACCAAAAATGTTCTTACAAGCTATCAGCGTGATGATTGAGGAGGAAGAGGATAATTACTCAGGGATAGGGATGAGCCGAACACCCCCCGGTTCGGTTCGCACCAGAACCCGCGAACGGACCGAAAGTTCGCACGAACGTTAGAACCCCATTGACGTCTATGGGACTCGAACGTTCGAAATCAAAAGTGCTCATTTTAAAGGCTAATTTGTATGGTATTGTCCTAAAAAGGGTTTGGGGACCCGGGTCCTACCCCAGGGGATATGTATCAATGCAAAAAAACTTTTAAAAACGGCCGTTTTTTCGGGAGCAGTGATTTTAATGATGCTTAAAGTAAAAAAAAAAAGTGAAATATTCCTTTAAATATCATACCTGGGGGGTGTCTATAGTATGCCTGTAAAGTGACGCGTGTTTCCCATGTTTAGAACAGTCCCTGCACCAAATGTCATTTTTAAAGGAAAAAATCTCATTTAAAACTGCTTGCGGGTTTAATGTCATGTCGGGTCATGGCAATATGGATGAAAATCAGTGAGACAAACGGCATGGGTACCCCCCAGTCCATTACCAGGCCCTTTGGGTCTTGTATGGATATTAAGGGGAACCCCGCACCCAAATTAAAATAAGGAAAGGTGTGGGGCCACCAGGCCCTATATACTCTGAACAGCAGTATACAGGCGGTGCAAACAAGACAGGGACTGTAGGTTTGTTGTTAAGTAGAATCTCTTTGTAATTTTGAACATTTTTAACGTGTTTAGCTCCAGCCAAAAAATCTTTTCTAAACTTTTTGGAAAACATAGGGAAGGGTTATCACCCCTGTGACATTTGTTTTGCTGTCTTTCCTCCTCTTCAGAAGATTTCACCTCACTTTTTTGTCCCAATGAAAAATGTTTTTTGAAAATTTGGGTTTTTTTGTGGAACAAGGATTGGAAAGCATCAGTGGAAAGGAGAAATTGTTTTCCCATATTAACTCTTACAGGAGAGAATTTCCCTTCCTAGGGGTAGATTTCATCTCACTTCCTGTTGTCTCCTTCCGTTTGCAAGTAGGAGTCGTTTGTAAGTTAGATGTTTGAAAGTAGGGTCCTGCCCTATATACTCAGCAGAAATTTGGGCCTTAGGTGTTGCTGTGGCCACAACACTGTAAGCCCTCACAGGGCCCTGCTGTGAAATATTAGATCAAGAATTGTAATTACATGCCCCTGTTGAACAGGAGCTGAAAAATTAGGCCTTACGCACTGGTGCTGGTGCCACAACACTGCAACCCCTCACAGACGCTCTAGTTGGAACGCAGGAACGAGCCCTGCTGCAAAGTATTGCATCAAAAATTGTAATTACATGCCCCTGTTAGACAGGGGCAGAAAAATTGGGCCTTAGGCACTGGTGCTGGTGCCACAACACTGCAACCCCTCACAGACACTCTAGTTGGAACGCAGGAACGAGCCCTGCTGCAAAGTATTGCATCAAAAATTGTAATTACACGCCCCTGTTAGACAGGGGCAGAAAAATTGGGCCTTAGGCACTGGTGCTGGTGCCACAACACTGCAACCCCTCACAGACACTCTAGTTGGAATGCAGGAACGAGCCCTGCTGCAAAGTATTGCATCAAAAATTGTAATTACACGCCCCTGTTAGACAGGGGCAGAAAAATTGGGCCTTAGGCACTGGTGCTGGTGCCACAACACTGCAACCCCTCACAGACACTCTAGTTGGAACGCAGGAACGAGCCCTGCTGCAAAGTATTGCATCAAAAATTGTAATTACACGCCCCTGTTAGACAGGGGCAGAAAAATTGGGCCTTAGGCACTGGTGCTGGTGCCACAACACTGCAACCCCTCACAGACACTCTAGTTGGAATGCAGGAACGAGCCCTGCTGCAAAGTATTACATCAAAAATTGTAATTACACGCCCCTGTTAAACAGGGGCTGAAAAATTGTGCCTTAGGCACTGGTGGTGGCGCCCAGAACCAAAAATGTTCTTACAAGCTATCAGCGTGATGATTGAGGAGTAAGAGGATAATTACTCAGGGATAGTCACTCAGCATCAGCATAGGCAGTCTTTGAAGGGATCTGAGATTTCAAAAAAAATTATTCGGTTACATCAGCATCAGGTGCTTGGTAGCTGGTGGTGATCCAAGACTGATTCATTTTTATGAAGGTCAGCCGATCGACCGAGTCGGTGGACAGACGCACCCTGTGATCGGTTACCACGCCTCCAGCAGCACTGAATGTGCGTTCCGAAAGAACGCTGGATGCAGGACAGGCCAGTAGCTCAATTGCATACTGTGCAAGCTCTGGCCAGTGATCCATCCTCAAGACCCAGTAACCCAGAGGATTTTCGGTGGGAAAGGTGTCCAAGTCTGATCTTGCCCCTAGGTATTCCTGCACCATGTAAAACAGACGCTGGCGATGGTTGCTGGAACCGATCATACCTTGGGGCTGCGGACCAAAAAATTGTCTGAACGCATCGGTCAGACGGCCACCTTCTCCACCGCTCCTTCTTTGACTGACCGAAGCCTCAGCAACACGTTGTCCAGAAACAGGAGTTTGTAACCTCCCAGTCTCTGGGAACGCGTTGCACAGACCTTTCTGCAAGGCCTCCCGAAGATGTTTCATCCTCTGCTCCCTCTGCGATGGCAAGATAAGGTCCGCAACCTTACCCTTGTAACGTGGATCAAGGAGGGTTGCCAGCCAGTATTGGTCCTTCTCCTTGATACCACGAATACGAGGATCCTTACGCAGGCTTTGCAGGATCAGGGAGGCCATGCAGCGTAGGTTTGCTGAGGCATTCGGTCCGGAGTCCTCTGGGTCACTAAGGACAACAACGTCCGCAGCCACCTTCTCCCAGCCACGTACAAGTCCATGTGTTCCTTGGGACTGATCCCTTAAAGACTGCTGCTGATGCTGAGTGCCAGGCTCCACCTCCATACTGACACAATCTTCCTCCTCCTCCTCCTCCTCGTCGTCCTCTTCCTGTGTGATCGGCGGGCACGCAGGAACACTGTCTGGATAAAGGGGGCCTTGAGAGCTAAGGAAGTCCTCCTCTTCCTGCCTCTGTTCTGCCTCAAGTGCCCTGTCCATTATTCCACGCAGCGTGTGCTCCAACAGGTGGATAAGGGGGACAGTGTCACTGATGCATGCACTGTCAGTGCTCACCATCCTCGTGGCCTCCTCAAATGGTGACAGGACAGTGCATGCATCCCTGATCATGGCCCACTGGCGTGGGGAAAAAAAAACAAGCTCCCCTGACCCTGTCCTGGTGCCATAGTCGCACAGGTACTCATTGATGGCCCTCTGCTGCGTGTGCAGCCGCTGCAGCATGGCCAACGTTGAGTTCCACCTGGTGGGCATGTCACAGATTAGGCGGTTCTTGGGCAGGTTAATCTCCTTTTGGAGGTCCGTCAGCCGAGCACTGGCATTATATGACCGGCGGAAATGCACACAGACTTTCCTGGCCTGCCTCAGGACATCCTGTAAGCCCGGGTACCTGCCCAAGAACCGCTGCACCACCAAGTTAAGGACGTGAGCCAAACAGGGCACATGGGTCATTTGTCCCTGTCGGAGGGCAGAGAGGAGGTTGGTGCCATTGTCGCAAACCACCATTCCTGCCTTAAGTTGGCGTGGCGTCAACCACCTCTGAACCTGCCCCTGCAGAGCTGACAGAACCTCTGCCCCAGTGTGGCTCCTGTCCCCCAAGCACACCAGCTCAAGCACCGCAGGGCATCTTTTGGCCTGCGTACTTGCGTAGCCCCTTGAACGCCTACGGAGCACCGCTGGTTCCGAGGAAGAGGCCATGGAGGAAGAAGAAGAGGAGGGGGTGGAGGAGAGAGGTGTGTCACAATCAGCATTTTGGAGGCGTGGTGGCGGAACAACCTCCAACACTACTGCACCTTGTCCTGCATCCTTCCCAGCTGCCAGCAGAGTCACCCAATGCGCCGTGAAACTTAGGTAACGTCCCTGTCCATGCCTGCTGGACCATGAGTCAGCGGTAATATGCACCTTACCGCTGACCGCCCTGTCCAGCGAGGCATGGACATTGCCTTCCACATGCCGGTAGAGAGCCGGAATCGCCTTCCGTGAGAGATTCCTCTCACTGCAGGTCTCAGAGAGGACTGAAGGTCTAGTGGGGTTGGAAATCTCAGCTGATGAGGAGCAAGGAGAGATCCTCTTTGTTCTTTGGTGTGGGTCTTTTAGATACGCTTGCCAACGAACTGCATGGCAGGTCAACATATGTCTGGTCAAGCATGTGGTACCCAAGCGGGAGATGTTTTGGCCACGCGAGATACGCTTGAGACATATGTTGCAAATAGCAGCGGTGCGATCTGATGCACTCGTCTCAAAAAAGGCCCACACCAAAGAACTTTTTGAATAACGCGCAGAGACTGCAGCGCCCTGCACATGTGGAGCTTTGGGGTGTGATGCAGTCAATGTGCTGCCCTTAGGCTGGCCCCTGGAGGGCATCCTGCCTCGTTGGTGATGTGCCGCCTCCTCCTCCTCCTACTCCTCCTCTCTCCTATCAGGCACCCACGTTGAGTCAGTGACCTCATCATCCCCTCCCTCCTCATCACTGGAGCAAACCTGGCAGTATGCTGCAGCAGGGGGAGCATGACTGCCAGATTGCTGTCCTTCTTGGGCACCCCCTCTGTCCGTGCTCATGTTACTGCCTTCATCGAGCTCAGTATCATCATCAGAGCCTTCCAAACGCTGGGCATCCTCCTGGAGCATGTACCCAACACTGTGGTCAAACAGTTCGAGGGAATCCTCAGGAGGACATGGTGGAGCTAGGGAAGGAGTCACTGATGACATTGAGCTGAGGGAAGAGGCCGCTGCTTTGCCAGACAAAGCACCCTGGGCATGGGTGAGAGAGGATGGTGAGGATGAGGACGGCTTGGTCATCCACTCGACCAAGTCTTCCGCATGTTGCGGCTCAACACGGCCAGCTGCCGAAAAAAAGGCCAAGCGTGTCCCATGGCCACGTGCTGATGAGGATGCACCGTCTCCACGACCAGCACTAGACACAGAGCCTGCTTGCCCTCTCTTATTGGCTTGTGACTGTCTGCCTCTCCTTCTTGGCCTTCCAGACATACTAATGGCCTGTAGCTGCACTAAGCTGGGATAGAACACCTGTAATTTTCTTCAGGTAGCTTTATATACTGTAACCAGACAAGCCTGCCTGTCAGTAGGAAGATAACAGGAACGGATCTAGCTGAACACTGTGAGCAGGACGCACTGTACTAAATGTAAATAGTCTAGCTGCCTGACCGTGGTACTAATAGGATCAAATAGAACACCTGTAATTTTCTTCAGGTAGCTTTATATACTGTAACCAGACAAGCCTGCCTGTCAGTAGGAAGATAACAGGAACGGATCTAGCTGAACACTGTGAGCAGGACGCACTGTACTAAATGTAAATAGTCTAGCTGCCTGACCGTGGTACTAATAGGATCAAATAGAACACCTGTAATTTTCTTCAGGTAGCTTTATATACTGTAACGAGACAAGCCTGCCTGTCAGTAGGAAGATAACAGGAACGGATCTAGCTGAACACTGTGAGCAGGACGCACTGTACTAAATGTAAATAGTCTAGCTGCCTGACCGTGGTACTAATAGGATCAAATAGAACACCTGTAATTTTCTTCAGGTAGCTTTATATACTGTAACCAGACAAGCCTGCCTGTCAGTAGGAAGATAACAGGAACGGATCTAGCTGAACACTGTGAGCAGGACGCACTGCACTAAATGTAAATAGTCTAGAAGATAACAGGAACGGATCTAGCTGAACACTGTGAGCAGGACGCACTGCACTAAATGTAAATAGCAGGAACGGATCTAGCTGAACACTGTGAGCAGGACGCACTGCACTAAATGTAAATAGCAGGAACGGATCTAGCTGAACACTGTGAGCAGGACGCACTGCACTAAATGTAAATAGCAGGAACGGATCTAGCTGAACACTGTGAGCAGGACGCACTGCACTAAATGTAAATAACAGGAACGGATCTAGCTGAACACTGTGAGCAGGACGCACTGCACTAAATGTAAATAGTCTAGAAGATAACAGGAACGGATCTAGCTGAACACTGTGAGCAGGACGCACTGCACTAAATGTAAATAGCAGGAACGGATCTAGCTGAACACTGTGAGCAGGACGCACTGCACTAAATGTAAATAGCAGGAACGGATCTAGCTGAACACTGTGAGCAGGACGCACTGCACTAAATGTAAATAGCAGGAACGGATCTAGCTGAACACTGTGAGCAGGACGCACTGCACTAAATGTAAATAACAGGAACGGATCTAGCTGAACACTGTGAGCAGGACGCACTGCACTAAATGTAAATAGCAGGAACGGATCTAGCTGAACACTGTGAGCAGGACGCACTGCACTAAATGTAAATAGTCTAGAAGATAACAGGAACGGATCTAGCTGAACACTGTGAGCAGGACGCACTGCACTAAATGTAAATAGCAGGAACGGATCTAGCTGAACACTGTGAGCAGGAGGCACTGCACTAAATGTAAATAGCAGGAACGGATCTAGCTGAACACTGTGAGCAGGACGCACTGCACTAAATGTAAATAGCAGGAACGGATCTAGCTGAACACTGTGAGCAGGACGCACTGCATTAAATGTAAATAGCAGGAACGGATCTAGCTGAACACTGTGAGCAGGACGCACTGCACTAAATGTAAATAGCAGGAACGGATCTAGCTGAACACTGTGAGCAGGACGCACTGCACTAAATGTAAATAGTCTAGCTAGAAGATAACAGGAACGGATCTAGCTAAACTGAATACAGTGTATATATATATATGTGCAACACCTGGGATGCATATATATACACAATACACTGTAAGTGCAGCTAACTGACTGACTGTTCTGCCTAATCTATCTAACTCAAATCAAATGACACTGTCTCTCTCTCTCTCTATCTCTCAGCACACCGAAACACACACTACACAGGGCCGCCGTGCAGGCGGCCTTATATAGTGTGGGGCGTGTACTAAATCCCCTGAGCCATAATTGGCCAAAGCCACCCTGGCTTTGGCCAATTACAGCTCTCTCTACTGACGGCGCTGTGATTGGCCAAGCATGCGGGTCATAGTGCATGCTTGGCCAATCATCAGCCAGCAATGCACTGCGATGCCGCAGTGAATTATGGGCCGTGACGCGCCACACGAATTTGGCGCGAACGGCCCATATCGTTCGCAATTCGACGGACGGTCGAACAGCCGATGTTCGAGTCGAACATGGGTTCGACTCGAACACGAAGCTCATCCCTACTCAGGGATAGTCACTCAGCATCAGCATAGGCAGTCTTTGAAGGGATCTGAGATTTCAAAAAAAATTATTCGGTTACATCAGCATCAGGTGCTTGGTAGCTGGTGGTGATCCAAGACTGATTCATTTTTATAAAGGTCAGTCGATCGGTGGACAGACGCACCCTGTGATCGGTTACCACGCCTCCAGCAGCACTGAATGTGCGTTCCAAAAGAACGCTGGATGCAGGACAGGCCAGTAGCTCAATTGCATACTGTGCAAGCTCTGGCCAGTGATCCATCCTCAAGACCCAGTAACCCAGAGGATTTTCGGTGGGAAGGGTGTCCAAGTCTGATCTTGCCCCTAGGTATTCCTGCACCATGTAAAACAGACGCTGGCGATGGTTGCTGGAACCGATCATACCTTGGGGCTGCGGACCAAAAAATTGTCTGAACGCATCGGTCAGATGGCCACCTTCTCCACCGCTCCTTCTTTGACTGACCGAAGCCTCAGCAACACGTTGTCCAGAAACAGGAGTTTGTAACCTCCCAGTCTCTGGGAAAGCGTTGCACAGACCTTTCTGCAAGGCCTCCCGAAGATGTTTCATCCTCTGCTTCCTCTGCGATGGCAAGATAAGGTCCGCAACCTTACCCTTGTAACGTGGATCAAGGAGGGTTGCCAGCCAGTATTGGTCCTTCTCCTTGATACCACGAATACGAGGATCCTTACGCAGGCTTTGCAGGATCAGGGAGGCCATGCAGCGTAGGTTTCCTGAGGCATTCGGTCCGGAGTCCTCTGGGTCACTAAGGACGACATGGTCCGCAGCCACCTCCTCTCAGCCATGTACAAGTCCATGTGTTTCTTGGGACTGATCCCTTAAAGACTGCTGCTGATGCTGAGTGCCAGGCTCCACCTCCATACTGACACAATCTTCCTCCTCCTCCTCCTCTTCCTGTGTGATCGGCGGGCACGCAGGAACACTGTCTGAATAAAGGGGGCCTTGAGAGCTAAGGAAGTCCTCCTCTTCCTGCCTCTGTTCTGCCTCAAGTGCCCTGTCCATTATTCCACGCAGCGTGTGCTCTAACAGGTGGACAAGGGGTACAGTGTCACTGATGCATGCACTGTCACTGCTCACCATCCTCGTGGCCTCCTCAAATGGTGACAGGACAGTGCATGCATCCCTGATCATGGCCCACTGGCGTGGAGCAAAAAAACCAAGCTCTCCTGACCCTGTCCTGGTGCCATAGTCGCACAGGAACTCATTGATGGCCCTCTGCTGCGTGTGCAGCCGCTGCAGCATGGCCAACGTTGAGTTCCACCTGGTGGGCATGTCACAGATTAGGCGGTTCTTGGGCAGGTTAAACTCCTTTTGGAGGTCCGTCAGCCGAGCACTGGCATTATATGACCGGCAGAAATGCACACAGACTTTCCTGGCCTGCCTTAGGACATCCTGTAAGCCCGGGTACCTGCCCAAGAACCGCTGCACCACTAAGTTAAGGACGTGAGCCAAACAGGGCACATGGGTCATTTGTCCCTGTCGGAGGGCAGAGAGGAGGTTGGTGCCATTGTCGCAAACCACCATTCCTGCCTTAAGTTGGCGTGGCGTCAACCACCTCTGAACCTGCCCCTGCAGAGTTGACAGAACCTCTGCCCCAGTGTGGCTCCTTTCCCCCAAGCACACCAGCTCAAGCACCGCATGGCATCTTTTGGCCTGCGTACTTGCGTAGCCCCTTGAACGGCTACGGAGCACCGCTGGTTCCGAGGACAAAGCACAGGAAGAGGCCATGGAGGAAGAAGAAGAGGAGGGGGTGGAGGAGAGAGGTGTGTCACAATCATTAGCATTTTGGAGGCGTGGTGGCGGAACAACCTCCAACACTACTGCACCTTGTCCTGCATCCTTCCCAGCTGCCAGCAGAGTCACCCAATGCGCCGTGAAAGTTAGGTAACATCCCTGTCCATGCCTGCTGGACCATGAGTCTGCGGTAATATGCACCTTACCGCTGACCACCCTGTCCAGCGAGGCATGGACATTGCCTTCCACATGCCGGTAGAGAGCCGGAACCGCCTTCCGTGAGAAAAAGTGGCGTTTGGGTACCTGCCACTGAGGAACCGCACATTCCACAAACTCACAGAAGGGGGCAGAGTCTACCAACTGAAAAGGTAGCAGTTGAAGTGCTAGCAATTTTGCCAAGCTAGCATTCAACCGCTGGGCATGTGGATGGCTGGGAGCAAACTTCTTTCGGCGGTGCAGCAGCTGGGGCAGGGAAATTTGCCTGGTACAATCTGACGTCGGTGTACCAAAAGCAGATTGCCCACAAGTACTTGGCTGTGACACACCTAATTCTACACCTTCATTCCTCTCAGTGCAGTTCTCAGAGAGGACTGAAGGTCTAGTGGGGTTGGAAATCTCAGCTGAGGAGCAAGGAGAGGTCCTCTTTGTTCTTTGGTGTGGGTCTTTTAGATACGCTTGCCAACGAACTGCATGGCAGGTCAACATATGTCTGGTCAAGCATGTGGTACCCAAGCGGGAGATGTTTTGGCCACGCGAGATACGCTTGAGACATATGTTGCAAATAGCAGCGGTGCGATCTGATGCACTCGTCTCAAAAAAGGCCCACACCAAAGAACTTTTTGAATAACGCCCAGAGACTGCAGCGCCCTGCACATGTGGAGCTTTGGGGTGTGATGCAGTCAATGTGCTGCCCTTAGGCTGGCCCCTGGAGGGCATCCTGCCTCGTTGGTGATGTGCCACCTCCTCCTCCTCCTCTCTCCTATCAGGCACCCACGTTGAGTCAGTGACCTCATCATCCCCTCCCTCCTCATCACTGGAGCAAACCTGGCAGTATGCTGCAGCAGGGGGAGCATGACTGCCAGATTGCTGTCCTTCTTTGGCACCCCCTCTGTCCGTGCTCATGTTACTGCCTTCATCAAGCTCAGTATCATCATCAGAGCCTTCCAAACGCTGGGCATCCTCCTGGAGCATGTACCCAACACTGTGGTCAAACAGTTCGAGGAACTCCTCAGGAGGACATGGTGGGGCTAGGGAAGGAGTCACTGATGACATTGAGCCGAGGGAAGAGGCCGCTGCTTTGCCAGACAAAGTACCCTGGGCATGGGTGAGAGAGGATGAGGAGGATGAGGACGGCTTGGTCATCCACTCGACCAAGTCTTCCGCATGTTGCGGCTCAACACGGCCAGCTGCCGAAAAAAAGGCCAAGCGTGTCCCACGGCCATGTGCTGATGAGGATGCACCGTCTCCACGACCAGCACTAGACACAGAGCCTGCTTGCCCTCTCTTATTGGCTTGTGACTGTCTGCCTCTCCTTCTTGGCCTTCCAGACATACTAATGGCCTGTAGCTGCACTAAGCTGGGATATATATATATATATATATATATGTATATATATATATATATATATATATATATGTACTGATACTGCAGCTAGCAAAATCAACTGCCTGCCTGTAGTATGAGAACACCATCAACCTTCTACAGGTAGCTTTAGCTGAACACTGTGAGGTGGACGCACCCCACTAACTTGTAGGTTTAGCTGAACACTGTGAGCAGGACGCACTGTACTAACTGTAAATAGTCTAGCTGCCTGACTGTGGTACTAATAGGATCAAAAGAACACCAGCAATTTTCTTCAGGTAGCTGTATTTACTGTAACAAGACAAGCCTGCCTGTCAGTAAGAAGATAACAGGAACGGATCTAGCTAAACACTGTGAGCAGGACCCACCCCACTAGCTTGTAGGTTTAGCTGAACACTGCGAGGTGGACGCACCCCACTAACTTGTAGGTTTAGCTGAACACTGTGAGCAGGATGCACCCCACTAACTTGTAGTTTTAGCTGAACACTGTGAGCAGGACGCACTGCCCTAACTGTAAATAGTCTAGCTGCCTGACTGTGGTACTAATAGGATCAAAAGAACACCAGCAATTTTCTTCAGGTAGCTGTATTTACTGTAACAAGACAAGCCTGCTTGTCAGTAAGAAGATAACAGGAACGGATCTAGCTGAACACTGTGAGCAGGACGCATCCCACTAGCTTGTAGGTTTAGCTGAACACTGTGAGGTGGATGCACCCCACTAACTTGTAGGTTTAGCTGAACACTGTGAGCAGGACGCACCCCACTAACTTGTAGTTTTAGCTGAACACTGTGAGCAGGACGCACTGCCCTAACTGTAAATAGTCTAGCTGCCTGACTGTGGTACTAATAGGATCAAAAGAACACCAGCAATTTTCTTCAGGTAGCTGTATTTACTGTAACAAGACAAGCCTGCCTGTCAGTAAGAAGATAACAGGAACGGATCTAGCTGAACACTGTGAGCAGGACCCACCCCACTAGCTTGTAGGTTTAGCTGAACACTGTGAGGTGGACGCACCCCACTAACTTGTAGGTTTAGCTGAACACTGTGAGCAGGACGCACCCCTCTAACTTGTAGTTTTAGCTGAACACTGTGAGCAGGACGCACTGCACTAACTGTAAATAGTCTAGCTGCCTGACTGTGGTACTAATAGGATCAAAAGAACACCAGCAATTTTCTTCAGGTAGCTGTATTTACTGTAACAAGACAAGCCTGCCTGTCAGTAAGAAGATAACAGGAATGGATCTAGCTGAACACTGTGAGCAGGACACACCCCACTAGCTTGTAGATTTAGCTGAACACTGTGAGGTGGACGCACCCCACTAACTTGTAGGTTTAGCTGAACACTGTGAGCAGGACGCACCCC
Source organism: Lithobates clamitans (assembly GCA_037952925.1). NCBI lineage: Eukaryota > Metazoa > Chordata > Amphibia > Anura > Ranidae > Lithobates > Lithobates clamitans. Next base: position 9,336,174 of record JBBGZY010000399.1, on the reverse strand, counting down.
ACTAACTTGTAGTTTTAGCTGAACACTGAGCAGGATGCACTGCACTAACTGTAAATAGTCTAGCTGCCTGACTGTGGTACTAATAGGATCAAAAGAACACCAGCAATTTTCTTCAGGTAGCTTTATATACTGTAATAAGACAAACCTGCCTGTCAGTAAGAAGATAACAGGAACGGATCTAGCTGAACACTGTGAGCAGGACGCACGGCACTAACTGTAAATAGTCTAGCTGCCTGACTGTGGTACTAATAGGATCAAAAGAACACCAGTAATTTTCTTCAGGTAGCTGTAAATACTGTAACAAGACAAGCCTGCCTGTCAGTAAGAAGATAACAGGAACGGATCTAGCTGAACACTGTGAGCAGGACGCACTGCACTAACTGTAAATAGTCTAGCTGCCTGACTGTGGTACTAATAGGATCAAAAGAACACCAGTAATTTTCTTCAGGTAGCTGTAAATACTGTAACAAGACAAGCCTGCCTGTCAGTAGGAAGATAACAGGAACGGATCTAGCTAAACTGAATACAGTGTATATATATATATATATATGCAACACCTGGGATGCATATATATATATACACAATACACTGTAAGTGCAGCTAACTGACTGACTATTCTGCCTAATCTAGCTAACTCAAATGAAATGACACTGTCTCTCTCTCTCTCTCTATCTCTCAGCACACCGAAACACACTGCACAGGGCCGCCGTGCAGGTGGCCTTATATAGTGTGGGGCGTGTACTAAATCCCCTGAGCCATAATTGGCCAAAGCCTCCTTTGCTTTGACCAATTATGGCTCTCTGTTCAGGCGGCGCTGTGATTGGCCAAGCATGCGGGTCATAGTGCATGCTTGGCCAATCATCAGCCAGCAATGCACTGCGATGCCGCAGTGAATTATGGGCCGTGAAGCGCCACACGAATTTGGCGCGAACGGCCCATATCGTTCGCAATTCGGCGAACGACCGAACAGCCGATGTTCGAGTCGAACATGGGTTCGACTCGAACACGAAGCTCATCCCTCGTCACTACTCGCTATTGCTGTTGCTTTGATATGCATGTTTACCATGTTTGTATGTGAGTATAAGCATTGCTGTTTTACCTTCATTAAAATTATTTTTGGTAATGCACAAGGTCACTGCGTTTTTTTTATATGTTTCAGTTCCAAGGACACCCATTGTTCTGAGGAGGGCAGCAAGGGCATTGACATTCTATAGAAAAGGGTTGACTGCACCACACACCCCTAGACCCAGCACCCGAGCTCAGGAGAATTGTTTTGTGTTAGTTCACCCTGTGTTTCAGCCAATACCTCTTGTGTGTGCAAAGCTTTCTGATTTTGTATGCTCTGTCCATTGTGCCCCTGCCTGTTGTTATGCGCCAACCATCACCATCTGTTGTGTAATGCAAAAGGACATTATTAAGGAGGCCATGATGGTCTCTGCCAGCTTGGGACTCAGTGGACAGATGTATGTGAAAGGAATGCTGATTAATGAGATCTGGAAAGACCGGGTCTTTCACCCAATAGTTTATTGTCTCATTTTGTTGTGTACTCCTTGCTGGGTCATTTGGGGTGTGGCTTTATTCCAATGTTCTATTATGTCTGTCTGCCTTGGATATTATGGGATGTTTATGTAGATTAGCTGTGAGATTGGTGGGGGACGAATTCCTCCAACTGCTCTCACTGCTGATTGCATTCCAGGTGGGGTAGACTGTCCAAAGGGGGGATTGTCCAGAGCAGTGTTTCTCAACTCGTGTCCTCAAGGCGCCCCAACAGGTCATGTTTTCAGGCTAACCATTATTTTGCACAGGTGAGTTAATCAGTATTTAATCAGTATGACTGCCTTAGTAATTACCACAGCCATTTCATCTGAGGGAAATCCTGAAAACAAGACCTGTTGGTGCGCCTTAATGACTGGAGTTGAGAAACACTGGTCCAGAGTATTACCTGAGTACCGTTTTTTTTAAAAAACAGTCCATGTTTAGCAACCAAATGAGTATTGTCTTGTTTTGTTGGTTGTTAGCAGCGGTTGGAATATCTGATATCTATATTCTGACTGGGAGGAAGCAGTATATGACGAAAGCACTCAAGCGGAGTGTGGGACGATTTGTTACAATGGTGGCAAGCAGTGGGATGCTTCCTGCAGTCTGGGACATCCAAACCTCCCCCTGGATCCAAGGTCCGGATAGCAGGAGAGGAGAGGTATAGATACCAGCCACCATAATTACATAGTAGGTGAGGTTGAAAAAAGACACAAGTCCATCAAGTCCAACCTATAATGGAAGAGGAGTTTGGAAGGAGGTTGTGAGAGATTCAGATACAGCACAGAGGACCAGTATCAGAGCAGGTCCTATAATTCTATTCTATCCTAACTCTGGAAGGAAGCGCTAGCCCATGTGCAGCAACACCAGGGAAAAATTCTCTCCTCCTTCCAGGAAAGGTACTGGTCGGAGGAAGAAGTGTGAATGGTGTTTTTGGGGGAACAACCGCATAAGGAATGGAAAGCTGAGTTAACCAGGCTGGTCCAGGTGGATATGCGGCTGGACGAGAGCATCAGAGCCCTCCGTTGGTATGTAGCCCAAGTATGCACATGGACAGCAGACGACACCCCAACAAAAGGCTACGGCGGCCTGTGGCTGTTATTAGAGAGGCTGTCACAGGACCCTGACTTTGGGAGCGATTTGGAGTGGGGTTTGGAAGAAATCTTGGAATACAGAGAACGGATGCTGAATGTCTCAGAAGTTCCCTGGGCACTAGAAGATTTGGATTTTCTAGCCAATCAGGAATGGGAGCTAGAGATTGCCTACAGGCTGCTGCTAGATTCTGCTCAGCAGCAGGTCTGGGCTCCCTTTGTCTGGGACTAGCAGGAAATACCAGCTGACAACTCTGAAATCCTGGCTGAAGAGTCGGCAATGTGGCAGAGTAACAGTGTGCTTTGCCAACCTGCCTCCGCAGCTATGGATGCGGAGGTCTTATGGTGGATGCAGCAAGTGCTGACTGACTTTGATGATCCTGTTTCTGCATGGGATGATCTTGGATGGAGGAATGCGTCTGTTCAACAGCTGGATGAGGGTACGGGAGATGGAGCAGTTGACTCATCTCTCCAGCCACAGACCACAGATTGTATCGATTTAATTGACCATTCAACAGAGGATGTTATAGATCAGACATCACTAAATGGCAGATCGCGGGCCGAATCCGGACCCAGTAGCAGCCCTATGTGGCCTGCAGCCTCGCCAGATAGTTGCCTGAGTGTTCTCTCCCCTCTGCTGGCTCGCCTGCCTGCTGCTGCCGCTAACATCCTTGATTACATGGGAGGCGCGGTAGGTCTCTCCTTTACATCATCGCATGACTTCCCCTTCCTCCCCCTCCCCACACTGCCCTACCTTATTCACACAAGCCTGGAAGCGCTGCAGGTCTGGACAAAGGGCGGATCTAGATCTATAGATCTATATTTATTTAACAATGCTTTTATTATTTGTTTTAATAATTGTATAGGAAAGCTATATTCTGGCATAGGTAAAAGGTGGCATTCATTTATAATATTTATCAGAAAGAGAATAAGTGAGGTGGTAAATTTGCCAAAATACACCAAGATTGCTGTCATAGTATGTATGAATGTGTGTTAGGGACCTTAGATTGTAAGCTCCTTGAGGGTAGGGACTGATGTGAATGTACAATGTATATGTAAAGTGCTGCGTAAATTGACGGCGCTATATAAGTACCTGAAATAAATAAATAAATAAAATATCAATCTTCTGAGGCCCCTGCAACTAAACTTTGCTGCAACATTTATCTGGAGTAGGGATGAGCCAAACCCCACCCCCCCAGTTCGGATCGCAGCAGAACATGCAAACAGGCAAAAAACACAGTTAAAGTCTATGGGACGCGAACGTGAAAAATCAAAAGTACTCATTTTAAAGGCTTAAATGCAATTTATATACATGTGAGCTCGGTGGTGTGGATGTGTCATTGCCATCATCCCATATCAATTTATAGAAAAAATATATGAACCTCTGAAGGGATTTTTAAGGCAATGAAATTTTTTTTCAATTTGAGTAAAAATCAATTTTATTATTATCGATCAGAAACTGTATATATGCAAAAAAATTTATAAGGATATCACATTACAAATGATTGAAAAAGTACATTGGCTAATAAAAGGAGAATTTTTGGAAGAAAGTGATACATCACACTACCCGATACAGTCACCACAGATAAACAGCCATGGCGTTGAGTAGTGGAATTCCAACGCGTTTCAACATGTGTATTTCAAAGAAAAGTCTTCTTCAGGGAAATGCATCACAGTCTAAAAAAGCCCAAAGTAATAATGTTGTAAATTGTATATATGTATGTGTACATTTCCCGCACTGTGAAACTGTCACATTATTTACATCCTCCCAAAGCACCTCGTGGGTAAGTGTAATCCCCCATGTCAGGGTATAGAGTCCCAGTCCTCCATGAGTTAAAAAATGTGCTATATCTCCTACAAGACGGCTGGATAAGTAGATTTAATCCAAGTGTTTGGCGTTTCAGCATCAAATTTCTGATGGCTGTCTGGAATAGGGCAGAGATAGGGAGTAATGAATAAAGGATAATAGTGGAAGGGTGGGGGTCTACAGCAAGCACCCCCCCTTTTTAATATCATTAATTACCATCATTATTTTTCTTTCTCCCTCCCCAACAGAGAGGTTCCTATTCTAATGTGGATGTGTAGGGCACACTTACTTTCCCAAGGGATGCAGGGAAAGGGATGCACTTTCTTCTAAAGTGGCCTGAAGCAGTCAAGGTCCGTGTACATCCAGCAAAACGTCTGTCCTGATGGCCCTCTGTGATTCCCGAGGGAGGAGTGACGCCATTTGCCATCTCTGGCGTCCTTTTATGTGGTGTGGGCGGGGATAGGGCGCCGCACCAGCCAATGGCGTGGCTCGGCTGCCCGGGCCGCTGTCAGGTACGTTTCACATGAGGACGTTAAGCGTCACTATGGCAACGAACGCCGCCGCGGATACGCGCGCATGCGCGCCACGATGGCGTGTGTCTATCACGATGTAGAGCAGCATGTATGGGCCGGCCGCCATGTTAGAAAGGGGCCGTGCCCATACTTGGAAAATATAAGTAAAGCAAACCACATGAGACAAAGCAATCGATGCCGTAGATACATTAGTCTCATGTGGGAAACCCCCCAAAAAAACACACATAGACCCCCAGGTTGAAAAGGCTGAAATGACTAACCGTCAGAATGGAGAGTCCTGGCAGGTGGACCAGCCAGCTGCGGGGAGGGGGGGTTAAATTAAATAAATAAATAAATGAACCTGATTCTGTTAAAGCACAAAATAGTCCCCATATCCCACTCACAATAGGTCGAGTGGGAGAGGGGAAGCTGGGACTAGTAACCACCGACACAGGGACCTACCCAAAGGGAGGGACTGTCCACCCCCACATGGTACAACCCCGAGATGCAGAAGGGGATGATAAGATGCAGGAAACGAACAAATAGGAACAATAATAATAGTAATAAAGACAACAAAAAGGGTATTATATCACTAAATTCCAACCGGAGAAGGCTTAGGAATACTGGCCCAAACCAGGTGGTTTTTGGTGACATGATCACAAATCGCAAAATTAATCGCATACACACAATTGTCTAAGTATATATTTATCTGAAATTCTAAAAACTCCCTAAGGTTGAAAAGCCTCTTATCTTGTACTTATATGCGAGCAAGGGGTTCGTGAATGATACCCCATAAAGTGGAAAAGTCAGAATAGTGGGAGAGGTATTTGGCCTGGAAAGATGGATAAGGACAGAGGCGGGAGAATGAAGAATGACTTTAGTCGGTTTTACCCGAACCAAAGCCATCTAGAAAGGGCCTGAAGCTCTCTGTTTCATTTAAACCAGGGGGAGGTGTGGTGGCCCTGAGGCGCCTGATCCAGCGCATCTCGTGCTGGAGCAGGACCTTGTTCCAATCACCCCCCCCCAGTTGGTATATTGAGTCTATCCAGGACTGTGAAGTTGACTTTGGGCATCCTATAATTATGTTGTTTGGCTACATGTCTACCTAATGGTAGGTAAAGACTGCCTATGCCCATGCTGTGTATGTGTTTTTCAACTCTCTTGGCGAATTCCTGTCAGGTTTTCCCGACATAGAAGGTCCCACATTGACAGTGCATCAAGTAAACAACACCCTGTGCCCTGCAATTGGCAAAGTGGTGTAGCTGGAAATTTTCCCCATTAGGTAATGTTAACATGGTTCTCCTTTCAATAACTCCACACTGCGTACATGATCCACACGGATATGTGCCCCAAGTTTTGCAGGGATCTCTTCTTGCACTTCCTTTATATTCGCTCTGTGTGAGCATATTCTCTATGGAGCCAGATTTTTTGTAAGTAATATGGGGTCTAGATGTGACTAGGCTACCTATAATCAGGTCCTCCGTAAGGATTGACCAGTGCTTAGAGATGATCTTTCCTATTTGGCTATGTTCATTAGAGAATCTCATGATGATTCTGGTCGTAGTATCTTCCTTTTTCAGATCTTTTTTCTTGAAAATTATATTTCGTCTATCTGTGTTTTTGACACGATTGAACGCTTTCTTAAGAGCTGATTTTGTATATCCTCTCTCCATTAATCTGGTGGTTAGTTCGTTGGATTTTCGTTGGAAGTCCTCGTATGTGCTGCAATTCCTTTTAAGTCTTAAAAATTGACTGAATAGGATGGATTTTTTGAGTGGCTCTGGGTGAAAGCTGTCTGCGTGTAGCAGTGTGTTGCCAGCTGCCTCTTTTCTTTACAGCTTACTCGAGAGTCCTCCAATCTGGTCTTTGGAGATGGTGATATCCAAAAAATTGACTTCCTTCGAGTCATATGTCATGGTAAAAAAAAGATTGAAACTGTTCTGGTTCATGGAGCTCAGGCAGTCCCTGAGTACATCCTCTGAACCATCCCAGATAATGAAAATGTCATCTATGTATCTTTGCCACATGCAGATGTGGCCAGAGTACAGAGACGACCCCTCTCCCAATAAGAAATCTTTCTCCCACTCCCCCAGGTACAGGTTGGCGTATGAGGGTGCGCAGCATGTCCCCATAGCCACACCCTGTGCCTGGAGGTAGTGGGAGCCCCTGAACAAAAAAGTATTGTGTTTCAAGATAAATTCCAACATCCGAAGTATAAAGGCATTAAACTTCCAGTCCATAGTCGTCCATAGCTCGTTGCCTCAGGACGCGTTCGACGGCTGCTATTCCTGCATCGTGCGGGATACTGTTGTATAGTGATTCCACATCGATGGTGACTAATAAGGCAGAATCGGGGATAACCAAGTTGTCAAGGATTTGCAATAAATGGATCGTGTCTCTAGTGTAGGAGGGTAAATCCATAACATGGGGTCTGAGATGGTGATCTATAATTTGGCTAATGCCCCCTGTGATGGAGCCATTGCCAGAGATGATTGGCCTCCCTGGCGGGTCATCTAGTTTCTTGTGCACCTTTGGCAAGGCATTAAATGTGGGTACACGGGGGTGCCGTGTTTGCATGAATTCCCACATGTCCCTATTGATGGCACCCTCGTTGAGGGATTCATCAACCAGGCATAGGAATTCCTGATTAAATCTTTCCACTATTGCCGGGGAGATTTTTTTGTAACATTTGGTGTTGTTGAGTATGTTGAGGCACATTTTTTCGTAATTTTCATTGTCCATCAGAACAATGTTTCCCCCTTTGTCCGATGCCTTGATTGTAATGTCCATATCATTTTTGAAGGTATTTAGTGCATGTCGAAGCTCTGGACTAAGGTTGTTTCTGGTTGTTTGTCTGTCTAGTTTCTTAATTTCTCTAGTTGTCTGTTTTACAAATAGTGCTATCGGTGGTTTGAGGTTGAGAGGTGGAAATTTGTGTGATTTCTTGTTGAATTTTTTGTCCATATTTATAATAGGTTTAGCACCCTCTATTTCTGATTCCTCCTCGTCACTTCCCCCACTACCTGGTTCTTCCTCCCACAGATCCTCCATGACATTATTCTCTTGTAATAATAGGTTCAAGTCTCTTAGGGCTTTAAAGTCAGCTGTTTTTAGGTTAGGTGCTACTTCCGGTTTCAAAATTTTTTGTTTGGTGTATAGGCTTTTCAGCAGCAGCTTCCTGGCGAAGAGATGAATATCCTTGGTGGTCTCAAAGCTACCCATGCCTCGATTGGGGCAGAAGGAGAGACCCAGGGATAGTACTCTTCGCTCAGCTGTCGTTAGCAAGTGTCAAGAGAGGTTAATGACATTTAGTTCTCCTTTTGGGTTGAGGGTGTCGTGGGTATCATTGTTAGTTGTGTGAGGGGCAGCGGGTTGAACGGTGGCCCCCCTGGCACTATATACTCTGAACAGTACACTATACGGACCGCACTATACAGTGCCTTGCAAGAGTATTTTTAACCTCCTTGGCATTTTTCATGTTTTGTTGCCTCACAACCTGGAATTAACATGGATTGTTTGAGGATTTGCCTCATTTAATTTACAGAACATGGCCACAACTTTGAAGATTTTTTTTATTGTGAAGCAAACAACAAATAGGACAAAATAACAGAAAAAGTCAATGTGCATAACTATTCACCCCCCTAAAGTCAATACTTTGTAGAGTCACCTTTTGCGGCTATCACAGCTCCAGGTCACTTTGGATAAGTCTCTATGAGCTTGCCATATCTTACCACTGGGATTTTTGCCCATTCCTCCTTGCAAAACTGCTGAAGTTGGATGGTTTGCGCTTGTGAACAGCAATCTTTAAGTCTGACCACAGATTTTCTATTGGATTGAGGTCTGGGCTTTGACTCCAACACATTTACCCCTTAAACCACTCAAGTGTTGCTTTAGCAGTGTGTTTGGGGTCATTGTCCTGCTGGAAGGTGAACCTCCATCCTAGCCTCAAATCACACACAGAGTGGTACAGGTTTTGCTCAAGAATATCCCTGTATTTAGCACTATCCATCTTTCCCTCAACCCTAAACAGTTTCCCAGTCCCAACTGCTGAAAAACATCCCTACAGTACAATGCTGCCACCACCATGTTTCACTGTGGGAAGGGTGTTCTTTGGTTGATGTGATGTGTTGGGTTTACGCCAGACAGTGTTTTCTTTGATGGCCAAAAAGTAAAATTTTAGTCTCATCAGACCAAACACCTTCCTCCATACACTTTGGGAGTCTCCCACATGCCCTTTCGCAAACTCAAAATATGCCATTTTGTTTTTTGCTGAAAGTAATAGCTTCCTTCTGGCCACTTTGTCATAAAGCCCAACTCTATGGAGCGTATGGCTTATTGTCTTCCAATGTACAGATACTCCAGTTTCTGCTGTGGAACTCTTCAGCTCCTCCAGGGTTACCTTAGGTCCCTGAGCTGCTTAATGCCCTCCTTGCTCGGTCCGTGAGTTTTAGTGTGCGGTTGTCAATTGGCAGGTTTGCTGTTGTGCCATGTTCTTTCCATTTGGTTATGATAGATTTGATGGCACTCCTAGGGATCATCAAAGATTGGGATATTTTTTTATAACCTAACCCTGACTTGTACTTCTCAACAACACTTGTTTGAAGAGTTCCTTGGTCTTCATGGTAGTGTTTGGTTAGTGGTGCCTCTTGCTTAGGTGTTGCAGCCTCTGGGGCCTTTCAAAAAGGTGTGTATATGTAATGACAGATCATGTGACACTTAGATTGCACACAGGTGGACATCATTTCACTAATTATGTGACTTCTGAAGGTAATTGGTTGCACCAGAGCTTTTCATGGGCTTCATAACAAAGAGGGTGAATACATACGCACATGCCAATTATCAGTTTTTTATTTCTGAAAAATAGCTTTATGTATATATTTTTCTAATTTTACTTCACCAAATTAGACTATTGTGTTCTGATCCATCACATATAATTCAGATTAAAAAATATTGAACTAAAGGCTATAATGTAACAAAACAGGTAAAAAGCCAAGGGGGGTGAATACCTTTCCAAGGCACTGTATAATAATAAACAAAGATGTTGCTGCGCTAATCCTGAATAAATTAGCTAAAGTGACTTAAAATAGTGTGGCATACATAAAAAGTGTGTAATCACAAGTATGGTGACACTATAACACCAAACGTGTATCAGTCTCCACTCATATGGCAACAGCTCTGAGTGGTGGAATGATAATCATCTGTGGTGACAATGGTCAATAAATATGTCTCAACATGTCCATAGACAAAATATTAATAGTGTAAAAATTGTCACTAATCAGTAAATAATAATCCATCAATAATTATATATCTCATCATGCCCATAAACAAAATATCAAAAATATAAAGAGTGTCGATTAAAAAGTGTATACTGCAATCTAAAGTGACTTTTAGTACATAGTAAACATGCAACACTTAAAGTGACATTGTGCAACAGTGCAATGACATTTTTATAGAAAATAGTAGAATATACAGAAATTAACAAGTGTTATCGCAAAGAATCTATTGGGTATAGTGTGACTGTAACGTCCTGACATGCAGCAGTAACAGTACAAAGTGTTTCAGCAAAAAACAAAACGTCCTTTTTTGAAAATGTGACAGCAACGTCCTAGCATGCAACAGTCGCACTGCAGTGCTCACTGAAAAACACACAGTGCATATCTTCATGTTTATACACACAGGTAAGCAATGGCCCCTTACCTTAGGGTAATAGGGCAAAACGCATATGACCTTAGATATTAAGGGGGGTTCGCCTATAGGTGTAGAGCACTATCTTCCCGGTCCTAGTCACAAGAGGTGGTTCCCTCAGTGGTATAGGAGGACAGAAAACAATAGCGTGATAACGTTTTAACCAACAGCTTTTATTCAGTAAATTAAGGGTACTCACATAAACAGCATAAAAACAATCATATCTCCAACGAGCGGCGAGCTCGTATACCTCTCACAGCATGTAAAGCCTGTCCCGTCCCTACACGTGACGTCACACCACACGTGACTTCATCAGGGGAAGATCCCCTGATGAAGTCACGTGTGGTGTGACGTCACGCGTAGGGACGGGACAACCATTGTCACCACAGATGATTATCATTCCACCACTCGGAGCTGTTGCCATATGAGTGGAGACTGATACACGTTTGGTGTTATAGTGTCACCATACTTGTGATTACACACTTTTTATGTATGCCACACTATTTTAAGTCACTTTAGCTAATTTATTCAGGATTAGCGCAGCACCATCTTTGTTTATTATTATTTATTTACAGGGTTTGGTTGTACCCGATTTGGTGCAGGCAGCTTCTCCTATCTTAGTTCTGTTTAGTTTACACCAGATAGCGCGGGAATAATCATATAATTCAAGGCACTGTATACTTTGCAGAAAAATTGGGCCTTAGGTGTTGGTGGTGCTAGAACACTGTAACCCCTCACAGCTACTCTTGTTGGGCACAGGAATGGGCCCTATTGTGAAATATTATATCAAAAATTGTACTTACATGCCATAGGTGTGCACAGCCTATTGCATTAGGGGGTGCCCCTCAAAGCTCAAACACATATGTGTGTGTATGTGTATTTATACTGATGTATAAAAATCAAAATGTGGTGTTGCGCTCTAGTGAATGATGGCTCATTACCATAAATAAAGTGCTAAATAAAGTGTACATCCCATGTGCAAAATTTCATTAAAAAATCACATACTAAATGCTACATAATCGCATAGAATTCAACGTGCACAGAAAATTGAAAAATTGGCGCAACAAATAATAAGATCAAGGTGCTAATGCTGCCACAATATAGAAATAGAGTCCAACAGTGCACATAAGTATCCAGAAAAACTTGATAGATAAAGTGCACAGTTGGACTCTATTTCTATACTGTGTCAGCATTAGCACTTTGATGCTATTTTTCTATGCCATTTGTTAAATTTTCTGTGCACGTTGAATTCTATGCGATTATGTAGCGTTTAGTATGCGATTTTTGAATGAAATTTTGCACATGCGATGTACACTTTATTTAGCACTTTATTTATGGTAATGAGCCATCATTCACTAGAGCGCAACACCACATATTGTTTTTTATATATATTTAAAAAAAACGTTATCTATCAAGTTTTTCTGGATACCTATGTGCACTGTTGGACTCTATTTCTATATTCTGGCAGGATTAGCACTTGGATCTTATTATTTTTTATGCCATTTTTTCAATTTTCTGTGCACGTTGAATCCTATGCGATTATGTAGCATTTAGTACGCGATTTTTTTAAATGAAATTTTGCACATGGGATGTACACTTTATTTAGCACTTTATTTATGGTAATGAGCCATCATTCACTAGAGCGCAACACCAAATATGTATTTTTTAATATTTATTGTTGGTACGGATTGACCAATCCGGTGTCTGCTGCGACTAATGTTCCATTATTTATTATTATCCAGGTAGCGCAGGAATATTCTCTTTATTTAAATATACTGATGGTTTCAGTAGAGCAGTGGACTGTGTCAGTAGGGCAGATTGGTATCAGTAGTTTTTATTTGTATTATTTTATTTTTAATTATATCTTACAATTTTATTTTTAACATTTTTTTACACATTTTTTAGGAATCGTGTTAGGGGACTGTCAAGGGAAATGCCCCTGTTAAACAGGGGCAGAAAAATTAGGCCTTGGGTGGTGGTGCCACAACATTGTAACCCCTCACAGGTACTCTTGTTGGGCACAGGAAAGGGCGCTGCATGGAGTCTGTACCTATCGTTAGCATGTCGCAAAGCCTCCTGGACTTGTGCCCAAGTGGAACGAAGGCCACGGAGATGCTCCTCTAACGCAGGAATACTCTGCGGAACAAACGAGGCAGGCAACACGGAAGGTTGAAAACCATAGTTCGCCATAAACGGGGACAAACGGGAATTCAAGGCACTATTGTGAGCAAACTCCGCCCACGGTAAGAGGTCTGACCAGTTGTTATGATGGTCAGAAATATAGCAACGTAGGGATTGCTCCAAGGACTGATTGGATCGTTCTGCGGCCCCATTAGACTGCAGGTGATACGCAGAGGAGAAAGCAAGCTGAATACCCAACTGTGCACAAAAGACTCACCAGAACCAGGACACAAACTGACTACCCCTGTCTGAGACAATCACCTTGGGTAGCCCATGTAAGAGGAAGATCTCCCGAGCAAAAATAGAAGCCAGTTCCTTAGAAGTAGGCAACTTCTTGAGTGGATTACAATGCAACATTTTCCAGAAACGGTCAACCACCATAAGGATAACTGTGTTGCCCTGGGAGTTGGGCAACTTCACAATGAAATCCATAGACAGGTGGGTCCAGGGTCTCTCTCCATTGGGTATGGGTTGTAGGAGGCCCACTGGTAGGTGTCGTAGAGTCTTACTCTGAGCACACAGGCAGCTACGAAGGCGGTTACATCAGCATGTAGACTAGGCCACCAGAATTGTTGGGAAATGGCCCAAAAGAGTTGATTCTTCCCAGGGTGGCCAGCAGCCTTGGGAGAATGGTAAGTCTGGAGCACAGCAGTATGGAGACTCTCGGGAACAAAGCAGCGGTCACAAGGTTTCTCAGGAGGAGCATCAACCTGAGCAGCAAGAATTTTGTCACCCAAAGGAAAAGTAAGACTGGTGTGAACCGTAGCCAGAATACGATCAGGAGGAATCACAGGAACCGGAACCGACTCCATCTTGGAAGTGGAGGAAAATTGTCGTGACAAGCCCTTACATTCTTAGTACCGGGTAAGAATGAGACAATGTAATTACAACTCGACAAGAAAAGAGCCCATCGTGCCCTTCTGGGAAAGAGGCCCTTAGCCTCAGACAAGAACGTGAGATTCTTATGGTCAGTAAGAATGAGAACCGGCACAGTGGTACCTTCAAGGAGATGTCTCCATTCTTTCAGGGCTAAAATGATTGCCAATAGCTCTCTGTCACCAATCTCGTAATTGCACTCTGCCGGTGACAATTTCTTGGAAAAGTAGCCACACGGATGCATAGCGCACTCAGAGTTAGGACGTTGAGACAGAAGGGTGCCAACTCCAGTCTCAGAAGCATCAACTTCTAGGATAAAAGGCAACGCAGGATCAGGGTGTGCCAACACAGTAGCAGAAACAAAGGCAGCCTTGAGAGTCTCAAAGGCCTTATAGGTCTCAAAGACTCCAGAGACCAACTCTGTGGGTTGCCGTCTTTCCTGGTCATATCAGTCAGGGGCTTGACCAGAGACGAGAAGTTACGAATAAACTTCTGATAATAGTTGGCAAAGCCAAGAAAACGCTGCAGAGGACATAAATCCATGGGTCGAGGCCACTGTAGGAACGCTGAAAGTTTCTCTGTTTCCGTCAAAAAACCAGCAGTGGAAATGACATAGCCCAGGAATTTAACCTGTTCACAATGGAATTCGCACTTTTCCAATTTACAATAGAGATTGTTCTCTCTTAGTCTCTGAAGCACATGACAGACATCTGTGTGGTGGCTCTCCAGGGACTTGGAAAACATGAGGATATCCTTGAGATAAACCACCACAAATAACTTCAACAAATCTCGGAGGACATCGTTAATGAACTCCTGGAACACTGCCGGAGCGTTACAAAGGCCAAAAGACATTACGAGATACTTATAATGACTTGATCTGGTATTAAACACAGTTTTCCGCTCGTCGCCCTCCTTAATCCTGACGAGATTGTATGCCCCTCTCAAATCAAGCTTTGTGAAAACCGTTGCTCCCTTGAGGCGGTCAAATAACTCTGTAATCAAAGGAATGGGATAGGCATTTTTAATCGTGAAACGATTGAGATCTCTATAATCGACACAAGGTCTCAGCTCACCACTCTTCTTCTTCACAAAAAAGAAACCAGCACCAGCAGGAGACGAGGATTTGCGGATGAAACCTCGAGAAAGTGCGTCTGCAACATACTCCTCCATGGCCTTATTCTCCAAGACCAACAAAGGGTAAACCTGGCCACGAGGGGGTATGGCACCAGGTTGAAGGTCAATTGCGCAATCATATTTATTTTTTTTACTAGTAATGGCAGTGATCAGCGATTTTTATCGGGACTGCAAACGGACACTTTTGGCACCATTGGCATTTATACAGCGCTATACAAAATAAAGAAAAAAACTGCGCTTGGAAAGGAAAAAGAAAAAACAAGCAGCGGTCATAAGTGTGGCCCACCAAAATAAATCAAAAAAGGAAAAACCGCGCTATAAAATGATAACACAATAGTCCAATAGTGAAGTCCCATAAAAGAATAAATAGTCCCAATTATGGTCCAGGCAAGGAAGGTAGGTATGTGATATAAAATTCTTCCCAAGGAAACAGTGATGGCGGACACAGTTAGCAGAACACACCAATATATATTGCGCTTACCAGAAGTAAGCCGTAAAGGGCGAGTGGCTTTAACCCAGCCTAGGCCTTTAGATGTACGCTCCAGATGAAACAGGAAGGGCGCCCTCATCCCGTGGATCCACACAATATGGTCCGAAAAAATATATAATAAAAATATAGCGTAATATTGTTTAGATAAACACCACGCCAAACCAAAAAAAGAAGTGACACTCAATTGGCCTTAAATCATGTGTGATCATATAGAATCCTCTGCTGAATAGCTAGGACAATGCAGTGAGTTCATGCAATCATGCAAAAATGAAACAGAAAAAAGAATCAAATAAAATGATAAATTACAAATGGGTGAAAAATACAACGACTACCAAAATCTGCTTACCAGATATAATTGGACAGTCAACGTTTGTAAATCACCTCAAAGGTTGTGAAAAAAATCTCCCACCAGGTGCTGAGAAAGCTAATAGTACGAGCTGCTTACCAGAAGACAGACCCTCATAGGCAGATATAGTGAGACCAGGAACCACACACCAAAGGAGCAGATATTAAACAGACCTTAGGGAATGTCCCCTTACCAGACAGGTAGAGCAAAAAGGCAGATGTATTGCAGTCCCAGCCAGACTCCCGAACAGAGCGGTGTAACCAACGTCTTGACCTCTCAACCCGGACTCAGCAGCATATATATAACGAAGAGCCAATAGTGTAATACTGGCAAATATAAACAAAAATCAACCAGCGCGGACTAAAGCCTAACTAAACAGTAACTGTGATACTGAGGGTAAATTTATCAAATCCCATAAAATAGCATATAGAAAAAGCAGTACAGCGCATAAAATAAAAATATAAATGTAAAACTAAAGTTCAACATGAACAAATTGCAGGCAATATTCCAGTGATTCCTCCAGTGACTCAGGTGACATAAGAAAAATGAAAGGTGACTGTAGTGACACACATGGACCTCCACCTTCGGTGACACCAGCTGCTCACCTCAATAGATGGACCCCTGAGTAAATCAGTCAGGTCAAAATCAGCGGTTCCCTCACAGGGACAATACCATAGGAGGACAGCAACAGCAACAGCAGCAGCAGCGGCTTAGAAATGTCAGCTCTCAGTGATCAGCATACAGGCAGATATACACATGTAAAAAATTAAGAAAGGATCTAGTGCTCTCTGTATAGTGCTAAAACGATTTATTAAAAGATATGCAAAGGCACTCACATTACAATGCACTGTACCCCAGTGCGGAGGATGAAAGTATGGATGGAGTGGATGTCCCAGTACAGGATGGACGAGCGGAGAGCGCGGGTGACGTCACGATCGGAGCACGTACACAGATGCCGTACGCGTTACGTCCCTCAAAGTGGGCGGGACTTCCTCAGCGGCGACGGCTGAACGTGAGAACACCATTTATATGCAAGTCCGCTCCTCCCCATCAACCAATGGGCTCAGATGTGTAACCTTCTCTATGGTAACCCAGTCTAACTACTCAGAAACAGGAAGTGACTTCATAAGCTCCTCCCGAGCAACCAATAGGCTTGAATGTGCCCATCACTATAGTAACCAGGGTCAAAACATTCAAACCAGGAAGTCACTATCTGCATGAAATAGCCATGGATCTATGAATAAAAAGCTGATATTCGAAAGCCTATAGTAATATGCCACAAGGACACAGCTATACAGCTAATGGAATAAAATAAAACATAAATACAAATTATAAAAATATACAAAAATGTATAATTATTAAAGCAATCGGCGTAAACCCCATGCTTCCGCTCGACATCCTGTGTCATCCAATCCATTAATGCAAAGTACATATGAAATTAACATTTTAAATTAATGAAAACATTACAGAGAGCAATTACTAGCGATCAGAGTTGAAGCAGTTAACATCGAACTCGACGTTCAAGCCCCCCGGAACAAGAACCTTAGTCTCATGGATCCAATGAGATTCTCTACGACTTATTTGGCGTAGAAAATTGCCCCCCCTCCAATGTTTATCAACTCTCTCTATACCCCAGAAGCTTAAACCCCTGGGGTTTTGGTTGTGTACCAGTTTAAAATGCTTTGAGACGTTGTGTGTTTTTATCCCTTTTTTAATATTGTTGACATGTTCCCCTAACCGAACATGTAAAGGGCGAGATGTCCTACCAATATATTGTAAGCCACACTCACACTGTAACATGTAGACAACCCCGATCGTGGTACACGTTATGAGTTGTTCTATTTTGTATTCTTTACCTGTGGAGGTGGCTTTAAAACTTTTACGTTTTTTATTATTGCACTTGGAATGCCTGCAGGCTGTGCACCGCCCACAGGCATAAAATCCTGAAAGAAAGGAAAAAAGTCTACTTTCAGAATGTACTGGGGGATCCACTATGCCAGGGGCTAGGCGATCACGTAAAGATGGAGCCTTTTTATAAATAAACAACGGACGAGGTGGCAGCAGGGGACCCAGCACACGATCCTGTTTGAGAATTGACCAATTCTTTGAAACAAGTTTTTCAAATTGCTTGTGCTGGATGTTAAAATTCAGTACCATTTTGAAATTCGAAACATCTGAGCCAGTGTCCTTGATCTTATCGGATATCAGAGAGGTCCTGTCCATAGCCATAACCCTCTCAACCTCACTGCTTAATGTGTGTGTATCATATCCTTTTTCTACAAACCTTGATGAAAGTAAGGCAGATTGAGAGAGGAAATCACTATCTCGTGTGCAGTTCCATCTAAGTCTGACAAATTGTCCCCTGGGGATGTTACAGAGCCATGATTTGTGATGACAACTCCCCAGGGGAATGTAAGAGTTGCGGTCTGTAGGTTTGAGATAATTACATAGTCTGAACCCCTCATCATCTTTCCAGATTTCAAGATCAAGGAACACTATTTTTTCTTTACTAAAGTTCCATGACAACTGAATATTCTTGGTGTTATTATCAAGTTTCTGGATAAAGGAATCCAAGCTGGATTGATCCCCATCCCAGATCATGATAAGGTCGTCTATGTATGTTTATAGCACACTAGCTCAGGGGGGCGTTGCTTGAACACTACGTCTTCCTCCCA
Source organism: Lithobates clamitans (assembly GCA_037952925.1). Classification (NCBI taxonomy): domain Eukaryota; kingdom Metazoa; phylum Chordata; class Amphibia; order Anura; family Ranidae; genus Lithobates; species Lithobates clamitans. The sequence continues at coordinate 9,317,841 of JBBGZY010000399.1, read as the reverse complement.
ATGGGCCATAAACAGATTGGCCACACTGGGAGCAAAACGAGCGCCCATCGCAACGCCCCTTTTTTGGAGGAAAAATTGGCGGTTGAACCAAAAATAGTTCTTAGCCAAACAAAAAGCCAGACTTCCCAACAAGAATTTTTTATGTTTTTCGGGGAGGTCAGAGAATGTAGATAGGGCCCATTGGACAGAGGCTAGAGCATCCTCATGGCCAATTATAGTATAGAGGGACCCTACATCGGCTGTGATCAGTATACTGGAAGGAGAGCAACTAACAGATTCAATGATTTGAATAACATGTTTTGTATCCTTAAGGAAGGCTTCCGTATTAAAGACCAAGGGCTGAAGGAAATGGTCAATATATTGACCTAACCTGGAGGATATAGAATCAATACCATTTACTATGGGCCTCCCAGGGGGGTTGTTAATATCCTTATGGATTTTCGGGAGGCAGTAAATGATAGGGGTTCTACAAAAGAGGGGATCCAAATAGGAGGCCTCCTTCTTATTGAGAACATTCTCCTTTTTTCCTTCCTCAATTAGCCAATGGAGCTCGTCCTTATAGGCCAACATAGGGTCCTTGTTCAGAACCTGATAGGTATCACGATCTGCCAGTAGCCTGTTAAGTTCTTCCATGTATTTGGACTTATCTAAGATCACCAAACCCCCTCCTTAATCCGCAGGGCGGATGATAATATCATTCCTTGTTTCCAAGGATTTGATACCTTGCCTAATAGGTAGTGGGTCAACAGCCTTTCTAACTCTCATTTTATCCAGATCATTAAACAACATGTTCTTGAATACTTCAAGATACTTGTTATCGGCATTGAGAGGATTGAAAGTCGATTTATTGCGTAAATTAGAGTGATAACCTCCTACAATAGTGGCTGGTCTGCTAGAATTAGACAAAAAATACTTTTTCATGTTGAGATGTCGGACAAATTTGTGGATATTGACATAGGTGTCAAACTTGTTCAAATTCCGAACGGGGGCAAACTTCAGCCCCTTGTCAGGGACTTGAATCTCGCTCTCGCTTAAAACAACACTGCTCAAATTATATATCACTGTTCCTAATGGGGTCTTTGTTTTTTGTATATGAGAATTCGCAGAAATTGTTCGGACTCCGCTACTTTCTTAACACAAAGTAATACCCTCACTGAGAGATTCCTTGAAAAGGGATATACCAGAGATAATCTTTTGCTTATTTTGGAAAATGTACGGAGTATGGATAGAGAACTCTTATTACAGGATAGACCACGGCCTAGCAACTTAAATCGAAATCTGGGAGTTCCCTTTATTACCACCTATTCCCTTCAACACAAGGAGGTAAAACAACTAATCTCTAAGCATTGGCATATTATCACCAATGATGGGATTTTGAGGGAAGTCTTGCCGTCAAAACCTATAACTGTTTTCAGAGGGGCACCCACCTTTAGAAATAAATTGGCCCCTAGTGTTCTAGACCTTCCAACCGTAAGAACCACTTTTTTTGACCAGTTGACCGGTTTCTATAAATGTAATAGATGTCGTGTATGTTCCTTTAATTCCTGTTCGAACAGGAGAACCCAGACGTTTATATCCACAGCAACCGGCCAAACCCATTCCATCACCCCATTTATTACTTGTTCTACCCTTGGGGTAGTCTACATGTTGCAATGCCCCTGTGGCTTGCAATATGTGGGACGGACTAAACGCCCCCTTCAGGTGAGGCTCAATGAGCATATCACTAATATTCTGACAGGGTTCAAAAACCACTCAGTTTCAAAACATTACCGTTTGGCACATGACAGAGATCCCTCCAATACTCTCTTTGTTGGTATTGATCGGTATAGACCATATTGGCGAGGGAGCTCTATGGTGCGAGACATTTCAAAATTAGAGATGTCTTGGGTCCATAGAATAAAAAGTTATACGCCACACGGACTGAATATAGATGTGGACGTTAACGCCTTTATAAACAACTCCTGATGGGCTATTATGTGACCATCTAATTGAAGGGGAATAGTATATACTGGAATTGGGGAATAACATCGTTAGGCAAACACTAACTCTCTCCATGAGGCTATTTTTCAGCTTTAGTTTTGCTTCCGGTCTATGGGGTCCCCTGCTTTTTCAAATATGGGATTATTTAATCAAATTTATGTTTTTTAATTTATTTATTTCTATAATTTTATTTACCAATGTATATGTTATATTTTCGTTTGTGTGGGTGTTTTTTACCTTATGTATATTGATTATGAGACCCAATAGCTCTTGTCACAACAGTGCTAATATTGGTTCCCCCTTTTTATTATGTCATGTTTATGGCTTCATTACGTATGCCTAGCCCTATGTTCTCTTGCCCCATAAGGTTTAGAGATATTATACCTTGTACAATATACATGGGTTTATTTCAGACGCTCACCATTAGAGAGGGAGATAGATGTGCATACTGTTTTTCTCTGCTGAGGTCCTTAGATTATAAATATGCTATTTAAGTTGCCCCTATGTGATTAGAGGTGTGGGCACCTCTTGACATTATGGGATGCCTATATGACCTGCTCTGTATGTTAACTGATGATGATGCCCATACTCAAGATGGCGCTGTAAGTTTGTCAATGGATGATGATGCCCATACTTAACCACTTGACGACCGCCTCACGCCGATGTACGTCGGCAAAGTGGCACGGACAGGCAAAATCACGTACAGGGTACGTGATTTGCCTTCCGCGGGTGGGGGGTCCGATCGGACCCCCCCCCGGTGCCCGAGGCGGTCGTCTTTTGTCCAGCGGCGATCGGTGATGAGGGGGAGACCATCCGTTCGTGGCCCCCCCCTCGCGATCGCCGCCGGCCAATGGAATCATTCCTTTGCTGCTGTATGCTAAACAGCAGCAAAGGAAATGATGTCATCTCTCCTCGGCTCGGTAATTTCCGTTCCGGCCCGAGGAGAGAAGACTTCACTGTGAGTGCACCAAACACTACACACACAGTAGAACATGCCAGGCACACAAATCACCCCGATCCCCCCCCCGATCGCCCCCCGATCCCCCCCCAATCACCCCCCCCCCCCTGTCACAAACTGACACCAGCAGTTTTTTTTTTTTTTTCTGATTACTGCATAGTGTCAGTTTGTGACAGTGACAGTGTTGGGACAGTTAGTATTACCCCCCTTTAGGTCTAGGGTACCCCCCTAACCCCCCCTAATAAAGTTTTAACCCCTTGATCACCCCCTGTCACCAGTGTCACTAAGCGATCATTTTTCTGATCGCTGTATTAGTGTCGCTGGTGACGCTAGTTAGTGAGGTAAATATTTAGGTTCGCCGTCAGCGTTTTATAGCGTCAGGGACCCCCATATACTACCTAATAAATGTTTTAACCCCTTGATTGCCCCCTAGTTAACCCTTTCACCACTGATCACCGTATAACCGTTACGGTTGACGCTGGTTAGTTTGTTTATTTTTTATAGTGTCAGGGCACCCGCCGTTTATTACAGAATAAAGGTTTAGCCCCCTGATCGCCCGGCGGTGATATGCGTCGCCCCAGGAAGCGTCAGATTAGCGCCAGTACCGCTAACACCCACGCACGCAGCATGCGCCTCCCTTAGTGGTATAGTATCTGTACGGATCAATATCTGATCCAATCAGATCTATACTAGCGTCCCCAGCAGTTTAGGGTTCCCGAAAACGCAGTGTTAGCGGGATCAGCCCAGATACCCGCTAGCACCTGCGTTTTGTGCCTCCGCCCGGCCCAGCCCAGCCCACCCAAGTGCAGTATCGATCGATCACTGTCACTTACAAAACACTAAACGCATAACTGCAGCATTCGCAGAGTCAGGCCTGATCCCTGCGATCGCTAACAGTTTTTTTGGTAGCATTTTGGTGAACTGGCAAGCACCAGCCCCAGGCGTCAGGTTAGCGCCAGTACCGCTAACACCCACGCACGCAGCATACGCCTCCCTTAGTGGTATAGTATCTGAACGGATCAATATCTGAACCGATCAGATCTATACTAGCGTCCCCAGCAGTTTAGGGTTCCCAAAAACGCAGTGTTAGCGGGATCAGCCCAGATACCTGCTAGCACCTGCGTTTTGCCCCTCCGCCCAGGCGAGCCCAGCCCACCCAAGTGCAGTATCGATCGATCACTGACACTTACAAAACACTAAACGCATAACTGCAGCGTTCACAGAGTCAGGCCTGATCCCTGCGATCGCTAACAGTTTTTTTGGTAGTATTTTGGTGAACTGGCAAGCACCAGCCCCAGGCAGCGTCAGATTAGCGCCAGTACCGCTAACACCCACGCACGCACCGTACACCTCCCTTAGTGGTATAGTATCTGATCGCATCAATATCTGATCCGATCAGATCTATACTAGCGTCACCAGCAGTTTAGGGTTCCCAAAAACGCAGTGTTAGCGGGATCAGCCCAGATACCTGCTAGCACCTGCGTTTTGCCCCTCCGCCTGGCCCAGCCCAGCCCACCCAAGTGCAGTATCGATCGATCACTGTCACTTACAAAACACTAAACGCATAACTGCAGCGTTCGCAGAGTCAGGCCTGATCCCTGCAATCGCTAACAGTTTTTTGGTAGCGTTTTGGTGAACTGGCAAGCGCCAGCGGCCTAGTACACCCCGGTCGTAGTCAAACCAGCACTGCAGTAACACGTGGTGACGTGGCGAGTCCCATAAGTGCAGTTCAAGCTGGTGAGGTGGCAAGCACAAGTAGTGTCCCGCCGCCACCAAAAAGACAAACACAGGCCCGTCGTGCCCATAGTGCCCTTCCTGCTGCATTCGCCAATCCTAATTGGGAACCCACCGCTTCTGCAGTGCCCGTACTTCCCCCATTCACATCCCCAACCAAATGCAGTCGGCTGCATGAGAGGCATTTTTATGTCCTCCCGAGTACCCCTACCCAACGAACCCCCCAAAAAAGATGTCGTGTCTGCAGCAAGCGCGGATATAGGCGTGACACCCGCTATTATTGTCCCTCCTGTCCTGACAATCCTGGTCTTTGCATTGGTGAATGTTTTGAACGCTACCATTCACTAGTTGAGTATTAGCGTAGGGTACAGTATTGCAGAGACTAGGCGCCATTTCACAGGGTCTCCCAAGATGCCATTGCATTTTGAGAGACCCGAACCTGGAACCGGTTACCGTTATAAAAGTTAGTTACAAAAAAAGTGTAAAAAAAAAAAAAAATATGAAATAAAAAAAAATAGTTGTTGTTTTATTGTTCTCTCTCTCTCTCTATTCTCTCTCTCTATTATTCTGCTCTTTTTTACTGTATTCTATTCTGCAATGTTTTATTGTTATTGTTATTGTTATTGTTATTATGTTTTATCATGTTTGTTTTTCAGGTGTGTAATTATTTACACTTTACTGTGCTTTATTGTTAACCATTGTTAACCATTTTTTTGTCTTCAGGTACGCCATTCACGACTTTGAGTGGTTATACCAGTATGATGCCTGCAGGTTTAGGTATCATCTTGGTATCATTCTTTTCAGCCAGCGGTCGGCTTTCATGTAAAAGCAATCCTAGCGGCTAATTAGCCTCTAGACTGCTTTTACAAGCCGTGGGAGGGAATGCCCCCCCCCCCACCGTCTTCCGTGTTTTTCTCTGGCTCTCCTGTCTCAACAGGGAACCTGAGAATGCAGCCGGTGATTCAGCCAGCTGACCATAGAGCTGATCAGAGACCAGAGTGGCTCCAAACATCTCTATGGCCTAAGAAACCGGAAGCTACGAGTATTTCATGACTTAGATTTCGCCGGATGTAAATAGCGCCATTGGGAAATTGGGGAAGCATTTTATCACACCGATCTTGGTGTGGTCAGATGCTTTGAGGGCAGAGGAGAGATCTAGGGTCTAATAGACCACAAATTTTTCAAAAAAGAGTACCTGTCGCTACCTATTGCTATCATAGGGGATATTTACATTCCCCGAGATAACAATAAAAATGATTAAAAAAAAAAATATGAAAGGAACAGTTTAAAAGTAAGATTAAAAAATCAAAAAAATAATAAAGAAAAAAAACAAAAAAAAAAACACCCCTGTCGCCCCCTGCTCTCGCGCTAAGGCGAACGCAAGCGGCGGTCTGTCGTCAAACGTAAACAGCAATTGCACCATGCATGTGAGGTATCACCGCGAAGGCCAGATCGAGTGCAGTAATTTTTCCAGTAGACCTCCTCTGTAAATCTAAAGTGGTAACCTGTAAAGGCTTTTGAAGGCTTTTAAACATGTATTTATTTTGTTGCCACTGCACGTTTGTGCGCAATTTTAAAGCATGTCATGTTTGGTATCCATGTACTCGGCCTAAGATCATCTTTTTTATTTCATCAAACATTTGGGCAATATAGCGTGTTTTAGTGCATTAAAATTAAAAAAAGTGTGTTTTTTCCCCAAAAAATGCGTTTGAAAAATCGCTGCGCAATTACTGTGTGAAAAAAAAAAAATGAAACACCCACCATTTTAATCTGTAGGGCATTTGCTTTAAAAAAATATATAATGTTTGGGGGTTCAAAGTAATTTTTTGCAAAAAAAAAAAACTTTTTCATGTAAACAATAAGTGTCAGAAAGGGCTTTGTCTTCAAGTGGTTAGAAGAGTGGGTGATGTGTGACATAAGCTTCTAAATGTTGTGCATAAAATGCCAGGACAGTTCAAAACCCCCCCAAATGACCCCATTTTGGAAAGTAGACACCCCAAGCTATTTGCTGAGAGGCATGTCGAGTCCATGGAATATTTTATATTGCGACACAAGTTGCGGGAAAGAGACAAATTTTTTTTTTTTTTTTTTTTTTTGCACAAAGTTGTCACTAAATGATATATTGCTCAAACATGCCATGGAAATATGTGAAATTACACCCCAAAATACATTCTGCTGCTTCTCCTGAGTACGTGGATACCACATGTGTGAGACTTTTTGGGAGCCTAGCCGCGTACGGGACCCCGAAAACCAAGCACCGCCTTCAGGCTTTCTAAGGGCGTGAATTTTTGATTTCACTCTTCACTGCCTATCACAGTTTCGGAGGCCATGGAATGCCCAGGTGGCACAAAACCCCCCCCAAATGACCCCATTTTGGAAAGTAGACACCCCAAGCTATTTGCTGAGAGGTATAGTGAGTATTTTGCAGACCTCACTTTTTGTCACAAAGTTTTGAAAATTGAAAAAAGACAAAAAAAAATGTTTTTTCTTGTCTTTCTTCATTTTCAAAAACAAATGAGAGCTGCAAAATACTCACCATGCCTTTCAGCAAATAGCTTGGGGTGTCTACTTTCCAAAATGGGGTCATTTGGGGGGGTTTTGTGCCACCTGGGCATTCCATGGCCTCCGAAACTGTGATAGGCAGTAAAGAGTGAAATCAAAAATTTTCACCCTTAGAAATCCTGAAGGCAGTGATTGGTTTTCGGGGTCCAGTACGCGGCTAGGCTCCCAAAAAGTCCCACACATGTGGTATTCCCATACTCAGGAGAAGCAGCTAAATGTATTTTGGGGTGCAATTCCACATATGCCCATGGCCTGTGTGAGCAATATATCATTTAGTGACAACTTTATGGAAAAAAAAAAAAAAAAAAAAAAAAAGTGTCACTTTCCCGCAACTTGTGTCAAAATATAAAATATTCCATGGACTCAATATGCCTCTCAGCAAATAGCTTGGGGTGTCTACTTTCCAAAATGGGGTCATTTTGGGGGGTTTTGTGCCACCTGGGCATTCCATGGCCTCCGAAACTGTGATAGGCAGTGAAGAGTGAAAGCAAAAATTTACACCCTTAGAAATCCTGAAGGCGGTGATTGGTTTTCGGGGCCCCGTACGCGGCTAGGCTCCCAAAAAGTCCCACACATGTGGTATCCCCATACTCAGGAGAAGCAGCTAAATGTATTTTGGGGTGCAATTCCACATAGGCCCATGGCCTGTGTGAGCAATATATCATTTAGTGACGACTTTTTGTAAATATTTTTTTTTTTTTTTTTTTTTTGTCATTTTTCAATCACTTGGGACAAAAAAAAAAATATTCAATGGGTTCAACATGCCTCTCAGGAATTTCCTTGGGGTGTCTACTTTCCAAAATGGGGTCATTTGGGGGGGTTTTGTACTGCCCTGCCATTTTAGCACCTCAAGAAATGACATAGGCAGTCATAAACTAAAAGCTGTGTAAATTCCAGAAAATGTACCCTAGTTTGTAGACGCTATAACTTTTGCGCAAACCAATAAATATACGCTTATTGACATTTTTTTTACCAAAGACATGTGGCCGAATACATTTTGGCCTAAATGTATGACTAAAATTTAGTTTATTGGATTTTTTTTATAACAAAAAGTAGAAAATATCATTTTTTTTCAAAATTTTCGGTCTTTTTCCGTTTATAGCGCAAAAAATAAAAACCGCAGAGGTGATCAAATACCATCAAAAGAAAGCTCTATTTGTGGGAAGAAAAGGACGCAAATTTCGTTTGGGTACAGCATTGCATGACCGCGCAATTAGCAGTTAAAGCGACGCAGTGCCAAATTGGAAAAAGACCTCTGGTCCTTAGGCAGCATAATGGTCCGGGGCTCAAGTGGTTAAGATGGCGCTGTATGTTTCCCTAACAGGACTCAGAGCGAGGCTTGAGTTGGGCTTATATCGTGGTGGCTCAGCACGCTGCCTGTTCCCCATTGAGAACGTCAAACGTATGACGAAACGCGTCTGGGAGGGGCGTGCTGACGTCACCACGTTGTTCGACTGAGGACGGGAGTGTGTCCGGAGGCTGGCCGGCTTCGTTTTTACTGTTTCTACAGATTTTAATCTCGTATCTATGTAAGTGTGATTCTTTTTATAATAAATCCATTATATGCAGTATTACACTATTGGCTCTTCATTATATATATGCTGCTGAGTCCGGGTTGAGAGGTCAAGACGTTGGTTACACCGCTCTGTTCGGGAGTCTGGCTGGGACTGCTATACAAAATGCACTGATTACTGTGTAAATGTCACTGGCAGGGAAGGGTTTAATAGTAGGGGGTGATCAAGGGGTTAATTGTGTGTCTTAGGGAGTGATTCTAACTGTGGGGGGATGGGACTGCCTGAGTGAGGAGAGCGATCGTTGTTCATACTTAGTACGAACAACAGATCATTCTCCTCACCCCTGACAGCATTGAGATCTGTCTGTTTACATTGACCGATCTCTGTTCTGTCTCTACGTGGAGCGACCGCGTGTACCCGGCGTTCATCGCAACCGCCGGGCATGAGCATCGGTTCCGGCGTCGCGCACCATAGTGGTCAAAAGGCGAACCAACATAAGATAATGTTGTTTCGCCCAGGGGTGCCAACCTTCCGCAGAACTGCAGCTGCTGGTCGGGAAGGGGTTAAGTTAATAATTCTAAGCCTGGTCTGAAGTTATTCAAAGGGTGTGTGTTGGTTCTGGTGTATTCTAAAGAACCTGGGTCTGTAATAGCGCTATGGAGTATGAAGTAACACTGCTACAAAAAGTAAACTCAGCAAGATAAATGAGGAGTGTAGTTGCTATAGGTAACCGAAGGGAAGAACGCACTTTCTGTCATTATTTGCAGGATTACTGGGTAAAAATAAAGGAAAAAAAGCTGGAAAAAAAGGGAATGCAGCCACGGCATCTAAGGACAGGCAAGATAGTATACAGCGGAGGTCGGCAACCTGTTGATCGCGAGCGGGTGTCGGGTCGATCGGGAACACTTCTGTGCATTGCCGACCCCTGCTACTTTTCCCCCAGCCTCCTCGCTCGTCCTTCTACACAGGAGAGCAGGGGACTACACATCTCTAGGATGGGCGATGGACAGTGGGAGCTGACCATGTTAACTTTGAAGTTAACTGGGAGATTATTGGTTGCCAGAATATGGGGCAGTGCTAGCAACTAATCACCAGCTAGGTACTATAGAAAGATAACGCCAGTGTTCTGCCGAGAAAGTTCCACTCGGCGGATAAGGACCCCCCTCTACAGCGCAGGTGCAGCGCTTGCGCAGTAGGAGCCGGCGAAAATAGCCGAAGCCGAATAGAATAGAAATCAGCTGTACACGGCGCCTGTAAGAGGGCCCCTCGAGGGCACGCTTCGCTCGCCACGCTTCGGGCACTGCCTCGCTTCGCTCGGCACTTTTTTATTCTCCCTCTAGGTCCACTTGGTTGGTGGGGCTTCAACCTGGACCCAGGGCGCAGGCGCCGTGTACAGCTGATTGAAGTTTTTAATCTTCAGCTATTTTCGGCAGCTCCTAGTCGTACGTACTGTGCAAGCGCTGCGCCTGCGCAGTCCAGGGGGGTCCTTATCCCCTGGGGGAGCACAGAGAGCACTACTGTGGGGGTGGGATGTCAAAGGAGCAGAGGACATTGCTACGGGATGGGGCAGAGGTTTAGACCCCTGTTATTTCCCCAAAGCCCCCCAACAGGGCTCCTAAAAAATAATATTGTAAAATTTAATTTGAAAAAGTTGTACAAATTAAAAAAAAAAAAAGATAATAAAAATAAAAACTACTGACACCATCCACTGCCCTACTGACACCATCCACTTCCCTACTGACACCATCCACTGCCCTACTGACATCAACCACTTTCCTACTGACTGATAGGGATCATACCGAACAGGCAAATAATTCGGAAGAACCCAGGAACAAGTCTATAGGACACGAACATGAAGAATCAAAAGTGTTCATTTTATAGGCTTGTATGCAAGTTATTGTCATAAAAAGTGTATGAGGACCTGGGTCCTGTCCCAGGGGACATGTATCAATGCAAAACATTTTTTTAAAAATGGCCGTTTTTTTGGGAGCAGTGATTTTTTTAATGCTTAAAGTAAAACAATAAAAATGAAATATTCCTTTAAATATCGTGCCTGTTGGGTGTCTATAGTATGCCTGTAAAGTGGCGCATGTTTCCCGTGTTTAGAACAGTACCACAGCAAAATGACATTTCTAAAGCATAAATTGTCATTTAAAACTGATCGCGGCTGTAATGAATTGTCGGGGCTGTAATTAATTGTCGGGTCTCGGCAATATAGATAAAACTCATTGGAATAAAGAGCATGGGTCCCCCCCAGTCCATTACCAGGTCCTTTGGGTCAGGTATGAATATTAAGGGGAACCCCGAACCTAAATTTTTTTAAAAATTGCGTGGGGTCCCCCTAAAATTCATACCAGGCCCTTCAGGTCTGATATGGAAATTAAGAGGAACCCTGCGCCAACTTTAAAAAAAAATTGCGTAGGGGTCCCCCCAAAATCCATACCGGGTCTGGTATGGAATTCAAGAGGAACCCTGTGTCAAAATTTTAAAAAAATGCCCCCCAAAATCCATACCAGACCCTTATCAGAGCACGCAACCTGGCAGGCCGCAGGAAAAAAAGGGGGGTGTGAGAGCGCCCCCCCTCCTGAACTGTACCAGGCCACATGCCCTCAACATGGGGAGGATGCTTTGGGGTCTGAGGGCAGGGCCACCTGGTAACATAAACGGGTAACCCAGCCGCTCTGATGCCACGGGGAAGACCCCGTGGCGTCAGAGGGGGCGGGGTCACCCGTTTATGTCACTGGGTGGCCCTGCCCTCAGCTATATAAGAGCTGTCACAGAGAAGAAGAGTCAGTCGGCGGGAGCCTCCCATGGAGGCAGAACGGTTGTGGCTTTTTTTTTCTTTTTCGGTCCATAGGGCGGCTTGATAGAAGATGAATGGACGTCGCTGGACATTTTTATTTTTTTTATTTTTTAATAAAGGACTTGTCCCAAGCTGTCTCTTGTCCTTTTTATCATTTTTGACACTTTTTTTGTGAAATGGTAGGGTACCCCTTTACCAATTCATATAGGGGGGAGGCCGGGATCTGGAGGTCCCCTTGTTAAAGGGGTTTCCAGATTCCGATAAGCCCCCCACCCACATACCCCCGAAACCACCGGGCAAGGGTTTTTGGGATGAGGCCCTTGTCCCCATGTTGAGGTCAGACGCCAAAGCACCCTCCCTATGTTGAGGGCATGTGGCCTGGTACGGTTCAGGAGGGGGAGGCGCTCTCTCACCCCCCTCTTTTCCTGCGGCCTGCCAGGTTGCGTGCTCGGATAAGGAACTGGTACTTACATTCGAATTTACGTTCGACTCAAACATCAGGCTTATCCCTACTGACTGACACCATCCACTGCCCTACTTACACCATCCACTGCCCTACTGACACCAACCACTTCCCCACTGACTTTCACCAACTGCCCTATTAACACTGTCCACTTTTAAGATAGGCTAAGTTTATATTTTTATAGTGACATTTGTTTTATTATATTTTTGTAAGTTTTTCCTACTCTTTAGTTAAGCCTTGCTAGTTAATTTCTTTTTAAAAAAATAAGGGCATTGATCTTTTTTATGTTGTTCAGGTAGATCTCCACCTCTGAAAGGTTGCCTACCCCTGGTATACAGTAACTTACATTAAATGATTAGATCACTGCATAATCTTCTATTCATCTGACATTTTGGCAATCCAGTACTTATCTGGTGATTTTTATTTTGCCACCTAATGCTACTATATCTCTTTTCTTCTACATTATCTAAAAGATGATGAGAAATTCTATATACATTTCCTAATCCATGTGATCTCTTGCAATGCAGATGCTGTCCTCCCAGTGAGACTGTAGGTTATAAGTACAATTGTCCACATCATGACAGTGCAATATTATGTAATGTGTGGCAATGTTTGATGTATATTTAGCAAAAACTGTAACCTACCAACTACCGGTATTTTATAGCTCTAATCATTGAGCAACAGGCTGCCTAGAGAAAGTAATATTGTGCACATAATGTGTAACTTCTTGCACCGAGTGAATGATTTGATTTCACTGCATATATCTCTTTGTATTCTCCCTTTCTTCCCACAGAAGGCGGTAGGTTTGATAGTACTTTGCGATTCTTTTCTACAGGGTTCATGAAAGAAGCTGGAGGCATTTCTCATTAGTCTCTCTGACATCTTTTATCACTTATCAGAGGAACAAGCAAACGGAGAGCAGTTGCTTTGATCATGGCAAAAGTAAAAAGAGTGCTAAAAACCCTATGAAGATTTAGAAAGTGGGATAGACTTTCTGTGGCCTGTTTCAAAGGACTAACATGACTTTAACTTGCCAGAATTGCATGTATTAAAGAATTGTTAATGACGTACCATTTTTTTTTCTTCATAAAGGCCTTTAAAGTTGCAGACATCGGAGTCTATCTCATTCTATTCTCAGACCTCTTCATTAAATTAAACTGTCCACTTTAATACACATTAAACTGCGGTCTAGTAAATGCTTTTGAACATGTATTTAGTTGTTGCATTTTCCACTTGTAGATTTCATGGGAAAGTTGTCCACAACACTTTTTTTTTTATTTAAACTGAACAATGTTAAACTCTACATCCCTTGCACTTAGTGTTATCCCATTATACAACCCCCATCTCTAGTTGGAACAATATTGGTTACTTTAGGATGTGTATAATGAAATTTCAATTGTAACAAGACTTTAGTTAGGGTATCAGTTGATTCAAGAGGTTTCCGATGTATAGAAAATGTAGAACGTGATTATCCATTCTTTACAGTAAAGTGTATGTTACCCCAACATTTTATATTTCTGATAAATGTCTGTTGTACTACGGTATGTACTTGTGTTAAAAAATATCCTGTTTTCTTTCTACCCTTTTTTTTTTTTTCGATAACTTTTTATTGGATTTTAAAAGGTAGTTACAAACAAAGACCTGCCAACGGTGGGTACAAAGAGGCAGAAAAATAAAAACAACGAACATAACAAAGGATAAGGGTAAAAAAGTGCTCACAAAGGATAACATACAAAGTATAGTGAAGAACGGGGAGATTGGTCAAGGGCTACTCCAAAAATAGCCCTCGATCACCAAAACTGATTAGGACTATCGCAGTACCCAAATATACAGTAGAAAATTTATAAAAATAGCATTTATTAAAAAATATACAAAAAATATACAAAAAATATATACACAAATTACAACAAAAACATCTAGGTAATTGTTGCAAAAATTCCATATGAGGACTACGTCTACACCTACATCATTGTGCCTCCTCACATCTGTGGGGGCTTCCAAATTATTTTAATGTTATTACCATAAGGAATTTTTTCAACAATTACCTAGATGTTTTTGTTGTAATTCGTGTATACATTTTTTGTATGTTTTTTGTATATTTTGTAATAAATGCTATTTTTATACATTTACTACTGTATATTTGGGTACCGCAATAGTCCTAATCAGTTTTGGCGATCGAGGGCAATTTTTGGAGTAGCCCTTGACCAATCTCCCCGTTCTTCACTATACAAATTATAGGATGATGGTACCCACCCCTACTTTCCCTTTTTACCCATTGAGACAATACCTTTCAACATACAAAGTATGTACAATATGTTGTCTGACAGTAGGTTACTATGATGGCATTAAAAAAGGAATGTTAGTATAATAAGGACTTGCTAAGGCACTGGCATCATAACACTGAGTTCCTAAACCAGGTAGACAAAGGTTTCCACATTAAACCAAGGTTTCCACATTTTATCAAAGGTAGCTACAGAACCATTCCATAATGCAATCGTTCTTTCATAGGAGAAATGTGAGTTAACTAGAGTGAGCGCTTCAGATGGCTTGGGAGACAATTGTTGCTTTCAATGTCTAGCAATCATGAGTCTGGCAGCCAGTAGGATAAGAGTAACAATCACGCAAAAAGAATAAGAAGGCAGCGCATCAATACCCAAATTCAGGATAGCTAGAGCAGGGTTAGGGGACAGGTAAGTCCCTGTTACTGCAGATATTACATGGAATAGTTTCTGCCAAAAGCTAACCAAATTTTCACATTGCCAGAGGTTATGCACTAAGTTTCCTGATTATCCGCAACCTCTTCTGCAGAGAAGAGAATAAGAGGGGGGAATTTGTGCATGGGATGAGATACCAAAGCAATGAGATCTTTTGTGCCAGTTCCCAAAGTTGAACAAAATATTACAGTGCACACATGCAAAAAAGACATTTACCTCCAGCAAGGCTAGTTTAAAACACCTAAACATTTTTAGGTGTTTTAAACTAGCCTTGCTGGAGGTAAATGTCTATGTTTGTCTATTGTATGGATTCTGCTGTATGGTCTTATGGCTGCACCATCTTTAATGCATCTTTTAGGGTGTGCCCCCCAAATATTTTGTTTGTCTATTGTATGGATTCTGACCAAATCCTTTTGGGTGAGGAGCACCCCACTCCCTCATTAAGTACCTCTCATTAGTGTCCACTTGTGTCATGGGTGGAGACCTCAAATTCTCCCATATAAAAGAGTGTATTGCTCTCATGGTTCAGAGAAGCAGGATCTCCCAATCTATGGATAGTGTAGGACCCACTAATCATCGGGTACTTTGTCGCAGTAAGTGGGCTTAGCACCATATAGCAATATGATGTGACTAAATCCCCATATTTTTTGATAATGTTTTTTGAAAATGTTTAGGTGTTTTAAACTAGCCTTGCTGGAGGTAAATGTCTTTTTTGCATGTGTGCGCTGTAATATTTTGTTCTGCTGTATGTTCTTATGGCTGCACCATCTTTAATGCATCTTTTAGGGTGTGCCCCCCAAACTTTTGTTAGTTCCCAAAGTTGGACCCAGTGTGTGTCATTATAGGTAGATTTTAAAGCCTTAATCCATTGTTTGGTAAAAATGATGTTAAGGTCTTCTTCCAATTTAAGGAAAGATTTGGATTTACAGAAGATAGATTTATCTTGTAGTAGGTAATTAAAAAAGAGGATACCTTTTTTGTAGGAGTAATTGAGTAGTAAAACTGATGCACCCGATCAGGCATACATATCTCAGGAGTAGGAGAAGATGCAAGGAAGGAAATGTTGGGTTTGTAAATAAGTAAAGTGGTCTTTTGGCGACAGCCCAAATTCCACCCTCAATCCCTCCATGCTTTTGAGAGAGCCATGGAGTAAGTCATCAATAACTGTAATATCTTTATTGCACTCAGATTTTAGGGAGATGTTCGGAATAAGAAATGCTAAAACCTTAATGGGAATAGACAATTTTGTGCTATTAAGGTTTGGTTTGGAAATAGAGTGGAAGGCTCTCCACGCTAGGCAAGAAGCCTGCACTGAAGGGGGGAGTTTATCTAGTTTTGTGGGGCACCATAAATCAGCTAACAAAAGTGTGGGGAAGTCAGTAGCAGGGATTATGACTTGTTCTACTGCTGTCCAATGCAAAATGGAAGTAAGTTGAAACCAGTGTTTTATCTGATCCAAGTGAGCTGCGGTATAATAATCAGAAATATCCACATAAGCCATACTGCCCACCCATCTTTTATTGCCAGATGAAACTTCTAAACAAAGAAGTAAAGATTTGAAGGGACCAGCAGCATTCTGAACCAATAAAGTAGTCGTGGAAGAATGAACATCTTAAGAGAGGCTGGTCTTCCGGACCAAGATATTTCAAACTTGGCTAAGTTGGTCAATTCTTCGGGCACTTTTTTGCAGAGGATATAAACATTGACATCCGCGAGTTGGACAGGGTCAGAAATATTCCTAGGTCGGAATTTGTACGTTCATTTGCTCCCTTCCCAGGACTCCCTTCTCAGGTCTGTGGCTTTTTTCTTTCAAGGACCCTTTCCATAACCCTGAACCCCCTCCTTTTTCCTCTGGGGATGGGTAGTAGTCCCTTCATTATTTCATCTTTTTTGCTTTAAGGCACCTCTATCGTAGATGTTCATTTGCAAGCAGCTACAATGTGGGCAGGGTTGCCGGAGACCCCATGTGACAATGTTTTTAAATATGAATGTGGATTTTTTCATGCATATACAACTGAATAAGATGTGATATATTTGAATTTTATAGACTACATATATCCTGTTAATCCCTGATGAAGGAGATGACAATCAGCTCTGAAACACGTTGGGTATAGAATACTGTATCTAATGTTGTATACCTTGATTCTCCAGTATTCATGACCATGTTCAGTACTTTTTTTTAAATCTTCGCTTGAATAAATATATTTTATGTACTTCATTTGTACTTTGGTAGTGCCTTTAAAGTTCCACCTTCAGGGTTTCCCCTTTCTTTCTGTCCTTCACAGGATGTGGCACACTGGGAAATCTGTATTATCAGAATTTTCTTCATTTATTCCTAGGTAGGGGACACTAGTAGTACTCCAGGAATAGGGAAGTGAGTGCTGTAACAAATGTTTAAGTACTGGGGGGATACCCAAATCCAAAATTAAGAGGTTTCACTGAATTAAGACAGCAGTCGGAGGGCTTGGGGAAGGGAGGTAGCTGGGTCCGTAAGGAGAAGCACCACATCATCCGCAAAGAGATTTATCCTATGATAAGTATTACCAATATGGAAACCAGTATGGTGGGAGTGGAAGCATAAAGCTTCCGCCAAAGGTTCAATTAATAAATTAAATATGGAGGGGGTGATGGGCAACCTTGGCAAGTGCCATTAGTGATTTTAAAAGGGTCTAAATAGAAGATTAGATGTATTTACTTGGGGAGATGGGCACGAGTATAAAGCCAGTACGGCCAATGTAAATGGGTCCCCGAAAGTCAAATTTCATCAACACCCAAGACATATAGCCCCAGTAGAGTCTGTCAAATGTGTTCTCTGCATCCAAAGAGAGGAGCAGGAAGGCGCACGACAGGTCCTAGCATAGTGGAGGATATTACTTATTCTCCTAGTGGCATCAGGCATCTGTTTACCTTTGGTGAAACCTGTTTGGTCAGCTTTGGCAATAGAGGGCAAGATAGCAAAGTGTCTACCTGCTAATAATTTGGCATAAATTTTGACATCTGTGTTGAGTAACAAGATTGGCCTGAAGTTGGCAGGGGTTGTGGGGTCTATTTCTGGTTTTGGGGGGAAAGATTCATTCGAGGTCACAGCAGTAAAAAAATCTTGAAGATATGGCAACAAGATGTGACAATTTATATTAAACATTCATAAAACCATCTGGGCCTGGAGTCTTCCCTCTAGGTAGGGAATCTATAACATTTGTAATTTCAGATATTGAAAAGGGGATATTTAAACGGAACAGCTGTTCAGTAGATAGTGTAGGTAGCTGTAGACGAGCTAAGAAGCTATCAATGTCCTGTATGGATGGTTGCGGAGTCTGGGAGTCATGTTTAAGATTATACATAGAACTAGAGCAAAAAGTAATCAGATTTGTTGCAGTTTGGGGAAAAAAAAAAAAGATTATACATAGAACTGTAATAGTCCGCAAAAGAGTTAGCAATCTCTTGCGAGTTAAGAATTCATGATTGGTATGATGGTGAACGAGATGAGAGATTTTAGTTTTGATCTTTTGGGTCTTAAGTCTATTCGCTAAAAACTTTCCTGCTTGGTTTTCACTAGCATAATGATGGATCTTAAAAATGCGAGCAGATGGATCATACTGTGTAAAAAGCAAACCCCTCAATTCCAAATGCAATTTACCCAAGGTGCAGGATCAGGATTTTCTTTATTGGATGTTTCTAAAATGTGGGTTTCTGTGTATATAGTTGTTTGTTATAGTGTTTCTTAGCTCATGCACAAGCCTTTATAATCATACCTCTCATGTATGCCTTATGGGCATTCCAGAGTAGAAAGGCATTGGTCAGGAATCGGCGTTGGTGTCAAAGTAATCCCGAAGATGCTGAGTGAGCTTCACAGTAGTAGAGGGGGTGCTAATAACTTTTGAGTTACATCTCCAAACACATATCAATCTGCAGGCCTCCCTCTCCTTCACATAAATGGTGACAGCAGTGTGACAGCAGTGTGGTCAAACCATGTTATGTCTGAAATGGAGGAGGATGAGATCCACTAGAGCAACCATTTGTCTGCCATAAACATGTCAATATGGGTGTAAGTACTATGTTTATGACAAAAGAAATTATAGTCCCTCTCAGCGGCATGTTGACAGCACTACACATTGAATAAATCCTCTGAATGGAGGAGTCTGCCAAGGTTGGGTGTTGAGCATCTGGCGGGAGAGGGAGAATCTATGGTGGAGTCCATGGTGCGATTGAAGTCTCCACACAGGAGTTGATGACCTCTCTTAATGGCATTGGTTTTCTGGAGAAGCTTATGGAGGAACCATAGCTAGTGTGAGTTTGCAGCAGGCAAGTTTGCTAGTGTATAAGGTTAAGTGTTGATTTCACAGACTAGAACTATTAATCTACCACTAGGATCCAGCAAGGAGTCTTGTAACGTGAACATCAAGGAACTTTTTATAGCAACAATATAAGCCCTACCCCCCAAATAAGCCCTAGTTAAAGTTCTTGTAGGTCTTATTTTCAGGGTAGGGCTTATTTTTGAGGAAATAGGGTAGGGCTTATTTGGGGGGTAGGGCTTATATTGCAGCCATCACTGACAATCACGCTAGGTCTTATTTTCGGGGAAACAGGGTAAGACCCCACGTTTCTTGAAAGGTGCAGAAGCTAGGAAGACATACAGATAATCTCTGTGGTCACATTTCAGGCTGAGGGAAATGTGAAAGTGAGTCTCTTGGATACAAAGAATGTTAGCCTGCAGTTTGGAAGCTCCTTTCCACATAGATGATCTTTTGGCTGGATGTATCAAATCTTTGGCATTCAAGGGGATAATTCAAGGGGATAATTCAAACCCATAATGAGGTGTAGCCAGGACAGAAGTAGAGGCGATCCGATAACCTAGGAAGGACATCATGTATACTGTATGAAAGAAAGTTCTTAGGTTCAACATGAGCCAGGACTAATGACATATGCCTTTAATAAACATCTTACGAAATTTTATAGGGAGTGAACAGAGGTGATAACAAGAGGTAAATATGAAAATCAACACAAAGTAAAAAAAGAGCTGGTTCTAAAGAGAACTTTGTGCATAACAACTGCTATAAGAAATGAGGGGTTTGCAAAGAGCTAGGATATGCATTCTTCCAGCTGGGAAATGAAAGAGTGTGGAATGCCCTGAAAGGGCCTATTAAGACCTGCCATAAGTCTGTTTGTTAGATGACCTTTTACGAGAGACCACTTGCCAATCAGAAGAAATCACCTGTGGGCCTCTGGCTCTGAGAGAAGGCAATGAATCTTCTGGGACAATGTTCCTCTTCCGTAGTAGAGACCTTCCTCAAGGGAGGACGCAGTAGCTGTTTCCCTATGGTGTGTGATGGGATACCACCAGTGATGCAGGATGTTATGGCTTCTTCAAGCCTTAGTAATTGTCAGAAGGTTTCTGCGGTTTTGTAGTGTATACTGCTACAAATAAGGGGGCAGCTGTAGCCTTAGAAATATATCCGGGATATGGTCTGCTCAATGAAAGGCGGTGAGGAATTTTTCCGTTTGGCCTGGTAAAAGTGGATCCTTAGAAGCACATCCCGTGGCACATCTTGTGGTAAGTACCGTGCCTTGATAAAGTATTTATACCCCTTGAAATTTTTCACATTTTGACATGTTATAACCAAAAAAAATATATATATTTTGGGATTTTATGTGATAGACCAACACAAAGTGGCAGGCCGGGCAAGGAGAGCATTAATCAGAGACGCAGCCAAGAGGTCCATGGTAATTCTGGAGGAGCTGCAGAGATCCACAGCTCAGGTGGGAGAATCTGTCCACAGGACAACTATTAGTCGTGCACTCCACAAATTTGGCCTTTATGGAAGAGTGGCAAGAAGAAAGGCATTGTTGAAAGAAACCCATAAGAAGTCCCATTTGCAGTTTGTGAGAAGCCATGTTGGGGACACAGCAAACATGTGGAAGAAGGTGCTCTGGTCAGATGAGACCAAAATTTAACTTTTTGGCCTAAAAGCATAATGCTTTCTGCCATATGTGACAGAAAACTAACACTGCATGTCACCCTGAACACACCATTTTCTTCAGCAGGGACAGGGAAGCTGGTCAGAATTGATGGGAAGATGGATGCAGCCAAATACAGGACAAGCTTAGAAAAAAACCTGTTAGCGTCTGCAAAAGACTTGAGACTGGGGTGCAGGTTCATCTTCCAGCAGGACAACGAACCTAAACATACAGCCAGAGCTACAATGGAATGGTTTAAATCAAAGCATATTCATATGTTAGAATGGCCCAGTCAAAGTTTACACCTGAATCCAAATGAGAATCTGTGGCAAGACTTGAAAATTGCTGTTTGCTGCTGCTCTCCATCCAATCTGACAGAGCTTGAGCTATTTTGCAAAGAATAATGGGCAAAATGCCACTTTCTAGATGTCAAAAAGGGGTTGGAGGTCTGATCCCCAGTCAGGCGACCAAAGAATGGAGCATATTGGACTATTACGGTACAGTAATAAAGGGTAACCATAAGAGCAAGTAACAGCAGTAATAAAAATTATAATTCATTTATTGATGCAACGGACAGAGCATGATAATACAAAAACACTTAATAAAAGTACAGGCATATCACCAATGGATTCAATAGTATACAGTACAGCACAAACTCTCAGATATCATATTCCTCGACTAGTTTCGCGGACACAATCCGCTTCATCAGGAGGGAATCTGGAGATGAGTTTTTCTGACTAAACAGTCTGAACCTTAAAAAATACGAAGTTTACAAAAATACATGATCAGACAATTTATGTTCCAGCATCAAAATTTACACATAGGTAATGAAACTGCTGACAGCTCCGTCCTACCCCTCCCCGACGCATATTCGGCACAGGGATCACGTGCCTTCCTCTGGGGGATATCATTGGACGGATGCTCAGTGTGAATTTTATAGGGGTAGGACGGAGCTGTCAGTAGGGAAGGAGGTCATTATACACCACACCGCACGCCATACGAGCCGTTGCTTACGAATTACACCTGGATAGTTTGGTGCACTATAGCACCAGTGTATTGTGAGTACCCTCCTGGAGGAACTTCTTTTACTTTTAATAAATCCCTTACTATATTACACCATGGAGTTTTCTTTTTCTCTTTCATGAATGATGTTTTGGCTTTAACCTGAGAGGATTGAATATATAGCATTATATCCTGAGTGAGCCCAGGAGTGGCCCCATTGCGTGTTTGACACTGTTTAACTACCGTGTCACACGAATAGAGGTGAGCGCAAGCACAAGTGGGGGATCACGGGAGAGCACATCTAGTTTGTTGTGATTTGGACACCTTTCAGGAGAAGCATAATGAACACTGAATTTATGGACACTGTTTACTTACACTTCTTTGCTTCAGTTTCAATTTGCTGATCATATTTTGTTTGGACACTTGAATGTCACAGGATTTGCACTTAGAATTAAGTTTTATCTATGCATGATGCACTTTCAGCTTTTTATATAAGGATTGCACTTTTTTGCGTATGCATTTTTGAGGTTTCCATATATAAGGATTGCACACTATATATATATATATATACATGTATGTTTTTATTAGCATATCTATCACGGTTTAATTTAATATTTCTGCACAATCATTTTTTTCTCAGTTTATATATTTTTTCTCAGTTTATATATTTTTTCTCAGTTCATATATTTTTTTAGCGCAGGCACAATTGGTTTTATATATTTAATTACACGGAATGAAACGTGGTGAAGTGTCTGCTGCTTAATAATAGTTGATTCACTCCTTAGAGGCATTGGTCCACTTGTGGCTCGCAAGAACCCCACATTTTTAATTCTGTCAATAGTAAGATTTTATTGCTTTAGAGAAGGTACCACAGATTGAAAAAGATTGCACATAGTGTGGAAGTTGTACATTTTGAACAGATTCAGGAATCCCTTGGATCATAATGTTGTTGCGGCGAGACCTGTCTTTCAGGTTCGCACCTTTTGCTTTAAGCCACTCCAGATCATCACCATGTGCACTATGGGCATCTACTAAGGTGTTAAAGGAAGAGGAATATTTTCCAAGTTTGTCTTCTATGTGCCCCACTCTATCCCCTAAATCTTGCAGGTCCCTTTTAAATCAGTAAGGCACAAAAGCATGTCTGCTTGAAACAAGAGCATATCTTTCAGGGTGGAATCAGATACTAGTTGGCCTGACGTGGGAAAGAAAGCTTTAGGATCCACATAATCAGATTTTTCAGTGTCAGCCGTCTGCCTGTGTCCTACCTCCATTCTTCCGATGTCTCCTTTGAATTCTGCACTTGCAGGGTGTGCAGGGGACAGTTAGGTCACTATAGGACATGTGGTGGGTCCGCTGTGTGCTGAAATCCCTGGCAATGGAGTTCTGCTATTGAGCAGCCATTACCCGGTGTGGTCGTCATGCCTAGGGTTGCCAGCTGTCCGTAATTCACCCGGACAATCTGTTTTTTTAATCGTGTGTCTGGGTTTCAGTCCACCTGAAACCCGGACACAATATTTAGACACAAATGTGACTCAGAACAAGGCCTGACAGGAGGGTGAGGGGATACTATGCAGGCCACATTACTAGTCTTATTGGAGCACCCAAAGGTGTCCCAGGTCTGTTACAATCCTATAGTGTATGCTAAAAAAAAAAAGCTGTGCGCCGCTTTCAGGTTTGGCTTGAAGAAAAAGTGGCAACCCTAGTCACGCCCCCGCCCCTCTTTACACTCTTACACTCTTAATGCTAAAGTATACTAATCGCTGTGTTGACCCTGCATACGAGCCAGTTACCTTTCAACTCTATGCATAGTACACAGTATTCAGTATACCAGAGCGAAGAGCTGCAATGGGATGGCAAGTACAGAAGCCCATTTAATCTAGTGGCGGTAGTACTGAAATCATCCTTTCTCTGCAGAGATATTTCTGCCTGTGTCAGTATAACACTAATTGTGTCTCTGTGGACATGTTCCAGGTGTGTTAGTACTATGTAGCTCCACAGCACTGACATAAGAAACTGTGCACCAAGATATTTGTGTGAGCCACTCAGGCTGTATGGGAACAAAGTCCTTGTCTATGCTCCAGGCAATGGTACAGAGTGATAAGTGTCCCGGGAGCCGCACATCAAGTCAAAACCTGTTGTGTGATAGTGAGTGTCAGTCTTAGCTTGGATCCCCTCCAGGCCATGCCAACACATTTTACTCTGCCCACTGGAGCTTACCCATGAGTAAGCTTGGGTGAGCAGAGTGAAATGCATTGTAGACGTGGCCTGGCGGGGTCCAGACTGAGACTGACAAATTACTATCAGACAGCAGGCTTTGACTTGATGTACGGCTCCCGAGACATTAATCACTCTCTACCACTGACATAAGAAAGTAGCTGCATGGACCTGGCTGTCAGTTTTCACTGTCTGTTACAGTTCCTGCACAAGCTGACAGAGGAGACTGTTATTACAGAGCTTTGTGTAGCCTGTTTAAGCCCACCCACCACACAGAGAACGAGGATGTGGACTGCTTGAGTTGCTGTGAATGCTGAAAGGAACAGAGGATTTTTTGACAGGTAATTCTAAACAGACTGAGCCTGCTTTGTGGATTGGGTGGAAAAACTACATTTCCCAGGATCAATGGGTCTCTGTGGAGGCATAGTTGCCAACATTGCAAAAAAAATATGTGGGACACTTTTTTGGCTGTAGGCGGAGCCGTACAATAATTCGGGGGCGGGGCATTCGTTTGTAGGCATGGCTTAGCAAAAAATAAAAAGAAATTACAAGTGTGACGTGGCGAAAAATGGGCGTGGCTTATGTGAAAAGTGGGCATGTCTTAAATGGGCATGGCTGAAGAGGGTATGGTTAGAGTGAGGTGAATGAGGGATAGAGAGGGAAAGGGGGAGAGGGGAATGACGGGACAGCAGCCCCAGATCCTACACAATAGAAATATGTGTATTCTAGAAAGTTTAACAATCAGCAGATAAAGATACTCCAAACACCTGGTGTTAACGCTTCAATCATCCCGGCACCATAGTTGTTATGGTGGATGATTGAAGCGCATTATTTCTATTATTACATTGTAATATAAAATTAAATCATTCAACTCACCATAATGCCGAATCAGTGGGATCCCTGAGCGTGTCAACTGCCACGTCGCCTGCCACCAGCAGAGTCTGTCCTTGCATCAGGTGCCCCCGGCAGAGTCTGTCCTTGCATCAGGTGCCCCCGACACAGTCTGTATATACCCCATCAGTGCAGACCCCCTCAGTGCAGACCCCCTCCATCAGTACAGATCCCTCCATCAGTGCAGACCCCCTCCATCAGTGCAGACCCCCCTCTATTAGTGCAGACCCCCCTCAGCGCAGACCCCCCTCTATTAGTGCAGACCCCCCTCAGTGCAGACCCCCCTCAATTAGTGCAGACCCCCCTCGATTAGTGCAGACTCTCCTCAATTTGTGCAGCCCCCCTCTATTAGTGCAGACCCCTCTCAGTGCAGCCCCCCTCAGTGCAGCCCCCCCTCTATTAGTGCAGCCCCCCTCTATTAGTGCAGCCCCCCTCAGTGCAGCCCCCCTCTATTAGTGCAGACCCCCCTCAGTGCAGACCCTCCTCTATTAGTGCAGACCCCCCTCAGTGCAGCCCCCCTATTAGTGCAGACCCCCCTCAGTGAAGCCCCCCTCAATTAGTGCAGCCCCCCTCAGTGCAGCCCCCCTCTATTAGTGCAGACCCTCCTCAATGCAGCCCCCCCTCAGTGCAGCCCCCCCGGCTCAGTGCAGGAGCGGCCGGTGTGTTCTGCCGAAAAAGTTCCCCATGGCATGTAAGGACCCCCTGTACTGCACAGGCGCAGCGCTTGCGCAGTACGGGGCTGGGGAACTTTTCGGCAAGACACGGCGACGGCGGCGCCGTGTCTTCTGCTTCAGTGGAGAGGGGAGGGACCGTGCAGCTAAAGAAGCCCATTGGCTGCACAGATCGAGCCCCCTTCCTCTCTCCACTTACTCAACACTAGGGGGAAGATCGAGCGGCGGCGCCGGCCACCATTTTGCTGGAGCCAGCTGCTCCAAAAATAAAAAAAAATCATTCCCGATTTTCCTTATGGAAAATCCCGATTCGGGACAGCCTCCACATCAGGATTGTCCGGGAAAATCGGGACTGTTGGCAACTATGGTGGAGAAATAAGTGGAAGGCTTGTTCAGGGGCTCAGATAGATGCAAGGAGGACATTAAGGGAGACAGTGTGTGTGCCTAGTTGCTGGCAAAATGCTTACCACCACATCTGGGATGAAAAGAGGCACCACAGAGTACACTCCAGTGGCGGCTGGTGAAGTTTTAGGATGGGGGGCGCCAGACCCCGCCCTTCCTTTCTGACCCTTCCCACTTCCCACAGAAGGCAACGGGGCCGCTCACCTTAGGAGGAGGAAGCGCCGCGGAATAGGAAGAGGCAGATTAGGAAGACTGCCTAGCAACAGGGGTTTGAGGTAAGTTTAAACATTTTTTTTTTCAAATGTTTTTTTTTTTAATCATGTTATGAATTTTAATGCCATTTCCTTTTTTAGGGTGGACCACCACTTTAAGTTAGAGGAGGCAGGCGAGTCAGTTAGCTACACTTACAGTGTATTGTGTGTATATATATATGCATCCTAGGTGTTGTGTGTATATATATATATATATATATATATATATATATATATATATATATATATATATATATATATATATATATGTATATATACACTGTATTCAGTTTAGCTAGATCCGTTCCTGTTATTCTCTTCCTAATATACTGACAGGCAGGCAGGTGTATTTACAGTATTTACAGTTAGTGTACTGTGTCCTTTGCACAGTGTGCACCTAAAGCTACCTGAAGACAATTGCTGGTGTTCTTCTGATCCTATTAATACCACAGGCAGGCAGCTGCAGTGTTTACAGTTAGTGTACTGTGTCCACTGCACAGTGTGCACCTAAAGCTACCTGAAGACAATTGCTGGTGTTCTTCTGAACCTATTAATACCACAGGCAGGCAGCTGCAGTATTTACAGTTAGTGTACTGCGTCCTCTGCACAGTGTGCACCTAAAGCTACCTGAAGACAATTGCTGGTGTTCTTCTGATCCTATTAATACCACAGGCAGGCAGCTGCAGTGTTTACAGTTAGTGTACTGTGTCCACTGCACAGTGTGCACCTAAAGCTACCTGAAGACAATTGCTGGTGTTCTTCTGAACCTATTAATACCACAGGCAGGCAGCTGCAGTATTTACAGTTAGTGTACTGCGTCCTCTGCACAGTGTGCACCTAAAGCTAACTGAAGACAATTGCTGGTGTTCTTCTGATCCTATTAGTACCACAGGCAGGCAGCTGCAGTATTTACAGTTAGTGTACTGCGTCCTCTGCACAGTGTGCACCTAAAGCTACCTGAAGACAATTGCTGGTGTTCTTCTGATCCTATTAATACCACAGGCAGGCAGCTGCAGTGTTTACAGTTAGTGTACTGTGTCCACTGCACAGTGTGCACCTAAAGCTACCTGAAGACAATTGCTGGTGTTCTTCTGAACCTATTAATACCACAGGCAGGCAGCTGCAGTATTTACAGTTAGTGTACTGCGTCCTCTGCACAGTGTGCACCTAAAGCTAACTGAAGACAATTGCTGGTGTTCTTCTGATCCTATTAGTACCACAGGCAGGCAGTTGCAGTATTTACAGTTAGTGTACTGTGTCCTCTGCACAGTGTGCACCTAAAGCTACCTGAAGACAATTGCTGGTGTTCTTCTGATCCTATTAATACCACAGGCAGGCAGCTGCAGTATTTACAGTTAGTGTACTGTGTCCTTTGCACAGTGTGCACCTAAAGCTACCTGAAGACAATTGCTGGTGTTCTTCTGATCCTATTAATACCACAGGCAGGCAGCTGCAATATTTACAGTTAGTGTACTGTGTCCTTTGCACAGTGTGCACCTAAAGCTACCTGAAGACAATTGCTGGTGTTCTTCTGATCCTATTAATACCACAGGCAGGCAGCTGTAGTATTTATAGATAGCGTACTGTGTCCTCTGCAAAGTGTGCACCTAAAGCTACCTGAAGACACTTGCTGGTGTTCTTCTGAACCTATTAATACCACAGGCAGGCAGCTGCAGTATTTACAGTTTGTGTACTGTTTCCTATGCACAGTGTGCACCTAAAGCTACCTAAAGACAATTGCTGGTGTTCTCATACTAATAATACTACAGGCAGGCAGTTGATTCCGATAGCTGCAGTATAATCAGTATATATATATAGATCCCAGCTTTGTGCAGCTACAACTCACTGCAGGCCATTAGTATGACTGGAAGGCCAACAAGGAGAGGCAGACAGTCACAAGCCAATAAAAGAGGGCAAGTAGGCTCTTTGTCTAGAGGCAACAGTGCTGGTCGTGGACCCGGTGCATCCTCATCACCACGTGGCCGTGGGACACGCTTGTCCTTTTTTTCAGCAGCTGGCCGTGTTGAGCGAAACATGCCGAAGACTTGGTAGAGTGGATGATTAAGCCGTCCTCATCCTTCTCATCCTCAGCTGCCAACGGGGCCTCTTCCTTCGGCTCAATGGCATCAGTCACTCCTTCCCTAGCCCCACCATGTCCTCCTGAGGAGTCCCCTGAACTGTTTAACCACAGTGTTGGGTACATGCTCCAGGAGGATGCCCAGCATTTTGAAGGCTCCGATGCTGGTACTCAGCTAGAGGAAGGCAGTAACGTGAGCCCAGAGAGAGAGGGTGCCCAAGAAGGACAGCAATCTGGCAGTCATGTTCCCCCAGCTGCAGCATACTGCCAGGTTTGCTCCAGTGATGAGGAGGGAGGGGATGATGAGGAAGTGAAGGACTCCATGTGGGTGCCTGATAGGAGAGAGGAGGAGGCACATCTCCAATGAGGCAGGATGCCCTCCAGGGTCCAGCTTAAGGGCAGCACACCGACTGCATCATACCGCAGAGCTCCGCATGTGCAGGGCGAGTGCATCAGATCGCACTGCTGCTATTTGCAACATATGTCTCAGGCATATCTCGCGTGGCCAAAACATCACCCGCTTGGGCACCACATGCTTGTCCAGACATATGTTGACCTGCCATGCAGTTCGTTGGCAAGCGTACCTAAAAGACCCACACCAAAGAACAAAGCGGACCTCTCCTTGCTCCTCATCAGCTGGGATCTCCAACTCCACTATACCTTCAGTCCTCTCTGAAACCTGCACTGAGAGGAATGTGTGTGTACAATTAGGTGTGTCACAGCCAAGTACTTGCAGGCAATCTGCTATCGGTACACCAACGTCAGATTGTACCTGCCCCAGCTGCTGCACTGCCGAAAGAAGTTCGCTCCCAGCCATTCACATGCCCAGCGGTTGAATGCTAGCTTGGCTAAATTGCTAGCACTTCAACTGCTGCCTTTTCAGTTGGTAGACTCTGCCCCCTTACATGAGTTTGTGGAATGTGCGGTTCCTCAGTGGCAGGTTCCAAACGCCACTTTTTCTCATGGAAGGTGATTCCAGCTCTCTACCGGAATGTGGAAGGCAATGTCTTGGCCTCGCTGGACAGGGCGGTCAGCAGTAAGGTACATATTACCGCTGACTCATGGTCCATCAGGCATGGACAGGGATGTTATCTATCTTTCAAGGCGCATTGGGTGACTCTGCTGGCAGCTGGGAAGGATGCAGGACAAGGTGCAGTAGTGATGGAGGTTGTTCCGCCACCACGCCTCCAAAATGCTATTACTGGTGATTATGACACACCTTTCTCCTCCACCCCCTCCTCTTCTTCTTCCTCCATGGCCTCTTCCTGTGCTTTGTCCTCGGAATCAGCGGTGCTCCGTAGGCGTTCAAGAGGCTACGCAAGTACGCAGGCAAAAAGATGCTATGCGATGCTTGAGCTGGTGTGCTTGGGGGACAGGAGCTACACTGGGGCAGAGATTCTGTCAGCTCTGCAGGGGCAGGCTCAGAGGTAATTGATGCTACGCCAGCTTAAGCCAGGAATGGTGGTTTGCATCAACCTTCCCTCCGCTCTCCAACAGGGACAACTAACCCATGTGCCCTGTTTGGCTCACATCCTTAACTTGGTGGTGCAGTGGTTCTTGGGCTGGTACCCGGGCTTAACAGATGTCCCGAGGCAGGCCAGGAAAGTCTGTGTGCATTTCATATAATGCCAGTGCTCGGCTGGCTGATCTCCAAGAGGAATTTAACCTGCCCAAGAACCGCCTAATCTGTGACATGCCCCCCAGGTGGAACTCAACGTTGGCCATGCTGCAGCGGCTGCACATGCAGCAGAGGGCCATCAGTGAGTACCAGTGCCACTATGGCACCAGGACAGGGTCAGTGGTAGCCTTTTTTTTTGCCCCACACCAGTGGGCCATGATCAGGGATGCATGCACTGTCCTGTCATCATTTGAGGAGGCCAAGAGGATGGTGAGCAGTGACAGTGCATGCATCAGTGACACTATCCCTATTGTCTACCTGTCGGAGCACACACTGCGTGGAATAATGGACAGGGCACTTGAGGTAGAACAGAGGGAGGAAGAGGAGGAATTCCTTACCTCTCAAGGCCCCCTTTATCCAGACAGTGTTCTTGCACAGGAAGAGGAGGAGGAGGAGGAGGATTGTGTCAGCATAGAGGTGGAGCCTAGCACTCAGCATCAGCAGCAGTCTTCAAGGGATCATTTACAGTCTGAAGTAACCCATGGACTTGTACGTGGCCGGGAGGAGGTGGCTGCAGATCATGTCATCCTTAGTGACCCAGAGGACTCCAGACCGAATGCATCAGCAAACCTATGCTGCATGGCCTCCCTGATCCTGCAAAGCCTGCAGAAGGATCCTCGCATTCGTGGTAACATCTTCGGGAGGCCTTGCAGAAAGGTTTGTGCAACGTTTCCAGAACCTGGGAGGTTACAATTTCCTGGTCCTCTTGGACAACGTGTTGCTGAGGCTTCGGTCAGTCACAGAAGGAGTGGTGGAGAAAGTGGCCTTCTGACCGATGCATTCAGACAATTGTTTAGTCCTCAGCCCCAAGGTATGATCGGTTCCAGCAACCATTGCCAGTGTCTGATTCACTTGGGGCAGGAATACCTAGGGGCAAGATTAGACTTGGACACCTTTCCCATCGAAAATTCTCTGGGTTACTGGGTCCTGAGGATGGATCACTGGCCAGAGCTTGCGCAGTATGCAATTGAGCTACTGGCCTGTCCTGCACATTCAGTGCTGCTGGTGGCTTTGTAACCAATCACAGGGTGCGCCTGTCCACCGACTCGGACGATCGACTGACCTTCATAAAAATGAATCAGTCTTGGATCACCACCAGCTACCAAGCACCTGATGCTGATGTAACCGAATAATTTTTTTTCTAAATGTCAGATCCCTTCAAGACTGTCTATCCTGTTATGCTGAGTGACTATCCTCTTCCTCCTCAATGATCATGCTGATAGCTTGTAACAGGGACAACAACAGGGAACATTTTTGGTTCTAGGCGCCACCACCAGTGGCTAAGGCCCAATTTTTCAGCCCCTGTTCAACAGGGACATGTCATTACAATTCATGATCTAATATTTCACAGCAGGGCCCATTCCTGCGCCCACCAAGAGTAACTGTGAGGGCTTACAGTGTTGTGGCAACACCAACACCACCAAAGGCCCAATTTTTCTGCCCCTGTTCAACAGGTACGTATAATTACAATTTTTGATGCAATACTTTGCAGCAGCGCTCATTCCTGCACTCCAACTAGAGTATCTGTGAGGGGTTTCAGTGTTGTGGGACCAGCACCAGTGCCTAAGGCCCAATTTTTCTGCCCCTGTTTAACAGGGGCATGTAATTACAATTTTTGATGCAATTCTTTGCGGCAGGGCTCATTTCTGCACTCCAACTAGAGTATCTATGAGGGGTTGCAGTGTTGTGGCACCAGTGCCTAAGGCCTAATTTTTCTGCCCCTGTTCAACTGGGACATGTAATTACAATTCATGATCTAATATTTCACAGCAGGGCCCATTTTCACCCACCAAGAGTAATTGTGAGGGCTTACAGTGTTGTGGCAACACCACCACCACCACCAAAGGCCCAATTTTTCTACCACTGTTCAACAATGGCATGTAATTACAATTCTTGATAAAATAGTTCACAGCAGGGTGTTCCAGCACCCACCAAGAGTAACTGTGAGGGCTTACAGTGTTATGGCAACACCAACACCTAAGGCCCAAATTTCAACAGAGTATATAGGGCAGTTCCCTACTTTCAAACATCCAACTTACAAACAACTCTGACTTGCAAACGGAAGGAGACAATAGGAAGTGATATGAAATCTACCCCTAGGAAGGAAAATTCTCTCCTGTAAAAGTTAATATGGGAAAAACGTGTCTCCTCTCCACTGATGCTTTATCACCAATCCTTGTTTCATTAAAAAACCCACATTTTCAAAAAACATTTGTTATTGGGACAGAAAGTGAGGTGAAATCTTCTGAAAAGGTGCATAGACAGCAAAACAAATGTTACAGGGGTGATAACCCTTCCCCATGTTTTCCAAAAAGCTTAAAAATAGATTTTTTGGCTGGAGCTACACTTTAAAAATGTACCAGTTCAAAATTACAAACAGATTCTACTTAACAACACACCTACAGTGCCTGTCTTGTTTGCACCGCCTGTATACTGCTGTTCAGAGTATATAGGGCCTGGGGGCTCCACGCCTTTCCTTTTTTTAATTTGGGTGCGGGGTTCCCCTTAATATCCATACAAGACCCAAAGGGGCTGATAATGGGCTGGGGGGGGTGAGTACCCATGCCATTTTTCTCAATGATTTTCATACATATTGCCGGGACCAGACATTACATTAAAGCCGCAAGCAAATGACTTTTTTTCCTTTAGAAATGTCATTTTGTGCAGGGACAGTTCTAAACACGGGAAACATGTGCCACTTCACAGGCATACTATAGACAACCCACAGGTACGATATTTAAAGGAATATTTCACTTTTTTTTCACTTTAAGCATCATTAAAATCACTGCTCCCGAAAAAACGTCCGTTTTTAAAACTTTTTTTGCATTGATACATGTCCCCTGGGCAGGACCCGTGTCCCCAAACCCTTTTTAGGACAATAACTTGTATATTAGCCTTTAAAACTAGCACATTGATTTCGAACGTTCGAGTCCCATAGACTCTAACGGGGTTCTAAAAGTTTGCGCAAACTTTCGGTCAGTTCGCAGGTTCTGGTGCGAACTGAACCGGGGGGTGTTCGGCTCATTCCTAATAAAGATACTCTAAACACCTTGTGTTAGCACTTCAATCATCCTGGCACCATGGTTGATGTCTGATGACGAAACGTGTAGGGCGGGGTTATGAACGTCTTGCGTCACTTCCGGTCAGCCGAGTATAGGATTCTGACGGCATCCATTTACTCATGTTTTCATGCATGCTTGTATTATCCATACAAAATGTGAGTATATCTTTCATTTAATAAAATAAATAATTTGAAATACAGATTCACGTTATGGGCATCCCTTCTCTTCCACATATAATGAGCAAATAAAACGTCGCCAACAACATTAAAAGCAAAGACCAGGGCTGTCAAGGATTGCTACACAGTGGCAGATACTGTCACCGCGCAGTACCCCTATGGGGGTGAGGCTATTTGGTGAGTGCATTCACATTAGGAGCATGAATAAGGAGCACCATCACCAGTTGTCACCCTAATAAGAAGATCATTTTTCAGCATGCACTGGACATTTTTTTTAGAGCACAAGTCACTTTGTTATAGTGTATAGCTCATTAGATAGCACTGGACACTTTCTCAACACTAGTCACTTTTTT
Organism: Lithobates clamitans; assembly: GCA_037952925.1. Taxonomy (NCBI): domain Eukaryota; kingdom Metazoa; phylum Chordata; class Amphibia; order Anura; family Ranidae; genus Lithobates; species Lithobates clamitans. The sequence goes on along the minus strand of JBBGZY010000399.1, from coordinate 9,284,381 downwards.
GCATATATGCACTATTACTAAGATATCCTCACTGGCAAGTAGATTTTATATATATTTTTTTATTGTAGAATGTATTATGTCACATATATGGTACATACTAATTTTGGTTAACATTTCGAAACTCCAATCAGATTGGATTAGCATATATTCAAGCTCACAGGTATTAACATTTCACTAGGTACACTCTTTTCTACTGGCTTGCCAATACCAATCTAGCACAGGGGCTGCCAAAGGGTGTAACACATCCTGGACACATTTCTTCACATCAGGATATAACCAGTTTTCAGCAGATATTTTTGCAAAGACATCAGTAATTTGCCATTTTACCCTTCCTGTTTAACCACATTGGTCTGCCGTTATCACATCTGTGCAGCGGTTGCCAGAGGGTGTAACACAACCTAGACACACTCTCCTATATCAGCACATAGTCAGACTTCAGATACACACATTTTTTCTTATTTTAAATAGTGTCACATTTGCACATCAGCCTTTACCTAAAGTACTAGCACTGGTTTTACACAGAGGACGTAGCACCATTACAGGAGAGCCAACATTGGTGTTCCCTTTATTTATATGTACTCCCCTTTCTGAAACTTGGACTTGGATATAGGGGGTAATACATCTGAATACTATTCCACAAGGTATTGCACCCTGTGAAGGATGTATGCACACTGACGTCAATGTTTATTTATGTTTGTTTATTTGTGTACTCCTCCTTCTAATTTGGATGTAGCCATTAGAGGGTAACATATCTGTATATTGTCTCATAAGGCACTGCACCCTGCAGAGAGTGTAATTATAGTGACTTAGATATCCTCTGTTGTAAATTTACAATTTATACATTATTATTTTGCCACTTTGTTTATTAACTCCCTTATACATCTACACCTGGGACCGGAATACTACAAAGGGTCTAACACAGCAGTTCTATCACAATAAAGGTGTTTTTTCTTAATTAGAACAGTGCCACACCTACATCCCCTTTCATATTCACTATGGTGTCAGGATTATTGAAGCGCATTATTTCTATTATTACATATTTTATATGTAATATATATACTATTTATATATAATATAATGTAAATGTATATATACATATATATACATTTACATAAAATGAAATCATTCAACTCACCATAATACAGAATCAGTGGGAGCCCTGAGCGTGTCACTAGCCACGTCGCCTGCCACCAGATGCCATCAGGTGTCCCCAGCGGAGTCCGTCTTTACATCAGGTGCCCCCAGCGGAGTCCCTCCTTACATGCAGCCTGTGTCCCATAAAATGCAGCCTGTGTCCCACCAAATGCAGCCTGTGTCCCACCAAATGCAGCCTGTGTCACATAAAATGCAGTCTATGTCACATAAAATGCAGCCTGTGCCCCACCAAATGCAGTCTGTGTCCCACCAAATGCAGCCTGCCCGTGTCCCACCAAATGCAGCCTGCCTGTGTCCCACCAAATGCAGCCTGTGTCACATCAAACCCCCCGTTCTCCGTGGGAGCACAGCGGCACTTACCATGCTGTGTTGTCCTCTCCTGCGGTGTCTCCTTCCACTGGCAGCGGTGATGGAGGAGTCCGCTCCTCATACTTCCGGTTTTCTCTCTCCTGGGCGCAATGGGGGAGAAAAAACAGGAAGTGATATCTAACTCAGATGTCAATCAAACCGCCCGGCCGTAGTAATAGATGCTACGAGTGCCGGGCGGAAGCTACTTGGTGCTTCGGAAAGCACCGCAATGCGGGAGAAAAGCCCGAAAATGAAGCGTTGCGTCTGAAATCTTGTGATTGCATAGACGTGGCGCTTCCCATAGTGCACTGTGTCCGGCTTCCAAACACAGTGCACTTAAGGAACTTTTTTTGTATATATATATATATTTTTTTTAATTTTAATTTTTTTTTTTGCCAACCCCCCACTACACCTTGATAAAGAGGAGCAGTGTTGCCCCTGTGGGTCACAGTGCAGGCACCTTTACCAGTGTTTGTAAGGAACTTTATCATGAGTGCTCCAACATCATATTTGGGCCTGAACTTATTGGCCAGTGGGGAGGAAGGCGTTTGATATAGACCAGTGTTTCTCAACTCCAGTTCTCAAGGTGCCCCAACAGGTCATGTTTTCAGGCTTGCCATTATTTTGCACAGGTGATTTACTCAGTTTCACTGCCTTAGTAATTACCACAGCCGCTTCATCTCAGGGAAATCCTGAAAACATGACCTGTTGGGGTGCCTTGAGGTCTGGAGTTGAGAAACACTGATATAGACTGTCATTATGGTACAACTCTCTTTAGGCAGGGTTAATCTTAGTATAGGGTTCACTCTCTGTTCCACTTGTTTGTTACTATCTGTATATTTCATTTACCAATGTTTTACATATTTGTGCAAATATTGCTTTTTTATTGTTTTAGGCTATTGGGGTGCTGTTTTTTATTTGCAATAAATATCCCCCCTTCAGCTCAGGCATGTCAGAGAGTGGCTCTTTCTGGGGTAAGCTCTACAAGTATACCAGTTGCCTTCTTTTGGACATGTTTCTGGTTGTATCATTAGAGTACTGAATATGTCTGTTGCATGGGCGTTTTCTGATTGCAGTGGACCTGTGTGCAAGTTGGGGCCCCCTGTGAGTCTACAACAAGGGAGAGCCAGGCCACACAACAGCCATCTACACATACAGAAGGTAAAATAAGTACTGAATACATCACCATTTTTCTAGGTAAATATATTTCTATGACATGAAATTTTCACCACATGTCGGTAACAACCCATGCAATTCATACATACAAAGAAACCAAAAGAAATACGTTTAGAAAATAAATTATGTGTAATAAAATGGAATGACATAGGGGAAAAGTATTGAGTACGCTAACTGAAATTTTATTAATACTTTGCACAAAATTCTTTGTTGGCAATATTAGCTTCAAGACGCCTCCTGTATGGAGAAACTAGTCGCATGCATTGCTCAGGTGTGATTCTGGCCCATTCTTCCACACAGTCTTAAAATCTTGAAACTTTATTTTCTTTCTTTGAAACAAATTGAGAATTTCATTGGCTTTGTGTTTGGAATTTTTGTCTTGATGAAATGTCCACCCTCGTTTCATCTTCATCATCCTGGTAGATAGCAGCAGATTTTTAAGAATGTTTTGGTACATTTCTCCATCTATTCTTCCTTCAATGATATGAAGTTTGCCAGTACCATATGCTGAAAAATAGCCCCACACAATGATATTCCCACCTCCAAACGTCACTGTTGGTGTGGTGTTTTTGGGGTGATGTGCAGTGCCATTTGACCTTCAAACTTGATGTGTATTATTAATCTATCAATGGATCCACGCTTCAGACTATTAAACAACTGCTGCCCCCCTATGTGGGTAGGGAATACCTCAGTGATACCCCAAAAGGATAAAATCAAAATATAGGGAATGGCGCTGTGTTAAAAAGGAAGTATAGGTGAATTTCTAAAGTGACAAGTGCTCTAGTGCGTGATACAATCCCTTCATAAAAAATATAATAATAAAATAATAAAATAAAAAAGGTGTAATATTAAACAACCAGAAATTAAACCTTATAATATACACTAAATTCTGGTTGTTTAATATTACACTTTTTTTATTTTATTATTTTATTATTATATTTTTTATGAAGGTATTGTATCACGCACTAGAGCACTTGTCACTTTAGAAATTCACCTATACTTCCTTTTTAACACAGCGCCATTCCCTATATTTTGATTTTATCCTTTTGATGTGTATTATGGCATCCAAAGAGTTAAATTTTGGTCTCATCTGACCAGACTATGGCGGTTGAGTGCATTACTTATTGTTTACTTTTCAATCTTAGTTTATTTCAAAAGTAAGAACACAAAGAATATAACAGAAAAATACCGTTCTTTACAGTATAACATCACAGATAGTATACATAGATTAGTGAGGTGTACCTTAACCATGTATATACAGGAGTGATCATTTTAATATGCATCTTTAGGTATATTGTATATTGAAATCTTTGATATAGGAGAAGAATAACATGTGAGTGGGAGCCAACATATATTGAACCTTGTGGTTTCGCGGGTTGGTATTATCTGAGGGCTCCCTCTCAACGAATTAGAATCTGTAGGGATCCTGTATTCACCTATTATAGATAATCAAATCATTTAACTATTCCGAGGATATGATCTTTAATTATATGTGTGAGTGATTGGTTCAGTACTTAGCGATGAGGAAACAGAAAAAGTCAGAAATAAGATCGTGAGTAGAAGTAAGGGATGGTACCTGAGGTACTAGGCACTCCAGCATGGCTAGTCGGCGGGTAAGGGTGGGATATTTCTGACCCATAAGGAGAATTCATCAGAATAGCGAAACATTGACCACGAGGCCCAGGTGGTGGAAAACTGTTCCTCCTTCCCCGCTTCCTGTGCCAACAGACGCTCCAGATCTCTTATCTGGTCCACTTCAACAGCCCATTCTCCCAAGGAAGGCACATCTGTTATTTTCCCATGTCGGGCGATCACTGTCCTAAGTGCTGCAAGAAAGTGGCGCAGTACATCTTTTTTAATTGACTTGAGGGGGCCTGGGAGCATAGATAGTAGGGCTATCTCTGGTGTGGGCTTGATTGATGTCGCCATCAGCCTGCTGTAAAGATCAAAGACCTTTTGCCATAGTTTCCAGATTGGAGGGCAAGCCCACCAGATGTGAAGCATTGTCCCGCTAGAGGACAGGCATCTCCAACATATGTCCGTCAAAGAGGGGTTAAACCGTTTAATAGACACTGGGCATCTGTACCACCTTGTTAATAATTTAAACCCTTTTTCTTGGTTCTTAGTTGCCAAGGAAATCCTATGCGTTAGGATAAAGCTTTTTTGCCAATCGGTGGGAGAGATGGAGTGCTGCAACTCCGTTTCACATTTTTGTGTATATGTTGGAAGGTCAGGGGCGTATAGGTTCAGTAGTAGGGAATATAACAGTGATACTACATGTGTTGGCGGGTTCGGTTGTAAAAGCAGCTTGTCAAAGTCTGATGGGTCATCCAGTATCTCTGAGATAGAGGAGAAAGTACGTATATATGACATTATTTGACCCCTTTGTAACCACATTGTTGAGGGCCCTAAGTCCGTCCAAGAGGGTATGTCCGTTCTCAAAGACGGGAACAGTTTAGTCTAATCCTAGCGGAAGGAGATGTGTAGAGGGACATTATTCTGGAAATCATGTTTTGGCCTAGACCTAGTTGTTGTAATGATAAGCGGAGAAATTGCCAGTCGACACGGTCGAAGGCCTTTTCCGCAACGACTGTGAGAAGGCACAATGGGATATTGTGGGTCCGAGCATAATCCGCAATGAGGAGTGTTTTCAGGGTGTTGTCAAGCGCCTGTCTTCCACTCACAAAGCCAACCTGATCTAGGTGTATTAAGCGGGGTAACAATGGTTGCAACCTATTAGCTAATATTTTCGCATACACCTTTAGATCTACTCCTATTAGCGAAATAGGTCGGTAATTAGCAGAAACAGTCAGGTCTTTTTCTGGTTTGGGGATGAGGGTGATATGTGCCTCTAAGGTTTGTGGCGGGAACACTGATCGTTCAGAGATGGAGTTAAATACTTTTGTTAAGAAGGGAGTAAGGAGGGGAGCAAATTGTTTGTAGAATTTTGGAGTAAAGCCATCAGGACCCGGGCTTTTACCAGATGGGGTAGAAACAATGGCGCGAGCAACCTCGTCTTCTGAAATCGGGGCCTCAAGGTCCTCTATCGTTTCGCTATCTAGAGTGGGTAGTGCAGTTTGCGCGATGTATAAGGCTTGTGTTTCCGCTTTAGTAAAGGGAGGTTCAATGGAGCTCGCTGTAGGTATATTATATAGGGATTGATAAAAGTCCCGCAACACCCGTCCCATCTCAGATGGTGATAAGACAGTTTTCCCAGAACTGTCCCGTATGTGGGGTATATAGGTGTTAGGTTGTTTGGTATGAAGGGTGCGAGCCAGGGATCTACCACATTTATCACGAAATTTGTATTGATGAAAGGCTAGTTTGTTCGCAAACGTGCGGGCTGATGCCTCATATAACTCTCTAAGCTGAGTGCGAGTGGAAGAAACCTCCGCAAGCACTTCCACCGTCGGGGAGCATTTATGAGTAGTTTCTAGTGTCCTAAGCTTGTGTACTGCCGTAGCTATCGCAGCTGAGCGTTCTTTTTTCATGCGGGCACCTGCCCTGTAATACCGCCTTCAATGCTTCCCATTTAATGGGTGGTGAGGTGACATCAGATGTGTGGTCTGTGAAAAAGTTTGATATCGTCTCCGCTATCTGTGTATCAAATCCTGGTTCAGTCAAGAGAGAGTCATTTAACCTCCATGCCCATCCTTTTATTGGAGTAGAAGGGATTGCAAGCGTCAGGAATATAGGTGAGTGGTCGGACCAAACCATAGGGTCTATTTCACAATTGGGGGACCAATCCAAGCAGCCGTGCTCGATTAAAAAATAATCTAAATGACTGTATGATTGGTGAACGTTGGAGAAGTGTGTGTAGTTTTGTGAGTCCGGATACAGTATTCACCATACGTCAGTGAGATGCATATTGTAGATGGCACGTTTTAGGGCCCGTAGTTTTGGAAAGGATATAGAGGAACAGGATGTCGATGTGTCCAAAAGTGGATCCAGGGGAGTATTGAAGTCCCCTCCGAGTATGAGCTTGCCCTCCGTGAAACCCCCCAAAATTTTTAGGTATTGCAAGGCTGATGGGACTTGGTGTGTGTTAGGCAAGTATACGTTGGCTATTGTAAATTTAGTCCCCCATAATGAAATTTTCACAAAGACATACCTGCCTTGGGGGGTCTGCCATGTGATCGAGCAGCTCAATAGGGAGTGTTTTATGAAACTCAATAGATACTCCTTTAGATTTTTGTGTCGGGTTGGTGCTGTGAATCCATCTATTAAAATATCTATTGGAGCAGGAAGGGGTGGAGTCAGAATGGAAGTGGGTCTCCTGCAGCAAAAGTATGCTGACCTGTCTTTTGTGCATCTGATATAGAATTTGCCCACGTTTTGATGCGACGTTAAGTCTGTTTACATTATACGAACAAAGTTTCAGGTGTGGGCGCAATGTCACCGTGTGAGCCATGCTGGAGTGCCAAAAACTGTAAAGGGGAGAAAGTGTTAAGATATGGAGGAAAGGTATAGGGAGTAGAGAAGGAAAGAAAAAGGAAGAAAGAAGGGATGAAGAAAAAGAAAAACAAAAAGGGGGGTGGGGGGAAGAGAGGGAGAGGAGGAAGAAAAATGGAAGGAGCGTGAGGATAATGGAAGAAGTAAGGTATAAATGAAAAGACACCTAAAAAGATGTGTCTGGGAAACTAACGTGTTCGCTAACGCAGAACACTGCGTGAAAATTCACGCTTTAGGCACAAACCGTGCCTGTCCTATTGCGGGGGAAAAGTCGAGATGAATGGGTCTGAGCTGTGATCCCGACAGCAAACCAGGCATGCAAGTAGTATGTATGGCACACTTAATATTTAAAACGAGTGTGGGGCATAAGGCAGCTTAACAACAACAATTGATAACAGTCAACCAAGTGTGTGCATTGGATTTAAATAGTTAACCCTGAGGTATACATAAAACAATTACATTAGCTCTTGCATATAAAGAAAGTTACTGCGCCAAAACAATAATGTGAGTATATGGAGGGTAGGGAGAGCGGGGGACCCCCCCGAGGGGGCAATCCTCTGCTCCATGTGTAATGCCCCTTAAACCTGTATCCTCTGCAGCAGAGATTGAGTAAAACTGGGTGCCAGACCCCCTCGAAGGAGGTATCCCCCACCCCCGCCACACATCCCCCACTGCATATAATATCATGGAAGGGTGAGAGGGATCAATCTGAGACAATGCAAGGCATCTTTAGAAAAACAACAGGGAAAAAAAAAACAAAAAACAAAACAAAAAAACAAAAAACAAAAACATAACATTGGTATACAGTCGCATTACCTGAAGCTCTTCATAGTGAGAGGCACAAGAGTGACTTCAATCTATGTTCTCACCCGAACCCCAGTCAAATAGTAAATTGGCAAAGAGCAGGGAAAGAGCCAGTTGATCCGATCCCTATATTCACAACATCTCCTACCAGGCTCACTGGAGGTCTTAGTACTAAGTTAATCTTCTGGAGAAGTAGGTCTTCTTATCCCTGGGCCGGAAGAAACTGATCTAGACCTAGGACGTCTGCGGCGCTGTGGAAGTGGACCATGTCCCAACTGTCCTGATCTATCTTCTGGAGGGTCTAACCAGTTCAAGACTTCTACCGGATCTTGTTCAATAAAGAGGAAAAAGCGGGCAGTTGATCTGGATCAGAGAGCGTGAACCTGCTGCCGCCCCGTGTCACCTTGATGCTGAAGGGGTGACCCCATGTATAGGTAGCTCTGGCTTGCCGTATAAGGTCAAGTAGAGGGCGCACCACTCTACGCATATACAGCGTGTTGCGAGATAAGTCAGGATACAGGTGAATAGGGGCACCAAAGAAGTCAACAGAACCCAAGTTCCATGCCTTTCGCATGATCTCTTCTTTTTAAGGTGTAATAGTGGACCCGACATAGGATATCGCGGGGGCGACCATCTCGGGCCCCCCCTGGCCCTCCTACCCTGTGAACATTATCCAGTTCAATTGGTGATGCTGCCTCTCTTCCCAGTGCTTTATTGAGGATAGTTATTACAGTGGGTTTCAATTCTGCTCCAGATGTTGCCTCCGGTATGCCTTGCAGTCTAATGTTATTTCTGCGACTGCGATTTTCGCTGTCTTCTATGCGGAGTTGCTGGTGGCGTAGGCGCCGTAGATGCGTCGCGAATGAGGATTCAAGGGCAGTTATACGTGCCTCGTGGTCATCTTGAGCAGTGGTCAAGACCGATACTGCTTCCTCATTAGCTGTGACTTGTTGCCTCAGAGCGTTCAGCTCCACGTGGAGTGAATCTTCCATTTTGCTTGCCCAGGAGTCGATATCCATTCTGAAGGCAGAGAGGAGGGCAGCAGCTTCCATTCTAATGGGTTCTCCTGAGAGGGGATGCGTAACTGACTGGGATTCCCCGGTGCCTGTGTCGGCTGATGAGACTGACCTCGCGGAGGATGACTCTCCCTTAGAATTCTGAAGTTTTTCATTATTGTCCTCTGCCATGTAAGCTGCTGCTGGAGTGGAAGTGGGAGGCTTGGTCCTCCCCGGGTTGCGGCCGGGCGCCATCTTGTCCTTGGGAGTTTGGGGATCAATCGGCGCCGTTCTAAGTAGATACCTCTGTATGGAGCCTTGTTGAGGGTCAGTAAGCTCCGTGGAGTGTGAGCTAGCTGCCGCCATGTATTATGTGGGTGTGCTATGCTATGGAGATAGCCTGTAGCTGTCGGGATAGCACGGGACTCAGGGGCGCGGGTCCTCAGCCATCCATAGTCGGTCTCTTTCCATCAAAACCCATCCTCCACGGAGATGAGGGGGACTGGGGAGGAAAGGCAGGCCTGCGGGAGCAGTGGTGTCACCCTGTTAGTATGGGCGCAAAGCTGGAACACCGTATGGGTTCAAGGGGGAGAGCACCGACCAGTTAGGGCACAGTTTCTGAGGGTGCGGGCCCATCTTATAAACTAGGCCGCAAGATGGTAAGATGGTGGCCGTCACTGGAAGTCTCTAAAGTTACCGGGGTCAGTGAGGGGTCCGTGCTGGCTGTGAACTTGCCAGATATGCCCAGGGGGTGGCCACGGTATGTGGAGGTGAATTATATGTCCGCCTTACCTCCGGTTGCGGCACCAAAATGCGGTGATGCTGGAGGCCTCACAGGCCTCGGGCCTACCGTAGGCCGCAAGTGTCCAGGGCATGTTTCCTCTGCCTTGTCTGGGGTCCCCTCACAGTCCGGTCCGCTCCAGATACAGCGCTCCCAGCCTCAGGCCAGCCGATCGCCCTCCGTGCCGCCGATTGCGGCACTCGAGACCGGGGATTCTGTGTGTCTCGTAGGCCGCAAGATGGCGGCCGGCGTCTGTGGTGTGAGGCCGGCCGCGGCCTAAAAACAAGTCAATCCGCCGACCAATCTGCTCAAATGTCCCTAGGAAAGGACTCATCTAGTGCCCAGTGGCTGAGGCAGGTTTTGGGGCAAACTCTGGTGTTTGTGTGGGCCGGATGGCAGTAGATTGCAGAGGGCTAAGCGGAGCTCCTCTGCAGTGCGTCCATTCACCTCGCCATTCGGACACGCCCCCCTCTTATTGTTTTCTTTGAAGCAATTGTACCTGCCAATTCTAGGTTTTTCAGAAGCTCTCCACAATTGGTCCTTGGCTCTTGGACAATGCTTCTGATAATTATTTTTACTCCTCAGCAATCACTGTCAGAAATCTGGTGAGCAGCACCTAGTCGTGGCCGGTTTATGATGAAATTATGTTCTTTCCACTTCCAGATTATGGCCCCAACAGTGCTCACTGGAACATTCAGTTTTCTCCTGGTCCTGATACCTCACCAGACCTGCCAGTACCCACATTCAGAAGTTTTGAAATCCTTCTGTAACCAATGCCATCATTATTTTTTGCAACAAAAAGGTTGCAAATGTCTTGAGAGAGCTCTTTGCTTTTATCCATCATGAGATGCTTCTTGTGTGACACCCTGGTAATGAGACACCTTATAGACCATCAGTTGAGACTGAAAACAGAATAAGTGTAGCGCTAATATGACAAATAACCATATGTTATATAGTGTGAAGATCATTAGGTTCCTCAAATCAGCACATCAAAATGTGTGGGGGGGGACATAAAAAGTATATCAATAGATAATCAAGTCCTCAAAGTCCTCAAGAAATGTATCAGGTAAAATGTTGGGATAAGAGTCCTCAATATATATGCGACTTCATATTAAAGCATATCAAACATACAGAAAACACCTGGACTGAAGAAACACCACAGCCGACAGTGAGGAGACTTACCGGAACGTTTGAACCCAATAAAACGTACGTTCAATTGGGTCAAGCAAGCTTGAATCCTGAATGATTGATGGAGTTCTGTGGAAGGTGGGAGAAGATCCAAGCATAATCTGTGTGATGATGTAAGCCTCAGGGGTGATGTCTTCTTCATGCTCAGGTATGTCGGATCCTCTCCACCCCGTCCTTGGATCTTCTCCCACCTTCCACGGAACTCCATCAACCATTCAGGATTCAAGCTTGTTTGACCCAATTGAACGTACGTTTTATTGGGTTCAAACGTTCCGGTAAGCCTCCTAACATATGGTTATTTGTCATATTAGCGCTACACTTATTCTGTCTTTTGTTCTATGCTTATATCCTATTGGCTGTGTTAGCTGCTTACTATTTGGGTAGCGCAGAATTACTTGTTATACTCCATCAGTTGAGACTGAACCAGCTGATATTAATTTGCACTGAGAAGGGGCAGGATTACTGTCAAGGAAATGGCCATATGTCTTGTAATGTCGCCAATACTCACCATGGCCGCCTTCGGCGGACTTCCGGGCAAATTGGCGTACGCAGATGCACGACAGCGTGAACCGGCGTACGCATATGCGCGATGACGTGAATTGACGCATGCACACGGAGCACAACATAACAGATGCTGGCGCCCACTGACCTATATAAACCTGCTGCTGAGATCTCTGAATTGCTGGATTATCGTCAGCTTTCCAGTGTTCCCTGTGCTTCTGTGTATTCTGATCTTGGACTTCCCATTACCGACCCGACTTGCCTTCACCTGCTTATCATGATCTTCCGGGTTTTGACCCCCGGAGTGTACCCTGACTTGTTCCTGCTTGCTCCACTGTTTGATCCATGCATGGCTCACCGACGCTGCCTCTGCCTGTTTTATCATGTATGTCCCCTGGCCTGGCTCCCAATCCTGCTTCCAGACTGCCCAGTTGTCTAATACGTCTGGCACTATCTAAGCACAAGAAAAAAAAAAAAAAAAAAAAAAACCTGCATCAAAAGAAGTGACTACGAAATGCAAGGGTCCATCCTAAAAAAGAAATTTTTCGAGAAAGGATATAAAGAACATCTGATAGAACCAGCCTTCTTAAAATACTGGTCACTTTGTGATGAACACCCCACAGCTACCATGGTAACAACCTTCAAAAAAACAGAGAGGAAAAAGCAGACAATTAAGAATTCCATCAGATTTAGCACACAATACAACACCAAAGCCTTTGACATACAGAGAGCCATCCAGAAAAACTGGAACATTCTCAAGCAAGATCCCATCCTCAATTCAATCTTACCATCCAAACCTGAAGTTGTATTCCGGAAAGCAAAAGACCTCAGAGGTCTAATAGCACCAAGCAGAGTACGCAAACCACTGAACCAAACCAAGACTCCTACAGGCCGCTGGACATCCCTGTTTGACCAGAAGGGTAACTACAAATGTGGAATCAGAAACTGTGGAGCTTGCCCCTTCATGGCACATAGAAAAAAAGAAGTCACTGGAACAGACGGCCGGAACCATAAGATTGGCCAATTCATCAATTGCGGCACCCCCTATGTGATTTACGGCCTAATTTGCCCATGCGGGCTACTATATGTCGGACGTACAACACGTCCCTTGAGGACAAGGTTTAGCGAGCATAAATGCAGCATCATCAACAGCAATACACACCATCGGTCCATAAAAAATAAGAAAAACCAAAACTACTCAGTTCCCAGGCACTTCAGAGAGCACCACAATGGAAACCCAACAGGTCTTAAAGTGTTTGGTATTGAAACCATCAAAAAAGACGATGATGCTGGGAGGAGATTCAAAAAACTCTGCAGACAAGAATCTTTCTGGATATTCTCTCTCGGGTCTATGGTTCCTGATGGATTAAATGAAGACTTGGAAATACATGGCATCATTTAGCTCCAAATTTACATTAGCTTCCATCATCCCCATTCCCCGCCCTGAGCACTTCCCACCCCCCCTGTTCCACTCTGTTCATCCCACCCTCCGCCGACTTGTCATTCCCATCAATCTTCAATTTTTACTAATGATAGTGATAATATTAATAATTCCATTTTCTTATATATATATATATATATATATATGTATATATATATATATATATATATATATATATATATATATATATATATATATATATATATTTATATATATATATATATATATATATATATATATATATATATATATATATATATATATATATATATATATATATATATATATATATTTTCTTTTTTTTTTTTTTCTCAATTTTTACTGTTTTTGCCGTTGTCACCACTTTCATTATTAATATTAATATTTATAATAATGTTTTTATTTTTATTTTCCATTCTTCATTTTTTCATTTTTTCATTTTTATTTTTATTTTTATTTTTATTATTTTTATTTTTATTTTTATTTTTATTTTCCTTTATTATTTACTATATATATATTTTTTTCTTTTTTTTCCTTTTTTCTTTTTTCTTTATTTTTATCTTTATTTTTATTTTTATTTCTATTTTTATTTGTATAAATATTTTTATTTTTTTATATTTATATTTATTGTTATTCTTTTGTTATTATTACTATCATTATTATTCTCATTTTCATATTATTTTCATTTTCATTTCATTTACATTTCAATAAATTCCATTTTCATCCTCCATACAACTGTATCCCAACACACATCCCCCCTCCCCATCCCGATGCTCCTGCACACCTGAGTCGCCTGTATGTGTGTGTGTGTGCGTGTGTCTCCATCCATCCCACACAACACACACCGGACCGGCTCATTCTCCGCCTGGAGCTCCTTTCGTCTCCAGGCGCTGACAGGAGCCAGATCATGTGACCGCCCTTGGAGCGCACAGCCACGCCCACCCGCCTGACGGCGTGCGTCCCACCGCTGGCCACAGATACACCTCCCACCCATCCAATCCTCTTACAGCCCACGCTCAGGCCCGCCCCCTCAACCGGCTTTATAGAAGCTATCCTCGTCTGCCATCCTCCTTCACCTGAGACAGAGTGACTGATGCGGACACACACGGCTGCAGCATTCTCTCGTGAGACCTTCACCCCCCTCCATCCTCCATTTATTGGACAGCACCCCACCAGGAGTTTACAAGTCAAAAGATCTCCCCTCCACCCAGCCAGTGACAGGTACACAGTTTTCTCCATCTATTGATCTAGCTATATGCCTTAAAATGATTGCCTGCCAGTGTCCTGGGGGATCCCCCCCCCCTCTAACATCATGTTCCCTTTCTCCCTCCCCCCTCCTCCAGGTTCACACCACCCCATAACCATTTATCTACAAACTTAAAGGAGAACCCACACACCATCTACTATCACATAGGTAGGTGTGTTTTTTACATGGTAAGGCACCAGCCCCACTACCTTTTCTCACTCACCAATATATATGTCTTCCTACAAATACAACCATCTCTTAAATAAACCCCTTTGAGTCATACATGTATGCGTATATATGTATTTATATTTACATTTATATATTTTTCTCTCTTTGACCATTCATGTATGTTATCTCTAAACACTATGCCATATCCAATTGGGATAGATATTGTTCCTTTACCAATTCTCTGTACACATATGTGTTTCCAGTCTATCACATTCATTCATCAATCCATTTATATTCACTTATTATGTGATTGTATTTTTGTTTTATGCATATTCACCCATCATGCATTTTTTGTTTCGTTTATTTGATTTCTTGTTGCATTCTCTCGCCATGTGCTCCATACTGCAATTTCAGCTGATATTCTGTCTCTCTATGTGTGTGTATGATTTGTACACATGTATAAATGTTCTTTTTTATACTGTTTGTGCATACGTGTGTGCCTGTGCATTTGCACACAGGTGCACACGCATCTATAATTCGTACACATGTGTGTGTATGTATGTATATGTATGTATATATATATATATATATATATATATATATATATATATATATATAATTTCTTTTCTGATCTCTGTTCCACCTAGAACGCTTGAACGTGGACTGGTATGGAACACAGAAAATCGCATCTTCCATTTCAGGCCGCTCTTTCCAACTAGCCATCATGATGATGTACATACTTTGGCCTACTGGCACATAGAGACTGCACCCTGGTTCTCAAATAGGCTCTGATGAAGAGGTCATCCTCGAAACGCGTTAGCCAACTCTAAATACCTGCCTTAACATGGGCTCATGATATTTTTAACCCATTTTTAATTTTTCATGTCTTTTATATTTTGTTACCTGTTTGCATGATACGTAGTATTGGTATTATTCAACTGCTTTTATTTGCTCTTTATTTCCTCCAAAATAAATTTTATATGTTTTGATGTAAGCTTGATCACGCGCCCTTCATCCATCACTCTCCACTTAGCCTTACCTGACCACCCCGGGGTCATTCTCTGGGCAGCGGGACAAGCAATACCATCTCTTCAAGCTTTGCTACAGTTTACAATACTACTCTTCTCAAAACCAAATCAGACCCTCACAAGTGCAGGAGTAATTTTTCCTTGTCCACAATCACTATCTAAGCACGCCTGCTCTACAGTGCATCCTGCTGGTTTCAGCTGCCTCACGGTGATCAAGTCTTCAAACCACAGCAACAGGCAAACCGTGCTTCTTTGGGCACTGCATTCCTAATACCATTCTCAGGGGTGTGCTGCATTTAGCTACAAGGGAAGCCCTCTCAGCACCTTGGCCTCCAACCGGAATCCTGACAATTACTGATAGATTTCAGCTGGTGTCTTGGCTTTCTGTGCTTTTTTGCACCTCCCTTTCTTCATGTATTCAATACTTTTTCCCTGTGTCATTTCATTTTATTACACATAACTTAATTTCTGAACTAATTTGTTTTGGTGTCTTTGTTTATATGGATTGCATGGGCTGTTACTGACATGTGGTAAAAATTTCATGTGAATAGTAACTTTAGAAATATATATACCTAGAAAAATGGTGACGTGTTCAATACTAATTTTACCCACTGTATATTAACACCCCCCCCCCCATACAACACACTCTGCAGCAGTAAGATGGCATGTGCAGCATTCTGCGGCAAATAGTGTGTGTGTGTGTGCCCAGAGTCTCCCTTATAACAGAGTCCCCGCTTATATTGTTGTTCCCCTTACATCAGATTCCCCTTTTACATCAGTTTCAACCCTTACATCAGTGTCCTCCTTACATAAGTGCCCTCCTTACATCACAGTTTTCTATTACATCAGTGTCATGTCTACATCAGAGCCCCCATCACATCAATGTCATCCCTTACATCAGTATTCCCCTTTGTAAACGAGGCTCAGGACTTGATGCCCACAGGGGAAGGGAACATGGGAACAGTTGTTGCTACAAGGTATGTTACCGTGAGGGTATGGAGGAAGTATAACAGAGTCTGCATATAGGGCTGCAACAGGCCAAAGCACTTATAATGAACCGCACAGAAGATTCCCATGCACATTGTTGAGTATGGTGATGGTAGCGACAGCACCAGGGTGACTTCTATATACTCTCTACTCAAGTAAAACAAGAGAGGGCGTCTGCATGACCATTGAAACAAATATATTGCAATCGCACACGTTCCTGGAGAAGGCTCTAGGATACTGGGTGCTGCAGCAACCCCCAGCTGGAGACTGGATCATGAAAGTCACAATGAGGATACTTGCCAGTGCACCGTGGATCTTCAAGTTCGTCACATGCCTGACGAAGGGGTCTTGTGTGACTCCAAAATGTTGCACTTTCTTGCCTGTGATGTGATCATGCAACGACTCAACTTGAGTTTGGGCTCAGCTTGAAGATCCAAGGTATGCTGGAAAATATCTTCATTATGCGTGAACATTATGTCGTCCTGGCTTGTAGTATATTTTATAGTTGAAGCGAGCCAACACGGCGACCCATCTCTGCTCCAGGGCACCCAGTTTTGCAGTCTCTAAGTAAGCTAGGGGGTTGTTATCAGTGTACAATTTGATCTCTGCCCTGGTGAGGTACTTGGCAAACTTTTCAGTAATGGCCCATATTAAGGCTAAAAGTTCCAGCTTAAATGAGCTGTAATTATGGGAGGTCTGTTTGGAAAGCTTAAGGCTGCGGCTCACATATGCAATCACACGCTTACACCCGTCTTGCTCTGGTGTGAACCAGGCACCCAGAGCTTGCAGGCTCACATCTGTGTATGACTAGAAGGGTTTTGAGTAGTCTGTGTACACTAACTGGGGAGCGAATGTTAGGCTATGTTTCAGGGCGTCAAACACTTGCTGCTGAGGCCCATGCCACTGTGCCCCTGATGGGGGTTGAAGACCTTCAATTTTGTTGAGGAGGCTGTCCCCTTAACAGTTGGGTGAAAGGCGCTGTGATTTGAGCAAACTTGGGAATAAACCACTTGTAATACCCCACAAGCCCTATAAAAGGAGTGTAGAACTATGAGGGTCTTCAGGGCCTGCCACTCTTGGACCACTTGAACTTTTGCAGAATCCAGAGAGATTACCCCAACCTCCACAACATGCCCCAAGTGTTGGATTTAGGGTAGATGAATAACTCATGGTGCTAGGTCCTTTGTCAGTGAAAATTAATATCAGCTGGTTCAGTCTCAACTGATGGCCTATAAAAAGGTGTCTCATTGCCAAGGTGTCACACTAGCTCTCTCAAGACCTTTGCAACCTTTTTGTTGCAAAACATACTGATGGCATTGGTTACAGAAGGATTTCTAAACTTCTGAATGTGGGTACTGGCAAGTCTCGTGAGGGAGCAGGACAGGAGAAAACAGCTTTTATCACCCCACTAGGCCTGTATAAGTTCAATCACATGCTTTTCAGACTGGTTAACTCCACCAGTACTTTCCTAAGACTCATGGAACGATGCCTAGTAGACTATAACTTTGAGACTGTGATAATTTACTCATCATGTTCTCTAAGACCTTTTAAGACCACATTCAACACTTAGACTAGGTGTTTACCCATCTGTCACAGTACAGACTAAAGCTGAAGCCCAGCAAATGCCGCTTGATGCAGCTTGAAACCCACAGCCCCGTTTGGGCTGATTCAACTGTTCATCTTGTACCAATAAGCAGGGTAAGTCCAAGTTTTTCAAGACATTCATGGCCAGTACATGGGTACCAAGAAAACAACCAGACTGTAGGTGACTACGACTCCCACTCTTTCCACCACCTGGTTGAATATATGCATCTTCACCCAGATAACCCCATTTGCCATAATTGGTAGGTTGTTAGCGCCTTTCAAGGTCAACCAAGATGGGTCCAACTGGTCCCGGGTCCTGAACTGTTAAACATAAAAGTCAATTTCTGGGGGCGTGGCTTGACCTCACCGGAAGATGGCTGCTTAAAGCCAGAGCTCCCACCTACCAGAGTCAGTGGATGCAGAACAGCTCATTGTCACTGTTACAGGCCTATTCAATGACCTCCTTGACCGCCCTGCCCAGATGGCTGTGGAGATGGAAAGAATACATCGTGTCCTTAGGCCTAAAGGGTGAGACACTGATCCCTCCAGGGATATAATATGCTGCCTTGTGGACTTCAAACTGAAAGAGGAGATACTACTGCAGATAAAGAATCTGCGTCTCAGCTCAGGCAAGGTCACATTCTCCCCAAATAGGCCCTCTAACCTTGCTACGATTTGCTTAACTCATCCTCTGGAAGTACTTTGACCTGTTGGTGGGCATCATCCTCCAAAGAGTTAATAGCTAGTTCTGGATCAGTCTGAAGGGTATAAGATAGAGGTGAACAGCACTCTCCAATCTCTTTTCCCATTGAGATCCTGAACCCTTTGAATTTGAGCACCAGAGCCAGGGCCGCTCCCAGTGGTGCCATGGTTGCCCTGTTCCCCCGTCAATGCCAGAGGCTGAATGGGGTATATTCTGCTGACTTATGCCAAGTGTGGATAGGGCTCAGGGCTCAGTGGGGAAGAGAACTCACATGGAGACAAGTTGTTGCAGCAAGGTATGGAGGAAGTATAACAGAGTCTGCATATAGGGTTGTAACGGTCCAAAGCACTAACAATAAACCTCACAGAAGATTTCTGTGCACACAGTTGACAACCAACAGCATCCTACAGAGGAGACAGCTGGAAGGTAGACTGGTAATGTGGCACCTGAATAAGGAAGGGCTGCTGCCCGAGACACAGTGACCGCCCCCTTCTGTCCCTCCTCCATCCTCAGATAGTATACAAGCCTCACTTTGGATACGCTGTCAGGCCAAGGCATGTGCACTGGCAGCCGCCTAACAGCACCACCCGTGCAGGCAGGGCAGACTACACCTGCCTATGTCCTTCCTTGCATCAGTGCCCCCTTACAACAGTGCCACCCCTTACATCAACATACCCACTTACAACACTGTGCTCCCTTACCTTACACAAGACATTAGAAGGCAAAGAAAGTTTGATTGGGGAAAGTTCTGTCCTCCTTGAAAGTTGGAGATTGAAGCAAGTACCTGATGCCATTGGTTGCTAGAACACTGGCAGTCCTAGCAACCAATGACAGCTGGGGAAGGAGTTTCACAGCACTCTTCTAGGCTCTGCCCTTGGGCTGTAATAGAAGCAGGGAATGTATACCGGCACAGCAGTGGCCAGACAGACTGAATTTTTGAGCTGCAGATGTGAGTGACAAGGGTGGATGCAGTTCAGGGAGGACAGCATTATCCCTATCTATGTAGTGTGTGAGAACACAGTAGGCCCCATTCTCCTTAGGGTCCATGTGCCCTGCACATATAGAGGATATGCCAGTGGTCTGTGGACATGTTTTTTATTTGAAAACTTGATACTTCTTACCAAATCAGTTTTTGCTACTTAGTTGTGCCGAAGGAAGGTTGCAATTTACAGTTCTTCTCTCCCAAGACAGTTTGCCAGTCTAAATTCACTGATCAGAAACAATGCTTTTGCACCCTACTTGTGATAGATCAATCTGGCCAGGAACTGGACAATTTATTGTGACCTGCTCCCCCATCTATGTTGTGGTCTGGCAATTGGTACTTGTTTGGTTACGGATTTCCTCATTATGGTCTTCTGCTTCTGCCTTTCATTGCTTCCTGCTGCTGTTATCTTCTGAGTCCTTCTGTCCACCTGTTGCTCTTACTGTTTTCTAATTGACTAAATGGTAGGACAGATGCTGAGGTAATACAATGAGCTGTAGGAAGTCCACAGGCAATTGGTCCAAACAGGCAGCCGTAGAGTCAAGACAAATGACTAGAACACATAAAAAACAATATAGTCAAAGGAGTGATCATGAACTTGGTAGAACCTGCTGCTTCTTTGAGTGCTCCTGCTAATGTAATCCTCTGGCTGCTCCTTGCTCCTAATTACAACCAAAGATTAATTTGCGCAGTCAGTAAACTCCCTAGTGTGGGTTGCAAGCTTACACTAAAAAAACTGATTCCACAACACATTTTAGAAATATAAATAAACAAAATAGTTCAGCCTTACCCAAAACATATGTGATATACCATGTATCCCTGAAAATAAGACCTACCCCGAAAATAAACCCTACTGTGATTTTCGGGGAGAGCTGCAATACAAGCCCCACCCCGAAAACAAGCCTAAGTTTAAAGTGGTTATAAAATCCTAAAATGCACTGTGTTACAGTAGTTTACAATGTTTCTGTGTATGTTTCTGTAATCTATATGTGATAAATACCTTTGTTACAGCACTGCACAGCGCTCAGCTGATCCCCGCTTCTCTCCTCCTCTTCTCCCAGCCGTCAGTGGGGGATCTCCGCCCCCCCCTCTGCAGTGCTCAGAGTGGGGAAGACTGATAAGATGGATCATGGAAGCTCTGAGTAGCGCTCATCTTTTCCCCCGCTGCTCTCCTCTTCTGCCAGCTGTCAGTGGGGTATCTCGGGCCCCCCTCCCTCTGCAGTGCTCGGAGCGGGGAAGGCCAATCAGGCGGGTCACAGAAGAAGGTATTTATTACAAATAGATTACAGAAACATGCACAGTTTACAAGAGATAATACTGTAATACAGTGCATTTTAGGATTTTACACCCACTTTTACTCAGTTCCATTGGCCACTGGGGATTCCTGACAGGCAGGGAGGGAGATGGGGAGATAAGACAGCACATGACAAGCCCTACCCCGAAAATAAGCCCTACTGGTTCTTTTGTTGCCAAAATTAATATAAGATCCGGGCTTTATTTTCGGGGAAACATGGTATGCTCAAACCAATATGATATCATGTAACATAAAACTCTAAGGAGCTTCTTGCATATTAAAAGTGAAAACGATACATTTATAGTGCATTAAAGCATAAAATTGCCACATAGTGAAAAATATAAAATAGAAATAAAGTCCTTAAAGTGGAACTTCAGTCATTTTTTCATCTTTCCATCTATTAAATCTTCTGCCCTTGTTGTTTTAATTTTGGATAGTAAAACATTTTTTTTCTGCCAGTAAATACCTTATACAGCCCACTTCCTGTTTCTTGTCTGGTAATAAGCCTAGGCTTATGACATCCTGCACAGCTCTCTCTCTAACTCTCATGAGAGTTTGCCAGGAAGGGGGGTTATGAGTCATAAAAGGGCAAATGGGAGCGACAAAGCTGGAGATGTGCCTCTGTGTGTCAGTGTAAATCCAGGAAGTGAACAGGCAGCAGCTTCAGCTGCCCACAGTTAAAATGATTGCAGCCAGACTGAGCGGAGGGAGATTTCTGCAGCATATTGGGCAAGTACAGAATCACAATGTTTATAAAATAATATACAAAGTAGTTGGAGGGAAGCTTCAGAATGGCAAAGATGTTTTTATTACAAATTATGTGAGCAGACTGCAGCCCCTCTTTAAACAGTGCAATTCCACAAAGAGGAAAAAAGGGAAATATAGTCCAACAAAACTCATCCATGATTGAAAGTGCCACAATCTTCTGTGATAGTGACCCCCCTCCTCAGAATGCCAAACACACTTTACCCAGTGATATGTGAGTCTGCTCACCTTCATATCTGACCTCAAAGCTTCCTAAGAGGTCATATCAGCTTTTCCCAAATGTGGGTACATGAATCTGGTCTGCCTTCAGCCTTTACTCCCCTGACAAACAGTATCTCACAAAAGTGAGTACACCCCTCACATTTTTGTAATTATTTTATTATATCTTCTCATGTGACAACACTGAAGTAGTACAATGTAAAGTAGTGAGTGTACAGCTTGTATAACAGTGTCAATTTACTGTCCCCTCAAAATACCTCAACACACAGCCATTAATGTTTAAACCGCTGGCAACAAAAGTGAGTACACCCCTAAGTGCAGCTCAGTTTCAGGGTCTTGGCAATCTTCTTATAGCCTAGACCATCTTTATATAGAGCAACAATTCTTTTTTTCAGATCCTCAGAGAGTTCTTTGCCATGAGGTGCCATGTTGAAATTCCAGTGACCAGTATGAGAGAGTGAGAGCGATAAAAGCAAATTTAACACACCTGCTCCCCATTCACACCTGAGACGTGGTAACAGCAAGGAGTCACATGACACTGGGGAGGGAATATGTCTAATTGGGCCCAATTTGGACATTTTCACTTAGGGGTGTACTCACTTTTGTTGCCAGCGGTTTAGACATTAATGGCTGTGTGTTGAGTTATTTTGAGGGGACAGCAAATTTACACTAATATACAAGCTGTACACTCACTACTTTACATTGTAGCAAGGTATCATTTCTTCAGCTTTGTCACATGAAAAGATATAATAAAATATTTACAAAAATGTTAGGGGTGTACTCACTTTTGTGAGATACTGTACATCCTTTGCAAATTACAATGGCAGAGAAATGAAAATAATATATTTATTCAAATGAAAGGATAAGATTACACTCACATAAAAAGATAAAAACTTGCATATCACATAACCAACCTCCTGCTCATCACCACCTACTCTGAGGCGATTAACGTGATGGCTTCATCGCAAGGATATTCTCCTATACGTGTTACATCCTAAGCAGGACTTCTCCATTAGGTAGCGGGCCAATGAAGCCATCACGTTCAAATATATATTCGTATTTATATCTATAAATATCAACATATTTCGGGGTCCCAGATGGCACTTCCAGAATTGTGATCCAATACCATAAGTGACGTACACAAAACCTTGGAATCGTAAGTGACGTCACTACATTATCACATCCAGTCAGGAAAGATACAAGCATAGTGGAGTAAACAACTTTCCTGGTGCCTCCCATGTCAGCATACCCATGGTTGGTTGCTCCGCCCTCTACCAACCCACAGGACCATTTTAACTCTATAAAAAAAGAGTTCCTCCCCTTAGTCAGTATTCTTTACTTTGTCCTCATGCCAGCAGGATCATTATCAGCCTTACCTCACCGCTTTATGGTGTAACCGTTGCAGGTTCATGCTCTCCTGCAGTATGGAGTCCCATCGCTTGGGCTGCTAAAGGCGCCAGATAAGTATGGGAGGCCGTTTTTTTCTGTGGATCTTTTTTTGGGCCATATTGGAAGATTAACAGGAGCTTAGCCTCTCCTCCATGCTCTTCCCTGATGGTATGTCTCCTATCCGTATGTG
Organism: Lithobates clamitans; assembly: GCA_037952925.1. Taxonomy (NCBI): domain Eukaryota; kingdom Metazoa; phylum Chordata; class Amphibia; order Anura; family Ranidae; genus Lithobates; species Lithobates clamitans. The sequence continues at coordinate 9,261,006 of JBBGZY010000399.1, read as the reverse complement.
AGCAGGCTGTTACTTGCACATGTGACAGTACGGTGCATGCCCAGTAGCAAACTGAAGATGTCGGCGGCCATCTTGGTACTCCCAAAGTGCTCTCAGCATAAATGGAGAGCCTGGGATTCATTACAGGGCCAGCTATCAAGGTGAAGACATCTCCCTTAAGTGTCTTCCCTATTTTTTGCAATGGAGCCTGGCCAAGGTATTTAGGGGCTTGCAAATGGGTACTTTTGTTTAATGTTATGTATATGTATTGTGTATCTATGTGTGTATATATATATGTATATGTGTGTATATATATATGTATATGTGTGTGTGTATATATATATATATATATATATATATATATATATATATATATATATATATATATATATAATGTGTGTATGTGTATATGTGTATATATATGTATGTATATGGTTAAAAAGGATAGATTTCTTTCTGCTTTCCTTTTTTTGTTTTTCTCTTGCCCAGCTGCCCCTAGTAATGTGATACCGCAACAAAAAGATCCTCATCATACCGCTAGGTAAGGGCTGCAACAATCAGGTAAGTTTTAAAGGAAAATAAAAAAGAGCACTACGGGCAAATTAGAACATATTTTTTGTTTCTACAGCCCGCACCGGGATCATCCCGCAGATCATCTCACCATAGCTCCTCCGATAGGAGATCCAAAGGTCATAGGAGCTCAGGACACTCTCACTCATCCTCAGCTCATGCCTCCCGCAGTGGCCAGAGGTCACCCTGACATACCCCTAGCAGACACGAATCCCACAGACCGGTGTATCCAAAAGAGAAGACCTGTTGGGTATGTGGAAGACAAGCGCTTCCGGAAAAATTGGTATGCAAGAAGTGTCTACTAGAGGCTACAGGGGATAAAGAGAAAGATAAGCAGCAGTCTCTGGAATCAATTAAGAGCTTGATCAAGGATTCAATCAGGGAGTTGGCCCTCTCCCAAGACCAAATTAACCCACCCTCGCCTGAAGCAGCAGTAAGCGCGTCCACTCCTCATTCGGACGCAGAGGTGGATTCTGAAGACGAGGCGGAAGGGGTGGATAGCAATATTTCAGCTTTTGACTTTGCTCTAGTTGAGCCTTTCATAACCGCGGTCAAGATGCAATCCAGTGGGAGGAAAATCCGGAGCCACCTTCTAAAACAAAGAAATATTTCCCACATCTGAAAAAGAATGTATCAACTTTTCCCTTGATGGAAGAAATCAAGGAGGTGGTAACAGATGAATGGCAGAAGGTAGACAGAAGACCTATGGCGTATAATCGTTTTCTTAAGTTATATCCACTGGCAGAAGCAGATGCGCAACATTTTGATGCTGTACCAACTGTGGACGCCTCAGTTATGAGGTTGGCTAGAAACTCGACCTTGCCACTAGAAGACACAGTCTCCTTTAAAGATGTCCTTGACCGAAGGATTGACTCAGACCTGAAAAAAACATATCAGGCGGCTGGGGGAGCATGCAAGCCGGCGGTAGCTCTGACTTCGATCTCAAGGGCCACCAGAGTATGGACAAACAAAGTGGAAACGGCCCTCAGACAAGGGGTAGGTTCAGAAGAAATCATTAAGGCACTGGATGAATTAAAGCTGGCCTCAGATTTCATAGCAGAAGCGGCTATTGACGTCCTAAAATGCTCTTCCAGGGCCATGCTGTATTCCATAATGGCCAGAAGAGCGTTGTGGCTAAAACCATGGTCGGCCGACCCAACGTCTAAGCAATCATGGTGTATTCCATACGATGGGAAAGCCCTGTTTGGCGAAAAAATGGATACGGCAATTACCAGAGTCACAGGGGGGAAAAGTGGGCTAATTCCCCAGGACAGAAGCAGGAGGAAGAGATTTGCAAACCGCCCAGTGGGCCAGTTAAGAGGGAAGAACTCCAGATCCTACCATCCGGGAAGGGAGTATAGAAGGGGCTGGAAAGGTCCACAAGCTACCTTTCTGAGGTCGGCTAAACCAAAAGCCTCTACATCCACAGTCCTCTCCACCCAAACCGGTAGGAGCCCATCTAAAGGCGTTTGCCCGGGTTTGGGTGGAAGGTTGCGTAGACCAGTGGGCAGTGTCCACGGTCTGTCAAGGTCATTTCTGGGGATTCAAAAGGCAGCCTCCCCTCTATTCCTTTCAGGGCACCAAGATTCCAACCTCCAGAGAGAAGAAGGAGGCCCTTCTTCAATATGTCAAAATGCTTGTTCTCCAGCAGGCAGTAGTACCAGTTCCAGACTTGGAGAAGCACTTAGGCTTTTATTCCCCAGTCTTCTTGGTCCCCAAAAAATCTGGGGGTTGGAGGCCGGTGCTAGACCTGAAGAGGCTGAACAGGTATATCCGGGTGGAACATTTCAAGATGGAGTCCTTAAACATGGTCATTCTATCTGTTCAGCCAGGAGATTGGATGGCGTCCATAGACCTTCAGGATGCGTATCTGCACATACCTATCCGCCCTCAGTTTCAACCTTTTCTTTGGTTCAGAATAGGCAACTTACATTTTCAATTCCAATGCCTTCCCTTCGGGATTTCAACAGCGCTCAGAACTTTCACCAAAGTGCTAGTAGCGATCTTGGCTCCTCTTTGAGAGAAGGGGATTTGAGTACTACACTATTTGGACGATATTCTAGTTCTTTCTCAGCACAGGCAGACCTTGGTGATACATGTACAGTTGGTCCTAGACACAATGATAAAGTTTGGTTGGCTAATCAACTACGGCAAAAGTCAACTTACGCCCACACAGGAGATAATTTACCTAGGGGCATTCTTCAACACTCCAGGAAGAGCAGAAAAAATTCCTTCATTGATAGGGAAAGTGAAAAGGGCGCTAGCGAGCCATTCTATGGCAGCATTAGACTGTCTAAGCCTGCTAGGTTCCCTCTCTTCATGCATACCTATGGTGAAATGGGCCAGATGGCATCTATAGACTTTCCAGGTGGGCTTCTTATCACAGTGGAAGAAAGATTGCCTAGAGCAGAAGATATTGATTACACCTACAATGAAATCCAGCCTTTGGTGGTGGACAAGACCATCCAACCTTCTGCTTCACTGTCCCCTTGGCCCCATCCCATGGACTGTTCTGACGACAGACGCAAGTCAGTTAGGATGGGGGGCACATTACCAAGACCAGTTGGTACAGGGCAGATGGCAATTCAATGCGACAGAGGTAGTATCAAACACCTTGGAGCTAAGGGCGGCTTGGTTAGCAATCCTATCTCTGGCCACCTTCCTCAGGGAAAAATCCATCCTTCTCCAGATGGACAACAAAGCGGCAGTAGCTTATGTTCAGAATCAAGGAGGAACGCACAGCAGGTCCCTTCTGAACGAAGTGACACCCATTCTGACATGGGCCGAGAGGAATTTAGTCAACTTACGAGCCTCATATATCCCAGGGCCAGAAAACCAGTTAGCCGATCAGCTTTCAAGATCTTTCAGCCACAATGAGTGGTCTCTGAATCCGAGGGTCTTCTCCTGCATATGCCAACAATGGGGCACTCCCCAAATAGACCTATTTGCCTCCCCGCTCAATGCGAAGACACCGCTTTTTCTTTTCAAGGTTCCCATCTCCGAAATCAGCAGGGGTGGATGCCCTAACCCAGCCATGGAACTTTCAGATGGCGTACGCATACCCACCAACTCCACTGATACTGAGGTTTCTCCAACGTCTAACCACAGAAGCGATCACAGTTTTAGCAGTGATTCCATACTGGCCCAAGAGACCGTGGTTCATGTTGCTAATCAAGATGACCTTGTGCAAACCGCTTCACCTTCCACGCATAGACAACCTTCTGTCTCAAAGCAAGTTCTGTCACCCGCACCCGGAGATCCTAGACTTGAGGGTTTGGAAGTTGAACGGAAAAGGTTGGGCGAGTTAGGATGTTCGCATAATGTCATTCAAATACTACTACAGGCCAGAAAAGCATCTACGAATTCCACATACTATAGAGTTTGGAGAAAGTTCATGGAATTGGCAGAAATGAACCATTTCGATCCTCTAAACCCCGGAATCCAGAACATACTCCTCTTTTTACAGAGTGGATTGGACTTAGGTTTGGGCCTGAATACGCTTAAGGTCCAGGTTTCAGCCCTTTCAGCTCTAACAGACACCCGGTGGGCGCTAGATCCTCTGGTGGAACGTTTCTTGAAAGCAGTTCTAAGATTGAGACCGCCTAGAAAGACGCTATACCCCAAATGGGATTTGACTATTGTGCTTAATATCCTTTCAAAACCTCCATTTGCTCCCACAGAATATAGCACCTTGGAGGATATTTCTCTGAAGGCAGTCATTCTAGTCGCCATCACTTCGGGTCGCGGGGTATCAGAGATCCAAGCATTAGGGTCACAAGAACCCTACATTACCTTCTTCCCGGACAGGGTGGTGTTGCAACCTATTCATCAGTTCATCCCTAAAGTACCTTCAGTCTTCCATCTGAACCAAGAGTGGGTTCTTCCAGCATTCGGGGAGGATCTAGCTTCCTCAAAACTGCATGAGTTGGATATAGCCAGATCCCTAAGTCACTACCTAAATTTGACGCAGCAGTTCAGGAAAGATCAATGGCTATTTGTCATCCCCAAGGGTGACAGAAAGGGAATGGCAGCATCTAAGACGACCTTGGCAAGCTGGATTGTAAGGTTAATCCAAAGAGCATATCGGGCTAGTGGTCTCCCAGTTCCAGATGCGGTCAATGCGCACTCAACACATGGAATAGCCTCCTCCTGGGCAGCTTTGGCGCGGGTCTCCCCTGAGACAATTTGTCGAGCGGCCAGCTGGTCGTCCTTCAGCACGTTTATGTCCCACTGTAGTGTGGACCCAGCAGTCCTTACTTCACGAGAGTTTGGGGAAAGGACTTTGCAGTCATCTGTACTGTAGCTTTTTTGTTTAATTAAATTGCTTTATTGCAGTACCCTCCCTGTAAGCGAGTTATTTACCATGGGTATGCTGACATGGGAGGCACCAGGAAAACGGAAAATTGAATACTTACCTTTGCGTAATTTTCCTTTCCTGGTGCCTGCCCATGGCAGCATACACCCTCCCTTCAATGATCCTTAGCGTTATGAGATCTAGTTACAAGAATACTGACTAAGGGGAGGAACTCTTTTTTTATAGAGTTAAAATGGTCCTGTGGGTTGGTATAGGGCGGAGCAACCAACCATGGGTATGCTGCCATGGGCAGGCACCAGGAAAGGAAAATTACGGAAAGGTAAGTATTCAATTTTCTGTTATTTCGTGCCTCAATAGTAGTTTACTCCACTATGTTTGTATGATCTTTCCGGACCGGATGTGACAATGATCAATATTCTTCTCCTGTACTTTTTGTGTGCTGCTGGTTTCTTCTCTCTTGTTCTTAGTGTTCCTTGCTAACCATGTATTGCCTATTTCTGCCTCTGATGTCTTTTTTTCCCCCCTATATTGTCTCCAAACTAATTTTGCTGGTTGTTGCTTGCTTTAAGTATAAGTTTGCCTACACTCCACTACCTTTTTATGCCCTGTCTCTCTAAATCTGCTTTCTCTAAGAACCTATTACACTTCTTGCACCTGTCTGCCTGCTAGTATAGACCTCAGCAGGACTCTGTTTGTCCTGATATTGGCTGTGTTTCTGACTATATTTTCACTTAACGCTCTACTTTTAATGCTCCTCTCTGGCTACCTCTGGCAATGACCTTAGGCAGCGCTCCTTAACCACATGTCCGACTCTCTCTTTTTTTTTAATCAGAAAAATGTTTAATGTGCAAAAAGTCAACAGACATGTAGTTCAATGAACAATACAGGTAAATACAACCCAAGATGTACATCACAAAACTCAACATGTTTGACCAAACGTGTCCATAAAATAACCTAGGTAACGTATTACCCTAGGACAGTTTGGGAAATGTGAAGTATTGTACACAGACAATAAGAAAATAGTATCAAGGCACAATAGTATTAAGGCTAGAACAATAAAAAAAAAAAACACCATTCCAAACAAAACAAATAAACCAGGAATATGCGTTACCCCTCTTCTTGAGGGTAAGACTAACAGCCAACGGGCCGTATACAAACTAGAATAGTGCCATCTCCAGAAAAAAATAACAAAAGCAGCCTCCAGGTGAAAGAACATACATCTCACTAGAGGTATGCTTAAATTAATTAATTCCCCAAGGGCCACTTAAGTGCAATTGACACAAAGATACTAGGTACTTACACCTGTAATAATCTGTGCATGATCAATTGTGATGGGGCCAGCCCAGGGGAAGCCAACCATGCCTGCCAAATAGAAAAAAAACTTGAGACTGGCATTTCTGTGCTGATATGTCAGTTGCTCTCTTATCATTATACAATTGACCTGTTCTATTCATTGTTTCCTAGTGGGTACATGAGAGGGAAACCAGAATTGGGCTATTTGCTTCTGAGCTATGTACAGGAGCCTGTGTACAGCTAGATTACACGGGGGAACAAAACCCATCTACTGCTCCCAATAGACAAACTATAGGGTCTAATGAGAGTTTGATTGTATATACTGCAGAGATAGTATCAGTCACAGCTTTCCAATAACGAAATAATTTAGAACATCGCCAAAGCTCTCACTGGGGAACAGACTACCTCTTAAGATTGTTTACAAGGGGCACATGTGCGGCAGCCTGAGGTGAAGGTAATGTTACCTTAGAGCTCCGCTCCTCGGGAGTTTTCATCGGAGGACTACAGGTCCCAGTGAACCAGCAAGTATCCCAAAACTGCAGATAATCCTACCTAATACTGTCAGCTTCACTGACAATGGTCTTGAGAGCTCCTAAAACGAAAATTAAAGCAGGAAAAACGAAGGAAACGCACACAGGCTGGCGGCTGGAATGGCGGCGGCATCCTCTCCCCCACAGCACAGCGGTGAATACACTAAAAAATCTTTACCTCACAGTCAGCACAGCGGTAAATACACTGGAAAATCTTTACCTCAGAGTCAGCACAACGGTGAATACACTGAAAAATCTTTACCTCACAGTCAGCACAGTGGTGAATACACTGGAAAATCTTTACCTCACAGTCAGCACAGCGGTAAATACACTGGAAAATCTTTACCTCACAGTCAGCACAGCCGTGAATACACTGAAAAATCTTTACCTCACAGTCAGAAGACACAGGCTGCTAACGGTGAGTCTGAGTCTGAATATGAATACTGTGAATTACAAGCTGCTACACAGTCTGACATCTTCAAAAAATTTGAATGTATGCTTCAGAAAGCCCTCAAACAGACTTCTGATCATATAACTGACAAACTGACTAAAGAAATTAGAGAACTAGGTCAGAGAACAGCTGACTTAGAACTAAGGGTTGATGAAATTGATAATTTTACACAGAACTACATGTCTGAGATGAAGGTACTAAAAGAGGAAAACCTTACATTACAAAATCGTTTAGAGGACCAAGAGAACAGAGATCGTCGATCGAATCTGCGAATCAGGGGAATCCCTGAATCTGTTTTAGACCTGCAGGCTAATATCACGGCGCTCTTTCAAGAATTATTACCTGGAACCCCTATTGACAGGTTCGAAATGGATAGAGTGCATAGAGCGTTAGCCCCACACAAAATAAATGGTCCCCCAAGGGATATTATAGCTAAATTGCACTTTTACAGGACCAAAGAACAGATACTAACAGCTGCCAGAGGGAGAGAATCTCTTAGCTTCCAGGGCAATACCTATCAACTCTTCACAGATTTGTCCCCACTAACGGTTGCAAAAAGACGTGCACTTAAACCTCAACTCCAGGTACTCCAGAGAAATCTAATTTCATATCAATGGGGATTTCCTTTTTGTCTCAGATTTACTCATTTGGAAACAAAATATGTTTGTCGCTCTTCAGAGGACTTGAAGTCAGCCCTATTTGATATGGGCCTAGCCGAAGCAATCTTACCAAATGATCAGTCTCATAGGCGCTCAGCTTTTCATTCTACACAGCAAAACAAAGACCCAAAACCCAGCTATTCCACATCTTTCCATCAAAATCTTAACAAGCGAGGTCGATATGAACATTCACCACCAAACAATGAGGATTCAATGGACTGACAATCTAAGCCAGACTAGTTATTTGTCCTTGCTACTTTTTTCCAGCACAGTATGCTGACAGAGTTAATTAACTGGCCATATTCATGACTAAAATGAGTTATGGCTACATACTACTGTTATGTTACAAAATTTTTTTTTTTTTTTTTATATTAACTTTTTTCTGTTTTTTTTTTTTCCTCTCAAGTTTTTGAACTTTATTTTTTCTTTTTTTGTAACAATTTAAGCGATTTTTTTTCCATGATAGTAATGGAATAGTTCCTGTGGTCCTCCAATGTTATACATCCCTTAGGAATTTCTTGTTGCCCTTTATTCCACCTAAGGACTCCTACCATTGTTATGGGGGTCTCTATTGGTGGTCCCGGACCCTCTCAGAGAGTTCTAAAAACTCTCCTGAGATGCTCCTACACCCTATTATTTAGCCTTTATATACTGCTAAATTGTCTTCATATTGGGTTTGTTCGATTCTCCTCTCCTTTTTTCTTTTTCTATTCTATTGCTTCTTTCTTTAATCTTTGCTATTCCCTCCTGACTCTCGGGTTGGTGATCCTGGCTCTCGGTGAGTACTTGCATTCGCATTCGTTGTTTTATGGCTCCTATAAATATCTTGTCATTAAATGTACAGGGGTTTAATACCCCACATAAGCGAACCAAGGCTTTACGCTCTTTTGCTATGAAAAAAGATAATATTATATGTTTGCAGGAAACGCATTTTACTGACAAAGTTTATAGCAAATTGCTTTCATCATCATATCCACAATTCTATACTGCTTCAGCTACGGTTAAACAGCACGGAACTCTCATTGGTTTTCACCGTTCCACTCCGTTTTAACCTTGTATCCAAAATAACAGACCCTAAAGGACGGTATGTTCTCCTAACAGGATTTATTTCTGATAATCCTATTACTATTGTGTCTTATTATGCCCCTAACAAACGCCCAACTGCTTTCTTATCCCACCTTTTTCAACTTATAGAAGTACATAAGTTTGGTACTGTTGTTATTTGTGGGGATTCTAATGCTACTATTTTCCCGTTCTTAGATAAATCTCCCCCTGGACCTACCACAAACTCAATAAACCTAACTTTTCAACATCTACTCACCACTCATAGCCTGGTAGATACTTGGCGAGAGATGAACCCTATTAGTAGGCGCTTCACTCATTATTCTTATCCGCATAACTCTTTTTCACAAATAGATCATATTCTAATCCCGTCAAGTATGCTACCAGAAATCATATCATCCAAAATCATTCCTTTTCCATGGACAGACCACTGCGCAGTATTCATTACCATTGCTTCCACAATTCCTAGATCACACGATACCACTTGGTGTATAAACGATTCAATTCTGAGCCACCCTTCTCATCGTGTTGAGATTGAAAAAGCACTTTCTGATTACCTAAAATCCAATGATACAGACGATGTCTCTGCTATTACATTATGGGAGGTGCACAAGGTAGTCATTAGGGGTAGACTGATACAACAAGCAACTAACCTTAAAAGAGGACGCAAACTGTTGTTTGCAAAACTTGAATCTACCTTTAATGACTGTCATCAAACTTTTCAAACCTCCCCGAATGCTACCAACAGTACCAAACTAGAAAAAGCCTGCCTGGATCTAGATCTTTTTCTTACTGATACCGCAGATAAACTTATAAGTAAACGCCAGCATGTTCAATATCGCAGGGCAAATAAACCTGATACACCTATGGCCAGAATTTAAAAAAATTCACAACATATACATACGCCTATCAGATTGAAAGTATCCTGGGAATCTTACACTAGTAACCCAGTGAAAATACTTGAAATTTTTCGCTCTAAGTTATCTAAACTATATTCTTCTGCCTCAAATTTTGATAAAACTAAAGCAGACACACTGTTCTCCAATATCACGCTTCCTAACCTTGATCAACAACAGAAAGATCTTCTTGAATGTCCAATTACAGATACTGAAGTCCTTAACGCAATAAAATCTTTAAAATTACGTAAAAGACCAGGCCCAGATGGATTTTCGGCAACATATTATAGACAATTTGCATCAATCTTAACACCTGTCTTAACTAAAGCCTTCAATTCGATCCTTAAAGGTAACTCATTTAGAACAGAGACTCTCACCTCTATAATAGCAATGATCCCCAAACCACATTCTGACTCCACCTCCTGGACTAATTATCGTCCTATTTCCCTCCTAAATCTCGATATAAAATTAATTGCTAAAATTTTGGCCACTAGACTGAATAATATTATTGGCCTACTAATCCATAAAGACCAAACAGGCTTTATGCCTAAACGCCAAGCTGGAGATAATATCAGGAGAGCACTCTTACTTATTAATGCGGCTAAAACTAGACAAATCCCAGCTTGCCTTGTATCCTTAGACATAAGGAAAGCATTCAATTCGGTTACGTGGCCTTATATGGAATATGTCCTTGGTAAATGGGGATTTGGAAACAATTTTTTAACCTGGGTCTCATCCTTATACAATAATCCTAGAGCATATATCAAATCTGCAGGCTAGTCAACAATGATTGATATCAAAAGAGGCACTAGACAAGGATGCCCTCTTTCCCCTCTACTTTTTGCCCTAATAATAGAACCCCTGGCACACCTTATTAGATCCAATCCTGACATTAAAAGTATCGAACTAGGTGGTTATCACCATAAACTATGTCTCTTTGCGGATGACATTCTCATATTTTTGTCTCATCCCCATATATCCACCCCTAATCTACTAAAAACACTAGATAATTTTGCCCAAATATCAGGACTACATGTTAATCCAACAAAATCAAATGCATTAAATATTTCCTTATCTCAATTAGAACTTCGGCAGGCACAAACTTCCTTACCCTTTACTTGGGTTCCAAAGCAGCTTCCATACCTAGGAATAAAACTCACAATCTCTCTTAAAGACCTTTTTGCGGCAAATTACTTACCCCTCCTTAAACAAACTTCCGGCTTCCTGAAACAATGGGCTCTTCTATCATTGTCATGGTTGGGAACGATTAATGCGGTAAAGATGTCAATCCTGCCAAAATTCTTATATTTATTTAGGGTACTCCCTATTTCTTTACCATCTTATTTTCTTAGACTTACTCAACGTAGAGTTATGTCCTTCATTTGGGGTACCACCAAACCTCGTATACCTAAATCTACGCTTTACCTTAATAAATTGAGTGGTGGTTTGGGATTGCCCAACTTTTCCTCCTATTTCTACACTGCACAGCTAGCACTTATACCCAAGTATCATACTTCTGTAGAAGCTCCCCTATGGGTAGCTATTGAATCAGTGGAAAGTGACCCTATCTCAGTGGCAAATATGTTTTGGCTCTGTCCTGCTGATAGAATACATCTTTCTAATCCTATCACGAAACAGACCCTAGCAGTATGGGATAAATGTAAATTTGCACATAATCTTCAATCAACACATAATCCCTTGCTTTCATTTCTTAATAATCCATCCTTTTATCCTGCCTGGAAATTCCCAAAATCATTCTCTGCATGGACCTCTACGAACCTGACTCGTTTATACAATCTTTCCTCGACTAAAGCTATTTATACATTTCCTGTACTATGTGAAACCTTTGGGTTACCTAAAACTGAAATATTTCGATATTTACAAATTAAAAATTTTTATGAACCACTTCTTAGTACAGGCTCAACTCTTAATCAAATGACTCAATTTGAGCGGATTTGTATAAGTGATCCACACATTAGAGGACTTATCTCAATATTATATTTCCAACTTAATATGATATCTAGTGAGTTTCTACCCTCATACACAACTAAATGGGCACAAGATATGAATCGAGTGTTTAATAAACAAGATTGGTCGAATATATGGTCAGCCACCAAAACTTCCTCTCCAAATTGTTTTGCTGCAGAAACTAATTACAAGGTTCTAGCACGCTGGTACCTTGTACCAGCTAGAATAGCTAAATTTGTCCCCACATATTCACCTAATTGCTTTAGAGGATGTGACACAGCAGGAACACATTTTCACATATGGTGGCAATGCCCCGTAGTTGAAGAATTCTGGAAGAATATATTTCTTATGGCTTCTAAAGCCCTGGAAATCACGATTCCTCCAGATCCTGCAACGGCACTCCTAAACCTTAAACCCACAATACTCACCCATACTCAATTCCAATTGTTTATCCAACTTAGCACTGCAGCTAAACAAACAATTGCCAAGGCGTGGAAGTCACAAAATCTAATTCTTGCTGAAGCTAAACACAGAATGAACAGAGCACTTTTATACGCCAAGATGACAGCTATTGAAGAAAATAAAATAAATAAATTTCGCAAAATTTGGCAACCATGGGTTAAAAACTACCTCCCTACAGATTTTGACCAATCTCTGTTGTTACCACACTAAGATATATATCATATTATTACTGAAATATATATTATATTTGTATACCTAATGCGAGCTGGATCATCATCCCGGGAAACTCTCTTTTTTTTTCTCTTCTTTCCTTCTTTCCATCTTTATCTCTCCTCCCTCTCCTTTTCTTTTATTATTTCCTAAAATATTCCTGTGGATACTTAGTCTAATAACTTGATTTATTTCTCTAATCTTACATCTACAATCCCAACTAGTGTATAGTAAATATGGTTGCAAGATATCTCTACAATTACTTTATTTTATTAACTTATTTATTTATCTTTTTTTATCATACTGCAAAGATCTTCTGACGACTGATATGTATCCATGTATTGTATCATTTTATTTCTTCTTCTGTGAAAACTCAATAAATATATTTAACAAGATTGTTTACAAATGCACTGTCTGTGTGGGTAGGTTAATATATAACTAAGGACAAAACTGTGTTTTTATTATTGAATAGAGTGGAGAGGGATTAGAACACCTTTCAAGTTGTATTGCTGCCTTTGCACTTATTAGGGAGATTCACCCTCTCTATTTGTCCTGCTTACCATTATCACTGAAAATCAAAGCAAAAGAAAATTTTGGGCGGTTACCAGAACAGAATTTGAGGGGAAATGAAAAGAGTCGCCTTCCAGTGGGGACACTAGTTCTACTTACCCTGGAGGCAACCAAGGATTCCCATATTTCTGGGGGGGGGGGGGTGTTTCCTCTCACTTCCTGTTTTGGCTACGATAGAGGATGTAAAGGGAAATCTCCACAATTGGAAACAGGTGGCAAAAAAAGACATTTCTCCAAAATAAAAAAAAAAATAAAAAAACGTTTTACCTTTAGTTCTACTTTAAGGCTTCATAAACAATTAGATTAAGGTAAACATTATAGTAAAAAGATTTGCGTTAAGAAAACACATGCCTCCTGTATTTAGATAGCACTTGCTTAGACTGGAGTTCAGCTTTACCATAAACCAATAATAATATTGCAGACAATAAACTAAGATAATGTAGAGGCCTTCAACTGTCATAACTTGATCTAACTGTCCTGATCGGCCACTGAGGTTCCAATCCCCCTTACATGACAGTGCTTGCTCCTGATTGCAATAAAGAGGAATTCTAAGTGTGAGATCACAGGGTTCTCATGAATGCAGGTTGGGGGGCTCCAGAATGTTGGTTTTAAGCAGAAAAAGTTGGCTTTTTAGTTTTCTCAGGGTTTTGTGACTCCTGGTTTTGGGTTATAGAGTCCTGAGACTTTGAGGAGTTTGGGGAGGGAAGAAGCCTCTAGCTCTGGGTCTGGGTTTTACTGGTGACTAGCAAGCTGATTGTGCAGGTGGGCACAGCCTTCATAATCAAGGGCCTGACAGTGATTTATGGGATCCATCCAGGAGACAGGAGGTCCCCTGTCCAGAGGCCAGTGTTTGTATGTGAGCATAGTGGTGCTGTAAGATGGTCTGAAGCAGTGGTGGCTGGTGGTCGAAATTTTGGGGGGGCGCAAACAAACTAAAAAATACTGAAAAAGAAAACCCATCAATTGCAGCCATTGTGCCCATCATATGCAGCCAAATGTGCCCATCATATGCAGCCACTTGTGCCCATCATATGCAGCCACTTGTGCCCATCATATGCAGCCACTTGTGCCCATCATATGCAGCCACTTGTGCCCCATCATAGGCATCCACTGGTGCCCCATCATAGGCAGCCACTTGTGCCCCATCATAGGCAGCCACTTGTGCCCCATCATATGCAGCCACTTGTGCCCATCATATGCCACCACTTGTGCCCATCATATGCAGCCACTTGTGCCCATCATATGCAGCCACTTGTGCCCATCATATGCAGCCACTTGTGCCCATCATATGCAGCCACTTGTGCCCATCATATGCAGCCACTTGTGCCCATCATATGCAGCCACTTGTGCCCATCATATGCAGCCACTTGTGCCCATCATATGCAGCCACTTGTGCCCCATCATATGCAGCCACTTGTGCCCCATCATATGCAGCCACTTGTGCCCATCAAATGCAGCCACTTGTGCCCATCATATGCAGCCACTTGTGCCCATCATATGCAGCCACTTTTGCCCATCAAATGCAACCACTTGTGCCCACCAAAGCAGCCACTTGTGCCCATCAAATGCAGCCACTTGTGCCCCATCAAATGAAGCCACTTGTGCCCCATCAAATGCTGCCACTCGTGCCCATCTTATGCAGCAACTTGTTCCCATCAAATGATGCAACTTGTGCCCATCATATGCCACCACGTGTGCCCATCAAATGCAGTCACTTGTGCCCCTTCATATGCCGCCACTTGTGCCCATCATATGCCGCCACTTGTGCCCATCATATGCAGCCACTTGTGCCCCTTCATATGCCGCCACTTGTGCCCATCATATGCCGCCACTTGTGCCCATCATATGCAGCCACTTGTGCCCATCATATGCAGCCACTTGTGCACATCAAATTCAGCCACTTGTGCCCATCAAATGCAGCCACTTGTGCACATCATATTCCACCACTTGTGCCCATCAAATGCAGCCTCTTGTGCCCCATCATATGCAGCCACTTGTACCCCATCATATGCCGCCACTTGTGCCCATCATATGCAGCCATTTGTGCCCATCATATGCAGCCACTTGTGCCGATCGAATGCAGCCAGTTGTGCCCATCAAATGCAGCCACTTGTGCCCATCATATGCAGCCACTTGTGTCCATCATATGCAGCCACTTGTGCCCATCATATGCAGCCACTTGTGCCCATCATATGCAGCCACTTGTGCCCATCATATGCAGCCACTTGTGCCCCATCATATGCAGCCACTTGTGCCCCATCATAGGCAGCCACTTGTGCCCCATCATATGCAGTCACTTGTACCCCATCATATGCAGCCACTTGTGCCAATCAAATACAGCCACTTGTGCCCATCAAATGCCGCCACTTGTGCCCATCATATGCCACCACTTTGACCCCGCCCACCCTATGTCTGCCATCACTTAGTGGCAGGTCAGGCAGTGGGTGACGGTGGTGAGCTGTGGGATGGCTCCTGTGTTCTCCATGCTTCCCCCTCCTCTGTTGTTCTGGTCTGCTAGGCATCCAATCGTAGTGCCTGTGCCTCCAGCCAATCAGGTGACAGGTAAGGGAGGCAGAGAGGTGGTTCAGTGTTAGAAAAGCAAATATTAATTTGCTTTTCTAAAACATCTGGGTGGACTGTGAGCGCAGTGCTCTGCGCTCCAAGTCCACCTTTTTTGAAGCCTATTAGAGCCTATGGCTGTAATCAGGTGCTCCAAAAAACACTCCCGCTGCTGGAATTCAGGCGCCCGGTGTCCGAAAAAGGGACCGGATGCCTAAATAGGTGGTGGCAGCGGTGGTCATAGATAGATTCATGTCATGCATCAATCTATCCATTGTTCATAGAGGGGGGTGGCATGACAGAGGGGGCGGCCCCTGGTCTGCAGGAACAGACAAAAGGCATAAGTAAGGAGGCTTAATGTCGTTTTGCCTTTGTGTTTTAACGTGGTGTTGGAAACCCCAGTAAGAGTAACCTTTTGATTTACATTGAACTATTACTTTTCCTTTAAACAAAAGAGGGCCATCAAGTCCTGAAACAGTATTTCCAGTCTGGAAAGCACTACACCTTGAGCGAAACCCCCAAATAATATATAGTTATAGTATAGTTAATATATAGTGCTTTCTAAATACTGTATATATATATATCTCACAAAAGTGACTACACCTCTCACATTTTTAAAATATTTTTTGATATCTTTTTTATGTGACAACACTGAATAAATTATACTTTACTGCAATGTAAAGTAGTGAGTGTACAGCTTGTATAACAGTGTACATTTGCTGTCCCCTCAAAATAACTTAACACACAGCCATTAATGTCTAAACCACTGGCAACAAAAGTGAATACACCCCTAAGTGAAAATGTCCAAATTGGGCCCAATGTGCCATTTTCCCTCCCCGATGTCATGTGACTCATTAGTGTTACAAGGTCTCAGGTGTGAATGGGAAGCAGGTGTGTTAAATTTGGTGTTATCGCTCTCACTCTCTCATACTGGTCACTGGAAGTTCAACATAGCACCTCATGGCAAAGAACTCTCTGAAGATCTGAAAAAAAGAAATCTCTACATTAAGATGGCCTAGGCTATAAGAAGATTGGCAAGACCCTGAAATTGAGCTTCAGCACGGTGGCCAAGACCATACAGCGGTCTAACAGGACAGGTTCCACTCAGAACAGGCCTTGCCATGGTTGATCAAGAAGTTGAGTGCACGTGCTCAGCGTCATATCCAGAGGTTGTCTTTGGGAAATAGACAAATGAGTGCTACCAGCATTGCTGCAGAGGTTGAAGGGGGGGGGGGTCAACCTGTCAGTGCTCAGACCATACGCCGCACACTGCATCAAATTGGTCTGCATGGCTGTTGTCCCAGAAGGAAGCCTCTTCTAAAGATGATGCACAAGAAAGCCTGCAAACAGTTTGCTGAAGACAAGCAGACTAAGGACATAGATTACTGGAACCATGTCCTGTGGTCCGATGAGACCAAGATAAACTTATTTGGTTCAGATGGTGTCAAGTGTGTGTGGCGGCAACCAGGTGAGGAGTACAAAGACAAGTGTGTCTTGCCAACAGTCAAGAATGGTGGTGGGAGTGTCATGGTCTGGGGCTGCATGATTGCTGCCAGCACTGGGGAGCTACAGTTCATTGAGGGAACCATGAATGCCAACATCTACTGTGACATACTGAAGCAGAACATGATCCCCTTCCTTTGGAGACTGGGTTTGAGGGCAGTATTCAAATATGATAATGACCCCAAACCCAACTCCTAGACGACCGCTGCCTTGCTAAAGAAGCTGAGGGTAAAGGTGATGGACTGTCCATACATGTCTCCAGACAACTCTATTGAGCATCTGTGGGGCATCCTCAAATGGAAGGTGGAGGAGCGCAAGGTCTCTAACATCCACCAACTCTGTGATGTCGTCATGGAGGAGTGGAAGAGGACTCTATTTGCAACCTGCGAAGTTCTGGTGAACTCCATGCCCAAGAGGGTTAAGGCAGTGCTGGAAAATAATGGTGGCCACACAAAATATTGACACTTTGGGCCCGATTTGGACATTTTCAATTAGGAGTTTACTAACTTTTTTTGCCAGTAGTTTAGATATTAATGGCTGTGTGTTGAGTTATTTTGAGGGGACAGTAAATTGACACTGTTATACAATCTGTACACTCACTAATTTACATTGTAGCAAAGTGTCATTTCTTCTGTGTTTTCACATGAAAAGATATAATAAAATATTAACAAAAAATGTGAGGGGTGTATTCACTTTTGTGAGATACTGTATATATATATATATATATATATATATATATATATATATATAGCACTTAAACATCTAAAAGAATATAATTACGAAAAAAGTAATTACATAATTTATGGAAACTCATCTGGAGCATTTTGAGGTTTGATAAAAGCCTGAGAGGAACAGAGCAAAGACTCCTGAAAACTGTAATCCGTAAGTGATGTAGATAACACACACTTGGAAGTTGAAAGGCTGAACAAAGGAAATCTCCTGGAGTGAGAAGACCAGGAGATCATGAATATAAAATGAGGAAAACTAGTGAAACCTCTTAGGTACTTAAATTACCTTAAGTGAGGGGAGAGGTACCTAATTATCTGGAAGGAAACACATAATATCTGCAAGATGTTTTACAGATTCAGATGCAGACTGCACTAATGGGAGCGAAGGTGAAAAAAAACATAATTGATATAAATTACTCAGAAGTGATACTTAAACATAACCCAACAATATATTAGTATTTGTACTTGCCAGCAACATAGAGCTTTCAAGGAATGAACTGACCACCAAATTAAACTGGCCCAGTAGTATCACTGGGTGCCAGGAGCATGTGACCAATCATTTTACCCATTGAGGTGACATGTTCTCCCTGTGCTTATGTGGGGTTCCTCTAGGTACTCCTGTTTCCTCCCACACTCCAAAGAGATGCTTGTAGGTTAATTGGCTAATGCTTAAATGCCAGCTAGGAGTGGAAAAAGTGCTGCACTCAAAGGAGCACTCCATCTTCATTTTGTAATTTAATGCTAATAAAAATTACTTTTCCACTGTAATATGCAGCCAGCTGTGATTATCCAAGGTTACCAAATTATTCTAATTTTGCATCCTTTCAACCGTAACCACAATATTTTATATGCAAGTCTTTCCAGAATTAGTATCCCCCCTCAATAATGCAATCTGCTTTTTGGTAAACATCTCAACAAACCTCAATTTGAAAATTCAGGCATCACCAGCAATTGCCTTGCCAAGGATCCTACATATTCCTATACAGATAATGGAGAGACAGCAGTGTATCTTACTACAACACCAGGACTAATTACAGGCAGATCATTCCTCCTGATTAGTATTCATTGTCAGGAAGCTGACACTGTTCACCCTAAAGAGAATCAGGAAAGTGTCTGTAATTAAAGCTCAACTCCAAACTTCCGGTTTCGGCGCCACATGAGGAGGAGGTAGATAGCTCCAGCTCCCGCAGCGCTCCTCACAAATCTACTATCTAAGCCGGCTATTGCTCTGAGGAGACTCCCCCTCGCATTGCTGAATCACAGCGGGCTCCCATGGATCACTTTGTGGAGCGATCGTATGCCCGGGCGGTGTCATCCACGATATCCCCCGGAGGAGAGACAGCGGCAGACACAGCCAAGATGGCGGCCGCCCCAGGCATGACGGAGCAGGCACACACGCAGCCACAGCCCCCCTCGGCTCCAGACATGA
The DNA here is from genome assembly GCA_037952925.1 of Lithobates clamitans. NCBI lineage: Eukaryota > Metazoa > Chordata > Amphibia > Anura > Ranidae > Lithobates > Lithobates clamitans. The sequence goes on along the minus strand of JBBGZY010000399.1, from coordinate 9,241,822 downwards.
CAGGTATGGACCCTGCCTCCCCTGCTGGAATTGCACAAGCAGTAGTTACACTGCTGGGCCCTACTCTTACAGCTACTGTGGATGCTGCAGTTCATAGAGGGCTAGAGCAGCTTCACATTGATTTACAAGCACAGGCACAGAGAATCACTCAGGTGGAGGAGAGGATATCCTCCCTGGAAGATGAACTCACAGCTTCATCTGTAGCGGTGGCACGCATCACAGCTACTAACAGGGACATCTGGGACAAACTCGACGATTTGGAAAACCGTTCGAGGAGAAACAATTTATGTATCGTTGGTTTGCCAGAATCGGTATCCACAGCCCAGCTAACAAATATATGCGCAAAAATCATCCCCGAACAACTGGGCCTTCGCATACTCTGTACTATTGAACGTGCACACCACATAGGTCAATTCTCAGAAACCCGCGCCAAACCCCGCCACGTTATTGTAAAGTACCTCAATTACGCGGACAAGAATGCTATAATGCAAAAATTTTGCGCTCTTTAATGGTCGATGGTGCAAAACTCCTACTTTTTGCAGATTATTCCATGGAGGTGATGAAACAACGTAAAGCGTTTTCACCGATCTGCTCAACCCTACATCACAACCAAATCCGGTTCTCCTTAGCCTACCCAGCTATTCTCCGCATCCAAACACATGAAGGAGAACACCTCACCTTCAACACACCTGAGGAGGCGGAACATTATGTCGCCACTCGAGGCACCGAGATGGAACACAGCAACACTGAAGAGGATTCACCATTGCCATCGCCATCAGCATCAAAGGCACCACCCAAACATCAATGCAGCCCCACCAAACCTCCATACAAACGCAGTCGCTTCACCAACCAGGAGGACCGCTCTGAAAATCGCTGAAGGACCCCAGGAACTCTATCTCACCAATCGTGCTTCCACAGATGGGTAATATTACCCCCCATTATCTCTAACCTGTTATCTTTTTATTTCTTTTGTTATTCTGACTATTTATATTGACATCCACTGTTGTTGCTACTTTCTAGCTCAAGGTTTTGTTCTGTTGCTCCCCAGCCTGTGTTACAACCTCCCCGTGACCACATTATGCTTGCTTAATGGGTCACCCTAGGGACTCATGTAATCTCCACAGCTACCGACCCTTCACTGGGCAGACCCTTTGACTGAGCCCTCTCTCATCTGAGCCTACCTCATGGCACAGATGCAAGAAGCTCTTTCCCTGACCCTCCTTCCTTTGCCTACCCCTCTCTACCAACCCCTACTTATCCCCCTCCCCTCTTCCCCATCCTTTCCTACCTCCCTCCACTCCGCTTAGCTAACATCTTGCCCAAGTACACTGTTTGTAGTTTGTTTTTCTTTATCCGAATCTCTATCTTGTTACCGTTCAATTCTTATTGCTTAAAAGATATGCAATTCATGTTTGCCTTTTTAGTACCTATCCTTTTATGTGACCTACAACACTCGGGTGATTCCTGTATGGTTGACACTGTACATATCAGGAGGCTTCTTTACAAGCCTCTCACACAATACAATGATTATCTCCAGTCATGTCTTTCTCAACCGATGGGAGTCACCTGAAGTTTATTTCGTGGAATGTTAAGGGGCTTCAATTCCCAAATAAACGTATGTCCATCCTTAGACACTTGCGACGCCTCCGGGCAGATGTGGCTCTACTACAAGAGACACACCTCTCCGCAGACGATTTAGCATGCCTTCAGAAAATGTGGTTAGGCTCTGTATATGGGTCCCCTGCAGTAGGCCGTAAAGCAGGTGTAGCTATTTTAGTACACAAAAACCTACGACACTCTATCAGAGAGGTTAGGGCTGACTCCTTAGGCTGCAAACTGACTTTACATATGACCATAGGTGACAAAGCAGTGGCTGTCACCAATATATATGCTCCCAACTCTCCAGACACTTCCTTTTCCCAGGACATGGTTCAGTGGGTTCTCACTGCCCCCGAGGTGCTGCATTTAGTGGGCGGGGACTTTAATTCGGTCATGTCTACACTGGCAGATCGTACATATCGCCCTACGCAAAGGTCACGTACTGCTACCCCTCATACACCAGACTCTACCCCCTTAGCACATTCCATTGACTCTATGCATTTTGTCGACATTTGACGCCTAATGCATCAAACGGATCGAGAGTATACCTTCTTTTCGCCCCCACATAATACCTTTTCTCGTATAGACTACTTCTTTGCCTCCCCAGCCTTAGTCTCTGCAATCAATGCCCCAGACATTAATGACGCCAGAATTTCAGATCACAGCCCTATCGCAGTCCACATGACTCAGACCACATCCTCAACTCCTTCCCCTACCTGGCGTTTCCCTTCATACTTGGCGGATAGTGAAGACTTCCGACACGTATTGTATCAAGCATGGGAAGAATATATCTCTACAAATGGAGCACATATTTCTGACCCAAACCTCTTCTGGGAAGCAGGCAAAGCCTTCCTATGGGGTAAAATCATTTCCTACACCGTCCAATTTAAAAAGAACACCCGACAACAATATATGCAAGCAAGTGAAGCTTTACGCTTGGCCCATGAGAAGCTAACATTAAATCGCACCTTAGCTAACATACAGGAATGGAGGCAAGCCAAATGCGCCTTTGATCTTTGGGCAGAACATCACAAAGCTGCTAAAACTTCGTACTCTACTCTTCACTTTCACAAGTTTGGCAACAAAGCAGGCAGATTGCTGGCCAGATTATGTTCAGGACCAAGACGTCCTACACATATCTCTACCTTGAGAAATGCTTCCGGCTCGCTAGTTGCCTCGCCTGCTGAAGTTAGCAAACTACTTGCAGAATATTATACTGAATTATACCGAGCAGACCCAGCGGATCAACTTGCTGCGGAAGCTCTGCTAGACAAGATACGTCTGCCCAAACTTCAAACGGCACAACTGGAAGCACTTAATGCGCCTATCACGTTAGACGACATACGACGTACGATAAAATCCATGGCTTCTGCTAAAGCTCCAGGCCCCGACGGGTACACTGCGGAATTCTTCAAATTAACAACTGACTTTATTCCCGACACCCTGAAACATGTGTATGCAGCCATGTGGGACGGAGGTCCATACCTCCCCACAGGGATGCAGGCTCATATCAAATTGATTTCCAAGAAAGGGAAAGATCCCCTACTTCCAGGCTCTTATCGTCCAATTTCGTTAATTAATGTTGATGTAAAAATCCTGTCTAAAATAATAGCATCACGCTTAGCCCTCTTGCTTCCGTCCCTCCTACACCCAGCCCAATCTGGTTTTGTCTCAGGACGATTAGCTACACTAAACATTCGTAAGGTCTTAATGGCTCTAGAATATGCTAAAACCCACCCTGATCAAGACGTCGCTATCATGTCTCTCGACGCGGAAAAAGCCTTTGACAACATTGGTTTCTCATGGCTTTTCACAGTAATGGAAAAATTTGGCTTTTCGGGTCAAATCACACGATTCCTCTCACAAATGTATGCCTCACTGACGGCACGTCTTGTCACCCCGGATTTTGTTTCAGACGCTATCCCCTTAGCAAAGGGAACGCGACAGAGCTGCCCCCTATCCCCGTTATTGTTCAACATTGCGCTTGAACCTCTATCTAGAATCCTCAACTCAGCTGAAGGGGTTAGTGGCATCACTATGGGAAACCAAACACTCCGTTCTGCACTATTTGCGGATGACATTTTATTATTTTCTACCGACCCCATATCAGACTTTGACAGACTCAAACAACTCTTTACGGCCTTTCGACTCTGCTCTGGCTTTCGTATAAACTTTGATAAGAGTGAAATCTTAGCACTACACCCACGCCTATCTAATCAATGGAAACATTTATCCCCGCTGACCATTGCACCTCAACATATTACATACTTAGGTATTCATATAGGACGGGATCCATCCTCTTTATATCCACTTAATTACCCCCCCTTGATTGCCAAAATTGTTAAGGAGTTGGAGGCTTGGGGGGCCCTCTCCCTCCCGCTTTTTGGGAGATGCCACCTTTTTAAAATGGTTTCATTTGCACGCCTGCTCTACCCCATGCAGACCATACCTCTTTTACTGAGACACTCAGATGTACAAAAAATCCAGAAGGCATTAACAGCTTTCATATGGTCTAGCAAAAAACTGCGCATTGCGCTTCAAAAACTATGTCTCCCGAAGGGCGGGGCAGGACTCCCCAATATTTGTTTTTATAACCTAGTATGTTTACTTTAGACAGGGCCTAGATTGGTTAACAGGAGGATCCAAATACTCCAACTATGCATTAGAAGATTCTATGGCTTCCCCATACGATCCATCAGGCATCCTCTACTCTAATCCTAACAACCTGCCACACCACCTCAAAACTAGTGTACTTTTCCGAGATACTGTCATCACCTGGAGGGAGGTCAGAAAATTACTTGGACTGCCTTCTAGCATTTCTAGACATCTAAGAATACAAGGCAACCCTATGTTCGTACCTTCCACTCTACATAAAGCTTTCACTCAATGGCAATCCAGGGGCCTCACAAAGATAACCTCGATATATCAAGACAAGCCAGGTAAATTCAAACCCTATCACACTTTGATGCGGGAATTCTCCCTGCCACCAACTCACAGTTTCTTCTATCACCAACTCACTGATTATTTGAGATCCTGCTGTGGTCCTGAATCCGATCCTTTTAAACCGTCCTTTATCGATAATATACTTCGGAGCAAAGACTACTCTATCTCCAACATTTATTCTCACCTCAGGCTTATCCGAAAACTCACAACATCTGAAACATGGCGTGAGACTCAATTTAAAATTATCCACAGAGCATACTTCCCATTTCGTTCCAACAAAGCAGACCCGTCTCAAGCGCTATGTCCATGGTGCTCATTGCCCCGTCCCACACTGCTCCACAGACTTTGGGAATGCTCTGCTGTTACCAGTTACTGGAATGCTGTGATAGCCTATATTAACAAAATCAGTCATATCATAAATAGTGACTGCCTACTATGCCTGTTCAGCATACCACCTTCAGCCTCCTCCTCATCTGAAATGGACCTACAAAACATATCACACTGGGCTCATATCTGTCTTCTCGTAGCCCGCAGGACTATCATGTCTCACTGGATTACAGCAACACCGCCTACTCTACCCGCGGTTATAAAAGCTATGACGTCACTATTCTATTTGGAAAACTTAAAATATCTTCAACTTCTGACCCTTCTTCGTTTCAGTCACCGTAAGCTGTCTACAATCTCATAAGGCTCTTTGACATCCACCAACTTCATTTATCTCACCCTGGTATTATTCTCACCGAATTATTTGTTTTAACCAGATCATAATGTAGGTTATCTAGTTAGACATGTTCATAAGTCGCCTCCATTCCTTAAAGGTACAAAGGTATAAGTTAAACCCTTTCAGGCAATTTCTTGCCAAATAACCGTGACAAGATGGTAAATGTGAATTGCTAACCCCCCCTCCCTTCCCCCTCCCCTCCCTCTCCCCTGTGTTTCCTCTACCTGTGTATAGGTATAACACAAATTTTGTACCAAGAATATTTGTATATCCATGCCTTACAATCGTTTTGTACAATGTTTTCTATGACTATATTTTGAAAAAACTCAATAAATATTTTTCAAAAAAAAAAAACCTCAACTCCAAGATGATCACTCCTCCACACTACATGTTCTATGTCAGACTCGCCAGCACACCCAGTTTGTTAATTTTGTTATTTTTTATTCCTAAAGCCATACATGGCAGTTTTACGTACCTGTGACATAATTGCTTATATGAAACAACAAACCCAGACGGTTTACCGTTACAATATTGTAAAACCTTCAAAGAAATGTTTAAAAAAATTGCTTTCTATTAGAATTTCGCTCATTCCAATCCGAAACCCAGCCCTCCCCACAACTACTAATCCCAAAAGAAGGAAAAGACACCACCCTTGTCACAAACTATCGTCCAATATCACTATTAATGTTGATGTTAAAATATATGCTAAAATCCTTGGTAACCCCTTGATATCACTTCTTCCCTCCTTAATCTCCTTTGATCAAGTAGAATTTATACCCGACAGAGAAGGTAGGGATAACACAATTAAGGCCCTAAACCTCCACCACTGGCTTAAATACAATGCAAAACAAGGTTTTTTCCTTTCTCTAGATGCAAAGAAGGCATTTGACAGAGTGGCTTGGGACTACATGGATGCAGTTCTTAAATTCATTGGCCTACCAGATCTAATGCGATCATACACAAGAGCCCTAAACTCAAATCCTATAGCGAGGGTACGTGCTAATGGCCACCTGTCAAACGCCTTTCATCTTCATAATGGAACTAGACAGGGATGCCCCCTATCCCCAATACTCTTTGTCCTTACCCTCGAACCCCTTCTAAATAAAATACGTGCGAACCCAGATATCAAAGGCATCACTATCAAAAACCAGACATACAAACTCGCAGCATTTGCGGACGACCTCCTACTTTTTTTAACTGACCCACAAATATATCTCTACCAAACCTCCTAAAAGACCTAAAACATTTTCAGACACTCTCCAACCTAGAAATTAACGATTCAAAATCCAACGCCTGAATGTAACATTATCCCCAGATACGGTCTCACAATGCCAAAAAAACTTTCCGTTTACATGGGCCAAAGAGTCAATAACATATCTTGGGATCAAAATCCCAACATCCCTATCAAATCTCTTTCAACTCAATTTTGTCCCTACTTTAAAGGAAACGAGGGAAGATATAACTCGATGGAACGCTCTCAACATATTGTGGTTTGGCAGAGCTTCCCTACTCAAAATTACTATCCTCCCTCGCTTTCTTTACATGTTACAAACCATTCCCATACGAATATAATATAAAGAGTGCAGCGCTGGACATGTGAAGTGAATGGTGAAATGTTATTAAACCATGTACTAAAATTTGATCAACAACAATATATACAAATAATGACCTATAAAGGTAGTGGATTACTTATGACCATAAACATATAAATGAAGTAGTGAATTACTTATGACCGTAAGCATATGAAATTACAGAAAAAAACTCCTGAAAGTAAAACTTTTAAAAGTGCATAAAAGTCCAAAGCAATAATTTATCGTGCAATGTGAATAAGCATAAGGAATTATAAAAAACCTTGAAGATAAAACTTTTAAAGTGCAAAAAAGTCCAAAGCAATAAATTTCCGTGCAATGTGTATTTCAGGGGTGCATCTTCGATAATCGGTGTTGCCCACCACCGGATAGGTGAATGAATAAAAGGCTTACCAGAAAGCCTGTGACCGCCCTTATTCAGGGGGGTCAGAACAGGCTTAGCAGATATGGGAGGACCACCACACGGATACTCCGTTTGATAGATGGATCAATGGGCCAGGGCTCCTTGCCAGGTAATTCTCCAGCCGACAACCACTGTAAATACTCTCCCAGCTCCCGTCCTCTCCTAGGGCAGACTTGAAGCTTCCACAGATTCAATATAGGAAGATGTGATATGTAGTGCCAAAAAGAGATAAAGAAAAAAAGCTCCGCTGGTGCAGATAACTTTGGGTTTCTTTTATTGGCAAAAATTGCGGTATCAGGCATTAAAAAGCAAAGAAAACGAGCAGAGTAAAAAAACGACACTACCGCCGTTTGTTTAAAAATCGCGCATGCGCGGTGCGTGCAATGTTGTGACCCTACGGCCGTTTCGTCACAACTGACGTCATCAGGGGTACCCCTGATGACGTCAGTTGTGACGAAACGGCCGTAGGGTCACAACATTGCACGCACCGCGCATGCGCGATTTTTAAACAAACGGCGGTAGTGTCGTTTTTTTACTCTGCTCGTTTTCTTTGCTTTTTAATGCCTGATACCGCAATTTTTGCCAATAAAAGAAACCCAAAGTTATCTGCACCAGCGGAGCTTTTTTTCTTTATCTCTTTTTGGCACTACATATCACATCTTCCTATATTGAATCTGTGGAAGCTTCAAGTCTGCCCTAGGAGAGGACGGGAGCTGGGAGAGTATTTACAGTGGTTGTCGGCTGGAGAATTACCTGGCAAGGAGCCCTGGCCCATTGATCCATCTATCAAACGGAGTATCCGTGTGGTGGTCCTCCCATATCTGCTAAGCCTGTTCTGACCCCCCTGAATAAGGGCGGTCACAGGCTTTCTGGTAAGCCTTTTATTCATTCACCTATCCGGTGGTGGGCAACACCGATTATCGAAGATGCACCCCTGAAATACACATTGCACGGAAATTTATTGCTTTGGACTTTTTTGCACTTTAAAAGTTTTATCTTCAAGGTTTTTTATAATTCCTTATGCTTATTCACATTGCACGATAAATTATTGCTTTGGACTTTTATGCACTTTTAAAAGTTTTACTTTCAGGAGTTTTTTTCTGTAATTTCATATGCTTACGGTCATAAGTAATTCACTACTTCATTTATATGTTTATGGTCATAAGTAATCCACTACCTTTATAGGTCATTATTTGTATATATTGTTGTTGATCAAATTTTAGTACATGGTTTAATAACATTTCACCATTCACTTCACATGTCCAGCGCTGCACTCTTTATATTATATCTAGTTTTTTGGTACCCTTATATCGGGGTTACAGTGCACAGCAGCAGGACCTTTTTACTTTCTTTATTTAGTCACAATGTTTATGCACCTAGCGCAATTTCTTTCTTTAAATTCCCATACGAATACCTACTTCCTACTTTTCCTCCTTTCGACAAGCATGTTCATCCTTCATCTGGAGAGGCAAACCTCCGATAATTAAATTTTACCGCATCACCCTTCCAAAGAGTAAAGGGGGAATCACACTTCCAGACTTACGCCGCTACTACTGGGTGACCCACTTAGCCCAAGTAGTAGACTGGAACATACATCACACGGTAAAAGACTGGGTTACGTTAGAGCGCTTAGTCACCTCTCAATGCCTGAGATCCTTACCATGGATCCACCCTCAACACATCGCCTCTCAAACCAAACTCTATCCACTGATTGGTCCTACTCTGAAAGTCTCCCGTACTTCGAACAGAAATACAAACCCAACTCCGTGGTTGAGCCCTTTAACCCCACTATGGGCCAATCCAGACTTCCCCCCTGGCACAAATGACAAATTTCTATGCAGGCTCTGATCCCACAGAGACGTTTTGGCAACTCACCTCTTTTACAGAGGCTCTCTCCTGCCAATAGAAGCCCTCAAGACCAAGCTAGTTCCTCACAATATACCATCTTGGACATATATGCAAATTAAATACTTCCTGGCTAGGCCGGATACTGCAGACCACTGGAAAAAAACTATCTACTCTTGAATCCCTATGCACTAAAAAAAAAAACCCCAAAGAATTCTCTGAATGATACTCTTCTCTATTTAAAGATCACTCAGTCATCTCCATCTTCTCCTGTCTAGCATGGGAACGCGATTTAAACATAAACTTCACCATTCCTGAATGCGAGTCCATCTGCTCCTATATACACAACAGTTCACTTAACGTCGCTACACAAGAATGTGGGTTTAAGATTTTAACGAGATGGTACAGAACCCCTTCTTTGATCAACAAATACTATAACTCAATCCCCAATAAACGTTGGCGATGTGATGCCGATTATGGATCAATGATGCACATTTGGTGGTTGTGTCCTAAGATCCAACCATTTTGGAAATTGGTACACAACAACATTCTCTCTGTCATTTTAGAGAAAGTCAAATTCTCTCCAGCACAATACCGAATTCATCATACGAAAATTCCAAAGAAACGTTAAACTAACAATGTTTATGGTAAACAATGCATACCTTGCCATTGGCGCACTTCTGTCATCCCAACGAAAGAGGAATGGTACCGCAGAATCAACAATATGGAAAAAAATGAAGAACTCATCAGTATCTCACAGGAAGTAATATCCAAATTCACATCAACATGGTACTGTTGGCAACACTATAAGACATCATTTGCATATGCAGAAAATGTCTGTTAACCTCTACTTCACATAACCGCCTGATAGAAACAGAAATCAATAAAATCATAACCCGAATATCTCCTCTTGGTCCTTAGTGTGTGACATAATTATATATAGGGACCATCCATTACACATCAAAATGAACGATTAACCCAATAAATTAATACTATACCTAATATAGCTTAAGCGGAGAGAGGAGAATCCAGCTCCCCCAAGAGTGCGATCAGGGCAGCTAAAATAGATTACGAGAGACACATACGTATATTCTTAGTAAGAAGGCTGAGTCAGAACATATTGGTCCCATAAAAGATGATCAGGGGAAGTTGGTCACAATTGAGTAACTTGATTAATATGGTAGAAGGGTATGGCGCTGTTCCTTTACCCAATTAGTGGTTTCCTACCTGTGTGCTATATACTCCTAAGATTAAACGAGACATACAGGTATCAAATGGTGATATCCTCAAAAGATATTTCACAAAGTTGAACAGAATATAAAAATATAAATGTGTCAAACTCCATACATAGTGTTGCTGTGTAAATCATATATTTCAAAAGGCACTTAGTGAACGTGCATAAGGTGGGTCAGGGGCAGGGGGAGGGAAAGCAAAAAAGGGGGGGGGGATTGGAGGGAGGGAGGGAGGGGAAAAAAGGGGGTTGTGGAAGGTCAAACGGTGATGGAAAAACCTATTAGGTATCCAAAAACAATCTTGGTAAAGTGCAAACGTGCTATCAAGTTCATAAAAAGTCCTTATTGTGCAGTAAACGTGCTATCAAGTTCATAAAAAGTCCTTATTGGTGCAATAACTTGGCACATATGGTGTTTGTGTTTGTAATCCTTCTGCTGTTCAAGAATCCGTACTCTAAATGTGCAGCCACTCACCAGCTCACTTCACCCCTGCAGGGGTATCAGGCAGTTACAGTTTAAGCCACTGTACGGCAATCTCTGGCAGACTCAGGATCGTGGTGTGTCATATGAAAAGAGAGAAGGGGTGCCCATAGTGTAAATCGTTTTTTAAAAAATTTATTTAAACAAGTGGAGAGGTACTCACAATTTAAAAGTATGTATCAGGTAAAATAGACAAAAGTCACGGTTAACCTTCAGCTGTTGCAAGCAAGTAATGTTGGGAAGCACAGATTAGGCCACGCCCTACGCGTTTCATCGTCAGGACGTCTCCGGGAGCGTAGTCCACAAGAATAAAATGAAATATAAATATAAGCGATTACTAACATTCACGGTTGTTGCTCTCAAAGTGCAAGTGCCTTTAAAAATGTGAACAAGATAAGAGCACTACCATATACTATACTAATACATCACCAAATAAATCATAAAAACTCATATCAAATATAAAATAACAATATATAGTCCATAAATTCCAGTGAACAAATAAATAAATATTTAAAGTTCATGTGAATCCAAGGAGGTTTTTCCAGTACAACTTCCACTTAATCGGATGTGCAGTATAAAGTGCCAAGTGCCAAGGCAAACATCAGTGCGAAATTTGTGCACCCCTCTGTGTGCCCTCTCACTCACCAGAGATCCAGGACTTCCATAACAGAAGTCAGATGCGCTTTGATAGGGTGGCTGGGCTTAGTACTCCCACTGGCTGTGTCACTGTCACTTGCATTGTCCTCACTGAGCCATCAGAAATCCCGGAATCCTGTTGGGAAGTGTGCAAATGTTATAAGGACTGCTGGGCTCTATGGTCCCACAGGCTGTAACTCCAGCTACAAAAGTTGTTGTCCTCAACGAACCTCCAGGGATAGGTACAAATGGCAAAAAAAGAAAAAAAAACTGTGCATCAGTTACAAAGCAGCTTAAAAATGGTTACTCACAAAAGGCTGTTTAAAAAACGGCATTTCCATCACAAATGGTTGAGTGGTGTGTAAGATTCAGGCCGATAGAGGGTGACATCAGTGCGAAGCTACGCATCTTGCATCTTACACATCACTCAGCCATCTGTGATGGAAATGCCATTTGTGAGTAACCATTTTTAAAATAAAGCTGCTTTGTAATTGATCCTCAGGGAGCACAGAGTTGTTTTTGCTTTTGTATATTCTGGGGAATCTACTGGAGTTCCTGTCTTTGCCTGGATCATTTACCCTATGAAAACAAAAAAAGAAATTAGCCCAGGGACTTGAGTGAGGTGAACACAGTTTGGCCAATAAACATGACAGAGGTAAGTACAATCTGAAATTTATTCAAAGAGCATACACACTTAATAGTATAAACAAATGCCAAGCCGGTAAGAATGATATATGTATGATGGATGATTCAAGTAAAATTTAACAGATAAAATAATACACAAGCATTACGTAAATCTGACGCGTTTCGCAAGGCACAGCTCGCTTCCTCAGGGCGAATGCATGTATGATGTATCTAAAGATAAAACAAAAAGATGTATAGCACAATAGCAGTTGTATTAACACATGGTAAAGGGGCCTTTAACAAAAGGACCCCATACTCACCATTCGGCATGAACCAGAATGCTGGATGCGCAACTCCCAGAAGGCAGCAGCAATAACAGTCTTGCCCGGGAGCTGAGGAGGCAGAGCCAAAAAGAGCCCCACTAGGAGACAACCGGGGGCAGGCATGGCGGGAATGAAATATGTGTATCCCTATGAGTCTCACTGTGTCCATTGAGGATAACAGCTGTAAATATAAATGTCTGTGTCAGGGGTTACTGTTGTAGGAAAGTAAACATAGTTTGTGTGATGATATACACATATATACACAGTGGGGACGGAAAGTATTCAGACCCCCTTAAATTTTTCACTCTTTGTTATATTGCAGCCATTTGCTAAAATCATTTAAGTTCATTTTTTTTCCTCATTAAAGCGGGGGTCCACCTATCTATCCTTTTTTTTTTTTTTGCGTTCATTCACAAACTTTTCTTCTCAGCATTACATACTCACATATTGTGTGTAATATGTCCGCCTGTGTCAGATTTCGTCAGAAAGAATAACTTATATTATTCACTGCAGGCGGTTTCCATCTTCATTGTGGGCATTTGAAGCCCACAAGCATTTATTTCCTGGATGTAGTGAATGCTGTGCTCCCAGCATTCACTGCTCGTTCCCGCACATGCTCAGTGGCATCCTGGGAAGCCTGAGACTAGCTCCCAGGAGTCTGGGAGAGGCTAGAAACACGCCTACTCCCACGGGAGAAGAACCAGGAAGTGCAAAGAAGAATAGAAAAATAAAAGGTAATTACGGCGATTTAAATTTTTTTAAACGGCATGTCAGCATCTAGGCAAGGAAGAGAATACATACAGATATTGTTCAAAATTTGGGTGGAACTCCGCTTTAATGTACACACAGCACCCCATTTTGACAGAAAAACACAGAATTGTTGACATTTTTGCAGATTTATTAAAAAAGAAAAACTGAAATATCACATGGTCCTAAGTATTCAGACCCTTTGCTCAGTATTTAGTAGAAGCACCCTTTTGATCTAATACAGCCATGAGTCTTTTTGGGAAAGATGCAACAAGTTTTTCACACCTGGATTTGGGGATCCTCTGCCATTCCTCCTTGCAGATCCTCTCCAGTTCTGTCAGGTTGGATGGTTAACGTTGGTGGACAGCCATTTTTAGGTCTCTCCAGAGATGCTCAATTGGGTTTAAGTCAGGGCTCTTGCTGGGCTATTCAAGAACAGTCACGGAGTTGTTGTGAAGCCACTCCTTCGTTATTTTAGCTGTGTGCTTAGGGTCATTGTCTTGTTGGAAGGTAAACCTTCGGCCCAGTCTGAGGTCCTGAGCACTCTGGAGAAGGTTTTCGTCCAGGATATCCCTGTACTTGGCCGCATTCATCTTTCCCTCGATTGCAACCAGTCGTCCTGTCCCTGCAACTGAAAAACACCCCCACAGCATGCTGTCACCACCATGCTTCACTGTTGGGACTGTATTGGACAGGTGATGAGCAGTGCCTGGTTTTCTCCACACATACCGCTTAGAATTAAGGCCAAAAAGTTCTATCTCGGTCTCATCAGACCAGAGAATCTTATTTCTCACCATCTTGGAGTCCTTCAGGTGTTTTTTAGCAAACTCCATGCGGGCTTTCATGTGTCTTGCACTGAGGAGATGCTTCCGTCCGGCCACTGTGCCATAAAGCCCCGACTGGTGGAGGGCTGCAGTGATGGTTGACTTTCTTCAACTTTCTTCCATCTCCCGACTGCATCTCTGGAGCTCAGCCGCAGTGATCTTTGGGTTCTTCTTTACCTCTCTCACCAAGGCTCTTCTCCCCTGATAGCTAAGTTTGGCCGGACGGCCAGCTCTAGGAAGGGTTCTGGTCATCCCAAACGTCTTCCTTTTAAGGATTATGGAGGCCACTGTGCTCTTAGGAACCTTAAGTCCAGCAGAAATTTTTTGTAACCTTGGCCAGATCTGTGCCTTGCCACAATTCTGTCTCTGAGCTCTTCAGGCAGTTCCTTTGGCCTCATGATTCTCATTTGCTCTGACATGCACTGTGGGCTGTAAGGTCTTATATAGACAGGTGTGTGGCTTTCTTAATCAAGTCCAATCAGTATAATCAAACACAGCTGGACTCAAATGAAGGTGTAGAACCCTCTTAAGGATAATCAGAAGAAATTGACAGGACCTGAGTTAAAAATATGAGTGTCACAGCAAAGGGTCTGAATACTTAGGACCATGTGATATTTCAGTTTTTCTTTTTTAATAAATCTGCAAAAATGTTAACAATTCTGGGTTTGTCTGTCAATATGGGGTGCTGTGGGTACATTAATGAGGAAAAATAATGAACTTAAATGATTTTAGCAACAAAGAGTGAAAAATTTAAGGGGGTCTGAATACTTTCCATCCCCACTGTATATGGATGCAACAGCTTAGTCTACTGGTGGTATGGATAAGGAGACCAGGGAAAAGAGGGATAAGAAATACAACAGCAAGAGTGTCTGTGAGAACAATCCCAAAGGTAAAAAGTGGGGAAGATGAATGACAAGTGTATGGGGATATGCAAAAGTAGATGAGTGCATGGAATGAAAACGAAAAACAGTAAGTGCGTATACCTGAATGAGATGAGTGAATGAGTGAATGCATTCACCCCTGAGGAAGCAAATTATGCCTTGCGAAACGCGTCAGTTTTACGTAATGCTTGTGTATTATTTTATCTGTTAAATTTTACTTGAATCGTCCATCATACTACATGTATCATTCTTACCGGCTTGGCATTCGTTTATACTATTAAGTATGTATGCTCTTTGAATATATTTCAGATTGTACTTACCTCTGTCATGTTTATTGGCCAAACTGTGCTCACCTCACTCAAAGTCCCAGGGCAAATTTCTCTTTTTGTTGAATACAGGGATGGAGGTGACACCAGACCTTTACTTTTTGTCTATATTTACCCTATGAAGGGACCTGCCTATTTGACCATCTCCTATTTCCAGTCCTTAAGGTGAGCGCTTCGCTCAGATTGCTCTGAAGGTGGAGGGTCTGTCACCATTATCTTCCTTGAATTGTGCGATTGTCACGTGGAATCCTCTTGGTGCTTGCTGGGACTTTTAGTCCTCTTCCCCTCTCTTGTTCGACTTTTTTGTGATTGCTTTTTTAATACTGCATTTATCATTGCATTTTTAATTTATCTGTTCTTGCGCTGCACCTTACCTAATGCATTTTACTTGGATTATGTGATGACCTTTTTGTGTTAGCTGCATTCGTTTTTAGGTTATTTAGGAATTATTTTTTGCGCTGATTGCTTTATTTGTATTAACTACTTAAGGACCGGGCCTATTTTTCAGACTTGGTGTTTACAAGTTTAAATAATTTTTTCTTGCTAAAAAAATACTTAAAACCCCCAAACATTATATATTCTTTTTTTCAGACACCCTAGAGAATAAAATGATTGTTATTGCAACCCCCCCAAAAAAATGGGCTAACTTTACTAACTTTAAGGTTGTCTTATTTTTTAATTCATAAAAGTGTATTTTCTCCAAAAAAATTGCCATAAATCACGCCGTATTTGCGCAGCGGTCTTACAATTGCAATTTTTTCGCAAAAATACACTTTTTTGAATTAAAAAATAAGACAATAGTAAAGTTAGCCCAATTTTTTTTACATTGTGAAAAATAATGTTACAATGAGTAAATTGATACCCAACATGTCACGCTTCAAAATTGCGCCTGCTCGTGGAATGGCCACAAACTGTGACCCTTAAAAAACTCTATAGGCGACGTTTAAAAATTTCTAGAGGTTACCAGTTTTGAGTTACAGAGGAGGTCTAGTGCTAGAATTAATATTTTTTTTCTTATTTAATTTACTTTTTTTTTTTTTACACCGTCCTTTTAAAAAAATGTATTTGGGTCACTTTTATTCCTATTACAAGGAATGTAAACATCCCTTGTAATAGAAAAAAGCATGACAGGACCTCTTAAATGTGAGATCTGGGGTCAAAAAGACCTTAGATCTCACATTAACACTAAAATGCATAAAAATAAAAAAAAGTCTCCCCTTTAAGACCATTGGGCGGAAGTGACGTTTGACGTCACTTCCGCCATTCAATGTTATGGAGCCGAGTGGGGGCCATCTTTCCCTCACTCAGCTCCAGGCCTGCCAGGGGGAAGGATGCAATTGTCTCTGCTGCTACGGACGGGTCCGGTAAGCAGTGGAGGGGGGCGGGGTCATCCTGTTACGTTGTGCGGCGTGATTGCCGATGGATTTACATCACGGACACTTTTTTTTCTTTTAATAAAGAAATTGTCAAAAACTGTCTCTTGTGGTTTTTACTTTGACACTTTTTTTGGTGAATGGGTAGTGGTACAATGTACCCGATACCCATTCACGGGGGGGCGAGATCTGGGGGCCCTCTTGTTAAAGGGTGCTTCCAATTACCGATATGCCCCCCGCCCGCAGACCCCGACGAACATCGGCCAGGCTTGTCGGGAACAGACCCTCTGAATCTAGTCATGTAGGCAGCACAACGAGTTGTATCGGATACATTCAAACACTCACTATGGTGCCATTTGAATCTAGTCGTGTTGGTGGCACAACAATTTGTATCGAATGCTTTCCATACACCAATTCGTATCGGTCATGTCATTTATCCTACAATCGATTCACATCGGATTCCTTCCATACGCACTACAGTCCGATCCAAATCTAGTCGCACAATGATTCATATGGGATCCATTCAAATACTCACTACAGTCCCATTCAAATCTAGTCACGTTGGCAGCACGATTCGCATTGGATGCTTTTCACACACAAATTAGTATCGGTCATGTCATTTATCCTACAGCCGATTCATATCAGAGGCAATCGCTGCAAGCACATATCTAGAGGCACAAACTCTTGCAATCACTGCAAGTACATTTCTAGTAACACAAACTCTCTGACAATCGCTGCAAGCACGCATCCAGACACAACTTCTTGCAATCGTTGAAAGCACATTTCCAGTGGCATACAATCCTGCCACACATCATTTTAGTGCCATGTAATCAGCCACACATCATTTCTAGTGGCACATAATCAGCCACACATTTCAGTCGCACATAATTGGCCACACATCATTTTAGTGGCACATAACCGACCACACATCATTTTAGTGGCACATAATCCTCTCCAGTGGCATAAAATTGAGCCATTCACCATTTCCGTCTGTCATTTCTTCTGTAGGTTAGGAGAGTTCAGGTTCCATCCTGCACCAGGTTGGACGTTATTTAAAAAAAAAAAAAGAAAGAAAAAAAAAACAAAAAGAGAAAAACAAAGGGTTTGCATCTTCACCGGGACTTTGCTACTAGGGTACCAATCAGGTGTGTAGTACACGGGTTCTTCTATCACATTATCCTGTAGCACCCTTTCACTAATGTTCCTTTGACATACACGATTCGGGATGCTTATCGGGCGTTAGTTACTGTCACGTGTTTCTCTGCATTAGACTCTGTTTTCAAAGGGCGTCCCTTTACCCACAAAGACAAGGTCGCTAAACGTTAAGCTTGCTGACAGTGCAAGTGTTAGCAGACTGAGCACATGCCACAAACTACAGACCGCAACATTCCTACGTATGCAGTATCAGACTTCAGTTTCTTGCCCCAGTACGCCCCGGGGCTCTGAACTACAGGCTTGTGCTCAGCACAGACTGGAACCCTAACTATCGGTTACCTGGCCAGTCACCTCCTGGCTCACCTCGGTTGCCACGCACTCTTAAGTTTTCTAAATTTCCACTCAACAGGGTTCTACACAGTAGAACACAATCGCCTTTAATCTACATCTGTCGTTCCTTTTCCTGTACTTCTCCTTTTTCTTCTTATCTGAGTTTTCTGCATCCCTCTCCGCTCACTATCCTACTTCTACGTCTCCTCTTAATACATGCATCCCCCCTTGTTTTGTCTTATAGCCAGAGTCATGTCGCAGGCCAGCAGTGAAGACTTCACACCCTCCCCTATGTCACCCTCCGCGGGCTCAGAGAGTGGCAGCATGCAGTCCCTTAGGGGATGGATCATCCCCAAGCTTATAGCAGAGCTGAGGCGCAAGGGTTTTCCCCACCCCTCTACGACCAGAAAAGCAGAGCTTTTCAGGCTACTCTTCCTGCCGCCAGCTGCAGCTGGGCCCAGCAGGCATCCCTGCAATCAGACACCTTTTCAGACCTGGAGAGTCAGCCCTATTGGGCGTGTCAAGGGCAAGTTCTCCAATAGACTTTGCTTAGTGCACAATATGTCTGCGCCTCATTCTTCTCATATCCCAAGTCTGAATTCCCTAATTCCCTCTGAAGAATTCTCCCTGAAGTATCCATCAGTTGACTTGACTATCCAGGCCATCATTAAAATTGGTACTGGCACGTGGCTGTCTAAAGCGGACAGACGCATTTAAACTTCTGCCTATTCAACCATCCCACCGGCGATGGCACGGCATCAAATTGGGGGATTCTTATTACTTTGCCACTAAGTTGACCTTGGGTCCAAAAACAGCCCGTGGCTGTTCGATATCTTTGCCCAGTCTCTTACATGGATCCTATTGCCCCAGGCCCAATGTCAAAGGGTCATTCATTACCTTGATGACTTTCTGCTCATCGAACAGCTGGGCATACCCCCGGTAGACCTGGACAGATTGAGAGTGGTGTTTAGTAACCTCAACGTACCCATAGCTGAACATAATGTAACCTTCCTAGGCATCACTCTGGACATTCCTGCAATGCAGGCCAGCCTGCCCCCGACAAACTAGCCCAGATCAGGTTGGTTATTCACGACTTTACCCTTTTGCAAGGGTGTACTAAGAGACAGTTTCAATCCTTGTTAGGGATACTCAATTTTGCCATGAGGATTATCCCTCGGGGCAGTCTTATTTCACGTCTCTTGGTTTTCCTCTCCCAGAACAAGACCCTGATCAAATTCTCAGACTAGACCCAGCAGCAATAGCGGACTTAACAATGTGGGACGAGTTCCTTACAAACTGGAATGGCATATCGATGTTCATCTGTCAGCATCAGCTGGTTCATAGGACCTTGGCCTCCAGAAATGCTCCTAATCCCCGGTTTCACTCAGTCATCATCACTGTTCGAACTGTATCCTATTGTGGCAGCTGCTCAGGTCTGGGGCCACACCTGGACAT
Organism: Lithobates clamitans; assembly: GCA_037952925.1. NCBI lineage: Eukaryota > Metazoa > Chordata > Amphibia > Anura > Ranidae > Lithobates > Lithobates clamitans. The sequence continues at coordinate 9,222,336 of JBBGZY010000399.1, read as the reverse complement.
GGATGAGCCGAACACCCCCCTGTTCGGTTCGCACCAGAACCTGCGAACGGACTGAAAGTTCGTGCAAACTTTAGAACCCCGTTAAAGTCTATGGGATTCGAACGTTCGAAATCAAAAGTGCTAATTTTAAAGGCTAATATGCAAGTCCTAAAAAGGGTTTGGGGACCCGGTTCCTGCCCCAGAGGACATGTATCAATGCAAAAAAAAGTTTTAAAAATTGATGTTTTTTTGGGTGCAGTGATTTTAATGATGCTTAAAGTGAAAAAAAAAGTGAAATATTCCTTTAAATATCGTGCCTGGGGGGTGTCTATAGTATGCCTGTAAAGTGGCACGAGTTTCCCGTGCTTAGAACAGTCCCTGCACAAAATTACATTTGTAAAGGAATAAGAGTCATTTAAAACTGCTTGCAGCTTTAATGTAATGTCGGGTCCCGGCAATATGGATGAAAATCAGTGAGAGAAATGGCATGGCTACCCCCCCCCCCCCGTCCATTACCAGGCCCTTTGGGTCTTGTATGGATATTAAGGGGAACTCCCGCACCCAAATTAAAAAAAAGGAAAGGCGTGGGGCCCTCAGGCCCTATATACTCTGAACAGCAGTATACAGGCGGTGCAAACAAGACAGAGACTGTAGGTGTGTTGTTAAGTAGAATCTGTTTGTAATTTTGAACTGGTACATTTTTAAAGTATAGCTTCAGCCAAAAAATCTATTTTTAAGCTTTTTGGAAAACATAGGGAAGGGTTATCACCCCTGTAACATGTTACTTGTTTTGCTCTCTGTGCACCTCTTTAGAAGATTTCACCTCACTTTCTGTCCCAAACACAAATGTTTTTTGAAAATTTGGGGTTTTTAGTGAAATAAGGATTGGTGATAAAGCATCAGTGGAGAGGAGACACGTTTTTCACATATTAACTCTTACAGGAGAGAATTTCCCTTCCTATGGGTAGATTTCATCTCACTTCCTGTTGTCTCCTTCTGTTTGCAAGTAGGAGTCTTTTGTAAGGTGGATGTTTGAAAGTAGGGGCCTGCCCTATATACGCTGCAGAAATTGGGGCATTAGGTGTTGGTGTTGCCACAACACTGTAAGCCCTCACAGTTACTCTTGGTGGGAGCAGGAACGGGCCTTGCTGTGAAATATTAGATCAAGAATTGTAATTACACGTCATTGTTGAACAGTGGTAGAAAAATTGGACCTTTGGGGGTGGTGGTGGTGGTGCTGGTGCCACAACACTGTAAGTCCTCACAGTTACTCTTGGTGGGCACTGGAACGGGCCCTGCTGTGAAATATTATATCAAGAATTGTAATTACATGCATCTGTTGAACAGGGGCAGAAAAATTGGGCCTTTGGTGGTGATGGTGGTGTTGCCACAACAATGTAAGCCCTGACAGTTACTCTTGGTGGGTGCAGGAATGGGCCCTGCTGTGAAATATTAGATCAAGAATTGTAATTACTTGTCCCTGTTGAACAGGGGCAGAAAAATTGGACCTTAGCCACTGCTGCCACAACACTGCAACCCCTCACAGATGCTATAGTTGGAGCGCAGGAATGAGCCCTGCTGCAAAGTATTGTATCAAAAATTGTAATTACACGCCCCTGTTAGACAGGGGCAGAAAAATTGGACCTTAGCCACCCAGAACCAAAAATGTTCTTACAAGCTATCAGCATGAAAATTGAGGAGGAAGAGGATTGTCACTTAGCATCAGCATAGTCAGTCTTGAAGGGATTCCACATTAAGAAAAAAATTATTCGGTTACATCAGCATCAGGTGCTTGGCAGCTGGTGATCCAAGACTAATTCATTTTTATAAAGGTCAGCCGATCGACAGATTCGGTGGACAGGTGCACCCTGTAATCGTTTACAAAGCCTCCAGCAGCACTGAATGTGCGTTCTGAAAGAACGCTGGATGCAGGACAGGCCAGTAGCTTAATTGCATACTGTGCAAGCTCTGGCCAGTGATCCATCCTCAAGACCCAGTAACCAAGAGGATTTTTGTTGGGAAAGGTGTTGTCTGATCTTGCCCCTAGGTATTCCTGCACCATGTGAATCAGATGCTGGCGATGGTTGCTGGAACCGATCATGCCTTGGGGCTGCGGACTAAAAAATTGTCTACATGCATCGGTCAGATGGCTACCTTCTCCACCGCTCCTTCTGTGACTGACTCAGCAACACGTTGTCCAGGAGGACAAGGAAATTGTAACCTCCAAGGCTCTGGAAACGCGTTGCACAAACCTTTCTGCAAGGCCCACCGAAGATGTTTCATCCTCTGGTTCCTCTGCGATGGCAGGATAAGGTCTGCCATCTTACCCTTGTAACGTGGATCAAGGAGGGTTGCCAGCCAGTAATGATCCCTCCCCTTAATACCACGAATACGAGGATCCTTCCGCAGACTTTGCAGGATCAGGGAGGCCATGCAGCGTAGGTTTGCTGAGGCATTCGGTCCAGAGTCCTCTGGGTCACTAAGGACGACATGATCCGCAGCCACCTCCTCCCAGCCACGTACAAGTCTATGGGTTTCTTCAGACTGTACAAAAAGGAAAATGAGTACAGCGCTGCGCCAAACGTTAACAAAACAAGAGATGATTATAATATAACAACTAACACACCTCTAGACATGGCAAAAAACAGAAACAAAAAAATAGTGTAGCGCTATGTGTATATACAAATCATATAAATAACATATGTGAACAGTGTGTCAGAATGTTCTATACGGGACAAAGCCAATATAAAACAACACTAAATATACAAAATAGACATATGAGGATGACTATAATAAATGAGTAGTACAAGTCCGTGTTAGGTGTACAGAAACATATAAATATAATAAATCAAATAATATAGTCCATTAATTGTTTTAGTCAATAATGACTAGTGGAACAGAAAACCACCACCAAAAGTCTATAAGGACAAAAATGAAAAAAATTAAAATATAATAAAAATTGAGAAATTCCCAGGGTTTCCTCCTAAGCGAAGTGGTTCACTTCTAGTAGGTGAATAAATAGATCACAGATGGGTGGAAGGTCTAGATAGTGGCAGGACCAACACCGAAGCATCTAAGGAGGCTTACCGGAATCAGGTGACCTGAGAAGACTTACGTCTCACAAGTCGAAGAAAGCTTAAAGACCACCAGGTCTTGCAGGGTAAAACGTCAGATGGTCCTCGGCTTCCAAAGGAGGGGGGGGGAGGGGGTTTCACCACAGCTTCAAACGTCCCCAAGACACTCCAACAGGCCCAATGGATAATTCAAGTATCATGCGAGAAAGAAAGCTCACATGGCATAATAACGTTTTATAAAAAGGCATCAATTTATTAAAATAGCAAAATGAACACTCACATGGTAGGAGATCAGAAATAGCTCATATAAAATTGTTCGCGGTAATAGTGAGGGGTTCAGACTGTAAATTATCTCTTGAAGACTGCTGCTGATGCTGAGTGCCAGGCTCCACCTCCATGCTGACACAATCCTCCTCCTCTTCCTGTGTGATCGGCGGGCACGCAGGAACAGTCTGGATAAAGGGGGCCTTGAGAGGCCAGGAAGTCCTCCTTTTCCTCCCTCTGTTCTGCCTCAAGTGCCCTGTCCATTATTCCATGCAGCATGTGCTCCAACAGGTAGACAAGAGGGACAGTGTCACTGATGCATGCACTGTCACTGCTCACCATCCTTGTGGCCTCCTCAAATGGTGACAGGACAGTGCATGCATCCCTGATCATAGCCCACTGGCGTGGGGAAAAAAAACAAGCTCCCCTGGCACTGTCCTGGTCCCATAGTCGCATAGGTACTCATTGATGGCCCTCTGCTGCGTGTGCAGCCACTGCAGCATGGCCAACGTTGAGTTCCACCTGGTGGGCATGTCACAGATTAGGAGGTTCTTGGGCAGGTTAAATTCCTTTTGGAGGTCAGCCAGCCAAACACTGGCATTATATGAGCGGCGGAAATGCACACAGACTTTCCTGGCCTGCCTCAGGACATCCTGTAAGCCCGGGTACCTGCCCAAGAACTGCTGCACCACCAAGTTAAGGACGTGAGCCAAACAGGGCACATGGGTCAGTTGTCCCTGTCGGAGGGCGGAGAGGAGGTTGGTGCCATTGTCGCAAACCACCATTCCTGGCTTAAGCTGGCATGGCATCAACCACCTCTGAACCTGCCCCTGCAGAGCTGACAGAATCTCTGCCCCAGTGTTACTCCTGTCCCCCAAGCACACCAGCTCAAGCACCGCATGGCATCTTTTTGCCTGCGTGCTTGCGTAGCTCCTTGAACGCCTACGGAGCACCGCTGGTTCCGAGGACAAATCAGCACAGGAAGAGGCCATGGAGGAAGAAGAAGAGGAGGGGGTGGAGGAGAGAGGTGTGGTAGAATCACCACTAGGAGAATTTTGGAGGCGTGGTGGCGGAACAACCTCCAATACTTCTGCACCCTGTCCTGCATCCTTCCCAGCTGCCAGAAGAGTTACCCAGTGTGCGGTGAAAGATAGGTAACTTCCCTGTCCATGCCTGGGAGTCAGTGGTAATATGAACCTTACCGCTGACCGCCCTGTCCAGCGAGGCCAAGACATTGCCTTCCACATGCCGGTAGAGAGCCGAAATCGCCTTCCGTGAGAAAAAGTGGCGTTTGGGAACCTGCCACTGAGGAACCGCACATTCCACAAACTCACGGAAGGGGGCAGAGTCTACCAACTGAAAAGGCAGCAGTTGAAGTGCTAGCAATTTAGGCGGAGCTACGCGATTACGTCACACGCGGAAGTGGAAGAGAGTGTGGAACGCAGCTGAGGCGCATGCCGCTCAGCTGACGGTCTGGGATTCAAGAGCTCTCTTTGTGCACACCACTATACGCAGTGTGAATGTTTTGGCTTTGTTTTTTACTTTATTTTACTTTTATCCGGCCCTAAGTGTTGGGCATTTAACTTTTTAATAAAGTAATTTTTAAAAAAAACGTATTACACTACGGGAGCCCTGTTTCCTTTCCTATGTGGATTACCATACTACGGATGGGTTCTGTGTCTGGAGCGGGAGGACCCAGGAACAACCTCACTGGAATCTAGGACATCATACCACAGTTTAACACTACATGCCTACTACCCCTGCAGGGGTGCAGGGAGCTGGTGAGTGGGGATCCTTGAGGGGGAGCACCGCAAGTCACTGGATACTAGATGGTTGCTTGCACAAAAGTCACTAATTATAAAGAACACTGCTGGAACACCGTTGGAACACACTATATATACACCTTTTTGCTGGAACTTTATATATATATAATATTTGTTTGCTGGAACTGTATATAGATTTTTTTGCTGGAATTATCTGTATATATATTTTTTTCTTCATATGTGGAATTTGGACCTTCACGTCCTTAAGGTTTTTTATTATTTGCTCACTAATACCCATATTATATGGAGTGTTGATTTATTATTTAATACACCTCCCATCACCACATAAAACGTTTTTGGATGGATGGAGGGTATTAAACATATGCTTTTTGGCTCTATGAGCTCTCACTTGTTATGTAATGAATAATTAACTGGTTCACTACACAAATCATAGAGGGGACCTCTATAGATTAGATCCCTTTTCACACAGAGGTGGGGACACATTGATGTATAAAAGTTTTTTATTTATATTCCTTTGAGCGGGTGCTCTTAATTACACATTTAGCACATTTTTCCACATTAGATACCCCAATAGAGGTAGCGCCACTTACCCTTATTTTTTAAATAAATTCAATTTAGCCAAGCTAGCATTCAACCGCTGGGCATGTGGATGGCTGGGAGCAAACTTCTTTCAGCGGTGCAGCAGCTGGGGCAGGGAAATTTGCCTGGTACAATCTGACGTCGGTATACCGATAGCAGATTGCCCGCAAGTACTTGGCTGTGACACACCCAATTCTTCCCCATTCATTCCTCTCAGTGCAGGTTTCAGAGAGGACTGAAGGTATAGTGCGGTTGGAGATCCCAGCTGATGAGGAGCAAGGAGAGGTCCGCTTTGTTCTTTGGTGTGGGTCTTTTAGGTATGCTTGCCAACGAACTGCAAGGCAGGTTGACATGTGTCTGGTCAAGCATGTGGTGCCCAAGCGGGTGATGTTTTGGCCACGCGAGATACGCTTAAAACATATGTTGCAAATAGCAGCGGTAGGATCTGATGCACTCGTCTCAAAAAAGGCCCACACCAAAGAACTTTTGGAATAACAAAAGACAGCAGCGCCCTGCACATGCGGAGCTTTGCGGTGTGATGCAGTCAGTGTGCTGCCCTTAGGCTGGCCCCTGGAGGGCATTCTGCCTGTCTGTGGTACTAATAGGATCAGAAGAACACAAGCAATTGTCTTCAGGTAGCTTTAGGTGCACACTGTGCAGAGGACACAGTACACTTACTGTAAATACTGTAGCTGCCTGCCTGTGGTACTAATAGGATCAGAAGAACACCAGCAAATGTCTTCAGGTAGCTTTAGGTGTACACTGTGCAGAGGACACAGTACACTAACTGTAAATACTGCAGCTGCCTGCCTGTGGTACTAATAGGATCAGAAGAACACCAGCAATTGTCTTCAGGTAGCTTTAGATGCACACTGTGCACAGGACACAGTACACTAACTGTAAATAACGTTCCCAATTCGGCGATCAAACAGGCGATGTTCGAGTCGAACATGGGTTTGACTCGAACTCGAGGCTCATCCCTAGACAGGACTAGACATGTGCAGTTCATTTCGCTCCGAATTGAAATTCGGACGTATTTTTGTTTTTCGAAAATTCGGATGTATCCAACATTCCGAATTACAATAGTACCGAATTTAAACAAATCCAAAATAACAAAGAAATTCGGACAAAATTCGAATTTAAGTAGTTTTCGAATACTTTTCAAATTCAAATACTTTTCAAAATTGAAAAGTTTTATAATTCGAATAGTTTTCAAATTCGAAAAGCTTTATAATTCAAATAGTTTTCCAATGATAATAAAATAGAATAGAAAATAAAGGAATAGAATAGAAAAAAAAAATAGAATAGAGAAGAATATAACAGAAAATAAAAGAATAGAATATAATAGAGTAAAACAGAACAAAAGAGAATAGAAAATAAAAGAACAGAATAGACTAGAATATAATAGAAACAAATAGAATAGAATAATATAGAAAGAATATAACTATCTTCTGAAATTCGATGGGAATTTAACATTCAATATCTAAAGGTTTAAGAAAAGCGGTATTAATGTGGATGCTCTCCCTGTGCCTATTGACAATAACCCTGCCTTTCTGACTTTTTTTGTTGAAACAATAGTCGTTAACTGGCTGTAGTTGTAAGAAATCTAAATTCTGAGGTCATCTCCCTCTTCTCCTGACTCTCATTTTACTTGCAGATCGTCTTTACGATAAATAACTTTTAAAGCAGTAAAACATCATGTCAGCAAGGAGGAAAGGAGACGAGCAGGTGAACCAAGAGAATATGGGGACGCAATCATTGCGCTCTGCTAAAGACAAGGAGAAGGATAAGGAAAAGGGGATGCCGGCCACAGTGGTAGGTGTAACAGCAGCAGCAGTCGCAGCAACCGCCAAATTAGAGAGAATGGTCCATGCTACTGACCATACTCCAACGAAAGGGGGGCCGGAAAGCACAAATTAAGTCAACAATAGACAGGAAGAGCCAGGAACATTAAAGTATGCCTGTAAGCGCTACTGGAATAAAGAATTCTTCCAATAAAGGGGCAAGAATGGTTGGGAAAGTAATGGAAGCGGTTGCGTATCAGGCACATACAACAGAAGGAGAACCATCCCTTAAAGATATCCTTTTGGCGATTAACACTTGCAAACAGTCCTTGGGCGAACTGTCCGATCAAATAAAGGATATCAAAGAGGAATTATCCCTGGTACGGCAAGAGCTCAAGAAAACAGCAGAAAGAGTGACAGAAATGGAAGGGAGGATAAGTTTGATAGAAGATGACCTGCACCCTATGAAGCAAGAGGCTAAGGCCTGGAAAGAGCAGATGAATAGGCTCACGGGAAAATTTGATGAAATGGAAAATAGACTTCGTAGAGACAATGTGAGGATAGTGGGGTTACCTGAGAAGAGTGAAGGATCAGACCCGATAGGGTTTTTGGAAAAATGGTTGATTGAAATCTTTAGAAGAGAGACATTTTCACAGCAGTTCTCTATTGAAAGAGCACATAGAGTTCAGTTTAGACCTCCCCCCCAAGGAAGCCCCCCAAGATCTTTGCTATTGAAATTTTTAAATTATAAAGATAAAGTAATCCTCCCTCGTAAAGACCAAGGAGAGGGGTAACATTTCCTTTAATGGAGCTAGGATATCAGTGTACCCCAATTTCTCACCTGACCTGCAGAAGCGCAGAACTGAATTCTTAGGAATTAAACGCAGCCTTCAAAAATTTGATGTTACGTACGCTCTCCTTTATCCTGCCAGGCTCCGGGTAAACGCACTCGGAGGAAGTCAGATTTTCGATTTTTCTGCGGGTGCGTTGGCATGGTTAGAGGATAAGAGAGATCAGTTGCCAATGAAATAAATGGGGATCTGGTTAGGGGATGATGCACAAAGGTGGGGCACAAATGTAAAATAATAATGATATGCTCTGTGTGGAGTGGGGTGGGGAACCTACATGGTTTAGGTGGAATTAGGAATGGGTTTATATCTGAACACTGGGAGGGAGGGGTGGGTGGTGGGAGGGGGGAATGGAGGTATGGGAGTAGGCGGAATGGGTATTGTAAGGGTGTGGTGGTATGTGACGGTCATTAAAAAAGCCTTCAGGGGTAACCTAGAATGGTGTGGGGGGGATATAAATATTAGTTTTTTGAGCTGGGCAGGGATTGGGAGGGTGGGGGTGGGTATGGGTTATAGAAGTAGGACAACATACAGTAGGGGAATATACGGAAAACTGGATCGTAAGGAGATGTATGGCACATTAGTTTGTAGGGTAATTCACTGGACACAGGAAAATTAAAATACAGTTATAACATTCACGTTTGTAGTGTGAAAATATGGGTAAAGTTGAAATGGTTGAGGAAACTAATTTAAAATATTTGGTTATTAGGGAATTTTTCCCATTGATAGGGACGAGTAATTTAGAATATTGGGACACTAAAGCAGGGAAATGGTGTTGTTTAGATTAATGGATTTAATATTACAAAGGTCCCCTTTGTTTATTGTATCTCTCTCTTTGATATCATTAGGTTTTAATTTCCTTTTTCCTTCATGTTTTTCTGGTCCCCAGATGAAGACACGTGACGGTGTCGTAATGCGTAGGGATTGACAAGTGAGAGGGCGCTGAGAACGCCAGAACTTTTTTCTCATTACTCTGCCTGTTTTTATTATATTGAATAGAAGAGCATTACTTAAAGAATAAATATCGCCCCCCCAGTTTTAAAACTTTATTACGCTAGTGGAGCCTTCTTTTCTCCCCCTCCCCTATCTTGTTTTATCTCCCCCACCACTGAGAGAACCAGATCGGAGGCATATAGAAAGAACAAAGGAGGATTAACCACTCAAGGACCGCCTCACGCCGATTTACGTCGGCAAGGCGGCACGGGCAGGCAAAATCACGTACATATACGTGATTTGCCTCCCGCGGGTGGGGGGTCCGATAGGACCCCCCCCTGCGCCCGAGGCGGTCCCGTTTGGTCCCCCGGCGATCGGAGGTGAGGGGGAGGCCATCTGTTCGTGGCCCCCCCCCTTGCGATCGCCGCCGGCCAATCAGATCACTTCCTTTGCTGCTGTATGCTAAACAGCAGCAAAGGAAATGATATCATCTCTCCTCGGCTCGGTATTCTGTTGCAGCGCCGAGGAGAGAAGACTGAACTGTGAGTGCACAACACTACACACACACAGTAGAACATGCCAGGCACACAAAACACCCCGATCCCCCCCCCGATCGCCCCCCGATCCCCCCCAATCACCCCCCCCCCTGTCACAAACTGACACCAGCAGTTTTTTGTTTGTTTTTTCTGATTACTGCATTGGTGTCAGTTTGTGACAGTTACAGTGTTGGGACAGTGAGTATTACCCCCCTTTAGGTCTAGGATACCCCCCTAACCCCCCCTAATAAAGTTTTAACCCCTTGATCACCCCCTGTCACCAGTGTCACTAAGCGATCATTTTTCTGATCGCTGTATTAGTGTCGCTGGTGACGCTAGTTAGTGAGGTAAATATTTAGGTTCGCCGTCAGCGTTTTATAGCGTCAGGGACCCCCACATACTACCTAATAAATGTTTTAACCCCTTGATTGCCCCCTAGTTAACCCTTTCACCACTGATTACCGTATAACCGTTACGGGTGACGCTGGTTAGTTCGTTTATTTTTTATAGTGTCAGGGAACCCGCCGTTTATTACCGAATAAAGGTTTAGCCCCCTGATCACCCGGCGGTGATATGCGTCGCCCCAGGCAGCGTCAAATTAGCGCCAGTACCGCTAACACCCACGCACGCAGCATACGCCTCCCTTAGTGGTATAGTATCTGAACGGATCAATATCTGATCCGATCAGATCTATACTAGCGTCCCCAGCAGTTTAGGGTTCCCAAAAACGCAGCGTTAGCGGGATCAGCCCAGATACCTGCTAGCACCTGCGTTTTGTCCCTCCGCCCGGCCCAGCCCAGCCCACCCAAGTGCAGTATCGATCGATCACTGTCACTTACAAAACACTAAACGCATAACTGCAGCGTTCACAGAGTCAGGCCTGATCCCTGCGATCGCTAACAGTTTTTTTGGTAGCATTTTGGTGAACTGGCAAGCACCAGCCCCAGGCAGCGTCAGGTTAGCGCCAGTAGCACTAACACCCACGCACGCACCATACACCTCCCTTAGTGGTATAGTATCTGAACGGATCAATATCTGATCCGATCAGATCTATACTAGCTTCCCCAGCAGTTTAGGGTTCCCAAAAACGCAGTGTTAGCGGGATCAGCCCAGATACCTGCTAGCACCTGCGTTTTGCCCCTCCGCCCGGCCCAGCCCACCCAAGTGCAGTATCGATCGATCACTGTCACTTACAAAAGACTAGACGCATAACTGCAGCGTTCGCAGAGTCAGGCCTGATCCCTGCGATCGCTAACAGTTTTTTTTGTAGCGTTTTGGTGAACTGGCAAGCACCAGCGGCCTAGTACACCCCGGTCGTAGTCAAACCAGCGCTGCAGTAACACTTGGTGACGTGGCGAGTCCCATAAGTGCAGTTCAAGCTGGTGAGGTGGCAAGCACAAGTAGTGTCCCGCTGCCACCAAAAAGACAAACACAGGCCCGTCGTGCCCATAGTGCCCTTCCTGCTGCATTCGCCAATCCTAATTGGGAACCCACCGCTTCTGCAGCGCCCGTACTTCCCCCATTCACATCCCCAACCAAATGCAGTCGGCTGCATGAGAGGCATTTTCTTTATGTCCTCCCGAGTACCCCTACCCAGCGAACCCCCCAAAAAGATGTTGTGTCTGCAGCAAGCGCGGATATAGACGTGACACCCGCTATTATTGTCCCTCCTGTCCTGACAATCCTCGTCTTTGCATTGGTGAATGTTTTGAACGCTACCATTACTAGTTGAGTATTAGCGTAGGGTACAGCATTCCACAGACTAGGCACACTTTCACAGGGTCTCCCAAGATGCCATCGCATTTTGAGAGACCCGAACCTGGAACCGGTTACCGTTATAAAAGTTAGTTACAAAAAAAGTGTAAAAAAAAATATATAAATATAAAATAAAAAAAAATTGTTGTCGTTTTATTGTTCTCTCTCTCTATTCTCTCTCTCTATTGTTCTGCTCTTTTTTACTGTATTCTATTCTGCAATGTTTTATTGTTATTGTTATTATGTTTTATCATGTTTGTTTTTCAGGTATGTAATTATTTATACTTTACCGTTTACTGTGCTTTATTGTTAACCATTTTTTTGTCTTCAGGTACGCCATTCACGACTTTGAGTGGTTATACCAGAATGATGCCTGCAGGTTTAGGTATCATCTTGGTATCATTCTTTTCAGCCAGTGGTCAGCTTTCATGTAAAAGCAATCCTAGCGGCTAATTAGCCTCTAGACTGCCTTTACAAGCCGTGGGAGGGAATGCCCCCCCCCACCGTCTTCCGTGTTTTTCTCTGGCTCTCCTGTCTCAACAGGGAACCTGAGAATGTAGCCAGTGATTCAGCCATCAGAGACCAGAGTGGCTCCAAACATCTCTATGGCCTAAGAAACCGGAAGCTACGAGCATTTTATGACTTAGATTTCGCCAGATGTAAATAGCGCCATTGGGAAATTGGGGAAGCATTTTATCACACCGATCTTGGTGTGGTCAGATGATTTGAGGGCAGAGGAGAGATCTAGGGTCTAATAGACCCCAATTTTTTCAAAAAAGAGTACCTGTCACTACCTATTGCTATCATAGGGGATATTTACATTCCCCGAGATAACAATAAAAATGATAAAGAAAAAAAAATGAAAGGAACAGTTTAAAAATAAGATAAGAAAGCAAAAAAATAATAAAGGGAAAAAAAAAAAAAGCACCCCTGTCGCCCCCTGCTCTTGCGCTAAGGCGAACGCAAGCGGCGGTCTGTCGTCAAACGTAAACAGCAATTGCACCATGCATGTGAGGTTTCACCGCGAAGGTCAGATCGAGGGCAGTAATTTTAGCAGTAGACCTCCTCTGTAAATCTAAAGTGGTAACCTGTAAAGGCTTTTAAAGGCTTTTAAAAAAGTATTTATTTTGTTGCCACTGCACGTTTGTGCGCAATTGTAAAGCATGTCATGTTTGGTATCCATGTACTCGGCTTAAGATCATCTTTTTTATTTCATCAAACATTTGGGCACTATAGTGTGTTTTAGTGCAATAAAATTTAAAAAAGTGTGTTTTTTCCCCAAAAAATGCGTTTGAAAAATCGCTGCGCAAATACTGTGTGAAAAAAAAAAATGAAACACCCACCATTTTAATCTGTAGGGCATTTGCTTTAAAAAAATATATAATGTTTGGCGGTTCAAAGTAATTTTCTTGCAAAAAAAAATAACTTTTTCATGTAAACAATAAGTGTCAGAAAGGGCTTTGTCTTCAAGTGGTTAGAAGAGTGGGTGATGTGTGACATAAGCTTCTAAATGTTGTGCATAAAATGCCAGGACAGTTCAAAACCCCCCCAAATGACCCCATATTGGAAAGTAGACACCCCAAGCTATTTGCTGAGAGGCATGTCGAGTCCATGGAATATTTTATATTGCGACACAAGTTGCGGGAAAGAGACAATTTTTTTTTTTTTTTTTTTGCACAAAGTTGTCACTAAATGATATATTGCTCAAACATGCCATGGGAATATGTGAAATTACACCCCAAAATACATTCTGCTGCTTCTCCTGAGTACGGGGATACCACATGTGTGAGACTTTTTGGGAGCCTAGCCGCGTACGGGTCCCCGAAAACCAAGCACTGCCTTCAGGCTTTCTAAGGGCGTGAATTTTTGATTTCACTCTTCACTGCCTATCACAGTTTGGGAAGCCATGGAATGCCCAGGTGGCACAAACCCCCCCCAAATGACCCCATTTTGGAAAGTAGACACCCCAAGCTATTTGCTGAGAAGTATAGTGAGTATTTTGCAGACCTCACTTTTTGTCACAAAGTTTTGAAATTTGAAAAAAGAAAAAAAAAATGTTTTTTCTTGTCTTTCTTCATTTTCAAAAACAAATGAGAGCTGCAAAATACTCACCATGCCTCTCAGCAAATAGCTTGGGGTGTCTTCTTTCCAAAATGGGGTCATTTGGGGGGGTTTTGTGCCACCTGGGCATTCCATGGCCTCCGAAACGGTGATAGGCAGTGAAGAGTAAAATCAAAAATTCACGCCCTTATAAACACTGAAGGCGGTGATTGGTTTTCGGGGCCCCGTACGCGGCTAGGCTCCCAAAAAGTCCCACACATGTGGTATCCCCATACTCAGGAGAAGCAGCTAAATGTATTTTGGGGTGCAATTCCACATATGCCCATGGCCTGTGTGAGCAATATATCATTTAGTGACAACTTTGTGCAAAAAAAAAAAAAAAAGTGTCACATTCCCGCAACTTGTGTCAAAATATAAAATATTCCATGGACTCAATATGCCTCTCAGCAAATAGCTTGGGGTGTCTACTTTCCAAAATGGGGTCATTTGGGGGGGGCTTGTGCCACCTGGGCATTTTATGGCCTCCGAAACTGTGATAGGCAGTGAAGAGTGAAATCAAAAATTTACACCCTTAGAAATCCTGAAGGCGGTGATTGGTTTTCGGGGTCCCGTACGCGGCTAGGCTCCCAAAAAGTCCCACACATGTGGTATCCCCGTACTCAGGAGAAGCAGCTGAATGTATTTTGGGGTGCAATTCCACATAGGCCCATGGCCTGTGTGAGCAATATATCATTTAGTGACAACTTTTTGTAAATATTTTTTTTTTTTTTTTTTTTTTGTCATTATTCAATCACTTGGGACAAAAAAAAAAAATATTCAATGGGTTCAACATGCCTCTCAGCAATTTCCTTGGGGTGTCTACTTTCCAAAATGGGGTCATTTGTGGGGGTTTTGTACTGCCCTGCCATTTTAGCACCTCAAGAAATGACATAGGCAGTCATAAACTAAAGCTGTGTAAATTCCAGAAAATGTACCCTAGTTTGTAGACGGTATAACTTTTGCGCAAACCAATAAATATACGCTTATTGACATTTTTTTTACCAAAGACATGTGGCTGAATACATTTTGGCCTAAATGTATGACTAAAATTGAGTTTATTGGATTTTTTTTTATAACAAAAAGTAGAAAATATCATTTTTTTTCAAAATTTTCAGTCTTTTTCCGTTTATAGCGCAAAAAATAAAAACTGCAGAGGTGATCAAATACCATCAAAAGAAAGCTCTATTTGTGGGAAGAAAAGGACGCAAATTTCGTTTGGGTACAGCATTGCATGACCGCGCAATTAAAAGTTAAAGCGACGCAGTGCCAAATTGGAAAAAGACCTCTGGTCCTTAGGCAGCATAATGGTCCGGGGCTCAAGTGGTTAATAAGAGAGAAAGCAAGGATTCCAGTGACAGCTTCTACACCAAAAATCCTTAACTACTGAATGCTGTTTTACTACAATCTGAAGGTGAGGGTTCTGAGAGACCATTAGAGGAGACACCACCAGCAGGGTCACACATTTATTACACTCTATGTGCCAGAATTTAATAGAAGAACTTTGTTTATTTTTACAGACTTTTGTATGCTGCTACCCATCTATCATATCAAAAAAACTTTTATTCCTCATTATAACTGAGCGCTGATGTGGATTATCTCACACCATTCCTTTTGTCATTATGTTTGATGTCCCAGGATAATATTCTTTGCACTTATATGCACATATTACTAATCACTTATAATTAATGGTTGCATAAAATAATATTTTTTATTCACGTTAATTGTGGAAACAATTATCACTCTTATTAGAAGATAGTGGCCACAGTTATATGCTGCAATACAGAGACATTTGGTCCATGCAGTGATAGCCTACTGACCAGTATCTTAATTTGGCACTATTTGATGTATTCTTTTAATTTTATTTTTACACTGATTTCATACACGTGGATATATAGTCATTTCATTTTATTCACTTTACTTAATATTGCACGAAATTCATCTTTATTATATAATGTTTTTCTGATCGTTATTGCCAGAATAACCAATGGTATTGAATATTGGGTCATGGAATGTTCGAGGGATGGGTACCTCTGCCAAAAGAGCAGCCGTATTTGACGTATTGAATATTTTTAAAGTTGGAATTATATGTCTGCAGGAGACACATCTGACTAAAGACACTAAAATTCATGTAAGGAATAAGAGATTTCAGCACCAGTTTCACTCTGTACACACCTCTTATTCTAGGGGTATGTCGGTCTTAATTGGTAGAGGGGTGGTGTTCTCCTGCAGACAGTGAAATATAGATGAAGAAGAACTCCGGCACCGCTGTCAAGCAGACTTCCGGGATGTGAGAGAGAGTGAGTGAGAGGACGCGTGCGGGCTGAGCTCCGCTCTAACCATTTATCCTGAAATCTCTTCAGCGCTGACAGGGCTGACTTTCTGACTTTCAGCGCCGATTCTCACCAGATTTGACTGTACCTAGGCACCCTGGGAAAGAAAAAAGCCCCCGGTGCACCGCGAGGTCCTACCATATCTCCGGGCAGGCTCCGGTCCTCCATTGTGTCCACGGTCTCCACCACCTCTTCCGCCCACATCGCTTCTGCCGCTTTCAGCTCTGCTAAGCCTGCTAAACCTGCCGCTGCTGCTGCTGCCGCTGTCGCGGTATCGTCTCTGAGACTTTCCATAGTGAATATGTCAGTCGGCACGCAGACGCTCTCTGATCCGGTTTCATCTGCAGCCTCACACGCAGCCTCCCATGCCGAGCTGCTGGCGGCAATTAGAGCTGGAAATGAACAAGTGATGGTCAAAATAGACCATTTGGCTTCGGATATCAGCTTAGTTCGGCATGATGTGGACAAATTCAGATCTCGCTTTGTAGAGGCTGAGAGTCGGATCTCACAGCTGGAGGATGATACCGGTGCAGATTCTAGGAACCTTCGCGCTTTGCAGTTGCAGGTAAAGGCCCTACAAGATAAGTCGGTGGACACAGAAAATCGTATGAGGAGAAACAACCTAAGGATCATAGGCCTACCTGAAAAAACAGAAGGTAATAAACCAGCCGAATTTGTGGAATCTTTTCTTATATCATTGCTGGATTTACCTGCTATGCCCCCTACATTTGTGGTAGAGAGGGCACACAGGATTCCACCAACTCCTCCAGCTCCTGGCAATCCTCCTAGGCCTCTTCTGTTGAGACTTTTGAATTTCAGAGACAGAGATAAGATATTAGCTGCAGCTAGAGATAAACAAGAGCTGCGGTTTAATAATGCAAAAATTATGCTGTTTCCTGATTATTCCCCTGAAGTCCAGCAGCGACGCCGGGCCTTTACCGAGGTCAGAAGACGCCTAAAGGATAAGGGTCTCAAATTTAGCTTATTATATCCCAGCAAGCTCCGAGTTGTAGACGGAGACCGAGCATATTTTTTCACTAATCCGGAGGCCGCTATATCCTGGTTAGATGGTCGTGGGTGACATATGGGTTTCATTGTGCTCATAAGTGTTTCGCTGTGGGTAATATCCCTACTACTACTACTACTATAGTCCATTATAGTGCACCCCTATAATGTCTAAAAATTCCTTTGTTATCTCGTCATTTTGTGGTTTATTAATGAATGTTTAAATAAATGCACTCTATTTGGAGCTGGACTGCTCAGTCCTTCGGACTTGGACTATATTTTTACATTAAGAGTTAAGAGTTAAATCAATCATAACCCAACTCCTACTTTAATTTATTTTTTGTTGTTTTTTTTCCTTTCCCCTCTGGCCCCCTTCTTTCCTTCCCGTTCCCTTTTTTTTTTTTTTCTCCCCTTTCCTTTTTTTTTTTTGGATAGGTTTTTTACCCACATTTGTTTGGCTGTAGGGTGCCTGAACAAATAGTAGTACGATATCCCCTTTTAGGGGTATATCTGCAATATAGTTATAGCTTGTGTGTTTTTTTGTTTTTTTGTTTTTTTTTTTTTGGGAAAAAACTATTCCCAATTCTCCTCCTTTTTTTTTTTTTTGAGAGGAGATGGGACTTAGTTGGATAAGCACTCCGTGCTTGGGTATTAATTTTTTGTTGTTTTATGTTGGTCTTTGTCATGGTTTTAGTTTGTATAAGTTTGTTTCAAAAATCGCTTTGCAAATTAACATTGCTGGTACATGTTGGTATATTGTAGAGATCCTGCTGCTTGTGAGTTGCCCCAAATGGTGTTCCTCCGGTCATTTTATTTGGTCATGGTTCCCTAAACCTATATGGCTACTTCCTTAGCTGAAACTTTCTCGGTTCTTTCATGGAACGTCAGAGGCCTTAATTCCAAATTTAAACGGGCACTGCTGATGAGATATTTAAAAACCCACTCTCCACATTTCATTCTCTTACAGGAAACCCACCTCACAGGCAGCAAGGTTTTAACTCTTAAAAAACCTTGGATTCAGAGGGCCATCCATGCGACTTATTCCTCTTATGCTAGAGGGGTTTCAATCCTAATACACAAGAAATTTCCCTGTGTTATTGAGGACGTGTGTACGGACCCCCAGGGCAAGTTTGCAATGGTGGTGTTTTCACACTGGTCTCAACGATACATAATCATAAATGTTTATATTCCCCCACCTTTTACACATGACTTATTATATAAGATCTTGGAAAAAGCTGCTCCTTTTTATCCAGCGAAATTACTGGTGATGGGTGACTTTAACTCTACTATCTCTCCAGATTTGGACAGACCTGTCCCATCTAAAAACTATAGTTCTGAGCTATCTACATGGGCACAGGCAATGGGGCTACAGGAGATATGGAGATGGAAACACCCGGCTATTAGGGCATACTCATGCTTTTCGGCCTCACACAGGACTGCCTCACGAATTGACCTGGCCTTCTCTAATTCGATCTTGCTGACGGATGTAATAGGGGCCAAATACCTACCCAGTGGGCTGTCCGACCATAGCCCACTGGTAATCGAGCTTCGCTCGTCTGCACGTCGTGATGCGGCCCTGTGGAGGCTGGGGGCACAGTGGATCTCCCACCCTGTGGTGGCTGACATTATTCCACCCAGACTAGTGGAGTTTTGGGATCTTAATGAAGGCTCCTCGACCCCACAGATGGTCTGGGATACCTTCAAAGCCTACACAAGAGGGCAATATATTTCAATCATCGCAAGTGTCAAGAAACAGCAGGGCCGGGAAACCTATAGGCTACAACAGATGGTAGAGGATCAAACAGTAATCTATAGTACAGATCCTACAATAGCTCATTTTGACGCATTAAACGCTGCCCGCAGTTCACTAAACTTACTCTTGACGGAGGTTACACGATTGGATATGCATAAAGGTAGGCAGCGGCTTTTTGAACAGGGGGATAAAAATGGTCGTTTCCTGGCTATGTTGGCGCAGCATGAATACCCATCCACAGTGGTCTCGGGTCTGCGGTCTCCAACTGGGGATATGGTGACCTCTCAGGCAGAAATTTTTCAAACGTTTAATGCCTTTTACCAAACTCTCTATACCTCTGCTCTTCCCCTCCGACTTCCAGCCAGATTTGTTGCAAAATCTTTTAGATCCACTGGCACTTGGCTGGCTGTCGGACGAGGAACGAGAATCGTTGGTACGCCCTTTTTCGGCCTCAGAGGTTTTAAAAATCATACGGTCCTTTCCTTTGGGTAAGGCGCCAGGGCCGGATGGCCTTCCAATAGAATTTTATAGAGCACATGCAGCACTTCTGGCACCCATCTTGGCCCAATTATATACCATCTGTCTATCCAAGGGTGATCTGCCCCTTTCAATGCACCAGGCTTATCTTACTTTGATTTATAAGGACCTTAAGGACCCAGAGCTATGCGCCTCATATAGGCCAATAGCCTTATTAAATAATGACTTAAAAATTTTAACCAAACTGCTGGCTACCCGTCTATATCCATTATTACCAAACAGGATTTATGCCTAAAAGGTCAACGGACGTTAATCTTAGGAGAGTTTTCACCAATATTCATGCCCAACACAACAACTCCGGTACAAGGGCTATTGCCCTATTAGATATAGAAAAGGCATTCGATACTGTAGAGTGGCCCTTTTTGTGGGAGACTCTACGTAGAATGGGTTTTCCACTAAGGTTCATATCATGGTTGCAGGTGATCTATAAGTGTCCCATCTCATCGATTCGTTTGGGCTCCAGACTCTCAACCCCATTTCAACTGTTTCGGGGAACTAGACAGGGCTGCCCTCTTTCTCCGGCTTTATTTGCTTTAGCTATAGAGCCAGTTGCAGAGGCTCTTCGTACATCGCCTCATATTAAGGGGCTTCGGATAGGCATGCTGGAGGAGAGGGTAGCCCTGTATGCTGACGATATGGTTTTGTTTCTGGGGGATGCGGGTCCATCACTCCAGGGTGCTCTGTCACTCCTCGATACATTTTCCATAGTAACGGGCCTCCGGGTAAACTGGCCAAAATCTACTCTATTTCCAATAGATCAGGCAGCCAAAGCGACATCCTCTCCAGATAGTCCATTAAAGTGGGTTGACTCCTTTAAATATCTTGGGGTTTATGTCTCCGCACAAGCTTCAGATTTTCTTAAATTAAATTTGGATCCGGTAGTGGGGGATATGAAAGTTAAACTCAAGGCATGGAATAATCTCCCCCTGTCGGTATGGGGAAGGGTTAACTTGCTTAAAATGAAGGTCATCCCCAAATTTATATATTTATTCCGCCATTCCCCGCAGTGGATTCCTAAATCCTTCTTCACTAAACTAAACCAACGTTTTTTGGAGTTTCTCTGGGGCCCCTCACCACCCAGATATAAGTTATCGACACTGATGAGGCCACTGTCGCGGGGTGGTATGGCCTTTCCGGACTGCTATAAGTATTTTTTGGCGACACAGCTTGTGACAGTGGTCTGGTGGTTAAATCCTGATAAAACCAATGCGGCCTCCGTTTTGGAGGCCACAGTGGCAGGCTCCTGGGAATCCCTTCGATACTTAATTCACAGAGGCCCATGTGCCCCACACTTATTAACTCCGTCTATGCTCACTACCCTACGGGCCTGGAAAATGGGTTTGGCTATTGAAAAACACAGCCAGATGGAAATTTCCCCTAATGCCCCCCTATGGTTAAACCCTAACTTACCACACTTTTATAAATTTATAGACCCTCAGGTATGGACTAGATATGGTATAAAACTAATCTCACAAGTGGTGTCTAGCACCTCATTGCTTTCCTTTCGTCAGCTTTCCTCTCAGTATAACCTTCCGCAGCATTATCAGTTCCGCTATTTTCAACTTCTGCACGCTTTTGAAGCCCAATTCCCACGTTCGTCCTGTACACTAACACAGTCTAAACTGGAGACTACTCTTAGATCCGGTTGTACAAAAAAACCTACATCTCACATATATCAGCACCTAATTTATGTGTCCTTGCCACCGTTGGACGGCCTTTTGTCCCGTTGGCAGCGCGACATTCCAGCTTTGAATAGCGACGATTGGGATAATGTTTGGGACTTCCCTTTTAGTTCGCTAGTTTCTATACGTGACAAGTTAGTGCAATTTAAAGTAGTCCACCGGGCGTATTTCACTCCCCACAGACTTCATTTGATAAACCCTGCCCATTCTCCTAAGTGTTGGAGATGTAGCTCCATCCCTGGAGATTTTTCTCACATCTTTTGGCATTGTCCAAAGATACAACAATTCTGGGGGGAGGTCCTAGGTCTAATTAATAAAATTGCATCCACCAACTTACCACTGTCTATGGAGATCTGTATGTTGGGCCTTATAAAAAAATTAGTTCCTGCTGTAGCTACACGCACGATGATTGGTTTGCTTCTATTTTATGCTAGGAAAACTATAGCATTTCAATGGAAAAAACCCTATCCCCCCACAAGTGTCCAGTGGAAACGTTTGGTTAATGATAATCTTCCATTATATAAAGATACCTATCTAAATAGAGGCTGCCAATTGAAATTTAATAAAGTTTGGAGTGGGTGGTTGGAGGAAATGAATATTGTTTACTAATGTTTGATCAGTTTCAGTTATGATACCATAGAATTGACGATTAAATGTAGTCTCTAGTTAATAGATATCGGCCTCCATGGGCAGTGGGGGGGGGGTGGTTTCTCTTTTTTTTTTTTTTTTCTCCCCCACCAAAGCCTACTTTCTAGCAGGAGGAAAGGGGTATAAATTTTTTTTTTTTTTTTACACTTATATTCTACAATTGTATTGCATGTATGTATTATTGCATTCTTACCTGATGTACTCGCGGTATTACTTGTACAAGCTAAATAACCAAATTGTATATGTCTTTATGTTTCTTGTGTCTTATAAGGAAAAAATTTGAATAAAAATAGATTTAAAAAAAAAAAAAGAAATATAGATGAAGAGGGCCGATATATCTTCTTACATTGTATAATAGAAAATCAGGAATATGTGTTAGCAAATATTTATATCCCCCCTCAATTTAAATTAGACATTATGTATTGTCTATTGGAATTCATAGTAGATAAAACTGAGGTACCAATTATAGTAGTTGGGGATTTTAACGTTGTTATAGATAAAGTAGATAGGTTCCCTCCAGGAAAACAGGGACAAGGGATGCAGGAAAATCGGATGGGCCAATTTCCTCAAGAAGCTGGGCTGTCTGACCTCTGGAGAATACAGAACCCGGAAGCATTGCAATACTAATGCCATTCGAGTTCCTATTCTACACTATCAAGCATAGACCTTGTATTGGGTAATGAGTTGGCGTCCCAAATAATAAAAGATATAGTCTACCAACCCAGAGGGGTATCAGACCACTCTCTGTTGTCAGTCGCAGTAAACCCAAGAAATAAGAAATCTCGCAGGGCATGGAAGATGAACCCAATGTGGTTTGAAATAATAGGGGATCAGAATGAGGTAGCAGCTAAGTTGAATGAGTTCATAGTGCTCAATACAGATACCACCAAGAGGGGGGTGATGTGGGACGCACTGAAGGCATATCTGAAGGGATTACTCATTCAGAAAGTGTCAAAAATTAAAAAATCATCTTGGGACTGGGAGGATAGGTTCAGGAAGGAGTTAATAGAAGCAGAAAGGGAGTATGTGAAAGAACCATCCCTTGATAAACAAAGTATATGGGAGAATAAGCAACAAAGATACAAAGATATAATATCTAGGAATTCAGAAAATAAGAGGCTGTTTCAGAAACAAATTGTATATGGGGAAGGGGAAAAAGTCGGAAAGATGTTGGCTCATATTGTCAGGACAAGTTCCTCACCCTCTATGATCCCAGCTATTAGGACTGCGAGAGGTGAGGTCTGGTAGATGTAATCACTGACACATTCAAGGAATATTATGAGGGACTGTATAAATCACGAGGGGTCATGGGAGGAGAGGAAATGGACCACTTTTTCAGTACCATTGAGATGCCCTCTCTTGCAGAGACTGACAAAGAGGAATTGGAAGGCCCGATAACACTGGAGGAAATTAAAATAGCAGCAACAGAAATGGCCAATCAGATATCCACTGGTCCGGATGGCCTCCCAGCCGAGACCTATGAATACTATGGGGAAGTACTACTCCCGGAGCTCCTCAGAGTATTTAACTTGGCAAAGGAAGAGGGGAAATTACCCATATCAATGACCGAAGCCACGATTATAGTTTTGCATAAAGAGGGGAAAGACCCCCTGGAACCCGGGTCCTATAGACCTATTTCCTTACTTTGCTCAGACGTTAAGATCTTAGCAAAGGTCCTAGCTGCTAGACTAAAGAAAATAATTCATAAAGTAGTTCATCCAGATCAAACAGGATTCATCCCCCATAGATCAACCAGTATGAATATTAGGAGGGTTTTTTTGAACCTACAGATTCCTACAGAGAACGTGGGTTCAAGGGCGGTTATGTTGTTAGACGTGGTAAAAGGGCTTGACAGCTTAGAGTGGGAGTACATCTGGCGGGTATTGAATAAGTTTGGCTTTGGCCCCTCCTTTATTAGTTGGGTTAAAACACTATATAATGACCCAAATGCAAAAGTTAGAGTCAACAATGACTACTCTGTTGGGTTCCAATTAGAAAGAGGTTCAAGGCAGCGGTGCCCTTTGTCTCCTCTGATTTTTGCTCTAGCAATGGAACCATTAGCCATTACAGTAAGACAAAATAGGATTATGGAAGGGTTCCGGAGGAGAACCGGAGAAGAGAGTATCGCATTATCCAAAGGATCCAAACAACTATATAAACAACAACTTAGATCCCTTGTTAACAATATTTAAAAGTAAGACTGAAATATGGAGGGGTCTCCCATTAGCAGTGGCTGGGAGATGCAATTTGATTAAAATGCTGTGGCTTCCACAGCTATTGTACCTGTTGCATAATTCACCAGTATGGATAAATAGGAAATGGTTTAAAAAAAAAAAAAATCGATACATTACTAAGAGATCTTATATGGTAGGCGGAAGATGGTTGGACTATATCTTATATGGAAAGGTGGGCAGCCCAGGATAAGTCTACAAACCCTACAACTTTCAACTCGAGAGGGGGGTTCGGCAGTTCCTCACCCACGGGGCTATTTTCTAGCAGCCCAATTACAGCATTTAGGGATGGGTACTGACCTAGAGGGCAACAATAATGGAGGAATACTGATTGTAGGAGCACCCCATAAGACAGTAGTGGAGGTATTGGAGGCGAACTCTTTCGTTCATAGAACCCCTACAGTAAAATTAACAATAATAGTTTGGAAATCTATTAAGGCAATGAAGGGAATGGGAGGTATGATTGAGTGTGCCCCCCTTTGGAATAATAAGAACTTACAAGAACTAAAACCAATAGGGAAAATAAAAGCAATAGTTAGACTGGCTCAGTTACACAACGAGAATATCTTAAAAACATTCTTCTCATTAAAGGAGGAATATGATATTCCGAACCACTCATTCTATAATTATTTACAAATTAAACGTGCCCTAAATGCCCAGTTTGGGGGACAGGGACCGACTTGGAATTGCTCTTCCATATTCCAAAGATTAGGTAGTTTGGGTGGATCTAGTGGATTTATAGCCAAAATGTATCCACATACATGTAGAAGTAGTATTGAGACCCCAGAAAAGCTTAAGTGTAGAAGTAAATGGGAAGGGGACCTGGGTATAGTATCGGACGAACATTGGAAAAAGATACTGGTGGGAGGACATCAGGTCTCGGTTTCACCTGCTCAGAGGGTCTCACATTTAATGCTACTACACAGGACGTATTTTATTTTTTATTTTTAAAGAGATTTTTATTGAAGGTTTACAGGTTTACAGAAATCATAACAATATCATATAATATAAAGTCATCATCAAAACTAAAATGAGAGGTTTCTTGCAAAAAACAGTGAGATTGCGTAAATACATATTCATCACATTGTCCGTGAGGGGTATAGAAAATTTAACCAATGTGGGATAGATTTTGTCTGAATCTTCATATAGGTAGCTTGGTAAAGAGTAATATGAATGTTAGGCAATCTTCAGTGCACTGTATCAGGAGGAAAAGGTACATGGTTGTGATGAGTGTTGCGTGAAGTATAGACATATACCGACAATGGCAATCCCCACCTCCGGGCACCCCTAAAGGGTTCTAACTGTGTCCGGGGTGG
Source organism: Lithobates clamitans (assembly GCA_037952925.1). Lineage (NCBI taxonomy): Eukaryota > Metazoa > Chordata > Amphibia > Anura > Ranidae > Lithobates > Lithobates clamitans. Next base: position 9,197,198 of record JBBGZY010000399.1, on the reverse strand, counting down.
GAATAAACATGTGTGTAGAGCTGTTACAAGTAGGGTCGGTTCTACCTAATATGGGAAGAGATCCAGTATATGTGTATCATAAACCTAGACTATAAAAGGCTAAGGTTGGTGAAGTGAGTGTAGATCCACAGGACATATTATACCCCTAAAAGATTGTTTGAATTTGGGCAGAGGGCGGATGCTAAATGCCCTAGATGTCAGAACACTGGGGACTTGATACATATGATCTGGAAATACCCAAAATTATTCCATTATTGGACTGAGATATTAGAGACCTTAAATAAGATCTTCACCTTAGAACTTAAAATGAATCCGAAAATGTGCATTTTGGGAGTTGGGGAGAGTTTAGAAGAAATGTTGTTAAAATCAAAGTAGTACTGAGATGTCTCTTCCAAGCAAGGAAATTAATAGCACAGAGAAACCTCCCACGAAGGATGACTGGGTTAGAACAGTAACTGAAACAGTGTGGAAGGAAAAAGTAGTGTACGTAAGGAGAAGGAATTTGAGAGAGTTTAAAAATATTTGGAAGCCTTGGTTAGAGGAATTGGGATACCCTGTGTAAAGAGAAGATAGAGGTGGCTTTACGGTCTAAAATTACATGTGAAGGAGTTGTTAGGAATTTTGGTAAAAGGTATGGGGGAAGGGTATAAGTTATTAGGGGGGGGGGGGGTTAGAGTTAAAAGGGAAAATGGACAGAAATTTTTTTCTATTATATATATATATATATGTTTTGTAATGTATGCGGTGTATTTAAGAACTTGGTATTTTGTAAATTTTGTATACTCTGAAGAATTGAATAAAGATTATAAAAATTTAAAAAAATAAATAAAATAGGAAGATGGTTATATTCATTCTATTCTGTTTTAACTGTAACACTGTTCTGTAACACTATACTATTGTGTTATTTTCTATTCTATGCTATTATTTTCAAATTCAAATTGATTCTATTTGAATTTTGGAAAATGGTTATATTATTTCTATTCTATTCTATTTTTTTTAAATTCTATTCTTTTCTATCCAATTTCGAGTTTCAAAAGATGGGGTTATAATCTTTCTATTTAATTCTATTTCTTTTTTTTTATTCTATTCTCTTCTACTTCATTCTATTCTATTCCATTTTATTTTGGTATTTTATTTTCTATCCTATTTTGTTCTGTTTTATGCCATTATATTCTTTTCTTTTATTCTCTGTTATATTTTTTTCTATTCTCTTTTTTTATTTTCTATTCTATTTTATTCTCTTTGTAAATTGGAAAACTATTCGAATTTGAAAACTTTTCTAATTCGAAAATTCAAATTGATTCGAATACGAATAAACTAAACTAATTCCGAAGACAAATCAAACGGATTAAACTAATTGAACTAAACAAATTTATGAAAATAATGCATTGAAACAAAACACATTTTTTCGTTCTGCACATGTCTAAAACGGTGGTCAAGGACAAAACGGTGGTCTTTACCACAGATAATCAGGCTACTGCCGTCATCATCAACAAGGGTAGGCCAAGTCGCTCCCCATCATGTCCTTCCTTCACAGGCTGGTGCAGTTGTCACTCCATCACCAATTTAACGTTCACTGTACGCATATTCCAGGCAAGTGTAATGTTGCAGCAGATGCACTGTCCCATTTCAATTATTTCATTTTTCCAGCAGGAACCTGGAGCCGACCCAACGACTACTCCTATCCCACCTTGGTCACATCTAACGATGGATTACAGCCACACCTTTTCAACGCAACCCAGCTCATTAACCACTCATTGTCCGCAACACACTGAAGGCCTATCGCACAGCTTGAAACGCCTACCACAGGTTTCTAACCCTATGCCTCGGAGCAACGACAGCTGACATTAGGCACGTCCTAGCCTTCATATCGTATTGTCACACGTAGCTGGCTCTATCTCATAACACCATCAGGCTATACTTAGCATCCAGCATTTCTTGTCCTTACAGGACCCTGGAAAGCCGCCTTTGTTCACGGTCCATATAGTCAGATCCATCCTACGTGGCATCCAGAAGCATCAGCCCATAGCCAACGGCAAATGCTTGCCCATCACAAGTGCCATCTTTAGGGACATGTCTAAAATCCTCACACATTCCCCGTTCGGGGTTCTGCCCAGCCTCGTCATCCAAGCGGCCATCTACAGACGCCACTTGACTTGCTTTCCAAACCACTATGTTCTTCACCTCATAGTCTCCAAAACTCAACAATCCGGACCCGGGATCGATATCAACCTCTTCCAGACGAACAACGCCTGGTGCCCATTAACAGTTCTCAACCGGTTACTATCTTACCTGCCCAGCCAGAATCTAGCCCCTTGTTACCGTTTCTATCCAGCCCCCTGAGTGGCAGGAAATTCATCAGGCACGTTAGAATCCTACTGATCAACCTAGGCCTTGACCCCAGTCGGTGCTCCAGACATTCCTTCCGGATCGGAGCAGCCTCAGATGCATCCCAGGACGGAGTACCAGACCATGTCATCAGGAAATTAGGCAGATGGAAATCCACCTGCTTCACTCGATACATTCCAAAACCTCAGGTAGAAATGGCACAAGCCTTTACCAAGCTTGCTCAAAGATAAACACAATATCATTAAAGAATTACTTCCCTATCCAAGTATTTTTGCCCCCTTTTCTTGGCATACCGACCAGCCAACCAAGGCACACCTCAGGTCTATGTTATGTTGCAAGTCTTGTCACGTGTTTATGTGATCCATAGTCATCTTGGTCGAAGGGCTTTGACCATAAAGATGAAGGCCAGTATGGCGGCCTGAATTTTTGGGAGGAGTCCGGGGGGTATTTAAGAAGTCCACTCGCCTGTGCCATTTGTCGGTTCCAGTGCGAGATACCCTCCATCCCATTCCCTTTTTCAGGGCACTTCTCAGCACATTCCTCTCAAAAATCTTCCATTACTTATCCTGGGTATGCCCCCTTTTCTTGGCATACCGACCAGTCGACCAAGGTACACCTCAGGTCTATGTTATGTTGTAAGTCTTGTCGCATGTTTATGTGATCCTTATTCATCTCAGTCGAAGGGTTTCGACCATGAATATAGAAAAAAGTAAAATAATACGGAAAGTATTCAGATTCCCTTAAATTTTTCACTCTTTGTTATATTGCAGCCATTTGCTAAAATCATTTAAGTTCATTTTTTTTCCTCATTAATGTACACACAGCACCCCATATTGACAGAAAAACACAAAATTGTTTACATTTTTGCAGATTTGTTAAAAAAGAAAAACTGAAATATCACATGGTCCTAAGTATTCAGACCCTTTGCTGTGACACTCATATATTTAACTCAGGTTCTGTCCATTTCTTCTGATCATCCTTGAGATGGTTCTACACCTTCATTTGAGTCCAGCTGTGTTTGATTATACTGATTGGACTTGATTAGGAAAGCCATACACCTGTCTATATAAGACCTTACAGCTCACAGTGCATGTCAGAACAAATGAGAATCCTGAGGTCAAATGAACTCCCTGAAGAGCTCAGAGACAGAATTGTGGCAAGGCACAGATCTGGCCAAGGTTACAAAAAAATTTCTGCTGCACTTAAGGTTCCTAAGAGCACAGTGGCCTCCATAATCCTTAAATGGAGAAAAGAGGAATCTGATAGGAAGTAGGTTCTATGGGTGTGCCACATCCTAAATACATAGAAAAGAGCAATGGTTCCCCTAGGGCGGGATTTTAAAGGCACTACCACACAATTGGTACAATATAAGTAAAAAGAATAATTTTATTACATGACAAAGAAAAATATATACAAATCAAAACAACAACATATAATGTACACATATAATAGATATGTATTCCTATTTGTATCCATATTTACATTTATTCTATTATATGTGTACATTATATGTTGTTGTTTTGATTTGTATATATTTTTCTTTGTCATGTAATCAAATTATTATTTTTACTTATATTGTACCAATTGTGTGGTAGTGCCTTTAAAATCCCGCTCTAGGAGAACCATTGCTCTTTTCTAATCCTTAAATGGAAGACGTTTGGGACGACCAGAACCCTTCCTAGAGCTGGCCGTCCGGCCAAACTGAGCTATCGGGGGAGAAGAGCCTTGGTGAGAGAGGTAAAGAAGAACCCAAAGATCACTGTGGCTGAGCTCCAGAGATGCAGTCGGGAGATGGGAGAAAGTTGTAGAAAGTCAACCATCACTGCAGCCCTCCACCAGTCGGGGCTGTATGGCAGAGTGGCCCGACAGAAGCCTCTCCTCAGTGCAAGACACATGAAAGCCTTCACTGGTGTCCATTCACTGTCCATAGGTTTGCCGTCTCATCCATTTGCAGATGAGCATGTATTGTTTGTACAGGTTCTGTGGCTGATTGAGGTGGTAATTAGACCCACCTGGTGCCTTGTCTGCACTTGATTAGCCTGGGGGGCTGGGTGGTTGTTAGGTGTTTGGTTTCAGAGCAAGGGGTGGCATACACTCTACAATCAATTTGTATCAGATTAATTTAATACTCCTTACTACTGATTTGTATCGGATTCATTTCATACATTTTACAACTGATTCGTATCAAAGTAATTTCTCTTTACAACCGATCTGTATCAGATACATTGCATACTTTCTACCGTTGCCATTTGTTGTTTTCCCTGTGCCGTGTGTTTTAGTTCCCGCAGCGGTTCTTCTCTCATTTATTTACCAAACCAAAGTTATTTTCTGTGCATCATGCACAGCGCCACACCACACTCTTCGGGTGTGTTGCACACCCGCTCCAGTCCAATGCAAATCCAGTCGCATGGTTACTGTCGCAGGTAGGATTCGTTACCGTGTTTGTCATGTCAAAATTCGTGGCCACTCGTGGTGTCGCCCGTACCATGTGTTTGGTTCCCGCAGTGGAACTTACAAATTATTCGTACGCACTTCTCATGTTTTATTTTCTACACCAAACCTTGTTGTTTTGCCTCATGCACGGCATCACGCCACACCTTCCCGATATGTTGAACTCCAGCCACAGTCCGCCGCAAACTCACTCGCATGGCCCACTGTTGCAAGTAAGATTTGTTACCACATTCTTTATGTCCTATCAATTACCATTTGTTGTCTCCCATATCGTTTGTTAGTTGCCCCTACGGAACCTACGAATCAAACGAACATTGTCCTTATCCCTTATGCCCCATACACACGGTCGGATTTTCCGACGGAAAATGTGTGATAGGACCTTGTTGTCGGAAATTCCGACCGTGTGTGGGCTCCATCACACATTTTCCATCGGATTTTCCTACACACAAAGTTTGAGAGCAGGCTATAAAATTTTCCGACAACAAAATCCGTTGTCGGAAATTCCGATCATGTGTACACAAATCCGATGGGCAAAGTGCCACGCATGCTCAGAATAAATAAAGAGATGAAAGCTATTGGCCACTGCCCCGTTTATAGTCCCGTCGTACGTGTTTTACGTCACCGCGTTCAGAACGATCGGATATTCCAACAACTTTGTGTGACCGTGTGTATGCAAGACAAGTTTGAGCCAACATCCGTCGGAAAAAAACCTAGGATTTTGTTGTCGGAATGTCCGAACAAAGTCCGACCGTGTGTACGGGGCATTATACTGCTCGCTCAAGGGTACGGTAAGCTGCCAAACAAACCAGGTGTTTCTATCCTTTTCTCAGTAACCCAATTCTCATTCGCTCGGACCCTTGCAGCCATGCAAAATCGTTTCAGCAGCCTGTCACTCTTGTTGAAACCCTTGCAAAATGCAATATCGTCTCATCTACTCCTCACTCATTAAAAAAAAAAAAAAAAAAATAATAGATAAGTAAATAAAAATAATAATATATATTAAACCTTTACCACCACGCAACCTCGGCCCAGCAACCTGACACTTGTTGAGAATCTTGTAACCATGCAAAATCATCTCAGCAGCCTGACACTCTTATTGAGACCTTTGCAAAATGCAATATCGTCTCAGCAACCTCTCACTCATTCCAAAAAAAAAAAACCCTTTGCAACCACGCAATCTCGGCCTAGCAACCAGACACCTATTGAGACCCTTGCAACCATGCAAATCGTCTCAGCAGCCTGACACCCTTGTTAAGACCCTTACAAAACGCAACATCATCTCAGCAACCTCTCACTTGTCAAAAAAAAAAAAAAATTTAAATAAAAAAATATAATATAAATAAATTTATAAATACCCCCCCTTTGTCACCACGCAATCTCGGCCCAGCAACTGGACACCTGTTGAGACCCTTGCAACCACGCAAAATCAGCTCAGCAGCCTGACACCCTTGTTGAGACCCTTGCAAATGCAATACCGTCTCAGCAGCCCCACACTCATCGAGACCCTTACAACCATGCAATACCGTCTCAAGCAACCTCCCACTCATCAAGACCTTTGTGACCATGCAGTCTCGCCCCAGCAACCTGACATTCATTGAGACCCTTGCAGCCAGACAAATCGTCTTAGGCCTCATGTACACTGCTGCTGGTAAACAGATTTTTTTTCCCAGCTGCCCCTAAACTCTCTTCTATGTTATCTTATCAGTATATGTACACAGGGTCATTTATAGTCGTTTCTAGGCAGTTGAGTTTAGAAGCTTTTTTGGAACGCAAAAAAAATAAAATGGGTTCAGACAGATGTTCAGAGGCATTTGAAACGCCAAATGCCTGTAACAGCTTGTAAACGCTGCTAAACGAAGTAACTCACGTTTAGCTGCATTTCGTTTACAGTCGTTTTCATTTTAACAAAAAAAAAGTCAGGCAATATTGTCTCAGCAGCTTGACACTCATTTGAGACCCTTCCAAAACGCAATATCATCTCAGCAACCTCACACTCGTCTAGACCTTTGCAACCACGCAATCTCGTTTCAGCAACGTGACACCCGTTCAGACCCTTGCAGCCATACAAAATCGTCTCAGCAGCCTGACACTCATTTGAGACCCTTACAAAAACGCAATATCATCTCAGCAACTCCTTACTCATCGAGACCCTTGCAACCGTGCAATTTCATCATAAAAAATAAAAATAAATAAAAAATAAATAAAAAGCCTCATACTCATGCAATCACGCAATATCGTGTTAGCAGCCTGACGCTCACTCAGACCCTTACAACCACGTAATATCGTCTCAAAACAACTTCATACTCATTGAGACCCTTGCAACCACGCAATATCATCTCAGCAAAACCAGACTGAGACCCTTGCGACCACGCAATATCATCTCAGCAAACCAGAATGACACCTTTGCAACCACGCAATATCGCCCCAGCAACCTGACACTCACTGACACCCTTGCAACCGCGCAATATCTTCTCCAGTAGTATAAAACACTTTGTGGTACCGCATACAAACTAACTTGCAAACACACCTCAGTGATAAACAATCAGCCACACAAGTTGGTCATTCATCTCCAGTGGCACGTGGGCCACTCATCTTTTCTCTGTCTTTCTCCTTGAGGTTGGTTCAGGTTTCCATCCGGACCAGGTTGGACTTTATCTCCCCAGAAATAAATACAGTCAGGTCCATACATATTGGTACATCAACACAATTCTAATCTTTTTGGCTCTATACACCACCACAATGGATTTTAAATCAAATGAACAAGATGTACTTTAACTGCAGACTTTCAGCTTTAATTTGAGGGCATTTACATCCAAATCAGGTTGAGGATAGTGTGCAGCAATCTCAACGTTCCCATAGCTGAGCATAAAGTGGAAGGCCCCGTACGCTCTATCACCTTCTTAGGTGTCACTCTGGACACACGTGTCATAGCCTGCCCCCCCCCCCCCCGACAAACTAGCCCGTACCAGGACATTTATCCACGACTTCACCCTGTCACAAGGGTGCACCATGAGGCAGTCCTTACTAGGGATGCTGAATGTCGCGATGAGGATTATTCCTCAAGGGCGGTCCTTTATATCACAGCTTTTAGTTTTTCTTATACCCGTGCAAGATCCAGACCAAGTTCTCAAACTAGACCAAGCAGCAGTAGCAGACTTAGCTATGTGGAACAAGTTCCTCACCAGCTGGAACAGCACTTCAATGTTCATCCTGGCAGTGCCAGCTGAGCCACCATGAGTGGTCACCGATGCCGCAGCCTCCACGGGCTTCGCAGCCTTTTTTCGGCCGCCACTCATTCGCGGAACCTTGGCTCCCAGAAATTCTCTTAAATTTCTGCTTTTGCCCAGTCTTCATCACTCTTGGAGCTGTATCCCATTGTGGCAGCTGCCCAGGTCTGGGACCACACTTGAACAGGTCAGACGGTGTTCTTCACCACGGACAATCAGGCCACGGCCGACAGACATATTCCAGGCAAATGCAAGGTCCCAGCTGATGAGCTGTCCGTTTCAACATTACTTTGTTTTTTCAGCAGGAGCCTGGAATCGGCCCAACAACTACTCCTGTCCAACCCTGGTCGTTGCTGATGATGGACTGAAATTGCATCTCGCCAATGCAACCCAACTCATTATTCACTCCTTGGCACGCAGTACACTGAAGGCCTATCGCACTGTTTGGAACACTTACCGCAAGTTTTTGGCCTCTTGCCCTGTAGCAGGGATAGGCGACCTTAGACACATCCTGGCCTTCATATTGTATTGCCACACGCAGCTGGCCCTTTCTCACAATACTATCACACTATACCTAGCCGGCATTTCCTGTCCTTACAGGACCTCAGTATTCTCAGCCCATGCAGTCAAGCCCCTACTACAGGGCATACAGAAGCACCAACCCGTAGTCAGTGGCAAACGCCTACCTATCACGAGTGCCCTCTTCAGGGATATGTCTGAAATCCTTACTCGTTCTCCATTTGGGGCTTTGCTCAGCCTAGTCATCCATCTACCAGGCCTTCTAGAGTTTCCTACGACCTAGTGAATTTATCGTCAGCGGCTCCAGCAGTCAGACACTGCTCCGACGCCACCTGACTCGCTTTCCAAACCATTACACCCTTCTTCTCACAGTCTGCAAAATGCAACAAACCGGCGTTGGGGTTAACATCAACTTGTTTCAGACTAACAACACCTGGTGCTCTGTGACGGTGCTCAACCGGCTACTGTCCCATCTACCCAGCCAATCTGATAGTAGCTCATTGCTACCCTTTCTAACCAGCCCTCTGAGTGGCAGCCAGTTTATCAAGCATGTCAGGATCCTCCTAAGCAACTTGGGCTTCAACCCCAGTCAATCCTCTGGACATTCCTTCCGGATCGAAGCAGCCTCAGCTGCTCCCAACATGGAGTACTAGACCACGTAATCAAGAAACTAGGACGATGGAAGTCCGCTTGTTTTGCCACATACATCCTAAATCCTCAGGAAGAAATGGAACAAACCTTTACCAAGCTGGTTCAATAAACACAAGAATCAATTAAGAGTTATTCCCCTATCTGAGTCTTTTACCCCCTTTTCTTGGCATTCCCGACCAGACCACCAAGGCACACTTCAGGTATATTTATGTTGTAAGTCTTGTTGCGTGTTTATGTGATCCACATCTCTCTTGGTCATAGGGCCACGACCATAAAAAAGAAGGCCAGTATAGTGGCCTGAATTTATGGGAGGAGCCCGGAGGGTATTTAAGCAGCCCACTCGCCCATGCTCTTTGTCGGTTCAGTGCACAATACCCTCCTGCCCTTCCCCTTTTCAGGGCACTTCTCAACACATCCTTCTTCATAAACTACCCATTACTTACCTTGGGTATGCCCCCTTTTCTTGGCATACCGACCAGACCACCAAGGCACACTTCAGGTCTATTTATGTTGTAAGTCTTGTCGCGTGTTTATGTGATCCACATCTCTCTCGGTCATAGGGCCCCGACCATAAATTAATATTATATATATATATATATATATACATATACACATACACATACATACACACACACACACTTTTTTTTTTACTTTTTTTGTTTGGGTATAGATCTATAATAACATCCGCACTTTTGTCATCATTATAAATTTGTTTATTTTTGTACAAGTGTAGTCTAACCCTTTAACATTAAATTATTAATTGTAATATATATATTATATTTTAAGAGAAACTTATTACATTAACCTACTGAAAAAAATAAAATAAAATAAACTTATACAAGCAAAAAAATGTTTACTGACATACAATTTAGGTAGTTCTAAGCAGATTTTGTTTAAAAAAAAAACAAAAACTGTTTTATATATTTCAAAAATATTTTATTCCATATAATTACCTTGTTGGTGGATACTAAAAAACTGTACTTTCTAGTCCTCTGACCTCTTTTTAGCATTCCTGTTGCTAGAAGTACAGGACCAGACTCCATGGACTCAGGAAGAGTAGGTGTAGGAACAACTTATTTTATGCAAGGTATACAGACACTCACTCGGGATCTGAATACAGGACTTCTCACATGTTTTATATACAGTCAGTGCTTTACACATTATCAAGGCAAAAAATGTAATTATTAGTTGCATAATAAACATTCTAATTTTGCTATTGAAAATAACCATGTTGTTCTAATTGAAGCGATTGCATTGCTATAGTAACGACTGCCACCTTTGCCCATTTTTACACTGAATAATTACCACTCCATTAATGCTATTGCTATATAGAAGTACGTACACGATGGCAGCGGGCTCCTGATGACATCAGTTTTGATGAAACATGCATAGGGCGGTAACCGGAGATCGTGATATCACCATATTCCATGTTCTGTCCCACTGTATTGTGGGTAATGGAGTCCTTTTGTACAGCTTTTAAATGTTGTTTTTTTTAATAAATATCCATGAGGATTTTACACTATGCAAGCCTGGCACTCTTTTTTTTCTTGTTACTGCCGGAGACTTTGACTGACGGAGGACCTGAGCCGGAAAACTTGATTCCATAGTGGAAGGAATTTCCACACAAGTGCTTTCAGACTTCTTTTGACAGAGAGTCACACATCCTATAGTAATGAGACATCTTCACTGCTGTATGCACATGTGGGGTTTTAAGCGGAGCTGGGACATACAGAAAATTTGATCAAAAGCACCTGGATTCAACATATAGTTGTGGCCTGTTCATTTATATGAACTTTTCTTATGTTTCTCTCATGTTTTTTATTGATTTATATTCACATAGTTTACCTCGGCATGTTGTTTATTTATTAAACCTAAACCTAATTAACATTAATCCATTAATGGTGTGTGGTTGTCGGGGTCCACGGGTGGGGGACTTATCGGCATCGTTTCTGACAAGTCCTTTATTAAAAATCACATCTTCTCCATCTGGTGGTTCCTTCTTCCGCCGGTGTCTTCTCCCTCCGGTGTTTCTTCTCCCTCTTCTCTCTCCGGTAATGTCTTCTTTGTCTGCTGCTGCTGCCCGCTAAACAGACTTTTTCAGACGCTGGTTGCCTCTGTTGTGTCAGCTCCCGCTGTCTGACATTTCTTAAATAGCCATGGGGCGTGACCATCCGGTGACGTCACAAGAGACGGGGTCTCCAGGTGACGTCATCGGATGGAAGAAGACTTTTTAGCGGGCAGTGGCAGACAAAGTAGACATCACTGGAGAGAGAAGAGGGAGAAGAAACATTGGAGGGAGAAGACAACGGAGGGAGAAGACAGGGGAGGGAGAAGACAGCAGAGGAAGAAGAAACCACCGAATGGAGAAGAAACACTGGAGGAAGAAGACACAATTTTTAATAAAGGATTTGTTACTTGTTAACCATTTCTTGTGTTTTGTTGAACTACACTTCTTTTTTTTTGGTGAATGGGTAGGGGTATAATGTACCCCATACCCCATACCCCATTCCTAACTGCTCCTAAACGCTCTTCATGCAGTTTGTCACCCCTCCCTTTCCTCTGCTTAAAACAGACTGACTTAGCTGCCCTTTTTATGGTGAAGGGGTTTATCCAAAAGCCCCCTTATTGGCCTTTTTAAATTCTACTGACCATAGTTCAAAGGCCATGCATTCCATCAGGGTTTAAAAAATGTTGCACATAAAGCAGTACTGGCAAATCTAAACCATATCCCTAGTCAGTGCAAAACAAACAAAGCTCCAGTAACCATTTTTACGTCTACTGCCTAGTAAAACATGCATGCATCTATTGCATATTTCCTTGTTGTTTATAAAGCTTTAGTAGTCTGAGGAGAAATCTCATGGTCATTAGTTGTACCAACCATTCTGAATTAATTTTGTACTTATTGACTTCACTAAAGAGAATCATAATTGCTACTCCCCTTAAAGAGGAACTGAACTCTGCAAGTTGTACCAAAAAAGGACATGCAGATGTCAATTGACTAGTTACAAGTATTGCCTGTGATCTCCCTGCAGTTTATCTTTTCCCATTACTGCCTTAACATCATAGTAGGCAGCCATCATAGTGGAAGCACAGTTTTGCCCCTTATATCAGAGCCTTCAGCAAGGAGGACATTGGGCAGCAAAGTAGTGACATCACCAAATCTCACTCCAATCAACTGAGACTAGCAGTCAGAAGCAGCAATGCCTTAGATCAGTGGTGTCACTTTGAGGATACGGGGGGTGCGGGCCGCACCCAGATGACACCCGCCAGAGGGGTGACACCAGAGCCAGGACAAGGGGGGATGACTCTTGACCTTCCCTTTTAGATTGTAAGCTCTAAGGAGCAGGGCCCTCAGATTCCTACTGTATTAAAGTGTATTGTATTTGTACTGTCTATCCTCAAGTTGTAAAGCGCTATGTAAACTGTTGGCGCTATACAAATCCTGTATAATAATAATAATAATGACAGAGTGCAGGCAGTGCTGGCTCTGGCTAAAGTCTACCTGATGGCGGTTGAGCATACACAGCGTTGCACAGATCACTGCCAAAGTCCAGGAGAAGAGACCCTGCACAGTGTCCTTGCAGAGCTGCAGCAGGATGCCGAGTGCTGGAACGCTACCTGCACTCCTGCACTCAGCACTAGTAAACATCTGTAGCGCACTACTCCCTTGGGAGCTGCTGATGTGTTCATTTGCCTTTTGCCATCCCGCTTCCCTCCAACCTTCCCATGCAATTCCCATTTCACATCAGACAAGATGCTCAATTTTTATGTTGCTTTATTTGCAAACTGATTTGTAGGACAGGTCAATGAAGAATATGAGATGTACTGATAAATCCTATTCTTAATGCGTGTGAGATATTAATCCATAGCCGTAGCTTTGTAGATTAAACTCCCTCTGTTAACTGTCCTTTCCTGCTTCTGAAGTACACTTCCTATATGGGCAGCTAAACATCACTCTGAATAATGCCATGAAAGTTGAAACTCAAAGTCATAGGCCTCACCACCTATTTCCGTGACTTGCAGTGTCCATCTTCCATCACTAACCCCAAGAAGTGTTTCCCACTGTGGTCCTTGGATACACAGCAAAATATTTTCTGAATAGCTCCACTGGGTTTGCACTCCCTTTGCACTCTTCCAACAACAATCCATGTTCTACTCACAGACAGCTGTTTCCCAGTCTCCTTCTTCCGCTTAGTTGCTACTTCCTTCTGCGTTACTTGTTGACTTCTGCTCCAGGGAACCTGACCTTGGCCTCCCCAGAGTCATCTTCGGCTATCCAGCTCCAGGATCTCTGAACTCCCGAGCTGTTCCAGCCACTTTAATCCTCCCAAACTTCTTTCTCCTGATGGCTCCTCCATCCCTCCACTCCGCAGGGCATGTTCCCCTCCCCGGCAGAAGAACGCCCTCACACCACCAACTACTCCATACTTTCTTGATTTCTCCCTCCTCGACTCCCCAGGACATGTGACCCCCCCTTTTCATGAGAGACCGCCTTCAAGACCACAGAAATTAACCATTGGTCACTTTTCTCACATGGGGTTGCTACTCAAGTCTCAGCCTATCCTCTCTTGTCAGCAGAATCCACTCCCAAGCAGAGGAGGTATCCCTGAGCCCAAGTGTAGGAGGCCACACCCCCTGCTATTCTAGCAAAACACCACACATCCATGATTGCACTTCCACTCTGCCCGACAGATCATTTATAGTCCCTGCCTCTGACATGATGTCATTCTGAGGCCAGGACAGGAAGAGAGAAAGGCGCTTCTAGGGAGAGTCCAAGCGTGCATGCTACTTGGATAAGATAAGTGAGCAAAGGAGAAAATACTGTATGTTGCTTAATAGTGTTATGTTGCAGTGACTCAGCCATAAGGCTTTTGCAGTGCACTGGACTTGTTAACTCCTTGGGGAGTGTGGTGGGTTTTGTAGTTGGGGGTGAAGGGGTTAATGAACTAACGCTGGCATTACCCATTACTGTACAGCATGAAGGGGTTAATGTACTTATGCTGGTCACTGATGCAGTAGTGATCCATGGCAGTGTTAATTAACGCCATTTGTGCTGCATTAGTGGCCAGTGTCAGTGTAATTAACGCATTCATGCTGCAATACAAAGGGGTTAATTAACACTGACACTGACTACTAATACAGCACAAATGGGTTAATTACACTGCCACTGACCACTACTGCATTAGTGATCGATGGCAGTGTTAATTAACCCCTTTGTATTCCAGCATGAATGGGTTAATTAACACTGCCAGCACTTTGTGCTGCATTAGTGGTCAGTGTCAGTATTAATTAGCTCCTTCATGCTGTAGAGTTGTAAAATAGCATATTGTCACTGACCACCTTTGCTGGGGGTTATTATTGCAACTACTGCACCAATGCTGGGGATCATTGGTGAAAATGGCACCAATTCTGGGGGTTATTATTGCAGAAAATGGCAGCAATGCTGGGGGCTATTATTGCAGAAACTGGCACCAATGCTGGGGGTCATTATTGCGGAAACTTACACTAATGCGGGCATTATTAGTGCGGAAACTGACACCGCTAGGGGTCATTGTGTACACTGGTACAGATGCTGATGTTTTTATTCCAGAAATCTGCACCGATGTGGGTGTTTAATATTGCTGCTACTGACACCAATGCTGGGGATTATTATTGCGGAGACTGACAGCAAAGCTGGGGATTGTTATTGCAGAAACTGGCACTGATCCTGGGGGTTGTTATTTCCTGGGGAGCTCTATTTTCATATGATATTGTTATTGAAAGTTGCTAGTTGCTTGATAGTTGCTAACGGCACTACTGTTGCCATTATATGCAGTGTTATATGTGAAAAAAATTATTGGGGGGGTGACACAGTGTTTTACCGCCTCGGGTGACACCCACCCTAATGACACTACTGCCTTAGATCTCACACTGCAGGTACAAACTATACAGTAGTGCCTAGTAGGCATCATCAAATACCAGAAAGTGCACTGATATTTTCTAGGAGGTAGATTTCACAGAGTACTGCGTAGGCAGTAGGCACAATTAACACTTTAATCTATAGATAGCCTAGCAAATTTTTCTTTTTCAGTTCAGTTTTACTTTAAGAATCATTATTCAAAAGGGCTGTATGTAGCAATATGAGAGTTATCCTATTTCAGTTTTTTTTTCAACTGTATGTGTATTTTTGTCTACATTTTTTGTTATATTTTAGTTCTACCAAAGCCAAGAGAGGAAAATGTAATAGAAGGTAAACTAAAAAGAGTGACCAAAAGGAAGAAGTTGGAAAGTGTAAGAACTCTAGACAAATATTTGAGGACATGCACAATGCAGCC
Source organism: Lithobates clamitans (assembly GCA_037952925.1). Lineage (NCBI taxonomy): Eukaryota > Metazoa > Chordata > Amphibia > Anura > Ranidae > Lithobates > Lithobates clamitans. Next base: position 9,181,687 of record JBBGZY010000399.1, on the reverse strand, counting down.
CTCTATTAGTGCAGACCCCCTCTATTAGTGCAGACCCCCTCTATTAGTGCAGACCCCCCTCTATTAGTGAAGACCCCCCTCTATTAGTGAAGACCTACCTTTATTAGTGCAGACCCCCCTCTATTAGTGCAGCCCCCCTCAATGCAGCCCCCCCTCAGTGCAGACCCTCCCCTCATCCAGGAGCGGCCGGTGTTCTGCCGAGAAAGTTCCCCTCGGCAAGTAAGGCCCCCCTGTACTGCGCAGGCGCAGCTCTTGCGCAGTATGAGCCGGCGGCAATAGCCAAGCTGGGGAACTTTTCGGCAAGACACGGCGGCGCCGTGTCATCAGTGGAGAGGGGAGGGGCCGTGCAGCTAAAGAAGTCGATTCATTGGCAGCACGGATCGAGCCCCCTTCCTCTCTCCATTGACTAAACGACTAAACACTAGAGGGAAGATTGAGCGGCAGCGCCCGCCGTCATTTTGCTGGAGCCAGCTGCTCCAAAAAAAAAAAAAACACAACATTCCCGATTTTCCTTATGGAAAATCCTGATTCGGGACAGCCTCCAATCTGGGCGAGGGTCCCAAAATCGGGATTGACCCGGGAAAATCAGGACTGCTGGCAACTATGTTTACATGAACAGATAATTTAATTAGTGACCTTAGAGTAACTTTGTCACTAAAATTAATCTTCAAAATAAAGTTGTTCCTGTAAAGAAGACATGGAATACCTATCCCTCCTGCTGCCCACACAGCTGATCTCTGCAGAAGTAAAGTAAAAATACCGGCTGGAGATCCTGCAGAATCCAGCACCCACAGAAATGTGAGATCCCTGATTCCCCACCTTTCTTAGTGGTACGACCTGCTGGCCCCTACATAATTTCTATATCCTGTACTGTGATACAGTGCACAGCATTGAAGTCAGGTCAGCATTGTGATTAGCGGGGAGATGAGTATTGAATGTCTTTGTTGAATTGGCAGCTTTATTTTAAAGATTAATTTTAGTTAGCATTTGCATGACAGCCATTATGCTTTTTCATGCAATTCAACATTTTAATACTAAGATTACTGGGGTTTCTGGGTCTATCAATGTACAATATCTTGACCCTTCTACAGTATATTAAATAATAATAACATCAGCAGTTACTGTTCATAGTGGTCCATTGGTGGACTTCCCTCACTACACCCAATGTACTTACCATGTACTATGGCAGGTATTTAAAATCAGTTAAACTTATTTTAAAATAATTTTATTTTTCTTATATCTTTGAAAGTAATCAACCTGACCCTTGATGTAAAAAACTCTATTTGTGCAGTTGTTCGATCTGATGATCCATCAGTAAACAGTGACAAATGTCATAATTCATTTCCACAAACACAGGTTACCATCTTTTTTGACCCACAGAGGAGACCCAATATTCTATGACCTCACCAATGAGGGTATGGTTTGCATTTTGATATAATCTTACACCCCAAGTGCCCCAGGTCATCCAATACTTTATTTTCTCACACATTAATTTTAGTCCAGTAGTCTCTTCAGATTAAAAAAATGCAGTGGAGTTTTTTTTTATTTATTTGGAGGATTGCAGCAGATAAGAAAAATATTGGCTTCATACATGTATGCTCCAAGTCACTGCAAGGTACAATTTCCCCCCCCCCAAAAAAAGAAGATATATATATATATATATAATAATCCACAGAGTGGTACAGCGTTACATACAGAAACTACATTGATCAGCAAGAGTCTGTGTACTAAGTTATCAAACATGGTTGAATATGTATAGTAAGGCCTCTGGGATACTGAGATTGGCCACAGGGTAGGAACCTATGCCCAGAAAACCTCAGAGCACAGTACACAAAATGTACAAAAGTCAAATATGCCCTCGCCTGCCTGATCATGCACATCCAAAATAGTTTTTAATGTAATACAGAAAGAACATGGGTCCACTTACTGAAGTATTTAAGAAGATAACCACTAGATGGTGCTGAACTGCCAGATGGTGAAAGTGTGTAGATAACAGCCTGGAAATGGTATGTTTTGAAGCAGTATTGGAAATCAGTTATTTGTACGGTTAGGTTACAAGCGCACTAACACAGCTGATCATCATGTTTCTAGTTTGTAGATAAGCAGTCTGAAAACATGCAGCTCTCTCATCTCTTCTCTTTGCTCCAATCACATATTTCTTGACCAAAAAGAGGAAAAATCCAAAAGTTGCTTTTGTTTTTTGATTTACCGTAAGGCACTTTTACCTGTAGGCAGTATAAAGTTGTCTATACTGATATCAACAACACATTGAAGCCAGGTGCTGAGCTATAGCAATATGGAGAACAATAAATAAATAAATGGTATCTGCGCTTGGAAAAAATTAATATAAATTAAAATAAGATAATATAGAGCAGCCAGCAAAAATTTGATTCTGAATTAAAAAAAACAATATAAAAAGTTTACACACAGCGCTATATGTAAATGTTAATATAAAACGTTCATATAAACTCTAACGCCAAATCAATGATATCACATTAAACATAAAAGCCCATATGGTATTCAATAGGACAGACGATCCCAACAACAGCTTACCAGATAGTGAGGACCTTCAAATTACTATGATTTGAGGGCCCACACTATCTGGTAAGCTGTTTGGCTTGATCAGAGTGGTGCCGAGTGCAGTCATTTCACACTGAAGCTGGTTTTGCGATCTTCTGTCCTATTATACACTATATGGACTTTAATGTTTTGTCAGGGCTGGGCTCAGCCATTCCTTCTCAAAGCTGGCCACTCAGCTGTTGGCTAGTTACCAGCTCCTTCCTCTCCACAGTGACTCACCTGTCTGATTTCTGCCTTCGCCTTGGTCACATCTCTAGAGACACTCTCCTGTGTTCCTGTTAAAGATTTGCTTGGCTGATATTCCTTCTGGCTCCAGATCCTGCTTGCTGTTCTACTACGCTCATCCCTGGCTCCCTGCCATTTTGGCTTGTCTGACTATCCATTCCAGTTCCTGAACTCTGGCTAAATAGAAAGGGATACCATCCAATTAGGTCATAGAGGTTGCCACCATCCCTGAGACACAGAAATAAAATTACTCCCTCGGATAGTTAATGGGACTTTAACGGCAACAGAGTAGTAAAATTGCAGTAAAAGTTGTATATTTGTATTAATAAAACCGTCTTTTTTACTACTCTGTTGCTATTAAAGTCCCATTAACTATCCGAGGGGGTAATTTTATTTCTGAACTCTGGCTATGTTTTGACTATGTTTTCCTTTTTATTATTATTATTAAGCAAGTGTGATTTAACTGTACTTCTGTCTTAGTCTGATTCATGGTTTCTGACATGTTTATTGTGAAATCGTTAATTTGCCTTTTAAGTATATTATGGACATTTTATATTAACATTTATATGTAGCGCTGCATGTATACTTTTAATATGGAGAAGGAGACATTGCCTTTTATTCTTCTCTCCCTCTGCTGAGATACTGATGTTATGCGGCACCATTCTCCTCCGGCCAGCAGGGAAAGTACTAAAGTCAAGCAAGCCTATACGCTTCTATGCAGAGCGCTGAGAATCCCTGGAGTTGTAGTTTGAGACAGCAGCCATATAATGGGGCCAACTGACCCCTTACACTACAGATCGCAAAAGGCACTGTGCAGTAGGAGGTGTGAAAGATGATTGTTATTAAACTGCCTGGAAAAGTTCTTCCTCATGTCTCTGATTTTTGCCTGCCAGCAGGAAACCATACCAGCAGAGATCTGAGCCTGAGACTGGGAGTGAAGACACCCGGGGGCAGCACAGCACCACCCAAATCACAGCACCTGCACTGCATCTGCAGGAAGACTGTTTCCCATCACTGATTACCAAAGGCCTTCAGTGAGAGACTGAGGGGGGGCCCCTTCTACAGCAAGAGATCACCACAGTATCCCAGGGACTGGTGAGAGGGCCATTCACCCATTGCTGATACTGCTAGCAGGGACTGAGCCACTGAGAGCAGGACACTAAGGGGGTATTTACTAAAACTGGAGCGTGCAAAATCTGGTGCACTTCTGCATCGAAATCAATCAGCATCTAGGTCTTGTCAAAGCTTAATTAAGCAAGCTAAAGTTAGAAACTGATTGGCTACCATACACAGCTGCACCAGATTCTGAGTGCTCCAGTATTAGTAAATACCCCACCAAGTGTACCAAATCCATACCGTACCCATACTGCACTTATTCCAACCCTATACAGTTCTGTTCAGTTACATTTTTTCCCTGCTATCCCTGTGGACTATATAGCACCTTCCTGCTATGTTTTAGGGAAGATAAAAGGGGAGGGGATCTGCAGTCCTGTCTAGGGTGATACTGCAGCCCCTCAAAAGACATAGTACAGTGAGTGAGTGTTGTATACCCTAGGACAGCCCTCAAAAATTTCACTCGTCTGCTAGCATTTTGCGAGTGGAATTTGAGGGCTAGCAAGGGTGGGCTGCCTGGGAGTGTGGGGGGGGAGCACCGCCAGTAGGCTGGGTTGTATGGGAGCCATTCGTCGAGGGGAAGAGAGAGGAGAGCAGGCAGCCGGATGATCAGAGTGCCAAGGAACATCACAGCTTTAATTTCAAATGCCGTGTGTTCCCCGCACTCGCTGTCACATACAGCCCCTCCTCCTTGTCCGGGGACTTTGATAGACAGATCACTCATCCAATCCTGGGACGTGTGACGTATGTCAAAGTTCCCTGGCCAAGAGGAGAGGCTGTATGTGACGGCGAGCAGAACATACAGCAATTAAAATGAAAGCTGTGATGTTCCTCGGCACACTGATCATCCGGCCAGCAATTCCCCTCCTCTCTTCCCCTGCATAGGTAGCCTGAATTGTTAGGCACAGGCTGCAATGGTGGTCACAGGCTGCATTGGTGGTCACAGGCTGCATTGGTGGACACAGGCAGCATTGGTGAACACGGGCAGGCTGCATTGGTGGACACAGGCAGGCTGCATTGGTGGACACGGGCAGGCTGCATTGGTGGACACAGGCAGGCTACATTGATGGGCACAGGCTGCATTGGTGGGCACAGGCTGCATTGGTGGACATGGGCTGCATAAGTAGACACAGGCTGCATTGTTAGCCACAGGCTGCATTGTTAGCCACAGGCTGAATTGGTGGACACAGGCTGCATTGGTGGACATGGGCAGGCTGCATTGGTGGACATGGGCAGGCTGCATTGGTGGACATGGGCAGGCTGCATTGGTGGACATGGGCAGGCTGCATTGGTGGACACCGGCAGGCTGCATTGGTGGATATGGGCAGGCTGTATTGGTGAATATGGGCAGGCTGCATTGGTGGACAAGGGCAGGCTGCATTGGTGGACAGGGCATGCTGCCATGATGGACACAGGTAGGCTGTATTGGTGGACACAGGTAGGCTGCATTGATGGACACAAGTAGGCTGCATTGATGGACACAGGTAGGCTGCATTGGTGGACACAGGTAGGCTGCATTGGTGGACACAGGTAGGCTGCATTGGTGGACACAGGTAGGCTGCATTGGTGGACACAGGTGAGGCTGCACTGATAGGCACGGATAAAGTTGTTGTTAATATTTATTTTTATAACTTAATTCTGCATAAAACAGAGTGTCATTTCATGAGGTAATTTATGAGGGCATGTTTAGGGGCGGAATTAGGGGAGGGGTAAGGGTTGGTGGGGCAACTGGTGGCGAGTAAACCTTGAGGCCTGGCTAGTAGCTCAGGACTTGAAATTTTTAGCCCTGCCCTAGGACAATACCTGTGTTATTGGCAGGATCACCAGGTGAAAATAAAGGAAAAAAGCCATATTCTCTGACTTTCTGTCCTGGGGTGGATACGTTCGCTATCAATGCCCCCTTTGTGTATGTAAATGCAGCCACCCTCTCCTATTTGCACTATGGGAACTGTAGTAGACATACACTGATCAGCCATACATTTATGACCACTGACAGGTTAAGTGAATAACATTGATTATCTCGTTACAATGGCCTCTGAAAGTTGGTTTGATATATTAGGCAACACGTACTGGGGGAATCAATGGTAGAGAAGGATCTGGGGGTTCTGGCAGATCATAAGCTTAATAATAGCATGCAATGGCAAGCTGCGGTTTCCAAAGCGAGCAAAGTCCTTTCATGTATTAAGAGAGGTATGGACTCCAGAGAGAGAGATATCATTTTACCCCTGTACAAATCATTAGTAAGACCTCATCTGGAATATGCAGTTCAGTTTTGGGCACCGGTTCTCAAAAAAGATATTGGGGAACTGGAGAAAGTGCAGAGAAGTTAGCAATCAAACTGATAAGAGGCATGGAGGAGCTCAGCTATAAGGAAAGATTAGAGCAACTGAATCTATTCCCTCTTGAGAAGAGGAGATTAAGGGGGATATGATCAACATGTACAAATACATAAGGTAAGGTAAGGTAAGGTAAGGTAAGGTAAGGTACATACGGTAAGGTAAAGTACCATATAGTGTACTTGGTGTTGAGTTATTCACTTTAAGATCATCACAGAGGACAAGGGGGCACTCTTTACAACTAGAGGAGAAAAGATTTCATCTCCAAATAAGGTTTCTTCTCAGTAAGAGCTGTGAAAATGTGGAATAGAATCCCTCCAGAGGTGGTTCTGGCAAGCTCAGTAGATTGCTTTAAAAATGGTCTGGATTCTTTCCTAAATGTACAGAATATAACTGGGTACTAACATTTATAGAAAAAAGTGCAATATAGCGCCAAAGACTTCTAAAATGGCTTAGTTAAATAACTATAATGATTTAGCAAACTGTGGATCGCAGCTGCTCTAATTAATGGCAGGACCAAAAAGCTAGTGTTAAAAACTGTGAGAAAGCAGCACTGATCAAACTAATAAAACATCCTATATACAGTCAGGTCCATAAATATTGGGACATCGACACAATTCTAATCTTTTTGGCTCTATATACCACCACAATGGATTTGAAATGAAACTAACAAGATGTTCTTTAACTGCAGACTTTCAACTTTAATTTGAAGGTATTTACATCCAAATCAGGTGAATGGTGTAGGAATTACAACAGTTTGTATATGTGCCTACCACTTTTAAAGGGACCAAAAGTAATGGGACAATTGGCTGCTCAGCTGTTCCATGGCCAGGTGTGTGTTATTCCCTCATTATCCCATTTACAAGGCGCAGATAAAAGGTGCAGAGTTCATTTCAAGTGTGCTATTTGCATTTGGAATTTGTTGCTGTCAACTCTCAATATGAGATCCAAAGAGCTGTCACTATCAGTGAAGCAAGCCATCATTAGGCTGAATAAACAAAACAAACTCATCAGAGAGATAGCAAAAACATTAGATGTGGCCAAATCAACTGTTTGAAACATCCTTAAAAAGAAAGAATGCATCGGTGAGCTCAGCAACACCAAAAGCCCTGGAAGACCACGGAAAACAACTGTGGTGGATGACCGAAGAATTCTTTCCCTGGTGAAGAAAACACCCTTCACAACAGTTGGTCAGATCAAGAACACTCTCCAGGAGGTAGGTGTATGTGTGTCAAAGTCAACAATCAAGAGAAGACTTCACCAGAGTGAATACAGAAGGTTCACCACAAGATGTAAACCATTGGTGAGCCTCAAAAACAGGAAGGCCAGATTAGAGTTTGCCAAACAAAATCTAAAAAAGCCTTCACAGTTCTGGAACAACATACTATGGACAGATGAGACCAAGATCAACTTGTACCAGAGTGATGGGAAAAGAAGAGTATGGAGAAGGAAAGGAACTGCTCCTGATCCAAAGCAAATCCACCTCATCAGTGAAGCATGGTGGTGGTAGTATCATGGCGTGGGCATGTATGGCTGCCAATGGAACTGGTTCTCTTGTTTTTATTGATGATGTGACTGCTGACAAAAGCAGCAGGATGAATTCTGAAGTGTTTTGGGCAATATTATCTGCTCATATTCAGCAAAATGCTTCAGAACTCATTGGACAGCCCTTCATAGTGCAGATGGACAATGACCCGAAGCATACTGTGAAAGCAACCAAAGACTTTTTTAAGGGCAAGAAGTGGAATGTTATGCAATGGCCAAGTCAATCACCTGACCTGAATCCGATTGAGCATGCATTTCACTTGCTGAAGACAAAACTGAAGGGAAAATGCCCCAAGAACAAGCAGGAACTGAAGACAGTTGCAGTAGAGGCCTGGCAGAGCATCACCAGGCGTGAAACCCAACGTCTGGTGATGTCTATGCGTTCCAGACTTCAGGCTGTAATTGACAGCAAAGGATTTGCAACCAAGTATTAAAAAGTGAAAGTTTGATGGATGATTGTTAATCTGTCCTATTACTATTGGTCCCTTAAAAAGTGGGAGGCACATATACAAACTGTTGTAATTCCTACACCGTTCACCTGATTTGGATGAAAATACCCTCAAATTAAAGCTGAAAGTCTGCCGTTAAAGCACATCTTGTTTGTTTCATTTCAAATCCATTGTTGTGGTGTATAGAGTCAAAAAGATTAGAATTGTGTCAATGTCCCAATATTTATGGACCTGACTGTATATCCTATAGTGAGGAAATCTGTTCAAAAATATATGATCTACAACCAATTATATAATGCAACTTCTAGTGAGACAATTGATATATATATATATATACAAAACATTAAAGTGCAAAGTGCTTGTGGATAAACCACATATGAATACAAAAAAATGATATATAATAAAGTCCATAAATGATGTGCTCCAAAGAAAAATATATAGTGCGTGAGCAAAAAATCATCAAAAAACGTATATCTGATCAAAAAATATATATAAAGACAGTTCTTCAGACGTCAATCTGCAACAGTGTCATGCAGTGAAAACTTGTATGCTGATAAAACTGTGACAATAGCACCCGAATGTGATCCTCCACCAGACGTACCAAACTGACTCACAAGATCCAATAGCTGGTCAAATTATAAACCAGCAACTGCGCCTTTTTGCAATGCTTGAATCAGAGATGTTTGTTAGCAAGTGCACCAGGTCGTCTACAGTAAATCATGCCATGATATCCATGTGTATAAGTTAAGGAAGAAGGAAGCTCCAATAGTGTATACCGCTTATAAGAATTAATTTCTGGAAGTTTTTAAGGTTATGGTTGAACATGACATCAAAGACATAAATGTTAATAATAAGCATAGAACTCCTAAAAATATAGAAGAAGACATTAAAAAACCAGAAAAGCGAAAAGACATTGTGATAAGAGCCGCCGATAAAGGAGGAGCCATTGTTATTTTGAATAAACAGGACTATGAGGAAGAAATGTTGAGGCTATTATCAACCAAAGACACATTTAAAAAACTGGGTGGTAATCCTACCAAGAAGTTGAAATACCAACTCAAAATGATAGAGAGGGGTAAAAAAAGCAGGCATTCTCATGGATAAAGAAGCAAAAAATTTAGTTCCTAAGGCACCCCGAGTCCCCACAATTTATTATCTCCCAAAAATCCATAAGGATGCAAATAAACCACCTGGGAGAGCCATTGTCAGCGGGATCAATTTGTTTTTTTCAAGGATAGGGGAGCACATTGATCATTTCTTACAAGCGATTGTAGCCAATGATTCATATCTTAAAGATAGTGGTGAATTATTCAAAATTCTAAATTCCAACACATTCAAAGATGATTGTCATCTGGTTACGGTGAATGTGAATTTGCTGTACACTAGTATCAACAAAAGAGATGCGCTGTCAGCTGTAAAATGGGCCTTGAAAGAAAAAACTAAGCTTAAAAGCAAACAAAGAAAATTCATTCTTGAACTTCTTGCGTTTGCAATGACGAATAACTACTTCCGGTATAGTGGCAACTTCAGCAATTGAAGGGAATTGTCATGGTAGCAAAGTATGCTCCCAGTGCGGTTAATTTGGTGTTGGCTAAATGGGAATTGGTTGTAGATCATATATTTTTGAACAGATTTCCTCACTATAGGATATATATATAGGATATTTTATTAGTTTGATCAGCACTGCTTTTCACAATTTTTAACACTAACATTTATGCCGTGTACACACGATCGGACATTCCGATAACAAAATCCTTGGATTTTTTCCGACGGATATTAGCTCAAACTTGTCTTGCATACACACGGTCACACAAATCTTATCGGATATTCTGATCGCCAAGAACGCGGTGACGTACAACACGTACGACGAGCCCAGAAAAATGAAGTTCAATAGCCAGTGCGGCTCTTCTGCTTGATTCCAAGCATGCGTGGAACTTTGTGCGTCGGAATTGTGTACACACGATCGGAATTTACGTTCGGAATTTACGACAATGGATTTTGTTGTCAGAAAATTAGAGATCCAGATTTCAAATTTTGTGTGTCGGAAATTCCAACGGAAAATGTCAGATGGAGCCTACACACGGTCAGAATTTCCGACAACAAGCTCCCATCGAACATTTTCCCTCGGAAAATCCGACCGTGTGTACAGGGCATTATAGATAGTTGATCCAGGAAAAATCTGATTGCCTTTGGGGGGATCAGGAAGGAATTTATTACCCTGCAGCAGCAAATTGGATCATGCTTTGTTGGGGTTTTTTGCCTTCCTCTGGATCAACTGTGGGTATAGGTTTGTGTATATGGGATTGTATTATTATTATTTTTTTTTTGAACCAGATGGACTTGTGTCTTTTTCTTAACCTGACTAACTATGTAACTATGTAAGTAACATGTTGTTCTTGAAGTTGATGTGTTAAAAGCAGGAAAATAGGTATTGCAGTTTGTTGTGTATGGGGCTGTCAGGCAGGGTGCCCATGCTGACCTATGACCACAAACAAGAGTGTCTACTATAAGCACGTGAGCATCAGAACTGGACCATGGAGCAATGGAACAAGGTGGCCTGGTACAGTGAATCACAACTTTTTCTATATCATGTTGATGGCTGGGTGTGGATGCATTGCTAACCTGGAGATGGCTCCAGGATGCAGTATGGGAAGATGACAAAACGGTGAAGGCAGTGTGATGCTTTTGCCAATGTTCTGCTAGAAAATGTTGGGTCCTGCCCAACCACCTACCTAAACATTATTGCTGACCAGTACACCCCTTCATGGAAACAATATTTCCTGATGGCAGTGGCCTTTTTCAGTAGTATAATGTAAGATAAGGTATGATATGATAAGGTTTAAGGAACATAACAAGTTTGAGGTGTTGTTTTGGCCTCTAAATTCTCTAGATTTCAATCCAATCAAGCATCTGTGGGATGTGCTGGAAAAACAAGTCAAATTACTTGTTTACTGTAATTGGACTATATGGTGTTACTGCCAGTTTAACGCCATATAGTTTTGTGTGCGTTATTGCCAATTTAACGCAATATAGTTTTGTGTGCGTTAATGCCAGTTTAGCACCATATCGTTTTATGTGCGTTACTGCCAGTTTAATGCCATATAGTTCTGTGTGCATTACTGCCAGTTTAACGTAATTTACTTCTGTGTGCATTACTGCCAGCTTAACGCCATATAGCATGTGTGTGTTACTGCCAGCTTAATGCCATATAGTTTTGTGTGCATTACTGCCAGTTTAATGCCATATAGCTCTGTGTGCATTATTGCCAATTTAATGCCATATAGTTTTGTGTGCATTACTGCCAGTTTAACGCCATATAGTTTTGTGTGCGTTACTGCCAGTTTAACACCATTTACTTCTGTGTGCATTACTGCCAGTTTAATGCCATATAATTCTGTGTGAGTTACTGCCAGTTTATCGCCATTTACTTCTGTGTGCGTTACTGCCAGTTTAACACCATATAGTTCTGTGTGAGTTACTGCCAGTTCACCACCATTTACTTCTGTGTGTGTTACTGCTAGTTTAATGCCATAAAGTTATGTGTGTGTTACTGCCAGTTTAACGCCATATAGTTCTATGCATCACTGTATGTTTGGCGCATTATATTGCAGTATATTTTAGTGTATCCTTGGAGTGTGTTTGTGTAGTGTGAGTACTCAAATTAAAGTGCACCAAACACCGCTTTACATTTATTAAAGTGCATCTATGTACAGATTTAAACTTCTTCTTTACATTTGCTTATAAGCACCACCCCCTCCCAATAATGTCTGGGAGGACAACAAGGAGAAGCAGACATTCCCTTGGCACTGTAAGGGGGCCAGCAACAAATGTGTTAACAGGCAAAGGTGGATGTGGTGGTCAGTCCTCAGGCAGGGGGATCATTTTCTCTGTTTAGTGAGTTTGCCCATGCTATCCAGCTACAGCATGCAGAGGAGGTGGTGGACTGGCTTACTAAACCTTCCTCATCCTCCGCATCCTCTGTTATGCAAGCAGAGACAAGTGTGCAGTCCCCTGCAGTTGCCAGAGTGAATAAACCTGCCTCCTTGTCCACATCTATTCCTGCCATAGCCCCAACATCAGCCATTGAGGAGTCAGCTGAATTCCCAGCCATTACTGGATTCCGATGTTGGTTCTGAGGTTGAGGATGACAGGAACATGAGCCTAGAGAGATGGAGGAACACTGGTAGACAAGCTGGCATTCATGTTCCCCAAGCCGCAGCGTATTGCCATGTTGTCTCCAGTGGTAATAATGAAGATGGAGGAGATGGAGATGATGATGATGATGATGATGAGGTCACTGATGTGACTTGGGTGCCAGATAGAGCAGAGGAGGAAACTGAAGGTGAGGCAGCACAACCCCAAGGAGGCCGACACTAAGAAAGAGTAGAGAGCAGCCACCCTATTCCATCACATTCTGCAGCTGTTATCTCCCTGTCCACTCCCCAAAGCTCAGCTGTCTGGGCTATTTCCAGCACATCTGCAGCAGATCGCACTGTTGCTATCTGCAAACTGTGTCTCAGGCACATCAAATGTGGCAAAACACATGCCTAACAAGGCATTTAACATCCAAACACTCAGCCCGTTGGCAAGAGCTCCTAAAAGGCACTCAAAAGGGGCACAAATCTGTCCCTCCTCCTCCTTACCCACTTCAATCTGCTCCTGCTATGGGGCAGGGATGATGGTATAGCACAGGGTGTCCCAGGTCCTAGCAGCACATCTGCCAGCAGCACACCACCAGCTGTAGACTGTAGCCGGCAAATTTCTCTGCCCCATCTGCTGCAGCGGGAAAAAAATACAGTCCCTGCCACCCACATGCCCAGCATCAAAATGAAAGCTTGTCAAAGCTGTTGGCTCTCCAACTTCACCCTTTTAGTCTGGTGGATTCTGCCCCCTTCCGTGAATTCATACAATGTGCTGTACCGCAATGGCAGGTTCCCAGTCGCTACTACTTTTCACGTAAGGCCGTTTCATCTCTCTACCATCACATGGAAGGGAATGTTCTGGCATCGTTTGGCAAGGCAGTCAGAAACTCGAAAGGATGCAGGAGAGGGCTCTGTGCTGCAACTTGTGCCCCCACATTTCCATACAGCTGGTGGTCATGATGCCAGACATGTGAGCTCTACCCCCTCCTCCTAATCTGCCACCTACATGCCCTCCTCTGCAGAATTGTCCTATGAGCATCAGGTACCCCCTTCAAAGGGCTATTCCCAGAGTCAGGCTAAAAGGTGCCATGCAGTGCTTTAGCTGGTGTGTTTAAGGGACAGGAACCACACCGGAGCAGAGATTTTTTGCAGCTCTGCAGGGACAGGCCCAGAGGTGGTTCACACCACGCCAGCTGGAGCCAGGAATGGTGGTGTGCGATAATGGCTCAAACCTCTTGTCTGCCCTTAGACAGGGAAAGTTGACACATGTGCCATGCCATGCATAGGATGCATTAAGGTGTAAAAACACAAGGGTTTACAACCCCTTTAAGGATCCATCGCCTCTACCGTAAAGCAGCCCATACATTGATCTTTCTGTTTGTTCAACAAGCGGTTTGAAAGAAAAAAAAAAATCATATAATGTGCGGATGGGGGAATCCCTCCCTTTGTGGTATTGTATTCTGACAGCGGTGTGGGGGCTTTCTTGCCATGAGAATACAATGATCAGTGTTGCCGGCTAAAGCCAGTGTCATTGATCGTTCAGGAAAGACTTGACAGGCTGGTTGTAAACAAGTCGATCAATAGAACAACTTGTGTGCACCCAGCCTGCCCATATATGGATCGAAATTCGGCCAGACCCTGCTGAACCAGCCGACATTCGATCCATGTTTGGCTTAAAGTAGAACTACAGGCAAAACTTTTTTACATTTTGGATAGAGCAAGGGAGGTTTAAAACTGCTGTCATATTTTTTTTTTCGACCATCTTTATACTATTTTGGAGATTTCCCTTTACTTCCTGTCCCATAGCCAAACAGGAAGTGAGGGGAAATCCCTGCAAATTAAGGGAATCCCCTGGGGACCAACAGGTCACCAGAACTAGTGTCCCCAATGGAAGATTTCCCCTCTATTACTTATCTGGGGACAACCCAAAGTTTGGGATTTTTTTTTTTTACTTTCACTTTTAATGATAATGGTAAACAGGACAAATAGAGAGGGTATATCTCCCTAACCGGGACACAGACAGCAATAAAAAATGACAGGGGTTCTGATCCATCTTCACCCTATCCAAAACTAAAGAAAAAAAAAGTTTTGCCTTTAGTTATACTTTAAGTCTTTGACTTTACAGGAGAGCAATACAAAGACCAGACATGCCCAAGCAGAAAACACGTAATTATATACTTAGATTTTAATATTTCTATCAATAAATATATGAGCATAAGTAACTGCGAATTTCATTTCTAGGAACATGATTTTAGTTGCACTCAGTCTAAGCAAGCTGCCTCTCAAAGACAAGGGACCTGATGGTAAAACATTTTCATGCTAAGTGCCTTTAATTACGCCCAGTTTTTCCTATCCCAGATATGGTATACAGACAACTGAAAGATCATACAACTAATGACCCTAAACCAGGGATCCTCAAACTACGGCCCTCCAGCTGTTGCAGAACTACACATCCCATGAGGCATTGTAAAACTCTGACATTCACAGACATTACTAGGCATGATGGGTATTGTAGTTCCTGAACAACTGGAGGGCCGTAGTTTGAAGACCCCTGCCCTAAACTGTTAAAACTGATATACAGTATGTCATACTAAATTTATGTCTGCCAAAAATAGCAGCATTTTGAAAAATTCATGAAGTGTGGTTTATTATAGATCATCTTAACTGTAAAGGTGAAAGGTGAATGGTAAACAGTGTAACCCCAACACACTATACAGTAATGGGATATAAGGTAAAAAAACTAAGCAGTTTCAACTATTCAGGTTTGTTGCATATTGTGAAGTCACATTATTGTGGTAAGGGACCTCAGAAAAGTATAGTCCCTAAGTGCCGGTTCACACTACAGCGACTTGGGATCCGACTTGTAAGTCCTCAAGTCGCCCCAAGTTGCTGGACATAAGAAATGCCATAGAAGTAAATGAGAGTCATCTTAATGTACACTACTGAAGTTGCTCCGACTTCAGAAAAGGTTCCTGTACTACTTCAAGGTGACTTCTAGGCAACTTGTACCCATAGATTTCAATGGAAGTTGCCTCCAAGTCAGATCCCCATCTATATTGAAGTGACAGGAAAAATAAAATACTTTACCCAGGTACTTCCCACGTTTACCCAGGCAACCCCCTCCCTCCCACAAAGCTGATTATTCTGTGATTAGCCACAGCCAAAGTCGCCTGTCCTGGAGTCAACTCTAAGTTGCATTGTAAGTTGCGCAAAGTTACGATGAAGTCGCCTCTAGATCGCCTTGCAAAGTCGTGCTGTAAGTCGGATTCCCCCCATGTGAACTGGCACTAACTCAAAGCTATCCAAGTTCCCAACTATAGGACAGATGTAGCATAATGCACAAACATAAAGAAGACTCCAGCAACATAACAGAAATCCAGGCATCATTTTTGCAAGGTAGTTGTAGACTTCCAGTATATGTCTGCACCAAATGCAAAAGAGCATCAATTGTAGATAGACTGATCAGATTGAAACTAGCAAAAAAGGGAAAAATGCACATGGGCAGGGCAATATACAAACCAATACATGAGTACTCCAGCCCAGTTTTAAGGTAGCCAGCAACAAAATTAAATAAACTATTCCACCCACTCAGGATGAAAACATATGTTTACACATTAAGTTACACATTAAGGCACCACAATGACCCCACAAGTATGAATCCAAGAGTCATCTTACCACCTTTAAAGCATTTGCTCCATCTCTTTCCAGGGCAGCAAGATGTCCTCCATTGCTGCTACCTTGCAAGTAATTGGGATTGAGCAGGGCATAAACCAGCAAAGTCCATAAGGTAAAGCAAAATTTTGGTTATTTTGATTGCTGAGGTTTCATAAGTGGAAGATTTACCAGTATGCCTTTAGCGTGTTCTACCCCAAGGTTTTAGCACCATTACGCTTTTAAGTGTATGTATAGTCAAAACTTTTTAGTTTTGGATAGAGTAGAGAGGAGTTAGAAATTTCAGCCAGGTTATTTTTTGCTGTCTGTGTACCATTAGGGAAATTTCCTTTCATTTCCTGTCGCAGAGATTTACCAGAAAGGTAAAAAACATCTCTGGAAGTGAGGGAGTTCCCCTCTTTGACAGTTGTACGCAGATCAGGCATTCCCATTGGAAGATTTCCCATTACCTCTTGCTCTGGGGACACCTCTACAACGTTGGTATTTCCCTCACTTTTATTGTCTGTGACAATGGCTGCTAGTACAAATAAAAGGGTAAATCTTCCCAACAGGGAAACAGATAACAAACTAAACTCGACAAATGGTTAAAGAGATTGTAAACGATCACCTTGTAAAACAACACATTTAGTTTAAAAATAGAAGAAAAGGCAAAACATTTTTGTATAGCCATAAAAAAAAAAATTCTAAATACCTTTTTTCCCTTTTTTATAAGTGATCACATTCCCTCTGTTCTTGGCTGCATAAGAGCTGGGGGAGGAGAACCAGCAGTACACTGATCTTCCCAGTAAATGGCTGTGCAGCGGGGGGGGGGGTGTCAGGACAAGTCTGATCATTGGAGGAATAAAACAGAGAGAAGATAAGGGCGCTCTGGTGGAGGTGGGTAGCAGGTCAGAGGGATGATAGTGATGAGGTGGCACTTCTGGCAGCACTTTGGTTAGAGGAGAAGCAACAAGATATAAAAAAGGAAAAGAAAGGCGCCTCTAAGTGCAGTATGCAAAATTTAATAAAGTGCACAAAGGGTTAAAAGCACTTACAAGATTGTTGAGTGTTAAAAGACATGATAAAATCAGGAGTCCTCATCTGTGGCATGTGTCCATCCTCAGCATGGTGGTAGAGAGCAGTGTAGAGTCGTCCAGCAGCTGCAAAGCGTTCTCATGCGTGTTGGAAAGAGGAGGCAGCAGGAAGCCTGTATTCACTGTGGGACACACAAGGCTGGTGGTGTCAGTGTAGAGAAGGGGGTGGTAACGTGTTTCGGAGCATGTGCGGCTCCTTCGTCAGACCTACACCCATACTCCTCAAGCTGGCTTATGAATGGTGAGGGGGAGGAGCAAGGGGAGGAGTGTGGGCAGATGTTGAATACACAATGATAAGGGAAGTGACAGATGTGTTACGAGGACGGCCAAGACGACCGTGCACTCGCAAAATGGATCATTAACGTCAGTGCTATATACAATGAAGTCCTGAAGGAATTTGACACAGGGGTACAGGGCACAGATGGCAGTGGTTAAATTAACAATAATAAATAAACAAACATAAGGTTGACATTGAATCAATATACAGTTGTGTTACATGGTCGGCCGGGTGTCTATATGCATGTGTTACAAAGGCGGCTGGGCATTTGCACACATGCAAATAGGGTCGTAAGTCTAATGTTGAGTTGACAATGAATAAATCTACAGCCGTGTTACAAGGGCGGCCAGGCGTTTATACACATGTGTTACAGGGGCGGCCAGGCATCTATGTGCACGTGTTACAAAGGCAGCCGGGTGTTTGTACACATGCAAATAAGATCGTAAGTCTAATGTTGAATTAACAATGAAATATGTAGCTGTGTTACAAGGGCAGCCAGGGAGCTATACACCTGTGTTACAGGGGCGGCCAGGCGTCTGTACATATGCAAATGAAGTAAATAAATCTGTTGTCAGGGGATTAAAAAAAAAAAAAGGAATAAGCGATAGTGTATAGAGGATGTTGTGTGAATTATACTGATTATGTCTGTAACAATGATAAAACAATGCTGAATATTACTTTACTATGAATAAGTGTATAGGTGTGTTACAAGGGCGACCGGGTGTCTATACACTAAAGACAGATAGAGGAAAACAGTGGATTCTTATACAAGTTGTACGAATTGTGCAGATTATGCCTGTAGCAATAATCTCACGGTGAGAGGTATTACTCAACTGTGTACTAGTATATAGAAGTGTTACAGGGGGCGGATGGGCGTCTATAAACTACAGAAGGGTAATAGGAGGTGGTGGATACTTATGCAAATAGTGCAGATTATGCCTGTAGCAATACTCTGACGATAATAGATAATAATAGACTGTAAATAAGTATGCAAGTGTGTTACAGGGGCGACCGGGCATTTACACACCCGCAAATAAGGTCACAAATCTACTATAAGGAATTAACTTATAGGAATAGGTAATAAGATGTAATGGATGCTCTACAAATAGTATTTGATTGTGACAGATGGCAGATACATACATGTATAACAGGCAAACACCATGCCCCAGTGGAAGGACCATCGTCCGAAACATGTCGCGTCCCTGAAGCTTTTGATGTCTTGCCACCACGCGATTTTACAGTCATTTTGTGATCACTTTTTATCCATTCAATCCAGTGCTTGTTAAGAATTTTCTGGCACTTTAAAAAAAAAAAAATAACCTTTTTATATCAGATTTATGCCCTATGTGGAGATTTTTTCTTTTCTCATGAACTGAACTTACATGGGGCGGAAGTCGTCTTCCCCAGTAGCCTGCTTCTTTTGAAAGTTATCCATCCATTCGCTGTGGATCCGTACATCACCTTACAGCCAAGGTTGTCCTAGATGGAACCCACCACCAGTGCCTTCCAGCAAAGCACCCCTGGGATCGTTAAAGCTTGGATGACACTCCACCGTACAGTGATTGTGTCCATCTCTTCTGGTAAGAGTATCCACTTGTGCCACTCATATACTGATTCCGAATGCATGATGATTTTTTCCTGAATTGGAAGCATCATCTACACTTGTCCTTTGTTCACTTTAAGAATATTGCACTGCATATGTCAATGATTTTTTATACCACCATGGACATTTTTTTCAGTCGTCTGGGACTGTTTGCTTATTATGTTTATTTTGGTTTATAAACATCACCTGCAATAATCACCATACACATTTTTACATAAGATGTGAGTTCATCATCCTGTCACTTATTGTATTTAGCGCTGCATTCGTTTACCATTTATATATCTTCACTGCACGGTGTACCACACTGTTTGATGCTGGCAGCTATAAGTTTATTACTCCATTTTTTGTAGTAGCGCAATTATTTATTAGTTTTATTTGTTTGTATATCCAATAAGTGTCCCGTTGGCAGAGACGTTTAAATCTCTCTGCCGCAGGGAGAGTGGCTGGTATGGATTCGATGATCCACACTTTTAGGCCTACAGTGGATTTAGGATGATGTTGGGTGAAATGTCGTGGGACGCTATGGTGGTCTTTACCGGCCTCGATGAATCGGCGGTGCTCTCCAAAACGCTGGCGTAGGGGGCGTATAGTTCGACCTACATAGTGGAGGCCGAAGGGGCAGGTCAGGCAGTATACTACATGGTCTGTAGAACAGATGTAGAATTCAGAAATTTTGTATGTTTTATTTTTAATCGTGAATGTTTTTTGACCATGTTGTACAAAACTGCATGTAAGGCAAAGGGGTTTGCGGCATTGATACATCCCAATCATAAAAAAGAGTTGGAGTGAAGATGACGTATTTGTTTTCTTTTTGAGTTTGCTTGGGGCAATCTTTCCCTTAATGTTAGGTGTTTTCCTATATGAAAATGTAGGTTTATTTGGTATACTGTCTTTGAGATGGGGATCCTGCAGTAGTATTCTGATCATTGGAGGAGAGTATGCTAAGTTCCCAGCATAGCTAGAGAAATGACCACAGTGTGCTCTCCTGGAATAGGAAAGCAAGGGGACTATCAGCAAAACTGGGGATTTCACATAAAGGAAGCAATACAAAGAGAACAGGATACTTTCTTATACAAATACATGGTACAGCAGGCACATATCAGAAATATGAAGTGTTGGGATAACAAACACTTTAACCTCTCCCCCACTCTACTAAAAACAAAAAAAAAGATTTTGCATTTTATTATAAAGAATTTGGGATTACAAGTACCTTTTTTAGTTATTGAACAAGAATCAATGTAGTAAACTACAATCCTTGTGTAGCACCCCGTGGGAGCTAGAGTGCCCTTTTAAACTTGGCTGGTTGAGTTTGTAGATTTACAAAAGCTTGGCCTCTTTAGAAGCTTAAAGAATTAGATCACATTTTGAGAAAACATGAAAAGGTGAATGCCTTACACCTTCCCCCCCTCGCTAACCTCTGTGGGTAATAGACTTTCATCATCTACGCAATCTGCTGCAACAGTCCTTGGGTTTGGAAATAGCACTGTTGATCCTCTTCTTTTCCTAGGAACGTGGTAATGGACCAAAGTGGTTCTGATTGTCCAGGCTGACCAATCAGGTAGGTGCAGCAAAAACCAGAGGAGGTTGGGGCTGTTGCAGGGTGTAGGGTGTTAGTTCACGTTTTCGTTTAGTGCCCTTACTGCTAAATTTGTGCACAGGATGGTTGGGCCTGCCTAACATGCTCTCAGGAGCATTTTGAGCCTATGCGGGAGACAGAGAGGAGAGAAGAAAGAAAGACAGCAGCCATTTTTCTGGACAATCAGGTGTGGTATGCCCAGAGAGAGTCAAGCTCCTAATTATATGTCTGTGACAGGGTGAGTGTCCCTATCATGCTGGGGAAGTGCATACTAGCACATTATACAATTGCCTTACAGGTGTTTTTTTTTTCTTTTTTTTTTACTAGCCATGGTTTACAAATGCTTTAACCAATCTTTTCTTTTTTTTGGATAATTCTCCTTAAGGGGGGCTCGGCAGGGAGGTGTGTTCTACGCCTACATATTTTTGCTAATAGGTGTCCCTCGTTCCAATCTCAGAGGGTTGAGAGGTATGGAAGTTGAAGAAAAACATTTAGGATTTTTACTAAGAGCAATGATAGTCCACCACCTATAAAGTTGACTGTAGATAGTAGTGCTGCATTTGAAACCACTTCTGCAGTGAATGATCAGCTTTTCTTTGTTCTCAGTCCCTGATCACATAAGAAGAAAGAAGATTGATAAACAGTACTTCTTAATAGAGACACTCATAGTCACTGCTTCTGGAATCAGTTTCCAAAATCCACAATGTATTTATTTTTGATTGTGCCAAACGACAGTAATGCCGCGTACACACGATCGCACATTCTGACAACAAAATCCATGTTTTTTTTCCCGACGGATGTTGGCTTAAACTTCTCTTGCATACACACGGTCACACAAATCTTGTCGTAAATTCCGAACGTTAAGAACGTGGTGACGTACAACACTTACAATGGCACTAGGAAAGGGAAGTTCAATACCAAGTGCGCCACCCTTTGGGCTCCTTCTGCTAATTTCGTGTTAGTAGAAGTTTGGTGAGAGATGATTCACGCTTTTCAGCCTCGTGCTTTTCCGATTGTTACTGCTCTTCAGTTTGTGCTTGTGGGTTCGTATCTGGTTTTCAGTGCGTGTAGTCAATCCGCATTTGTTTTTCAGTGCGTATTATTATAGTACGTATTTTATTTTCAGTGCGTTCTTGTCCGCTCATTTCTGATTTACAGCTCCCTCATCTCAGGCCTTTCTGATTTTTAGTGCGTTCTGTTAGTTCATTCTGACCAGTCGACCGTTTTGAAGCCATGTTGCGGGTACGTACTCGTCATAGAGTTCGTGCTGTGCAGGGGCTTGGTGTTGGGGTTCTTACTTTGACCCAAGCCCAGTCCATGAAAAGGGTGGGGAGGAGTTCAAGGACCAAGAATTGGTTACTCCAGCGTGACCAATTCTCTCATATGCCTTTGTTGCGGGAGATTTGTGAGAATAATCCTGATTTCAGGAATTATCTCCGGATGATGGACCCCATTTTTTCATCGTCTGTTGGCTTTGCTGTCCCCTTATATTACAAAGCAGGACACCTGCATGTGGCAAGCCATCACTCCCGAGCAGAGGGTAGTCGCCACATTGCGGTACTTGACAGGCATCTCGACAGACATCTCCCCCCAGGCTCTGGGGATCATTATTCCAGAGACCTGTCCTGCCATCATTCAGGTCCTGCAGAAGGACTATATTAGGGTAAGTTTTATCCTTTAACATCACATTCTATGTATTTAATGTTTGCTAATGTATAGTATTTCTTTCATCATTCCCTAAATACCATGATTGTAATATGTTGTGAATGTCCCCTTTGTTCTCATGCATGCTTGAAGTTTTTAAACTTCCTTTTTTCTCCTTCATGCATATTTGCCTTCACTAACCTCCCCATCATGCTATCCTTGGCCCATACACACCTAGCCTAGTCACTTAACAATGTATTTTGTCAGCTCCATTAGTAGTGCTTTACCCTAAACACCCCCTAAAATGTGTACAAATGTTATTTGTGTCCTTAAATTCATGCAGAGTGCCAGAGGCTAATTTTGGGGTCCCAAAATAATTTGGAACCCTCCTTCCCCCCAAACGCTAAGCCAACCGATACCAATCCTCTATCTGCTGACTTTGCCAAACCCATACACACTATACCTACCTCTTTTGTGATCATATTTTGTTATGAATTCACCAAAGCATGTAGTGAAAGGACCTGCCAGAATACTTTCAAATGGTACTGTTTAAAGTTGTGTTCACTTTTATAATGATAGGTAATTGCAGAATGTAAAAAAGTGCTTCAATTTGTACAGTGCATATTTATATTTTTGTATTATGACACTTCTTACCTGTCCAGTGGGCTGCCAATAGTGTAAGTAAGGAGGGGCTGACCAAAGTCAAACACATTATTTATGCATTCAGCTCTCAATGAAGTGGAGAGGGTTACCTGTCCAAAACATACCCCCCCCCCTCAATTTTTTACAATGGGCCATCAGAGAGAGTGAGGAATCTGATAAGTGGACCTTATATTTTTGTCTTTAAATACTCCTTAAAATAAATGTTATACAATGTTGGCCAAGAATGTTTGTGTCTAATCTGCTTGCAATGTTTCTGTGCAAAATTACTAAGTTCTTTTTTCTTGTTTGACTCCACAGTTTCCTTCAACGCCACAGGAATGTCAGACTGTGGCTTCCCAATTTGCCCAACGGTGGGACTTTCCCAACTGCGGAGAGGCAATTGATGGGAAACACGTGCACATCGTGCCACCCCACAACTTGGGGTCATACTATTATAATTTCAAGGGGTTTAATTGTATTGTGATGTTGGCAGTGATGTCTGCGACATATGAGTTTCTCTATGTGGACATGGGTAAGAATGGCCGGATTTCAGATGGTGGAGTGATTACCCAGACAGAGTTCTACACATGGCTCCAGAATGGTGGCTTGGGATTGCCACCTGCTGAAGAGAACGTGGAAGGACTCCCGTTTGTCTTTGTCGCTGATGAAGCCTTTGGGCTGGGTAAACACCTGATGAGGCCATTCCCCCAGAGGACCCTCACCCGAAGAAGAGGGTTTTTAATTTCTGGCTGGCCAGGGCCAGAAGAGTCGTGGAGAATACCCTTGGGATAATGGCCAGCTGGTTCCACCTATTTCTAACGGCAATAAATATGGCGGAGTACAAACTTAACCACATCATGTTATCATGTTGCATACTGCACAACTTTTTTAAACGAAATGCTCCTAATTATGTAGCCTCAGTTGGGCCTGAGGCCGGACTTCATGAACCAACACTGACGGTCCTGGAAGCTGGCCATCCTGGCTAGCCCCCCAAAGCGCCCGTGAAGTGCGTCAAAAATATGTTGATTATTTTACGGGTAGGAGGGCAAATGCACATGTGCGTTGTAAAACCTTTTTTGGTAAAAAAATAACATGTTGGTTTTATAAAGTTTTACCTTGATTTTTTTTTATATATAAACAGGCATGTTTCAAAACATAACATACACAACTTACAAAGTTCAACATTGAAAAACTGAAGTCAATATCAGACATTATAGTGTTAAAAATGTGTTGATATTACCTTCATCTGATGGGGTGATGTCACCCCTGTAAAAGCCAAATTTAGAAGATGCACACAAATTGGGAGTCAAACTAGGGATTTCCCTTCTGATCCCATGCCTAATGTCAACATGTGCTATCTCCCATCATGGGGGATCAATGGATGTGTTATGGGGATGCAACCCCTTCCTCTCACCTACTAGAGCTGCGAGGAAGGGGTTGCACCCACAAAACACGTACATTGATATCCCCTGATGGCAGATAGCACACTGTGTGCATCTTCCAAATTTGGCTTTTAAACTGTATTAGAAATTTTGTTAAATTTTATTTTAAAAAAAAAGGTGTAATTTTTTGGATCTAGATTCTCCCTAATACATCAATCATGCTCTTCATTCTTTGTTCAATCTCCTTTTTTTTTCCTTTATGAAGTCTAAATCCGGACTACACCACTTTATGGATTATCCTTGAGTAAATTATGTTCTTCCACAACATGCACATCACCTAAACGAAAAATGCACACCATGTATTATAAATATGCAGGCATACATCTATTACCTGAAGCTGTGGTCTCAGACACTCACCTGTTGTGGTCACTATTTCAACCACTTCTTCCACCTCTCCTTCCTCTACATCCTCTGGTTGTGTACTGAATTCCCATTCTTTAGTAAGTGGAGAGTCCCTGGTGTCCTCAGACGTCCCAAGTCTTTTCTCCCCTATGAGAATGAAACAATGGGTATACTTAGCACACCGATATTTGTGGCCAGAAATATGAATATGAAACATTGTTTGGAAGTGGGGTACAATTGTCTTTTTGGGCAGAGTTCCAAGCTGAAGACATGATTTATTCCCTTAACAAAGCTGGAATACTTACCTTTTTTGGACAACTTTCACACATGTAGACACCCCTAGTATCCACTGGAGCACCTGTGTGGGACACCGTAAAAAGTTTGTTCTTGTGTCCCACACTAGTGTTCCTGAGTCCAGATGTGTAAACGCTGAGTGTCCTCTCCTTACATTACACTGAATCAAGTTTGCATTTCATTCTAGTTACAAACACATCTAGACAACAATGTCCTAAACTTCTTTTAATACAAAATAGCATGACCAAATGTAGTTAACCCTGTATCTGCCAAAAACATTGTATTTAGTTGGCAAACGAACAATGTTTACTGCGAACGATTACTGTGCCTATGAGCCTGAAAGTTGCCATTTTAAACTGTACAAGAGTAAAGAAAAGCACATGGAGCAGCATGCAAGTAATAATAACAATAATAATAATAATAATAGGAACACACGACAACTACTTACTATTTAGAGGCACTTTCTTGATCCTTCTGTACTGATCCTGCTCCCTCAATTTCAGGTCTGACCAGCATTTCCTCGATTGCTCCTTGGATCGTTGTACCCCAAAATTCCTGTAAAGACTCTTCACAACTTTAGACATGATTTTGGCTTTTCTCACATTTGGGTTTAGGTACGGTCCATACTTCCAATCATAGTCGGCCCTCTTCAAGCTGTCCACCATCTCCACCATCTCTACAAAGGACATATTTGAGGCCTTAAATCTTCTCCTCCGGAATTGGGACATTTCTGGCTCTGGGCATTCCTGCTCCTCGTTACTGCTATTACACACCTGCTGTGTCTCCGCCATGTTCATCTCCCACTGCGCCAAAAGAGAAGGGGCGGGGAATATTCGAGAAAGAATGTCAGGGGCGGGTGACGCGGGCTGTTTTACGCCTGCGCAGTGTATATAAAGCTAACACGCATGTGTCGTACCTGCGTCCTGTGTGCGGAGGAAGGAGGACCGGAAGCGCCCAACATTATAATGAAGGTAACATTTTAACTTGGGACATCAGTGGCCTATACTGATTCTAGATTGAGGCCTATATTGGGATAAGATTAGGAGAGTTTAGCCTGATATTAGTGTTTTTGTCTTGTGTTTTTGTCTTGCAGCAAATATGAAGCAATTCAAAGACCCTGAATTCATGGGCCAGTTCATAGACAGATACAGGGATATGAGAAATTTGTGGGAGGTTAAAAACCCCTTATATCGAAATAAACCAGCTAGGAAGGCATTGCTGGAGAAACTGCTGCAATTTGTGAAGTCGCAGGTCCCCGATGCAAACATCGAGTTTGTGGAGAAGAAAATTGTTAGCAGCATGTATAGGAAGGAGCTTAATAAGGTCCAGGCTTCCATGAGATCAAGAGCAGCAGCAGAGGATGTGTATGTACCCAGTCTGTGATACTACAACAGGATGCGGTTTCTGGAAGACCAGATGGAAGTCAGGTAATCGCTTTCTACACTTCCATCCAGCCTTCCCTCAACCCCAGCTGAGGCTTCCGAGGACCAACCTGGGCCTTCTTGGAAGAAGTGGAGGAGCCCAGCTGGAGCCAGGTATAATATTTTTAACATATTTATTGTACGAAAATTACTGTTGTTAACTAGATGTTATTATTAATAACAAATGAATGATTTAACAAAAAGTGTTTTACATATCAATAGACAATAGGGGCCAAAAATGATTGTGACAAGAATGAAAAATGCTGGGCTCAGAATGATAGTCTTTTCTATTTATTAACATTCAATTTGCAACAGTCATGAGCTGAAAATTGTATGTAATTGATGAACCAAAAACTAAAACTATGTCCCTTTTTCATACACAGGAAGACCTTAGCCAGGACAAGGCTCTGGAATGTGGCACAGGAGGAGGCGGGGGTAAGTGTCAGCCAGGAGCTGGCGGGGCCATGTAGCCTCACCCAATCCCAGGTGTGTCCCCTCCGCCTTACAACAAAAAGGGCCAGGAAGGGGAGTAACATGGAGGAGGCAGCACTGGGCCTCATTAAGGAGGCTAATGCGGCCCTGAAAACACCCCCAGATGCTGAAGAGGCCTACGGCTGCTATGTAGCTGCCAAATTGCAGCAAATGGAGGAGGGCCAATGCTTCATGTGTGAGAATCTAATTTTTCACACCCTTCAGAAAGGGGTTGAGGGGTCAAATTAGTGAGAACATGCACTTATGTGCACTCGCCCATCCTCCTCCTCCTCCTCCTGCCACAAGTCCACCTCCAGAGCCACAGCCTCCAAGCAAGGGGAGGCTGCAGGGAAGCATGGAGGGAAGGCTGCAGGGAAGACAAGAAAGTGATGACCTGGGTTCAGTCTGGTCTGACAGAAGACGCAGCCTGTTGTAGTACCACAGCCTGGGGACATTTATGTCATCTGCTGCTGCGCCTGATCTCTGGGAGTCCTGGACCAGATTGTGCTCCCTATTATATGGACTTCTCAGGCTACCAATTTTAATTTACAAAGAGTTGATGTCTGCCCTGGGGGCCAAAGGCTTCGCAAATTCAAGCAGTTTCTCCAGCATTGCCTTCCTCTTTATTTTGTTATTATGAGCCAGAATAAATGGGGATTTTTTTTATATGAAAATACTTGCCTATGTGTTTTTCTTCAAAAAGGACAGTTTGTTTGTGAGTAGGCAGGTACATTTCAAAAATACAATGTCAAATTAACAAGGGACACCAACACAAACCAACCTCCTTGAGCTTTATAAAAATACAAGATAATAATGTTGTTGTGGAAACTTGACACACCAAAAAAAAATATGGAGATCACTAGAAACTAATTTAAAAATAATCCAAAAAAACAGGAGATCTTGATTAAAAATAAAAAAAGATGACTATAAAAAATAATTCTAAACATTATTATGGAGATCTGACTTTAAAAACAAAAAATATTATTCACGAGAAATAATAAAGAAATCAGTTTGTGAGAACTCTGTGTGAATATCAGCAACAAAACAACTTCATTATGCTAGCATTATAAAGAACAAAAGAATGCGCTGCAATAAAAGATCCAATAATTTGCAGCATGCCGAATGTGCTATCTCCACGCTAGTTTTAACAGACCAAGCGCTTCCGTCTTGTACTTGATTCTGAGCATGTGTGACTTTTTGTGCGTCGGAATTGCATACAGACGATCGCATTTTCGGATAGGAACTTTTTCCAACTGAAAAATAGAGAACCTGCTTTCAATCTTTTGCTGGCTGGAATTCCGGTCATATTTTCCGACCAAAACCTCTCATCTGAGTTTTGCTGGCGGCATTTCCGATCGTGTGTACGGGGCATTAGACGTACATGGGACACCTTCCAGAATTTGAATAAACTGTTTAGTGTCTCGAAGAAAGGACTTATAGGGCGTACACACGGTCAGACTTTGTTCGGACATTCCGACAACAAAATCCTAGGATTTTTTCCGACTTATGTTGGCTCAAACTTGTTTTGTCTACACACGGTTGCACAAAGTTGTCGGAAAATCCGATCGTTCTAAACGTGGTGACGTAAAACACGTACGTCGGGACTATAAACGGGGCAGTGGCCAATAGCTTTCATCTCTTTATTTATTCTGAGCATGCGTGGCACTTTGTCCGTCAGATTTGTGTACACACGATCGGAATTTCCGACAACAGATTTTGTTGTTGGAAAATTTTATCTCCTGCTCTCCAACTTTGTGTGTCGGAAAATCCGATGGAAAATGTCGATGGAGCCCACACACGGTCGGAATTTCCGACAACACGCTCCGATCGGACATTTTCCATCGGAAAATCCGACCGTGTGTACGGGGCATAAGTCTCTGAGACTATGGGTTTGAGAAAGAAATCAATGTACTGGCCTAATCGGGCTGACACCAAATCTATGCTGTTAACTATTGGTCGCCCAGGTGGATGTGATGCATTTTTATGGACTTTCGGCAAAAAATAAATTATGGGGGTCCTGCAAGCAATAGGGTCTAAATAGTCGGCTTCTTTTTTAGTAAGCACTTTGCATCTAAGGCCCTTCTGAACTAAAAAACGCAAGTCCTCTTTAAACTCAAAAATAGGGTCACTTTTAAGTATCTTATAACTTTTAGTATCCCCCAGAAGAAAGCACATTTCCTCTTGTAGAATTCTGTACTCATCACTACCAGACCTCCTCCTTTATCCGCCGGGTGGATAATCATATCTTTTTTGGACTCTAAAGAGGTGATTCCCTTTTTAACAAAGGCGGGGTCTTTGATTTTCCTAACCTCCATCGAACCCAAGTCACTCAAAACCATACTCTTAAATACTTCAATGTGCTTAGTATCCACATTGGGAGGGTTGAAGACTGATTATTTTTTTTGTCTGTTTATTGTATTTTTGAAATATATTTGTATTATATTGGTAAGGTTTTTATTACATTGGTAATGTTTTCATCGATATTGATTCTGAAGGACAGCATCGGGTGATGTTAAATTGAATATACAATTTTATGGATGGGATGTCATTAACAAGGATTCTTGACACTCTAGGCGAAACCTCATTTTGTTGCGCCGCCCCCTTGGCTTCAACCATGATTTTACCCCCTTTGCCCTGCCTATGTATACCCCACCTTTTTAATGAAGCGCCCATAAAATGCAGCCCAACAGCGCCCATCAAATGCAGTCTCACCAGTGCCCATCAAATGCAGCCTACCAGTGCCCATCAATGAATGTTTGCTTGCTTCCATTAATTCGGAAGTCGGGACACAGACACAGTCCTCCGCCGCCGCTGCGCCTCTGACACTAAGTGCGTACGGAGCGGCGGCTGCCTGCTGATTCTGAGACTTAGTTGCTTTCTGCAGAGAGAAGAGAGTAGGAACACCAGTGGCCGGGCGGCTGCCTAGATTGCCTAGTGGTAGCACCGGCCCTGATCATTAATGTCCACATGAGGGCAGTGTTTTAACTTTATTTTTGAATTTGTTTTTCCAATCTTTATTAACTTCCTTGCTGTGTAGAAATACATGGAAGTTCAGAATATATGGGCACCAGAGCTCAGATAGGAAGTAAGTCTGGAGGCTTTTTATGGTTTCATATATTGGCTGTGACCGCTCTGTGTGGCATCAGCTGTAGCCATAACAGCGGCGCATTTGGACTTGCCTGACAGCTTTACATCATGGCCCTGCCCCGCTGTGGATGGCGTTGGCTGTGGCCATAACAATGGCTTCCTATAAATTGACTGACGGGTGACACCGTAGTCATTCCCCGCTGAGGAAGTTCACAGAGACGTTACGCGTACGGAGGAAGTCTGCATATGACGTCACCCGCTGCTGCCCTTGGAGTCTGTTTGACTAGGGTTGCCACACCCTTTAATCCAGGACACACATTAATTACACAGGTTTTGTGTCTGATTAAGGTGGTAATTAAACTCACTTGGTGCCCTATCTGCATTAAATAAGCCTCAGAACCTGTGTAATTAATATATGTCCTGAATTAAAGGGACATATGTGTCAAACCCTATGTTTGACACATGTTTGTGTTTTTCATGCCTGTACCAAACTGCTGAAATGTGAGTAGTCCGTGTTTGGACACATTTATAACTTTATTAAACATAAATAAGGTACAACATAAAAAAGGAAAAGATTTAAAAATTGTATTAGTAATATGCACTTTCAGGGCCCCATGGAAACTGAATGCCTTTTGGCTTAATCTTTTCCCGGCTCAGGCCCAAATGGGGAAGAAAATTACAGATTTTTGGCAGGATCACGTTGGGCACACAGACGCAGGAGTTGTGTGGGAAACCTTCAAGGCCTTTATTAGGGGCATGTTTATTAGGGAAATTAAAGCTTTTAAGAGGACGCAATGCACAAAGGAAGGGGGTAGAATATTTAGTTCATGATCTGGAGGCTGAATTTATTTCCCGTCCTACGGAGGTCCGAAGGGAGGCTTGGCTGTCAGCGCAGGATGCTTTCTGTCGTCTCACTTCTGCTACGGTGGAACGGAAACGATTTTTTAGCAAACTAGCATTCTATGAGGAGGGAGAGCATACCGGTCGCCTTTTAGCAAAAGTTGCCCACTCACAGCAGACATCCCCATCCATTGGAGCTCTCTGGACTTCCACTGGTGTAGTCACAAATGCACCTGATGAAATTATGTTAGTGCTTGTGTCCTACTACTCTGATTAATACCAAACTCAGCAAACTTTCACGGAAATTTCTTTACACACATATCTTGGGGAAGTGGAACTACTGACTTTGTCGGATAGTGCAAGGCAACAACTAGATGTCCCTCTGACTTTGGAGGAGCTTCAAGTGGCGACCGGGATGTTCAGTAACTCCAAAGCACTGGGGGACCATGGTGTTCCTGCAGAGGTGTATAAGCAACATGATGAGACCCTATTGCCTAAATTGTTAGAAGTTTTTCAACAAAGCCAAAAAAAATGGGTGCCTCC
This sequence comes from Lithobates clamitans, assembly GCA_037952925.1. Lineage (NCBI taxonomy): Eukaryota > Metazoa > Chordata > Amphibia > Anura > Ranidae > Lithobates > Lithobates clamitans. Next base: position 9,150,370 of record JBBGZY010000399.1, on the reverse strand, counting down.
CACCCTCTATGACTAAAGCCATTATAGTCTTACTCCTAAAGCCCGGTAAGGAACCCCTGGAATCCGGCTCCTATAGACCAATGTCCCTTCTTTAGACAGATGTGAAAATATTGGCAAAGGTGTTGGCCATAAGATTGAACAAGGTAATATCCTCCATAAATCATTCTGATCAAGCAGGATCTATGCCTCAGAAATCCACAGCTATAAATTTACGCAGGCTGTTTATACATATACAGTCCAGGTCTTATAACATGGGGGATAGAGCTTTGCTCTCTCTTGACACCCACAAGGCCTTCGATAGTATTGAATGGTCATATCTATGGGTTATCATTCACAAATTTGGGCTTGGGAAGGAATATATTGCAGGGATTCAATTATTCTATAGCTCCCCGAAGGCAGCAATCACAGAGTCGGGGAGAGTATCTGTACTTTAGCCTATTTAGAGGCACAAGGCAGGGATGCCCTCTATCCCCTCTTTTGTCTGCTCTCGCTATTGAGCCATTGACAGCCTGTATTCACGTTAATTCAGGAGTACAGGGGTTTCAGCATGGAGAGCTGCATGAAAAACTGATGCTGTATGCAGATGACACCATGCTCCTACTGGGAGACAGGTCGTCTTCCCTGAGGGAGGCCATGGGGGTCATTCAAAGGTTCGGCCACTACTCTGGTTTAGTGATCAACTGGACCAAGTCATCCCTTATGATGTTGGATAAGAAACCAGACTGTCAGGGCTGGGCTCAGCCCTTCCTTTTCTGAGCTGGCCGCTCAGCTGTCGGATAATTGCCAGCTCCTTTCTCTCCACAGTGACTCAGCTGTTAATGATCTGCTCGTCAGTCCTGCCTACTTAAAGCCGTCCTGCTCACTTCATCTCTGCCTTCACCTTTGGTCACATCTCTGAGACTTTCTCCTGCGTTCCTGTAGAAGACTTGCTCCGCTGACGTCCCTTCTGGCTCCTGATCCTGCTTGCTGTACTACTACGTTGATCTCTGGCTCTCTGACATTGGCATTGGCTTACCACCCGATCTGGCTACTGAACTCTGGCTTTGTATTGACTACGCTTACTCTGTTTACCCTTTTATTATTATTAAACAAGTGTGATTAACTGTACTTCTGTCTCGGTCTGATTTATGGTTTCTGACACCAGACCCACAATCAGTACCCCTAATGGATATCCCTGTATCCTCTGAGTTCAGGTATTTAGGTGTACAGTTCACACCCTACCCTCTGGAATATATCACCTTGAACCTGTCCCTGTTGCTGAACTGCTGCCGGGACCAGGGGTCGAGGTGTGGTCCTGATTGAAAATCTCTCCAGTAGGCAGGATAAACTTGATCAAAATTATCCTAATTCCACAGATCCTATACATACTCCACAACTCTCCAATGGTTATTCCACTGAAGCAGTTTTACATCATTCATTCAATCTTCCGGTCTCTCATCTGGCACAATTCAACTACCAGGGTGAAACTGGAACAGTTGCAGCGACCCAAGGAGGCAGGTGATTTGCTCTTCCAAACCCATGGCTCTACTATCTGGCCTCGCAATTAAAACACACAGCCAGAGTTCTAGGCCCAGATAAAGATCCGGTATTGAACTTGGTAGACCCAACTGCGCAACTTCTCTGTATTGCTACAGGGGGGAGGTTGCAGAGGGCCTGGAAGCATTGCAATTTGCTAAATCAAATAAGCTGTACCCACTTACAATTTGATGCAGAAAGTATGGAATAAGGTCAGGGCAGTACAACAAGTTGAGGGATACACCAGGTTCAGCCCAATTTGGGGGAATAAGCGGTATGTGGAGTTGGAGAAACTACAATATAGCGCAGAATGTAAACAATATGGGGTCACTCATATGACTCAAATATTTAGGGATGGCAAGCTACGTCCCTTCCATGCTTTACAACTAGAATTTGCACTCCCCTCACCCGTGCAATTTTATTATAACCAGCTTCAGCATTCCGTTGAGGCCCAAATGGAAAATGACGAGTGGATGCAGAGTGCCACACCAATTTTCAATTACATGCATGAGGTGACCTCTTACAAGGGGTTTATTTCATGCAGCTACTCCATCTTACTCAAGTCCGTTCCTGACAGCACCGCAGCGGTGATATCCAGATGGGAAAGAGATCTCAGAGCATTTGGAGAAGACCAATGGGAAGATGCTCTTGCCGCGATTCCCCTGTGTTCTTTGAATGTGGCCCAAAGGTTATCCCAATTGTATGTGCTTTTACATGTTCACTATACATCGGCTAAAGTGGTGAGAATGGGGGTGCGTGATGATCCATCTTGCACTAGATGCATGAGGGATCATGGCGACTTGATCCATATGTTGTGGAGTTGCCCCAAACTGCACATATATTGGAAGGAGGTGATGGGGATTATTAATCATGTATTTCAATTTCATCTTGTAGAACACCCTAAACTATGCCTGTTGGGAATCATAGATGAAATCCCTGTGGAGGAGACCTCTAGACTTGCTATAGCTAGGGCCTTTTTCCAGGCCAGGAAATTAATTTTGAGGTGCTGGAAATCGACAGATCCCCCCATGGTGAAGTAGTGGTTGACGAAAATGGGTGACACTATAAGGCTGGAAAAATGTATCTACCAACACAGGGGCAGTGCAACAAAATTCAAAAAAATGTGGGCATCGTGGCGCATCTTTGAGCTTGCTGGAACTTAGACCAAGTGCAACTGGACTTAGTGAGTAAACCACTGGATTCTCACGCGTGATCCATGGAAGCGCATGTCCATTGGTGTATAGCAATTGTCTCCTGGAAGTGCGCCATTGAGGATAATCTTCATTGAAGCTGACCGGTCACCGCTGTAGGAGGTCTGGGAGATCCTAGCAGTGTTCCTGTTGCTCTACTAAGCCTGTTTAGACCCCCATGAGTAAGGGCGGTCGCAGGCTTTCTGGTAAGCCTCCATTGTTTCTATTGAAAGGTGACAGACAGCACAAGTGGTGGAAAACATAGACCCTGGTCACGCATTGGAAATCTTCCTTTTGGATATTTTCATTTATTAACTAATTTTGTCACCAATTTTTTGTGTTTTTGCATGTTTACTAGGGGTGCGCATCTTCACTGGTCTCACGATTCGATTCGATTCGATTACAATTATCTGGTCAATGATTCGATTCGGTGATGCATCACGATTACTGACGCGCTCCCACTTCCGCTTGGGTCGCCTAGGCGGCCCTTCCTCCTTGCAATCTTCTGGGACACATCACAGGTCCTAGAAGAGTGTCCGGCTGTGCAGGACAGTGCAGTGAGACATGCGCACCCGGCTGTGAAGCTGCAAGCTGCCCACAGTAGCATTGCCAGCGCCGTAGACAGGCAGGGGAGAGAATGGAGGGTTTGGGTGGCCATGTCGCTGGATTGTGGGACAGGTGAGTGTCTTTTTATTAAAAGTCAGAAGATACACTTTTTTTGTAGCTGCTGACTTTTAATAAACAAAAAATTTACTAGGCGGCCCCTCCCTGCCAGCGATCTTCTGGGTCCCAGATGATTGGCTGGCCAATGGCGGAGCGCAGTGCGGCTCGTGCAGTCTGCGCCCGGCTGTGAAGCCATAAGCTGTCATGGGCAGATGTCACTGCCCACAGTAGATATGAAGGCGCCGAGGAGAGGGAGAGGAGTGAGGTTCCGTGCGGCCGCATCGCTGTACCGTGGGACAGGTGAATGTCTGATTATTAAAAGTCAGCAGCTATACTTTTTGTAGCTGCTGACTTTTAATAAACTAAAAAACGGGTGGAACTCCACTTTTTCGTAGTGCACTAATCCGGTGCACTACAAGGTACAGGAATTCACACACATTGCTGCTGGGAGGTCAGGAGGGATTACAATCCACAAACAGCCCTCTGAAGTTCCTGTACTGTCCCTGTGATGACATTTCTCTGCACTTCCTCGTTTGCACCTTCCAGCACACTAGGAGTTAACACAGTGGAATGTGCAAACTGGGGGGGGGGAGGCAGAGAAATAATGTCACACAACACATGTAGGAGACAGTGTAAGTAGAATACAAACACATTTGTACTCTACATACAGCTGTTAAAATACCTGTGTGGTAAAAAATGCAGAGTTATAATCCATTAAGTGCCCACTGCTGTATGTGCTTTTTAAAATATATGCAGCTTCATATCTTATTTCTTAGTCTGTGTATAACTGTGTTTTTGTCAAAGTGGCTTTTGTTAATAAATACAATTGTAATCCATTAAGTGGTGACCGCTGTATGTGTTTTTTTTTTAAAATACATGCAGCTTCATACCTCGTTTTTTTGGGGTCTGTGTATAAAACTGTATAAGCCGGTCATGTGAATGCTCGGTCCTGCCCACCTCTCTCCTCTCAGTCTCGTGTCTCTCTGTCTCTCCTGAGTTGGGGGTTCTCAGCCCCGCCCACCAACTGTAGCTATCAGATCAGAAGAGAGGCGGGCGGGTCTGACGTCAGGAGAGACAGAGAGGAGAGGGGCGGGCCAGACCAAGCAGTCACATGAGCGCCAGGATATACAGTTATATACACAGACTACAAACGAGGTATGAAGCTAAATATATTTTAAAAAAACACATACAGCGATCACCACTGAATGGATTACTATTGCATTTAATAGCAAAAGCCATTTTGACAAAAAACGCTCATTTTTCAGGGCGCTTGCATCGATGCCGCATCGGGGTCCCCCGAATCGCGATGCATTGATGCAGCAATTAATTTCCACACCCCTAATGTTTACTGCCAATGGAGTAATTATATATGGATTATTTTTTCACTTGATTTTTCATTTTTGCACTGGATTATTGATCACTATACTGATAATATACTGTACACATTATTATTACACATATCATACTCACTTGTAGTATTTATCTAGCGCTGCACTCTTATTTCTATCTATACCTTTTTGTGTCTTATATCGGGGTTATAGTGTTCAGCTGCAGGATATTCTTCATGGCCCCTTTTATATAATTTTTCAATTCTTCACATTTTTTCACGCACCTAGCGCAATTCTTCTTTTTTATTTCTCATCATGGACAACTGTTCCTGGTTTAGCCCCTGTAGACCTGATTATGGACCACTTACTCATGTAACTTGGCTGCGGTGGCAAAAGGGCTGGATCGTCCAGCAGGGGGCCTTGGTTGTTTTAGCTACTCTGTGACCGAATGTATTCCATTGTTGCAACTGAATCGTATGTGGTTGAAATGTGATTATCTACCGAGGGTGCTGTATACTAAATGCAAGGTGTTTCAGCATAATGTGTATAGATGTGGAATTCTGTATTGCTTCTCTGTTTTATTGATTTCTCAATAAAGTTCCTTTTGATTTTAAAAAAAATGTATTAGTATGTTAATTGGGAGGAGCAGGAAAGTCAAAATAAAATCAGATTAAATTGCACATTTAAATCTCTCAGTAGGAAAGAGATTTCATCACTGGTGTGTAGACCTAGGCTTACTGTTATTCTAATGCTGGCCATACACATAACGAGTTGTCTCATGCAGCCCAGCAGGCTGAACGAGAGAAATCCATATCTTTCCCCTTTCACACTAAGAGCATGGATAGATGAATCTCCCACTGCTTGCTATTGTAGCCTGACAGGCGGCACCGGCAGGGCTTGTTTGAGTCATGCATGGCTAGCTTTTATCTCCATACACACTATCAGATTTTCTGCTGATTTTTTCCTTCAAATTTACCAAAATCATATAATATGAGGTCAAACCTTAGGAGTTTCAATTTATATGCAATCAGGCATGCCCTTGCACTACATGGTTTTGGTAAATCTGAAGACAAAAATCAGCAGAAAATCTGATAGTGTGTATGGGGCTTTACTCTTACTGTAAACCTGCCAGTAAGTCCCAACTGATTGAAAATACTACAATCTACTATGTGGTAAATGTTTATTTCTCAGTTCTTTCATCAAAAGGATGCTCAATGTGCTTAACTGATAACCACCTACATACTGTACATACAGTGGGGACGGAAAGTATTCAGACACGCTTAAATGTTTCACTCTTTGTTATATTGTAGCCATTTGTTAAAATCATTTGAAATATCACCTGGTCCTAAGTATTCAGACCCTTTGCTGTGACACTCATATATTTAAGTCAGGTGCTGACCATTTGCTAAAATCATTTAAGTTCAAATTTTTCTTCTTAATTAATGAACACACAGCACCCCATATTGACATAAAAACACAGAATTGTTGACATTTTTGCAGATTTATTAAAAAAGAAAAACTGAAATATCACATGGTCCTAAGTATTCAGACCCTTTGCTCAGTATTTAGTAGAAGCACCCTTTTGATCTAATACAGCCATGAGTCTTTTTGGGAAAGATGCAACACGTTTTTCACACCTGGATTTGGGGATCCTCTGCCATTCCTCCTTGCAGATCTTCTCCAGTTCTGTCAGGTTGGATGGTAAACGTTGGTGGACAGCCATTTTTAGGTCTCTGCAGAGATGCCCAATTGGGTTTAAGTCAGGGCTCTGGCTGGGTCATTCAAGAACAGTCACGGAGTTGTTGTGAATCCACTCCTTATTTTAGCTGTGTGCTTAGGGTCATTGTCTTGCTGGAAGGTAAACCTTAGGCCCCGTCTGAGGTCCTGAGCACTCTGGAGAAGGTTTTCGTCCAGGATATCCCTGTACTTGGCCGCATTCATCTTTCCCTCAATTGCAACCAGTCATCCTGTCCCTGTAGCTGTAAAACACCCCCACAGCATGATGCTGCCACCACCATGCTTCACTGTTGGGACTGTATTGGACAGGTGATGAGCAGTGCCTGGTTTTCTCCACACATACCGCTTAGAATTAAGGCCAAAAAGTCCTATCTTGGTCTCATCAGACCAAAGAATCTTATTTCTCACCATCTTGGAGTCTTTCAGGTGTTTTTTAGCAAACTCCATGCGGGCTTTCATGTGTCTTGCACTGAGGAGAGGCTTCTGTCGGGCTACTCTGCCATAAAGCCCCGACCGGTGGAGGGTTGCAGTGATGGTTGACTTTCTCCAACTTTCTCCCATCTCCTGACTGCATCTCTGGAGCTCAGCCACAGTGATCTTTGGGTTCTTCTTTACCTCTCTCACCAAGGCTCTTCTCCTCCGATAGCTACGTTTGGCCGAACAGTCAGCTCTAGGAAGGGTTCTGGTCATCCCAAACATCTTCTATTTAAGGATTATGGAGGCCACTGTACTCTTAGGAACCTTAAGTGCAGCAGACATTTTTTTGTAACCATGGCCAGATCTGTGCCTGCCCTTCAGGCAGTTCCTTTGACCTCATGATTCTCATTTGCTCTGACATGCACTGTGAGCTGTAAGGTCTTATATAGACAGGTGTTTCCTAATAAAGTCCAATCAGTATAATCAAACACAGCTGGACTCAAATGAAGGTGTAGAACCATCTCAAGGATGATTAGAAGAAATGGACAGCACCTGAGTTAAATATATGAGTGTCACAGCAAAGGGTCTGAATACTTAGGACCATGTGATATTTCAGTTTTCCTTTTTTGATAAATCTGCAAAAATGTCAACAATTTTGTGTTTTTCTGTCAATATGGGGTGATTTGTGTACATTAATGAGGAAAAAAATTAACTTAAATGATTTTAGCAAATGGCTGCAATATAACAAAGAATGAAAAATGTAAGGGGGTCTGAATACTTTCCATTCCCACTGTACATGGAGAATATACATACTATACATATTACAATACAATATTGATGACACGAATAAAAAAAAAATGTAAAAGCCACATCAAGAATTACTTGCAGGTAAACTTTATAAAAACTCAAAACATATTCACTGACAATAGTTTATTGCAACAATATATGAGACAATAGCCGTTTGTAAAAGTAAAACAGTCCTTATTCATTTTTCAAAACACAGGAAAATAACACAGCTTTCTTCAGCAAAACAAAATACCAACAGTCCATAGTGCTGGTATAGTGAAAGCAATATTAAGGCTTACCACCAAAGTACCAGTCCCAAACCTGGGTTATGGGCCCCGTGTGCTCAGGGCATAGGCAAAGTCGCAGGACCTCAGCAGAGTTTCAATCTCCAGTCAACACAATCTCAGAGCTGTGAACTGCCTCATACTCAACCTCACAGATCCATGCTGTCACCTTTCTGTTTTTATTCCAACCTCCCTTGCAGGTGGACCAAAGTCCCTATAATCATTGGTTGGAGGCTCTTTCCCACCAACAGTCTCTTTGAGCCTCCAAATTCCAAAAAAAAAGGACTTAGCAATCCAGACAGTACTGAAATCAGTTCTCTCCTCTCCAACCGGACTACCCCGAAACCCCTCACCCTGCATGAGTGAAAACCCAAGTACTAAAAATGTCCCTTGAACACAACATTCTGAATCCTCAAACTTTCTAGTAAACGGCACCATATTTATATGCATTTGCTAAATGTATTATCAGAATCTAGGGCTGTAATTAAATATTGATTAATAGGCATTATTTTGCTTTTGGCTCCGCTCAAAGTAGAGGTGAAAATATATCTCTGGGTCCCAGAGCATGGCATGCAGGCTTATCCTGATATCAATCCAGAGGGCTAGTAAATATAAAGAAAAAAATGCCACTCCTCCTGACCAAATCAGGTGAACAAATGATAAGGAGAGGCCTCAGCCTACATGTCTCCACCACACCACACACTGATGCATTTCGCCCTGCCCTATGACTAAGCACAAGAGGGCTAGGCAAAATGCATTAGAGTGTGGTGAAGAAATGTAGGCTGAGGCTGCTCCTTATCGTTTGTTCACCTGGGCTGGTCAGAAGTCATGGAAATCCTTTTTCCTTTATATTGAATTGTTGAACACTTTGCAACTGACTGAAACAATTTGATTAAAATATGATCATAAACATTCTATCAATATTAATGATCATTTAATCAATCTGTATTATTATAGTTTCTTTGAAACACGTGCAGATGTTTGTTCAATCAATTCTGCCATTGGCTAACCAACTTGGCAGTTAAAATCGATCAAGAACTCCCTAAATTGATAGATCGGTACATTTTTGCGTCTTGATTTTTTCAATAAAATTCGTTTCACCACACTGAATGATTGACTGAATGATTTTATGGATATGTGTGTGGCTACTGTTAGACCTTAGCATGATCATTAATATTTGCCTCTTGATTTTTTCAATAAAATTTGTTTCACCACACTGAATGATTGATTGAATGATTTTATGGATATATGTGTGGCTACTGTTAGACCTTAGCTTGACCATAGAAAACTTTGATCACTGGTGGAAACCTTTTACAAAGCTACCAGGCATCATACAGTAATTATAATTTCAATATACTTCAATTGGTTTGAGCAGTGTATGCATTTTTTTTACTTATTCTCCTCATTTTATATTGCAGCAACATAGAAAGACAAGGTGCCGCAGACACAAAAGTGGAAATAGTAGGAGACCGTGTGGAATTCCTCCGTCAAATTGCTCTATGGTCAATCCCTGACATCTGAAATAAAGAAGATGCTCAGTGCCAAACTGGTGCCACGTTATTAAGTAAGCTGTAGGGGGGAGGGTGATTGTTGGACGTATCCTTCCATCTGGTTTGAGGGTCTAGTTTGGTAGAGTCCTCTGGAAGTAAATCTTGAGTGCAGAATCATGGATTAGGATGGTGCACAGTTTCCTATGCTGCATCCATACAGCATTTCATGCTAGTCTATGTCTTGTTCTTGTATAGTCTAGCCTTGTGTATCTCAGACAGAAACAAGCTGACCACAGTATCTCTTTGTAAACAGCTACATGAATATCAGAGGCAAACTTCAAGCAGAACAACTTTATATATATAGGCTTCAAATATGAAAACCAACAATTTTCAGATAAAATAAACATGATTATCTTAATAGAGGATAATTTTGCACATTTGAAGGCTGTAATTAATAGGAATTAATTGCATATTTAGAAGTTGCGCTTCAAAAAGAAAAAAAAAAACAACATCAAATGTAATGGATGAATGGGAGGGGGATTTTGGAAAAATGTCTAAAGATGAAATGAATCAGATCTTCATGAAAAAAAAAATCTTTAGAAAAGAAAATGGAAAGAGGTTTTGCAGGAAGGCGTTGTAATGATAAAAAGATGCCGCTTGCTGTTCAACTACACTTTTAACTGCATCTTTTCTGAAATAATGATTATCATTTCCACTTTCATCTTAAGTTTAATAGCATATGGCTTTTTCTGATTAACACCCCCTCCTGTTATTAATCAGTATCTTGCTATCATGTCTCTAATGTAGACGGCAGTTGCCCTGCTGGTACACTAAGCTCTTGCAATGCCTGAGTCTATGCATGTGAGCTGGAGGCAGAAAAAGCCTGGCTTGTGTTTGCAGTAGTAATAGGCAGGTTTTTCAGGTGGCCTCAGCATGAACTTTATTCAGACTTTGGTTTACAGTTTTTAAAGTTAGTTTAAACCGCAGCTTATAAAATACCAATTTTTGCACTGGTTTTGCTGCATGTTTTGTTGGTTGCAATGTGCCATTTTATAGAAATCGATACATGTTTATAATTACTTATAGGCCTGCTAGACTTCACTTAATTCACTAAAGGTGAATAGGATGTTCTCTTTGCAAAGGAAATTACAATTTGCAAGGCATTTGCCCCAGAGCTTAATGAATGAGGCAAAGCTCTGTTGACTTCCATCAACCAATGATGTGCAAGTAAAAATCCTTTTTTTTTTTTAATCATTATTATTTTATTTCCCTTGCACACGATTGGGTATTTTTTGCAAAGTGAAATTTCACCATATTCACTAAGCTTTGGGGAAAATCCCCTTGCAAAGTGATGAGCCTATTTACCTTTAGTAAGTCAACCCCACTGCTTGTGGATTCTTCAATTACTACTTAAAGAGCATCACCCAGGCATTTAAAAATACTGTAACTGCTGATTTTAAAAGAAAAATATATGTACTAGCCCAAGAACTCCAGCGCTGACTTTCCCGCAGACATCTCCTCTTAGGGCTTCAGATCTTCGGAAGCTGGCTATTACTTCATGATGAGTCAAGGCTGACTCCCAACTATGCATGCAGAGGGTTCAGGAAGACTGATTCTGTAGCTTCCTGAAATGTGTTATCCCAGGAGTCTGCAGTCCAAAGAAAATGGGGTGGGGTAGGCCAAGGCAACATCTTCCTCAGCTAAGGTCTCCCACAGCAGGTACCGTCAAAGAAGTTACTTACTCACAAAAAAACTGTAGGTAGAGATTGAGGGGGAGTAAGAGAATCATGGTAATTTTTGATTTTGGGTGAAGGTATGCTTTAAATGTATGTACAGCCAAAACATTTTTTTACTTAATTTTGAATTGAGTGTGAAGGTTTAGAACCCTTCTGAGGTTTTTACTGCTATTCAGGTCTCTGTTAGGCCTCATTCACACGAGGCGGACTCCGGTCCGCCGGCTCAGCGGGAAATCTCTCAGTTGATCTCCGCTGAGACGGCGGATGACAGGTCCCTCTCTGCTTACTGAGCGGGGAGGGGCTTGTCAGGCGCCGCTGCTGCCTATGGAGGGATCTAATGAAAACGGACAGCATGTCCGTTTTTGTCAGATCTCACCCGATCCGATCGCCAGCTTTTAGCAGATCGGACGGGGTCGAATGTCAGCGGACATGTCTCCGCTGACATCCGATGCTCCATAGGCTAACATGGAGCGCCCGTTCAGGTCCGCCGTCAAAACTGACAGGCGGACCTGAACGGTCCGATCATGTGAAAGAGCCTAAGAGAGATTTACTCTCAAATTTTATCCTGCTGACATTTTACCAGACAAGCAGTGAGCGAAACTCTCCTACAGCAACAGCTGAGTTTCTTTAACCTCCCTGGCGGTATTCCCGAGTCTGGCTCGGGTTGGATTTTTCCATACCAAAAGCGGTATCCCCGAGCCAGACTCGGGTTTGCATCGCAGGATCCAGGAAGAGCATACTTACCTTGTCCCCTGGATCCTGCGATGTCTCCCCGCTGTGATCGGCGAGCCGCTGTGTCTCGCTCGATTCACAGTGCCAAGCTCCGTTCCCTGCGAGCGTTGCGACGCACGGGGACGGAGTTCGGCGGTAAATTCAAAAGTGAAACACATAGTATAGATACAGCATACTGTAATCTTACAGATTACAGTACTGTATCAAATAACTACACATCCCCCTTGGTCCCTAGTGGTCTGCCCAGTGTCCTGCATGCAGTTTTATATATATAAAACTGTTCTTTCTGCCAGGAAACTGGAGATTGTCCATAGCAACCAAAACTGTCTCTTTACATCAAAAGTGCTTTTAGACCAGCTAGAAAAAAGCGATAATAAATTAGAATCACTCGCAGAATTGAGTGATAGTGATTTGTGGGGAAATCCGTCACCAAACACTAAAAGTAACAAAAGCGACAATTCTGCAACTGAGCAAATTTCAGTGTTTTTGATTTGATTACATTATTGTATAATTTTTATTATTATTATATTATTATTTGTTATAATTATTTATAGTTATTTATTATATTATAATTTTTTATTTCGTTTTTCAAACTTTATCATACCCGGGATGTCTACTAGACTCTTGTTTGGACAGATTTAAGTGAACTATTCCTAAGAATTACAGGCCTACAATATAAAACGCCAAATTTCTGTGCAAAATAATTGTACCGCTTTCAGCACCTAAAATCAGAAATAATCATACCGCCAGGGAGGTTAATAGAGTTAGTAGATCACCGTGCTCTCTGCTAAGAGAGCCATAATTGGCCAAAGGCAGGGTGCCTTTAGCCAATCATGGCTCAGGGGGACTAAGTCCATGCCCCACACTATATAAGGCTTCTTACACGGTGGCCGTGTTGAGTGTTGTTGGTGTGGACAGAGAGATAGCTTGATTTAGATTAAGCAGGCAGGTTATTCAGTTAGTGTCAGTGTATTTGATATGTATACAGTCAGTCTGGTATATATATATATATATATATATATATATATATATATATATATATATACTCTGCATTTAGCATAGACTATATATTCAGTGTGTACTCGATATTCAGTCAGTGCAGGCAGTGTGTATATATATATATATATATATATATATATATATATATATATATATACACACAGTATATACACTCTGCATCCAGTGTAGCCTATATCTACAGTGCTTTCCGTGGTGTACTGTTTCTAATACACTTCAGGCGGTATACACAGTATCTAATACAGTGTGTACAGTTTCTAATACACTTCGGGTGGTGTACACAGTATCTAATACAGTATGTACAGTTTCTACTACTTTTCTGGTGGTGTACACAGTATCTAATACAGTGTGTACAGTTTCTACTACACTTCTGGTGGTATACACATTACACAATACAATGCAGTCATAGTACAGTTTCTAATTCAGTGCAGATAGTGTACACAGTAACTAATACAGTGTGTACAGTTTCTACTACACTTCTTGTGGTGTACACAGTACGCAATACAGTGCAGCCCTAGTACAGTTTCTAATACAGTGCAGGCGGTGTACACAGTATCTAATACAGTGTGTACAGTTTCTACTACACTTCTAGTGGTGTACACAGTACACAATACAGTGCAGCTGTAGTACAGTTTCTAATAAAGTGCATGTGGTGTACACAGTATCTAATACAGTGTGTACAGTTTCTAATACACTTCAGGCGGTGTACACAGTATCTAATACAGTGTAGTGGGGTGTTGCAAAACAAAAAATACATCATGTCCAGAAGGCCACCCAGGAGAGGCAGACACTCACAGGCCACTAAAAGAGGGCAAGCAGCCTCTGTGTCTACAGTCAACAGTGATGGTCATGGACATGTTGCATCTTCTGCAGGTGGCCGCGGGGCACGCTTGTCTTTTTTTCTGCTGCTGGCCCTGTTATTGAGCCAGAACATGCAGAAGAGTTGGTGGAATGGATAACAAAGCCGTCCTCATACTCCTTTGTCACCCAAGATCAGAGTAGTTTGCCTTCCAACGCAGCTGCCAAAGCAGCCTATTCCACCGGCTCCTTGTCCACAGTCACTCCTTCCATAGCCCCACCATCATGCACGGGGAAGTGCCCAGAAATATTCAACCACAGTTTCGGGTACATGCTGCTGGAGGGTGCGCAGCAATTTGAAGGCTGCAATGTTGGTTCCTGGGTTGAGGAAGGGAGTAGAAGAACAAGAAACTGGCAGTCATGTTTCCCCAGCTGCCAAGTTTGCTCCAGTGATGAGGAGGGAGGGGATGATGAGGTCACTGACTGTACTTGGGTGCCTGAGAGAAGAGAGTAGGAGGCACAACTACAACGAGGCAGGATGTCCTCTAGGGGGCAGCTTAAGGGCAACCACCCTATTTCATCACACCGCAGAGCTCTGCAGGTCCAGGGCGCTGCTGACTTTTAAAAGTTCCTTGCTGTGGGCCTTTTTCGACACGTGTGCAGCAGATCGCACCGTTGCTGTTTGCAACCTATGTCTGAAGTGGATCAAGCGTGGCCAGAACAGCAGTGGCTTGGGCACCACATGCTTGACCAGACATATGACGACCTGTCATGCAGTCCGTTGGCAACGGCACTTGGAAGTCCCACATCAAAGAAAAAGGCAGACTTTTCCTTGCTCCTCATCTGGGATCTCCAACCCGACTATACCTCCAGTCCAGGAATGAAGGTATAGCAATAGGTGTCCCAAGTACATGCAGCCAATCTGCTAGCAGCTTACCATCATCTAATTTTAGCAGGCAAATTTCCCTGCCTTTTCAGCTGGTAGACTCTGCCCCGTGAATTTGTGGAATGTGCTGTACCTCAGTGGCAGGTTCCAAAATGCCATTTCTTTTCACGGAAGGCCATTCCAGCTCTCTACCGGCATGTGGAAGGCAATGTTTTGGCCTCGTTGGACGGGGCGGTCAGCAGTAAGGTTCATGAGAGACTCATGGTCCAGCAGGCATGGACAGGGATGTTACCTTTCCTTCATGGCGCACTGGGTAACTCTGTTGGCAGCTGGGATAGATGCAGGACAGGGTTTAGTGTTGTTGCAGCTTGTTCCGCCACCACGCCTCCAAAATGCTAGTAGAGATTCTGCAAGAGCTGTCTCCTCCACCCCCTCCTCTTCTTCTTTCTCTATGGCCTCTTCTGCAGATTTGTCCTCTAAACCAGAGGTGCTCCATAAGCGTTCAAGGGGCTACGCAAGCAGTCAGGCTAAAAGATGCCATGCGGTGCTTGAGTTGTTCTGCCCAGGGGACAGGAGCCACACTGGGGCAGAGATTCTGTCAGCTTTGCAGGGGCAGGCTCAGAGGTGGTTGACGTCATGCCAGCTTCCACCAGGAATGGTTGTATGCGACATTGGCACCAACCTTCTCTCCGCCCTCTGACAGGGACACTTGACCCATGTTCCTTGCTTGACACACATCCTAAATTTGGTGGTGCAGCGGTTCTTGAGCAGGTACCCAAGCTTACAGGATCTCCAGGACCTCCTTACAGTGTTCTGGTACCACCAACACCTAAGGCCCAATTTTCTGCAGAGTATATAGGGCAGGCCATATAGTAGATATACTGCTATTCAGAGTATATAGTGCCTGGGGGCCTGGGGGACCCCCAAGCCATTTAAAAAAAAATGGGTGCAGGGTTCTCCTTAATATCCATACCGGACCTGAATGGCCTGGTATGGATTTTGGGGGTGACATCCACGCCATTTTTGGTATTTTTTATCTATATTGCCGTGATCCAACATTACAACCGCGAGCAGTGTTATAAACATGGGAAAGATGCGCTGCTGCAGTGGTGTATTTAGGTTTTGTGCTGCCCTAGGCCTGACTAAACTCACACACCCCTAATTTAAATATGACCCACCCCTTCTTGTCAAGGTCACGCACCTTTCCGTTTATGACCTGCCCTGTCATCTGTAAACTACACCCCTTCCTTTTTAGGCTCCACCTTTTAGTCTTAGATCTCCACCTCTTCCTCTCTCTATATTAAAAGTGGGTACCAAGTGTAGACTCCTCACTGTCCTTCAATGCAGCCTCATCAGTATCTATCAATGCAGCCTCACCGCTGCCCATCAATGCAGCCTGGCCAGTGGCCATCAATGCAGTCTGGCCGGTGCTCATCAATGCAGCCTCATGGGTGCCCATCAATGCAACCTCATTGGTACCCATCAATGCAGCCTCATTGGTACCCATCAACGCAGCCTCACCAGTGCCCATAAATGCAGCTTCCCCAGTGCCCATCAATGCAGACTCACCAGTGCCCATGAATGCATTCTCACCAGTGCCCATTAATGCAGCCTCACCAGTGCCCATCAATGCAGCCTCACTAGTGGCCATCAGTGCAGCCTCACCATTGCCTGTCACTGCAGCCTCATCAGTGCCCATCAATGCAGCCTCATTAGTGCAGCTTATCAGTGGCCATCAGTGCAGCATATCAGTGCTGCCTTATCAGTGGAGCTTAAGGCTTTCACACTGAGGCGCTTTACAGACGCTACATCGCTAAAAATAGTGCCTGCATATCGCCTGTAAAGAGCCTCTTCTGTCTCTCCAGTGTGAAAGCTCAAGGGCTTTCACATTGGAGTGGTGCGCTTGCAGGATGGTAAAAAAAGTCCTGCAAGCCGCATCTTTGCAGCGCTATAAGAGCAGTGTATACACCGCTCCTAAAGCGCACCTGCCCATTGAAAGCAGTGGGGCAGCGCCACAAAACCGCTGCTGCAGTGGGGCTATGCAGGCAGTTTCAAACCTTTTTGGGCCGCTAGCGGGGGTTAAAACCGCCCCACTAGCGGCCGAATAGCACAGCTAATAAGGCGGTAAAGCGGTGCTAAAAATACCGCCGACGCCCACCCCAGTGTGAAAGTAGCCTAAGAGTGCTGCCTAATCAGTGGCAATACGTGCAGCCTCAACCTCTTTAATGAGTTTGCATTAATTTCAGCATGCATGGAACACTTTGCACATGCTGAAATCAATGTAAACACATTAAACGGACCACATTCAGTGAAAGTTCATGAATATACAGATCATGCTATTGTAATGAAGTGATCCATGCTGCAAACTCATTAAACAGTCCATCTTCAGTAAAAGTTAATGTACTGCAAACTTTGCAGTACATGAACTTTCACTGAAGGTGGATTGTTTAATGAGTTTGAAGCATTGATCACTTTTATTGCAATATAATGATCTGTATATTCATTTCCATATTAAGCACAGATTGGCTGCTTGGCTCATGCACATTACAAAAGCAAGAGTCATTTATTCAATTTTACCTGCTGTCCTGGCCAGGGGGTTCCCCTCGTGCTTCTCTCTCCTCCTCCTCCTGTCAACAGACAGACCCCGCCCCAGTGGACTATGCAGTGAGCAAAAGCCGCACGGAGGAGGGTAGGCGGAGCTTTAAGCTCCACCTCCGCCAGTCCAATTACATGCAGACAGTCATCAGTCGCTCGGCCTCCACCCCGCCCCCCGCCAAGCACGCTGTCACCGTCGATACACCATACTACCGTACCGCTGCAGCAAGCCGGCCGCCGCGAGCTGCATGTATGTATGCGGGAGCCGTCCACGGGAGTCGGGACTCGGCGAGGCAGGTCGGGGGGGGGGGCTTTTTCGCCACCCCCCCCCGCAAAGTGCCGCCTAGGCCGAAATACAGCACTTCCCCTAAGCACGCTATTTAAAGGAATATTTCATTTTTATTGTTTCACTTTAAGCATTATTAAAATCACTGCTCCCGAAAAAAACGGCCGTTTTAAAACTTTTTTTTGCATTAATACATGTCCTATGGGGCATGAACCGGGTCCCCAAATGCTTTTTATAGTAATAACTTGCATATAAGCCTTTAAGATGAGCACTATGTTCGTGTCCCATAGACTTTAACAGTGTTCGCGTGCTCGAACAAATTTTTTGCCTGTTTACATGTTCTGCTGCGAACTGAACCGGGGGATGTTCGGCTTATCCCTAATCTCATTTATTAGGAAGATATATCTTTTATAAGATGAAAGTCTCCATTAATCTAAGGTTTAACCAAGGGAAGAAAAATAAATTAAAAAAGCACAAATTCAAGTTAACAACTTTTTTTTTTTGGACAGAGCTGTAAAAATAGGATTTTTATAACAGCTTACCTGTAAAATCCTTTTCTTCGAGTATATCATGGGACACAGAGCCACAGTGTTCACTGAATGGGTTATATAGGCACCTCTAGGTGATGGACACTGGCACACCCTAGACAGGAAGTTTAGCTCCCTATATAACCCCTCCCCTTACTGGGAGTACCTCAGTTTTGTAGCAAAGCAATATACGTGTATTAGAAGAGGGGAGGGACCTCTGTGTCCCATGATGTACTCGAAGAAAAGGATTTTACAGGTAAGCTGTTATAAAAATCCTATTTTATTTTCATACATCACGGGACACAGAGCCACAGTATTCACTGAATGGGATGTCCCAGAGCAATGCTATCTGAGGGGTGGGGGACACAAACAAAAAGTAGGGTGCAATCAGACCTGATGACCTTATACTGCTGCCTGCAGCACACTGCGCCCAAAGGCGATATCCTCATGCCTTCTCACATCCACCTGATATAATCTGGTGAATGAATGGACTGAAAACCAAGTTGCGGCCTTGCAGATTTGAGCCATGAAGGCCTGGTGATGCACTGCCCATGAAGCACTAACAGCCCTGGTGGAGTGCGCTTTGATTTGAAAAGGTGGAACTTTCCTCTTCAAACCATAAGCTTGAATAATTACTTGCCGAATCCACTTAGCAATAGCAGATTTCAACGCTGCCTATCCTTTTCTAGGACTTTCAGGCAACACAAACAAAACATCCCTTTTTCGAACCTGAGCAGTCGCCTCCAGATTTTGACCGCTCTCACTACATCCAGAGAATGTAGTGACTTTTCTTCCATAGAACAGGGTTCTGGAAAAAATGAAGGCAGAGCAATATCCTGGTTTAGATGAAAACCTGAAACCACCTTCGGTAGAAAGCTAGGATGAGGACGCAATCCTACTCTATCCTTGTGAATGATTAAATATGGCTCTTTACAAGAAAGAGCCGCCAATTCCGATACCCTTCTTGCAGAGGAAACGGCTACCAGAAAAACTAGCTTCTTTGTCAAAAGGACCAAGGGAATATGTTGTATCAGCTCAAAAGGCTGTTTCTGTAGTGCCGACAGAACTAAATTCAAGTCCCAAGGGTTCAGGGGTGCTCTAACAGGAGGATTAAGCCGCGTTACCCCTTGTATAAAGCTTTGGACCAAAGAATGCGAAGCAAGCGAACGTTGAAACAATACCGATAATGCCGAGACCTGGCCCATTGATTGTACTTAAGGCCAGCTTAAGCTCTAATCCCATTTAAAGAAAAGCAAGGTTTCTGCCTATGACATACTTTCTGGGATGCCAACCCCTGGATTCACACCAAGAAACATATGTCTTCCAGACTCTATAATAAATGACTCTGAAAGCTGGCTTCCTTGCATTAATAAAGGTAGATATCACTGAGCCTGAAAGCCCGCGATTCTTCAGAATGTGGGTTTCAATAGCCAAACCGGTAAATTTAGCGTTTGTAAGGTAGAATGGAACACTGGGCCCTGCGATAGCAGGTCTGGACGTGGTGGTAGGGTCCATGGGGGCCCTACCGCCATCTTTACTATTTCTGCATACCAAGATCTTCTGGGCTACGCTGGGGTCACCAGAAGCACAGACTGCTTTTCCTGCTCGATCCTGCGAAGAAGTCGTGGTAGCAGCAGAATAGGAGGGAATGCATAAATCAGTGACAACTGATCCCACGGTTTCACCAACGCATCTATACCGCAAGCAAATGGATCCCTTGTTCTTGACACAAAGTTGTCGATCTTGTTGTAGAACCTGAACGTAAACAGATCTACATCCTGAATCCCCCATCTTTGGCATATAGCCAGGAAGATGTCGGGGTGAAGAGACCTTTCCCCTGGGAACAACTGCTGGCGCCTTAAGTAGTCCGCCTGCCAGTTCTCTACCCCTGGAATGAAGATTGCCGATATGCACGACACGTTTTTCTGCCCAGGTTAGGATATGGTTCACTTCTCCCTGGGCTGCACGACTACTGGTGCCCCCTTGCTGATTGATATAAGCCACTGGTGTGGCATTGTCGGATTGGATCCTGACAGGACAACCCTGTAACCTGAATGTCCAGGCCTTTAGGGCTAGGTACGCTGCCCAAATCTCTAGAACGTTGATAGGTAAGGTCCTCTCGGTTTTGGACCATTTCCCTTGGACAGCCGTCTCTTCCAGAACTGCTCCCCAACCCGAAAGGCTGGCATTTGGCTGGCATCTGTCCCTTTCCGCAGATTCTTGGGTATCAACCACCAACTGAGGCTCTGACGCACTATTGGTGACAAATGCATTGGAAAATCTAGTGCCTGGACTTTCTTGTTCCAGGCAGACAGGATACTGTTTTGCAGCAGTCTCGAATGAAACTGAGCATAGGGAACCACTTTGAATGAAGCCACCATCTTTCCCAACAACCTCATACAAAGGGGAATAGAAGGGCCCTTCTTCGTCCTGACTACCTGAACCAGCTCCTTTATGACGCTGATTTTTGCCTGGGGTAAAAACACCCTCTTCTGGGTTGTATCTATAACCAGGCCCAAGTACTCTAGTCTTCTTAATGGTTTTAAAGAAGACTTCTCTAGGCTGAGGACCCAACCTAGGTATTCCAGGTAGTTGACTGTGGTGACCAAGCTTTGGTCTAAGCTGGCTACCGACTGGTCTATTAAAAGTAGGTCATCTAGGTAAGCTATAATCGTTATATCCTGGGCCCTTAATCTGGCCAGAGGAGGGGCCAGGACTTTTATAAACACCTGAGGTGCAGTAGCTAGACCGAAAGGTAGAGCTACAAACTGAAAATTAAGTTTTTCCACTTCGAAACGCAGATATTTCTGATGAGCGGGGAAATTAGGCACATGCAGGTATGCAGTCTTGATGTCGATTGATGCCAAAAGTTCTCCTCCTTGTAGGATGGAGACTACCGATAGGATTGATTCCATGCGAAAAGATCAAATTTTTAGGAACCGGTTTAGATCTTTGAGCTCTATAATGGGTCTGACATCCCCATTTGGTTTTGGCACCATAAAAAGGTTGAATAAAACCCCAACTCCTGCTTTTTCATGGGAACCACCATGATCACTTTTTACGACAAAAGTCGGTCTAACGCTTGAAGGAGAGACTTCTTTTTCTTTGGGTCTTTGGGGACATTTAATCTGAGGAAACGAGGAGATGGGAATTCTCGGAACTCTAGTTTGTAATCTAGAGTTATTGTGGAGACCACCCATCTGTCCTGAAAATCGTCCTGCCAGACCTCTGAGAACTGTAGCGGTCTTCCCCCCACTCAAACGAGCGTAGGCGCCCCTTCACAAAGAGGCTTTAGCATTCTGTCTTGTAGGTTTCCTCCCCCAGGACTTCTTTTGTCCCTGGGGTTGACTCTGAGTTTTACCTCTTGAACCTGACGGTGGAGGCCGTCGCGACTGCCTGGAGGCAGATGCCCATGGCACTGAAGAAAGAGCATGTTTAAATGAGGGACGTTTACTCCTTTTCTTAACTGCCAAAAGGGAACTTTTCCCACTTGAAATCTTTTGGATATAATTGTCCAAATCATCCCCAAACAGCCTTACACCTTGAAAGGAAAAACCAGCCAGGAGCTTTTTGCAGGGCGCTTCGGCTGACCAATTTTTCAACCATAAGATTCTACGCATATGCACCAACCCAAGCGTAAGGCAAGAGGTCTGAAGGATTGAATCTCTGATTGCATCAACTGCAAAACACAAAGCCGCTGGCAGCTCGGCTAACTCCTTTGCCTGCTGTTCAGGGAAAACCTTGAGCACCTGTTTCAAGTGGTCTCTCAAGGTTTGACATACCCCAGTTGCCACCACTGCAAGTTGAGCTACTAAACCTGCCAAGGAAAAAATGTTTTTTAACAGGAATTCCAACTTTTTATCGGTTGGATCCCTAAGCATTTGAGTGTTGTCAGCAGGACAAGTCAAACCTTTATTTACAGAGGATATAGCAGCGTCAATTGCTGGTATACCCCACATCTTTATAAATTTTTCCTCCATAGGATAAAGTGTTGAAAGCTTTTTAGGAGGGAAAAAATGTTTATCTGGGTGATCCCACTCAGAATAAATAAGCTTTTCCAGCAATGAATGAACCGGAAAAGCATGCACAGCTTGAGGAGGCCACAGTGAACCCAAAGAAGAAGTGGGCTTTTTAACCAGCTCAGTTAAATGTGGAGCAGACCATTTCAGCAATTTCTCAACCTGTGAAGCTGAAGAGGGTCCTTCCCCACTTGATTCCTCAGAAGAAGAGTCATCAGTCTCTTTCCGGTCTCCTGAGGGGGATTCGTCTCCCCTTTACCAGAGTTCCTCTGTTTGAAGGTCCTGGGTGATAAAAGAGGACCTAATGCATTTTCTTTCATTTTTGTGAAGATGCAATTAAGGCCACTAATCTTTCCTCTAATCCACTCATGGCTGAGGAAAAAAACCTCCTGAGCAATATATACAGGGGCTGAAATGCCAGAAGCAGTTGCAGCCCCTAACCCTGATGGCTCACTCTGACCAGCCTCCCTAGGTCTTTCAGGGGGAGATGGCATTGCAGAGGGGGGTCCTCAGAGCCTGAGGGAGATCGCTTTGAGCCCCTATTTTTTGGGGTATTTGTACCTCCCTTTCTGCCCATAGTGTTAAGCACAAATGCAGAGATACTACCAGAAATGCACCCACTGCTGAGCAAAATAGTTCAGCAACTCCTGCTGCTATCAAGGCTCAGTGTGATGCTAAGTACTGTATTTGGTACGCAGTTTTAACAAGGGGGAGATAATTGGATGATTTAAATAAAATTGTTTTTAGCAATATTATGCTATATGGATATCTTATTCCTCCCATATGTTATGCAGCATTAACCGAGAGTGTTACTGACATCTGTTGGTCGGGCAGAGGAGATGGAAAGCTACTAGTGACAACATCATAAAGGCTTGTGTATGCTGAATTTTTGGTGAGTGCAATCCCATTGGGGTTGTTTCCCCTTCACGCAGTGATTATCTTTGGTGAAAGAAGCTCTTCACTCCTGCAGAACACAGCTATTTGAACTTTCCTAGATCTTCTTGATCATTGGTCTTTTTCTCCTAATTTTAAATGTGTCCGGGAAGGTCTGAAACATAGCGCTGCTGCAATAAGAGATTAGAGACTTGGCATCGATTTTTGTTTTTTATGATTTTATTGCTTATACACACTATATAAGGTGACTGCCGAGGCTACAGCGCATGCTCTGAAGAAATCCCAGTGATGGATGAAACGCATCAGCATGAAGCCATCACGCTCCGCATAGAGTGCACACAGACCCACCCACCAGCCTCGGGTACCCCGCCCGCATGGGACTGATATACTTATTTTCTCAGTAATTCTGACCCCTATAGCACTGATGCTGTGACCAATCTATACATTCATTTCTGCATATACCTATCTCCATCCATTTGCAGCTCTGCATACAGGACATCATTCCTACCATACTGTCCATTCATCATGCCTCATTTATTTGAGTGAACTGTATTATTTCATGACAGTAGCCCCTAATGTCATATTCACCAGCAGGTTACCTTCAATCCTCTGTGCCTCTATCCATCCACCGCCTATCACCTCCTTTATATCAGCAAATTACCTGCATACTTGTTTATACATCAAGAAACACAGTCTTTATTGAGAGACCTATTGTTTGACATTTTTCTTTATTTTGCTTGACGAAAGGTGTGTATGGTGTATGTAAGTGGTGGCCATCTGTGTTTTGTTTTTAGACAACGTTGTCTATTTTTATCTATTGGTGATGGTATTTGGTTTCTAACCATGTTTTGATTGGTGTTTAAAGTGAACTTTTCAATAAAATTTATATATATTTTTGCTATATTGCCTGTTCCTCCTTGATGAATTGCTTTTGGTTGGAATTGGTCTCCAATTCCGTTTCTCTTCCCCCTCCCGTTTTTTTGATAGTTACCATCACATACAACTTTCACCATATTTGCGCCACCGTCAGTGACAATAAAGCCCATCTCTGACTGTCTGCCAGTTTCACCCTGCTCTCCCAACCAATGAGTCACCATTTTTTTTAATGCTTCCAAAATGTTTTGGGAAGAGTGCTACTCAGCCATAACCTCTGCATGTAATAGCAATGAACGATGCCCTTGATTCACTAACATAAATGCAGCAGAGCCATTTATTTCCGATTATGTTTTTTGATTTTCTTGATGCATTACTTTTGGATGCCACCAGTGTGCAGTCAAGGATAGGAATGCATGTTGGCTTTACCGCGGCTAACCTCCCTGCTGCATAACTTGCATTTGGCTATTCGCCCATCATCAAGTGTATTAAAGTATTTCCAGATTTCTGAATGCCGTGTTGAAGAGCCTCTAGCTGAACCTGCAAATGACTGCTCTGCTGGGGTTTCAGCAGCGGCAGGCTGGGGTAGGACAACCAAACACTTGATCATCCCTACTGTACTCTGGGGCTTCAGTGAGGGGTTCCTAAACATAGCAGGGATTGTTGCAATGTCTGAGTTTTGGCTTCTTCTTAAGTCAATGCTGTCAGTGGAAATAGCCTCAGGAGTTGTACATGGACAGGAGAGTCCGAGAATTATAGGGGAGAGGATAGAGAATATGAATCAATAAAAACGTTGTTTGTTTGTGACGATGGTGAATGTGTAAGGTCGTTCATGGGGTAATCAGCAGGTGGACTATCATCAGGACAATCACCAACTTGTTCAGGCTTTAGCAACACAAAATCTTGCCCTGATTTTGGGGGCACATGCAGGGTTTCCTTTTCTCCCTTTTCTGATTGTAATAAACATTCTGAAATATTAGAAGATGAACTCTGAGTCTTAACCAATATAGTAGTTGTGTTGTCTTTAGTTGTAGTAGTATTATTTTTAGAACCCTTCTCCAGCCGTAACACCTCCTTTTTAGGCTGCCTATGTGGATTTAATACAGAAAATTCCTGAACATGAATACAACGTTGTTTGCTATAAAACTTGGAGGGTTTTATTACATTTGAAATGGGTGGAATGGGAACAGTGGTGGTAGTGAAGGTGGTGGGGCTGTTCTTGGTTTCAGTTTCATTAAACAATTTGCGTTTCGCAGTTAGCTTACTTATTTTTTCTAGGAGGCACCCTGGCAGTAGTAGCACTGGCAGCTCCTCTAATCTCATTTACCTTGATGACCTTTTAATTTTAATTGGTGGGCTGCTCAAACAACTCCTAGCACTGATGGGTCTCTTCCTGCTAGGATCTATGCTAGAGTTCCACATCTGCCCCCTATCTCAAGAACTTGCACCCTGAAAGGACTTTTCTTTTTGTACTGCTGCAGCATTACTGATGTTCGTGGTGGTGGAGGTGGTTGTTTTGCTTCTGATAGTAGCTGTCCCTGAATGCCCAATCTTGCCATGTTTGCTCAAAGCCAGGGAAGCAGAATCCATTATAACTGTATAACCAACCAGAGCCTGTTCTAAATCAAACTGCAATATTAACAGTGCGTGACCTAACAATTGTCTGGACGATAACTGAATGGAATTTATAATTTTAACAAAAATAGATCTCCTTGCAATTTTAAGATGAAAGATGAAAATGGTGCAATAAAATTTGTTTTTAACATATAAATGTAGCCTGAAAAATTCTAATAATTCACTATAGAGAGGCAAAGAAAGCTACAGCTAGCTATCCAGAGCACATGAGCACAATAATACACTCTCTTCAATTCTCCACTGTCAAATGCCACTGTCAAGACTCAACTTACATATACACTTATTTTTCCGGCACCACCCACTATTAAAAATGAAGATTGCTGATTGGTTAAACAGTCATGTGAAATACGAACAAACATTCTTATTCGTATTGTTTAATTAACCAATAAATGCTTCGATTTCCCACTGATTTTGTTGCAAACTTTGTAACAACGTCAATCGATATTCGAAAATTTATTTTAAAACTTATTCTTGTGCATTTTCTAAATATTTTTTAATAAAAAGTCTCTAATACACATAGTTCAAATGAGTTTTACATTAGAAAGAAAGAAAAGTTGTTTTTTTAATTATTATATTAACTAATAACCAAAAAAAAAATTGAAAGTGCAGAAGACAGTTGGTTTCGAAAAAATGTAATCTTTGTAATGTGTATTGAGTATGAGTAATGACAAAACTGAAACCCAAATTCGAACGATTTATTTATTGGAATCGTATTTTTAACAAAATTACAAAAAGAGGAGATTTGATATAAAAGTAATAGAAATGATGAAAGTATTTTAAGAAATAAATTACTAGTAAATGTATCAGTACAAAATGGATTGTTAATGTGTGTGTATTCATCAGTGGGACACTGTGACAGATGTGTGTTTGTGTGTGTTTTATGTGTACAATACTGACTTTACTTGCCCTTAATCTGAACTGTTGTATTGTGCTAGATTGGGGACTAGAAAATTACCACGAAAAGAGCCAGCAAGTTGATCTTCTTCCTTCCTGTCTTTGAAATTCGAATAGTTTAGATTTCTAAAATAATATGATTCTTGATACGAAATATCATTCGAGTCATAAACCGAACAGCAAATTTTGGGTTTGACAGCCGGTTCAGATAGACTTAATGTTAATCGATTAGATAATAATTAATCTCATATCGAATCCATCTAAGTAACTATCATTTATACGATGATGTAGAATGATAGATTCTATTCGAACAGAGATTATATTCTTTTGTTATTTTTTTTCAAAACCTCCTAAACACTTCTATTCAGATTGATATCATTTGGTTACACACAGTGGAGTTGCATTTTGAAAATGTAGTTAATATCAATAGTATATTAACCAATTAAGCCTCGGAAGGATTTACCCCTTTCCTGACCAGAGCACTTTTTACAATTTGGCACTGCGCTGCTTTAAATGGTAATTGTGTGGTCATGCAATGCTATACCTAAACAAAATTTGCATCCTTTTTTTCCCACAAATAGAGCTTTCTTTTGGTGGTATTTCATCACCTTTGCAGTTTTTATTTTTTGCAATATAAATTAAAAAATACTGGAAATGTTGAAAAAAATTATATTTAAAAAAAAAAAATACAATAAACTAAATTTTAGTCATACATTTAGGCCAAAAAGCATTCAGCCAAATGTCTCAGGTAAAAAAAAATCAATAAGCGTATATTTGTTGGTTTGCGTAAATGTTATAGCATCTACAAACTAGGGTACATTTTCTAGAATTTACACAGTTTTTAGTTTATGACTGCCTATCTCATTTCTTGAGGTTCTAAAATGGCAAGGCAGTACAATTTGCTGAGAGGCATGTTGAGCACATTGAATATTTACATTTTTTGTCACAAGTGATTGAAAAATGACAAAAAAAATAAAATCTTTACACAAAGTTGTCACTGAAATGATATATTGCTCAAACAAGCCATGGGCATATGTGAAATTACACCCCAAAATAAATTCTGCTGCCTATCCTGAGTACGGGGATACCACATGTGTAGGACTTTTTGGCAGTCTAGCCGTGTACAGAGCCCGAAAACTAATCACCGCCTTCAGGATTTCTAAGGGCGTAAATTCTTGATTTCACTCCTCACTATCTATAACAGTTTCAGAGGACATGAAATGCCAAGATAGCACAACTCCCCCCCCCCCCCAAATGACCCCATTTTGGAAAGTAGACACTGCAAGCTATTTGCTGAGAGGCATGTTGAGAATTTTGCAAATCTCCCTTTTTGTCACAAAGTTTTGAAAATTGAAAAAAGAAAAAAAAAATTTTCTTTTCTTTCTTCATTTTCAAAAACAAATGAGAGCTGCAAAATACTCGCCATGCCTCTTAGAAAATTGCTTGGGGTGTCTACTTTCCAAAATGAGGTCTGGGGGGGGGGGGTTGTGCTATCTTGACATTTCATGGCCTCCGAAACTGTGATAGGTAGTGAGGAAGTGAAATCACCATGTTAAGCCTTTAGAAAACCTGAAGGTGGTGATTGGTTTTTGGGGTCCTGTATACGACTAGGCTCCCAAAAAGTCTCACACATGTGGCATCCTCGTACCCAGGAGAAGCAGCAGAATTTATTTTGGGGTGTAATTCCACATATGCCAATGGCATGTTTGAGCAATATATCATTAAGTGACAACTTTGTGCTAAAAAAAAAAAGTTTGCATTTTTCCCGAAACTTGTGGCAAAATATAGAATATTCCATGGACTCAACATGCCTATCAGCAAATAGCTTGGGGTATCTACTTTCCAAAAAGGGGTCATTTGGGGGGGAGGGGTTGACCTGTCCTGGTATTTTATGCGCAACATTAGAAGCTTATGCCACACATCATCCACTCCTCTAACCACTTGAAGACAAAGCCCCTTCTGACACTTTTTGTTTACATGGAAAAATATTTTTTTTTTTGCTAGTATATATAAAAGATGATCTTATGCCGAGTACATAGATACCAAACACGACATGCTTTAAAATTGTGTACAACCGTGCAGCGGCGACAAACTACATACATAAAAGCCTTCACAGGTTACCACTTTAGATTTACAGAGTCTACTGCTAAGATTTCTGCCCTTGATCTGGCGTTTTTTTTTTTTAATTATTTATTTTGCATTTTTATTTTACTTTTACACTGTTTCTTTATTTTTTTTTATCATTTTTATTGTTATCACAGAGAATGTAAATATCCCCTATGATAGCAATAGGTAGTGACAGGTACTCATTTTTTTAAAAAAATTGGGTCTATTAGACTCTAGATCTCTCCTCTGCCCTCAAAGCATCTGACCACACCAAGATCGGTGTGATAAGATGCTTTCCCAATTTCCAATACGCTGTTTATATCCGGCGAAACAGAAGTCATGAAATGCTCATAGCTTCCGGTTTCTTAGGCCATAGAGATGATTGGAGCCATTCTGATCTTTGATCAGCTCTATGGTCAGCTGGCGGAGACACTGGCTGCATTATCAGGTTCCCTGGTGGGACAGGAGAGCCCAAGAAATCCAAGGAAGGGGGATGGACATTCCCTCCCGCTGCTTGTAAAAGCAGTCTAGCGACTAATTAGCCACTAGGATTGCTTTTACTTGAAAGCCGCTGGCTGAAAAGAACGATACCAAAATGATACCTAAACCTACAGGCATCTTTCTGGTATAACCACTCAAAGTCCATCAACATACCAGTATGTTGCTGGTCCTTGTTGGGCATATATTGTAATGTTCTTTTTTTTCATGCAGCCTGTGGGCTGAACGAAAAAAAGATATTGATCGGTGGGTATGCCCACTGTAATGTGACGTCCCACACTCTGCTTGAGTGCTTTCGTCATATACCGCTTCTTCCCAGTCTGAATATAGATATCAGATATTCCAATCACTCCCAACAAACAAGGCAATACTCGTTTGGTTGCGGAACATTGACTCGTTTTTTTTGAGATGACACACAAATATATACAGCAGGCTGACAATCCAAACTGTAACCAGAAACCTAATTAACATGAGCTAGTTTACTAATCATTTACCCAGACTAGGTGACTCAGAGATATGACCTTTCAGGGTAGACTTGTCGTCTTCTAGCTCACTGACTATACAATACACATTATCATACATATCAACACAGAACTCCGTCATACAATAGCAGGGTTAATTAGCACAAACAACAATGGGTGAAAGACTCTGTAGCAAGTGCCTATATCTGCGCTTGCTACAGAAACGACATCTTCTTTGGGGTGATCGTTGGTTAGGGGTATCAGGGAGGACATACAGAAAATGCCTCCCATGCAGCCGGCTTATTGCATTTGCCTTGGGAAGTTGGGGCACAGCACCGTCTGGAAACAGAAGGCCTATGACGATCTCTTCCTGGAATTTAAGGAAGGATCCAGTTTGTCCTGATGCTTTGTATAGCACATAAGCGTTCAGCAGAGCCAATTGGAATAAGTATAGAGAAACTTTTTTATACCAGCATCTGGCCTTATGGGCAATTAGGTACGGAGCCATCAATTGGTCGTTGAGGTCCACCCCTCCCATATTAAGGTTGTATTCGTGGACACAGAGGTGTTTCTCCACAACTTCAGACGCCGTTTTGAATTTGGACCATGAATCCCTCAACTTCACTGCAAGAAAATTATTACTTCTCAAGCAGGCTCTCTCCCCCAGCCTAAGACGGGAATCTACAAGCCGCTGGGGTAAGCCCCAGTGATTAGATCGCACGGTGCCACATGTGCTAATTCCATGATCAAACAAGTGACTAAAAAGTGGCATGTGTAATAATTGTCCACATACAAGTGTTACCCCTTTCCCGAAAAAGGTGACACAGGGTCCCACACAATTTTACCAGCGCTCCCTATGTAGTTTGGGCAGTTCTCCGACTCCAGTTTTCCCTCGTAGCCTTAAAACTATATGTATAGCCTGGTGCCCTGTCACAGAACTTATACATCTTGATCCCATATCTGGCACGCTTGCTGGGAAGATACTGTTTAAATGACAAGCGGCCAGAAAACTTAATAAGGGACTCATCAACACAGACAATTTGATGGGGAGTAAACAAGGCTGCAAACTGTTGGTTGAAGTGGTTTACGAGGGGCCAAATTTTGTGGAGACGATCGTATTCAGGGTCACCCCGAGGACGACAGAGTTCATTGAAGTGCATAAATCGCAAGATCTGCTCATATCTAGCCCTGGTCATGGAGGCAGAGAACACAGGCATATCGTGAATTGGGTCAGTAGACCAATATGCCCGCAACTCACTTTTTTTAGTTATGCCCATGAGGAGGGATAGGAAGGTCTTAAATTCAGGGACCGTGATAGGTCTCCAATCTCTTGCAAGGGTCAACTGGGGATTAGCGGCAATGAATTGACCAGCATACAAATTGCTTTGGCCCACAACAGATCTATAGATATCTTCCATGAAAAACAGCCAATAAAAATCAAGTGACGTAAAATCAACTGTTTCCACCTGAATTCTGGGTTGGGCAGTGAATGGGGGAAGTACAGGTGCTTCAGAAGTGGTGGGCTCCCAATTCGGACTGGCAAATGCAGCAGGAAGGGCACTATGGGCTTGAGGAGCCTGTCTTTGTCTTCTTGGTAGCTGCGGGACAATAGCCGCCTCACCAGATTAAACTACATTTATGGGACTCGCCACGTCACCATGTGATACTGCAGTGCTGGTCTGACTACGACCAGGGTGTACTAGGTCGCTGGTGCTTGCCAGTTCACCAGAAAGATTAGCAGCACTAGTACTGGCTCTCTGCTCCATACAAGAGCCCTGCGGTTCTTGCACCTCAACAACAGCAGAAGAACGGGGTCGGGTACGACTGACCTTGGCAGGGACCACTACTCCATCGCCAGAGTTATCTGCTAGGGTACCTCTGCTGTCTTCAGGATCATATTCTGAGCCTGAATCTGACAGATGGGTGACATCCTCTTCACTCTCATCTGTCATGCTCAGAAACGTATAGGCCTCTTCACTAGTGTACCTTCGATTGGACATTGTGGCCTCTAAATTTACTGGTACAACTAGTGAAACTTGCAGGAAAAAAGAGCACCTGACTGTCAGCGACTGCTTCAAATGCTACCAAAAAAACTGTTATGCCCCGTACACACGGTCGGATTTTCCGATGGAAAATGTCCGATCGGAGCGTGTTGTCGGAAATTCCGACCGTGTGTGGGCTCCATCGGACATTTTCCATCGGATTTTCCGACACACAAAGTTTGAGAGCAGGCTATAAAATTTTCCAACAACAAAATCCGATCGCGTCAATTGCGACCGCGTGTGGCCTGTTCTGACGTACAAAGTGCCACGCATGCTCAGAAGAAATTCCGAGACGGAACAGCTCGGTCTGGTAAAATTAGCGTTTGCAATGGATACAACACTTTCGTCATGGTGCAATGTTCAAAATGGTTTAATACAGCGCACTCTCTTCTTCTTTATAATGTGAGAAGAATGAAGTAGTTTTGCTTCTCATATTCACACAGACTTCTCACAAACTTCTTTCTTTACTATTTATCGGGATTCCCTCAATATATTTTGATTTGTCACATCTGACAACATTATTTTTGTGTTGTATTTTTTTTTTTGTTGTTGTTGTTTTAAGGCAGATTATTTTTTTGTTGTTTTTTCAAGGCTGATCTTTGTTTTATTGTATTTTTGTTTTACTCCAGAATATTTTGTGTGTTTTGCGTGTCAAGTTACCACAACACCATTGATATGTTGTTATATTTAATCTGTAGGAGATTGTTTGGTGTTGTTGTCTCTTGTTAATTTCACATTGTACTTTAGAAATGTACCTGAATCGTCACCAACAAACTGTCCTTTTTGAATGAAAACACACATAGGAGAGTATAATAGAAAAAAAAATGTCATTTATTAAGGGCTTACAACTAAACAAAGAGGGAGGCAACGCTGGAGAAACAGCAGAAATGGGTGAAGCCTTGGACCCCCAGGGCACACATCAACTATTTTCCCGCAAAATTGGTGGCCTGAGGAGTCCTTATCTAAAGGAGTGCAGTCTGGTCCAGAAGTCCCAGAGATCCGGAAAGCAGCAGATGACATCTGTGTCCCCAGGCTGTGGTCATACAAGAGACTGCATCTTTTGCCAGACCAGACTGAACCCAGGGTCATCACTCTCTTGTCTTCCTTCCACGCTTCCTTCCACGCTGTGGCTCTGGTGGTGGAGTTGTGGCAGGAGGAGGAGGAGGAGGGGCCAAATCACTCAGGTGGGTATTGGGTGTTAGTTCCCCACTCACCCCCTTACTTAGGACTTTATACAGAAGGTCCTCACATATTTTGCGTTGACCCTCCTGCATGCTCTGCAGTTTAGTGGCAGCCATGCAGGCAAAGGCCTCTTCAGGAATGGGTAAGGCTCTGAGGGACGCAGAAGCCTCCTGAATTAGCCTGAGCGCAGAATCCTGCATGTGAGTCGCCTTCCTCTCTCTTTTGTATGGAAGGCGGAGGGGAGGAACCTGCGATTCTGTCAGGCTGCGACTGGTCCCAGGCTTCTCCTGGCTGACACTTAGCCCCGCCTCCTCCTGGATGCAACTTAGCCCCGCCTCCTCCTGGCTGCCACATTCCAGAGCCTCCTCCTGGCTGAGGTCTTCCTGTGTATGAAAAAGGGACATTGTTTTAGTATTTTTTTCATCAATCACACACAATTTTCAGCTCATGACTGTTGCAAATTGAATGTTAACAAATATAACAGACTATCATTCTGAGCCCAGCATTTTTCATTCTTGTCCCAATTTTGGGTGCCCACTACTGTCTATTGATATGTAAAACACTTTGTGCAATCAGCAATTAGTGATCAATAATGACATCTAGTAAACATAATTTATTTATTGACCAGAAATCTGTAGAAGAATGCTATACCTGGCTCAAGCTGGGCTCCTCCACTTCTTCCTGGCTGGAAGGCCCAGGTTGGACATCGGAAGCCTCAGCTGGGGTGGAAGGAAGAGTGGAAGGAAGAGTGGAGAGGGATTCTCTGACTTCAGTGTGGTCTGACAGAAATCGCAGTCTCTCATAGTACCACAGCCTGGGGACATAAACGTCATCTGCTGCAGCTCCGGATCTAAGCTCCCTAAGATAAGTGCTCCTCAGGCCACCAATTTTGGTTTTTAAATAAGGGATGGTTGCTGTGGGGACCACCGGCGTCACCAACTCCAGCAGTTTCTCCAGCGCTGCCTGCCTCTTTTGTTTATGATTGTAATGTGGGTGTCTCACCTGCCACAGACAGGGCAGCTCCCTGTACTTGTCTTTGAACAGGGGGAGGAAATTGTGGTCATTGAAGCCATCCATTTTCTCTGCAAGACACAACACAAGACAAACCCTAAGGTCAGGCCAAACTCTCCTAATCTTGTTACAATATAGGCTTCAATTTCGAAGCAGTATAGGCCCAAGTTTAGATCTTACCTTCGTTATCACGATCGGCGCCTCTGATGCTCCTTCCTCCGCTCACAGATCGTACGTAATACGCACGCGTGTTACGCTTTATACACACTGCGCATGCGTGTAACTCCGCCCGCCCCTGACATTCTTTCTAGTCTATTCCCCGCCCCTTTTTGTTCTGTGCAGTGGGGGAAGAGCACATGGCGGAGACACAGCAGGTGCATGATAATTACAGCAACGAGGAGGAGGAGGAGGAAAGCCCGGATCCGGAGATGTCCCGATCCAGAAGGAGAAGTGTTAAGGCATCAAATATGTCCTTTGGGGAGATGTTGGAGATGGTCGACATCCTGAAGAAGGCCGACTATGATGGAAAGTATGGACCTTATCCCAATCCCAATGTCAGAAAGGCCAAGATCATGACGAAAGTGGACAAGAGTCTGCACCGGAATTTCGGGGTACGACGATCGAAAGATCAGCTTAGGAAACGGTGGTCGGACCTCAAATTATGAGAACACGAGCAGTACAGAAAGATCCAGAGAGTGCTGCAAAAAAGTAAGTAGTTGTGCTGTGTTCCTATTCTTTTTGTCTTTATTACATTCGTGCTGCTCCATATGTGCTTTTCTTCAACGTCTTGTACATTTTAAAATGGCAACTTTCATGTTCATGGGCACATTATTCTTTCGTATCAAACATTTTTCTTTCGGCCTATAAAACACCATTATTTTGGCCATATGCATTTGGCCACATTTTTTACGTCCTACTTGTATGAAACTAATTTGTTTGTGTAGATGGCTTTGTTACTAGAATGAAATGCAAACTAGATTCTGTGTAAGGAGAGGACACTGAGCAGCTGTTTTCACATCTGGACACTGGAGCACTAGTGTGGGACACCAGAACACCATTTTCATTAGGGGGGCCACACAGGTGCTCCAGTGTATACTATAGGGGGGTCTCCATCTGTGAAGCTTGTACCAAACAGGTAAAGTATTGCAGCTTGACAAAGGACACTGAAAATGCTACATTTTGGAACTCTGCCAAAATAGACAATTGTACCCCACTTCCAAGCAATGTTTCCTATTTATAGATCTGCCATCAAATATCTGTGTGCTAAGTATACCATTTTTGTTTTACATAGGGGAGAAAAGACTCGGAGGACACCCCTCATCCGAGGAGACTAGAGCCCCCCTCCTCTGGAAGAAGGGGAAACTCCCCCAACACAAGAAGAGCAGGAGGAAGAAGACGTGGTGGAACTAGTCACCACAACAGGTGAGTGTCTGCGACCACAGGCTCAGGTAAGAGATGGATGCCGGCATATTTTTTGTACCTGTTTTTGTTTGATTTCTCTCTTTTTAGGTGATCGTGATATTGTTGATCCAGATCCTTTCACATCAGAAAGTGCAGAGATCCTGATCGGTGAGATCACGGGGTGTAATTTAGCATTGGAAAACCTCAAGAAAATCATCAATGATGTTATTCAAAAAAATAAGAACATCATTGATGTTTTGGGTAGAGTTTAAAACCCCTCCAAATCTCTTTTTTTTTATGTGCTACAATGTTCAAAATGTTTTAGCGATTTTTAGAAAAGCCAAATTTGGAGGATGCACACAGTGTGTCAACATGTGCTATCTGCCATCACGGGAGATCAATGGACGCGTTTTGGGGGTGCAACAGCTTCCTCAATAATAAAGTAACTGAGAGGAAGGGGTTTCTCCCCCAAAACACATCCCTTGATCCCCCGTGATGGCAGCTAGCACATGTTGACATTGGGAAATTTGTGTGCATCTTCCAAATTTGGCTTTTCCTGGGGTGACTTCATCCCATCTGAATGCAATATCAAACACAGTTCCTAAATACTCATGTCTGATATTGCCTTCAAATTCTACCAAATGTGAACTTTGTAGGTTCTAGATTTGTGTCTTTCTTGTTGGTTTTACACATGCCTGTTTTATCTTAAATGGACATTTCTTTTTTTGATAATGCCACCACAAAAATTGTTATACAACAAACATGTTGGTTTGTTTTAAAAACCTTTTCTAAATGCATATGTGATTGTGCACGTAATAAAAAGATTGTTAATCAAGAATGTGTGGATTATTGTCTCAATGCTACAACACTTTTGTGGTGATGTAATTGCTGTTTTCTGTGACAATGGGGCTTATTTCATAAGGGCAAATCCTCAGTGCAGTTTCAGGTGCACTTGTAGTGCAAAGTGTCTTTGCATTTAGTAAATAACACCCAACAGTGCTTTGTAAGGTTACACAATCATGCCATTTTCTGGACTCACCACATTTCTGTCAGCTAAAACAAACACAAGCAGTAAATGTCACCAAAGATTTGCAAATTGTTTTTTATTGGATCAAGGTTTCACAAATTGTCTGGCATATTGGTGGCCCCCCTACCCGCAAAGAACTCAAGGTATCTTAACCGGACATCACGGGCACTCAGGGAGGGCAAGCCAGGACGGCCACTTTCAAGCGCCGTCAGGGTTGTTTCATTTATCATTCCGGCCTCAGGCCCAACTGAGCTAGCATAGTTGGCAGAATGTTGCCGTAAAAAGTTATGTAGAACACAGCACGCCAGGATTATATAATTCAGTTTATACTCCGCCATATGGATGGGTGTAAGAAATAGGCGGAACCGGCTGGCCATGATTCCAAATGTGTTCTCCACCACTCTTCTGGCTCTGGCCAGCCGGTAATTAAAAACCCTCTGTTCCGGGGTGAGAGTCCTCATCGGGAATGGCCGCATAAGATGGTCCCCCAGCGCAAATGCTTCATCCGCAATGAAGACGAATGGGAGTCCTTCCACATTGTTTCTGGAGGTGGCAAGTCCAAGCTGCCATTCTGGAGACGCCTGTAAAAATCAGTCTGGGCAATGACTCCACCATGGGACATCCGGCCATTCTTCCCCACGTCCACATACAGGAACTCGTAATTAGCCGACACCACCGCCAACATCACAATACTATTGAACCCCTTGTAATTATAATAGTACGACCCCGAGTTGGGTGGTGGGACGATGTAGACGTGTTTCCCATCAATTGCCCCTCTGCAGTTAGGAAAGTCCCACCGCTGGGCAAAGTGGGAGGCCACAGTCTGCCATTCTTGTGGTGTGGAAGGAAACTGTTGAGGAAAACAAAACAAAAAAATTAGTATTTTTGCACATAAACATGGAAAGCAGATTAGACACAAAAATTCTTGGCCAACATCTAGATAACATTTATTAAGGGGAATTTTACAACACCAAAGTATAAGGTACACCTATCATATCCCCCCCCCCTCTCATGGGCCATTTCTAACATTATAGGGGGGGGATCTTGGACAGGTAACCCTCTCCACTTCATTGAGAGATGAATGCCTAAATAATGGGTATTACTTGGAACAGCCCCTCCTTAGTTACACTATTGGCAGCCCACTGGACAGGTAAGAAGTGTCAAAATACAAAGATATAAATACACACTGTACACATTTGAGCACATTTGGACATTCTGCTATTACCTATCAAGATAATAGTAGGATACAAAAACTTGAAACAGTATCATTTGAAAGTATACCGGCAGGCCCTTGCACTACATGCTTTGGGGAATTCATCCATAAATATGACCACAAAAGAGGTGGGTATAGTGTGTATGGGTTTGGCAAAGTCAGCAGATAGATGATTGAGGACAGATAGAGAATTGGGATCAGCTGAGTTAGCAGTTGGGGGGAGGGAGGGTTAAAAATGATTTGGGGACACCACAAAAACAAGCCTCTGGCACTCTGCCTAAATTTAAAGCACAAATCACATTGCTAAACATTTTAGGGGTTGTTTGGGGTAAAGCACTACTATGGAGCTGATAAAATACATTGTTAAGTGACTACATGAGGTGAATATAGGGGCAGGAGAGCATGCTGGGGAGGTAAGTAAAGGCAAATATGTATGAAGGACAAAAAAAATTACATAAAATTCCAGCATGAATGAGGACAAAGGGGACATTCACAGCATATTCCAATCATGGTAATTAGGGAATGAGGAAAGAAATAAAATATATTATCAAACATTATATACAATAAAATGTGATATTAAAGGATAAAAATCTTACCTTCATATACTCCTTCTGCAGGACCTGTATGATGGCAGAACAGGTCTCTGGGATAATGATCCCCAGAGCCTGGGGGGAGATGCCTGTTGAGAACTTCAAGTCCTGCAGGCTTCTCCCCGTCGCCAAGTACCGCAGGCTAGCGACGAGCCTCTGCTCTGGAGTGATGGCTTGCCTCATGCAGGTATCCTGCCTGCTGATATAGGGGGTCAGCGAAGCCAACAAACGGTGAAATACGGGGTCCGTCATCCTGAGAAAGTTCCTGAAATCATCAGGGTTATTCTCACGGATCACACGGAGCAAAGGCATATGAGAGAACTGGTCACGCTGAAGCAACCAATTCTTGGTCCATGAACTCCTCCCCACCCTGTTCATGGACTGGACTTGTGTCAAGGTCAGGACCCCAACACCAAGCCCCCGCACAGCACGAACTCTACGAGGAGTACGTATACGCAACATGGCTAGAAAACGGTCGGCTGCTCAGAACGAAGTAACAGAACACACTGAAGAACAGCAAGGCCTGTGAAGAGCGACCTGAAAAACAGTAACGAACAAACAAGAACACAATGACTAATTAAAGTCACGCGTAGCTTGCTTGCACACACTGAAGAGCAGATACAAACCCACAAGCACAAACTGAACAGCAGAAAATGATCTGAAAACCACGAGTCTGAAAAAGCGCGAATCGTCTCTCACCAAACTTTTACTAACACGAGATTAGCAAAAGAAGCCCAAAGGGTGACGCTCTTGCTTCTGAACTGGCCTTTTCTAGTCTCATCGTACGTGGTTGACGTCACCGCGTTCTTGGCGATCGGAAATTCCGACCACTTTGTGCGACCGTGTGTACGCAAAACAAGTTTGAGCCAACATCCGTCAGAAAAAAACCTAGGATTTTGTTGTCGGAATGTCCGAACAATGTCCGACCGTGTGTACGGGGCATTGGCGTTCGCAGGGATCAGGCTTGTGTCTGCGAATGCTGCAGTTATGTGTTTTGTGTTTTGTAAGTGACAGTAATCGATTGATACGGCACTTGGGTAGGCTGGGCTGGGAGGAGGGGCTAAACGCAGGCGCTAGCAGATATCTGGGCTGATCCCTCTAATGCTGCATTCTTGGGAACCCTAGACTACTGGGGACACTAGTATAGATCTGATCAGATCAGATATTGATCCATTCAGACACTATACTACTATGCGAGGTGTATGGTGCGTGCGTGGGTGTTAGCGCTACTGGCACTAATCTGATGCTGCCTGGGGCGACGCAGACCCTGACTGATGCTAAAACCTAACTGATATCACCCACCGGGTGATTAGGGGGCTAAACCTTTATTAGGTCATGTATAGTGGGTGCCCTGACTCTATAAAAAAAATAGCTAACTAACCAGCATCACCCGTGACACTAATACAGTGATCACTGGTGACAGGGGGTGAAAGGGTTAACTAGGGGGCAATCAGGGGGTTACCTTTATTAGGTAATATATGGAGGTACCTGACGCTATAAAAACCGGACGGTGAAACGAATCAACTAACTCGCTAACTAGCGTCACCCGTGACACTAATACAGCGATCAGAAAAAACAATCTATTAGTGACACTGAGACAGGGGGTGAAAGGGTTAACTGGGGGGCAATCAAGGAGTTAAACCTTTATTAGGGGGGTTTGGGGGGTACCCTAGACCTAACTGGGCCTACTATTAATTGCCCTAACACTCATTAGAGTCACAAGTGACACCAATTAGTGAAAAATCTTAAAACTGCAATTGGTGACACAGTGACAGGGAGTGAAAGGGTTAACTGGGGGGGGTGATCAGTGGGGTGACAAGTGTACCTACTTGTACTGGTGTTAGTGTAGTGTTATGCAACTCACGGTTAGATGTTCTTTCTCCTCTCTCTGGAACGGAAAAGAATTCCAGAGAGGGAGATGACATCACTTCCCCTGTCTGTGTTTACACTTACAGACAGGGGAAGCATTTTCATTTGCTAGAACTGATCAGCAGGTCCAGGCCTGGACCTGAAGACTGATCTGTTCTGCTACAAATCCGATCACCGCAAGTGACGCACGGGTACGTAATTATGCGCCCCGACCCACTTTGCTGACGTATATCGGCGTGAGCCGGTCGGCAAGTGGTTAATAGGTTTTGGGTGGTGTACACATGTTTAATGACAGATGTTTGTATATTCATCAGTGGGAAACTGTGACCAATATGTGTGTGTGTGTGTGTGTATGTTTTATGTTAGCAATACTGACTTCACTTTCCCTATATGTGAGCTATTGGGGACTAAAAAATTGGGGACTAAAAAATTACCACAAAAAGAGCCAGCAGGTTAATCTTCTTCTTCAATCTTCATGTCTTTAAAATTCGAATAGTTTAAACTTCTAAAATAATACGATTTTCAATACGAAATATCATTCGAGCCTTAAGAAGTAAGAACACAAAGTCTTTGATCCCACCAAAATGTTTACAAATTGATTTCAAACTTTCAAATGGAATTCAATATAAAATTCGATTCGAATTGCATTTCTAAATTACAACGAAACTTGGCTCATTATTCGTCTATTCGGAATATTCGTAATTGTTTGTCAGGTGTAAAATTAGTTATAGAAAATATATGTGAACTGACGAATTACAGTAATTCATCCGAAAAAAAAATTGGAATGAAACGAACCGGACATGTCTAGTGTTTTACATACAGTATTTCTAACCACTCCACCCTGTATGTTGTGCTATATGTTACACACACATCACAGTATTAAACACCCCTGTCTTGTCACATAAAAAAAGTTATTCCTACTTTTAAAATCTTTCTAGACTTCAGAATTTTACCCTCTTCAATGAATGGGCATGCTTTTGCTAGAATATGTAATAACCAAATGAGTATACCACTGGGATGATGACAATGAACACAAGTACAAAACAATGGTAACTTTCCTGAATACATAGACATCAAATATAGCTAGCTCCAAAGCGGGTTTAAGCATAGTGACAACTATATAAGTCTTATCAACAATTTATAATCAGATTGTCAAAAGTGGGGAACCCTATTCCTGGGAACACTGGGTAAATTGATCCTGGCATGCTGCATATGGCACAGACATTTACTTGTCTTACAAGGACTCATACAACTTTGTCCTGGTGAATGGTGACTTTGCTCAACATCTGGTCCAGTTGTGCATTGTCTAGGGATCAACATCTTTCCCATTAAACATACATGTTTGTTAACCACAACCAGATTGTAGGGCAGCTTAGAAGACTGACTTGTATCACTTGTAAACATCAACTCATACACTTCATTTGTGGTACTTGAGTGATAATTCTATGGCCTGTGTTACTTTGTTTTCTCGTCTCTTTATCAAGAGATTTTCTGAGCATAGATAGCATGTAGAGTTTGATACCAAGATTCAGACAGTGTTAAATTAGGTCTGGATTTTATTCATTTAAATTTTAATGTTATTTTTGGGGATTCTGTTTTTAAAAATGACACTTTAAAGCTATTACTGTCTGCCAGGCCCAAACTAAGAGTAATATCTTGCCATTTCTGGATACTTCCTATGCTTACACTGCTTATGATTGTATGTCTACTCCTGCTGTCCGAGTGAGCCAAAGCTGCCACCCATTCCCAAAAGAACTTTGGGAATGGGTGTGTCATAAACCAGATGTGACCAGAACTGTGTGACTGCGACAGAGTGAACCAGACATAAATAGGTGAAAGTTAGTTTATTAAGGAAAATGCATATGTGAACACACCACCAATACAGAGTGAACAACCAAACAATTAGTGATATAAAACCAACCAGCGTATGTAGCAAGAGGGAGTACCAGAATCGTAGTCAAGCCAGGCCAGGGTCATAAACAAGGAATCAGTAGCTGGGAAGGGAGATAAACAGGACAAGAGAGGATGGATGGATCACAGGAGGGACGGGTCAGGTACAAGGCTCAGAGTCCAGAGTCCAGGGTTCAGGTAATGGACAGGAAACAGGATCAACAGGTTCCAGGAATCAGGCTTCAGGTTCAGGCTACAGGATCAGGTATCAGAGTAACAGGATACAGGTCAGGGCTCAAGGACAATACCAGGGCAACATAAGTCTGCAATTGCTGGGTATTTATACTGCAGCTCTGCTAATTAAGGTCAGGTGATACCTGTCTGCAGAGGGGAATACCTGCTCCATACTGCCAGGATTCCTCCGCTGGTGGACGCCAGTACTGCGGCCCAAAGGTGACAGAATACTTGCAGGAAAGAGCAGCTCCGAACTGTCAGGAGACACCTGCTGGTGGACCTCAATACTGCACGCCAAATGATCGATATTACCAGCGGAGAAGACCTTTCCTGACAGTACCCCCTCGAAGGAGCGACCTCCGGACGCTCCAACTAGCCTTTGCTGGGGAAAGTCCATGGTGTCCAGCCGGGCAGCGGGCACCTCAAGCTGGGCAGAGGACAGGAACACTCCAGGCTGGGCAGTGGACAGGAACACTCCAAGCTGGGCAGCGGACAGGAACACTCCAGGCTGGGCAGCGGACAGGAACACTCCAAGCTGGGCAGCGGACAGGAACACTCCAAGCTGGGCAGCGGACAGGAACACTCCAAGCTGGGCAGCGGACAGGAACACTCCAAGCTGGGCAGCGGACAGGAACACTCCAAGCTGGGCAGCGGACAGGAACACTCCAAGCTGGGCAGCGGACAGGAACACTCCAAGCTGGGCAGCGGACAGGAACACTCCAAGCTGGGCAGCGGACAGGAACACTCCAAGCTGGGCAGCAGGCATGGGCACTTCAAGCTGGGCAGCAGGCATGGGCACTTCAAGCTGGGCAGCAGGCATGGGCACTTCAAGCTGGGCAGCAGGCATGGGCACTTCAAGCTGGGCAGCAGGCTCATCAAGCTGGGCAGCAGGCTCATCAAGCTGGGCAGCGGGCTCATCAAGCTGGAGAGCAGGCACTGGCACCTCAGGCTGGAACACTGGCACCTCAGGCTGGAACACTGGCACCTCAGGCTGGAACACTGGCACCTCAGGCTGGAACACTGGCACCGAGACATCAAGCTGGAAGGCAGGCACCGAGACATCAAGCTGGAAGACAGGCACCGAGACATCAGGCTGGAAAGCAGGCACATCTGACTGGAAGGTAGGCACCTCAGGCTGGAACACTGGCACCGAGACATCAAGCTGGAAGACAGGCACCGAGACATCAGGCTGGAAAGCAGGCACCGAGACATCAGGCTGGAAAGCAGGCACATCTGACTGGAAGGTAGGCACGTCAGGCTGGAAGGCAGGCACCGAGACGTCAGGCTGGAAGGCAGGCACCGAGACGTCAGGCTGGAAGGCAGGCACCGAGACGTCAGGCTGGAAGGCAAGCACCAGGACGTCAGGCTGGAAGGCAAGCACCAGGACGTCAGGCTGGAAGGCAAGCACCAGGACGTCAGGCTGGAAGGCAGGCACCAGGACGTCAGGCTGGAAGGCAGGCACCAGGACGTCAGGCTGGAAGGCAGGCACCAGGACGTCAGGCTGGAAGGCAGGCACAGAGACATCAGGCTGGAAGGCAGGCACCGAGACATCAGGCTGGAAGGCAGGCACCGAGACATCAGGCTGGAAGGCAGGCACCGAGACATCAGGCTGGAAGGCAGGCACCGAGACATCAAGCTGGAAGGCAGGCACCGAGACATCAGGCTGGAAGGCAGGCACCAAGACATCAGGCTGGAAGGCAGGCACCGAGACATCAGGCTGGAAGGCAGGCACCGAGACATCAGGCTGGAAGGCAGGCACCGAGACATCAGGCTGGAAGGCAGGCACCGAGACAACAGGCTGGACGGCGGACACATCTGACTGGGAGCTAGGCACGTCAGGCTGGAAGGCAGGTACATCAGGCTGGAAGGCAGGCACCGAGACGTCAGGCTGGAAGGCAGGCACCGAGACGTCAGGCAGGAAGGCAGGCACCGAGACGTCAGGCTGGAAGGCAGGCACAGAGACATCAGGCTGGAAGGCAGGCACCGATACGTCAGGCTGGAAGGCAGGCACAGAGACATCAGGCTGGAAGGCGGGCACAGAGACATCAGGCTGGAAGGCTGGCACAGAGACATCAGGCTGGAAAGCGGGCACAGAGACATCAGGCTGGAAAGCGGGCACAGAGACATCAGGCTGGAAGGCGGGCACAGAGACATCAGGCTGGAAGGCGGGCACAGAGACATCAGGCTGGAAGGCAGACACTGGGATGTCAGACTGGATTGGATTAGCTGGTGCAGAGGCAGGTTGGGTTACTGGCAGGATTGTCTTGGTTGGAAAAAACTTTAGTTTTTCTTTGGCTTAGCCACTGAAGCTCTGTAGGTGAGGGGTGCAGCAGACTGGAAAGGAGGATTGGGATATGGCAGAGAAGAGGTAACGGTAGCTGGGGAAAGTTCCTGTGGGTTTGTAGGCAGATGAGAAGAGGCAGGTGGGTTGAATGCAGGATAGGTACAGGGAGCATATACTGGATATGAGTATTTGGTTGGGAGCAGCGTATACTGAACTGCAACTGCGGTTGACATGGGTGATGGGGAAACAAACATTTGGGTAGGCTGGTGTTTGGTGGCAAAGGTGGTTTGTTTGGCTGGAGCTGCTTCCATCATGTCAGACCATGCTGAAAGTATAGGTTGTACAAACTGTGCCTTTAACTCTCCCTGTCTAACAAAAGACTGAGCAGACACAATGCACTCAGCAATCACCTGTGGGGAACAGGCTGAATAGTGCTCACAAACATCGGCTGGATCGTCTTCAAAAAGCCACACTAGGGATACAACCTGATTCATATCAAAAGGAGGAGTGAAATCATCACAGCCCTCTGGAATACAGGGCAGGGCCAGCTCAGTACATAGCTTGATCAAAGGCTGCACCTCCCCAAACAATATATAGCCCTGATCGAC
The DNA here is from genome assembly GCA_037952925.1 of Lithobates clamitans. Classification (NCBI taxonomy): domain Eukaryota; kingdom Metazoa; phylum Chordata; class Amphibia; order Anura; family Ranidae; genus Lithobates; species Lithobates clamitans. The sequence goes on along the minus strand of JBBGZY010000399.1, from coordinate 9,105,652 downwards.
CAGGGAGTGAGCCAAACGTATAGTGGCAAACAACTGGTCACTAGACCATCCTTTCAAAGCCTGGCGGCAATAATCACTACTTTCAGATGCCAGCAGAGAAAAATAAATCACCTCATCAGCATTCATGTTTGCAACCAACTGAATCAAAATTGTTCCCCTGTGCAGCCACTTCTGGTCAGGGATGGCCCTGATATTCTGTCATAAACCAGATGTGACCAGAACTGTGTGACTGCGACAGAGTGAACCAGACATAAATAGGTGAAAGTTAGTTTATTAAGGAAAATGCATATGTGAACACACCACCAATACAGAGTGAACAACCAAACAATTAGTGATATAAAACCAACCAGCATATGTAGCAAGAGGGAGTACCAGAATCGTAGTCAAGCCAGGCCGGGGTCATAAACAAGCAATCAGTAGCTGGGAAAGGAGATAAACAGGACAAGAGAGGATGGATGGATCACAGGAGGGACGGGTCAGGTACAAGGCTCAGAGTCGAGACTCCAGGGTTCAGGTAACGGACAGGAAACAGGATCAACAGGTTCCAGGAATCAGGCTTTAGGTTCAGGCTACAGGATCAGGAATCAGAGTAACAGGATACAGGTCAGGGCTCAAGGACAATACCAGGGCAACATAAGTCTGCAATTGCTGGGTATTTATACTGCAGCTCTGCTAATTAAGGTCAGGTGATACCTGTCTGCAGAGGGGAATACCTGCTCCATACTGCCAGGATTCCTCCGCTGGTGGACGCCAGTACTGCGGCCCAAAGGTGACAGAATACTTGCAGGAAAGAGCAGCTCCGAACTGCCAGGAGACACCTGCTGGTGGACCTCAATACTGCACGCCAAATGATCAATATTACCAGCGGAGAAGACCTTTCCTGACAGGGTGGCCTGGTTCAGGCATTTCAAATTTCTAAAGGCTCATGATTTTTTAAAATGCTTGGCCAAATCAAAATAGGAGAATAAACCTTGAATATGCATGAAAACTTGTACCATATGTGATACTCTTTAACAAAGGACTCTATATACGGTTTGGCTTCACTTTTATGTCACCTCAGCCAATATCTGAGGTGTCCACTTCTGCCAAAATAATCAAGTTTTACAGAGTAATGTGGCAGAGAAAGGAGCGGCTATACACTAGGATGCTCCCTCCCAGAAGCATTTGAGGCTGAGACCCATGGAAATAATGTTTATATATATATATATATATATATATATATATATATATATATATATATTTATATATATATATATTTAAATTATCTTTGCAGGCAATTTGTGTTTGGGTGACGAGGGGCTTTCAATAGTACTGAACTTACATTTGCATGGAAGATTCGCTTTAAATGGTGACAACAGGGGAGTACACCTGGGCAACAGCTTATATTTTTGTTTGGAAGAGCATGTGATGGTGATTTACAGCATAAAGATTGTGGGAGAAGAGGCAGAGCATTGTCACCCATAACACAAAGTGCCCCTAAAAGGACCTTTATATCAGCATTACCAGCTCTTATTTTCATAAAAGTTAGCAATTAAAATAAAAAGAGGCTTCCAAGTGATATTATCATGTTAAAGCTTATATGAGATTGTATTGGTGGAGTAGTGCTGGCAGTATGTTCAAGAGCTTTTTTTTTTGTCACAGCACCTGTAAAAAACTGGAAAAAAAAAGTTAAAACATCACTCACCTAAAACACTCCACACCCACATTACATTCCAGTTAGCACCCCCTTTTTAACTGCCATTATTTGTATTGTAGTCCCATCCCTTTTTTACTTGACCAGAGCAGAAAAAATATATAGATAACAAAAATTAAAATATGAAAATAAAAATTGTGATGGTGGGTGGAAATATGTTAATGTGGGACTGCTCAGGCCATGAACTGGAGAAAGGAAATTGTTTTCACCAGTTCTTTACCATCTGTAATTCAGAAGGGCACTATTCTATACATAACCCCAACTTCCTAGAGCCTCTGCTCATGGCATAATCACTCAGAAAGAGGAAAATGGGAAGGAAAAAAGGAAAGAGTAGAGGGAAGAGAAAGCAGTAGAGCAGGAGGATGAGGTAGAGCAGTGTTTCTCAACTCCAGTCCTCAAGGTGCCCCAACAGGTCATGTTTTCAGGATTTCTTCAGATGAAACATCTGAAGCATCTGTGCAAAATAATTGGAAAGCCTGAAAACATGACCTGTTGGGGCGCCTTGATGACTGGAGTTGAGAAACACTGAGGTAGAGGACTAGAGGAAGAGGTATGTTATCATAAGTTCTTAATTATGTGTGATTCAGTAGGGTACTACTCTCAACATATAATTTAAGTTCCCCAGAGTCTCTACTCACATGACAAATTCACAAAGAATTAGAAGATGGAGGAGGAAGAGGTGAAAAGGGAAGGGAAGGAGGAGTAGAAAAAGGAGGATGTGGAAGACTGGAGAAAGAAGGCTGTTTCAACAGTTTTATTTTCTTCGTGTACGATTTGTTTAGTAATTCTACCCAAATAACCTCAGCTCAATGGTGAGGACTTCTGCCTTGCAGCACTGGGGTTCCTGGTTCAAATTCCAGCCAGGACACGATGTGCGTGACCTCCCTGTGCTCCTTGAGCAGTCCTGATCTGATGAAAGGAGGGCAGCCTATGGCCATAGGATTCTGTACTCAACTTTGTGCTGCTGCTTGCACTTTCCCTGAATGTAGAATTTCCCCGGTTTATTTGCTTCTGGCTGCCCTTCTCCCTTTTTTATAGAAGAGTGGGCAGACGTGTTTTATCCCTGCAGCTAAGCCTCCAGTGCCCTGACTATATTGAAATAAATATATATTGTGATATTTGGGGGTTTCAGGCCACTAGCCAGCTGAACTTGTAAAACAGTCTTTATTTTGTCAAAAGGGGCAAACAAACAGCTTTACTTTAGCATAAACCAACAAAACAGTCCATAACGCTGGTATGGAGAGCTAGGCTCAGCCCTTCCTTCTCTACGCTGGCCGCTCAGCTGTCGGATAATTGCCAGCTCCTATCTCTCCACAGTGACTCACCTGTTGATGATATCCTGCTCATCAGTCCTGCCTACTTAAGCTGTCCAGTCCAGATGATCTCTACCTTCGCCTTGTTCACATCTCTAGAGACGCTCTCGTTTGTTCCTTTTAAAGACTTGCTTGGCTGACATTCCTTCTGGCTTTTGATCCTGCTTGCTGTTCTACTATGCTCATCTCTGGCTCCCTGACATTTTGGCTTGTTGTTTTGGCTTGTTCCTGAAATCTGGCTATGTTTTGACTATGTTTACTCTGTTTACATTTTTTTATTATTAGTAAACAAGTGTGATTTTTTTTTTTTTTTTTTTTTTTTTTTTATTTTTCTTTTTTTTTTTTTTTTCTTCTTTTTTGTCACATTCAGTCGACCATATAGAGAGGCGTTAAATCAACTTTGCAGTTCATTTATCTTCCGGCCCACTCTCCTTTGTCTCATCATCGTGACTATTGCCATATAAAAAAGAAGATCATAACAAAAACAGGCCCCTTGAGATCCCCTATGTAATTCCTCCCCTCTCTTACATCTATCGACTGGAGAGGTCCCCTAGAAAACCACTTCTATCCAGTAACCCTCTTCTCTATTTAACCCTCTCCCCCTCCCCACTCCTCCCTCCCTCCCCCCCCCCCACTATCTCTCCAAGGTCTAATTTTCTCTGGTCACATTCTATGAGCCAGGTTTTAAATCTTGTATACTACACCAGTTTTTTTTAAATTTCACCCAACATTCCCACACCCCTGAGCTCGCATTTCTAGTTTCCTCTTCCAGGGCTATCCTAGTTTCCAGGTGGAAAGTTTCTTCTACGGCGTCTATCCATTCCCAAATCTCCGGGCTCTCCTTACTCTGCCAGTTTTTTGGGATAGTTCGCTTTGCAGCATTCAGGAGGTGGGGGATCAGAGTTTGCTTGTACTTTTTAACATCTCCAGCTCCCCCATGGAACAGTACCTCCCATGGGTCTCCTGGGACTTCTATTCCTGTTATTTCCTTGACCAGGTCAAGTACCCTACTCCAGAAATATTTTATTTTAGGGCAGGTCCACCAGAGGTGCGCCATCGTTCCGATCTCCTTACAACCCCGCCAACATAGAGCCAAGTTATTTTGGAATTTGCTTGTTATCTCTGGAGTAAGGTAACTTCTACTAATAAGCTTATAGTTCATTTCTGCTGTCCGTACATCTGCTGCTGAGTCACAGATCATTTTAAGAATTCTTTTAATTGTGTTTTCCCCTTTCTTTGTGCCAAATTCCCTCTCCCATTTACTTATAAATGGGGGTATCTCCAGACGGTCCGCCCTCATCAAAGCTTTGTAGATTTTTGAGACAATATTTCTCGCATCTTCCATGTCACATAGCCTTTCGAAGTCCGTCAAATTATCCCCTCCCCTTATCGGGGCGGGGAGTTTATTTACGAAGTGTCCCAACTGGAGATACCTCCACTCATCCAGCCTACGTGTCTCCCTCCCATTCCTAATTTCTTGTAGTGACAAAATTTTACCCTCCTTTATAATGTGTCTTAATTGTGTCTTTCCCCATACTGCTTCTTTCCCCCCCATGGTTTCTAGGCCTGGTGTAAAAAAATTGTTATCTATCAGTGCTAATAAAGGTGAGTTATATTCCCCATTTAAATTCTTATATACCCTGTCCCATATTTTAAGTGCGTTGCGTGTTATTATATGTGTGTTTTCCCCTAATATTCTAGCATGAGGGGGGTTCCATATCAAACTTCCTAGTGCTGCTTTACTAAGGTGTATTTCTATTTTTACCCAGCGTTTTTCGTTCGTTCTCTTAGCCCATTCTACTAGTCTGGCCAACACTGCTGCCTTGTAATAGTTCTGAACATCTGGTACAGCCAAACCACCATGTATTTTCTTTTGTTTTAAGGTCCTGAAAGAAACTCTTGGTTTTTTATTTTTCCAAATGAAGCTCATTATTATATTTTTTAATTTTCTTAAGTAATATAGGGGTAGTGGTAACGGTAACATCTGGAATAGGAAAGTGATCTTGGGAAGTAACATCATTTTAAAGGCATTAATACGCCCTATCCATGAGATGGCTTTTTTTGCATAGTTTTTACACTCAGCTCTAATTGTATCCAAAAGGGGTATATAGTTTATTGTAAATAATTTTTTTATTGAGTTGGCTAGCTTAATACCCAGGTACTTCAATTCTTTAGTCCATCTAAAACTGTAGCTTTTTTTTAATATACTAATTTCTTTTTCCTTTAAATTTATGTTTAGTATTTCTGATTTTGCCATATTTATTTGAAAGTTAGACAGTTCCCCATACTCTTTTAAGACTTTGACTAACTTGGGCATTGTAGTTTCAGGTTCCGATACATAGATTAGTACGTCGTCGGCATAAGCTGCGACTTTATGTTCGTCTTCGCCTATCTTGATACCCCTAATACCCGGGTCCGTGCGAATCGCCGCCAAGAGGGGCTCCATAGTAAGCACGAATAACAGCGGGGACAAGGGGCACCCCTGTCTTGTACCATTCCCCATCTCAAATGGCTGGGACATGCATCCGTTCACCCCCACCATTGCCGTCGGGTGGTGGTACAAGTTTTTAATCCTCTGATACATTTGGGGACCCAGACCCATGAACTCCAGGGTCTGGAACATGAACCCCCAGTCTACCCTGTCGAAGGCCTTTTCGGCGTCAACCGACAGCAGTAGCCCTGGGGGTTCGCCCTCCCTTATTTTTTGTAACAGGAGTAATGTCCTGACCCCATTGTCCTTCCCTTCCCTCCCGGCAACGAAGCCCACCTGATCCGGGCTGACCAGGGCATTCAATGATCCCTTTAACCTCTCGGCCAATATTTTAGCGTAAATTTTTGTATCGATATTGAGAAGAGAGATAGGGCGATAACTTGAGCAGAGTGTTTTTTCCCTTCCCTCCTTCAAGATAACCGTAATCGAGGCTCTTAAGGCCTCCTGGCTCATGTCATATTCCTCTCCTAACCCATTAAAGTACTGGCACATCCTAGGAATCAATATTTCTTTAAATTTCCTGTAATAGGATAATGTAAAACCATCCGGGCCAGGGCTTTTCCCGGATGCCATACCTGCTATTGCTTTCCTTATTTCCTCTTCGGTGATTGGGGCTTCCATGTACTCTCTATCATTTTCTGGGATTTTAGGTAATCCTGCCTTCTCTAGGTAGTTTTTTATTCTCTCCCTCTTGTTTTTAATCGAGGTGTCCTGTTTGTGTACTGCATATAGTTCTTGATAATAATTTTTGAAAACCTCCGCCACTTCTTTGGAAGAATACTTGATTTGTCCCTCTTTGGTCTGAATTCTTTCTATAAAATTTCTCGCTTTCCTTTTCTGCACTATGTTCGCTAGAAGCTTTCCCGGCTTATTGGCCCAGCGATATCTGTCACCCATTATCTTTCCGCACTTTACTCTTACTTCTTGTTCCATTAGAGTTTTTAGCTCCGCTCTTTTAATGACTAAGTGTTTATATAGTGCAGAAGTGGATTGTCCTATTTGAGCCTTATGTTTCTGTTCTAGTATGGCCAGTTCCTCTCTTAGTTTTTGGGTTTTCTCTACTCTCTCTTTCTTCTTTCTTGCCCCTATCTCAATTAAAACTCCCCTTATACAAGCTTTATGGGCCTGCCACAATGTGGACCCCGATACTTCACCCATGTCATTACGCACAAAGTAGTCCCTTAGCTCTTTACTAATTCTATTGAACCCATCATCCTCGCAGATCAGGTCTTCATTTAAGCGCCATTGCCCCAGAGGTCTACTTTTTTCACCTATTTTTATTTCGATAGTCAGTGGTGCGTGGTCTGAGTATGTTATATTGCCTATCCAGGAATCTACCATCCTTTCTATTTCTCTATGGTCTATCAATCCATAATCGATCCGGGAGTACGACTCGTGCACAGGCGAGTAGAACGTGTAGTCTCTTCCCCTTGGATGTTGCACTCTCCATATGTCCACCAGCTGTAGGCTGGTGATCTTTTGTTTAATGCAAAAGTTAAAGTCTCCCATTAATATCAGATGCCCTTGTCTAAACTTTATTAATTTCTCTAGAGTTTTTGCTACATATTCTATCGGATTCTTATTAGGCGCATAGATGTTAGCCAATGTATATTCTTTTTCATATAGTCTACCTCTTAGGAATATATATCTACCTTCTGTATCAGCTAATCTCTCTTCTAACACAAACCTGGTATTTTTTGCAAATCCGATGGCCACCCCTCTTGATCTACTTGAGATAGTATCTCCTTGGTACCAGACCGGGTATTCACTTGAGAATAATCTCAATCTAGATTGATATGAGATATGTGTTTCCTGGATGAACACCACCTCTGGTCCAAGTAGTCTGAGCTCATTGAAGATACTTCTTCTTTTGTTGGCCATATTTAGACCCTTGACGTTATACGTTATACATTTTATTGTATTTGGTGTCATTTCACTACCTCCAATTCACCCCATTCTATCTTAGACCTTGGAGAGATACCCAAATCCCCCCCCTTTCGCCCCGTCCCTTCCCCTCCCCCCAATCCACCCCCCCTTCCCCCATTCTGGTCATCTCTAGACCCTCAAGCCAAAGTGGATCGCGTATATCGTGATCCTTCCTTTGGTGTCCAACTCCTAAGGTGGAGCTGTCAGCGTGCCCGCTTCTCGGTCATCGCTGTCTCGGCGGCGGGGTGTTATAGTCAGCTCCTTTTACAATCTAAGATTGCTCCTTCTTTTGTAATTAATTTTCCCCGCTCCGCCCCCACCCTCCGGCCCCCCCCCCTCCGCTCACATCACCCCTATCCCCAGCTCCATCCAGCTTTCAATGGACCAATTTAACGTCTCGGGCACCCGCAAACCCAATCTCCCACAGAAATCTTCCAACTCATCAGGAAATCTTAGCCTGGCTGTTCTACCCTCTTTACTACCAATTAGGCAGGCCGGGAAGCCCCATGAGTATTTTATATTCTGGGTTATCATTTGCTCCAAAAGGGGTTTCAACAGACGTCTTCTCAATAGTGTGTCCTTAGCCAAATCTGCAAAAACTAGAATATTAGCATCTTCATATTGAAGTGGGGTTTGCCCCCTCAATTTTCTCCATAATTTCTCTTTGTCTGTGTAGAATCTAAACCTGACAATTATGTCCCGGCTTCTTTCTGTTCGGCTATTGTCTAGTCTGCCTATTCGATGCACCCGTTCTAATTTAGGGAAGTTCTCTCCTCTCAACTCCAAAAGTGGGGAGAAGATGTCCTCCACTGTTTTCTTCAGATCCTCCCCTCTTTTTTCCGGCACTCCTCGGATTCTTAGGTTCTGTCTGCGGCTTCTGTTTTCCTGGTCCTCAATTCTATAACAGATTTTTATCTGATTTTGTTGCGTTGTTTTAATTTGATTTTTTAAATCCAAGATCTCGCGCTCCTGTTGGTCCATTGTATCTTCTGCTTTCTCCACTCTGGCCAGCAGGTTTCCTAGATCTATCCTCAGGTTACTAATTTCAGTTTTAATCAGTTCTTCTAGTGCTTTAAACATCTCTGCCATTTCTTTTTTTGAGGGGGGTTCTAATTCCTGTCGAAGTTCCGTCATTCTAGATGACTCTTGTGGGTTTTCAACTAATGATGACTCTCTAGATTGATCGGGTGTCTGGTCCCTTTTTTCAGTCTGGCCTTTCTTCTTCTTGTCTAACGCAGAAGACAATTGAGCTTCTTGGTGAACGCCCCCCGGGCTCCCCCCGGTGGCTAAGTATTGTTTAATTGAGCTCCCGCTTATACTACCGGAACTATTGTCCTTTGGTGTCTTCGGTGGGGCACCTTTTCCTGCTTTGGTTGTATTTCTGCTCATTGTTTCTCTCAGAGAGATCTATAGAATAGATTTAAAGTCCTTGGGCTGTCACTGGGGCAAATCTTCGGTGATCCTATATTAGGGCAACACGGTATCCCTTTAAGCAAGCAAGCACGTTTTGGGATTTATCCAGGAGGTTATCTTGGCCCACCGACCAATATCCGAATAAGTTACCCATATACCGGGGGGCGAACCCCTAATTCGTGAGTGCTTACTCCCGTTTGAGTTAACCCTTCTGTATGGTCCTGGGGAAACCGCTACATAATTATCTGTATTTGATCTAAAGTTTGAAGCTGTGGAGCTTGGTGACTCAGTTGAGCGTGCTCAGTTTGAAGCTGTGGAGCTTGGTGTAAGTGGAGCTGGTTTAAGTGGGAGTTATAAACAAGAGTTTAAAACAGGAGGTTATAACAGGGGTCATAGTACCTGTGTAGTGTGAGTATCTGAGTGTTGTCTGAGTAGTGTGTGTGGATCGTTAGTACTTGTGTATTGTGTACCTGTGTATTGTCTTGTCGTGTACCTGTGTATTGTCTTGAGTATTAGTGCCAGGAAGCTAGTTGTTAGGTAATTTGGACAGGGTAAAATCCCCAAATCCTCACTAAATTTAATAGGTACGATGCCCGGCGGGTGTGGAGAGGCGACTCTTTGTACATCTTGCCGCATGTATGCGTTCCTTGATCATCCGATCGAGGGCGAATACTGCTGTGCAAAATGTAAGCACATTGTTTCCCTGGAAGCCCAGGTTCTGAATCTAGGGAAGCAACTGTCAGCACTGAGAAGTCCCTCCATACTAAAGGTGAGCCAGGAACGTACACGGCAGGTGCCGGCAGGGGCCAGCACAGAGGCGGGTGGAGACAAAGAGGTGCAGGCACTAGCAAAGAGTAGATGGGTGACAGTCAGGAGGGGTAGAGGGGGAAGTTCCAGGGAGGCCGATCCAGGACTGGAGCATCCCAATAAGTACGCTCCATTGAGTGACATTGGTGTAACCAGTCAGGGACCAGCACTGCTGGAGATGAGGGACTCTCCTAGCTGCCGGGGGAAGAACTCCTCCAGTGAGAGTGGGGGGGCAGCAAAGGGAAAGGAAAGACAGATTCTGGTGGTAGGGGACTCAATTCTTAGAAGGACAGAGAGGGCAATCTGTAACCAAGACCTGAAGCGCCGAACAGTATGTTGTCTACCGGGCGCTCGGGTTCGGCACATCACGGATCTTGTGGACAGATTACTGGGAGGGGCTGGGGAAGACCCGGCTGTCATGGTGCACGTTGGCACCAATGACAAAGTCAGAGGCAGATGGAGTGTCCTAAAGAACGATTTTAGGGACTTAGGAGCTAAATTGAGGAAAAGGACCTCCAAGGTAGTGTTCTCAGGAATACTACCGGTACATCGAGCCACACCAGAGAGGCAGAGGGAGATTAGGGAAGTAAACAAGTGGCTGAAGAGCTGGTGTAGTAAGGAGGGGTTTGGGTTCCTGGAGGACTGGGCCGACTTCTCAGTCGGTAACCGGTACTATAGAAGGGACGGACTGCACCTAAATGAGGAGGGTGCAGATCTGCTGGGAATGAAGATGGCCAAAAAGTTAGAGGGGTTTTTAAACTAGGCGAAGGGGGGGAGGGTCCAGAGACAGTGATAGCCAGCGCGGAAGATATTCCAGAGGGTAGTATTGGGGGCATTAGTGGTAGGTTAACCAAAGCACAAAAACACAAGGTGAGTATAGTAGCAAGTCCAAGTTGCAATCTTGAAACACCCAATACGAGGACAATATGCGACCGGTCTAAACTATGTGGCATGTTCACCAATGCCAGGAGCCTGGCGGTCAAGATGGGTGAACTAGAGATACTGTTGTACGAGGAGGATTTGGATTTTGTGGGAATTTCAGAGACCTGGTTCAACAGCTCTCATGATTGGCTGGCAAACATTCAAGGGTATACCCTATACCGCAAGGATAGAGAAGGTAAAAAAGGGGGAGGGGTATGCCTATATATCAAGAATAATGTACAAGTGAATGTGAGAGATGACATCACTGAGGGGGCTAGGGAGGAGGTGGAATCTTTATGGGTAGAGCTCCAAAGGGATGAAGCTAAGGGGAAAATAATACTGGGAGTATGCTATAGGCCCCCTAACCTGAGGGAGGAAGTGGAGACGGATCTCCTATCACAAATTGGATTAGCAGCAAGGATGGGAAGTGTTATCATAATGGGGGATTTTAATTATCCAGACATAGACTGGGCGGAGGGAACCGCGCATTCATTTAAGGCTCGCCAGTTCCTTAATGTCTTGCAGGACAATTTTATGGGTCAGATGGTAGACGCACCAACTAGAAATAAAACATTACTAGATCTACTGATTACCAACAATACAGACCTGATAACAGATGTGGAAATACGGGGCAATTTAGGTAACAGCGATCACAGGTCAATTAGTTTCAGTATAAATCACACAAATAGGAGACATGAAGGGAACACAAAGACACTGAATTTCAAAAGAGCCAACTTCCCTAAACTACAAACCTTGCTAAAAGGCATAAATTGGGACAAAATATTAGGAACAAAGAATACAGAGGAGAGATGGGTTTGCTTTAAGAGCATATTAAATAAGGGCATTAGCCAATGTATCCCATTGGGTAATAAATTTAAAAGAGCGAACAAACATCCTGGATGGCTTAACTCCAATGTAAAAATGCATATAAAAGCAAAGGAGAAGGCCTTCAAAAAATACAAGGTTGAGGGATCATCCACAGCATTCAGAATTTATAAAGAATGCAATAAGAAATGTAAGGGTGCAATTAGGATGGCTAAGATAGAACATGAAAGACACATAGCGGAGGAGAGCAAAAAAAATCCCAAGAAATTCTTTAAGTATGTAAACAGTAAAAAAGGGAGGACAGACCATATTGGCCCCATAAAGAATGAGGAAGGACATCTGGTTACAAAGGATGGGGAGATGGCAGAGGTATTGAATTTATTCTTCTCCTCAGTCTTCACGAGTGAATCGGGGGGCTTCAGTAACCAAAACTGCAGTGTTTATCCTCATGACACAACACAGGAAGCACCTACATGGTTAACAGAGGACGGAATTAAAATTAGACTTGAGAAACTTAACATTAATAAATCACCGGGACCAGATGGCTTGCATCCGAGGGTACTTAGGGAACTCAGTCAGGTGATTGCCAGACCGTTGTTCCTAATTTTTACAGACAGTCTATTGACTGGAATGGTACCAGCTGATTGGAGAAAAGCCAATGTAGCACCAATATTTAAAAAGGGCCCAAAAAACATCCCTGGGAATTACAGACCAGTTAGCCTAACATCAATAGTATGTAAACTCTTGGAGGGGATGATAAGGGACTATATACAAGATTTTAGTAATAAGAATGATATCATTAGCAGTAATCAGCATGGATTCATGAAGAATCGTTCTTGCCAAACCAATCTATTAACCTTCTATGAGGAGGTGAGTTGCCATCTAGATAAAGGAAGGCCCGTAGACGTGGTGTATCTGGATTTTGCAAAAGCATTTGACACAGTTCCCCATAAACGTTTACTGTACAAAATAAGGTCTGTTGGCATGGACCATAGGGTGAGTACATGGATTGAAAACTGGCTACAAGGGCGTGTTCAGAGGGTGGTGATAAATGGGAAGTACTCAGAATGGTCAGGGGTGGGTAGTGGGGTCCCCCAGGGTTCTGTGCTGGGACCAATCCTATTTAATTTGTTCATAAATGACCTGGAGGATGGGATAAACAGTTCCATCTCTGTATTTGCAGACGATACTAAGCTAAGCAGGGCAATAACTTCTCCGCAGGATGTGGAAATCTTGCAAAAAGACCTGAACAAATTAATGGGGTGGGCGACTACATGGCAAATGAGGTTCAATGTAGAAAAATGTAAAATAATGCATTTGGGTGCCAAAAATATGAATGCAATCTATACACTGGGGGGAGAACCTCTGGGGGAATCTAGGATGGAAAAAGACTTGGGGGTCCTAGTGGATGATAGGCTCAGCAACGGCATGCAATGCCAAGCTGCTGCTAATAAAGCAAACAGAATATTGGCATGCATTAAAAGGGGGATCAACTGCAGAGATAAAACGATAATTCTCCCGCTCTACAAGACTCTGGTCCGGCCGCACCTGGAGTATGCTGTCCAGTTCTGGGCACCAGTCCTCAGGAGGGACGTACTGGAAATGGAGCGAGTACAAAGAAGGGCAACAAAGCTAATAAAGGGTCTGGAGGATCTTAGTTATGAGGAAAGGTTGCGAGCACTGAACTTATTCTCTCTGGAGAAGAGACGCTTGAGAGGGGATATGATTTCAATTTACAAATACTGTACTGGTGACCCCACAATAGGGATAAAACTTTTTCGCAGAAGAGAGTTTAATAAGACTCGTGGCCACTCATTACAATTAGAAGAAAAGAGGTTTAACCTTAAACTACGTAGAGGGTTCTTTACTGTAAGAGCGGCAAGGATGTGGAATTCCCTTCCACAGGCGGTGGTCTCAGCGGGGAGCATTGATAGCTTCAAGAAACTATTAGATAATCACCTGAATGACCGCAATATACAGGGATATGTAATGTAATACTGACACATAATCACACACATAGGTTGGACTTGATGGACTTGTGTCTTTTTTCAACCTCACCTACTATGTAACTATGTAACTATGTAACTTATCCAAGGTAAATATTGCCGTGTATAAGGGTGTCTCCGTCACCGATGGTGTCACCCTATTACATATACATAAGGCACCATATGGATCATTGTTGTTATGCCTTCAGTTTACCCCCGGATATAGACTGCCCACAGCACCAGCTAGAGTTACAGTGAACTCATACGGTGTCCAGACAACTCAATTTCACTATGGTATATGGAAACTGGGATAATATCAGCATATGCGTCAGGTGTGGGTGTCAATTTGCAAACTTTCAATAGTAGCTGAATAAACCTCAAATTCCAGTAAATTTGAAAAGCAAGTGACCCTTTTTATGCTGTTTAGGTGCTTTCATACCTTAAAATTCCGCTCTTGATAAATTTCATACTTTTCCATGCAGTGTTTTCTTACCTCAGGGTTCCAGAGAAAGGCGTATCTCTTACCAATTTACCACCTTCTGTGTGACCTAGTTTGGATGGAGGCGTCCCTGCTGCTTGCTGCTTTGCTTTCCTTTGTTACACAATAGGCCTGTGGGATGCTCGGAGAGGTGGGTGAGCGGAGCGGGTCAACCGGATCCTCCCCCTCCCGCCGTCACCATCGGGCTCAGAGGGAGAGACAAAGGGGACAGAAGGGGGTTCGCCAGCGTCTTCCGGGTATAGCACCGCCGGCTCCTTGTCAGCGCCGTGCCGCCACTACCCGGCTTACTCTTCCGATACCGGGCATCAGCTGCTTCGCTGTTCCCGTCCTCGTGGAAGCTCCTCCAGCTGACGCGGCCGCCGAGACGCCGATTCACTGACACACAGACAGCTCCTCCCCTCCCAGCTGACGCCTCACGTCATCTCCCCGTGGTGAAATACTATGAGTAAACAAGTGTGATTTAACTGTACTTCTGTCTCAGTCTGATTCATGGTTTCTGACAGTAGGTGAAGGCCATGAATTCAGAAGATGCAGTCAATCCACTTGTTGCTATTAATTTTTTCCAGATTGGATGAGCAGGATCATCTCTTGGATCAGTTTGCCATGGCGTTACAAACGCTCCTGAGTCTCACGGCTTACCTGGAATCTCCCACTGTGGCTGCTCCACTTCCCCAGCAATTTGGGGGTGATCCAGTCCAATGCAGAGGGTTTCTCAACCAGGTTGAGATATACTTTGAGATGCTTCCCCGGGCGTTTCCCACGGACAGAAGCAAAATAGGTTTGGTGATATCTTTGCTTTATGAGAGAGCCTTAGCCTGGACAAACCCTCTATGGGAGACGCAAAAACCTGTTGTCTTGAGTAACCCCGAGTTTGTGGCTTCTTTTAAAAGGGTATTAGATGTTCCTGCGAGCTCCACTTCTGCTGCCAAGTGCCTCATGTCCATCAAACAGAGTACGAAAACTGTTGCCGACTACGCCATTGAATTCTGTACTGTGGTAGCAGAGGTTGCTTGGAACAATGAGGCCCTCGTGGCTGCTTTTTCTCATGGTCTCTCGGATACCATCAAGGATGAGATAGCAGCCCGAGATATACCCACTGAGCTGGAGAAGTTGATCACGTTTGCCATCCTCATTGACTCCAGACTCAGAGAAAGGCTTCCTTTTAAGGAGTGCTTGTGGAAGCCTCCTGTACATTTGTCTTCAAACTTTGCAGTCCCACCCTTGCCTCCCTCACCTCCCATGCCTCCTAGTACCGAGTCGGTCTGTGAAGATGAACCCATGCACTTGGGCTTTACGCATCTCTCTGCGGATGAGAGAACCCTTAGGAGGAGGGAGAGATTGTGCCTTTATTCTGACTAGGCAGGTCCCTTTTTGAAGTCTTGTCCTAACTGTCCAAGGAACGCCTGAACCTTGAGGTCCTGTCATGGACAGACCTTAAGTGGCGTTGTTTCGTTTACCTTTTCTTGGGCTGAGTCGTCCGCCGAGATACAGGTTCTAATCGACTCTGGGGCTGCAGGCCTGTTCATTGATGCTGCCTTTGTATCGAAGCACTCGATTCCGCTGCAGCTGCATGACACTCCACTTGCCATTGAGGCTCTTGACGGGAGACCTCTACAGCCTGCACATGTGACTGATGAGACTGTTCCATTGTCCATGGCCGTAGACTGTATCACCATGAGTTAATCCAATTCCAAGTTATTTCCTCACCTAAGTTTCCACTGGTTATTGGTTATCCTTGGTTACAGACGCATAACTCCTCTTTTGAATGGCTATGTGTTAAGGTTCTCTCCTGGTCACCACAATGCAGTAAGACATGCTTCCAGAAGGTAGCCAAGGTCCTATGCACCTCTTCACTCTCCTCCCCGCCGGAGGAGTAGCGATGTCTTTGACAAAGGTCAAGCCGGTAGTTTTCTTCCACACCGGCCGTATGATTGTACCTTCAACCTGGTGCCATACCCCCTTGTGGCCAGGTTTACCCTTTGTCGGTCTTGGAGGATAAGGCAATGGATGAGTATGTTGCAGACGCATTTTCTAGAGGTTTCATCCGCAAATCCTTATCCCCTGCTGGTGCTTTGTGAAGAAGAAGAGTGGTGAACTGAGACCTTGTATTGATTATAGGGGTCTCAATCTTTTCACGATTAAGAATGCCTATCCGATTCCATAAATTACGGAGTTATTTGACTGCCTCAAGGGAGCAACGGTTTTCACAAAGCTTGATTTGAGAGGGGCATACAATCTTGTGAGGATTAAGGAAGGCGACGAGTGAAAGAATGCATTTAATACCAGAACAGGCCATTCTGAGTACCTCGCAATGCCTTTTGGCCTTTGCAATGCCCCGGCAGTTTTCCAGGAATTCATTAACGATGTCCTCCGAGATTTGTTGCAGTTATGTGTGGTGGTTTATCTTGATGATATCCTCATATTTTCCAAGTCCCTGGAGAGCCACCACACAGATGTCTGTCGTGTGCTTCAGAAACTAAGAGAGAACAATCTCTATTGTAAATGGGAGAAGTGCGATTTCCATTGTTTACAGGTTAAATTCCTGGGTTATGTCATTTCCACTGCTGGTTTTTCGATGGACCCAGAGAAACTTTCAGCAGTCCTACAGTGGCCCCGAAGTTTATTCGTAACTTCTTATCTCTGGTCAAGCCCCTGACGGATATGACCAGAAAGGATGGTAACCCACAGAGTTGGTCTCTGGTGTCCGTTAAGGCCTTTGAGAGTCTCAGGGGCTGCCTTTGTTTCTACTCCTGTGGTGGCACATCCTGATCCTATGTTACCTTTTATCCTAGAGGTTGATGCTTCTGAGACTGGAGTTGGCGCCGTTCTGTCGCAACGTCCTACCTCTAAGAGCGATTTGCATCCTAGTGGCTACTTTTCCAAGAAATTGTCACCTGCGGAGTGCAATTACAAGATTGGTGACAGAGAGCTGTTGGCAATCATTTTAGCCCTGAAAGAATGGAGACATCTCCTCGAAGGTACCACTGTGCCAGTTCTCATTCTTACTGACCGTAAAAATCTCACATTCTTGTCTGAAGCTAAACACCTCTCTCCCAGAAGGACGTGACGGGCTCTTTTCTTGTCTAAGTTTCAATTACATTGTCTCATTCTTACCCGATACTAGGAATGTAAGGGCTGGCGCCCTGTGCCGACAATTTTCCTCCACTTCAAAGTTGGAGTCGGTTCCGGTTCCTATGATTCCTCCTGATCGTATACTGGCTACGGTTCGCACCGGTCTCACTTCTCCTTTGGGTGACAAAATTCTTGCCGCTCAGGTCCATGCTCCTCCCGAAAAACCTTGTGACTGCTGCTTTGTCCCAGAGAGTCTCCGTACTGCCATGCTCTAGACTTACCATTCTTCCAAGGCTGCTGGCCACCCTGAGAAGAATCAGATCTTCTGGGCCATTTCCCAACATATCTGGTGGCCTAATCTACATGCTGATGTAACCGCCTTCGTAGCTGCCTGTTTCGTGTGTGCTCAGTAAGACTCCACGACACCTTCCAGTGGGCCTCCTACAACCCATACCCAATGGAGAAAGGCCCATGACCCACCTGTCTATGGATTTCATTGTGGAGTTACCCAACTCCCAGGGCAACACAGTTATCCTAATGGTGGTTGTCTGACCTGTTCTTGAAAATGTCCCATTGTATTCCACTTAAGATGTTGTCCACTTCTAAGGAACTGGCTTCCATTTTTGCTCGGGAGATCTTTCACTTATATGGGCTACCCAATGTGATTGCCTTGAACAGGGGTAGTCAGTTTGTGTCTTGGTTCTGGTGAGCCTTTAGTGCACAGTTGGGAATTCAGCTTGCTTTTTCCTCTGCGTATCATCTGCAGTCTAATGGGGCCACAGAACGAGCCATTCAGTCCTTGGAGCAATTCCTACGTTGCTGTATTTCTGACCATCATAACAACTGGTCAGACCTCTTACCATGGGTGTAGCTTGCTCACAATAGTGCCTTGAATTCTGCTTCCCAATTGTCCCCATTTATGGCGAACTATGGTTTCCTCCCATCCATGTTGCCTTACTCGTTTGTTCTCCCCCATGAGAGCATTCCTGTGTTAGAGGAGCATCTCTGTGGTCTTCGTTCCACTTGGGCACAAGTCCAGGATGCTTTGCGACATGCTAATGATAAGTACAGACTCCATGCTGACCGCAGACACCTGCCTGCGCCTTCCTACCAGGTTGGTGACAGGGTCTGGCTGTCATCTCGCAATCTCCTCCTTCGTGTTCCCTCTCTGAAGTTCGCACCTCGGTTTATTGGGCCTTCCCATATTCTTTGCAGGATTAACCCAGTGGCTTAAGCATTAGACCTTCCTTCTAATATGCGTATCTCGAATGTATTTCATGTCTCTTTATTATTATTTGGTCTGCAACTGCTTTACCACCTAGGTGCCTCTTCCTTACCCTGTACTGGTTGAGAACCCTTAGGAGTATGAAGTACAATCCATTGTTGACTCCCGTAGGTTCCGTGGGCGCATACAGTACCTGGTGCATTGGAAAGGGTACGGTCTGGAGGAACGCTCTTGGGTCTCATCCTCAGACGTACATGCCCCTGTACTCCTCCATGATTTCCATAGACGTTTTGTCCTTAAACCTGGTATTCCTCCAAGGGGGAGGGGTCATTGAGGAGGGGGTACTATCAGGGCTGGGCTCAGCCCTTCCCTCTCTAAGATAGCCGCTCAGCTGTCGACTAATTGCCAGCTCCTATCTCTCCACAGTGACTCACCTGTTAATGATATCCTGTTTGTCAGTCCTGCCTACTTAAACCGTCCAGTTCAGATGATCTCTGCCTTCACCTTGGTCAAATCTCTAGAGACGCTCTAATGCGTTCCTGTTAAAGACTTGCTTGGCTGACATTCCTTCTGGCTCCAGATCCTGCTTGCTTTTCTAATACGCTCATCTCTGGCTCCCTGACGTTTTGTCTTGTCTGACTATCCGTTCCAGTTTCTGAACTCTGGTTATGTTTTGACTACGTTTACTCTGTTTACCTTTTTTTATTGTAGCGCTGGTAGATCTATGATCTACCATCTGATAGGTAAATTTAGTGAATTGCTCATTAGGGGGAGTTAGATTTGCCTCTGTTCCAGCTTGGCTGACGTTGCGTGTGGTTCCACACTGAGCCAGTGGGTGTCGTTATTACCATTGGCTGGTGTTGGAAGGGCAACGTGTCGAAGTGTATGGGTGCTCCTCTGTCCCGGAGACAACTCGGTGGAGGTGGTCCTCTGAGTTGCATTCTGGGAGAGGGTATTTATGGGACAGACGCAATGTTTAGGGTTCATTTTTCAGCCACCTGCTGGCCCTCCTGGCTGACAGGTATGCGTTAGAGTGCTATCTCACGTTCCGGAGGCCCTCGTCGCTGCGGTGCATGGGTGGTCCCAGAAGTCTGTCTGGTGTCTACCATAGCAGCCGAGGAATGGTCCTGAGCTGTCTATCCAGAGTGAAGAAGCTGGACAACCGAGAAGATCCCAGGGGAGGACCCATCATGGAAGGATCTTGCAGAGTGCTGGTCTGGAGAGGGGCCTGGTGACTCGGTTGGAGGCTGTATCCTAAAGTAGTTCTACAGCATAGTACTGCCGGGTTGGCTTAGAGGTCCAAGTACTGTGTCTGACGTTCACTGCTAAACCAATACATCCTGTGGCAGAGGATCGTACGGGTTTATTTCAATCAAGTCTGTGGCAGAGACTTTTGTTCATGCTACGTACTGGCTGCTAGGCAAGTGAGAGAGGCCTATCCAGGCGAGCAAAGATTGTGTCCCACAAGCAGCTTTAAAGGTTGTTCTCAAGAATCCTAAAGAAAGGTATTTGAGCTTCCCTGCAGTTTCTCTCCTGCCTCTTTAATGCTACTTCCTCCGTTACCTGGTTCAATAAAGCATATATCGTCCAGAGGTAAACTCAACGGAACCCTAGACCCGGTGCCGGTGAAACAGAGGTGTCGAGAGTAAAGGTAACAAGCACGCTTAAACTAGCAGCTCCACCAAGAGTTAGTACTACATTATTATCATTAAACAAGTGTGATTTAACTGTAATTCTGTCTCAGTCTGATTCATGGTTTCTTACAGGTACAAAAAAAAAAACTTCAGCTCACCCACAGCTTGCAATTGTCCCACAACAGGGCTTTAAAATTTCTACTTGCTCCAAGGATACAGAAAAGGTCACTGTAACTGAGCAGTGTCGCAGCAAACAAGCAGTCCATAGTACACTGCCTCCACAAAACACCTCATTGACTTGCTGATTACTTCTTGCCCTTTTTTAGAGGTCTTTAACAGGCGGGCCAACCTTGAACAATTAGAGCTCTTCACCTATCACCCCGCCTAACCACTTCCGGACCGCCGCACACCGATATACGTCGGCTGTTTGAAGAGGGGTATCTTTGTTATGGCAGCAGCTAGCTGCCATAACCCCGGTATCCTCTTCTTCAGCGGGCGGTCCGGTTTCTGCTAATAGTGGTCACTGCGGCAGGTTCGCCGTCAGATCACTTTTATCGGTGGCAGGAGAGGGCCCTCCCCTCCCGCCGCTCACCGGTGCCCTCCGCCAGTTACCGAAGCCGTCTGTAGTGGTGGAGGCAATCGGATCCTTCTGCTTCCTGGGTATGGAGATGAGTGAGGGGAAGATGGCCCCCACCCGTCTCCATACCATTGCAGGGCAAAAGCAACGTCAAAACGTCACTTCCGCCCATAGCTCTTAAAGGGCTATTTTTTTTTTTTATTGCATTTTAGTGTAAATATGAGATCTGAGGTCTTTTTGACCCCAGATCTCATATTTAAGAGGTCCTGTCATGCTTTTTTTCTATTACAAGGGATGTTTACATTCCTTGTAATAGGAATAAAAGTGACACTTTTTTTTAAAGAACAGTGTAAAAATAAAAAATAAAAGGTAAAATAAATAAGAAAAACATTTTTTTTAAGCGCGCCCCGTCCCGCTGAGCTCACGTGCAGAAGTGAACGAATACTTAAGTAGTGTCCTGTGTCCGCATGAGGAAACGCTGTTCAAACTACGCACATAAGGTATCGCCGTGATCAGTAGAGCGAAAGCAATAATTCTAGCAATAGACCTCATCTGTAACTCAAAACATGCAACCTATAGAATTTTATAAACGTCTTCTATGGAGATTTTCAAGGGTAAAAGTTTGTCGCCATTCCACGAGCGGGCGCAATTTTGAAGTGTGACATGTTGGATATCAATTTACTCAGCGTAACATTATCTTTCACAATATAAAAAATTGGGCTAACTTTACTGCAGTCTTATTTTTTTAATTCAAAAAAGTATATGTTTTCCAAAAAAAGTTCGCTTGTAAAAACCGCTGCGCAAATACGTTGTGACAGAAAGTATTACAACAACCGCCATTTTATTCTCTAGGGTGTTAGAAAAAAATGTATAATGTTTGGGGGTTCTAAGTAATTTTCTAGGAAAAAAAAAAACTGTTTTTAACAACAAATCTTAGAAAGAAGCTTGGTCCTTAAGTGGTTAAAGGGACCACAACCTGAACAATGGTGATACATACAGTATCTACCATTCAGTATCTATCCCTGGAATCCTGTACAATATATAAAAATACAACTGGCTGATGAGTGCGAGGGAGTAGAAAGATTATGCTGACAAAGAAAGGAATTGCAGATGTTACTGGTCCACTTTAAGTAGTCCAACACATTAATACCAAAAACTGCAAAAAATGAAAATAAAATAAAAATATTAAAGTAAAAAAGCGAAAAATTGTAGCTGGAAATCTGCCACTCTGGGATAACCCAACAAAAGAAATATCCACTAATTTATATGAAAGTGATGGATCTGACCATCTCAACCTCTATTCCTCCAGATTGCCCATTACAGGTCACCACATTGTTTAAGTATTTAGGAATAACCATACAATTGCCTCTGTTTACATATAGTAGTAATAATCTCCTACCTTGTATAGCTTTGTTCAAAACCAAAATCGCTAGTTGGAAAGCACTTCTTTAAACTTTGCTGGGGAGGATCAACTTATTCACAGTGGTATTTTTGCCCAAAATTTTATATATTCTGTTCAACAACCCAGTGTACATTCCCAAAGGTTTTTTGTGGAGGTAGATTCTCTTCTGTCCTCATTTTTATGGTATCCCAAGAATCCTAGAATCTCTTTAGCCACTTTGAAGTTTCTGACCTCCCAGGGGGGTCCGGCTTTGCCAAATCTAAGGTTGTATTACTATGCCTTCCAACTTGTATACATACATTGGTGGCTTTTTCCACAATTAAATAATGCAGCCATGACCTTGGAGGCATCCGTGGTTTAATCTTATGAAACTTTAACCAGTTAGAAAAGCCCAGAGCAAAGTAAAGAAAAGACATAGCGGAGGGCTGACATCACAGGAGGAACAAAGGGATAAGTATGCCGAGGGGAAGGGGTTAAGAAGGTGTTAAAAGAGTGACCCCGCCTGGATGAGTCATCACAGCATGGGGGAGAAAGTTGGAGAACGCAGCATCATGTCTGAGGTGGAGAGGATATTGGCCCAGCTTAGGGAGGAGGCGGCGATTCGGGGGGCATCTTGGTTGCAGGACACCTTGGGGAATGTTCTCCAACACCCAGAGCCCCCTTCAGGTACTAGGGGACGCAGATCCAGGCCGCTGGAGCGGTTCTCTCCAAAACATCTGACTGGGCCACAGAGGCGGGTTGGGTGGCATTCCTATGGTGACCCCGATGGGTCCACCGGCAAAACGGGTGGCAGTGGCGGTCAGGGGGAGCCCGGTTAGTTTGCACAGGCAGCATAAGGGATCAGTGCAGGGTCAACAGCAGGGCCTAACGGCGGCGAGGTGGCCTACGAGGCGCAGGGACAGTGTAAGCGCGGGCCCCGCCCCCAGGCCCACGCTACAGGATTAAGGACTTTCAAATTACAGTGCATCAGTAGGGGTCCCTGGGCCTTCCAATATGGTGGGCAAGATTGGCGCCCGGGAGAGTGGGGGCCGGCGGGACTGAGGTTCCTTACACTGGTCCAGGCAAGGCTGTCCAAAAATCTGTGAAGGGGTATGCTGCGCGGAGGCAAGGGAGGAGGTCGTCGGCTCCAGCGGCAACCAGGGCTGTCTCGCCTGGTGGGCTTTCATCTGAGGAGGAAGAAGGACCGGAGCTGAGGTCACCAAGAGCACCGTCTGGATCGGAAGAGGAGGCGGACCCCTTTCCGGGATGGCAATATCAGGGACGTTCGGCTGATGGGTCCACGCCTGTGCAGCCCGGTAAGTCACCTTTACAAATACCTCTTGTGGGAATGTCAGCTAGTGCAGGGTCAGGTGGGACGGCAATAAGTACGGGGGGTTGCAGAGGCATCTGTGGGGGCTGCAGGGTTATTGGGGTTTTTGGCGGGTATAAAGGAGTTGGTGCAAAAATTTGAAAATGCGGAAAGAGCCTCCGTTGGGCCAGTGTCGGCATGGGTCCCGCCAGCTGGGGGAGCTGGGGAAGCTAGTGCGGCTGGGGGGGAGCAATTGCACCGGCAGCTTCGATTGCAGTTACTTTACCCGCCATGGAGGCAATGGTGAGTAGTGGTCCGCAGGGGACGGCCAAGGCGGCTGGGGCAGGGGAGATTGCGGGGAGGCAGGACATCATCAGGATAGCCAATGCAACGAAGTGCAAGGTCTATGTGTGTTATGAGGGACCGTTGGGAGCTCACCTGAAGCAGGAGGTGCGGGAAAACATGTGGAAAGGTGAGTATGTCGAGATATTTTCACTGCTGCCGCTAGAAAAGTTCAACCTGTATAGGGTGAAACCGGATGATTCTAAAAAGGAGGATGAGGAGAAGCGTAGATAAAGGTTGATCCTGAGGACGTTTGCCAACTGGCTGCAAGCGTTTGCCATCATGGCAAGTGTAATTGGGGAAAAGAACCCCGAACACTGTAACTTTTCTGTTACCAGGATTCGATAAGGAAGGCATATGGAGTTTATGGTGGTACGGGGTGGCTACGGTATGATGAGCAGTTTCGTCAACGGAGAGCGGTACGGCTGGAGCTGAGATGGGACCACAAGAACATTAGCCTGTGGATGCGCCTGATGACGTCTCCGCGGGCACCTAACCAGTTTTTTCGGGGAGGGGGGGGGCGGTGGACTTTCGGCCCAGGGACAATCGGCCGGAAACAAAAAAGGGGTTTGTTGGCAGTACAATACAGGGAGCTGCATGTTTGGAGGTACATGCCGGTACAAGCATGAGTGTTCGGGATGTAGAGGGGCTCATCCGGCGCCCAGATGTTTCAAGCAAGGAAAAGGCTGCTCCGGGGAAGCTGGGCACAAGAGGGAGGACCCCAGTGATGGTGGAAAGGATGCAGCCGTTTCTCGGTAGGTATCCGGACAAAAAAGCAGCTCAATTGTTAGATTTGGGTTGGATTTGGGATTCCTTGTGCTTTGAAGGTCATTCCCCCGGTGTCGCCCAATTTGAGGTCAGCCATGCAACATCCAGATGTAGTTTCTGAGAAACTAAAGAAGGAGGTTGCATTGGGGAGAATAGGGGGCCCTTTCCCATCAGCTCCTTTTGCCAATTTGGTCGTATCCCCGCTGGAGGTAGTGCCAAAGAAGGAACCCAACAAATTTAGGCTCATTCACCACCTGTCCTTTCTGAAGGGAGGGTCGGTTAATGATGCAATAGATCAGGAAGCATGCTCAGTGTTTTATACATCGTTTGATGCTGCGGTGGGGTGGGTGCGCCATTACGGGAAGGGAGCGTTGATGGCAAAGGCTGATGTGGAATCAGCTTTTCGGTTACTTCCAGTTTATCCGGATAGTTTCCAGTTGCTGGGGTACCATTGGAATGATCAATTTTACGTTGACAAATGTTTACCAATGGGTTGCTCCATATCCTGTGCACTGTTTGAGCAATTTAGTTAGTTTGTCGAATGGGTGGTAAGGGATGTGTCAGGCATGAATTCGATCATTCATTACTTGGATGATTTCCTTTGCATAGGACCAGCTTCTTCCAGAATCTGCGCGGTGCTCCTGGATATGTTGGAGCACATAGCGGACAGGTTTGGCATTCCATTAGCACCCGAGAAGACGGAGGGACCCAGCACGGTCATCACATTCTTGGGCATTGTCCTGGACTCGGTTGCAATGGAATGCAGGTTGCCGGAAGATAAGTTAGCGGTTATAAAAAAGGAAATTGCAGGTATGATTGGATTGCGCAAAGTTCAGCTTTGAGTGCTGCAATCTCTATTGGGTAAGCTGAATTTTGCATGTCGCATTCTGCCAATGGGGCGGGTTTTCAGCCGCAGGCTTGCGGCTAGTACAGCTGGATTCCAGGCCCCAAGACATTTTGTGCGCTTGGTAAAAACACATTGGGAAGACTTGAGGGTGCGGCATACCTTCTTGGAGTCCTTTAACGGACGGGCATTATGGATGTCAGGACTGGTTAGCAATTTCGACCTCGAACTGTTTACTTATGCGGCCGGATCCACAGGTTTTGGGGCATTTTTTCAGGGACAGTGGAGCGTTCCATGGCCACAGTCATGGATTGAAGCGGGATTTACAAAGAATCTGGAATTGTTTTCGGTGGTGCTGTCAGTGGAATTGTGGGGAATTGTAGGGAGCATCGTTTAGGGATCTGAAGGTGCGTTTCCACGGGGACAATTTGGGGGTGGTGCAAGGGATCAATGCATCGTCTCCTCCAGTTATTAGGTTGCTGCAACACTTGGTTTTGAGATGTTTGCAATTGAATGTCTTCATTCATGCAGTACACCTCCCAGGTGTCGAAAATGTGATAGCTGATGCATTGTCTCGCTTCCAATGGGACAGGTTCCGAGAGTTGGCGCCGGAGGCGGAGCAGCTGGGGGTGCCTTGTCCCGAGTGGTTGTGGGAGATAGCATTGGCCTCGTCGCTGGATGGATCAAGAAGTCGGTAAGTGAGGTTACATGGGCAGCTTTCACGAAAGTATGGCAGGACTGATTGGCGTTTGTTCAAAGTATGGGGGAGAAGCTGGTTGGTCAGGAGGTGCGGCTGCTCGTGTTATATTACATAGGGAGGATAATGGAAGAGGGTGTGTCTGCGTCAGCTTTGAATAAAAAGCTAGCGGAGTTAGCTTTTCTGTTCAAATTACAGGGCCAACCCGACTTCACCAAAGATTTCTGGGTCTGGCAGGCGGTGAAAGGTTATCGGCGATCGGTGGTTCGTACGGACACCAGGAGACCGATAACCTTTGAGATTATGTTGGGTATTGTAGCACATTTGGGGGGGGGTTGTTCCTCAGGATATGAGTTTATCCTATTCAAGGCGGCATTTTTGCTGGCATTTTTTGTGGCGTTTAGGATAGGAGAGTTGATTATCTTTCCGTCAAAGAAAGTGCATGGGGGACTTGGGAATGAGGAGGTGACATGTGGTGATGAAGGTTTGTTGTTAATTTTACGTAGATCAAGGACGGATCATATGGGAAAAGGGAGGTCAGTGCAGGTTTTTCCAGTTCCGGGTTCGCGTTTGTGCCCTGTTGGGGCAGTTAAGGGGTTTTTGGATATTCACCCGAAGGTGACTGGGTCTTTCTTGGTGCATTTAGATGGGGCTACTTTATAGCGTTATCAATTTGTGGCAGTCTTTAAAAAGTGCTTATGGGCATTGGGTTTGGATGAGAGGGAATTTTCATCTTATTCATTTCGGATAGGGGCTGCGACAGAGGCGGCTAGAAATGGGATGGATGTGGAGGCAGTGAAGTGCATTAAGCGGTGGGAATCACGGAGGTTCCAGATATATGTTAGGCCCCACCTAGTGGTGGGGTTGTAAAGGATAAATAAAAAACTGTTTTTTTTTTCAGTTTGCCCGGGTTGGAAGCAATATACTAGTGGTTATGGTATTGTTTTGTCCTCTTCTAATTACAGGTTCGGAGGCAGGACTGGTCTGGATAATGGGCCATTCCTATGTGTGCTGGGGGGGCCCGGAGGGGAGATGTTAGATATGAAGGCAGGCAGTTGGGTTTTTCTAGGCAAGTCGGCCTGCATCAAGTGGTTGGCTGTCCCGGGCATGTTGTGGGGTAGGTTGGTCTCTGAAGTGCATCGCTATGTGCAAAGGGACAGGCCGCCTGACGTTTTATTTGTGCACGTAGGCGGCAATGATTTGGGGGTGAGATTTATGGTAGACATCACGCGAGACATCAAATTCGATGTGTGGCAGTTAATGGTGGATTTTCCGGAGATGGTCATCGTCTGGTCGGACATAGTGGCTTGTACACCATGGAGGATGGCCAGGTCGGTGGCCGGAGGAAGATCAATAGGGAAGTGGGTAAGTTCATGGTGAGGAATGGTGGGTTGGCTATTAGGCATTTGGAATTGGAATTTGAGACTTGGAGATACCTGAGATATGATGGGGTGCATCTGAATGAGGTGGGAATTGATCTGTGGGTGTTGGGCTTACAAGACGGTATCCAGAGAGCACTTCGGGTGTGGAGGGGCACCCAAGGGTATGGTTGTTACCTTTGGGTGCTGTGGCGGGCGTTTGGTCTTTGCAGGGGAAGAAAGAGATGGCAGAAGGAAGAGTTCAGGAACTATCGTTGATATGGGTCCTGATGGTGGTTTCCGGCTAACGGAGGTTAGCCGGGTAGTGGTAATGGGGGCACTGCGGTCAGTGGTTGTCTCTGAGCCAGCCTGTCGGCTTGAGGCCTATTATTACACTTGGAGAGGGACCACAGTGCAATATTGTTCTTTACACAGATGGTTACAAAGTTACTGCAAAGACCAACGCTAGATAGATTGATGGGTTGAATAACAGATGTTTTTGTTTGTTTGTTTTATGTTAATTTGAAGATATATATATGTTTAATAAAGTAGGCTGCTACGGCCTTTTGTTACTCCAACCTTGGTGTGGTCTCAATTTATAAAGGTAAGGTTAAGAGGTTGGGGTTAAGTAATTGTGAGGATCACATCTGTTATACAACAGTCAAGAAAAGCCAGGAGCAAAGTAAAGAAAAGACATAGCGGAGGGCTGACATGACAGGGGGAACAGTGGGATAAGTATTAGAAGGAGTGTGGTAATTTTGGTGCAGAGGGGGAGGGGTTAAGGAGGTGTTAAAAGAGTGACCCCACCTGAATAAGTCATCACAGCGTGGGAAAGAGAAAGTTACTGCCCACCCTCCTTAGTTGGGTTTGAATTTAATTTTGGTAGGGGGTTGTTTTTTGTTCTTTTTCATGGCAGGTTCCTGAACGGTTGGATGTTGTAGCAGTGGCGGGCGTTTGGTCTTTGCAGGGGAAGGAAGAGATGGCAGAAGGAAGAGTTCGGGAACTATCGTTGATATGGGTCCTGATGGTGGTTTCCGGCTAACAGAGGTTACCCGGGAAGTGTTAATGGGGCACTGCGGTCAGTGGTTGTCTCTGAGCCAGCCTGTCGGCTTGAGGCCTATTGTTACACTTGGAGAGGGACCGCAGTGCAATATTGTTTTTTACACAGATGGTTACAAAGTTCCCTACAAAGACCAACGCTAGATAGATTGATGGGTTGAATAACAGATGTTTTTGTTTGTTTGTTTTATGTTAATTTGAAGATATATATATATATGCTTAATAAAGTAGGCTGCTACAGCCTTTTGTTACTCCAACCTTGGTGTGGTCTCAATTTATAAAGGTAAGGTTAAGAGGTTGGGGTTAAGTAATTGTGAGGATCACATCTGTTATGCAACAGTCATGATTTACAGAAGATCTTTTCACTTTACAGATGGCATATCCACTCTCAGAGTTTCATTGAAAATATACTTCCTTATTCACCCCAATCTATCTCGCCTAATCACCCCATTTGGTTTAACCCTACCCTCCCTCATTTTATTACAGTACCTGACGCCTTTTTTTTTGGGCATAAAAACATCTAAAATACATTCATCAGTTATATTACCAAGGCTTCTTTAAAACCTTTTTTCAGTTTCAACAAGAACTTAATACCCCAACCTCCTGTCATTTTCGATACCTTCAATTGAAACATGCAGCTGCAACTCAGCTAGGGATTAGAGACGCTCACTTCCAGAACTCTACACTTGAACGAGCCCTGTTATTTTCTGAACAGCTAAGTTAATCACTTCCTACCAGTGGCAGCTGGTGCTCAAAATTTTTGGGGGGGCCCAAACTGAAAAAAAAAACAAAACATAGATTGCAGCCTCACTGTGCCCATCAAACACAGCTACTGTGCCCATCAAGTGCCGCCACTGTGCCCATCAAACGCAGCCACTGCGCCATCAAACGCAGCCATTGCACCATCAAACATAGCCACTGTACCCATAAATTGCCGCAATTGTGCCACCAAGTGTAGCCACTGTGCCATCAAACGCAGTCACCTTAACCATCAATTGCCACCAGTGTGCCCCATCAATTCCCGCCAGTTTGCTCCATCAATTGCCGCCAGTTTGCCCCATCAATTGCCGCCAGTTTGCCCCATCAAATGTTGCCAGTGTCCCCCCCGCCTGGCACTTACCTGTCTCGGGTCAGCGCATTCCTCCACGCTCCCTCCAAGTCCTCAATGTCTTCTTCCGTCCTCTTCTGCTATGATTGGACGCCCGATAAGCATCCAATCACAGCGCCTGTCGCTTCAGCCAATCAGGTGACAGGTAACCAGACTCAATGCACCTGATTGGCTGAGAGGTGGGTCAGTGTTAGGGAAGTGATTTATTTGATTCCCTAACGAATGCACAGCAGTGCGCCCGCTGTTTACCTATTCAGAAGCCTATTAGAGCCCATGGCTCTAATCAGGACGCCTATTAGAGCTATTAGAGCCGATGGCTCTAATCAGGCACTTCCAAAACACCCCCGCCACTGTAATTCAGATGCCCAGCGCCCGACAAAAGGCCGGACACCTGAAAAGGGGGTGGCAGCGTTGACAATAGATAGATTCATGCAATGCATGAATCTATCTATTGAAGATTGACGGGTGCAGGAGAGAGGGGATGGCACTCCTGCGCCCTCTATGGATGCACCACCACTGCTTCCTGCTATGGTCTCCTGCAACAAGACAAACCCGCATATCTGAGTAAACTAAAGTCTAGTTGGTCACATGATAAACCGGATCTTTCGGATGACATCTGGGATGAGACCCTTCACACTTACTTTACCACCACTATTTCTGCAAGAGACAAGCTTATTCATATACAACGCATATTTCATAGGGTATATTATACACCTCTCTCACTGTTTAGGATGCGCAAGAGAACAGATCCTATTTGCCATAAATGTAATAAATGTGTGAGAGATTTGCTTCATATGATTTAGGCATGTGACAAAATTTGTCCCTTCTGGTCTAATGTAACTCACTTTATCGGTACCTGCTTTAACTTTCCCAACATTTGTAATCCAAAGTTGTGTATATTTGTAGTTTTGGAAGGTATAGATCTGGGTGCTTATCAGAAACGGTTTCTACGCCTGTTACTATTTCATGCTAGAAAAACAATGGTATTGTAGTGGATACCCAGTGGATGATAGTGAATCATCCATATTAACCTGTGGAAGATATTGTTAAATGCTTTACAAGTTGACCTATGAAGCTAGGTGTTGTCCCTATACATTTTATAAAAGTTGGGGACCTTGGGTGGAAAAGTCTGACACCTGTGTGCTATCTGTGTCCTAAGATACCATTTTATCTGCTTTCTGATGTTTTCTACCTATGAACAGAGGCCTCTGTTTTCTATAAGGCAGATATTTATATGTGTTTCTCCTATATTATTATGCGCTTGTTTCAGCAAGTAACCCTTGGATTACCACATGTGGAGGCTGTACTGTTATTGTTACTCCTTTAATTTTGTTTTTGCCTAATGCACCCATGGACGCTACTCTGTACCTACTTAGTTTTCACCCTTGGGAGGAAAGCGAGGGTATGTCTTTTGGTAACATGGATTGTATTTTGTCTCATTGGCTTGTTATATATTCTGTACTTGCTTTGCTTCTAAAGCTTTATAAAATGCAGTATAAAAAAATTATATGGAAGCTAAGAAAGCAAGTCCTAACATGCAGACTGAAAATGGCTCACAAAGTGCAGTACAGTAATCATGTGACTTGATGAGTCATAACGGAGAAACCATTGATGAGCAAGATGGGTCCGATGGACCCTGCCAGTGTACGATGCTATAATTTGAATTTACAGAAAAAATGTAAAAACAAAAAATTCATGCTTTCAGATTTATAACTGTCTAATTAGCAGTAAAAAAAAGTCATAAGTTCTTAACAAATAATAATAATAAATTCCTTTAAAAAAACACAACACAAACTACCTACAGGGTCCATTGGATCCTACCAGTAGGCCGAGGGTTAATACAATTCACTGTGAACCAAATGTACCAAAGCGCCACTCAAAGTTCGGTCCAAGTCACCCGGCGATTCTAACCCTGCTGTGTGCTTGATTCCCAAGGGCCCTGTCCGGCCCAATAGCCAACTCTGAAAAGAAAAACTGGTCCAGGAAGCCACCCAGTTCACAAAGTATTAGAAAGGTTTCAGACCTGCCTCTTCCCACGCTAAGCTCTAGCGTATTTTACACACTCATGAGCTTAGTCGTAGAGGTCTATGACTGAGTCCATGAGTGAGTGAAATGCATTTGAGGAGCTTGGCTTGGGCAGAGCTGAAGCCTTTCTGATACTCTGTGAACTGGGCTACTTTCCGGTGTGTACTTCCATTTTATTATCTTCAGAATGCACTGTGGTACTGCAAAAAAGAGGCTCAAAATCTATATTCTTGAACTGTTTTGGCACTGGCCAATCTGTATGAAAATTAGGGCGTTAATCTTAATTCTTATAGGGCGTACACATGTTCGGACATTCCGACAACAAAATCCTAGGATTTTTTCCGACGGATGTTGGCTCAAACTTGTCTTGCATACACATGGTCACACAAAGTTGTCGGAAAATCCGATAGTTTTAAACGCGGTGACGTAAAACATGTACGTCGGGACTATAAACGGGGCAGTGGCCAATGGCTTTCATCTCTTTATTTATTCTGAGCATGCGTGGCACTTTGTCCATCGGATTTGTGTACACACGATCAGAATTTCCGACAACGGATTTTGTTGTCGGAAAATTTTATCTCCTGCTCTCCAACTTTGTGTATCGGAAAATCCGATGGAAAATGTCCGATGGAGCCCACACACGGTCGGAATTTCCGACAACACGCTCCGATCGGACATTTTCCATCGGAAAATCTGACCGTGTGTATGGGGCATTAGAGTAAACTTCCCTATAGCTTTTAGCTCTGTTGTGGCTGCTGCCTCTACTATTCAATTCAGGCCTATTTCTGCTGGATAAAAATATTCAGATGTTGCAACCAATACTACTTAAAAAAGTGTTTTTGCTATTTTTTAAAGCCAAGCTAAATGTAAAAGTTACATTTTCAACACAATTTTTTGTTATTATTTAAAATACAGAGGTTATACTGTATATACCAAGGATTGCACAGAGCAGTCACTCACCTCCTTTTCTGGAGTTCCCTGCCGACGCTGTCCACACCTCCTTCCTCCGGGTGACCTCCAGCAAGCCATGTGCTGAGGGGGCATCTGCACAGGTGCACTCCTGAGCTTTGCTGCATGCTTCCAAAGACACACAAACACACACTGTAGCTGGGCCATGCCCCCTGCTTCCTTCTCACAAGATTTGACTGACAGCAATGGCTCCTGCTGCTCTCTGAGTCTCCTGTGAGACCAGGTAGAGAGGAGAGCTGGGCTGCAGACTGGACAGCGCTGGAATGGTGGAGGAATCAGTAAAGTGTTGGGGGGGGGGTGGGAATAAACAGGTAGCGGGGCATTTTTTACTTTAATGTATAGAATTTATTAAGGTAAAGAAAAGGTTTTGAATTTTAAAATACTTTAACCACGCCCCACCCAGCCTATTATAATGATATGAAGGGATTACATATACAGGTGCAAGCCCCCTTTGAGATAAAAGATCACTGCATCACCAAGCTCCAGTATCAAGGTCACTCCTTCCTGGTGGTGTGATGATGTCACTAAGCCCCGTGCTGATGTGTTTCATTAGTGCCTAAACATTGTGAGTGCATTTATGAAGGTTTACACATTTGAACTTTTTAATAACTTTTTTTTTGTATTGTATGTATATTTAAGTTGGCACATT
The DNA here is from genome assembly GCA_037952925.1 of Lithobates clamitans. NCBI lineage: Eukaryota > Metazoa > Chordata > Amphibia > Anura > Ranidae > Lithobates > Lithobates clamitans. The sequence continues at coordinate 9,072,762 of JBBGZY010000399.1, read as the reverse complement.
ATATAGGAGTATCGAGTGTGCATACATTAAGATTTTGTTATAATGGTCACTGTTATGTAACATTATGATTTTTTTTATTATTACTTCATTGAGTGTTTAATGCAGCACACCACTGTATATATTGATTCAATTATTGTATATGTGGTAACACATGTTTGGTGCATTGCAGCAACATTTTATTTATTAAAAAGAGTGGTGGAAATATTTGCAGTTTATAGCACATTGTAGGTTGCACAGAGATATTTATTTTTAATTAAGAAGCTGTTATCAAGCCACAGAAACTTTAATGCCCCGTACAGACGGTCGGATTTTCCAATGGAAAATGTCCGATCGGAGCGTGTTGTCGAAAATTCCGACCGTGTGTGGGCTCCATCGGACATTTTCCATCGGATTTTCCGACACACAAAGTTGGAGAGCAGGAGATAAAATTTTCAGACAACAAAATCCGTTGTCGGAAATTCCAATCGTGTGTACACAAATCCGACGGACAAAGTGCCACTCATGCTCAGAATAAATAAAGAGATGAAAGCTATTGGCCACTGCCCTGTTTATAGTCCCGACGTACGTGTTTTACGTCACCGCGTTCAGAATGATCGGATTTTCCGACAACTTTGTGTGACCGTGTGTATGCAAGACAAGTTTGAGCCAACATCTGTCGGAAAAAATCCTAGGATTTTGTTGTCGGAATGTCCGAACAAAGTCCGACCGTGTGTACGCCCTATTAGAATCCATTTTCACAGGACTGTCTACTTTCACTGGTGCATGGACTATTTCTATGTTTATACAAAATACATACACTAGTGCTGCACATGACTGAATAATAGTGTTCCTTATAAATATGCGGGCAAATATCATAAACTAGAATAAAGGAATCAAAAATGTTACATGAATAAAGCAAAGTAATGAAAAAAAGCAAACTGTTCATGTGTTCCTTTAAAAATAACCAAACAGCAAAATACTTGTGTGTTTTCCTTTAAAAATAAACAAACAACAGAATGTTCGTGTGTGTTCCTTTAAATAACAAATGCTGTTCGTATGGTCCTTTTAAAGCAGCATAGTATCTATTAAAAGTAAAAACCAAAAATGTATCTATGTGTACTTAATATTGTCCATGTGTACCAATTGCTACAGTATTTCCAAGAAGTTGAAAATTCTTCAATAACTCTTCATAATGCCACCGTGTCTTTAAATATATAGAGTATCCAATAGTGTCAAGCCTGTCACTATAAAACATATGCTCTCACCTTGTATTTAGACCTAACTGTCATTAGGTCATATGCACCTTCCCCTTTAAATATGGTTCTCATAACTTACAACTGCAATCTCCACTCCAGTGCTTAGTGACTCCACAATTCACTTCTATCGTCCATGATGTTTAGATCCAGGGTGAAAAAAAAAAATCTCAAAGAGAAGAAGAATACATTATATAGTGCTCTCTGCTATGTCAGACCCATAGGAGTTATTGTGCTCTGAATAGTTTAGTTTTAAATACCACTTTAGTGTGTACACACAGGTTGGTAGTGGTTTTGGTAGGTTGATTTTGCCTGCTTATTTACTGCTCCATTCACATGTTAAGCGTAACATTACTTTGATACTATGCCCACACAGCAATTAAAGAGTTCCAAAGGCGAAAAGGGCCGAAGAAATAAAAATGTATTTTATTTGAAAAAATAACCAGATTTAGTGGAATAATTTTTATGTACTATATATCCAGGGCTGGACTGGGACAAAAATGTGGCCCTGGACTTCATCCAGACTGGCCCAGGGCACAACACATCAGGGCACGGTACATTAGAGCACAGCACATCAGGCCACATCAGGGTACAGGGCACAGCACATCAGGGTACAGAGCCCAGCACATCAGGGCACAAGGCACATCAGGGCACAACACATAAGGGTACAGCACATCAGGGTACAACACACCAGGCTACATCAGAGTACAGGGCATAGCACATCAGGGTACAGAGCCCAGCACATCAGGGCACAAGGCACATCAGGGCACAACGCATAAGGGTACAGCACATCAGGGTACAGCACACCAGGCTACATCAGGGTACAGGGCACAGCACATCAGGGTACAGAGCCCAGCACACCAGCATACAGGGCACATCAGGGCACAACACATCAGGGTACAGGACATCAGGGTACAGAGCCCAGCACATCAGCATACAGGGCACATCAGGGCACAACACATCAGGGTACAGTGCACAGCACATCAGGGTACAGGGCACAGCACATCAGGACACAGCACATTGGGGTACAGGACATCAGGGTACAGCACATCAGGGTACAGGACATCAGGTCACAGTGCATCAGGGTACAGGTCACAGTACATCAGGGCACAGCACATCAGCTAATAGGGGACAACACATCAGGGCACATCAGGGCACAGTACATCAGGGTACATCACATCAGGGTACAGGGTACAGGGCACAGCACATCAGGATATAGCACATCAGGACACAGCACATCAGGGTACAGGTCACAGTACATCAGGGCACAGAACATCAGGGCACACGACATTGAGGCACAGAACACCAGGGCACAGGACATCAGGGCACAGGACATCATGGCACAGCACATTGGGGCACAAGGCACATCAGGTCACGGGGCACATCAGGGCATAGGATATCGGGGCAGATCGGGGCACATCAGGGCATGGGGCACGTCAGGGCATGGGGCACATCAGGGCACATAGCACATCAGGGCACAGGGCACATGGAACATCAGGGCACATGGCACAACAGGGCACATCAGGGCTCGGGGCACATCAGGACACGTTATGACACATGGGGCACATGGCACATCAGGGCAGATGATGGGGCACATCAGGGCACATTATGGGGCACATCAGGGCACATCGGGGCACATAGCACATTAGGGTACGGGGCACATCAGGCCACATGGCACATTAGGGCACGGGCACATCAAGGCACATGGCACATCAGGGCACGGGGCACATCAGGGCTCGGGGCACATCAGGGCACATTATGGCACATCAGGGCACATGATGGGGCACATTATGGGGCACATTAGGGCACGTCAGAGCACAGTACATCAGGGTACATCACATCAGGGTACAGGGCACAGCACATCAGGATAGAGCACATCAGGACACAGCACATCAGGGTACAGGTCACAGTACATCAGGGCACAGAACATCAGGGCACATGACATTGAGACACAGCACACTGGGGCACAGGACATCAGGGCACGGGGCACATCAGGGCACAGGACATTGGGGCACAGCACTTCTGGGCACAAGGCACATCAGGTCAAGGGCACATCAGGGCATAAGACATCGGGGCACATCAGGGCACATCGGGGCACATCAGGGCATGGGGCACATCAGGGCACATGGCACATCTGGGCACAGGGCACGGGGCACATAGCACATCAGGGCACATGGCACATCATGGCACATGGCACATCAGGGCACGGGGCACATCAGGGCTCAGGGCACATCAGGGCACATTATGGCACATGGCACATCAGGGCACATGATGGGGCACATGGTACATTATGGGGCACATCAGGTCACATCGGGGCACATCAGGGCACATAGCACATCAGGGCATGGGGCACATTAGGGCACATAGCACATCAGGGCACGGGGAACATAGCACATCAGGGCACATAGCACATCAGGGCACGGGGCATATCAGGCCACATGGTACATTAGGGCACAGGGCACATGGAACATCAGGGCACGGGGCACATCGGGGCACATCAGGGCTCGGGGCACATCAGGGCACGTTATGGCACATGGGGCACATGGCACATCAGGGCACATGATGGGGCATATCAGGGCACATTATGGGGCACATCAGGGCACAGTGCACATCAGGGTACAGGGCACATCAGGCCACATGGCACATTAGGGCTCGGGCACATCAGGGCACATGGCACATCAGGGCACGGGGCACATCAGGCCACATGGCACATCAGGCCACATGGCACATTAGGGCATGGGCACATCAGGGCACATGGCACATCAGGCCACATGGCACATTAGGGCACGGGCACATCAGGGCACATTGCACATCAGGGTATGGGGCACATCAGGCCACATGGCACATTAGGGCATGGGCACATCAGGGCACATCAGGCCACATGGCACATTAGGGCACGGGCACATCAGGGCACATGGCACATCAGGGCATGGGGCACATCAGGGCTCGGGGCACATCAGGGCACATTATGACACATCAGGGCACATGATGGGGCACATTATGGGGCACATCATCAGGGCACATTATGGGGCACATCAGGGGGCACATCATTGGGAAACATGGCTCATTATGGGATCTTACTAGCCAGCATGCAGAGTAGCGCAGGAAGCTTCTGTACTAGTAAGTTCTCTCTCTCGTGTCATCGCGCTGTTCCCCGGCGCCCCTCTTCTCTTCTCGTCTATCCCAATTGGCTTGTAAGATCATCTGGGATAGACGAGAAGAGAGGAGGGGCCGCTGGGGAACAGCGTGATGAGACGAGAGAGAGAACTTACTAGTACAGGCGCTTCCTGGGCTACTCTGCATACTGGCTAAATCTCGATCTACCCGTCAGGCACCAGCTGTTGGCGGTTGAAGGGTAGATCGCTGCGCACCGCAGATGCAGCTGAAACTGGCCCACACTGAGCCATCGGCCCACCAGGAAACTCCCGGTAGTCCCGATGGCCAGTCTATCCCTGTGTATATCTACTAATATAGGATCACTTCTACCTAATCCCAGTAGGGTTATAGCACTTGGGTAATTAACATTTTGGGAAGAGTTGCAACTTACAACATTTTATCCTATAAAAAGAGCCATAAAACTTTACTTGAAGTATTCAGCAGAGAAACTATGGAGCCTCACTCCATAGTTCATAGTTCAAGCACTTACATATTTTTAACAATCAGTAAAACAAGCCCTCATCGACTTCTGTAGCTACAGGCACTGCAGAACAATTTATCCTCAAAATGAATAACAGAAACACTGAAATCATCCAAGTCATTGCTGCCCCTCCCAGAGCACCAACTCTATGTTTTGATTAAAGGTTAAAAGAATTGAAGGCTGCTACGTCACACCTTAATGGGGGGATACTATTGAGATAACAACTTGAACAGTTTAAAAAAATGAGCGAGCATGTGAGGGTTTGATTTGAAGATCATTTACAGCTTGTAATAAAATGTAAATACCTAAATGTCCATATGCTGGCCACATGTTCGCTTTAAAGCGGAGTTCCAGCGTTTTTTTTTAAACACTCCCATGTTGTTCACACATAATTCAATATCAATTGGAATGATTAGTTAATGTAGCTTTTGTAAATGGTATGTGCTTTAAAAAACATACTTAGCAGTCCCCCCCGAGCGCGCTCCCATCTTCAATGTGGGCAGCTGAAGCCCACTGGTATCTTGGTGTTTATTTTAGAACATTTATCCTGCTAGTTCCTATTAAGCCCCTGAAGAAGGAATCTTTATTTTGAAATGCATTAGTTTCTACTTCATGTAGCAACTTCTGATTAGCTGTACAAGGCAACCACCATCATGCCATTATATGTATTGTTGTTATGTACCTATGGTTCTTTTTAAATTGCACACCAGTCTCTTATTTATGTATGTCAGCTTTTTAATCATGTATTAATAAAATTTGTATTGTTTCCATATTTTTTCATTGTACATGGTTCTACTTTTTCTGTACCTTGGGCCGCCATAATCCCATTATATATTGGGCCACTCTTTTTGCTTATTTCTATTAGGGATGATGGCCCATTCCTTTTTAACCATATTCCCTCACCCCTACCAAAACTGGTATCTTGTTCCGGGATACAGCCCTGCTGGCTACTCAGCATGCACCTCCCAATCTCATGCATGTGCATAAACAACAAAGCACGAAGCTATGATACATGCGGTGGTGGCAGCGGAGGAGGCACCTTGACTCCTAGGATTGATGACACTCATGTACCAGGAGCCAATGGGCGGGCAGACATGACGTACCTCGCCAGTGGGGGTTTCAACCAAAAAAAAAAGGTATTTGCACTGCTCGAAGACTCACAGACTTGTAATAATTGTCTCCCAATTTGGCTATTTTTAGATAGTTCAGGTAACAATCAAAAAATGCTGTCTATATACCATCCTGCAGACATTACCCACTGAAACATCTTGGGAGAAATAGTGACTGGGCAGGTTAGTTAACATTTTGTGTAGGAAAAATAAAAGCTGGCATTATTACAGAACAGTGGAATTGTGCCTGTTTGTCTCACAGAATTCAAAAGTCTGTGGAAACCAAATTACGGTATACTTTTTATAAATTTAGAGCAAGGAAAGATGATTGCTGATTGACTGCTATGGACTCCTGCATTACATTTTTAACATTGTTTATTGCTTTGATGTTTAACACTATTATTTTATGTCATGTAAAAAGTGTACATGTATGAGCGTGTATATAATTTTAAATGTTTTTTACAATCTATAATAAAAAAACGCACTACTTTTTCTAATCTGCTTTGTTCCTAATCTCTCAGACCTGGTCTGAGTTTCAGTTTGAGGTTTGGAATTGTGTCCTCCAGCTGAGATCTCTCTTTTAGATATGCAAACTTCCATGTAGGACATTCGTTATCAAGGCTCCTGTTTGCCTTTTATGTAGCAACTCCGCGTCAGTGTTCAGCATAAACTACACGGACGCCCGCTAGATTGACATTTCTTCATTCATGCTCTACCTTAAACAGCATGCGAGGACTTCAAAGCGGAGTAGATAGCTTTGATGTAACAAAATGAAAAACGCCTTATGATTTGTAGACACTGAGAGAACGTTGAATCTGCCTGCTTCTCTGATTTTAAAGGCACATTCTCACCTTCCAATGCTCCCTATGAGAAAACAGGAGAACAAGAAATTAAGAAAAATATATATCAAACTTGGCTGCTGCACATCAAGAATCTATTACAAATCTTCTGTTTTTCAGGAAATATCACAGTTGTAAAAGAGGAAAATTAGCCATGCAATCATGTTTAGGGGATCCATCTCCCCAAAACACTATAGTTGCACCATTTTTTTTTTTTAGAATCTGGATATTGACCAGCCGTGGATTGCGTTCACCCAGCCATTTGAAATTTCCCTTTAAGCACCCTGACTACTCTTAGCTGCATCCTGATTCTAAAGGTTATCATTATTGTTAGCCCTGATGTAGAACAGGAATTAGGACTTCACAGCATCTCCTTGTAATTATTAAAACTACCTAAACAGCCAAAAGCTTTTGGCAGGCCATAGATGGTGCAAATTTGCACGATTTCCCCATCAGCACAGGCAGTGCTCTCTGGGAATCCCTCCTGCTGAGCAATTGTCTGCTTCCAGCAGGGGTTAGGGGCAAGCAGGGGGAAGCCGGGCCCGCCTGGGGAGAACACAGTGATTATTGCTAGCGGCTATAGCAGCCGCTAGCGATAATTGCAAGTAAATCTGGTAGGCTGGCTTTACCCAAGTTAATCGAGCGATCAACTTGGTACATTCAGCCTGCCCAGACACCGTCTATGGCTGGCATTACAAAACAAAATACATTTTAGCCATGAAAATCTATTTTAAGAAAATAAAGGAAATCTATATAAAATCGACATGATCTGTAGGATCTCAGCATTCATTTTATAACATCAGAATTGTAGTAGCAATATAAACAATAGTTATTTTTGACATTCCAATATAAGCTTACTTGAAAAACTCCTTTTCTTGCTGTGAGTGCTGCCTGTCTGCTGGCCATCTCTTTCCACAACTTCCTGGATTCCCTACATGCTCTGCAGCTTCTCCTCTGTTGTGTACTTTCAATTTCTAAGGACTATATATCCCATGGTACCTTGCTGCCTGCAAGCAGTAATTCCTGTGCTGACTCCGCCTCCTGAAACGCCTCCTCTCATTACCTCTGTAGTTCAGAAGGCAGGCTCTGTGAATTCTGTGAAACAGCAGCGCCTACTCACAGGGCATAGTGAATACGTGTCACAGAATTCAAGGTGTGTGGCGATCTTCACAAAGTAACTTTTAAAAACATTAACAATATAATTGTAACCATAGGTATGCTGTAAACCCTGTCATTTTTTTTTTCATTACAGGTTATAACTAACCATGGCCAAGGGAAACAGTTATCTGTCATTTTGTAAATGCTTTTGTTTACCTGAATTATCACTCAAGGTAGTTGTATGCAAGCAGGATGGTCAAAGGGGACCAGTAGTGCTTGCATGTCATATCCCTGATGTACTAATACTACATGTAGTGCCCTTCTAGCTGCAAGAGCGTTGTTACCAGAAACCCCAAACTGGGGACCTACAGTGAGGGAAAGTTTCTCACGTGTACAATGCCAACACTGGGGCTGGGTTGTTCTTGGCCCAGTCACTCAGTTAGCTTGTCAGGAGGGAAGCTGTGGAACCTTTGACATCTCCGTAATGTGCAAAGAGTCCATAGCACAGTTCTATCTGTTGGCATGGTCAAGAGCCATAACACTCTGACACACTTGAGCAAGGCCCTGCATTCATGTGTTGTCTCAGGCCTTATCCCTGAGCTAGTCATGTGCCATAAAAGAGGACCACGTTGCAGTAGCCCTGTGATTCTAGTGAGTACATCAGGGACCTTCTCTGGGCTCTCCACTATTAGGATTCTCTCTAGGCCACCACCTGCTCCTGGTTGATGGTTACATATTCAACCTCAAGTGTATAGGCTGTACTTAGCAGGAAGTTATTTCTTAAGCCTTGTATATTGGCTCTCTCGTTATACAATGCAGGCCACCTGCAGCCTTATTTGTGGGATTATGGGATGCCCAACTTGACTTGAGGAACAACAAATGAGGACAACTCCCTTTTCAACTCCCTAGCAACAGTCTTTCTGGAAATGGTAATGGAACTTCCCTCCTAGGAGCTCTGTGTCCCCTGGGTGGAATTTTAACAGAGTCCAAACTTGCAGAAGCTCTATGTCCCCTTTATTGAAAAAAACAGCCCATCTGGCTGCTTAGTGAAATATCCCAGGACAAGGGATTGGGTTTACCTTGTTGGCACTGTCCCAGAAAGTTTGCTAGTTTTTGCATCGGGCAGCTCTCTCCCTTTTAGGGCCTAGGGGTGTAGAGGTACTCACATTGTCCCTGGAAATCCTGCGGCTTTGGAAGAGACTGCTGTTCAGGTCTCCCACTGTCCAGGACTTTCCTTGCAAGCCAGGGTGTCTCCTAGAAGAGACTGTAGGGTAGTAGAGATTCCTCTGTCATTCCTCCTTTCTTAACTCCCAGCCTGGAGGCTGAGCCTCCTCAGCCCAGGGGTCCCCTCCCAGCCTACACGACAAAGCTTCCTCACTCCATCTTCCACCCAACTTGCCTGCTCCACAATATTAATGGGAGAACCCAGCCACCCTGCCAGGTCTCCTGCCTGGGTACTGGCCAGAATTCCATGAATATGCAGATCAGGACCTCCCGGCCTCCACACACTAGCTTCTAGAAACATCTCCAAGCTTCTAGAATCAGGGGGAGGTACCAGAGGCCTGACCTGTAGAGCCCTCCAGCCTGACCTACAGTAACCCCCACCAATTAACCAGACTTACCCAGCTACTGTGAGTCAGAAAATAAATTTACCTACACTAGTCTGTTCATTAGGGGGTGCTATATACACCCCCTAAAAAAAGAGTCCGTATCCTCATGGGCCAGGAAAAAGATAGCTCCTCAGCCCAGAGCAAGGGCATCCCAAAAGGAAAAATTGGAGGGGAAAACGGAAACCAACATGGAAAGGGCTGTGTACAAATAAATATTCAGTACAAAAAATAGAATATGTACATTTTTGAAAATAAATGCAATATTTACAATTCTTATCTACAGCTCCCTGCATCTAGCAAATATTAATGCAAAAATATATGTACATAAACAATATACATATTAAAGATAACCACTGTTCAAATGAAGCACCTCCTCCAAATAGGAAGCTCTCCCAGGCAAACTTGATTTAAGGTAAGGACGCTCAGAAGTCTCAAAGTTCAGAGTCTTTAGCAGGAATATGGTCCATGGTGAACCTGCAAAAAGAGAGAAAACACAAACCTGACTAAATTTACTAACTAGATCATTCTGCTAGCAGGGGGTTATAGGCTTGCTGGCAGGAAAAAAATGCACTTCAGCATTTGGCATGAGTCTTTAGAGTAATGATGAGGAAGAGCCCATGCACAATAGAAAACTTAGCCCTGATCTTCTCCAAGAATCCCACATCTGTCAAAAGGATAGTTGATATTGGTCCAGCCGAGTCCGCAAGAAGAAGAAAGGCAAGGGTAATATAACTCCCCTGCAATCACAGCAGCAGCTGCCATCCCGCTATCTTCAGGCTGAAATCCTGCATCAGCCCCTTTCAACAGTACATTTTAGGATTTGGCAGTCTGGTGATTTCTCCACTTGAACTCCGTGTGGCCACTGAACAGCTCCATTTTGACAGTTCTGCCTTAGCGATCACCACACGGTCCTTGTAAATGGCCTGTCCCAGACTCTGCTGTTGTCTGATGTCTTGGTTGTGAGGCCCCCTTTGAGATTTGGGGACATCAAGATAGTCCTAAACCAGCTCTTCCTCCAATTGGGTGCAGGAGGCCTCAGTGATGTCCATGACATCCCTGGGGACATAGGGAATGTCCATTCCCCACTCCTCTTCTGCACTTACCACTGGAACCTGGAGAATCTGGGGAGCTCCCTTAACCTGCCTTATCCAGGGAGAACACACACTTATGGGGACTGAGTGATCCAGTGTTTGTAGGCTGTGTTTTGGGCCTGAGACCTGGCCCATCTGCCTGATGGTCCCAGCTAGACCTGCTGTTGGGCAATTGCATGGTCTAGTTGCAATCCATCTGCACAGAGCAACAGCTGCTCCACACTCTGCCTGTTTAGGGGAGACAGACCTCCCCATCTGCCCTGATTCCCTCTCAGGCTGTCCTGCTTGCAGATCCTAAACTTCTTGAGCATCCCCCCAGGCCCACTCCTCATCTAACTGACTGGGAACCACTTATCACAGTCTGCCTTCAGGGGCCAAGTCTGCTTGCAGTCTGGGTGACCTCCAATCAATTTCACCACCACTGCCACTCCCCACTGGCTCACCTGAAGACGAGCACCTGGCTCCTTCCAGGTGGGACTGACAAGGTGGACTTCAACAGCTGGCTTCTCTGGTGCAAAAAACACACAGGAGGGCACAAACACCTTGTGCATCACCATAAATAATTTTATTAAAACAACAAAGACATATGGATACTCACACGCCGGCAAAAAACGTCAAGCAAAACTGATCCACTCCAGCTGAACACAGCAAAACTCGTCCTAGGACCAAATGGTTAGAAGGCTGCCCCTTTTTCGGGGGTTATGCCCCTTTCCTCAGAGCTAAACCAACCTCACAGTCAATGAGGTCAAGAAGCCAGCAGATGGGCGGAATTCAAAAAACAGACACACCACCTTAAAAAACAGTAACCCCAACCAATTAACCAGACTCACCCAGCTACTATGAGAGAGCAAAATAAACTTACCTACACTAGTCTGCACACTAGGGGTGCTACATGTCATAGGCAGAACTCTTAAAACACTGCTTATTTACTGATATTAAAACTTAAACACTCCATAGAATTAACAGTAAAACACGAGTCCAACTTAAATGGTATTTAACATTATAGTTTCAGTCCTTCTTTTTTGCTACTGGCCCCGAAGATGGGTAGCATATAAAATAACTGTCCACTTCAGGATGAACAATGCGGGTTATTGTGGTAATCATGTGCAACAGTTAATCATGCTTCAATTTTCTCGTACCCATGCTCAGGGCTGAAACCTTAAAGCTGTCCATACACCAGTAAATGTTTGAAAGTTTATATGAAAATTTGTACAAAAAAATCTCATCAATACAATGAATGATACGATGAAGGTCTTTTAAAAGTACTTTTCAAAAACATTTGCTTTTAAGATTTAATTTTGGAGTTAATGGGCTTCCCTAAACTAAAACCACATTCACTGTTTTTTCAAGAATAATTTTCTAACCTAAATGTTCTCATCATTGTGGTCGAAAACAAATTTGACCCCACGAAACGATACAATCATTGAACAAACGTTCCTGAAACAAAAGCTTTTGAATAAAGTTATTCTAGTGTCTGGCCATCTTTAGGACCACACAGGGATTCTATCCTGGTTTCTCTAATTCTTCCTCACACAGCTGTATAGGCTGCCCCCTTCCCTGGTTGCCTCTGTCTCCACACTCTACTCTCCTCATAGGCCCTTACCCTTCTTAAAGGGTTTGTTCACCTTTACCAGAAAAAAAACTGCCTGTACAGATAAGGGGTGTTTGTAGACAAAAAAATGCACTTCTGACTAAAGTTGTATAATGCCCTTGTTGTAGGTATAGGCCATTTACTGTATAAACTTCATCATGAAGCCTGACTGAATACTTCCGGGATGTTGCTAGGATGTTGCTAAGTAAGGCCTAGTTGTTGCTGCTCACCTCCACCATTAAAGTATAACTGAAAACTAAACTTTTATGTTCGTTTTAGATTTTTTAAAGCTCCTATTTATTTTGAATATACAGTGTATATAGTGACAAATAGAGACAGGAGAGATTTTCTAGGCCATGGAACACCAATCTAAGCACCAGCAGAGTAAGTTTCATTGTCATAGGGGCACTGTTAACTCTGCAGTTAACCCTTTATACACACAAACTGTAACTGCTACAATGTGTTTTAACCTTTTCGCTGACAGAGCCGTTTTTGCATTTATTGTACGCATGCTTAAAAATCATTTTAGCTCTGAAGATTATGTAATCCCCCAAACATTATATATTTTCTGAAAGCAGACACCCTAGAGAATAAAATAGTGGTAGCTCCAATTTTTGTATGTCACACGATATTACCGCAAAGGGCTAGGAAATGCAAAATTTCAGTAAATAACACACTAGAGTGAATTTTAGCGCAAACAAACACAATAAACTACCCACATTTTGGTAAAATATAAAATATGAAGTTGCACCAAGTAAATATATACCCAACATGTCAAACCTTAAATTTCTGACAGGTACCTACATCAACTTCCTTTGTTTAAACGAGCAGAGCAGAAGTTTGGCCCCCTCAATGCCTGCAACCTCTTGGGACACAACACCTGTCCTAAGAGACAGCAGGGCCATTCAGAAAACACAGCGCAGCTCGCACATATGCAGTGGGGTGCCAGCTGTGAAGCATCAGGAAGTCACAGCTGGCTTCCCGCGGTCAAGAGGGTGGCACCGGGGACCCGAAGACCGGTGAAGAATCGTCCCAGGTGAGGAAGGAACTGCATGCCTAGGCTGGTAAGTGTCTGTATATTGAGGCCTCATGCACACTTGATGTTAAAATAATGTTATAAAAAAAACGGCAGTAGCTTTGCACTGAGTTTTTCAATGTTTTTGCAATAGCGGTTTTTAGCGTTTTTCCGCATTAGCATTTTTTTTTTAAATGTTTAATTTTTTCTTTTCAATGGATCAAAAACATCAAAAACCATTGGTGAGCCACTTTTTAGAGTGTTTATCAGCATTTATTGGCGTTTATCAAACTCCTCTCAGAACCCACTGGTTTTGGGGTTTTTTTTAAACCAAAAAACGCCCCGGCCAAAAACTGCTGATAACAGCCTATGGGGGTTATTTACTAAAGGCAAATCCACTTTTCACTACAAGTGCAAACTGCAAGTGCAAAGTGCACTTGAAATTGCACTGAAATTGCTCTTGGAAGTGCAGTCGCTGTAGATCCGAGTGGGACGTGCAAGAAAAATAAAAAACAGCACATAAATGGATGAAAAAATCAGCAGAGCTTCCCCTCATTTCAGATCTACCCCTCAGATCTACAGCGACTGCACTTCCACTTTGCACTTGTAGTTTGCACTTGCAGTGCAAAGTGGATTTGCCTTTCGTAAATAACCCCCCATGTGTGTATGGACACATAGGATAACATAATGGGGAGTTTATTGACTGTAGAAAAAAAAATGTCTGAAGCCAAAAACAAAGCTCCTTTCACAGTTTTAAAATAACGCTTTAATGAAAACTAAAGAAAAAGGGTGCAAAGAAATATTTACAGAAAAGATTTTACAAAACAGACAATAAGCAACAGTACAAAACAGGATTAAAAGTAAAGGAATGTATTATTATTCAGTGGATACTAGAATGTGTAAGCACCACGCTATAAAAAAAAAGTAAACAGTGTTGCAATATGAATAAATACAAAGTAACAAGTGAATCCTCAAATAAATGCAATGGGGGTTATTTACGAAAGGCAAATCCACTTTGCACTGAAAGTGCACTTGGAAGTGCAGTCGCTCTAAATCTAAGGGGTAGATCTGAAATGAGGGGAAGCTCTGCTGATTTTATCATCCAATTATGTACAAGCTAAAATGCTGTTTTTTATTTCCCTTGCATTCCCCCCTCGGATCTACAGCGACTGCACTTCCAAGAGCACTTTCAGTGCACTTTCAAGTGCACTTGCAGTACAAAGTGGATTTTCCTTTAGTAAATAACCCCCAATGTAAGATGTCAGTGAAATCTCCAAGATAACAATGGCTCAAACAGCCAGTGAAATTTCAAACAGATCTCTCCAAGTTTTCAACATAATCTTCACATCACTATTAGTGCTTAAAGTGCCTCCATCCAAAATCAGACAAAGACGACTCGCCCAAACACCATACCTTTTTGTACAAAGATAGCCATGTAATGCTTACAGATTCAAAAACTGTAACAAACTCCACTTCACTTTCTCTTACAATAAATAGCCCAATGTCCAATTTCCACAACATCATTCATGAAAAAAGAAAGAAGCTCAATAGTGTATTACCTTTAAATATATTGATTTAATAATGATCGAATACACTTACCAAGGGGATCCTCTTAAACCGCATAAAGCATAACACCACCACTTAGCAGAGAAGCTTTATTGTAGGCTTACCTGTAGGTATAAATCATTAAAAGGCCTTTACTTCCACATACTCCTAGTCACTACACTCTTCACACTGGACCATGTAATACATTTCTCTGATCCCTGCACCATGTACACTTATGTTTTACATTACAAATTCTTACACCTACTCTTTTTTGCCATGTTATAATTACATACTCCTGACCAAAGTATTCATTGTCATAACATTGGTTGCTGGCTGATAGTCTCCAACTATTTAATTAAATTATTTAACGCAAGCTTGGACAAAAGGCTGAATTGCTAAAGAAGAGAGTCTAAAAAGTAGCTCAAGAACTAGAGAAGATTGTCTTCCAAAAGAGGTACAAGGGGGACATCTTGGAGAAGCGCTCTAACTTCTAACATATTAACTAATAAAACCTGGAAGCTAATTGGTCTCTATGCACAGCTGCACCAGATTTTGCACTCTCCAGTTTTAGTAAATCTCCCCCTTTAAGTCCCAAGTCCCCACAGGAGGGGGGTGGCTCTTTGGATGTCCACATCCCTTTCTGGGTAATGTGGAGTACTATTGGCTTTCCAGGAGCAAAGGATACCGGACCTAGATGAGTTTAAAAAAAGCTTAACCCCTTCCTGGCGACGTAACACATATATGTGGCCTCACGAAAGTGGAATTTTTTTCCACTGGGCCACATATATGCGTATCTCACTTTGTGCTGGGAGCGCACCGCACAGCGCGCACCTGGGCCCTGCACGAAAGATCAGGACCCGGATCTCCCGATTTTGTGTCACCTGATCGCTGTGGTAGCCTCTGATTGGCTCAGTCACTGTAAAGCCTGCCCCTGAGTTTTTCTCTCTCTGTGAATGGAGATGAAAGATACAATGTACTCTTTCCTTGCAGAGGAAAAAAGTGTTTGTAAAAAAATTGTAAAAAATAAAATAAAGAAAAATACCTAGATCAAGGTTTGATCTAGGTCAGTGCCAGGGTTAGTGTTTGGGTCATGTAAGGGTCAAAGGTCAAGGTCAGGGGCAAAGGTAATGGTCAAAGGTCAAAGTCAGTGTATTTTGGGCAGGATTTTTTTTTTTAATTAGCACATTGTCAATTAGTGTCAATGTCGGTGTGTTTTAGGTAGGACAAAAAATAAAAAATAAAGCAAAATGGGCACTATTGTTTCTGTACTATGGATACAAACAACAACTGACATACACATATGTGGTATCATTGTGATCGTCAGGAGAAGGAAATGTTTTTTTGTGGCTTGTTTGGTGGTAGATTATGGTAGTAACAAGAAATATACAGCCAAATTTAAAAGAATGGGTTTTTTTACTATTTTGGGCCAGTTTTCTTTTGATAATAAAAAAAAAATCAGGAGATATCCATAATCATTTACTACCAAATAAACGCCCAATTTGTCCTGAAAAAAACAAGGTATAATCCACCTGGATGCACAAAGTATTGCAGAATTGTGCTTAGGAATTTAGATTTGTTTTACCCTTAGGCGTGAAGGGGTTAAGCATGTACTTTTTGCTTGTAACAACTGATGAATGGGTGCAAAGCTTGGACCAAAGATGGGCTTTCAATTTATATCTTACTCATTTTAAGCCACTAGGATTAAATCATTTTTTACAAACCTATTGTAGCGTCCTGCTCTAGTTAGGTTTTTAAACTAAATCTTGTTTTTGGCCTCACTGTAGTCAGTGGAGTAGTAAGCTATAGTTTCTGTTTGTAGGTCGGGTATCTGATTTCTCCTAAATGCTTCTGGGATAGGGTAACCAGACATCCCGGTTTCCGGGGACAGTCCCTGGACTGAGGACACTGTCCTGAGAGTCAGTCCCCCGATTCTGTCCCCGGCAGGCAGCAGCGGCACTAGGTGCAGGGCCGATTCTGGGTGGGTGCTGAGGCAGAGGGGGGGCTCCAAAGCCAGTAGCATACCAACAGGGGGCAGGCTGCCCTGGGTGCCAGACACTGGGGGGGTGTCAAGCCAGCGTTGCCCGCTGTGACAGCTTTAATTTAAATCACCAGGTGGCCGCTGTCACGCAAAGTTCCGCCTCCTAGTTTGGCCTTTGATAGACAGCACACTTGTCCAATGCTGGGACGTGTGCTGTCTATCATAGGTAGGAAAGGATCCAGGAGGCAGGACTTGTGACTTCTGTGACGGCGGGCACCTGGCGATTCAAATTAAAACTCTCACAGTGGGCGACGCTGGTCTGTGTGATGATCTGGCTGGCTTTCCTCTTCCTCTCTTCTCTCTGATCCCCTGCACTGGTGAGGCTGCATTGGATGGGCACTGGTCAGGCTGCATTGATAGGCACTGGTGAGGCTGCATTGATAGGCACTGGTGAGGCTGCATTGATGGGCACTGGTGAGGCTGCATTGCTGGGCACTGGTGAGGCTGCATTGCTGGGCACTGGTGAGGCTGCATAGATGGGCACTGGTGAGGCTGCATAGATAGGCACTGTGAGGCTGCATTGCTGGGCACTGCTCAGGCTGCATTGATAGGCA
Organism: Lithobates clamitans; assembly: GCA_037952925.1. NCBI lineage: Eukaryota > Metazoa > Chordata > Amphibia > Anura > Ranidae > Lithobates > Lithobates clamitans. Next base: position 9,055,403 of record JBBGZY010000399.1, on the reverse strand, counting down.
CTGGTCAGGCTGCATAGATGGGCACTGGTGAGGCTGCATTACTGGGCACTGGTCAGGCTGCATTGATGGGCACTAGTCAGGCTTCATAGATGGGTACTGGTGAGGCTGCATAGATTGGCACTGATCAGGCTGCATTGCTGGGCACTGGTCAGGCTGCATTAATGGGCACTGGTGAGGCTGCATTGATGGGCACTGGTGAGGCTGCATAGACGGGCACTGGTGAGGCTGCATAGATGGGCACTGGTAAGGCTGCATTGCTGGGCACTGGTCAGGCTTCATTGATGGGTGTTGGTGAGGCAGCGTAGATGGGCACAGCTAAGCCTTGCATTCTTTATGTAGCGCACTACTGAGCCCTGCATTCTTTATGTAGCGCACTCCTGAGCCCTGCACTTCAGGCCCAGAAGCATTTACCCCCTTCCTGACCAGGCCATTTTTTGCAATATGGCACTGCGTCGCTTTAACTGACAATTGCGCGGTTGTGCGACGCTTTAGCCAAACAAAACTGAGGTCCTTTTTTCCCTACAAATAGAGCTTTCTTTTGGTGGTATTTGATCACCTCTGCGGTTTTAATTTTTTGCACTTTAAACAAAAAAAGAGCGACAATTTTGAAAAAAACACAATATTTTTTACTTGTTGCTATTATAAATATCCCCAAATTAAAAATAAATTTCTTCCTTAGTTATCCTAAATCATATAATCAATAAGCTTATATTGATTGATTTGTACAAAAGTTATAGTGTCTACAAAATAGGGGATAGATTTATAGTATTTTTATTATTTTTTTTTTTTTTACTAGTAATGGCGGCGATCTGCAATTTTTATCGGGACTGCAACATTGCGGCAGACAGATCGGATACTTTTAAAACTTTTTTGGGGCCACTGACATTTATACAGTGATCAGAGCTAGAAATAGCCACTGATTACTGTATAAATGTCACTGGCAAGATAGGGGTTAACACTAGGGGGCGATCAAGGGGTCAAATGTGTTCCCTCAGTGTGTTCTAACTGTGGGGGGATGGGACTGCCTGGGGGAGGAGACCTATCGGCGTTCCTATATACTAGGAACACACGATCTGTCTCCTCTCCCCTGCCAGAACGTGGATCTGTGTGTTAACACACACAGATCCACGTTCTGGCTCTGTCAGTAGTGATCGCGGGTGCCGGGGGACATTGTGTAAATAAATAATCCCCTGATGAAGTCACGTGAGGTGTGAGGTCATGCGTAGGGGCGTAGGGACGGGACAGGCATTTATGCTGATCGAGGTTTACGAGCTCGCCGCTCGTTGGAATAAAGTCACAGTACTATTGTTTTTTATGTGAGTACCCTACTTTTTATTAATAAAAGCCGTTTTTAGCAGTACTGTATCACACTATTTGGGATCCTCCTTTTGTCATTTCCGTACTCCCCCCTAAACATCTGAGGGAACTATGCCCTGGGACTAGGACCGTGAGGATAGCTGTGGAATCCTAAGGACGGTACCCCCAAGTCTGGTCATATGCACTTGCCCTATTACCCTAAGGTAAGGGGCCATTACTTACCTGTGTGTGTGAACACGAAGAGGTGCACTATGTTTTTATCCGAGCACTACACTGCGATTGATGCATGATAGGACGCTGCTGTCATTTTATGAAGGAAGAGTCTTTATGCTGAAGCACTTTGATTGTTTGGACATTTTTTGGTGCTGCACTTCTTGCTGCACTATTGCACACAGTCACTTTATGTGTTGCATGTTTGACACACGTTGCAATCCACTTATTTATTGCTTTTGTGCACTTTATTAGAAGTTGGCACTTCCACATTTGCTGCTACCAATTTATATGGATTCGTTGATATGTATTTATTATTTCATTATTCATGAGTGTATTTTTATTATTATGGTTTTTTGCTGTGTGAGTGATTAGCTCTGCACGGGTTAGTGAGCAATCACTCTATTTAATAATTAGTTTGTGCACACTTCAATACACGTCACATAATAGAATTTATTTATATATCGTCATTCAGAATATTTTTTAATTTTCCACTTAGGATTAGCGCAGCACCACTTATTTTTACCACTATTCACTCACGGGGGACATCGTGGCCGCCGGCACATGCATCGGCTCCTCTGTACCGCGGCGGGCGCATGTCCCCTATACCCCTTAAAGGGGCCGCCGTACAGCTATGGCAATTCGCGCAGGGGAGTGATTCTGCTGCCGTCAGGTGGTCGGCAAGAGGTTAAGTAACGCACTCCCTGAACTATGCACTCTGTAAGTAGCGCACTTCTAAACTCTTCACTCAGTTTTTTCTCTATCTTATCTTCATAACAGTTGGTAGTCATATATCAAAAAATTCTAAGAAGTTTCTTTTTTTTTTTAATCTCATGAATAAAATGTGAGAAATAACGTATATATCATACAATCGTTCCATAAACACATAACACATACACTGAATATATAATTTGAGGAAAATATGCTTAAAAAATAGTTTACCATTTGCCAATTAAAAAAAAAAAAGTATGTCCCCGGATTTCATTTTAAAAATCTGATCTCCTTATTCTGGGAGAAGCTTCCAGAATATGGGTCAGGAGTCAAATATCCAGTAATGAACATTTATCATGCCTCAGCCAAATCCTGGAAGGGAGCAGCGAGAAGGTGGCTGGGATGGTGACACATAGTTGAAAGGCCTTTGCAGAATGTTCTTTCCACTTTAGGGAGAGTTCCAGTTTTCTTTGGGCTACCCCTGGGAGGTAGCTATACTGAGACAATAATTACAGTTTGGGCCTCAGCAGACGTTGTGCTGAGGGCCCGAAGAAGATTACTTCATGGATTTTTGTTAGAGGGCACTGTCCTGAAGTCCTGAGGTCCTGGTCTGGAAAAAAATCTTTTATCTCTCTTAATGAGGAACTACCTGTGGAAGCTGGATGGCAATCAGCTCCTGGGACATTGTGAGTAAGACCTACTGTGAAACTTTCATGTGTGTCTGCAGCTACATTATAAGGATTTGCGCTGGAAGTTTGTCCTCCTATTGATCAATTTGGAGTATCCTGAATGCCTACACCCCTCTCCTGTTTCAAGTTACTCAGCAATAAATTCTAAAAAGATATCCCTTAGACTGAGCCTGTATTGTCGGTGTGCATGGAACTGTGCCTATTACTGGCAGCCTCTGTACTAACAACCTGGGCATATTCTCAGCAGCCCTCAGGGGGTAAGCGCTATGTATTTATTGGCACTGATTACTCGCTGTGGACTGTAATATGCCTTATTGTAAAAAAAAAATCGCACCAAGCAGAGAATGGTGTACAGCTTATCATTACTTGTATATAAATTATTGTAGAGAAACTTCCTACCTGCACCAGGGGATTGTACACCCCATTAAGACCCATCATACCATAAGAATATACCTAAATGATAAAATAAACCCACAAAAAGGATTGTGGAAGAGTTTAGGCAGCGGCCCCTTTACTGGGTTTAAAACAATTTTAATTATGAAATGAGCTTTAACCTTTAATACCACACAGAACCGCTGTTAACCATTAACAGACCAACATGCTTAGTCACTAAGACTCAAGCAGCAATATCTTTTACCAACCAAATAACAGTTTACCAACCACTGCCCACCAACCAAGTGGGCGTCATTACCCCAAAATGATGGACCTTTAATATCAAAAAGAACTGTTGTTAATCAATAACAGACCAACATGCATAGTCGCTAACACTCAAGCAGCAATATCTTATACCAACCAAAATAACAGCATACCAACCACTGTCCACCCTCAAAGTGGGCGACATTACCCACATAAAGATGGACCAAGATGAGGGCAAATAATAAAGGAGAGGGAGGGATGGAGAGCAGGTCAAAAGATCCAGAAGGAAGGCTGAGGAGAATCCAGAGGTGAGTCCTTTTGACAGACCTGAGGTAAATGCTGAGTCTGCACAGTGACAGGAGAGGATAGAAGTAAAAGGTTACACTCATTGGCTGGATGTTTCCCGCCAAAAGATCTGTCACCAATCCAGTGCTCAGCAGCTGAGGTAAATCTTCCTACCAACAGCAGGCGTCCGAGTACCTCTACAGCCGTGTCTGGGAGAGAGGAGGTACAGCAGCAGAATCCAAAGGAACATGTCTCTGTGAGCCAGCAAGGTAAACACAGCTGCAAGAGGAGGCAGGCTTTTTCTTCCTCCCCTGTTCGTAGGAGAAGTGGGCAGTCCGGAAGCACAGATTTACCCATTTCCGATCAAATCCATAACATATACGACAGCGAGATGGCTCTCCTGCGTGGACCGCTGTATATGTACGGCGGCTCCTTTAAGAGCCATTGCAGGAGCATGGCAGGGGACCCGATGCGAGTGGTCAGCAGGCATGATCAGCGCCGGCCACCCACAATCACGGGCACAAGAGCCAGAATAAGGATTTGTGTGTGTAAAAACACAAATTCCTGTTCTTACAGGGGAGGAGAAACAAATCGCCTGTTCCTACTAAGTAGGAACAACAATCTGGCTTCTCCTCTAGTCAGTCACATCCCCTCACAGTTAGAAACATACCTAGCGAACACACTTAACCCCTTGATCGCCCCCTAGTGTTAACCCCTTCCCTGCAAGTGACATTTATACAGTAATCAGTGGCTATTTTTAGCTGTGATCACTGCATAAATAAGTGCCTTAAAAGCCTCATAGAGGAATATGAAGATAAGTGGTAATCACTGTGCAAATAATTCAATAATAATCAGTGTATCAGTGTACCACAATTTATGAAACACAGATATTAATTCTATGTCCGTGAAAAAAAACAATAATGTGACATAGTACAGGCAACAAGTGAATGCCTCAAAACGCCAGGACAAAATATATCAATGTGACAAGTGAATGCCTCAGAAAGCCATAACAGAACACAAGGGAAATTAATAAAATAATATTCAATATGTATTATGAACAGATCTTATGAGACCCAGAGATTGTCCTTGGCTATACGTACAAAAACAATAGTGATTAAAGTCCATACATTCTGTATAGCACAAATAAAAATTAAGTGATGAATATCCCCAAGTGCTGAGTGAATATTGAAAAAACTTGCTGCAGTGAATAGGGTGCGTAGATAGACCTCCACCTTCAAAAACTGCTGCCTCTTACCAAAAAACGTTGGTCTCTTAGTTATAGGGGATCTTAATGGGCGGATGGCTGCAACCCCAGCCAGGGATCTGTAAGACAGGCACTAGATGTCATCCGGTTCCCAGGAACCCTCTCCCCCAGTCATACCACGATGGATGGGATTTGTCACCAAAAAAGAGATAAACAGCTCCATATAGCATAAAATCTAACGTTTATTGAATAAAAAGCCAGAAATTGCACTTACAGATATCGGTTGTGTAAAAGCATATACAGAAAGCGGGCCGGCTCCAGAACGACCCGTAACTTCTGGGTACTCGAATAGCGGTGTCATCGGGACGTAGCTCCTCCTCCCGGATGACCGTATATAAGGAGGTGACATCGGCCGTCACCAATATCATCCCCTCCCTTGGTGTGTGATTGGAGAGGAGATTGATGACATCCCGAGTGTCTTTAACATAGGACCTCATGGTACGCACCAAAGGTTGCAAGTAAAAGTCTATGTATTTGCCCACCCGGGACGTAATGGAATCAATCCCACTAACTATGGGACGTCCCGGGGGGGAAACAAGGCTCTTGTGTATCTTTGGTAAATAGTAATTTATCAGTACTCTGGGTGCCCTAGGGACCAGAAATGCCCTTTCTTTTTTGTTCAAAATGCCAAGATTGAAACTCCTGGTAACTAGGAGTTCCAATTCCGTTTTATAGGTAGCATTAGGATTAGATGGCAGTCGGGTGTAGGTGGTATCGTCACCTAAAATGCGATACATTTCATGCATGTAGTCGCTCCTATTTAGGATGACTATCCCGCCCCCTTTGTCCGCAGGGCGGATAACAAGTTGTTTGTTACTACACAAAGACTCTACACCCAGCTGGATATCCTTCTTGCTTCTCACAAACTTCACATTCATTTCCTCCAACTCCCTTAGGGCCAAATCTCTAAAAACTTTGAGTGAGGGGGATAAATGGCAAGGAGGGTTAAACAAAGATGCGTTGGACAAACCTGAATGGGAGAAGCTATCATTCGAAATTCTAGAGGGATTGGTGGGGTTTGAAGCCATGTACCTTTGAATGTTAAGTTTTCTAACGTACCTATGGATGTCCATATACGTTTGGAACTTGTTGATATTCCGGGGTGGGGCAAATTTTAAACCTTTGTCCAGAACTCTGATTTCAGAGTCAGTCAGAGTCTGAGAACTAAGGTTGAAAATCCCAGTACCGTCTATGTCCTTGGTCTTTTTGGACTTAATGCGCCTCCCCCCTCTAGTTCCTCTCTTAGTTCTACCAATCTTTTTGTACCCTGGTTGGGCCTGGGAAAATCCCAATTCTGATGTCCAGGATTATACGAATTGTTGATTTCGATGCCTTCGGTGTGGTTGAATGCATATTGGCCACCAGAGTTCCCAATATCCTCCCTTACTTCAGGGGATGGTTTTTAGGGGCCTTTGCCTCAACAGATATATAGGCATGGTTCTCCTCACCGCGGTTTCCAGCATGGCCGCGGAAGGAGCTCAATACGAGGCCCACCCCCAGTACGGGGGAGGGGTGCTGCATTTAGAACCAATAATGGCTATAACAACAATAATTACACCAACAATGGTCATTTTCAAGGAGGTCATTTGGACCAGCGTACGTCTATTCCACCTCACCTTCGGGGCCCCGGGTATGTCCGCCCTAATAATTATGGTGAACAACCTGTAGCACATTATGAGGGAGATTATAACACCAGTTATAATGTACCAGTACAGAACAATTTTTTGCCTCTGGGGGACATTCGGTACCCACAAGAAGGCCCCTACCAACCATCCCCTGAAGTAAGGGAGGATATTGGGAACTCTGGTGGCCAATATGCATTCAACCACACCGAAGGCATCGAAATCAACAATTCGTATAATCCTGGACATCAGAATTGGGATTTTCCCAGGCCCAACCAGGGTACAAAAAGATTGGTAGAACTAAGAGAGGAACTAGAGGGGGAAGGCGCATTAAGTCCATGAAGACCAAGGACATATACGGTACTGGGATTTTCAACCTTAGTTCTCAGACTCTGACTGACTCTGAGATCAGAGTTCTGGACAAAGGTTTAAAATTTGCCCCACCCGGAATATCAACAAGTTCCAAACGTATATGGACATCCATAGATATGTTAGAATACTTAACATTCAAAGGTACATGGCTTCAAACCCCACCAATCCCTCTAGAATTTTGAATGATGGCTTCTCCCATTCAGGTTTGTCCAACGCATCTTTGTTTAACCCTCCTGGCCATTTATCCCCCTCACTCAAAGTTTTTAGGGATTTGGCCCTAAGAGAGTTGGAGGAAATGAATGTGAAGTTTGTGAGAAGCAAGAAGGATATCCAGCTGGGTGTAGAGTCTTTGTGTAGTAACAAACAACTTGTTATCCGCCCTGCGGACAAAGGGGGCGGGATAGTCATCCTAAATAGGAGCGACTACATGCATGAAATGTATCGCATTTTAGGTGACGATACCACCTACACCCGACTGCCATCTAATCCTAATGCTACCTATAAAACAGAATTGGAACTCCTGGTTACCAGGAGTTTCAATCTTGGCATTTTGAACAAAAAAGAAAGGGCATTTCTGGTCCCCAGGGCACCCAGGGTACCGATAATTTACTATTTACCAAAGATACACAAGAGCCTTGTTTGCCCCCCGGGACGTCCCATAGTTAGTGGGATTGATTCCATTACGTCCCAGGTGGGCAAATACATAGACTTTTACTTGCAACCTTTGGTGCGTACCATGAGGTCCTACGTTAAAGACACTCGGGATGTCATCAATCTCCTCTCCAACCACACACCGAGGGAGGGGATGATATTGGTGACGGCCGATGTCACCTCCTTATATACGGTCATCCGGGAGGAGGAGCTACGTCCCGACGACACTGCTATTCGAGTACCCGGAAGTTACGGGTCGTTCTGGAGCCGGCCGGCTTTCTTTATATGCTTTTAGACAACCGATGTCTGTAAGTGCAATTTCTGGCTTTTTATTCAATAAACGTTAGATTTTATGCTATGTGGAGCTGTTTATCTCTTTTTTGGTGACATATCCCATCCATCGTGGTATGACTGGCGGAGAGGGTTCCTGGGAACCGGATGACATCTAGTGCCTGTCTTACAGATCCCCATTAAGGTCTCCTATAACTAAAAGACCAACGTTTTTTGGTAAGAGGCAGCAGTTTTAGAAGATGGAGGTCTATCTACGTACCCTATTCACTGCAGCAAGTTTTTTCAATATTCACTCAGCACTTGGGGATATTCATCACTTAATTTTTATTTGTGCTATACAGAATGTATGCACTTTAATCACTATTGTTTTTGTACGTATAGCCAAGGACAATCTCTGGGTCTCATAAGATCTGTTCATAATACATATTGAATATTATTTTATTAATTTCCCTTGTGTTCTGTTATGGCTTTCTGAGGCATTCACTTGTCACATTGATATATTTTGTCCTGGCGTTTTGAGGCATTCACTTGTTGCCTGTACTATGTCACATTATTGTTTTTTTTCACTGGCATAGAATTAATATCTGTGTTTCATAAATTGTGGTACACTGATACACTGATTATTATTGAATTTTTTGCACAGTGATTACCACTTATCTTCATATTCCTCTATGAGGCTTTTAAAGGCACTTGTTTGTTGCCACTCTCACAATTTTTCCAGCGCGACTTTCCTAATTTTTATTAGATTGTATGGTTTACTACTTTTTAGTGGCAGCTTACGTAGGTTTTAATTTTTGTTAGCGCAGTATTTATTTTATACTTTTCCAATCACTGTATAAATGTTAATGGTCCCAAAAAAGTGTCAAAAGTGTCCGATCTGTCCACTGCAATGCCGCAGTCCCGTTAAAAATTTGCTGATCACCGCCATTACTAGTAAAAAATAAATAAATAATAAAAATGCCATAAATCTATCCCCTATTTTGTAGACATTCTAACTTTTGTGCAAACCAATCAATATACGCTTATTGCAATTTTTTTACCAAAAATATGTAGAAGAATACATATTGACCCAAACTGATGAAGAATTTTGTTTTTTATTTAGGATATTTATAATAGCAAAAAGTAAAATATATTGTGTTTTTTTCACAATTGTTGCTCTTCTTTTGTTCAAAGCGCAAAAAATTTAAACCGCAGAGGTGATCAAATACCACTAAAAGAAAGCTCTATTTGTGTAAAAAAAAAGGACATTTTGTTTGGGTTTGCAGGACCGCGTAATTGTCAGTTAAAGCGGCGCAGTGTCGTATTGTAAAAAATTGCCTGATCGGGAAGGGGGTAAATTTTTCTGGGGCTGAAGTGGTTAGTCTCCCTGTTCATATTCCTTTTCCTTCTGTCACTCCTATCACAAGTCCATCTGAAACTCTGTCATCCAGGTGCCCCCTGCTGGATGAAAATCAGACTGCAGCTTCAATACCTCAAATGATTTCTCCAATTCCTATAGGTGAGCAAGTTGTTACTGAAAACTGTTAAGATTTCTTCTTTATCTAAACTTGTAGATTATTTATCTAAAATAGCAGAAGCCTTGTCTACTTCCAAAACTGTGGCTATGCCAGCGGTTCCTGCTATTGAGAATATTTCTATTCAAGATTCTTTTGCACAAGTTTGGTTTAATTTAACTCTGTCTAATCCAGTTGTGCCAGTAATTAATACTAATGCCCCGTACACACGATTGGACATTGATCGGACATTCCGACAACAAAATCCATGGATTTTTTCCGACAGATGTTGGCTCAAACTTGTCTTGCATACACGAGGTCACACAAAGTCGTCGGAAAATCTGATCGTACTGAACGTCATTTTTCCTGCAGGTATTAACATGAATGCTCATTGCGTTGTGGCACTCATTTGCCCTCCAAATGATTTAAGAGATCCACTACGACTACCCCCACACAAGAATAATATTTTTCCAAAGGCTTGCACGCCTCTGAGGCCGGAAAACATGTATTATTGGCTATGCCTTTATCTAAACAAGGAGAAGGACTAACAAGCACTACTTATTAAGGCTTTCAGCTCCCTATTTCTGAAAGGCTCCAGTTGTTCTTTAGTTCGTAATTTAAAATCAGTTGAAAAGTTCAAATGCATTGTTAGAGAAAACATTTTCAAAGAGATTTAAAGGAAGAGTATCCAGTCTTTTTTTATCCCCTCTTTTTCGGAGATTTCGGTTATCACCTCTTGGTATAGTCCCCAAAAAAAAGCCAAGCTCCTTTAGGCTTATCCATCAACTTTCATTCCCCAAAGGGGACTCTCTGTCAGTTATTCGACATTTGATGATGCCAATAGTAAGATAAGAAAATTTGCTTCTGGTACCTTGCTTGCTAAGGCAGATATCAAATCAGCTTTCCAATTGTTACCTATTGCACCTGAATGTTTTAACTCCCTTGGTTTTTACTTTGAAGGGCAATTTTTCTTTGACAGGTGTTTGCCCATGGGCTGCTCACTGTCTTGCTCCTATTTTGGAACCTTCATTGTTCATGAATCCAGTTTTGATAATATAACCCATTATTTAGATGAATTTTTGTTTTTTGGCCCTCCTGTTTCTTCACTTTGTTTTTATTTACTAAGACTTTTCTTTTGTATATCAATTCATTTTGGTGTTCATTTAGCTTTTGAGAAATCAGTTTTTCCCACTACTTCATTGGAGGTTTTGGGAATAACTATTGACACCTCTTTATTGGAATTCAGTCTACCTGAAGTTAAAATAGAGAGACTTAGGTCATCTATTCTGTTTTTTTTTCAGCAAAAAAAATTTTGTTAAGAGAACTTCAATCCCTTTTAGGCCTTTTGGCATTTGCCTCCAGGATTTTGCCAGTAGGGGTCTTTTTTTTTCCAGACATCTTTTCCTGACCTCTTCTGGATTGAAGTCACCTTTTTCACATGTCCAGATGATGCAGGATCTTAAGGAAGATCTGATCATCTGGTCCCAGTTCCTTGATGATTACAAAGGTAGGTCCTATTTTCAAAAATATTTTGTTTTGGACTCAGACCTACAACTTTATACGGATGCAGTGGGGTCAAAGGGCTTTGCAGCAATCTTTGAAACACACTGGTGCTGTGGCGTCTGGCCCTAATTTTGGATAGTTAAAAAGGCTACAAAGTGGATTAGCTGCATTATATAGATATTATATATATATCCACTGCATCCAGTTTAGCTATATTTGACTGCAGGCCATTCCTGGTGTACTTTTTCTAATATACTGCAGGCAGGCAGAATATTCTGTTAGCTGCAGTGTATTTAATATATATATATACACAGCCAGTCTCATAGATAATACATATATATATATATATATACAGTGGGGACGGAAGGTATTCAGACCCCCTTAAATTTTTCACTCTTTGTTATATTGCAGCCATTTTCTAAAATCATTTAAGTTCATTTTTTTCCTCATTAATGTACACACAGCACCCCATATTGACAGAAAAACACAGAATTGTTGACATTTTTGCAGATTTATTAAAGAAGAAAAACTGAAATATCACATGGTCCTAAGTATTCAGACCCTTTGCTTTGACACTCATATATTTAACTCAGGTGCTGTCCATTTCTTCTGATCATCCTTGAGATGGTTCTACACCTTCATTTGAGTCCAGCTGTGTTTGATTATACTGATTGGACTTGATTAGTAAAGCCACACACCTGTCTATATAAGACCTTACAGCTCACAGTGCATGTCAGAGCAAATGAGAATCATGAGGTCAAATAAACTGCCTGAGGAGCTCAGAGACAGAATTGTGGCAAGGCACAGATCTCGCCAAGGTTACAAAAAATTTCTGCTGCACTTAAGGTTCCTAAGAGCACAGTGGCCTCCATAATCCTTAAATGGAAGATGTTTGGGATAACCAGAACCCTTCTTAGAGCTGGCCGTCCGGCCAAACTGAGCTATCGGGGGAGAGCCTTGGTGAGAGAGGTAAAGAACCCAAAGATCACTGTGGCTGAGCTCCAGAGATGCAGGCGGGATATGGGAGAAAGTTGTAGAGAGTCAACCATCGCTGCAGCCCTCCACCAGTCGGGGCTTTATGGCAGAGTGGCCCGACGGAAGCCTCTCCTCAGTGCAAGACACATGAAAGCCCACATGGAGTTTGCTAAAAAAACACCTGAAGGACTCCAAGATGGTGAGAAATAAGATTCTCTGGTCTGATGAGACCAAAATAGAATTTTTTGGCCTTAATTCTAAGCGGTATGTGTGGAGAAAACCAGGCACTGCTCATCACCTGTCCAATACAGTCCCAACAGTGAAGCATGGTGGTGGCAGCATCATGCTGTGGGGGTGTTTTTCAGCTGCAGGGACAGGACGACTGGTTGCAATCGAGGGAAAGATGAATGCGGCCAAGTACAGGGATATCCTTGACGAAAACCTTCTCCAGAGTGCTCAGGACCTCAGACTGGGCAGAAGGTTTACCTTCCAACAAGACAATGACCCTAAGCACACAGCTAAAATAACGAAGGAGTGGCTTCACAACAACTCCGCGACTGTTCTTGAATGGCCCAGCCAGATCCCTGACTTAAACCCCATTGAGCATCTCTGGAGACACCTAAAATGGCTGTCCACCAACGTTTACAATCCAACCTTACAGAACTGGAGCTGATCTGCAAGGAGGAATGGCAGAGGATCCCCAAATTCAGGTGTGAAAAACTTGTTGCATCTTTCCCAAAAAGACTCATGGCTGTATTAGATCAAAAGGGTACTTCTACTAAATACTGAGCAAAGGGTCTGAATACTTAGGACCATGTGATATTTCAGTTTTCCTTTTTTAATAAATCTGCAAAAATGTCAACAATTCTGTGTTTTTCTGTCAATATGGAGTGCTGTGTGTACATTATTGAGGAAAGAAATGAACTTAAATGATTTTAGCAAATGGCTGCAATATAACAAAGAGTTAAAAATTTAAGGGAGTCTGAATACTTTCCATCCCCACTGTATATCCACTGCATCCAGTTTAGCTATATCTGACTGCAGGCCATTCCTGGTGTACATTTTCTATTATACTTCAGGCAGGCAGGTTATTCAGTTAGCTGCAGTGTATTTAATTATTTAATATATATATATACAGACAGTCCCGTATATATATCCACTGCATCCAGTTTAGCTATATCTGACTGCAGGCCAGTCCTGGTGTACTTTTTCTAATATACTTCAGGCAGGCAGGTTATTCAGTTAGCTGAAGTGTATTTAACCACTTGATCACTGGGCACTTAAACCCCCTTCCTAAACAGACCAATTTTCAGCTTTCGGTGCTCTCACATTTTGAATGACAATTACTCAGTCATGCAACACTGTACCCAAATGAAATTTTCATCCTTTTATCACACAAATAGAGCTTTCTTTTGGTGGTATTTGATCACATCTTAGTTTTTTATTTTCTGTGCTATAAATTAAAAAAGACCAAAAATTTTATAAAAAAATTAATTTTTCTTCATTTCCATTATAACATTTTGAAAATAAGTAATTTTTCTTCATAAATTTGGGCCAAAATTTATACTGCTACATATCTTTGGTAAAAATAACCCAAATTAGTGGATATTATTTAGTCTGTGTGAAAGTTATAGAGTCTAAAAGCTATGGTGCCAATCACTGAAAATTAATCACTGATCTGATCACACCTGATGTACTGAGGCCTCTCCTTTCTTGAGACCCTAACAAGCCAGGAAAGTACAAATACTCACAAAATTACCCCTTTTTTGGAAAGTAGACATTCCAAGGTATTTAGTAAGAGGCATGGTGAGTTTTTTGAAGTTGTTATTTTTTCCCACAATTCTTTGCAAAATGAAGATTTTTTTTATTTTTATTTTTTTTTTACACCAAATTGTCATTATAACAGGTTATTTTTCTCACATGGCATGTACATTCCACAAATGACACCCCAAAATATATTCTGCTACTCCACAAACAGAGGCCCAACATTGAAGTAGCACATTCAGATGTTCTAGGGGCATAAATTATACATCTAATCTCTCAAACACCTATTACACTTTTGAAGGCCCTGGAGCACCAGGACAATGGAAACGCCCACAAAGTGACCCCATTTTGGAAAGCAAACACCCCAATGTATAATCTATGAGGCATAATGAGTATTTTGAACGGTTCATTTTTTTTTCCAGAAGATTTTGGAAAATGTAGGAAAAAAATTAAAACGCATTTTTTTTACACAAAGTTCTCCATTTCTAAGATATTTCCAACATATAGCATGTACATAGCAAAAATGACACCCCAATATATATTCTGCTACTCCTTCTGAGTAGCAGAATATGTGTGAGACTTTTACATAGCCTGGCCACATACAGAGGCCCAACATTGAAGTAGCACATTCAGGCGTTCTAGGAGTATAAATTACACATCTAATTTCCTTACAATCTATCACATTTTTGAAGGCCCTTCATCTTTCTAACAAATAGCATGGACATACCAAGAATTACACCTTAAAATACATTCTGCTGAGCAAAGAGTAAACAAAAGATTACCTGTGGTTTTAGTAGTGCAGTTGTCCACAGGGGGAGAGCCCTGTTCCAGGCAGCAGGCAGGGACGTGGTCAGCAACACTGAATGGAATTGTCCAGGCAGCAGGCAGGAATATTTTCCATAGCCAGTACAGGCAGGGATACTGTCCATATACAGTCCAGGGTCAGTGCAAGTAGAGACATTGCCAGCAGTGCCAAAATATCGGTCCTGGTAGTAAGCAGGAACATGGTCAGGCCAGGAAAGAATGGGGGCAGGGGTAGAGACTTCTCCCACCCAAATCTCTTTGAAGCCTCCGAATCTCCAGACCCTAAATCTGGGAATGAAAAAACTAAAAAATTAGTTTTCTTCATCCAGAAAAACATTTCTGGAGCCCCTCACATATGTGAGACCCCTTTGTTCCCACTAGCATAGCAGGGTAAATGATCAGTCCAAGAGGCAGGAAAAAAATGTGGTCAAACAGTGCAGGGTCAGTTCCAGAGCAGGCAGAGGTATGTTTAGTATTAGGCAGAAGCTTGGTTGTATAACAGTCCAGGGTCAGTTCCGGAGAAGGCAGAGGTATGTTTATCGTTAGGCAGAAGCTTGGTCGTATAACAGGCCAGGGTCAGTTCCGGAGAAGGCAGAGGTAGGTAGAGTTTAGCGTTAGGCAGAAGCTTGGTCGTATAACAGGCCAGGGTCAGTTCCAGACAAGGCAGAGGTATGTACAGTTTAGTGCAGTGGAATAAGGGGTGTGGAGGAAAATGACAGGAAATGAGAATTACGCTTACCATACTTCCCTAATAATGTAGAGAAGTATGGTAACAGCGGAAACATTTACCTATACAGAGGCCTGGTTGGGAAGGACATTGGAGGCAATTATATGTGGTGTCTCTTCTAGCTCCTCTTCTGACGTCTGTGGCCTGTTTCACTGGGGGGGATTTTGTCAGGAAAGTGGCGTTTGTGGAGTCTGCTCACGGAATCAGAGTGAATATTTTCTGGTGGGCTTTTAGGGTACAGAAGGGCAGAGATTACTTGTTCCTGGTAGTGCAGATAGGATACGGGTGTCTCAGTAGATTTTTGGTAAATAACATAAGTGTTATACATGGCCAAACTGAAAAAATAAATGGACACTTTTTTATACCAATGACGGGATTTTCTTGTGGGAAGGTAGGGTTCAATCATCTGATCATTGAAGTCCACTCCCCCCATAAACAAATTATAGTCATAGATACAAGCTGGTTTCTGGACTGGTCCGTTTCTTCTGGAGACTTCCACGTAGGTGTCATTATGAATTGTTGTGAGCATGAGGACGTTTCGTTTGTCCCTCCACTTGACAGCCAATAGCTCCTGGTTCCACAAAGACGCTGTCTCCCCTTGTCGTAGCCTTTCATTGACCAGTTTTTGTGGCTCTTACGGTACCACATGCTGGGGTGTCCCTCCGGTGAAGATTGCGGAAGAGGGGCAAACTTGTATAAATATTATCCACATAAAGGTGGTACCCCTTTCCAAGGAGTGGATAAACAAGCTCCCAGACAACTTTTCCGCTGGCTCCAATATATTCTGGACATTCAGGGGGATGCAGTTAGGAGTCCTTCCCTTCATACACCCGGAAGGCGCAAATGTACCCCGTGGCTCGGTCACAAAGTTTGTACATTTTAACTCCATATCGGGCCCTTTTGCTGGGGATAAACTGTTTGATGCCAAGCCTGCCTGAGAATTTTACAAGGGACTCATCAACAGAGATATTCTGTTCGGGGGTATATAACTGGATACATTTTTCAGGAGAAATAATTTAGGAGTGGCCGAATTTTAAATAATTTGTCAAAAGCTGGGTCATTTCGGGGAGGGCACTGGGTGTTGTCATTGTAGTGGAGGAAGCGCAAAATCATAAGGTATCTTGATCTTGGCATAATCGATGAGAAGAATGGCATGTGGTGGATGGGGTTGGTTGACCAATATAAGTACATTTTGTTTATTTTGTGAGTCCCATATTAAAAGTTAGGCCTAAGAAAATTTTGAATTCCTCTATGGTAAGCTCCCTCCACTCAAAGGGATGGGCATAACTAGAGCCAGGGTTGCTTACTATGTACTGCTGTGCATAGAGGTTGCACTGGGCCACAATGGACGATAGTAAGTCTTCGGTGAAAATCAAATGAAAAAAATCAAGCATGACAAAATCATCGGTGTTCCCCTGGACAGCTGGCTGGGCGGTAAAAGGGGGGATATTTGCTGCTTCGGAATTAGGGGGAAGCCACAGGGGGGGTTGAAGAGCATAGGGAATGCTGGCATGGCCCCTATCCCTTTGGGGCTGAGATGACACCCTACTGGTGCACGGCCTTTGTTGCAGTGGCACTGCGCTTGAGGTGGACGGCACTGCAACTTAGGTGGACGGCACTGCTCTCGAGGTGGACTGCACTGCTCTCGAGGTGGACGGCACTGCGCGGCTGGTAGTAGGCTGCTGCTCCACACCAGAATGCCTTCTTTTCACGGGCACACGTTCCTCTTCCGATTCTGTATCAGACCCGCTGCTTGTCACGGGTTCATAGGCCAAATCTGAATCTGACTGAGACTCAGAGAGCTCCCCTCTGCTCTCATCGCTCATGCTTAGACGCTGGTAGGCCTCATCGGTCGTAAATTTTTTTTTGCCATACTGGTGGCTGGTGAGGCTGATATGGCACAGATGAGCACTGATGGGCACAGGTGGCACTCATGGGCACAGGTGGCACTGGTGTGCACTGTAGTGGCACTGGTGTGGCTCTGTTTGCACTGGTGTGGCTCTGGTGGCACAGAGGTGGCACTGGTGGGCACAGGCAGCACTGATGTGGCACTGCAGTGGTGCAGATGAGCACTGATGGGCACAGGTGGCACTGGTGTGCACTGTAGTGGCACTGGTGTGGCTCTGGTTGCACTGGTGTGGCACAGAGGCGGCACTGTTGGGCACAGGTGGCACTGGTGGGCAAGGCGGCACTGATATGGCACTGCAGTGGTGCAGATGAGCACTGATGGGCACAGGTGGCACTGATGGGCACAGGTGGCACTGGTGTGGCACTGGTGTGCACTGTAGTGGCACTGGTGTGGCTCTGGTGGCACTGGTGTGGCTTTGGTGGCACAGAAGTGGCACAGGTGGTACAGATGGCACAGATGTGGCACAGATGTTGCACAGATGACACTGTTGTGGCACTGTTGTGGCACTGTTGGGCACTGCTATATATAAAAAAACTTACAGATTGGCTTTGTATAGTTCTCCTCTTCTCTCACGCTGCATCGGTGTGAGGATCACATGGTAAAGGGTCGCTGTCATTGGGGTCCTGTGAACCCGGCAAACACGGATGTTCCCATGTGTGCTCCCCAGGGGGGCACGCGGGAGCGGTTTTCCGGGAGGACGTCACTGTACGCCCTCCCAGAGTTATCCAACTGCCCTGTAGCCGTCATTCAGCTATGGGCCGGTTGGTAACTGGTTAATATATATATAGCCAGTCATATATATATATATATATATATATATATATATATATATATATATATATATATATATATACTGCATCCAGAGTAGCCAAGCCTATATCTGACTGCAGGCCATTCCTAGTGTACTTTTTCTAATATACTTCAGGCGGTGTACACAGTACACAGTACCGTGCACCCATAGTGCAGTTGCTACTACTTTTCTGGTGGTATACACAATACAGTACACCCATAGTTGGTTGGTATTACACTTCTGTTGGTGTACACAGTACCATGCACCCATAGTGCAGTTGCTACTACTTTTCTGGTGGTGTACACATTACACAACACATACAGTGCACCCATAGTTGCTATTAGACTTCTGCTAGTGTACACAATACCGTGCACCCCTAGTGCAGTTGCTACTACTTCTCTGGTGGTGTACACAGTACACAATACATACAGTGCACCCGTAGTTGCTATTAGACTTCTGGTGGTGTACACAATACGGTGCACCCCTAGTACAGTTGCTACTACTTTTCTGGTGGTTTATACAGTGCACAATTCATACAGTGCCCCTGTAGTTGCTATTAGACTTCTGGTGGTGTACGCAATACCGTGCACCCCTAGTGCAGTTGCTACTACTTTTCTGGTGGTGTACACAATACATAAAGTGCACCGATAGTTGTTATTACACTTCTGTTGGTGTACACAGTACCGTTCACCCAAAGTGGCGTTGCTACTACTTTTCTGGTGGTGTACACAGCACACAATGCATACAGTGCACCCATAGTTTTTTTTACACTTCTGTTGGTGTACACAGTACCGTGCACCCACAGTGCAGTTGCTACTACTTTTCTGGTGGTGTACACAATACACAGTACAGTGTAGTGTGGTGTTGCAAAACAAAATCCCCATCATGTCCGGAAGTCCACCAAGGAGAGGCAGACACTCACAGGCCACTAAAAGAGGGCAAGCAGGCTCTGTATCTACAGTCAACAGTGCTGGTCATGGACATGGTGCATCTCCTGCAGGTGGCCGTGGGGCACGCTTGTCCTTTTTTTCTGCTGCTGGGACAGTGGCAGAAAAATTGGGCCTTTGGTGGTGGTGGTGCCACAACACTGTAACCCCTCCCAGATACTCTTGTTGGGCGCAGAAACGGGCCCTGCTGTGAAATTAGATCAAAAATTTTAATTAAATGCCCCTGTTTAACAGGGACAGAAAAATTGAGCCTTAGGCAGTGGTGGTGGTGCCCTAAACCAAAAATATTGTTGGAAGCTAGCATCATCAAGATTGAGGAGGAATAGGATAGTCACTCAGCATAGGCAGTTTTCAAGGTATAAACAGTAAAACTAATGCGCAAAAAACACTCTCGAATAGACACAGGGAGCCGCCAACATAAAAAAGTGTACTCACAAAACTCAAGACAGATATAAAATAAATAAATATGTGGTGCTTCCTCATCTAAAATAAGATAACTGATGAAGAAAGTGGATAATAAATAATACTGATAAAATAAGAAATCCTCAAAATAGCATAAAAAAATCAGGTAAGTGACAATGACATAAATTAATGTGCAAAAAAAGATGATGAATAATGATGTGACCTCACTAATAAAAGTGCATAGGTGCATGAAGAAGACGATAATATATAAGTTATAAAATATAGATAACGTAGAAAAATAAGATAAGTAGCAATGGTGTAAATAATTGGGCAAAAAAGATGATAATTAATGCCGTGACCTCACTAATAAAAGTGCAAAGTGCATAGAATAGACAATAGAAAATGCCAAAAATGTGGATAACATAATAATATAACTATAAAATCAGAAAAAAATATTCCAAAAGAAAACTCCATCCAGTGAAACACTAGCGTAAAGAGCAATGACATACACTAAATATAAGGAATGTGTGAACTCCTAATAATATTACCATATACTGTGTATAAAATCAAAGAATACACACTTCAGAAAAACTCCAAGCAGCTCTAAGTGGCGATCCGACCCTTTGATGAAGTCACGTGTGGTGTGACGCAACGCGTCAGACAGGAGCCAGGTGCCTGTAAAGTGGCGCATTTTTCCCGTGCTTAGAACAGTCCCCCTGCACAAAATGACACTTCTAAAGTAATAAAAGTCATTCAAAACTGCTTGCAGCTGTAATGTAATGTCAGGTCAGGCAATATAGATGAAAATCATTGAGAAAAACGGCATGGGTAACCCCCCCCAGCCCATTACCAGGCTCTTTGGGTCTGGTATGGATATTAAGGGGAACCCCGCACCCAAATTAAAAAAAAAAAGGCGTGGGGCCCCCAGGCCCTATATACTCTGAACAGCAGTATACAAGTGGTCCCTGGGTTACAAACAAGGTAGGGACAGTAGATTTGTTCTTAAGTTGAATATGATTGTAATTTGGAACAGGTACATTTTGTAAGTGTAGCTCCAGCCAAAAAAAACTATTTTTAAGCTTTTTGGATAACATAGGGAAGGGTTATCACCCCTGTAAAATTTGTTTTGCTGTCTGTGCCCCTGTTCAGAAGATTTCACCTCACTTTCTGTCCCAATGACAATTGGATTTTGAAAATTTTGGGTTATTAGGTTCGGTTCGCGGCAGAACATGCGAACAGACAAAAAATTTGTGCTAACACGTGAACACTGTTAAAGGCTAATATGCAAGTTATTGTCATAAAAAGTGTTTGGGGGCCCGGGTCCTGCCCCAGGGCACATGTATCAATGTAAAAAAAAAGTTTTAAAAACTGATGTTTTTTCAGAAGCAGTGATTTTAATAACGCTTTAAGTGAAACAAAAGTGAAATATTCCTTTAAATATCATACTTGGGGTGTGTCTATAGTATGCCTATAAAGTGGCGCGTGTTTCCCGTGCTTAGAACAGTCCCTGCACAAAATGTCATTTTTAAAGGAAAAAAAGTCATTTAAAACTGCTTGCGGCTTTAATGTAATGTCGGGTCCTGGCAATATGGATGAAAATCAGTGAGACAAACGGCATGGGTACCCCCCAGTCCATTACCAGGCCCTTTAGGTTTTGTATGGATATTAAGGGGAACCCTGCACCCAAATTAAAAAAGGAAAGGTGTGGGGCCACCAGGCCCTATATACTCTGAACAGCAGTATACAGGTGGTGCAAACAAGACAGGGACTGTAGGTTTGTTGTTAAATAGAATCTGTTTGTAATTTTGAACTGGTACATTTTTAACGTGTTTAGCTCCAGCCAAAAAATCTTTTTTAAGCTTTTTGGAAAACATAGGGAAGGGTTATCACCCCCTGTGACATTTGTTTTGCTGTCTGTGCTCCTCTTCAGAAGATTTCACCTCACTTTTTGTCCCAATGACAAATGTTTTTTGAAAATGTGGGTTATTTTGTGAAACAAGGATTGGTGATAAAGCATCAGTGGAAAGGAGAAATGTTTTTCCCATATTAACTCTTACAGGAGAGAATTTCCCTTCCTAGGGGTAGATTTCATCTCACTTCCTGTTGTCTCCTTCCGTTTGTAAGTTGGATGTTTGAAAGTAGGGGCCTGCCCTATATACTCAGCAGAAATTTGGGCCTTAGGTGTTGTTGTGGCCACAACACTGTAGGCCCTCACAGGGCCCTGCTGTGAAATATTAGATCAAGAATTGTAATTACATGCCTCTGTTGAACAGGGCCAGAAAAATTGGGCCTTTGGTGGTGGTGGTGGTGCTGGTGCCACCACACTGTAAGTCCACACTCGCTCTTGGTGGGCACAGAAACGGGCCCTGCTGTGAAATATTAGATCAAGAATTGTAATTACATGCCCCTGTTGAACAGGGGCTGAAAAATTGGGCCTTAGGCACTGGTGCTGGTGCCACAACACTGCGACCCCTCACAGATACTCTAGTTGGAACGCAGGAACGAGCGCTGCTGCAAAGTATTGCATCAAAAATTGTAATTACATGCCCCTGTTAAACAGGGGCTGAAAAATTGGGCCTTAGGCACTGGTGGCGGCGCCCAGAACCAAAAATGTTCTTACAAACTATCAGCGTGATCATTGAGGAGGAAGAGGATAATTACTCAGGTTAGTCACTCAGCATCAGCATAGGCAGTCTTTGAAGGGATCTGAGATTTCAAAAAAAAAAATGTCGGTTACATCAGCATCAGGTGCTTGGTAGCTGGAGAAAAAGAACAACAATGGCGCCACTCTAAGTGCAGTATTAAAAACGAATTTAATATATCTTTAAAATGTGGTACTCACAAAGGTACATGTGAAAAAGCGTGTAGAGTAAGATTGATAGTGCCAGGTGTCCCAAAGGAGTTGTCCAGTCATATCATGCAGTGACGTTCTGACAGGCTGCACTGCTGGATGTTCGCTGTGTCTTGCCGCTGGAACGCACTGTTTCGGTCCGGGGGACGGAGTCACTCCCGGGTCCGTGCAGGGATAAAACTTGATTGGCAGACTGATAGGCGACGCGTTTGCGGAGCTACGCTCCTTCCTCAGGCCTAGATCTAGGCAGACAGTCTGCAGCTAGCAAAATCAACTGCCTGCCTGTAGTATGAGAACACTACCAACCTTCTACAGGTAGCTTTAGCTGAACACTGTGCAGAGCTCGCACTACACTAACTTGTAGCTTATTTAGCTGCCTGCGGTAGTGATAGGATCAGGAAAACACCACCAACCTTCTACAGGTAGCTTTAGGTGAACACTGTGCAGAGCTCGCCAAAAAATAACTTGTAGCTTATTTAGCTGCCTGCGGTAGTGATAAGATCAGGAAAACACCACCAACCTTCTACAGGTAGCTTTAGGTGAACACTGTGCAGAGCTCGCACTACACTAACTTGTAGCTTATTTAGCTGCCTGCGGTAGTGATAGGATCAGGAAAACACCACCAACCTTCTAAAGGTAGCTTTAGGTGAACACTGTGCAGGGCTCACCAAAAAGTAACTTGTAGCTTATTTAGCTGCCTGCGGTAGTGATAGGATCAGGAAAACACAACCAACCTTCTACGGGTAGCTTTAGGTGAACACTGTGCAGAGCTCGCCAAAAAATAACTTGTAGCTTATTTAGCTGCCTGCGGTAGTGATAGAATCAGGAAAACACCACCAACCTTCTACAGGTAGCTTTAGGTGAACACTGTGCAAAGCTCGCCAAAAAAAACCCTTGTAGCTTATTTAGCTGCCTGCGGTAGTGATAGGATCAGGAAAACACCACCAACCTTCTACAGGTAGCTTTAGGTGAACACTGTGCAGAGCTCGCACTACACTAACTTGTAGCTTATTTAGCTGCCTGCGGTAGTGATAGGATCAGGAAAACACCACCAACCTTCTACAGGTAGCTTTAGGTGAACACTGTGCAGAGCTCGCACTACACTAACTTGTAGCTTATTTAGCTGCCTGCGGTAGTGATAGGATCAGGAAAACACCACCAACCTTCTACAGGTAGCTTTAGGTGAACACTGTGCAGAGCTCGCACTACACTAACTTGTAGCTTATTTAGCTGCCTGCGGTAGTGATAGGATCAGGAAAACACCACCAACCTTCTACAGGTAGCTTTAGGTGAACACTGTGCAGAGCTCGCACTACACTAACTTGTAGCTTATTTAGCTGCCTGCGGTAGTGATAGGATCAGGAAAACACCACCAACCTTCTACAGGTAGCTTTAGCTGAACACTGTGCAGAGCTCGCAAAAAAAAACTTGTATGTTTAGGGAAACACTGTGAGGAGGACGCACTACACTAACTTGTAGCTTTAGCTGAACACTGCGCAGAGGTCACACTAAACTAACTTGTAGCTTTAGCTGAACACTATGAGGAGGACGCACCACAGTAACTTGTAGCTTTAGCTGAACACTGTGCAGAGATCTCACTGCAGTAACTTGTAGTTTTAGCTGAACACTGTGAGGAGGACGCACTACACTAACTGTAAATAGTCTAGCTGCCTGACTGTGGTACTAATAGGATCAAAAGAATACCAGCAATTTTCTTCAGGTAGCTGTAAATACTGTAACAGGAAAAGCCTGCCTGTCAGTAGGAAGATTACAGGAATGGATCTAGCTAAACTGAATACAGTGTATATATATATATATATACAACACCTGGGATGCATATATATACACAATACACTGTAAGTGCAGCTAACTCACTGACTGTCCTGCCTAATCTAGCCAACTCAAATTAAATGACACTGTCTCTCTCTCTCCCTAAGCACGCCGGAACACACTACACAGGGCCGCCGTGCAGGCGGCCTTATATAGCGTGGGGCGTGTTCTAAACTCCCTGAGCCATAATTGGCCAAAGCCACCCTGGCTTTGGCCAATTACAGCTCTCTCTACCGACGGCGCTGTGATTGGCCAAGCATGCGGGTCATAGTGCATGCTTGGCCAATCATCAGCCAGCAATGCACTGCGATGCCCCAGTGAATTATGGGCCATGACGCGCCACACGAATTTGGCGCGAACGGCCCATATCGTTCGCAATTCTATGAACGATCAAACAGCCGATGTTCGAGTCGAACATGGGTTCGACTTGAACATGAAGCTCATCCCTAATGAGAAGTGATGGGCTTCCACCTGTATTTTACATTGACTGATGTGACCTTTGTGATGGGGGTCCATTAAATAGGGTAAGAGGCTGTATTATTGGGTGCTGGTGACGGGTTTCCCTATCTTGTGCCTACCACAGATTGAACCATCATTTGAACATTTGCTCCTGGTTAATTCTTTAGGACTATTATTTAAGCGCTTTTACCACCTTTACTACATTTACTTTTTATTGACTTTCTTCAATATTGTGCTGGCTGCTGTTGTTTTACTGATCTATTTGTTATCAATAACTTGTTGCGCAACATAGTTTATTTTTAATTTATTGCAGAGGAAATACAGAGCCCAGAAGAACATGGATGGCAAAGTTGGTGAAGGTAGGAGATCAGCATCAAGGACATGGAAAAAAGTTTTTACCCAAAGTGCTTTAAAATTGCATTTCCTGATGCTACTATTATTTTTTTCTGAAATTATTCCCCCGTTGGTATTCCTTTTGAGAAGATCACAAAAAAAAATTAAAAGGTCCATCGAGAAATTCATGCCTATCATCAATGGTTTCTCCTTTAAATTTTGAATTGGAAGAAGGTATTTCAGGCCTGTATAGACAGGACGGTATCCATCTGTCCAAAATTGGTCTTGATATTCTTAATTCAGGATTACAATCCTGCATAGAAATGGCCACTGTTATAGGGTAAGCCAGTCCTTGTCTTGCAGAGCAAGTCCCGGCTAGGTGTGGGACATTTGTTTAATAATCTTGATAAATTTATGCTTGAGTCATGAGGACTGAGCAGATTTATTGCTTCAAATACATATGTTGAAAGATTGTTATAAATTAATTTTTGTTAATTATTTCAACCAATAAAGTGCCGCGCCCATGTTTACTCCATTCTTTTGGTTTGTTTGTCTTGTTTGGAATATTGCAGCCTGCAATCCCATGTTTCTTTCAGTTGTAAAATATTATTTTGATTTAGAGAAAAATATCAAAATTAGTATTGTGCCTCAACATTGTCTAGATAAGTTTTTTCAACCAGAGGTCTGTGAAACCCTATGGTTCCAACAAAGGTGTTAAGGCTTCTTTGATCAGTACCCTCGCCTGGTGGTGCCTGCATATTTCCAGGAGCAGCATCATTCAGGATAGCCATCATCTTGAGACCAGTGGAGCCATTCCTCTCATCTCTCAGGTAAGCTACTACTGACCAGTGGCGTAGCGTGGGGGGTTCAGGGGGTGCCGTGGCCCCGGGCGCGACATTTAGGGGGGCGCAATTTCGTGCCAGTAGTGTCACTACTGGCTGCCTCCTCCTAATTTAATTTCCTGTGTCCCCCGCGCTCCGCCACCATGTCCAGTGTTTGGCACCCTGTGAGTGGGCGTATGGGGGTCATGTGCGGCATGGGGCTGGCCTATCCGCGATCACGGTTGCTCCTGAAGTCCCGCCTCTGCACATGACCCCCATACGCCCAATCACAGTGCGCCGGGAAACACTGAATATGGCGGCCGGAGTGCAGGGGAGACAAGCACTGGAGAGTGTGAGCCGCCGGGGCCGCTGTCTTCTCCTCCTCCTATCCTCCAGACCGATGCAAGACAAGAAGGTGAGGAGGGGGGGCGGGGGGGAGAGAAGAGACAGGCGCCGTATATGTAGTGTCAGTATAGGAAGATTAGGCAGGACAGTATAGTGTGTAGTGTAGTGGACAGTGTAGTATAGTGGTCAGTGTAGTATAGTGGTCAGTGTAGTGTAGTGTTCAGTGTAGTGTAGTGGTCAGTGTAGTGTAGTATAGTGGACAGTGTAGTATAGTGGTCAGTGTAGTGTAGTGGACAGTGTAGTGTAGTGGACAGTGTAGTGTAGTGGACAGTGTAGTGTAGTGGTCAGTGTAGTGTAGTGGACAGTGTAGTATAGTGGTCAGTGTAGTGGACAGTGTAGTGTAGTGGACAGTGTAGTGGTCAGTGTAGTGTAGTGGTCAGTGTAGTGTAGTGGTCAGTGTAGTGTAGTGGACAGTGTAGTGGACAGTGTAGTGGTCAGTGTAGTGTAGTGGACAGTGTAGTGGTCAGTGTAGTGTAGTGGTAAGTGTAGTGGACAGTGTAGTATAGTGGTCAGTGTAGTGTAGTGGACAGTATAGTGTAGTGAACAGTGTAGTAGACAGTGTAGTGGTCAGTATAGTGTAGTGGTCAGTATAGTGTAGTGGTCAGTGTAGTGGATAGTGTAATGTAGTGGACAGTGTAGTGGTCAGTGTAGTATAGTGGACAGTGTAGTGTAGTGGTCAGTGTAGTGGACAGTTTAGTGTAGTGGACAGTGTAGTGTAGTGGACAGTGTAGTGTAGTGGTCAGTGTAGTGTAGTGGACAGTGTAGTATAGTGGTCAGTGTAGTGGACAGTGTAGTGTAGTGGACAGTGTAGTGGTCAGTGTAGTGTAGTGGTCAGTGTAGTGTAGTGGTCAGTGTAGTGTAGTGGACAGTGTAGTGGACAGTGTAGTGGTCAGTGTAGTGTAGTGGACAGTGTAGTGGTCAGTGTAGTGTAGTGGTAAGTGTAGTGGACAGTGTAGTATAGTGGTCAGTGTAGTGTAGTGGACAGTATAGTGTAGTGAACAGTGTAGTGGACAGTGTAGTGGTCAGTATAGTGTAGTGGTCAGTATAGTGTAGTGGTCAGTGTAGTGGATAGTGTAATTTAGTGGACAGTGTAGTGGTCAGTGTAGTATAGTGGACAGTGTAGTGTAGTGGTCAGTGTAGTGGACAGTGTAGTGTAGTGGACAGTGTAGTGTAGTGTAGTGGTCAGTGTAGTGTAGTGGATAGTGTAGTGTAGTGGACAGTGTAGTGTAGTGGTCAGTGTAGTGGTCAGTGTAGTGTAGTGGTCAGTGTAGTGTAGTGGACAGTGTAGTGGTCAGTGTAGTGTAGTGGACAGTGTAGTATTGTAGTCTGTATAGTGTAGTGGACAGTGTAGTATTGTGGTCAGTATAGTGTAGTGGACAGTGTAGTGTAGTGGACAGTGTAGTATTGTAGTCTGTATAGTGTAGTGGTCAGTGTAGTATTGTGGTCTGTATAGTGTAGTGGTCAGTGTAGTATAGTGGACAGTGTAGTGGTCAGTATAGTGTAGTGGACAGTGTAGTATTGTAGTCAGTATAGTGTAGTGGACAGTGTAGTGGTCAGTGTAGTGTAGTGGACAGTGTAGTATTGTGGTCAGTATAGTGTAGTGGTCAGTATAATGTAGTGGTCAGTGTAGTATAGTGGACAGTGTAGTGTAGTGGTCAGTGTAGTATTGTGGTCTGTATAGTGGTCAGTGTAGTGTAGTGGTCAGTGTAGTGTAGTAGACAGTGTAGTATAGTGGTCAGTGTAGTGTAGTGGACAGTATAGTGTAGTTCTCAGTGTAGTGGTCAGTATAGTGGACAGTATAGTGTAGTGGTCAGTATAGTGGACAGTATAGTGGTTAGTGTAGTGGTCAGTGTAGTGTAGTGTACAGTGTAATGGTCACTGTAGTGTAGTTCTCAGTGTAGTATAGTGGTCAGTATAGTGTAGTGGACAGTGTAGTTCTCAGTGTAGTGGTCAGTATAGTGGTCAGTGTAGTGTAGTGGACACTATAGTGGTCAGTGTAGTATAGTGGTCAGTATAGTGGTCAGTGTAGTTCTTAGTGTAGTGGACAGTATAGTATAGTGGTCAGTGTAGTGTGTAATGGTCAGTATAGGAATCAGGTAGGTCAGTACTATTGTATTTGAAGGGACTCGGGGAGTGATAAAAGTCCGCAGGTTGGGGGGGGGGGGCGCAAATTACTTGCCTTGCCCCGGGTGCTGACAACCCACGCTACACCACTGCTATTGACCCCTTTCTGTAAGGCTCCATTCACATCCCCACATTCCGAATCGCGGTCAAAATTGCCCCAATTCTGCCTGCAATTCACAATAGTGGCAAACCACGGGATGCCCGTGCGTTCCCCATGTGTTTCCTGTCTATTTCAATAGCACCCCGAATGTGGCGCGATTCTCCCACGATTCATCGGGCGACAATCGCTGTAAAATCGTCCAACACGCATGTATACTGCAGTGAAATCACAGCACTGCAATTATCAACTTGTAGATGCAATATTCCACTTTTGGGGCTTGCAGATAAATCTGGTGCAGACAAAAAACAGTGAGTAGCCAAAAAGCGCTTATGACATTTATCCCAATACACCAGAGGGAAACACTCCAAACTTTAACAAGACCCAGCTCACATGACAGAAAAACAAAGAGAAGACCCAAACATCATAGTGTAGAAAGCAGGATGACGTCATGTCAGGCTCCGCCCTATGTGTTTCTTCACACAATTATGTTGTCAGGGGCATGGCTTCAAGAAATGTGAGTGCACAATTTATTTTTAATAAAGAGTTCTATTCTGCTTACTACATTATGAGATTTGGGTATTTTCTTTGTTTTTCTGACCTATGAGCCAGGTCTTGTTAAAACTTGGAATAGCCTTTCCCTCTGGTGTATCAGGATAACTCTTATAAGCACTTTTTGGGTACTCATTGAACAGAGTGCCATGAATCTCTAGTAAGCAGTTTGTGTTTACTGGATGTATCTGCAAGCCACTGGTGATTCACTGGAGAATACATGTGTGTTGGATTTTTATATTTCACCAAGATTGGTCACAAATTGCAGTATTGATGGTTCACTATGATTGTTTTCACAGTCACTTAAGATTGTTGTGTGAGCTTTTTTTCTTTTTGTATATATAAATTTCCTAATATGGCATTGTTGGCATGATTACAACTGATATGTCTTATGTACCCTTTTTAAAAATTTTTGTTGTATTTTTTTTATTTACATATTATTTTGTGTTTGTTATTAAATGAACATATTATAGAACAAAAAAAATGTTTTTTTCCATTTGATCTATGTTTATTATAACATTATACTCTTATCGGCTCTTATGCCTACTAAAGTTATACTATTTTTGTAAACGTAGATGGTTATATTTTGTAATAGTATCTGACATACTATATTTCTTAATAAACCGTTTGCAAACAAAAAAGATTGTTTTGTTTAGCACAATAGCACAGAGAATGTTACCCTTTACACTTGCATTGATGTTTTAAGCATTTGTTATTTATTTTTAGTATATTAAAGCGGAGTTCCGCCCAAAAAAAATTAAAAGTCAGCAGCTACAAATATTACAGCTGCTGACTTTTAAAATAAGGACACTTACCTGTCCAGGGTGCCCGCGATGTCCTCACCCGAAGCCAACCCATCCCATGGCTCCCAGGTGGAGGTGTCGGCATCTTCAGTAAGGGAATCAGGAAGTGAAGCCTTGTGGCTTCACAGCCTGGTTCCTTATTGTGCATGTGCGAGTCACGCTGTGTGTCCTGACTGGTCCCTGCTGTTTTCTGGGACCTGTGTGTCTCCCAGAAGACATTGGGGGGGGACGGAGGAGGGCCGGACATGGCATAGATCATCGCAGATTCTGCGGCGATCTTTTGCTGGAAGTGGGAGCAAATATCTGTATTAGACAGGTATCTGCTCCCCCCTCCCCCCTGAAAGGTGCCAAATGTGACACTGGAGGGGGGGAGGAACCGGAAAAGCGGAAGTTCAATTTTTGGGTGAAACTCCGCTTTAAGTGAACTGCTTGTGTATTGTCACCAGGGCTGCTGTTAGAAATTACGGGGCCCCATATGGCCTACCTCCAAAAAAAAAAATCTAAATTATATTTTCACAAAAAATACATGAATGCCCCATACACACGATCAGAAATTAATTCAGAAAAAACTTTAATGGCTTTTCCAACGGAATTCCGCTCAAGCTTGCCTTGCATACACACGGTCACACAAAAGTTCTCTGAACTTTCGACCATCAAGAACGCAGGGACGTACAACACTATGAGGAGCCAAGAAAATGAAGTTCAATGCTTTCGAGCATGCCTCAAATTGTTTCTGAGCATGCATGATTTTTTGCGCGTACGAATTGCATACAGACGAACGCATTTTCAGACAAGAACTTTTTCTGACCGAAAAATAGAGAACCAGCTCTCAATCTTTTGCTGGCTGGAATTCTGCCAGCAAAAGTCAGATGAAGCATACACACGGTCAGAATTTCTGACCAAAAGCTCACATCCGACTTTTGCTGGCAGAATTTCTGATATGTGTGATCTGTGTATGGGGCATGAAATCATAATTAGCGGACACAAACAAATAAACATAACTTACAAAATTCCTGTTAAATCTTACAAATAAACTATATTGAGTTAATAAATAAAGCTCTGTATGTGGATGAAGTCCTGGGGCTCATTCATATGGGCGGTGTGGCCTGCATAGTGTGAATCAGCAGTTTGTTTATGTGGTTGGAGCTGTGTGCAGGCAGCCTATGTTACTCTATAGAGACACAGTGACTATACGAACACAGCAACAGGTCCTAATTTGACAGGCCGGTGGGTACAAGTGTATGGCTCTGAATACAGACACCTGTACACTTGTCAAATTAGAAACTGTGGTTGTGTTCGAGCAGCCGCTGTATTCCCATAAAGTAACAGGCATCTCCAGCTGCAAGTGCAAACCACTCATAGTACTCATGTAAATGAGACCTTAGGGCTCTTGTTCACGTGAGGTTGGGGAGATAATAAAACTTCACAGTTGTAATGCGCTTTTACCACACACACCCCTCCAACTAAAAATAAGGGAAGGGTTTCCGCGCTCACGGACCTAGAGACTTGCAGCCTCCCCTTGCACTTACCCCCGAAGGGGTGAGTTAAATAATGAAAGGAATTGATTAGGGGTGGATGGCGCTACCTTATCAGGGTACCTTGATTTAGAATTTAATGAACCTCAAAAGGAACCAGGAACTATATAATAATAAATGCACCCCTTTATCCCTCATTAGGTAGTGGATCTAGATGTCCACCGTTACCTGAGTGGACTGTGCTAGCAGGTCAGTCTCATACCTACATGCAGGTGTACACCATGTGATTAATCAGCACAAATTAATTAGGTGACAATTGATAAAAAAATCAATAGTGACAACCAAACAAAAATACAGTTAAATAAAACACCACGGTACGAACTTATATTGATCCCCAAATGTGTCCAAATGTGCTTATAAGCAAAAAGGTGAATTTGAATAGTCCCAACATTAGACATATAGTGCAGGGTTGCACATTAAATAATATAAAACTGATGGAAAAGTAGTGAAAATTGATGAACAACTTAGTGGAAAAAAAAAAAAAATTTTGATGAAAAAAATATATATAGTGTAAAAAGTGTAATAAAGTCCAATAGCAGGAAGTGAAAACGTCTGTAATCGGTGACTTTCGTGAAAACAGCTGATCAAATCCAGTGACTTGCGGTGCTCCCCCTCAAAGATCCCCACTCACCAGCTCCCTGCACCCCTGCAGGGGTAGTAGGCATGTAATAGTAGGCAGCAGTAAGATGTGTATGGGTCATCAGGGTCCACCGCTCCAGCTGTGAGGTATCCTTCAGTGTATCCTCATAGAGAAGAAACAGGGCTCCATAGTGTGATACTTTTTTAAAAAGTTTATTTATCACAACAGTACAAAAATAAAAATAAACCAGGTGAATAAAAAGTTCAAAAACCAAGCCAAACTGTCACACAGCGTGTAAGCTGTTTCGTATGGAGAGTGCAGGCCGTCTAGAACCGTCAGCTGCGCTGCGTGCGCCTCAGCTGCGTTCCATACTCTCCTACTTCCGCGTGTGACGTCAGTGCGTAGCTCCGCCTTACGCATTTCGTCATCGACGTTATCAAAGGCGCAGCTAGCGTACCTTGTCCTATGTTATTTAAAGACAAGCAGTGTATGTGTTCCTCCCACTCTCCTCCCCTGGGTGTACTCATAGTCTCATGTCGCCTCCCAGAGCAAATCATTGCAGGGCGGAGATCTGCAATCTGGATATAGATCTGAACTGTTTTATAGCTAACCCTTAGCTATGGACCTGTTTAATTATTGTTACCATATGAAAAGCCCTTTGGGGGGATCAATTAATATTGATCCTAGTATTGGCACCCTCAGGTGCCCCATCATGCCCCCCTGTTCTATGCAGGACATACCTAAGACCTTTTATGTGGGGTTTTTTCCCTATACCATACAGCCTGGGGGTACACAGGCCCCCAAGGTTTTTTTCTGACATGGGTACCTATGGTCAGGGGTATACATGTGGAGCCCCCATATGTGGTATTGACCCTGAGAGGGGACATGAGGGGGTGTACATACACTTGAGGGGCTACTGATGGTTGTTTTGCCAGAATATATAACATCATTATACATGAGTACGTATACTATTCCATCATATGAACACAGGGGTCCACTATGTGTTATATTGCTTCCTTTTTAAAAATCCTAGTGAACGTATTTT
Organism: Lithobates clamitans; assembly: GCA_037952925.1. Lineage (NCBI taxonomy): Eukaryota > Metazoa > Chordata > Amphibia > Anura > Ranidae > Lithobates > Lithobates clamitans. Next base: position 9,022,606 of record JBBGZY010000399.1, on the reverse strand, counting down.
TAAATAATTTTTTCTTGTGTTTATATATATATATTTTTTTTTTATTTTTTTTTTTATTTTTATTAATTAATTTGTAATTAATTTTTAATTTTTATATTTATTTATTTTTATATTGATTAAATTATTATTTTTATACATATATATGTTTTGTTCCTACTATGCCGATACCAATTCCTTAATCCGGCTTATGCAGTAATAATTGATGAATATAATCCCCTAGGGGGCTAGAAGCGGGGGGCTAGAACACTCTTTAATATTGATATCCCGTGAGGCTAGGGGTTATCATGTCATCAACATTATGGGTAGAGTAGTAATACATTGGGCTACCACTAGGTTCACCCAACGTATGGTTCATCCTATTCCCCCTCTTATCCCTGCATATAAACAGCTTGGAGCAGGAGTTGGTATCGTTTAGTCACTCTGAGAGGTCAATTGAGCACTAATGCTATGTAGAACATTACTATCTATGCTGTTAAGGATCATGCTGTTAAGTCTGCTTTTTTAATGACAAGCGGAGATATAAGTTCAGGCTCCCATATATGGCAATTGGATCTCCTCTCCGCCCTGCAATGATTTGCTCTGGGAGGCGACATGAGACTATGAGTACACCCAGGGGAGGAGAGTGGGAGGAACACATACACTGCTTGTCTTTAAATAACATAGGACGAGGTACGCTAGCTGCGCCTTTGATAACGTCGATGACGAAATGCGTAAGGCGGAGCTACGCACTGACGTCACATGCGGAAGTAGGAGAGTGTGGAATGCAGCTGAGGCGCACGCAGCGCAGCTGACGGTTCTAGACGGCCTGCACTCTCCATACGAAACAGCTTACACGCTGTGTGACTGTTTGGCTTGGTTTTTGAACTTTTTATTCACCTGGTTTATTTTTATTTTTGTACTGTTGTGATAAATAAACTTTTTAAAAAAAGTATCACACTATGGAGCCCTGTTTCTTCTCTATGAGGATACACTGAAGGATACCTCACAGCTGGAGCGGTGGACCCTGATGACCCATACACATCTTACTGCTGCCTACTATTACATGCCTACTACCCCTGCAGGGGTGCAGGGAGCTGGTGAGTGGGGATCTTTGAGGGGGAGCACCGCAAGTCACTGGATTTGATCAGCTGTTTTCACGAAAGTCACCGATTACAGACGTTTTCACTTCCTGCTATTGGACTTTATTACACTTTTTACACTATATATATTTTTTTCATCAAAAATTTTTTTTTTTTTCCACTAAGTTGTTCATCAATTTTCACTACTTTTCCATCAGTTTTATATTATTTAATGTGCAACCCTGCACTATATGTCTAATGTTGGGACTATTCAAATTCACCTTTTTGCTTATAAGCACATTTGGACACATTTGGGGATCAATATAAGTTCGTACCGTGGTGTTTTATTTAACTGTATTTTTGTTTGGTTGTCACTATTGATTTTTTTATCAATTGTCACCTAATTAATTTGTGCTGATTAATCACATGGTGTACACCTGCATGTAGGTATGAGACTGACCTGCTAGCACAGTCCACTCAGGTAACGGTGGACATCTAGATCCACTACCTAATGAGGGATAAAGGGGTGCATTTATTATTATATAGTTCCTGGTTCCTTTTGAGGTTCATTAAATTATAAATCAAGGTACCCTGATAAGGTAGCGCCATACACCCCTCCAACTGCTACCCCTTTTAGCTGCAGAGACAGCACCTAGGGGTGTACACCTACCGCAGCTGTGATGCTTTGCTTTGCAGCCATTGCAGGAATTATACCCCCTGTCCAATGCGACCTCTTTAGGTGAATGGTGCAGCTCTGCAAGAGCCCCACAACTGCATGCTAGTGGAGGATTAAAGAGTTTAAAGCAGGCAGTGAGAAGGTTATACGTCTTCTTGCTAGCTCCTAAATGCTCTCTGAAGAGTGATCCAATTGCCAATTACTCTTGAGAGACCAAAGCACGTGTGAACAAACCCTTCATTTTTTTTTTTTTAGAGGTCAGTTCACAGAGGCCACTGTCTACACATGCAGATAGGCAGGCAATGTTATGTGTATCTAGGGAGATAGCCTACCAATGCCTCTCATGCCAACATCATGCCCCTGGGTAGGGATGAGCTTCGTGTTCGAGTGGAACCCATGTTCGACTCGAACATCGGCTGTTCGGTCGTTCGCCGAATTGCGAACGATATGGGCCGTTCGCGCCAAATTCGTGTGGCGTGTCACGGCCCATAATTCACTGCAGCATCGCAGTGCATTGCTTGCTGATGATTGGCCAAGCATGCACTATGACCCGCATGCTTGGCCAATCACAGCGCCGCCTGAACAGAGAGCCCTAATTGGCCAAAGCCAAGGAGGCTTTGGCCAATTATGGCTCAGGGGATTTAGTACACGCCCCACACTATATAAGGCCGCCTGCACGGCGGCCCTGTGCAGTGTGTTCCGGTGTGCTGATAGATAGAGAGAAAGAGACACAGTGTCATTTCATTTGAGTTAGCTAGATTAGGCAGGACAGTCAGTCAGTTAGCTGCACTTAAAGTGTATTGTGTATATATATGCAACCCAGGTGTTGCATATATATATATATACACTGTATTCAGTTTAGCTCGATCTGTTCCTGTTATCTTCTAGACTATTTACATTTAGTGCAGTGCGTCCTGCTCACAGTGTTCAGCTAGATCCGTTCCTGTTATCTTCCTACTGACAGGCAGGCTTGTCTTGTTACAGTATATAAAGCTACCTGAAGAAAATTACTGGTGTTCTTTTGATCCTATTAGTACCACGGTCAGGCAGCTAGACTATTTACAATTAGTGCAGTGCGTCCTGCTCACAGTGTTCAGCTAGATCCGTTCCTGTTATCTTCCTACTGACAGGCAGGCTTGTCTTGTTACAGTATATAAAGCTACCTGAAGAAAATTACTGGTGTTCTTTTGATCCTATTAGTACCACGGTCAGGCAGCTAGACTATTTACATTTAGTGCAGTGCGTCCTGCTCACAGTGTTCAGCTAGATCCGTTCCTGTTATCTTCCTACTGACAGGCAGGCTTGTCTTGTTACAGTATATAAAGCTACCTGAAGAAAATTACTGGTGTTCTTTTGATCCTATTAGTACCACGGTCAGGCAGCTAGACTATTTACATTTAGTGCAGTGCGTCCTGCTCACAGTGTTCAGCTAGATCCGTTCCTGTTATCTTCCTACTGACAGGCAGGCTTGTCTTGTTACAGTATATAAAGCTACCTGAAGAAAATTACTGGTGTTCTTTTGATCCTATTAGTACCACGGTCAGGCAGCTAGACTATTTACATTTAGTGCAGTGCGTCCTGCTCACAGTGTTCAGCTAGATCCGTTCCTGTTATCTTCCTACTGACAGGCAGGCTTGTCTTGTTACAGTATATAAAGCTACCTGAAGAAAATTACTGGTGTTCTTTTGATCCTATTAGTACCACGGTCAGGCAGCTAGACTATTTACATTTAGTGCAGTGCGTCCTGCTCACAGTGTTCAGCTAGATCCGTTCCTGTTATCTTCCTACTGACAGGCAGGCTTGTCTTGTTACAGTATATAAAGCTAATTGAAGAAAATTACTGGTGTTCTTTTGATCCTATTAGTACCACGGTCAGGCAGCTAGACTATTTACATTTAGTGCAGTGCGTCTTGCTCACAGTGTTCAGCTAGATCCGTTCCTGTTATCTTCCTACTGACAGGCAGGCTTGTCTTGTTACAGTATATAAAGCTACCTGAAGAAAATTACTGGTGTTCTTTTGATCCTATTAGTACCACGGTCAGGCAGCTAGACTATTTACATTTAGTGCAGTGCGTCCTGCTCACAGTGTTCAGCTAGATCCGTTCCTGTTATCTTCCTACTGACAGGCAGGCTTGTCTTGTTACAGTATATAAAGCTACCTGAAGAAAATTACTGGTGTTCTTTTGATCTTATTAGTACCACAGTCAGGCAGCTAGACTATTTACATTTAGTGCAGTGCGTCCTGCTCACAGTGTTCAGCTAGATCCGTTCCTGTTATCTTCCTACTGACAGGCAGGCTTGTCTTGTTACAGTATATAAAGCTACCTGAAGAAAATTACTGGTGTTCTTTTAATCCTATTAGTACCACGGTCAGGCAGCTAGACTATTTACATTTAGTGCAGTGCGTCCTGCTCACAGTGTTCAGCTAAAGCTACCTGTAGAAGGTTGGTGGTGTTCTCATACTACAGGCAGGCAGTTGATTTTGCTAGCTGTATATATATATATATATATATATATATATATATATATATATATATCCCAGCTTAGTGCAGCTACAGGCCATTAGTATGTCTGGAAGGCCAAGAAGGAGAGGCAGACAGTCACAAGCCAATAAGAGAGGGCAAGCAGGCTCTGTGTCTAGTGCTGGTCGTGGAGACGGTGCATCCTCATCAGCACGTGGCCATGGGACACGCTTAGCCTTTTTTTCAGCAGCTGGCCGTGTTGAGCCGCAACATGCGGAAGACTTGGTCGAGTGGATGACCAAGCCGTCCTCATCCTCCTCATCCTCTCTCACCCATGCCCAGGGTGCTTTGTCTGGCAAAGCAGCGGCCTCTTCCCTCGGCTCAAAGTCATCAGTGACTCCTTCCCTAGCTCCACCATGTCCTCCTGAGGAGTCCCTCGAACTGTTTGACCACAGTGTTGGGTACATGCTCCAGGAGGATGCCCAGCGTTTGGAAGGCTCTGATGATGATACTGAGCTCGATGAAGGCAGTAACATGAGCACGGACAGAGGGGGTGCCCAAGAAGGACAGCAATCTGGCAGTCATGCTCCCCCTGCTGCAGCATACTGCCAGGTTTGCTCCAGTGATGAGGAGGGAGGGGATGATGAGGTCACTGACTCAACGTGGGTGCCTGATAGGAGAGAGGAGGAGGAGGAGGAGGAGGAGGCGGCACATCACCAACGAAGCAGGATGCCCTCCAGGGGCCAGCCTAAGGGCAGCACATTGACTGCATCACACCCCAAAGCTCCACATGTGCAGGGCGCTGCAGTCTCTGCGCGTTATTCAAAAAGTTCTTTGGTGTGGGCCTTTTTTGAGACGAGTGCATCAGATCGCACCGCTGCTATTTGCAACATATGTCTCAAGCGTATCTCACGTGGCCAAAACATCTCCCGCTTGGGTACCACATGCTTGACCAGACATATGTTGACCTGCCATGCAGTTCGTTGGCAAGCGTATTTAAAAGACCCACACCAAAGAACAAAGAGGACATCTCCTTGCTCCTCATTAGCTGAGATTTCCAACCCCACTAGACCTTCAGTCCTCTCTGAGACCTGCACTGAGAGGAATGAAGGTGTAGAATTAGGTGTGTCACAGCCAAGTACTTGTGGGCAATCTGCTTTTGGTACACCGACCTCAGATTGTACCAGGCAAATTTCCCTGCCCCAGCTGCTGCACCGCCGAAAGAAGTTTGCTCCCAGCCATCCACATGCCCAGCGGTTGAATGCTAGCTTGGCAAAATTGCTAGCACTTCAACTGCTGCCTTTTCAGTTGGTAGACTCTGCCCCCTTCCGTGAGTTTGTGGAATGTGCGGTTCCTCAGTGGCAGGTACCCAAACGCCACTTTTTCTCACGGAAGGCGATTTCGGCTCTCTACCGGCATGTGGAAGGCAATGTCCATGCCTCGCTGGACAGGGCGGTCAGCGGTAAGGTGCATATTACCGCTGACTCATGGTCCAGCAGGCATGGACAGGGACGTTACCTAAGTTTCACGGCGCATTGGGTGACTCTGCTGGCAGCTGGGAAGGATGCAGGACAAGGTGCAGTAGTGTTGGAGGTTGTTCCGCCACCACGCCTCCAAAATGCTAATGATTGTGACACACCTCTCTCCTCCACCCCCTCCTCTTCTTCTTCCTCCATGGCCTCTTCCTCGGAACCAGCGGTGCTCCGTAGTCGTTCAAGGGGCTACGCAAGTACGCAGGCCAAAAGATGCCATGCAGTGCTTGAGCTGGTGTGCTTGGCGGACAGGAGCCACACTGGGGCAGAGGTTCTGTCAGCTCTGCAGGGGCAGGTTCAGAGGTGGTTGACGCCACGCCAACTTAAGGCAGGAATGGTGGTTTGCGACAATGGCACCAACCTCCTCTCTGCCCCCAGACAGGGACAAATGACCCATGTGCCCTGTTTGGCTCACGTCCTTAACTTGGTGATGCAGCGGTTCTTGGGCAGGTACCCGGGCTTACAGGATGTCCTGAGGCAGGCCAGGAAAGTCTGTGCGCATTTCCGCCAGTCATATAATGCCAGTGCTCGGCTGATGGACCTCCAAAAGGAGTTTAACCTGACCAAGAACCGCCTAATCTGTGACATGCCCACGAGGTGGAACTCAACGTTGGCCATGCTGCAGCGGCTGCACACGCAGCAGAGGGCCATCAATGAGTACCTGTGCGACTATGGCACCAGGACAGGGTCAGGGGAGCTTGGTTTTTTTCCCCACGCCAGTGGGCCATGATCAGGGATGCATGCACTGTCCTGTCACCATTTGAGGAGGCCACGAGGATGGTGAGCAGTGACAGTGCATGCATCAGTGACACTGTCCCCCTTGTCCACCTGTTGGAGCACACGCTGCGTGGAATAATGGACAGGGCACTTGAGGCAGAACAGAGTCAGGAAGAGGAGGACTTCCTTAGCTCTCAAGGCCCCCTTTATCCAGACAGTGTTCCTGCGTGCCCGCCGATCACACAGGAAGAGGAGGAGGAGGAGGAGGAGGAGGAAGATTGTGTCAGTATGGAGGTGGAGCCTGGCACTCAGCATCAGCAGCAGTCTTTAAGGGATCAGTCCCAAGAAACACATGGACTTGTACGTGGCTGGGAGGAGGTGGCTGCGGACCATGTCGTCCTTAGTGACCCAGAGGACTCCGGACCGAATGCCTCAGCAAACCTACGCTGCATGGCCTCCCTGATCCTGCAAAGCCTGTGTAAGGATCCTCATATTCGTGGTATCAAGGAGAAGGACCAATACTGGCTGGCAACCATCCTTGATCCACGTTACAAGGGTAAGGTTGCGGACCTTATCTTGCCATCGCAGAGGGAGCAGAGGATGAAACATCTTCGGGAGGCCTTGCAGAAAGGTCTGTGCAATGCGTTCCCAGAGACTGGGAGGTTACAAACTCCTGTTTCTGGACAACGTGTTGCTGAGGCTTCGGTCAGTCAAAGAAGGAGCGGTGGAGAAGGTGGCCGTCTGACCGATGCGTTCAGACAATTTTTTGGTCCGCAGCCCCAAGGTATGATCGGTTCCAGCAACCATCGCCAGCGTCTGTTTTACATGGTGCAGGAATACCTAGGGGCAAGATCAGACTTGGACACCTTTCCCACCGAAAATCCTCTGGGTTACTGGGTCTTGAGGATGGATCACTGGCCAGAGCTTGCACAGTATGCAAATGAGCTACTGGCCTGTCCTGCATCCAGCGTTCTTTCGGAATGCACATTCAGTGCTGCTGGAGGCGTGGTAACCGATCACAGGGTGCGTCTATCCACCGACTCGGTCGATCGACTGACCTTCATAAAAATGAATCAGTCTTGGATCACCACCAGCTACCAAGCACCTGATGCTGATGTAACCGAATAATTTTTTTTGAAATCTCAGATCCCTTCAAAGACTGCCTATGCTGATGCTGAGTGACTATCCCTGAGTAATTATCCTCTTCCTCCTCAATCATCACGCTGATAGCTTGTAAGAACATTTTTGGTTCTGGGCGCCACCACCAGTGCCTAAGGCACAATTTTTCAGCCCCTGTTTAACAGGGGCGTGTAATTACAATTTTTGATGCAATACTTTGCAGCAGGGCTCGTTCCTGCATTCCAACTAGAGTGTCTGTGAGGGGTTGCAGTGTTGTGGCACCAGCACCAGTGCCTAAGGCCCAATTTTTCAGCCCTTGTTTAACAGGGGCGTGTAATTACAATTTTTGATGCAATACTTTGCAGCAGGGCTCGTTTCTGCGTTCCAACTAGAGTGTCTGTGAGGGGTTGCAGTGTTGTGGCACCAGTGCCTAAGGCCTAATTTTTCAGCTCCTGTTCAACAGGGGCATGTAATTACAATTCTTGATCTAATATTTCACAGCAGGGCCCTGTGAGGGCTTACAGTGTTGTGGCCACAGCAACACCTAAGGCCCAAATTTCTGCTGAGTATATAGGGCAGGACCCTACTTTCAAACATCTAACTTACAAACGACTCCTACTTGCAAACGGAAGGAGACAACAGGAAGTGAGATGAAATCTACCCCTAGGAAGGGAAATTCTCTCCTGTAAGAGTTAATATGGGAAAAACATTTCTCCTTTCCACTGATGCTTTCCAATCCTTGTTCCACAAAAAAACCCAAATTTTCAAAAAACATTTTTCATTGGGACAAAAAGTGAGATGAAATCTTCTGAAGAGGAGGAAAGACAGCAAAACAAATGTCACAGGGGCTATAACCCTTCCCTATGTTTTCCAAAAAGCTTAAAAAAGATTTTTTGGCTGGAGCTAAACACGTTAAAAATGTACCCGTTCGGGGGGCGTGGCCGGCATGGCGGACTGAGTGGACGTGTTCCCTTAGAGCTCCTGGAGTATAGCTCTAATATTATCCGTAAACTGCAACAACCAACCTGAACTGTGACTCCCTTGGTAGCTGGATGCCTTCCAGAACTCCTGGCATACAAAAGCGGGGTAAGAAACTTAAATTCCCCCCGAATACTTCAAAAGAAAGTAGCCCGGTCTCCTTCTCTCCCGGCCCTCCTGCGCGCCATTCTAATATGGCGTCGCAGACAGACCATGAGGGGGATCTCCCTACTACTAACCCGGACATATCTGACATCATGACGGCTATAACCTCATGCCAAGCGGCCGTTACCGCCTGCCAGTCGGCCCTGGCTTCCAAAATTGATGAGGTCCAGATGGATGTGGGCCTACTACGGCAAGATTTTGATAAAATTAGATCCAGAGTGTCGGAGGCTGAGGGACGAGTGGGGGCGGTAGAAGATACGGTCACAGAACATGCAGCCTCCATCCGCACCCTCCAGACGAGGGTTAAGGCACTTGAGTATAGAGCGGAGGACGCCGAGAACCGCAGCCGGCGGAACAACCTACGTATAGTGGGTCTACCAGAGGGATTGGAGGGGAGATCACCGGCCCTATTTGTGGAGGATTTGCTGCGCACTCTGCTTCCAGCTGCACAGCTCTCCCCTTACTTCGCGGTTGAGAGGGCGCACCGCGTTCCGCCTAGACCCGGTCCTGAAGGAGCCCCCCCCCCGCACTCTAATACTGAGGCTCTTAAACTTCCGCGACAGAGATGAGCTGCTGAGGGCCTCGCGGGCTGCGGGTGAGTTGCCGTACCGCAATGTTAAACTCCTTCTCTTCCCGGACTATACTATGGAAACCCAGCGGCAGCGACGGTCATTTGATGCGGTTAAGGCTGGCCTGAGAAGACGGGGAGTGAAGTACAGCATTCTATTTCCTGCAAAACTTCGGGTGGTGGATGGTGAGTCGATTCGTTTCTTCACTAATCCCAAAGATGCGGCTGCCTGGCTGGAAACCCTGCCGCCGTAGGGCGCGCAGAGGCCTTTCTGTCACCCTGTGGATATATGGCTCAGGCTGAATCGGCCGATACTCTTTTCCCCCCGTTTTGGATAAGTATTCATTTTCTTATTTCTGGATTTTATTTTTTATTATTTTTCTTACCTGCCAACTGTTGCCACATAGATGGTCCGAACACATTCGTTCTGCACCCTTGACTTTCACCTTGTCTAACACAGTAACTGAGGGAGACAGAGGAGAACTAGCTGTCTGAAGTCTCACCCACTCTGTTTGGAGACTGCCTCCCTCAAATATTTGCTGTAGGGTGCTGGAGATTTGCACTTGTCGGCACAGACCAGTTTTTTGCCTCTGTCTGGAGGCTCCTGTTTTCCGCTAATGGAAGGTTACACTCCTACAAGTATAGGGAGGAACTGACTACTACAGCTACCTAAGTATGTGCCCCTGCTTCGGCAGGCGATTTTATGGTTTTTCTTTTTTTTTTCTCTTTTGGTTTTTGCTTAAAGGATTTCATAAATACTACTCCATGGCTCGGGGACGAATCTCCTTGTGGAACTTCACGTCCAGATTCCCCTACTGGTGGGAATGGAATAGTGACTACTTCGGTAGCACGACCCCCCCTTTTAGTTGTCCATAGTTCCCCTGGACTATGGGTGTTTTGGGATATAGGTGCGCCTCGCTGTTTCGAGGCGCACGGGGTGGGGGGTGGGGGAGGTTGGCATCTGTTTGCCCTTGGGGGATGTTATGGTTTTACTTTATGTATTTACTTTTTGTTGGTCTTTTGCTGCTAAAGAAGATGGTATGTGCAATGAGATGTTATGGCTGTGCTGATCTGGGGGCTCTGTTGTGGGCCTGCGGGGGGGCGCGGACCGGGGTGCCATTTTTTGGCTGCCCCGGCTGGTGCCTCCTCTGATCGCGGACACGGTGCGGACAATTATGTGCTTATACATATGGCTAAGTGTCTAGTGGTGGCATGGAACGTGAGGGGGCTTAATTCAGCTATAAAGCGCTCGCTGGTACTGAATTATTTAAAGAAGCTCCGCCCACAGGTGTGTGTTCTTTTGGAGACACATCTGTTGGGCTCCCGTATCCTGAGCCTTAAGCGTGCTTGGGTGGGTGCCCACTACCACGCGCCCTACTCTAACTACGCTAGAGGGGTTACAGTGCTAGTAAATAGATCCCTGCCTTTTCAGCTCATAGATGTCAAAATTAATCCCGGGGGTAGGTACGTGCTTCTACATGCCCTGCTTTCGGAGGTTCCGGTTGTGATTGTGGGTTTGTACCTACCTCCCCCCGCTGATATAGATGTGCTCCACATGCTGATGCAGCAGGTCACACTTTATAATGTTGAAAATGTACTTTTTCTTGGGGACTTTAATATGGCTCCCTCTCCAACTATGGACAGACTGCATGCTTCTGGCCCTCCGCAGCTGGGGCTCTCCTGTTGGGCTTCCACATTCCACTTGACAGACGTATGGCGTCATTTCCATCCTTCTGACAGGGAATATACATGCCTGTCTACCACATACCGGTCATTGTCTCGTATAGACCTGATTTTTGCCTCGGGGGCTTTGCTGCGGAGGGTGACCTCTGCGGAGATCCTCTCACGTGGTATTTCGGACCATGCTCCGGTATCTGTTACATTTAGGCTCTCTGAGGAGATAGGTGTCAGGGCTTGGAGGCTGTCCAAATTTTGGATTATGGACCCTGATATACAGGAGGAGATGCCGGAGGAACTTTGCAATTTTTGGACTGGGAATATAGGTTCGGCTGGACCTTTAGTGGTCTGGGACACCCTTAAGTCTTGGCTTAGGGGATCATATGTGGCGCGTATTGCTGCCAAGAAGCGGCGGTCTGAGCAGTCTCTGAGGCACCTGGAGGAGCAGGCACGTTTGAGAGAGGCTGAGTATGTGCGGGCTCCCACTCAGGGAACCTATGTCCCCTGGCAGGATACCCTGAGGGACCTGTCCTTGCTCAGGGTTGATCTTACAAAGAAGGCTATGCTTGATAGTGCCCAGAGGGTGTTCGAGTTTGGAGATAAAAATGGGCGGCTATTGGCCTGGCTAGCTAAAGGGCAGCATCCTGTGACCCACATTGGCAGAGTGAGAGATATGGATGGTCGCATTTTGACCGACTCAGCAGATATAAGGGCGAGATTTCTGACATTCTACCAAACGCTATACTCTTCTAGGGCAACTTTCCTCACCACTGAACTTGTGGAATATCTTGACATGATCCCACTCCCTTCCCTAGAAACAGCTAAAAGCGAGGAACTGGATAGGGACATTTCTCTTGAAGAAGTGCAGGAGGCATTAGGGTGTATGCAGGCAGGTAAATCACCAGGACCAGATGGCATCCCTATCGAATTTTATTCTACATACCAAGAATTTTTGGCCCCTAAGTTCACCTCATTGTTACAACAGTCCCTTGACCTGGACTCTCTTCCGGAGTCGTGGTCTGAGGCGATAGTGGTGTTGGTGCCCAAACCTGGTAAGGACCCGGAGGAATGTGGCTCTTACAGGCCCATCTCCCTGATAAACGCTGATGCCAAGTTATTGGCGAAAATTCTAGCACGCAGGCTCAGTGGGGTCATAGAAGATCTGGTCCATGTAGACCAAACCGGGTTCATGCCGGGCAAGGGCACGGATATCAATATCCGTCGGTTATTTCTCAATCTGGCCACTCATCATCAAAACACAGGTTCAAGAGTCATAGCCTCTCTGGATGCGGAGAAGGCTTTTGACTCCATAGAATGGGAGTATCTGTGGGAGGTGTTGAGGAGATATGGGGTTGGACCTAAGTTTTTGCATTGGCTAGAGCTTCTATACAGGGCCCCTAAGGCTAGGATTAGGGTCAACAATACCCTCTCAGATTTTTTTCTCCTCCAGAGGGGAACCCGACAGGGCTGCCCTCTGTCTCCAAGTCTTTTTGCTCTGGCCCTAGAACCCCTGGCGGTCTTGGTCAGGGAGGCTGATAATATTAAAGGATTCAGGGTGGGCCCTCTGGAGGAGAAAATATCGCTATATGCGGACGATACTTTGTTATACCTGCAAGACGCTGGCCCCTCCCTGCAGGCTGCGTTAGCGGCCTTTGACAAATTTTGGAGATTTTCTGGAGTCCGGATCAACTGGAGTAAATCAGTTTTGTTCCCGGTTGATGCGCAAGCCAGACAATCCGCGGTGCAATCGTCGCTGAGATGGGTGGAGGAATTTATGTATTTGGGAATCAAGGTAGCGAGAGATCCCCAGTCCTTCCAGCGCCTTAATATTCAACCAGTGGTGTTACGCCTCAAGGAACATTGCTCCAGGTGGGCCAACCTACCCCTTAATCTGCTGGGGCGTATCAATGTTCTCAAGATGATCTATCTCCCTAAGTTTATCTATTTATTTAGGAACTGCCCGGTCCTGCTGCCCCGTTCCCTCTTCCGGGAGCTGGACAGTTGCATCGGCTCCTTTTTGTGGAGGGGCTCCTCCCCTAGACTGGCTAGGTCGACTCTTCAGCTCCCGGTGGATTTTGGAGGATTGGCACTACCCAGCCTGCTGATCTACTACTGGGCGGCCATTTTGGTCACGGTCAGATGGTGGTTAGAACAATCTAAAACCAATGCTGCGGTCTGCCTAGAGGCGACTATAGTAGGGTCTCTCAAGGAATTAGGAAATTTGATATATCGGGGAGTCTCAGCTTACCCCTCCTTACCGGTATCTACCAAAACTACGTTAGCAGTATGGAGCCTGGCTAGGAAGAGATTTATCTCCCCAGGTAGATGGTCGCCCTTCTGCCCCTTGTGGGGGAACCCCTCCCTTCCACATTTCCGGACAATCCCGGACCCACAGGTCTGGGCCAGGTATAATGTTAAACTGCTAAAAGATATTGTGGTAGCCGGCTCTATCCGCCCCTTCTCAGAATTGAGTAAGACGTTTGGTCTTCCTCGGTGGATGTTGTTCCGATACCATCAGTTGAGGCACGCCTTCCGTGCGCAGTTCCCGACCCCGCCAGATCTCACATCTGATGCGGTTGAGGACTTGTTGGCCCAGGAGGATCTGTCCAAGCCCTTGTCAGCCCTATATTTTACACTTATTAAGAAGGACTCTCCCAAGATGGAGATGCTTTGGACTAGGTGGAGTGCGGATATCCCTACCTTGGATAGGGAATCCTACGAAGAAAGTTTTGAGGAAAGCTTTAAGCTTGTGATATCCTCTAGGGACAAATTGGTACAGGCCAAGTTTTTTCATAGGACATATCTTACGCCTCAGAGACTGCACAGAATATACCCCGATAGATCCCCGGAGTGTCCCAGATGCCGATCACCGGATGGTTCATATATGCATATGTTTTGGTCCTGTCCTAGGCTGCTGATCTACTGGTCCACAATAATGGAAAGTATTAATGCACGTCTTCAACTAGAACTCCCATTAACCCCCGAATTAGCGCTGTTAGGTATTCACGATGATGACCAGCGACCTAGATATACCAAGCTGTTGATATCCTTGCTGTTATTTTATGCCAAGAAAGGGATTGTATTGAAATGGAATTCTCGTAACGCTCCCACGGTAAAGGCGTGGGAAAACTCAGTCAATGCCGTCCTACCTTTGTACAAACTGACCTATATAAGTAGAGGGTGCCCTAAGAAGTATATGAGAGTGTGGCGTCCCTGGACGGACCCAGGATGTTGAGTATATAAATACTATGGTTCCAATGCTACATGGGGTGTTTTGGTATTGCTGGTCTTCCTCCCCCCCCCCCTCCCCCCTCCCTTCTCCCCTTCCCCCCCTCCTCCCCCCCCCTTTTCCCCTCTTCCTTCCTCCAGTTCTCCCCTTCCACTCCCCCCCTATTCCATCGATAAGATCAAGTCAATTACTTATGTTATACTCTATGTAATTGTTTCTTCCTGTAAACCATGTCTGCATTATCTTGTGGCCACTTACTATTCTGTTTGATTCTACTGTATATGCCATTCTTCTTCAATAAAGACCAACCTTGTTGTTAAAAAAAAAAAAAAAAAAAAAAATGTACCCGTTCAAAATTACAAAGAGATTCTACTTAACAACAAACCTACAGTCCCTGTCTTGTTTGCACCGCCTGTATACTGCTGTTCAGAATATATAGGGCCTGGTGGCCCCACACCTTTCCTTATTTTAATTTGGGTGCGGGGTTCCCCTTAATATCCATACAAGACCCAAAGGGCCTGGTAATGGACTGGGGGGTACCCATGCCGTTTGTCTCACTGATTTTCATCCATATTGCCATGACCCGACATTACATTAAACTCGCAAGCAGTTTTAAATTAGATTTTTTCCTTTAAAAATGACATTTGGTGCAGGGACTGTTCTAAACACGGGAAACAGGCGTCACTTTACAGGCATACTATAGACATCCCCCAGGTACGATATTTAAAGGAATATTTCACTTTTTTTTTTTTTACTTTAAGCATCATTAAAATCACTGCTCCCGAAAAAACGGCCCTTTTTAAAAGTTTTTTTTGCATTGATACATGTCCCCTGGGGTAGGACCCGGGTCCCCAAACCCTTTTTAGGACAATACCATGCAAATTAGCCTTTAAAATGAGCACTTTTGATTTCGAACGTTCGAGTCCCATAGACGTCAATGGGGTTCTAACGTTCGTGCGAACTTTCGGTCCGTTCGCAGGTTCTGGTGCGAACCGAACCGGGGGGGTGTTCGGCTCATCCCTACCCCTGGGCTAGTAGCACAATATCTTTCTGGAGAGCACAGTATTGTGCAGTATGAAGCAGGGGCAGATCTACTGTGTGTAATCATGCCCACCATGCAGGAGCTCAGATAGCAGCTGTCTCTTACATGAAATCACCCCATGGTTTGCGGTGTTGGCCATGGCGCTAAGCAAGGCAGACCAGTCCCTCCACCCCTCCTGATCAACCTCCCACTCCGCTCCCACTAGGGCACCTAGAAACCAAGAAGGGGAATGGGGGTAGGAGAGAAACAAAGAGCTCAGGCATGCTCTGCCAACAGGAATCTTCACTGACTGCAATGTGTAAGATCCATTAAGGATATCCCCTCTGAGTGGAGCCTGGCCGGCACAGATACTTCAATGGAACACCCTTCAGCGCAGACACAGGGAGGGAGAGGAGGAGAACCAGGAGCTCTGCAGGGGGAACCACGAGAGGTGCAATAAAGCAGTACATTTGTCCCTTCTGCTCGGCAGGTGCCGGGCCTCCCTTTAGAACTGACGGGGCCGAGTCAGTACAGGAGGGTCAGCTGTACTGCCTTGTCAGTGGTCCTGATTGTCATTATCTATTTCACTTTACACTTTATTAGGTTATATCATGATTTAGCGCTACACTATTTGGTTTATACTCTGTAAAAGTTTTGTATTACAAACTGTGCTTATTTGTTTTAAAAGATATATAATCTGAGCATGGATTTGTGCTATTTTATGTATACATATATTTTCTTGCTAATATATAGTGAGAAGAAGCTATAATAACCTCCAACAGGGTCTCCCTTACACCTATAAATTATTATCAAGGTTCTTCTGGGGTTACAAAAGACTGGTTTGGGGAATGGGAAGACATATTGTTTTTCTTAAGTGGCTGTCTTAGGTTTTAAGGGCATATTACACCCAATTCTCATCTGCATTGGGTTCTTTTGTAATGAGGGTTATGGAAATACCTATCATAGCCTACCCAGTGACCAGAAAACTTGGTGGCACAGGGAGATCATGCCAGAAAGTTCTCTAGACCAATGGGCTGATGTAACAAGTCACTTATCCAGCCACTCTATTGAGAGAGGAGACTGGTTGTGTCTATCTGCTCATAGAAGGATCTGCATCATAGAAGTTGCTTACATGCAAAATTCTGCAACATCTCCTTTACTTCCTTAAATCTGAATCCCATGCATATATGGAAGACATAAATGAATGCAGCTCTGTATTTATTAATACATTATTAAATGTATTTTTAAATGTAAGCACCTGAATCTGACCTGTATCAGACTCTTGTAATTTCCTGTGTAGCAGAGCTCAGACTGGAAGTGGGAGAAGCAGCACAAGGAGCCAATCAGTTTTACTGCAGTATTTATATGCTTACAAGGAATATGATAATCCTCTGCAAGTCCTCCCCTGCAGTGGCGCTGTGATTGAACTGCAAAGGTCAAAATGGCTGTAAAGGCTGAAGTTTTTTTACCATCATGCATTCTATGCATGAAGGTAAAAAACATTTGGTAAGAAGCTTGAACCCCCAGCTCCCCCAATACTTACCCGAGCCCAATCTCAATCCAGCGATGTGCACGAGAGCAGCCGCTGTCCCGGCTCTCTGTCTCCTTATTGGCTCCTGCTGCCTTCAATCACAGCCAGTGAGGAGGGAGCAGGGGCGGGTCTGAGCCCTGTTCTGTGTGTCTTATGAACACATAGAGCTGGCTCAGGAGCAAGCACGCACGAGTGCCTCTATAGCAAGCAGCTTGCTATGGGGGCACACGGCGGGGGGGGCCCAGAGCACTGGCTAATCAGTGCGCTCCAGTGCCATCTACCAGTGCCCATCAGTGTCACCTATCAGTGCTGCCAATCATTGACCACTAGTGCTGCCAATCAGTGCCCACCAGTGCCACCTATCAGTGCCCATCAGTGCTGCCAATCAGTGCCCATCGGTGCCTCATCATCAGTGTCACTAATCAGTGCTGCCTATCAGTGCCTATTAGTACCCATCGGTGCCACCTATCAGTGCCTATTAGTACCCATCGGTGCCACCTATCAGTGCTGCCTATCAGTGCCGCCTCTCTGTGCCGCCTATCAGTGCCACCCATCAATGCCCAACAGTGCAACCTATCATTGCCCATCAGTGCCGCCTCCTTAGTGCCCATTAGTGCCACCTATCAGTGCCCATCAGTGCAGCCTATCAATGCCCAACAGTGCAGCCTATCATTGCTCATTAGTGCCGCCTCATCAGTTTGCTTAATTTTATAACAAAATATGAAAAACATTTTTTTTTTCAAGATTTTTAGTCTTTTTTTCTTTGTTTAGCAAAAAATAAAAAAAACAGTGGTGATTAAGTACCCCCAAAAGAAAAATGTATTTGTGTAAAAAAATGATAAAAATGTCATATGGGTACAGTGTAGCATGACCGCACAATTGTCATTCAAAGTGCGAGAGTGCTGAAAGCTGAAAACGGGCAGAAAGAGGGTGAAAGTGCCTAGTAAGCGAGTGGCTAATAATTATTTAACAGCTTGTTTATTTCTATGGGACAGAAAAAATTTTTTTTTTTACTGATCCTCTGCTCTTCCGGCAAACGGGACCCCTCTGTGGTCTGGCAGTGGACTGTCCCTCTGCATCCTCATGTTCAATGCAGGACTATGGAGCCTGCATTGGTCTTGATGACATAAGGGACTACAGGGACCAGTCATGCAGTGCAGAGGAGCCTGCAGAATTGGAAGATCAGGTAAGTAAAACTGCTTTACCCAGGCTCCTAGACCTAAACAAGCAGTTAACCCTTGTAGTGGGGCTGAACACTGCAATACTTTTACTCTTCCTGGTGTTCAGCTTTCTGAATTGAACCCACTGTGTTAGTTTGCAGTTGAACAGCATTTATTACCACTTCTTTATGACTTCCTATGACATCTTCGTGTCCAGGCACTTACATTCCTATTCACTGTTACAACACAAAAAAAACATCTATCTTCTATGTCATCCACTCTGTGACAGATTAGTACTGATTCATTACAACACTGACTGAAGTTTTAATGCTGAAAATAGAGATACATACATCATTTGGTGAACATCCCAGACCAACCAAGTTCTTGCAGGGAAAGGATACGAGACCACATTTCATTATAAATATAAAAAAAATCAATTTTTGTAACATTCTTTTGCATGGCACATTAAAGGCTGTTGCATCAATTAGGACTAATTCCTCTTTTTTTCAGAACCTCTTTGTAGAAAAATCTTATATTTCAGCAATTTGCATTATCCACAAAATCTGCTTTGAAGTTCTAAGTTATGGCAAGAGAAGGATCCACTTATCAGCACATAAAAATGTTCAAAGCTTATAATTCCCTGAAACAGATGTACATTATCATAGGATTTTCTTGTGTCTTTTGGGCTGCATGGGTAATATTGTATCCTATCCCTATTCACCCCCCTCCTTTTTTTACAATCTTCTCTTTACTGAAAGATTTAGCCTGCTGTGCCAATCCACACTTCAAAGATTTCTGCCTATCTATTAGAAACAAAGCACAAAGTGAGAACATATGGCCCTTTTTAAATTTCCCACATTTAAGTCAATATCATTTCTTTTTCTTCTTCAGCAAAGAGAAACAGACATAAAAAGGTTTATCTCCTCCTACCCTAAACCCAGTGTCTATATCTAATGTCAGTTAAGCAACTGTTTTATTTAAAGAGCCTAGATAAAAAAAAGAAGTGTCATGGGAACCAAATATTTACTGGTAAAGCCATTTAGTCCCTTAGCATTTTTTAAGTATAACTAAAGGCAAACTTTTTTTTTTTTAATTTAGAGTGGTGTGGGATTAGAACCTCTGTAAGGTTTTTAAAAGAGATTTGTCTCTGTAAATGTCTTGATCATCAATGTCACTTGGAATAAAAGTGAGGGTAAATTCTAAAATGGGAGTTGCAGGAACATGAATAGAGGGTATATCTTTCAATAGGGGTTCTTGATTTCATGACAACTGTGTAAGAGGGATTCCCTCACATTGGAAAGATATCCTCTTACTTCCTGTTGAGTCTGCAAGACAATTTCCCTAATGGGACACAGATGGCAAAACAAATCTGACAATGGTTTAAACCCTTCCCTACTCTATCTAAAATAAAAAAAAATAAAAAAAATTGTGGACTTTAGATATCGTTTATATTTAAGAGTGAGTTTTCCTCAGGGCTGTTTGAAAGGCATTAGTGGGCCCAGGGCAAATGTCTCATTAGTGTTCCCAGTTGTCATGTCTCCTTATGCTATCATCTGCTGCTTCTATATGCCGCACAAACTGGAGAATTCTATTAGTGCCACACACTGACATTACAAATTAGCTCCTATTTCAGGTTACATTAGGTTTAATAGAACAGCTAACTGTATGTTCTGGTATTCGAGCTGAGTGCAGAATATACAGAATTTGTACAGGGACAGAGGATGATACAACTATTATTCAAAGCCCAGCTTTGTAGAATATGTTTTTAAAACGTAGCCCATATTCTGGTAAAATAAAAAAGCAGCTTAGGCTGCAATACTTACCTCTTCTCTGGTGCTGTTTCTGCAGTAGTTCCTTCTCACCACTAGATGTCCTCAGTTGTCCAGGTTGAATAATTCCCAGTGTCATTCAACCTGTAATGCCGCGTACACACGAGCGGACTTTACGGCAGACTTTGCCCGGCGGACTTTTCAACGTACTTTACGATGGACTTTCTGAATGAACGGACTTGCCTACACACAATCCACCAAAGTCCGTCAAATTCGTACGTGATGACGTACGACCGGACTAAAACAAGGAAGTTCATAGCCAGTAGCCAATAGCTGCCCTAGCGTGGATTTTTGTCCGTCGAACTAGCATACAGACGGCGGACTTTTCGACCGGACTCGATTTCGACGGATTAATTTAAAACATGTTTCAAATCTAAGTCCGTCCAACTTTTGAGCAAACAAAGTCCGCTGGAGCCCACACACGATCGAATTGTCTGACGAAATCCAGTCCGCCGGGCAAAGTCTGCCGTAAAGTCCGCTGTGCGCGGCATAAGACTAAGGACATACTGTGAGTGTAGGACATCATGGACTTGTACCCTGAGGGGGTGTCACCATAACACACTTCAATCACAGTGTAATGATGCAGAGAGCAGCACTGACATTATCATGTCAGCCCTGCTCTACATCATCATGGACCACTTACTTACAGGAGAAGATCTGATGAGAAAAAGCACTTTGTGTACCAGAGGACCAGACTAAAGACTTCTAAAAAAGTAACTATAAAAACAAACAAACAAAAAAATAATAAAAGATGTCTGGAAGGAAAGGGGGAGGGGTTAGGTGAGGGCTCAATAGGGAAAGGGGGGCTTGGAGTTGAGCTTTAACCACTTGCCGACCAGCCGTCGTAGGTGTACGTCGGCTCCTTTAAGGGGAGTTAGAGAGGGATCTGCTGTACCTAGTGATTAAGAACAGCGATCTCTCTCCTCCTCCAGTCAGCCCAGCCCCCATACAGTTAGAAATACTTCCAGGGAACACACTTAACCCCTTGATCGCCCCTAGTGTCAATCCCTTCACTGCCAGTGACATTTATACAGTAATCAGTGGCTATTTTTAGCTCTGATCGCTGTATAAATGTCAATGGTCCCAAAAAAGTGTCAAAAGTGTCTGATCTGTCTGCTGCAATGTCGCAGTCCCGCTAAAAAATCGCAGATTGCCATTATATTTTTTTTTTTTGTCCCAAGTGATTGAATAATGACAAAAAAAAGAAAAAAAATAAAAATTACAAAAAGTTGTCACTAAATGATATATTGCTCACACAGGCCATGGGCATATGTGGAATTGCACCCCAAAATACATTCAGCTGCTTCTCCTGAGTACGGGGATACCACATGTGTGGGACTTTTTGGGAGCCTAGCCGCGTACGGGACCCCGAAAACCCAGCACCACCTTCAGGATTTCTAAGGGCATACATTTTTGATTTTACTCCTCACTACCTATCACAGTTTTGAAGGCCATAAAATGCCAAGATGGCACAAACCCCCCCCAAATGACCCCATTTTGGAAAGTAGACACCCCAAGCTATTTGCTGAGAGGCATGGTGAGTATTTTGCAGCTCTCATTTGTTTTTGAAAATGAAGAAAGACCAGAAAAAAAAATTTTTTTTTTCTTTTTTCAATTTTCAAAACTTTGTGACAAAAAGTGAGGTCTGCAAAATACTCACTATACCTCTCAGCAAATAGCTTGGGGTGTCTACTTTCCAAAATGGGGTAATTTGGGGGGGGGTTTGTGCCACCTGGGCATTCCATGGCCTCCGATACTGTGATAGGTAGTGAGGAGTGAAATCAAAAATTTACGGCCTTAGAAAGCCTAAAGGCGGTGCTTGGTTTTCGGGGTCCCGTGCGCGGCTAGGCTCCCAAAAAGTCCCACACATGTGGTATCCCCGTACTCAGGAGCAGCAACAGAATTTATTTTGGGGTGTAATTTCACATATTCCCATGGCATGTTTTAGCAATATAACATTTAGTGACAACTTTGTGCAAAAAAAAAAAAAAAAAATTGTCTCTTTCCCGCAACTTGTGTCACAATATAAAATATTCCATGGACTCGACATGCCTCTCAGCAAATAGCTTGGGGTGTCTACTTTCCAAAATGGGGTCATTTGGGGGGGGTTTGAACTGTCCTGGCATTTTATGCACAACATTTAGAAGCTTATGTCACACATCACCCACTCTTCTAACCACTTGAAGACAAAGCCCTTTCTGACACTTTTTGATTACATGAAAAAATTATTTTTTTTTGCAAGAAAATTACTTTTAACCCCCAAACATTATATATTATTTTAAAGCAATTGCCCTACAGATTAAAATGGTGGGTGTTTCATTTTTTTTTTTTCACACAGTATTTGCGCAGCAATTTTCAAACGCATTTTTTGGGGAAAAAACACACTTTTTTAAATTTTAATGCACTAAAACACACTATATTGCCCAAATGTTTGATGAAATAAAAAAGATGATCTTAGGCCGAGTACATGGATACCAAACATGACATGCTTTAAAATTGCGCAGAAACGTGCAGTGGCAACAAAATTACTACATTTTTAAAAGCCTTTAAAAGCCTTTACAGGTTACCACTTTAGATTTACAGAGGAGGTCTACTGCTAAAATTACTGCCCTCGATCTGACCTTCGCGGTGATACCTCACATGCATGGTGCAATTGCTGTTTACATTTGACGCCAGACCGCCGCTTGCGTTCGCCTTAGCGCGAGAGCAGGGGGCGACAGGGGTGCTTTTTTTTTATTTATTTTTTTTCTTTATTTTTTTTTGCTTTTTTATCTTATTTTTAAACTGTTCCTTTCATTTTTTTTTTTTTTAATCATTTTTATTGTTATCTCGGGGAATGTAAATATCCCCTATGATAGCAATAGGTAGTGACAGGTACTCTTTTTTGAAAAAATTGGGGTCTATTAGACCCTAGATCTCTCCTCTGCCCTCAAAGCATCTGACCACACCAAGATCGGTGTGATAAAATGCTTCCCCAATTTCCCAATGGCGCTATTTACATCCGGCGAAATCTAAGTCATAAAATGCTCGTAGCTTCCGGTTTCTTAGGCCATAGAGATGTTTGGAGCCACTCTGGTCTCTGATCAGCTCTATGGTCAGCTGGCTGAATCACCGGCTGCATTCTCAGGTTCCCTGTTGAGACAGGAGAGCCAGAGAAAAACACGGAAGACGGTGGGGGGGGGGCATTCCCTCCCACTGCTTGTAAAAGCAGTCTAGAGGCTAATTAGCCACTAGAATTGCTTTTACATGAAAGCCGACCGCTGGCTAAAAAGAATGATACCAAGATGATACCTAAACCTGCAGGCATCATTCTGGTATAACCACTCAAAGTCGTGAATGGCGTACCTGAAGACAAAAAAATGGTTAACAATAAAGCACAGTAAACGGTAAAGTATAAAAAATTACATACCTGAAAAGCAAACATGATAAAACATAATAACAATAAAACATTGCAGAATAGAATACAGTAAAAAAGAGCAGAACAATAGAAAGAGAATAGAGAGAGAGAGAGAACAATAAAACGACAACTATTTTTTTTTATTTTTGTTTGTGTTTTTTTTTTTTTTACACTTTTTTTTTGTAACTGTAACTTTTATAACTGTAACCGGTTCCAGGTTCGAGTCTCTCAAAATGCGACGGCATCTTGGGAGACCCTGTGAAAGTGTGCAATGCTGTACGCTACGCTAATACTCAACTAGTGCATGGTAGCGTTCAAAACATTCACCAAGTGTTACTGCAGTGCTGGTTTGACTACGACCGGGGTGTACTACGCCGCTGGTGCTTGCCAGTTCACCAAAACGCTACAAAAAAAAGTGACAGTGATCAATCGATACTGCACTTGGGTGGGCTGGGCTGGGCCGGGCGGAGGGGCAAAGCAGGTGCTAGCAGGTATCTGGGCTGATCCCGCTAACACTGCGTTTTTGGGAACCCTAAACTGCTGGGGACGCTAGTATACATCTGATCGGATCAGATATTGATGCGTTCAGATACTATACCACTAAGGGAGGTGTACGGTGCGTGTACGGTGCGTGCGTGGGTGTTCGCGGTACTGGCGCTAATCTGACGCTGCCTAGGGCGACGCATATCACCGCCGGGCGATCAGGGGGCTAAACCTTTATTCGGTAATAAACGGCGGGTGCCCTGACACTATAAAAAATAAACGAACTAACCAGCGTCACCCGTAGCGGTTATACGGTGATCAGTGGTGAAAGGGTTAACTAGGGGGCAATCAAGGGGTTAAAACATTTATTAGATAGTATATGGGGGTCCCTGTCGCTATAAAACACTGACGGCGAACCTAAATATTTACGTCCCTAACTAGCGTCACCAGCGACACTAATACAGCGATCAGAAAAATGATCGCTTAGCGACACTGGCGACAGGGGGTGATCAAGGGGTTAAAACTTTATTAGGGGGGTAAGGGGGGTACCCTAGACCTACAGGGGGCTAAACCTTTATTCGGTAATAAACGGCGGGTGCCCTGACACTATAAAAAATAAACGAACTAACCAGCGTCACCCGTAACGGTTATACGGTGATCAGTGGTGAAAAGGTTAACTAGGGGGCAATCAAGGGGTTAAAACATTTATTAGGCAGTATATGGGGGTCCCTGTCGCTATAAAACACTGACGGCGAACCTAAATATTTACGTCCCTAACTACCGTCACCAGCGACACTAATACAGCGATCAGAAAAATGATCGCTTAGCGACACTGGTGAGGGGGGGTGATCAAGGGGTTAAAACTTTATTAGGGGGGGTAAGGGGGGTACCCTAGACCTACAGGGGGGTAATACTAACTGTCCCACCACTGCTAACTGTCACAAACTGACACTATGCAGTAATCAGGAAAAAAAAAAAAACCTGCTTGGTGTCAGTTTGTGACGGGGGGGGGGTGATTGGGGGGGGATCGGGGGGCGATCGGGGGGGGATCGGGGGTGTAATGTATGCCTGGCATGTTCTACTGTGTGTGTGTGTGTGTTGTGTGCACTTACATGTCATCTCTCCTCGGCGCTGGAACGGAAACTGCCAGACCGAGGAGAGATGACATCACATCCTCTGCCTCTGTGTACTATACAGAGGCAGGGGATGTTTCTCATTGGCTGGGAGCGATCGCGAGGGGGGGGCCACGATCGGATGGCCTCCCCCTCGTCTGTCATCGCTCCCAACCAAATGCCGACCGCAGCTGGCACCGGGGGGGGGGGGGGTCCGATCGGACCCCCCACCCGCGGGAAGGCAATCACGTTTCAAGTACGTGATTTTGCCTGCCCGTGCCGCTCTGCTCACGTATATAGGCGTGAGGCGGTCGGCAAGTGGTTAAGGAGGAAAATCTTCCGGTCTGTAAGTGGTTAAAGTACATGTAAACCCCAAGTGAAAAAAACCCTATCTAAATGACAACATTTAGATTGATGAAGCATGTTTCACTCTTTTAGCATATAAACACTGCTGATCTGCCTTGTTACAAGAAACTTTGTGTCTACTTTTATGTACTACAGCAACGTCTGCATGTGATTTCTCAGAGCAGGTGATAACAGTGGTACATGCCTGTGCATTGCATGTTGGTACAGAAACTTGTGGTCTCTATTGGAAGAGCATGTTACAAGGTGACAACACAGGAAAACAATTGGAAGTCAGGAACAGAATGTTGTCACACTACAGAAAGTAAAAAAAATAGCAATGATCTCAAGAGCTCACATGAGCGCATGAAAGGTCCATGCAATATGCAGGACCAACATGGGAGAGCCAAAGGGGAATGTTTGTTCCCTGTTCTGTATTTCAGGATGGCAATTGGTGGGCAGCAGCCTCCGCAGGGTAGCAACAAGCACCTGATTGGTGCAGTCTGGCGGGCCCCTTAAGCCCGCAAATTTCAGAGGTGATAAAAGAGGGCCGTCCGGCCGTTACCATCAGACCGTGTGGCGCAGGACCGGGACTCACACCGCAGCGCAAGGATGGACCGTTCGCCTGTGGGAAGAGAGAGCCTTCTTCGTCGCCTAATTGAGAAGGCGGAGAGTGCCGGAGGGGAGGAGTGGCTCCTTCACTGCCTGGAGGGTGGTCAGTCCGAAGCTCCGCCCGAGCCGTCTTTTAGCACAGCCCAGGAGAAAATGGAGTCCGCAGCAGACATGCGCAGTCCGCGCCGACAGCCGAAGAGGGCAAAGAAGAAAGCCAGAGAACAGGCTTCACAGTGCCATGCTGGCAGAGGGCGAGCCCGCAGTGCCCCCTATATGAAGACCCCCCCACATCAGGAAAGCGCTCAGCCAGCTGTTGCAACAAGCAATGAGCAGACAAGGAGTTTGCCTATGGGTGAGACTCGCACTTTTAGTAATGTCACTGATCTAAATAGTTTGGCTGATACTTTAGCTAGTATTGTGAGAGAAATTAAAGGGGCACACACAGTTGGTGCTAAGGTTAGTACAGCATTAGGTGCACAGTGCTCTGGTGCTTTCCATGTCACTGATAACGATGCTTTACAGGGGGCACAGCTATCTGGTGCTATGAATACAAATGATGATATGTCACAGCATAGTCTGGATGATGTCAGCCCTATATGGCGCAATTTGTCGGAGGTGCCCTTTGCTACCAATACAAGTGCACCAGTGCAAAAACCTTTTCAAATACCTCATTCTCTTAACCCTTCTCCGCGCGCCATCCACCCTGTAGTGGCGGAGTCCCCCTTTAAGATTCCTATGCCGTGTGAAATTTCACCGTTAGGTTTTCATTTGCCTGACGCTGTTAAAGGGAAGATTTGGAGGGGGGAATTTGTAGATTTATTGTCACTATTGCCTGCTTCCAAAGATTTCGTACCTAAATTTGAAAGGAAGGCCAAGGACCGCTCTGAGAAAGATAGGAGATGTTCTGTGCCCAAAACTTTTTAAAATTGGTTGCAAGCTTTCTGCATTTATGCAGCGGTGCTGGGTGAGCACTCCCCAGATAAATGTTCAGGCTTATTTCAGCACGTGGACATAATTGCGGAAGCTTTTCATCATTTTGGTGGTACCTCATGGTTTACCTATGATGAAAATTTCAGACAGAAATTGGCGGTTCATCCATCTTTAAAATGGGGTTGTAAGGATGTCGGCTTATGGCTGAACCTAATGCTGCCGCAGAAGCCCTCATTTACACCTCGAACGTTTGCCCCACAGAATGCCTTTCGCAAAGGGTTCTGTTTTGCTTTTAATGAAGGGCAGTGTAAATTCCTGTCAAACTGTAGGTATAAACACGAGTGCTCCTATTGAAATGGGACCCACCCAGCGAATAGGTGCTTTCGGAAGTCATCAGCAACTTCCCTCCCATCCTTATCCAGGGACACTGGTGGCAAAAGCCATGACTCCAGTGAGTTTGTTAAGAATGCGACCGTGGTTAGATCTCTACCCAGATCGCAGATGGCATGGCTCCTAATTGACGGTTTCCAGGATGGTTTCTTGGTTCCCTCATTTTCTGGGCCGGGTTGCGTTTTTGTAAAGAACTTACTGTCTGCTAGGAGGCATCCTGTCATTGTTCAGGAAAAAATAGATAAAGAGGTTAGTGAAGGCCGGGTAGCTGGCCCTTTCCGCAGTCCACCGTTTTCTAATTTCCGTCTTTCTCCTTTGGGCATTGTCCCCAAGAAGGAGCAGGGTACTTTCAGACTTATCCATCATTTGTCCTTCCCAGCTGACAATTCACTTAATGACGAGGTTTCAGAAATCCTTGCCCCTGTTTCTTACTCCTCTTTTGATGAAGCTCTAATGCTTTTGAGGCGTTTTGCACAGGGGGCGTTGTTAGCTAAGGCAGACATCAAATCTGCTTTCCGTCTGCTACCTGTGCACCCGCAAGGTTTCAATTCCCTGGGTTTTCATTTCCAAAACAAATTTTATTTTGACAAATGTTTGCCCATGGGCTTCTCCTTATCATGTTTTTATTTTGAGGCTTTCGCTACATTTCTACATTGGGTTTTGTCGGAAGGTTCCCCTACTGGGGGCTGCTACATTACTTAGATGATTTCCTTTTTATTGGCCCAAAGGACTCACAGTTATGTCTTGAATCATTGAACTCTTTCTTTGATATCTGTGATTCCTTTGGGATTCCAATTGCGCATGAGAAGACTTTATTTCCATCAACTACTATTGAATTCCTGGGGATTATCATAGACTCATCACTGATGGAGTTTAGGCTACCCAGAGAAAAGTTGTTCCGTATGAGAGCAATGATCTCGTTGTTTTTATCCAAACGCAAGGTTTTGTTGAAGGAGGCTCAATCCCTATTAGGTCTTTTTGCGTTTGCAGCTCGGGTCATTCCTATTGCCAGAATTTTTTCTAGGCGCTTTGCTTTGGCTACGAGGGGTTTGAAGAATCCTTACTCTCATGTTTGCATTTCTGCAAATGTCAAAGAAGACTTAAGAATATGGGATTCTTTCCTTTGTAATTTTAATGGGTCTACGGCCTGGCAACATCCTTTTATAGACAATTTTAAGCTGAATTTCTTTACAGATGCCGCTGGTTCATCCGGCTTTGGAGCCTTCCTGAATGGCCTCTGGTGTGCCTCTGAATGGCATTCCAGTTGGCGGCTTCCAGATATTCTGCATAATATAGTCCTCCTCGAGTTGTTTCCTGTGGTAGTTTCTGTGGTAATCTGGAAAGATAAGTTCATGAATCGCAGGGTAATGGTTCATACAGATAACAAAGGTGTACTTTTTGCTATCAACACATTGTCATCCAAGTCAGAGCCAGTTATCAAACTCTTACGTTTTTTAGTTTTGCACTGTATGCATTTCAATATCTGGTTGAAAGCTCGCCACATTGCAGGTATAGATAATACAATAGCTGACGCTCTTTCTCGTTTGCAGTTTCACAGATTCCGGGAGTTGGTTCCATCAGCGGATCGACAAGGCACCAGGATTGCCTCTGGGGCTTGATTTGGGACTGATAACTGCTCATCTCCAGAATTCGTTAGCACAGAAGACATGGCAAGACTATAACCTAGCCTGGTCCAGATGGTGCTCTTTTTGCTCTGACATGGTGGTGGATGTTTTTGACGTTAATGATTATATCGCTTTGGCTTTTGTGTCCTACCTGATGCAGGCCCAGCTCAGCCCTGCCTCAGTTAGTAAGATTTTAGCCGGGGTTTCCTTTTTTCTTAAATTTTCTGGCAGACCTGCCTTGACCTCTTTTTTCTTGGTCAGTCAGATCCTTAAAGGATTTCGGAAGTCCTCGCCTACAAAGGATGCTAGGCGCCCTATTTCAGTTTCTTTATTAATGAGACTAATGTCGGTTTTGGAGGATGTTTGTTTTTCTAGTTTTGAACTCCTGCTTTTCAGGGCAGCATTTTCGGTGACCCTTTTCGGTGCCCTGCGGGTGGGTGAGTTTACGGCTCCAAACAAATCATCTTCTTCTTTTCTGTTGTTCTCTCATGTGTCCATGCAACCGGACGGTTTACGGCTTTTTATTTGCAGGTTCAAAACTTTTGGGTTGGGTAATGGTAAGTGGATATCTCTGGCCTCCTCTCCCAACCTGTTGCTATGCCCTGTCGCCCACATGGCCAATTATATAGCAGTTAGACCCTGCTTTGACGGTTCTTTCTTTATCCATCAGGACTTGTCTCCTTTGACCAGATATCAGTTTTCTGCTGTGCTTTCCTCATGCATTAAGCGCCTTAACCTAGCAGGTTTGAAATTCTCATCACACTCCTTTAGAATTGGGGCTGCCACTATGGCTAACCTATTGGGTTTCCCTCCTGAGAGTCAAAAGAGGGTTGGCAGATGGGTTAGTAATAGGTATAAGCTTTATGTTCGCCCTGAATTGTTAATTGTCTGATTTTTATTTTTCAGATCCTCCTAAATACATTATTTGGATTGTAGGCCACTCCTACGTTTATTGGGCTGAAAGGTTGGCTGCATCCAGGAGCTATTCCAGCAATTTAGGTCTGGACTTTAACAAATTTAAGATTTTGTGGTCTGGTGTTAGGGGTCTGAGATGGCGTAATCTTAGAGACCATTTACTATATTTATCTTCTATTTGGCCCGCCCCGGTAGTTTTAGTTATTTATTTGGGAGCGAACGATATTGGCAAGGTTAGGACGTGGGAATTGCTTTGCGAGATGAAGAACGATTTTTGTGCCATCAAGCTGCTATTTCCTCGTACTATTTTGGCCTTTTCTGAAATGGTCCCTAGGCTCCTTTGGTCCCCCTGGGGTAATTTCTTTTATGTGGATAAAATTAGGAGACGTTTGAATAGGACCATTCATAATTTCCTTGCATCATCTGGGAGTTTGTCCTTCCGCCACTTAGAATTGGAGGGTTTTATTCCAGGATTATTTAGAGAAGATTTGGTGCACCTATCAGACATTGGTATTGATATTTTCAATATGGGTCTGCAAAGTTTGATTGAGAATGCCATGGTGTTGGGGAACCTCAGCCAGCAGCTGCTCTCCTGGCCTCGGTCGGTGGGGAATAGTCGTCCAGCATTGTCTGGATGGACACCGTATAAATTTTGATGGTTATATAGCCAAGATGGCTTCATATTTATTTGTATTTATTTAAACATTGACAGGTTACCCTTGAACAACACCATGGCCAATATTTTATTACCAAATTAATAAATGGTTAAAGAAAGAATTTTTGTTGTCTCTTTGTTTAATAACTCCTTTGTGCTAGCCCATGAAAGGTCCATGCAATATGCAGGACCAACATGGGAGAGCCAAAGGGGAATGCATGTTCCCTGTTCTGTATTTCAGGATGGCAATTGGTGGGCAGCAGCCTCCGCAGGGTAGCAACAAGCAGCTGATTGGCGCAATCTGGCGGGCCCCTTAAGCCCGCGAATTTCAGAGGTGATAAAAGAGGGCCGTCCGGCCGTTACCGTCAGACTGTGTGGAGCAGGACCGGGACTCCCACCCCCCCACCCCTTTATTTTATGCATTAGTCATGGGTTGTTCAGTGGGGAATAGTCGTCCAGCATTGTCTGGATGGACACCGTATAAATTTTGATGGTTATATAGCCAAGATGGCTTCATATTTATTTGTATTTATTTAAACATTGACAGGTTACCCTTGAACAACACCATGGCCAATATTTTATTACCAAATTAATAAATGGTTAAAGAAAGAATTGTTGTTGTCTCTTTGTTTAATAACTCCTTTGTGCTAGCCCATGCATTTTCTCTAGATTGCCAGTCCTATCCTTCTCAGCATACACTCCTACAGGCAAAATCTGCTCCAACCACTGTTTTTTAATCAAAAGATTTGTCTGTTCTATTTTCTTTTTCTGAGACCCTATCAGAAGCCCCATAGTTGCAGGCAGTGCTATGTATGTTGTTCTAAGAAAAGCGAATAATAACACCCTTTTCTAAATGCTTTGGTTGCCTCTCTCCAGATGTTATTGGACTGTGTGATTCAGATCATGCCATTAGCTTGGTCTTGTATTTCAGTAACAGTTGAACTATCTGATTTACCTATGTAGCGCTACCCCCACAGGAGATGCTTGATTATTTGTGCCCGGGTCTCCCAATGATTCATCCACAGCCAACCGCAGGGTATTTTCACACACACAGCCAGGTGCACACACTCTTCTGCTCGTTGTCTCCAATAACCATTCTAGGGGGTGTGTTTTTATGTTTTATTTGGAGCACTTGGATAGGAGAAGGGAATTAGTAGGATACTCCAAATTAACTATTCACAAGTGAGGACAACTTTCTCAATAGGACAGTGTAGCAGACATTCAGTAGCACTGTACAGTAAGCTGTATAGAATACAGAAAGTCCCTTTGTAGCAGAAGGAATTTAGTGGACTTTGCTTCTTTAAGACACCAGCCAGTGTCCCTTTTTGCTTACATCCGTTAGGCTGACTTCTAGAACCAAGAGGGGGATTTTACCAACAACAGTCTCTAGGATCCCTTTAGTGGGTCTGTACTCAAGGCCCGGGCTGCAGGTTACCTTCCTCCATGATACTAGACAGGATCCGTGGACACCCTCCCTCAGTTAGCTTTTAGGAGAATCCTGGGTTTCATCTTTAGTGTTTCAGGCCCTCAGGTCGACTACCCGAGGCCGCATGGCAGCCTGTGCTGGGGAGAGGCAGCAGCCCCCTCCCCACCTGGACCTCTCTCTCCAGAGGAAGATTGGACCCTGAGCCCATGGGCGCTTCAGATATAAAAACAAGGACCTAGCATGCCTTGGGGTACATTCCCGTCTAATTAGCCAGGGCTTTACAGACATTATTATTCTACAGGATTTATATAGCACCAACAGTTTACGCAGCGCTTTACAATATAAAAGGGAGGCAATACAGTTACAATACAATGAAATACAAGAGGATTAAAAGGACCCTGCTCAGGAGAGCTTACAACCTAATAGGGTGGTTCAGGTGGTACAAAAGGCTGTAACTGTGGGGAATGAGCTGATGGAAGTGGTAAAAGATTAGTTTGAGGCATGATAGGCTTCCCTGAAGAGATGAGCTTTCAGGGATTGCCTGAAGGTAACTAGAGTAGGAGATTTGACAACAATTGGATTTAGGGGTAAAAGGACAATTCAGAGTCTAGGATTACACCTAGTCCCCTGGCACAAGGGGGGAGATTAATGGTCGCATTATTGATTTTGATGGAAAAGTCATGGAAGGGGGCACGGGCAGGGAGGAATATTACCAGCTCAGTTTTAGAGAGATTTATTTTACTAAGTAGTGCGACATCCATACTGATATGCCAGTTAGTAAGTTGGTAATGCGAGAGGAGACTGAGGGAGTGAGGTGAGGAGTAGACAGATAGATTTGGGTGTCATCGGTGTATAGATGGTATTGCAAGCCATGGGCGGTTATCAAGTGACCAAGGGAGGTGTAGATAGAGAATAGAAGGGGTTCAAGAACAGAGCTTTGGGGGACCCCCATAGAAAGAGGCAATGGAGAGGAGGAGACAGAGTTGTAGGTAACACTGAAGGAGCGCTGTGATAGGTAGGAGGAGAACCAGGATAGAGCAGGATCTTGGAGGCCAAGGGAACAGAGTTTATTGAGAAGGAGTGGGCGGTCAACAGTATCAAAGACTGCAGAAAGGTCAATTAGTAGGAGTATGGAGTAGTAGCCATTGGTTTTAGCAGTTAGTAAATCGTTAGTTTTAATAAGGCAGTTTCTGAGGAGTGCTGCGAGCGAAAGCCAGAATGGAAGGGGTCACAAAGGTTATTTTCACTGAGGTAGGAGCCAATATGGTTGTAGACTAAGCGTTCTAGTTATTTAGAGGTGGATGAGAGCAATGAGATAAGTCTTAAATTGTTCAGGTTGGTGGGGTCCAGTGAGGGCTTTTTAAGTATGGGCGTGATCTACGTATGTTTTAGACAGGAAGATGCCACTAGAGAGGGAGAGATTGAAGATGTGAGTGAGGGAGCATAGGATAGAATAAGAGGGTGACCACAGTAGTTGTGAGGGAACAGGATCCAGGGGACAATTGGTTAGGTGGGCATCTAAAAAGTTTTGTAACCACTTCAGTAGTAGTTAGTTCAAAAGAGGAGAGTGTTGACTGTGCTGTTAGGCAAGATATATTGGGTGAGGAAGATGTACGCACAGTGGAGGTGTCCTCACGAATTGCATTATTCTTATCTTTGAAGTGATTGGCAATCTCATGGGCAGTGAGTGAGTTAGTCACTGACATCTTCTGGTCTTTTGCCTGGTCATGGAAAGGAAAACACAGCAACTGGCATCGCAGAGCCCCCAGATGGAGAGTGATAAGAGATAGGTTGTCATTCTGTGTGTCAATGAGAGGTTGCTGGCCTTACCATTTCAGTGCTCCAAAGCCAGATTTGGGCCCCACCCCCTTGGCCAGTGGGAGTGGATTTTCCAGAGACCAACGGACCACTATTTTTGCTTTGCCCCTTCGTCAGGCTCCCCTTAGTATAGGGATTAGGGGTCAGTCATTGGTCCGCTTGTTATTTGGTAGGTCCATACATTATTTTGCAATTGTTTCCAAAATACTTGTAGGCAGGTTGAAAATGTGTTTAGTTCAAGCGAGTTAGAGGCTGGCCCAGCCCGGGGAAAGGGTTAACTGTTGCTGGGCTTTTTGGTTCTAGCCATCCCACCTGTGCAATAAAAAAAGGGGGAGGCTGAGGTCCAGGGCTCTTCCTATATGATCTGGTTGGTTCTGTTCTGCTCATGTATCTGGACCACTGCACCTTGCAGTCCGCTTGCAGTCCACTAAAGACAACTGGACTTTCAGGGACATCCAAGCCATGGATAATTTTATAATGCACACTCACCTCACAGAGATATGCCTGGGAAGCCACACTACTATAGTTAGGCTTAGAGAAA
Organism: Lithobates clamitans; assembly: GCA_037952925.1. Taxonomy (NCBI): domain Eukaryota; kingdom Metazoa; phylum Chordata; class Amphibia; order Anura; family Ranidae; genus Lithobates; species Lithobates clamitans. The sequence continues at coordinate 8,988,638 of JBBGZY010000399.1, read as the reverse complement.
GGATGTTGCTCATATTGAACTTATATGCCACACTTGTTCAGTAAAGTTATATTAACCATTCTAAGATTGGTCTGAAGTTTTTCAAAGGGGTGCATGTTGGTTCTGGCGTATCTACAGAACCAGGGTCTGTAAAAGCACAAAGAGGTATAAAGCAACACCACTACAAAAGGGGTTGACTCGGCAAGACAAGAAGAAGAGTAGTTGCTATGGGTAACCAAGTGCAGGAACAAGCTACAAAGGTGACAGGTCCTCTGGAAGCGATGGGGTCGATTTATTGTTCCACCCCCTAGTGGTCAGTATCCAATAGCAACCGGGTCTGAACCCCACATTACAGAGATCTATGGCCTGGTCATGTGGTAAGGGAAGTGAAAGAGATAATAAGATAAGTGCATGCATGATGTCTGCACTAGGTGCACGGCAGGACACCATTCTGTTACTGAGAGTGAGGTCATAGAGGTACGCTGGACTGGTAGAGTGGGCACAGGCTCAGCACATCCCTCCTAATGCAACATACAAGTTATAGTATGAAGTGACATGGGACAAGACACTCTCAGAGGAACTCTGACATATATTACTGCACACAGTGAAGGCTGATCTCTAAAACGAAGAACTGACTTAATGTTATATTCTTCACATGACAACTGTCTCTGCCTGGTCCAGCGCCTTTCTGTGCCTGTTGAGCGCACTCTGCGAGAGAGGTACCCCTTTGTGTGCAGGGCGAAGTGGGCTCCGCCCACATACTTGTTGATATGTTTATAGCTACTTTCTGTTCTTATGGTCTTTGAATTATTGTGTATTGTTATAATAAATATTCCCTCCCAGCCTTGTAGCCATGGTGTGTCAGAGAGTGTGGAAGGTCATTGACATCCAGAACTGAGAGACCCAAACATTAGTGACTTCTTTTGGGGGCAAGCACTACACTCATTATTTAACCACTCGACCACTGGGCACTTAAACCCCCTTCCTGACTAGACCAATTTTCAGCTTTCAGTGTTCTCACATTTTGAATGACAATTACTCAGTCATATAGCACTGTACCCATATGAAATTTTTGTCCTTTTTTTCACACAAATAAAGCTTTCTTTAGGTGGTATTTAATCACCGTTGGGTTTTTTTTTTTTTTGCGCTATAAAATTATAAAATTTAGCAAAGTTTATATTGCTACATATCTTTGGTAAATATAAGTACAAATTGGTGTATATTATTTGGTCTTTGTGAAAGTTTAATGCCCTGTACACACGATCAGACATTGATCGGACATTCCGACAACAAAATCCATTGATTTTTTTCCGGATGTCGGCTCAAACTTATCTTGCATACACACGGTCGCACAAAGTTGTCGGAAAATCCGATCGTTCTGAACGTGGTGACGTAAAACATGTACATCGGGACTATAAACGGGGCAGTAGCCAATAGCTTTCATCACTTAATTTATTCTGAGCATGCGTGGCACTTTGTGCGTCGGATTTGTGTACACACGATCGGAATTTAACCGATCGGATTTTGTTTTGAATGAATGTATGTTGTATATGCCCGTCCCAAAAAAACAACAATGCTCTGCGCTTAGTACAATATTCTAACGGTGTATGTGCGGCACATAAATAATTATATGACTAGTAGCTGCTGCTTAAATAGTAGAACATGTATATAGGCAATAATGAATCAATTAAACTAGATAAATATATAAATACACAATTATAAATATATAAATATATAAAGTGTCTATTCAGTATTGCAGCAGCGCTGTGCACCCCAATTGAACAGGGTCTCTTTCTTAATCTAATTCAGAAAGTTCAAACACGGATCTGATAGCCAGAGTCCCACCAATAAATAATCAAGATGTATTCTGTGAGGGTAGTAATCCTTTCACCAAGCGATACACCACGTGCTGGGGTCCCCAATGAAAACTCACTCACCAGAAATCAGATCAATAAAAGCCTTGATTAATAGTAGTAAATCTGCATCAATATCCAAAGCGACCACCAGATGTCAGTATTATTCCCAGTAGACCCCCGATCCCTCCATAAAGAGTACCTGTCACCACCTATTACTGTCACAAGGGATGTTTACATTCCTTGTGACAGCAATAAAAGTAAAAAAAAAAAAAAACATTTTTTTAAACACAATTTATAAGTATAAAAATAAATAAAATAAATAAAAAAAATTTAAATTTTTTTTTTTTAAGCGCCCCCGACCCCGCGAGCTCGCGCAGCGAAGAAAACGCATACAGAAGACGCGCACGCATATGTAAACGGTGTTCAAATCACACATGTGAGGTATCGCCGCGATTGTCAGAGCGAGAGCAATAATTCTAGCCCTAGACCTCCTCTGTAACTCTAACCTGGTAACCGTAAAAAAAAAATTAAAGCGTCGCCTATGGAAATTCATAGCTACCATAGTTTGTCGCCATTCCACGAGTGCGTGCAATTATAAAGCTTGACATGTTTGGTATCTATTTAGTAACATCATATTTCACATTATACAAAAAAATTGGGGTAACTTTACTGTTTGGATTTTTTAAAATTCATGGAAGTGTCCCTTTTCCAAAAATTTGCATTCAAAACACCGCTGCACAAATACCGTGTGATATAAAATATTGCAACAATCTCTCTAGATTCTCTGCTAAAAAAATATATATAATATTTGGGGGTTCTAACTAATTTTCTAACAAAAAATATGGATTTTAACTTGTAAACACCAAATTTCAAAAATAGGCTTAGTCATGAAAGGGATATAATCCAAGTCTATAGTTATAAAATTGTGGCGTTCAGCAACAAACAGTTCCACTCAGTGAAAACGTGTCTATCCTCAGAACCAAATAAGTGACTGTGATCAAACCACCACCATGAGTAGAGGAGGCTTACCAGAATGTTTGAACATGCCAGGGCATATGTTCTGCGTGTCAAACAAGCTTGTATTGCGGTGGGTGGATTCTGGTGATGTTGATTTCTGTAGATCGGAGATAACCTGCTCACAATCCAATGAGGACGCGTGGGAAATAACCTGGCTTTAGTTTTAGATCCTTCCAAACTTTTAGGATCAAACCAACATGGCAGCAGCAAGCCAAGCGCTCACATCTGTAGGCCAAAAGGGACAACATGGACATGGGGACAAGGTGCTTTGGCTACCTCAAAGCACCCTCCCAATGTTGAGGGCATGTGGCCTGGTATGGTTCAGGAGGGGGGGCGCTCTCTCGTCCCCCCCTCTTTTCCTGTGGCCTGCCAGGTTGCATGCTCGGATAAGGGTCTGGTATGGATTTCTGGGGGGACCCCACGCCATTTTTTTTTTTATTTTGTAATTTTGGCATGGGGTTCCCCTTAAAATCCTTAACAGACCTGAAGGGTCTGGTATGGAATTTGAGGGGGGACCCCACGCCATGTTTTTTTAATTCTGGCACGGGGTTCCCCTCAATATCCATACCAGACCTGAAGGGCCTGGTATGGAATTTAGGGGGACCCCTATGCCATTTTTTTTTTTTGGCGCGGGGTTCCCCTTAATATCCATACCAGACCTGAAGGGCCTGGTATGGAATTTAGGGGGAACCCCATGCATTTTTTTTTAAATTTTGGTTCAGGGTTCCTCTTTGGGGAAATCCCATGCCTTTTTATCAATGAACTTTTATGTGTATTGTCAGACTGACAATTCATTAATAGCCGCAAGTAGTTTTAAATGACTTTTTTTCCTTTGAAATGTCATTTTGCTGTCAGACTATTCTAAACACAGGAAACATGCGCCCCTTTACAGGCATACTATAGACACCCCCCAGGTATAAAATTTAAAGGAATATTACACTTTTATTGTTTCACTTTAAGCATTATTAAAATCATTGCTCCTGAAAAAACGGCCGTTTTTAAAACTTCTTTTTGCATTGATACATGTCCCCTGGGGCAGAGCCCAGGTCCCCAAACACTTTTTATGACAATACCATGCATATAAGCCTTTAAAATTAGCACTTTTGATTTCTCCCATAGACTTTTAAAGGGTGTTCCGCAGCTTTCGAATTTGCCGTGAACTCATGTTTGACCCGAACATAAAGCCCATCCCTACTCCCGAGTATGGAAATACCACATGAGTGAGACTTTTACACAGAGTGGCCACATACAGGGGCCCAACATGCAGGGAGCACCTTCAGGCGTTCTGGGGCCCCCAGGCCAATTCTGACATTTCTCTCCTACATGTAAAAATCATCATTTATTTGCTAAAAAATTACATAGAACCCCAAAACATTATATATATTTTTTTAGCAAAGACCCTAGAGAATACATTGCAACTTCTTATCTCGCACGGTATTTGCGCAGCAATTTTTCGAACGCTTTTTTTTGGAAAATAAAAACAGTTTTGTGCTTTAAAAAAAACAAAACAGTAAAGTTAGCCCAACGCTTTTGCATAATGTGAAAGATGAAGTTACGCCAAGTAAATAGATACCTAACATGTCACCCTTCAAGATTGCACACGCTCGTGGAATGGCACCAAACCTCGCTACTTAAAAATCCCCATAGGCGACGCTTTAAAATTTTTTACTGGTTACATGTTTTGAGTTACAAAGGAGGTCTAGGGCCAAAATTATTGCTCTCGCTCTAACGTTCGCATCGATACCTCACATGTGTGGTTTGAACACCGTTTTCATATGAGGGCGGGACTTACATATGCGTTCGCTTCTGCATGCGAGCACACAGGGACAGGGGCGCTTTAAAATGTATTTATTTTTTATTATTCATTTTATTTTATTTATTTTAGTTTGACACTTTTTTCCCAAAAATACATTTTTTGATCACTTTTATTCCTATTACAAGGAATGTAAACATCCCTTGTAATAAGGATATGGCATGGCAGGTCCTCTTTACAGTGAGATATGGGGTCAATAAGACCCCACATCTCACCTCTAGGCTGGGAAACCTGAAATAAAAAAATTAAAAAATGATCCTGGCTTAGATCTTAGCTGTGAGTCGGTAGAAGCACCAGAGGGTATGGCAGAGTATTGCAGGGTATTGCAGAGTATGGCAGGATATGGCAGAGTATTGCAGGGTATGGCAGGGTATGGCAGAGTATGGCAGAGTATTGCAGGGTATTGCAGAGTATTTTCAGAGTATTGCAGGGTATTGCAGGGTATTGCAGAGTATTGCAGAGTACTGCAGAGTACTGCAGGGTATTGCAGAGTATTGCAGGGTATTGCATGGCATGGCAGGGTATTGCAGGGTATTGCAGAGTGTGGCAGGGTATTGCAGGGTATGGCAGGGTATGGCAGAGTATTGCAGGGTATTGCAGAGTATGGCAGGATATGGCAGAGTATTGCAGGGTATGGCAGGGTATGGCAGGGTATGGCAGAGTATTGCAGGGTATTGCAGAGTATTTTCAGAGTATTGCAGAGTATTTTCAGAGTATTGCAGGGTATTGCAGAGTATTGCAGGGTATTGCATGGCACGGAAGGGTATTGCAGGGTATTGCAGAGTATGGCAGGGTATGGCAGGGTATGGCAGAGTATTGCAGAGTATTGCAGGGTATTGCAGGGTATTGCAGGGTATTGCAGAGTATTGCAGAGTATTGCAGGGTATTGCATGGCATGGCAGGGTATTTCAGGCAGGGTATTGCAGGGTATTGCAGAGTATGGCAGGGTATGGCAGAGTATTGCAGAGTATGGCAGGGTATGGCAGAGTATTGCAGGGTATTGCAGAGTAAGGCAGGATATGGCAGAGTATGGCAGGATATGGCAGAGTATTGCAGGGTATTGCAGGGTATTGCAGAGTATTTTCAGAGTATTGCAGGGTATTGCAGGGTTTTGCAGAGTACTGCAGAGTACTGCAGGGTATTGCAGGGTATTGCAGAGTATTGCAGGGTATTTCAGAGTATTGCATGGTATTTCAGAGTATTGCATGGTATTGCATGGTATTGCAGAGTATTGCAGGGCATTGCAGAGTATTGCAGAGTATTGCAGGGTATTACAGATTATGACTGAGCGTGGAGGGATGGCTGAGCATGGATGGATGTGGCTCTGTGTCACAGAGCAGCGCTGTGGGCACTACAGAAATAGCCCACAGCGCTGCTGCCACCGATCTCTCCCCTCTCCGCTCACACTGGACGAAGAGGGGAAAGAGGAACCGGATATCACGCAGGTTTATTTACATGTGATCGCTCCGTCATTTGATGCAGCGATAATGTGGTAAACGGCCGATATCAGCGTTTACCATGATCCGTGATGCGCCGGGTCCTCTGAACCCGGAGGTCATGGATGTTCTCGGATGCGCCCCAGGGGGCGAGCGAGAGCGGGATTCTGGGAGGACGTCACTGTACATCCTCCCAGAGTTTTGCAACCGCCCTGTAGCCGTCATTCGGCTATGGGGCGGTTGGCAAGCGGTTAAAGCCTTAAAAATAACAGGCCAGTCAGACCCCAAATTAGGATACTCGTTGCAGGAATTTTCCTACAGTAAAATTTATAGCTTTGCATCCCAGACACAGATTTTTTAAAAATTCCCAGGACACCAAACTTTTAGACCCCTTTCACACTAAGGCACTTGAAAACTGCCCATAAAACGTTGGGCGTTTTTGCTGTGTTTTTGCAGCGTTTTTGCGGTGCTTTTTTTGGTGCTTTTTAAATGCTTTTGCGGCATTGGTGGGGAGCTTTTTATGGTCATGTGACTCAAAAGAACCATTTTGCGGCACTTTTGAAGCGCTTTTCGTGAGCTTTTCAGGTGCTTCTGCAGTGCTTCTCATTTATTTCAATGGACAGGGGCGTTTTTGAGGCTTTTTTAAAAGCGTTCCAAACATGCTCCAAAGATGCTGCTTGCAGGACTTTTTTCACTGTCCTGCCAACGCATGGCCTCAGTGTGAAAGCATTCATTGATCTTAATGTAAATAGGTTTTCGTGAGCATTTCAGGCGCTTTTAATAGCACAAACGCCCCATGAAAAATGCCTCAGTGTGAAAGGGGTCTTAATTGAATAGTCCTGAAATTTAGAGACACAAAGCAGGAGTTTTCTTGCAAACACAAGGAGAAAAAAGAGGAGAAGTGCCAAGAAGTGGTCATGCTGGCAGCAACTGAATTGAAATTTAGGCAACATTATAATTAATACATTTTTTTGCAGCATCTGCAGTGGGTGATTCGAAGACTCCTATAATCTCCTATAATTCTTTAAAAGTTAACCAGTCAATATTGTCTGGTGACAAGTGGAAGCGCTTCTCTGTGACAATTCCTCTTGCTGCACTAAGGGCCCTCCCACACTTGCAACAGGGCAGGCCAGTATATGCAGAACATATTGAGCAAGCTCTGCCCAATGGTCCATCCTAGACACCCAGTAGTACGTGGTGTTTTCCTCACTATTCAGCATTTCAACATCATGGTGCCAATAGCCGAGTCTGGCAACTGTGGCTTGAAAAATCGATGCAACGCTATGCTGAAATAACTCTTGTTGATCCTTGAGAGGATTTCAGCAGAGGAGGAATGTTGGCCAGCAGAGTAAACCCTGCCCCATCGAGAAATATAGTAAAGAGGCTCTATACTATTCCACCCACTCTACACTTAGTGTTCACCTTCCAAATTTCTTACAAGCCCTAAGAATTCAAATGTGTGAATCTGTGTCACACTCCAACTAAAAACACTCACAACAACGTTACTTAGTGAAAAAATACCAATAATGAGCGGCTGTATTTAAAATTCCCTTATAACATATACTAATTGTTTCATCATCATAGTGACTTCGTCTAGTCTAGAAGAAGTCTCTATGGTGACGAAACACATCAGAAGGAGGCAGACATGTATAAAGGAACTAGTGAGCAGATGATCTAATAGCAGTTACAACAGGTAACAGCGCAGATGCCTGTGTGAGAGATTGGATTTGAAGTGATGGGGTACAGGGGGACACAGTACTGGGCTACTGTGGAATATTTTTTTTTCAGTTTTTTTGTGAGTAAGTTGCCTTAATAAATCATCTGGTTTTATGATATCACACTATGTGGGCATTTATTTGGACATTTTTTTGAGGTGCACGACAGCTGCGGAGTTGAGCTTGTTTCTGTGATGATTCATTCTTGAGAGAGTTTGGCAATAAAAATTGGGAGTGTATGTCCATATAAACAGTGGTGGGCTACACTTGGTGCTTTCTTTACATTTTGCAGAAAAAAGATATTTGACTTTACCCTGAACAAGTTGATAAAAAAGAGCTGCAAGTCACGTTGGTTTTGCTTAGACTTAAGTTTTGGACTTCAGAGTGCTGGATATTTACACGCTTGTTTATTGTCTTTCACATTTAATTTTTATTTACCTATATTTGTTTAGAGATACATTTTGTGATAAGTATTACTTACAGCATTAGAATACAGAGCTAAAATCTCCTACTGTAGATCTAGATTAGCCTGAATTTATCAGTATATGTTAAAAGAGGCTCTGTAGAAGCACTTCTTCAAACTGGTGCATTTTGTATTTCCTTAGAAATGGTGGCAGAAGATCACACCCTTGGGTCTTGTACTGGGGATCCAATGGGGTGGACACCCTATAGTGGTCCCTCTCCTTTATCACCCAAATGCATGGATACATATATTGGCATGTAGCATGAAGGACCCCATATACCACAAATACCAATGTCTGAGGATCCCAAGTCTTCATTCTCACTGAGGACAGTGTTGTCCTCCAACTGCTCACTCCACCCGTGTATAATGCCCAGAGCTTGGGTAGAGTAAAAAGCCTGTCTGCATTCTTCTTTACCCATGCAGCCTCCCAAACCTCTTCTTTTGACGTCTTCTGCTGCCTCTGCATCAATGGGATGAAAGCAGTGTAGAGAGGTTTTTGGTGGCCCCAGAATACCATTAATTCCTCCCCTTCATCTGGCTGCTGTGTCTTCAGTGGAGAGTCTCAGTCTACACAGCATATGTTCAAGGATAAAAACTAAGCAGACAGTGTTGCTTATCCCTACCTGATCACGGCTTACTTTTTTACTTGCTTCCTCAAAGGGTGCCAAAACAGTACAAATATATTTGATGGGCAGCCATTGGTGGGGTGAAAAATCTCTAAACTCTCCATACCCACAGATGTACTGGACAATTGCATTGAAAGTTTGTGCAAACTCTCCTGGCATGGCGAAGCATGTCTTGGAATCCAGAGCATTTTGAAAGGAAGCACTGCACTGTAAAGCTTGGGACATGGATCAGGCAAAGCATATGTGTGAGGTATCCTTAGTGAAGGGCTGACAGTAGATTTGTGCCACTATTTCATATGACTTTGCTGCTTTTTAATTTACAAGTGGTAAGTAGAGCTGCATGATTCTGGCTAAAATGAGAATCACAATTTTTTTTGCTTAGAGGATAGATCACGATTCTCTCATGATTCTCGCGGCGTAAAATCATCTTTCACATTAAAACAAAAAAAAATGCGCTAACTTTACTGTTTCTTTTTATTTATTTATTGAAGTGTATTTTTTCCCAAAAAATTGCATATGATAGACCGCTGGGCAAATACAGTGTGACATAAAATATTGCCATTTTATTCTTTTATTCCCTAGGGTCTCTGTTAAAAAAAAAAATATTATAATATATATATATATATATATATATATATATATATATATATATATATATAGATAGATAGATATAATCTCTAATGTTTGGGGGTTCCAAGTAATTTTTTTTAGCAAAAAATATTGATTTTAACTTAAAGTGGTGTTCCGGCCGAAATTATACTTTTTAAATAAAAATACCCCTATAATACACAATGTTAATGTATTCTAGTAAAGTTAGTCTGTAAACTAAGGTCTGTTTTGTTAGTTTATAGCAGTTGTTTGTTATTTTATAAACTTACAGCAGGCCGTGGCCATCTTAAGTGTGGGCATCTGAAGGCAGACTGTATTTCTTCCTGGATCTCATCCTTGCAGATCTCGCACATGCTCAGTGCAGCACAAACAGTGTAATAGGTTTCAGGTCAGGTTTCCATAGAAACGGCAGTTTCAGAGGAAGTTGCCGCCCCTTCCCAGAAGGCATTGCAAACAGGAAATGATGCGATGAGCCGTGGGCAGGGAGGAGGAAGTGAAAAATGAATACAGCAGATATACAGTAAGTTCTGAGAAAAAAAAAAAAATATCCAATTTGTTTACAGTGCACAGTTTAGTGAGGGATGCTGAAGAGTTGTAAAAGTAGGTGGAACTCCACTTTAAGAAAGAAGTGTCAGAAAAAGATTTAGACTTTAAGTGGTTAAACTTCCTGCATTTACACCTTGTTTAAAGCTTGGCAGATTGCCCAGGTTATTTGTTTACACAGAGAAGTTTATCCCTTTGATCTAAGAAGGAATTTAGATACAATGTTTCAAGTTCTAAACTTGGCAGACTGCCTGGATGTTTTCTTTTGACAGCTGAGTGAGCAGATAATCTCTCCACTTGTTTATATGAAAGAATCATCAAACTCAGCAGGAGAGATCGTCAGGGGAGGTGAATCGAGATCACGATTTTTTAACGATTAATTGTGCAGCTCTAGTGGTAAGCCACTTCTCAGCCTGGGCTGACTCCTTTCCCCCAGGCTAAAGGATGGCAGCATTTTGCCTAGGATGTTTCGTAAGCTGTGGGGCTTTTGTGGAGGCCTGTTTGTCCTGTGACTGAGTGAGTGAGTAGGACTTGAATGATGAGACCAGTGAGGTGTGGGTAGAGCTCACAGAGCCACCACCTGCTCCCATTAAACAACACAGTACCACCACAAAATCGAGTGATATATAACTTTGCCGCCTGTGAACATTTTCCTCCACATTAGACAGCAGGGATTGCCTTTTGGGAAAGGTAATGGGGACTGGGGACCTTCTACCCTGGGGCAGTACAGGATAAATAAGGCTGTTTCCACCAGTTTGCATGGCAGCTGTTGTCATGCTTTAAGCCAAGCTGGCATTGAATCACTGGGGAAGCTTCTTGGACCCTTTTTTCTGCAACAGGAATTTGAGAGTGGAAACTTGACAAGTCTGCTTGTCCTAGTCAGGTGCTACTGCCACCGATCTCTGTATCATCTTTTTGCGCATTACAGCAGTAACACAGCAGGTGTTGCACTTTCCATGACACGTAAGCTTTTGCGGGTTGCAGATGATAATGCTATTGCTGGCTGCAGATGCAGTAAAAAAAGGGCCACATTGCAGAGCAGGCTGGAATGGCCTAAGGGGTAACAGCAACCTTGGCCTTTGAGTTTGGGGTGATCCTGCCAGAGAAATTTTAACATATGTTGTCTGCAGTTTTCTGCAAGGTAGCAGTAGGTGTGTGGTGACTGTGGTGGTCAGCCACTTTGGGGGAAAAAAAATATGTGACCTACAGTGCCTTGAAAAAGTATTCACACCCCTTGACATTTTCCACATTTTGTCATGTTACAACCAAAAAGTTAAATGTATTTTAGTTGGCTTTTATGTGATAGACCAACAGAAAGTGGCACATAATTGTGAAGTGGAAGGAAAATGATAAAAGGTTTTCTAAATTTTTTTACAAATAAATATCTGAAAAGTGTAGCGTGCATTTGTATTCAGTCAATACTTTGTAGAACCACCTTTCGCTGCAATTACAGCTGGAAGTCTTTTTGGGATGTCTCTACCAGCTTTGCACAACTAGAGAGTAACATTTTTGCCCATTCTTCTTTGCAAAATAGCTCAAGCTCTGTCAGATTGTATGGGGAGCATCTGTAAACAGCAATTTTCAAGTCTTGCCACAGATTCTCAATTGGATTTAGGTCTGGACTTTGACTGGGCCATTCTAACACAAGAATATGCTTTGATCTAAACCCTTCCATTGTAGCTCTGGCTGTATGTTTAGGGTCGTTGTCCTGCTGGAAGGTGAACCTCCTCCCTAGTCTCAAGTCTTTTGCGGAGTTTAACATGTTTTCTTCAAAGATTTCCCTGTATTTGGCTCCATCCATCTTCCCATCAACTCTGACCAGCTTCCCTGTCTCTGCTGAAGAAAAGAACACCCACAACATGATACTTACACCATCATGTAACATGGTGGGGGGGGGGTGTTCAGGGCGATGTGCAGTGTTAGTTTTCAGTCACATAGCATTTTGCTTTTAGGCCAAAAAGTTGAATTTTGGTCTCATTTGACCGAAGCACCTTTTTCCACATGTTTGCTGTGTCCCCCACATGGCTTCTCGCAAACTGCAAATAGGACATCTTATAACTTTATTTCACCAGTGGCTTTCTTCTTGCCACTCTTCCATAAAGGCCAGATTTGTTGAGTGCACAACTAATATTTTTCCTGTGGAAAGATTCTCCACTTGAGCTGTGGATCTCTGCAGCTCCTCCATAGTTACCATGGGCCTCTTGGTTGCTTCTCTGATTAATGCTCTCCTTGCCCGGCCTGTCAGTTTAGGTGGATGGCCATGTCTTGGCATGGTTTCCAGTTGTGCCATACTCTTTCCATTTTTGGATGATGGATTGAACAGTGCTCCGTGAGAGGTTCAAAGCTTGGGATATTTTTTTATAACCTAACCTTGCTTTAAACTTCTCCACAACTTTATCCCTGACCTGTCTGGTGTGTTCCTAGGCCTTCATGATGCTGTTTGTTCACTAAGGTTCTCTAACAAACCTCTGAGGGCTTCACAGAACAGCTGCATTTATACTGAGATTAAATTACACACTTGGAATCTATTTACTAATTAGGTGACTTCTGAAGGCAATTGGTTCCACTAGATTTTAGTTAGGGGTATCAGAGTAAAGGGGACTGAATACAAATGCATGCCACGCTTTTCACATATTTATTTGTAAAAATATGGAAAACCATTTATCATTTTCCTTCCACTTCACAATTATGTGCCACTTTGTGTTGGTCTATCACATAAAATCCCAATAAAATACATTTACTTTTTGTGGTTGTAACGTGACAAAATGTGGACAATTTCAAGGGGTATGAATACTTTTTCAAGGCACTGTACCTGTAGTTTGTGCAGTCCTACAACTGCTGGGTCCCGCAGGACCTGCTCAGCCCCTACTACAGTACCTCTGCTCCTCATTTTAAATTTTCCTTCCATTGTATTATTTTTTGGGAGTTAAATAGGATGCCTAGCATTTAATAAAACTATGGTAAAAGCATCAGAAATGTTTGGGTATTTAAAGAGAAAGTGAATTTGCTTTTCATGTGATTGGATAATTTAAGTGAATTTTCACATAATTTGTGGGGCTGCAAATTCTCAACTTTTTTAGTAAATCAGACTCTTTACATTAAGTCTTTGTTGAATGCTAAAAGAGAGCATTCAAGATTTGTTGTTGATACCACCAAGCTTCTTTCTCAATTCGAGTCTGAAGAGAGTATTCATTTAAAAGGCTACGTGCATGTTAACTGTCAGTAAAGCATTATTTTTGCACTGAAGATCCTTGATTGCAGCATTTTACCCACACGAGACGTTGCAAGTCAGATTACTGTTTTTGTTCCTTCTGGTTGCTTTGTAGTTTGTGGATACAGTATCCCAGTAACGGGAAATGAAGCAAGCCTCACGGCCATTTGGGGAACCTACACTCCTAGCGGAAACCCGAACCCGCCAGCACCTCAGGTGAGATTGTTCATGGGAAGCGGTTCCCGCCTCCACAAACCTATTGCTTGATCTCATGAGGGTGTGGTCCTATCCCGCTACATGTAATCATCTGCCTGCAGTGCAACCTATCCTCCCTCCCCTGGACTTTGCTGCTACATGCTTGTTTATCATTGACTTACTCACTGCCACTTCAGAACTGCCACTTAGTTGTCACTTGTACCGCTCATCCAGCACTCCACACAGCTGCATGAACTGTTTGATAGATTACTATTCCTTATCCACAGAACACACAGGACTTCCAGTTCCCTTACCCCAGCTGCTGCCCCCCCCTCCATCCCTAACACTAGTGCATCCATTGGACCTTGGTTGAGCTCTAAATTACTGTCCATCGCAAGTCACCCCTTAGCATGTGTGGTTGAATGCCTGTGAACCCAGGCTGTTTTTATGTTGCTTCTGAAAACGTTGTCATGAGAGTTTTTTAATTGTGGTGTGGTTAGGTTTGAATCCCTTTTCCAGTATTGTTGTAATTAACTAATAAACATTGATTGAACTGCACATATGCTGTGGTGTGTTCCCTCTGGAGTCCCTTCTGTTTCCCACCTGTGTTTCTATACCCGTGTTGGGGAAGAAATTTGTGTCTAGCCCTATTTTTGACTCTGGGAACCCCACCCAGATATTTGTGCAATGTTCTCTGCTCATTGGGTGATGATTTTCCTTTTTTAACCTATTTTTTTATCACATAACTGTTAGTAAAGCATTTTTTTTTTTTTTGCACTGAATATCCTTGATTGCAGCATTTTACCCACACCAGGCGCTGTAAGTCAGATTACTGTTTTTGTTCCTTCTGGTTGCTTTGTAGTTTGTGGATACAGTATCTTTGACATTTAAATTTTGGCAAGCACATTTGTACAAAGAAACATACTGCTTCTGTGCCAGAATATGAGTAGACCTAAAAGCTATCTGGTACCTAAGATGAAGCGTTCAAAGGACAATGGCATGTTTATTAGGTCAAAGATGTAAGTACACATATAAATATTACACAGCTTTGAATGTCCAGCCTTGGCTGGCGTCCCACACACTAGACTACATCAAAGACAAAACTTCAGAGATAACTGCAGATAATAGAGGACAAAGGAGGGCACGTTACAAAGCAATAAAATTCCATTCTTTGGTGTTATATATTGCTTTTTTTTCTAGCTTTTATGATCCCTTTTGGATAGAAATACAGAGTATTCTACTTTATTCTGTGGGTTGCACTTACAGGAAATTTGCAATGTGCCCAGAGCTGTCCAGCACTGAATTCAACAGAATTACAATGATTTTAAAGCATTTGTTAACCCCCCCCCCAAAAAAAAATGGATCCTTTAAAGCATGTTATATGACACAGTGCTTGTCCTGTGTCATTTGGCCCCCTGTAACACCTAAAAAAAACCTGGCTGATCCTGCTAGTTTCTCCCCACCTTTCTGTAAACTGACCAGGTTGTATCATGGCTGTTGAGACCAGACACCGTGGTCAGTTTACATGTCTCTGTCATCAATAGCCTGCTATCTGTTCTCCTCTCTGCTCCTGTGTCCTCCTCCCCCCTCCCCTCTCTGTCTGTGTGTGAGCCGCCCCTCCCCCCTCCTGCTGCTCTCATATCACTACCCTGTATACACCATCAGCACTGCCTCCTATTGCAGTGTCCCCCTTTGTGAATGATTTATAAATATAAATGCTGTAAATACCTAATTTAAGAGCCGAGATTGTGATCACATGACCAGCCAGCTCTCTCCTCCTCTCCTCCTCCCCTCCAGACTGACATCAGCAGAGGAATCTCAGCCCCACCCACTGCATCTCTCAGAGGAGAAAAGGAGAAAGCTGGCCAGTCATGTGATCGCAATCTTGGCAGTGAAATTAGGTATTTGCAGCATTTATTTTTATAAATCACACACAGATGGGGATACTACAATAGGAGGCAGCGCTGATGGTGTATACAGGTTAGAGTGGCTTAACAACCACTTTAATTAACCTTAAAAAATGATTAGTTACTCTATCCAATAATGAAAAGGGTGCCCAATAAAATGATATCTAAAACGGTCATTAAACATACCCATGTCATACCTTTTGTGTGAAAGAAGCATAGCAAACGTTCTTTTTAGCCAATATGTTTTACACTAGTGATGACATTTTTGGTTTGGATATTATTCATTGTTTCACACCATGTTTATTTTTTGGTGGGCTTCCTATACTGAGTTCCCACTCCCCTCCATATCCTCCCATTATTTCACAAGGGTTTTATCATACCCAAGCCATGCATGTATATGTATTACAGCAGTACTCTATTTTCTGAATGCATGGGAACTGTGTTAGGAACGAAAGGATGCCACATTGTTTGATAGAAATGAAAATTATCAACCTACATTATCAACCTATTTTATTGCAGCAACTCAAAATGGTACTCAGTAGTTTGACCCCCATGTGCTTGTAAGCCTGACAATGTCAGGGCATGCTCCTAATGAGACTTTGAATGGTGTCCTGGGGTGTCCTTTGATCCTATTATTCTTGACTTTACATTTTGTTTCTACCGCAAGTATTTTATTTGAACATTTTCCCTTCTTTTAAGGAATATATTTCTCCCTTGGAGTAATAAGGTCCTAATATCTCATGTAGTATTTTTTCTACACACTTCTTTTTGGCTCAACAAAGTAACTTTTTATATTGCATTTCTTTCCTCCCTCTTCTCATGCTGGCTAAAAACAGGTCACTAACCACTTGAATAATTGGTGGTATCAATCAAATATGTTAATTTTCTGTGACACTAACCTGCTAGGCCAATTTTGTAGAGATGGAGTTTGCATATGTGTATGTGAGTATATATATATTTTGCCACAGTGGCGGAATTACCAGGGTCGCAACAGTCGCACTTGCAATGGGGCTCGGCATTCCGCCACTGTCTGGGGGGGCCAACGGGGTTGCTCTTTACACACGGCTCTGAGCGGAGATCCTGTGTCATGGAACAATAGAACAGAGACACCGGCATTAACATTCTATTTGCCCATCCGTCCTCTCTGGCAGGGGATGAGAGAGGACACACAGCTGATCTCACTTGTCCCCCTTCTCCCCCTTCCCCTCTCCTCTGTGCTCCGCAGGAAATGTGAGCTCCTTAGCTTCACACTAGACTGCCTGTGGAGCACACAGGAGAGGGAAGGGGGAGAGGGGGAGCAGTGAGATCAGCTGTGTGTCCTCTCTCATCCCCTGCCAGAGAGGACGGACGGGCAAATAGAATGTTAATGCCGCCGGTGTCTCTGTGCTATTGTTCCATGACACACAATCTCCGCTCAGAGCCGTGCTGTCCTGACAAGGCAGATGGCACTGATGGAAATTAATAGCATTCACTGATGAGCACTGATAGAAGGCACTGATGAGCACTGATAGAAGGCACTGATGAGCACTGATAGAAGGCACTGATGAGCACTGATAGAAGGCACTGATGAGCACCGATGAGCACTGATAGAAGGCACTGATAAGCACTGATGAGCACTGATAGAAGGCACTGATGAGCACTGATGAGCACTGACAGAAGGCACTAATGGGCACTGATGAGCACTGATTGAAGGCACTGATGAGCACTGATAGAAGGCAATGATGGGCACTGATGAGCACTGATGAGCACTGATAGAAGGCACTGATGAGCACTGATAGAAGACACTGATGAGCACTGATAGAAGGCACTGATGAGCACTGATAGATAGCACTGATGAGCAGTGATAGAAGGCACTGATGGAAGGCACTGATGAGCACTGATAGAAGGCACTGATGAGCACTGATAGAAGGCACTGATGGGCACTGATAGAAGGCACTGATGGGCACTGATAGAAGGCACTGATGGGCACTGATAGAAGGCACTGATGAGCACTGATAGAAGGCACTGATGGGCCCTGATGAGCACTGATAGACGGCACTGATGAGCACTGATAGACGGCACTGATGAGCACTGATAGAAGGCACTGATGGGCACTGATAGAAGGCACTGATGGGCACTGATAGAAGGCACTGATGGGCACTGATAGAAGGCACTAATGGGCACTGATAGGAGGAATTTATGGGCACTGATGGGAGGCACTGATGGGCACTGATGGAAGGCACTGATGGGCACTGATAGAAGGCACTAATGGGCACTGATAGAAGGCACTGATGGGCACTTATAGAAGGCACTAATGGGCACTGATAGAAGGCACTGATGGGCACTGATAGAAGGCACTAATGGGCAATGAGAGGGGAATTTTATGGTCACAGATGAGCACTGATGGGAGGCACTGATGGGCACTGATAGCAGGCACTAATGGGCACTGATGGGCACTGATAGAAGGCACTGATGGGCACTGATAGAAGGCACTAATGGGCAATGAGAGGAGGAATTTATGGTCACAGATGAGCACTGATGGGAGGCACTGATGGGCACGGATAGAAGGCACTAATGGGCACTGATAGAAGGCACTAATGGGCACTGATAGAAGGCACTAATGGGCACTGATAGAAGGCACTGATGGGCACTGATAGAAGGCACTAATGGGCACTGATAGAAGGCACTGATGGGCACTGATATAAGGCACTAAGGGGCACTGATGGGAAGAATTTATGAGCACAGTTGAGCAATAATGGGAGGCACTGATGGGCACTGATAGCAGGCACTAATGGGCACTGATGGGCACTGATAGAAGGCACTGATGGGCACTGATAGAAGGCACTAATGGGCAATGAGAGGAGGAATTTATGGTCACAGATGAGCACTGATGGGAGGCACTGATGGGCACTGATAGAAGGCACTAATGGGCACTGATAGAAGGCACTAATGGGCACTGATAGAAGGCACTAATGGGCAATGATAGGAGGCACTAATGGGCACTGATAGAAGGCACTGATGGGCACTGATAGAAGGCACTAATGGGCACTGATAGGAGGCATTTATGGGCACTGATATGAGGCACTAATGGGCACTGATAGGAGGAATTTATGGGCACTGATGGGAGGCACTGATGGGCAATGATAGGAGGAATTTATGGGCACTGATGGGAGGCACTAATGGGCACTGATAGGAGGCACTGATAAAAGGCACTGATGGGCACTGATAAAAGGCACTAATGGGCACTGATAGGAGGCACTGATAAAAGGCACTGATGGGCACTGATAGAAGGCACTAATGGGCACTGATAGAAGGCACTAATGGTCACTGATAAAAGGCACTGATGAGCACTGATAGGCCACATTGATGAGCACTGATAGGCAGCACTGATAGGAGGCACTAATGTGCACTGATAGGCTGCACTAATAGGTGGCATTGATGGGCACTGATAGGTGGTACTGATGGGCACTGAGGAACACTGATAGGCAGAACTCAGGCAGTATTTATGGGCTTTTATGGGCAGAATTGAAGAGTACTGATAGGTGGCACTGATGGACGCTGTTAGGCGGCATTAATGAGCACTGATAGGTGGTGCTGATAGGCAGAATTGATGGGCACTAATAGGCGGCATTAATGAGCACTGATAGGTAACACTTGTAGGTGGAAGTGATGGGCACTGATAGGCGGCATTGATGAGCACTGATAGGCAGCACTGATGGGCACTGATAGATGGCACTGATGATTGGGGCACTGATTATCAGTGTAAACAATTTACTGACATTCTTGACAGTTAACGACCGTCCTTTCCTAACACAGACACAGGGTGTGAGGAAAGGGCTGTGGATAACCAGCAAGTCTGTTTACATGTGATCAGCTGATCACATGGTAAAGGGCCGCTGTGATTGCGCTGGATGCAAGTCCCAGGGGTCATGCGGGAAGCACGGTTTTGGGAGGATGTCCATGGACACCCTCCCAAAATTAGAAGCCCGGGGCTCGGATGGAAGGGGGGCAGGGGGGCCCATCATGGTTTCTTGCACCCGGGCCCTGAAGGTTCTAGTTACGCCTCTATTTTGCCATATCTGTTTCAAACTAGCTACGACTAAGGCTATTGCCGAAACGCGTCGACTTTATTGTTTTATTGTCACTCTGATGTACCAATAAACAACACTTCAAGGATTACAGTTTTGCCGGCTCTCCTTATTACTGTTGCATTGGAGTGTGTTAGGACACATTGAGCCTCGGCACCTGTGAGTGGACCTGGTGTATGGATTGAGTTGTCCCTGCAGAGAGCGCTGTTACCTTCCTTCTTTTCCAGCCTTCTAAATGGACCACCAATGTAAGGGAGAATGGAAACTGATCACAAATGTAAGTTTGGATTTTTTTTAACGATTACCAATATAAAGAGGAATAGGAGGATAGAAGCGGGACTTTGCATGAGGCAAGTTGGTGAGTGTATTGTACTGAATGGTATATGTTGAGGTGTAGATAATAAAGATGGGTGCTATATAACATAATATCCACAGATAGTGTTGTAAAATAATCATGGTATAAAAGTTTAATAGCATGGGTACTTGAGCCAGATACAATCATAAAAGTACACATCTTAGACCATAGTTGAACATGTTAATGACAGTATATTACCAAGCAAAGTTTCAATACTGATTGTACAGTTGCAAGAAAAAATACATTGAACAGTAAATAGGTGCATCAATAGTTATTAACTCAACGCGTTTCTTGGCTTAAAACCAATCATCAGGAGTCCGATGCAATTTGACTGTATTGAGACAATGAGATATCTATTAATGTATGGACAGTTGTTTGTAAGGGAGATACACTGAAAATGTAAATTTCTAAATACTCACAAGTAATGCATTAATTAATGATGATCTATGTGTTAAAATACAATGTTGGTCTGGGTCCATAGAGTCTCCCCCGGGGTGCCCGGCCAAAGACCGCCTTTTGTTGCCGCCTTTAAGTTTGACTAAAGGAAAAATAACGAAAACCGAGACAAGAGGAAAATTGTTACATAGGGTAAAAATATATGTATCAATTATGAGAATTCCTTTATGACGTAAGGAGCGTGAGCGTGCCCCTGACCCGCAGCAACAAAAGGCGGTCTTTGGCCGGGCACCTTGTGATCTCGTCATGCATTTGAGACGTCTGGTTCGGCCTGGCACTCACCACACAGGTAATTCCCTTACATTCTGTCACTCTAGCTCATCCACATTAGCTATGGCTTCACAACTGCATATACACTCTATCCTACCTACATACTCCCACACTTTTTATATCTCTTAGCTCCTCTCCACACACTCATAGCTTAGCAATGCCGTTCTCACTCATCCCATCCCCATCACATTTAGATATTAGCTCACACACCTTCCCTCATTTTTCCACAGCTTTTTCCACACTTTCCAGCCTCGCCAGATGTCTCTGCCTGCCAGCTTTCGTGGGTGCTTGTGTCACACGGGCTGCCATGGCTGACGGTTCGTTGGGGTGTGCTTTCTGCCTCAGCCCCGGGGGAGACTCTATGGACCCAGACCAACATTGTATTTTAACACATAGATCATCATTAATTAATGCATTACTTGTGAGTATTTAGAAATTTACATTTTCAGTGTATCTCCCTTACAAACATCTGTCCATACATTAATAGATATCTCATTGTCTCAATACAGTCAAATTGCATCGGACTCCTGATGATTGGTTTCAAGTCAAGAAACGCGTTGAGTTAATAACTTTCGATGCACCTATTTAGTGTTCAATGTATTTTTTCTTGCAACTGTACAATCAGTATTGAAACTTTGCTTGTTAATATACTGTCATTAACATGTTCAACTATGGTCTAAGATGTGTACTTTTATGATTGTATCTGGCTCAAGTACCCATGCTATTAAACTTTTATACCATGATTTTTTTACAACACTATCTGTGGATATTATGTTATATAGCACCCATCTTTATTTTCTACACCTCAACATATACCATTCAGTACAATACACTCACCAACTTGCCTCATGCAAAGTCCCGCTTCTATCCTCCTATTTCTTTGTATTCATTGGGATGGAGGCATGTTGGTGCTTTCCGTAAACAGTGTGGTGCTTTCCGTAAACAGTGTGGATAGGTCACAACCCCCCTTGATACAATATAAAGAGGAATTTACACTGACCACTAATGTAAAAGGGGCATTCACAGTAACCACCAATGTAAAGAGGGATTTACACTGACCACCAATGTAAGGGGAACCTTCACACTGGCCACTAGTGTGAATGAAAGGATTGTACACCAAGCCCCAATGTAATGAGAAGATTTACACTGACCACCAATGTAACAGAGACATTTAGCCTGCATTCACATTTGTATGTGTTGGGAATACATGCAAAATCGCTTTTCTGACACCACAGAAACATGCTGCCCTTTAGCAGCCATTAATTGTTAATGACACCCTCATGCATCGGCTGAGATGTGCATATTCACATGCACCAAAATTCAGGTTGCTGTGAAACCATGTTATTTTGAAGAACGGTTCCACCTCCAATTTGCTTACCTTTGCAGAACAGGCTGATGTTAGGCTTAATTACTATAGTTGTAGGCAGGATTTTCAAGCATGTTCCTTTACCTCCCCAGTGGGCAGAATTCAGCAGAAGTGATGGTAGATATGACCTCAGGAGGACATATTATACATATGAATTGCCTCCACTATCTACATATCAATGCAGGTTATTTACTTGTAAACACAGGGTCTGCAGGTGAGTCATCTGTACATGGCAATAGGGCAGAGCTGGGCAGCAGCAACAGAACTTTTGAGATATTGGGACATAGCACGGGACTAAAACTTCAAGGAATAAAATTTCAAGGGATAAGGGCATTTAAACTGGGATAGTTGGCAAGTATGAGGCAGCTGCTTTGGGCCCCACAACAATGATGGGGTCCAGGGCAGCTGCCCCCTTTGCCCTGCCTTCACTGCCGATCCTGGGCGGGTGCACAGGGTGCTCTGCACCCCGGCGCTGCAAAGGGGGGGCGCCGAAGTGTCAGACTGCTCTCCTCCCTCCTCCTCTCCTTGTGTCACACACAGAGCCGTTTCTAGTTTAAGACAGCTGCTAGGGCGCCAGGAAGGCACTGAAGCCGGGAGAAGAGTTACGCTGCCGCCGCCCTCCACTCTTATCTAGCTCAGCAGCACAGGTACAGGCACAGAGAGCACCATGACAGGCAGCACAGCCCCCACAATATGAACTTCAGAAGTTCAGCTGCTGTTTCCAGTGGCAGAATTACCAGGGTTGCAATTGCGCCCTGGCATTACGCCAGTGT
The DNA here is from genome assembly GCA_037952925.1 of Lithobates clamitans. Lineage (NCBI taxonomy): Eukaryota > Metazoa > Chordata > Amphibia > Anura > Ranidae > Lithobates > Lithobates clamitans. The sequence goes on along the minus strand of JBBGZY010000399.1, from coordinate 8,965,981 downwards.
GGGGGCCCCCAAGACCCTGCACCTCCCCCTGTACCTCTGAGCCGGCTGGCATCTCTATACAGGGGAGGGGACAGGAGGGGGTGGTCGCCAACTCTGTGATGTCCCTCCAGCCAGCACAGTTCACTTCCCTAGTGTGAGTGTATACAATGAAGAGGGGAGGGGCCTCTGACCCAAGCAGGCACCAGATTCAGTGCACAAGTTTGTCCCTCTGCTTGTACACTCTGAGTCTTGCTCGAGTCAGAGGCTCTTCCTCTCTCCATTGTATACACTGACACTAGGGAGATGAACTGTGCTGGCTGGATGGACATCAGATATCACAAGGAAGAATGTACAGGGGCTGCTGCTTGGACTTCTCATGTAAGGTAAGCCCAACACTGCCCCCCCACCTGTGACACTGACACCCCCCAGCAGTGACATTCCCCCCACCTGTGACACTGACCCCCCCACCTGTGACATTTCCCCCCACCTGTGACACTGACCCCCCCACCAGTGACATCCCCACCCACCTGTGACAATGACCCCCCCACTAGTGACATTCCTCCCACCTGTGCCCCCACCTGTGACACTGACCCCCCCACCAGTGACAGTCCCCCCCACCTGTGACACTGACGCCCCCACCAGTGACATTCCCCCCCACCTGTGACACTGACCCCCCCACCATTGACATTTTCCCCCACCTGCGACACTGACCCCCCCACCAGTGACATTCCCCCCCACTTGTGCCCCCACCTGTAAAAATGCCCACCCACCAGTGACATTCCCCCCACCTGTGACACTGACCCCCCCCACCAGTGACATCCCCCCCACTTGTGCCCCCACCTGTGACAATGCCCCCCCACCAGTGACATTTCCCCCCACCTGTAACATTCCCCCCCACCGGTGCCCCCACCTGTGACACTGCCCCCCACCTGTGACACTGACCCCCACCTGTGACACTGACCCCCCCACCTGTGACACTGCCCCCCACCTGTGACACTGCCCCCCCACCTGTGACACTGGCCCCCACACCTGTGACACTGGCCCCCCCACCTGTGACACTGATCCCCCACCTGTGACACTGGCCCCCCCACCTGTGACACTGGGCCCCCCCACCTGTGACATTGACCCCTCCACTGGTGACACTGGGCCCCCCCACCTGTGACACTGCCCCCCCCACTGGTGACACTGGGTCCCCCACCTGTCACACTGGCCCCCCCACTGGTGACACTGGGTCCCCCGCCTGTCACACTGTCCCCTTGCAACAATACCCCCCTGTCATACTGCCCCTCCATCATTCTGCCCTCTCGTCACACTGCCCCTTCTGTCATATTTACCCGCCTCCTGTCACACACCCCCCGTCATACTGCCCCCTCTTGTTACACAGCCCCCTCCTTTCACAGTGCTCCCTCGTTACACTGCCCCCTCCTGTCATACTTCCCAGGTATCCTTTTCCTGTCACACTGCCCCCTCTTGTTACAATATCCCCCTGTCATACTGCCCACTCCTGACACACTGCCCCCTTCATACTGCTCCTTCTTGTCACACTGTCCCCCTTCTTTCACACTCCCCCCTCCGGTCACGCTTTCCAGATACCCTTCTTTTGTCACACTGCCCTCCTCTTGTCAAAATACCCCGTCACACTGCCCCCCCATCCTTTCACAATACCCTCCCATCATACTATGGTTCAGGGGCCCTTCATGGTTTCTTGCACTGGGGCCCTGAAGGTTATAGTTACGCCTCTGCTACTGCACTTCCAGCTGCTACTCCGCCTCCCTCCCAGGTAACGGGCATAAGACTGCCTTTTTGTCCACTGCTTCTCTCCCTCAAGACAGTAGGCAGGGCCGGATTTCCCACAAGGCCACTGAGGCCAGGCCTCGGGGCGGCAGTGGTACAGGGGCGGCGCCGCCCCCCCACACTAACATCAGCATGCAGTGCACCTGGGCGCCAGAGAGGTGGGGGCGCTAAGCGCTAGAGTGCTCCTCTCCCTCCTCCTCCTCTCTGTGTCCAGACTGAGGCGGCTCCCTCCGCAGGTCACCGCCGCCACCGCTGTGTTTTTCGCTGCTCAAGCCCGTCCCCCCTCCCTCCTCCTGTCAGAGAAGAAGAGCAGCCGCCAGAGATCGGAGCGGCTGGTCTCTGTGCGGGGGGGGCGTGTTCTCCTCTGTCTCTCACTCCCGCCCAAGCCTGTGCCTGTCTCTATCTGTTCTGTTGTACACACTTGGAGGGAAGGTTGTCCTGGGGGGTCTGTACTAGTGAAGGGGGGGTTTGTCCTGGGGGGTTTGTACTAATGAAGGGGGGGTTTTGTCCTGGGGGGGGTCTGTACTAATGAAGGGAGGGGTGGTTTGTCCTTGGGGGGTCTGTGCTAATGGAGGGGGTTGACCTGGGGTGGGTTTGTACTAATGGAGGGGGGGTTGTCCTGGGGGGGTTTGTACTAATGAAGGGAGGGGTGGTTTGTCCTGGGGGGTCTGTACTAATGAAGGGAGGGGTGGTTTGTCCTGGGGGGGTTTGTACTAATGGAGGGGGGTTGTCCTGGGGGGGTTTGTACTAATGGAGGGGGGTTGTCCTGGGGGGGTTTGTACTAATGGAGGGGGGTAGACCTAGGGGGGTTTATACTAATGGAGGGGGGTTGTCCTGGGGGGTCTGTACTAATAGAGGGGCGTTTGTCCTGGGGGGGGTCTGTACTAATGAAGGGAGGTGGGTTTGTCCTGGGGGGGTCTGTACTAATGAAGGGAGGTGGGTTTGTCCTGGGGGGATATGTACTAAGGGAGGGGGGTTTGTCCTGGGGGGGAGGGTCTGTACTAATGGAAGGGGGTGGTTTGTCCTGGGGGGGTCTACACCCAGGAAAGTACACCCAGGACTCCAGAGGGAGAGGGCAGTGCTGAGAGAACACCATCAGAGAATCAGAGAGAGAACCCCACTGCCTTGCGCCACCAGAGGGAAAGCCACACAGCCTGGCGCCATCCCTGGCGGAGAAAGGAATGGAGTCATTGCAGGAATACAGATCTGGGTGCTACCCAACGGAGTCGCCACGGGCAATTCAGAGTGAGCTGACCCCTGATCAGGGGAAGCATTGCTGTATCGCTGGGTCAGGTGAGAGGGCCGATCGGCCATTATCTACTAATGTCCATAGGAACTGCAGTCTCTGACCATCTCCTGTATCATGTCTGCCGTCTCTGACCATCTCCTGTATCATGTCTGCCGTCTCTGACCATCTCCTGTATCATGTCTGCTGTCTCTGACCATCTCCTGTATCATGTCTGCCTTCTCTGATCATCTCCTGTACTATGATTGCAGTCTCTGACCATCTCTTGTATCATGTCTGCAGTCTTTGACCGTATTATGTCTGGGGGCTCTTTCTGGTGGTGTGGGGGGGGGGGGCGGCATTGAAGGGCCCGGCCTTGGGGCGGCAAAGGGAGTAAATCCGGGCCTGACAGTAGGCACCAGCCCCCTGCAATTAACAAAGGTTCCCACCCACCAGTCCAGCACAAAGATGACAATCGCTGCTGAACTGGTGGCATGTGGGATGTGAAGACCAGGGGGAGGTACCAGCGGGCACAGGAGTGGGATCAGCGTGGTACCATTACCAAGACATACCATCTACTTACCAAAAAATTTACCTCTTAGCCCCCCGTTCACACTGAATCTGATAAAGCACACTATAGTGCATTACCATGACATTCTGCGATGCTTCATTAAAATGAATGTACTGACATTAAATTTTACTAGGATAAAGCAACAAATTGTTTAATTGTCCAGGTAATGAACTATACCAGACCGGGCATGCGGAGTACCTGGTACCATACTAGGTGGAGCTGTGTGCGGAGTACCTATACCTATTACTGGAGCAGACGGAGTGATGAAAGGCCACTCTTGGGAGAAAGTGTTGCTATCTACAGTGTTGCTCTTTGAGCAAAGTGGCTGCAAAATATCCAGCAGATGACAAACGCATGTCACCTCATAAGTTTAAGATGTCATGTTTTGTGGTAAGTGGATGGTATGTGCTCTGACTTGGTGATGGTACACTGAAGTCGATGCAAACAGCTTGCAGTGGATCTGCACAAGTTTATCATGGCACAATTTTATTGAATTTTTTGAATGAAATGTATGTTTTATGCATATTATTTATTGTACAAGGACTGTGGAAGGTACATGTATTAACCACTTCAATACCGGGCACTTACACCCCCTTACTGCCCACGTCAATTTTCAGATTTCAGCGCTGTCACACTTTGACTGACAATAGCAACACTGTACCCATATGAAATTGTTATTCTTTTGTTCACACAAATAGAGCTTTCTTTTGGTGGTATTTGATCACCACTGGTTTTTTTTTGCAAAACGAATGACTGAATGTTTTTAAAAAATAAAGTTTCTTGGTTTCTATTATAAAACTTAGCAAATAAGTAATTTTTCTCCTTCACTGATGTGACTGCACTGATGGGCACTGATAGTGATAGGTGGCATTGATGAGGCGGCATTGAGGGTACTGATGGAGTGATTGAACACAGCTGATCACATGCGAAAGGGCAGCTGTGATTAGCCCTTTACTGCGATCTGTGAGCTCTGCTGACTCTGATGTAAGAGGGGCACTGAGAACCTTGATTGTAAGGTGGAAATGTTGGGAACTCTGATGTAAAGGGGAATTTCATTGTGGAAGGGAGGGTGTGGTGGGAGTACAGTGGGGGGCACCAAAATACACCTTTGCCTGTGTAGACAAAAATCCTTGCACCAGCCCTGGTCACACATACCGCACTGAGCTTTCCAAAATGCCCGCCGGCGCTGTAACAAAGTTCCGCCTCCTAGACCGGGCTCCTGTAATAGACGGCACACTGATCCAATGCCATGAAATTGAATCAGTGTGACATGTATCATAGGAGCCTGCGAGTTTGAGACAGCAGGAGATCGCTGCTCTGAGTGATCCATCTAAGGACACTGGTAGGCTGCAATTGGTGGGCTGCAATTGGTGGGCACTGGTAGGCTGCAATTGGTGGGCACTAATAAGGCTGCAATTGGTGGGCACTGATGAGGCTGAAACTGGTGGGCACTGATGAGGCTGAAACTGGTGGGCACTGATGAGGCTGAAACTGGTGGGCACTGATGAGGCTGAAACTGGTGGGCACTGATGAAGCTGAAATTGGTGGGCACTGATAAGGCTGAAATTGGTGGGCACTGATAAGGCTGAAATTGGTGGGCACTGATAAGGCTGCAATTGATGGGCACTAGTAGGCTGCATTCTATGGGCACTGATAAGCTGCATTTGATGGGCGCTGATGAGGATGCATTGATGCATCCTCATTATTTCCACAGTCTCTGACTGTCTCCTGTAGTATGTCTGCAGTATGTCTGGTGGCTCTTTCTAACAGACTCTAACAGAGGCCCTCTTTATGTCCATTAGAGAGACCCCCTCCAGGTCCCATTAGAGTACTTTGCTTCTCTTCCTGTATTTTGTTTATTGTTAAGAGATTGTGGGAGGATCCCAGGGTAACGAAGACTCCTTAGGGTAGCATCTCTGTGAGTCGTTGCCATAGAATAATTTGTAAAGGGGAGGAGTTAGCAAGATGACCACGCCCATGTGGGGGCGCCAGAAATATTTCTGCACCCAGGCGTCTGTGACTCTAGGATTGGCCCTGCCTGCCTTAAAAACGGTCCTGGGTATTTCCTCCCAGATCTGGACCAGGGCATCACTGAGCTCCTGAACAGACTGAGGTGCAACCTGACGGTGTCGGATGGACAGAAACATAATGTCCCAGAGGTGTTCTATTGGATTTAGATCAGGCAAGCATTCAATGGTATCAATTCCTTCTAAGAAAAAAGGAAGAAAGGGCGGGACTTTAAATGAGGCACGCAGTCATTAGTGAGGGGTCAAAGAAACATATATTTGATGTATATCATATTAAAAATCATACAAAGTAATAATTAATGTCACAGTATAATTCGTCTATATACAAGAAGGAACATGTTAATACATTACAGTGGAGAGAAATTAGAACTACACCACCTCTGAAGTTTCCTATTGCATTAAAAATTTATGATAATCATTTTCCGGGAGCTGTGGTTGTATATGGTGCTTGAAGGGCCCCCACATGACAACACCAGGGGAGGATAGCATCCATGGAGTGGCGGTCTCTGAAAGTGGTGACAAGTGTAGCTGAAAGCATCTTGGAGGGCTTCTATGAAAATATACCGTAATAATAATGATAAGTGTGTGTGATAAGGATATGTGCCAAATAATAAGTACCTACATAAGAGCAGAATAATATAACTAAATCAGTGGTAGTGTCAGTGTAGCCCAACCAATCAAGAGTGAGAAATAAAGAGGGTGATACAAAGAGGCCGGCACCACCAAAGGGAAAGTCAAATGCCCGTATGTGAGTTGTAATGTAATGAATGAATAGAACAGGCAGGAATCAGCCTGATGCATGTCCAATCCCTTGGCAAGAGTGAAAACTAGATCAAATTAGACAGGGATAGTTGTCAAGTATGAGGTAGCTGCTTTGGGCCCCACAACAATGATGGGGCCCAGAGCAGCTGCCCCCTTTGCCCTGCCTTAAAAACGTTCCTGGGTATTTCCTCCCATATCTGGACCAGGGCATCACTGAGCTCTTGAACAGACTGAGGTGCAACCTGACGGCGTCGGATGGACAGAAATATAATGTCTCAGAGGTGTTCTATTGGATTTAGGTCAGGCAAGCATTCAATGGTATCAATTCCTTCATCCTCCTGGAACTGGCTGCATACACTTGCCACATGAGGCCAGGCATTATCGTGCACCAGGAGGAATGCAGGACCCACTGCACCAGCTTAGGGTTTGGCAATGGGTCCAAGGATTTAATCCCGATATCTAATGGCAGTCAGGGTGCCATTGTCTAGCCTGTAGAGATCCCTCCATGGATATGCCTCTCCAGACCATCACTGACCTATCACCAAACCGGTCATGCTGAACAATGTTACAGGCAGCATAACGTTCTCCATGACTTCTCTAGACCCTTTTATCTTTTTCACATGTGCTCAGGGTGAACCTGCCTTCATATGTGGAAAGCACAGGGCGCCAGTGGCAAACTTGCCAATTCCGGTGTTCAGTGGCGAATGCCACATGAGTTCCACGGTGCCAGGCAGTGAGTACAGGGCCCACTAGAGGACAGGCCACCCTCATGAAGTCTGTTTCTGATTGTTTGGTCAAAGAAATTCATACCAGCGGCCTGTTGGAGGTCACTTTTGTAGGGCTCTGGCAGTCCTCTTCAATTTCTCCTTTCACAAGAGAGGAGATACCAGTCCTGCTGATGGGTTAGGGGCCTTCTACAGCCCTGCTCAGCTCTCCTAAAGTAACTGCCTGTTTCTTGGAATCTCCTCCATGCTCTTGAGACTGTGCTGGAAGACACAGCAAACCTTCTGGCAACGATACGTATTAATGTGCCATTCTGGAGGAGTTGGACTGCCTGTGCAACCTCTATAGAATCCAGGTATCGCCTCACGCTACCAGTAGTGACACTGACCCTAGCCAAATGCAAAACTAGTGAAAAACAGTCAGAAAAGATGAGAAGGGGAAAAAAATGTCAGTGGGAGTAGGGGAAAAAAAGTGTCAGTCACTGTAAAACCATTCCTGTTTTGGAGGTCCTCTCATTGTTGCCCATCTAGTGCATTAACACCAAAGCAGCTGAAACTGATTAACGACCCCCTCTGCTACTTAACTGACCAGATCAATATCCCAGGAGTTTAATTGACTTGACGCTATACTCTGATTAAAAAGTGTTCCTTTAATTTTATTGAGCAGTGTATATATATATATATATATATATACAGGAGGCCCCCGAGTTACAAACCTCCGACTTGTGAACGACTCCTACTTACGAACGGGAGGCGGCGTCGGCGGGCACATTGGAAAACAGCGGAAAACGATGTCAGAAAACAGCGGAAAACATCGGAAAATGACGTCGGAAAACAGCGAAAAACATCGGAGAACGACGTCTCTGCCATTCTGCACATTCGCTTCCGACTTACGAACAAATCCAACTTAAGAACAAACAGGCAGTCCCTAACCCATTCGTAACTTGGGGACTGCCTGTATATATATATATATATATATATATATATAAAAGAAGGCCAGTATGATGGCCTGAATTTATAGGAGGAGCCCGGAAGGTATTTAAGCAGCCCACCCGCCCATGCTCATTGTCGGTTGCAGTGCGTGATTTGTTACGTCAGCAGGCTGACTCTTCAGCTCACTTCGTGTTCGTGATTCTGTTGCTCCCGAATACAGTGTGTTGCGGTTGCTTATTTGTAGCTTTTCGTTCAAATCTCGCTCGCGGTGGCAGGTAGGATTCGTTACTTTGCATTCATATCTGGTCCTAATCGTTGCCATTCGTTGAATCCCCCATGTCGTGTGTTCAGTTCCCGTTGTATCATTTATATGCGATTCTTCCCATTACTTGCCAAATCAAGTTAATTTGTGTACGTCATGCACGGCGCCACACCACACTTTTCGGAAATGTTGCATACCCACTACAGACCGATGTGGACCCAGCCGCACAGCCATTGTCGCAGGTAGGATTCGTTGCCATCTTTTTGTCATGTCAGTTCGTAGCCACTCGCAGTGTCACCCATACCATGTGTTCGGATCTCGCAGTGGAACTTACGAATCGTTCATACATGGTTCTTCCCCCGTTACTTGCCAAAACAAGTTATCTTGTGTGCGTCATGCATGGCGCCACACCACATTCTTCGGATACATTGCATATCCACTTCGGACCGACATGGACCCAGTCGCACGGCCATTGTCACAGGTAGGATTCCTTACCATGTTATCGTGTCAATTCGTAGCCACTCGCAGTGTCACCCATATTATGTCTTCAGATCCCGCAGTGGAACTTACGAATCAATCGTAAGCACTCTCATTCTATTTTTACACATCAAACGTTGTTGTTTTGCCTCGTGCAAAGCATCACGCCACACCTTCCTGATACGTTGCACTCCCGCCAAAGTCCGCCGTGAACCACTCGCATGGCTCACTGTCGCAGCTAAAGATTTGTCACCACTATCTTTATGTCGTACCTATTCCTTACCATTCATTGTTCCCCAGGTCGTTCGTTAGTTCCCCCTATGGAATCTACGAATCGGACAGATGTTGTCCTTATTCCTTGTACTACCCACTTAGGGGTTCGGTGAAACTGTCAAACAAGGCAGGTGTTTCTATAATTTTCTCACCAACACAACTCCCATTCGTTGAGACCCTGCATCCTCGCAAACTGTATCAACAGCCTGTCCCTCTTGTTGAGACTCTTGCAAACACAATATCGTCTCAGCTACCCCTCACTTATTAAAAAAAAAATGTAATATATAAACCCCCCTTTACCACCACGCAGTCTTGGCCCAACAACCTGACACTCGTACAAGACTCTTGCAAACGCAATACCGTCTCAGCAGCCTGACACTCGCAGAGACCCTTGCAACCACGCAATATTGTCTCAAAACAAACCTTATACTCGTTGAGACCCTTGCAATCACGCAATATTGTCTCAAAAACTAACATCAAACACATCAGGACCCTTGGGACCATGCAATATCGTCTCAGCAAACCAGACTGAGGCCCTTGCAATCACGCAATTTCGTTGCACACATTTTGAGAGTGGCAGCCTGCAGTCCCTCTGCACTTGGACCATTCCCAAGATCATAGCTGAGCTTAGACGCGAGACCACCCCCTACCCTGCTACGGCCAGGAAGGCAGAGCTATTCAAGCTAATTGTTTATATATATCTATATATATTGACGATTTCCTTTGCTTGCATATAGGCTTTTTTCCACAGTTTTTCTTATTTATGGTTTGAATGCTCACCAGCATTATCTATTTGTTCTATATACATTTTCATTTGATCTGTTCATTAGTGGTCTACTTTGTTTTATATATATATATATATATATATATATATATATATATATATATATATATATATATATATATTTATTTATTTTTTTTTTAAATATAGCAAGCACACTCATATTTCTCAGATGTGATTAGAGTTTTTTTTATTTTTTCACTATTTGTATTTTGGATACGGTGTATTGCACTACATAAGGCACTCACCTTCATATATTATATTATTGTCTTATATAGATCTCACACTGTCACACACAGTTTACAAATCATTAAGGTTAGTTGATATATATGTCGTTTTCACATTCTTTTTAGCAGAGCCATTTCCCCTTTTTTGTGATTATTTGTTCTTTGGGCACCACTTTGTGGCGTCTTTGTTTGGGTAGGCTGCAGCTATACTTTTACCTAAGTGCGGAATTCTCTGATTAATAGTTACTGACATGCAGACCAGAGTCGCATCCCTGAAGGCTTATCCTCCCACGACCCTCCCTGACCCAGTGGTGGTTACGGCGCTGGCATCCCCTCCTGCAGGTACGCCAGAGTCCTCGTCTACCGTCCTCCCTGCTTACCATGTCCCTGCCAGCCTCAGGAAGGACATCTTAGAGGGCAAGGACGTAAATTTAGCATCTCTGCTCATTTCGGTGCACGATGTGGCCAACAACAGAGCATATGCCTGAGGGGATGTCTCCGTGGTAATTAGGTCGAAAGAGCCCAGGCTCACCCGCAAACTTACAGTCACCAAATTCGTTTTGGCTTTTGGGATGTTCAGGGATGTTGTCTGCTCAGCTGCCCCCAACAGGAGGGAAGAGCTGGACCTATATCTCCATTCAGTCACAGACCTATGGTACAGGTATTGAGGGCACACCTTTTATGACTACCACCGCTCATTTTTGGCCAAGGTAACCGCCAAGCTCAGCCAGTTCCAGGTCAAGACATACTAGAGCATTTCTGACACAGAGCTATTCTGACGTCATTTTACAGGCCTCCGCTCACCGCTGTGCACCATTTGCCAGTCCACTACCCACATGGCAAATTGGTGCTCTGAAGCTACTACAAGATGCCCCTTCTACCCTCCCTCCTCCTCCGGCATCAGTAAGGGCCCCTCGGCCCCTTGGCAATCACGACCAGTGGATAGACTAGGACGACCTATCTTTTCTCTAGGAAGAGCCCCCATTTGCAACAATTTTAATCATGGCGGGTGCTTACATAGCCAGTGCAGGCTACTCCATATTTGCACAGCATGCCATAAAGCTCATTCAAGCACCACCTGTCAAGTCAAACAGGAGGGTAAGTCCTGACTAGCCGCATAGATGTCAGCTGGTTGAGGTTTTACCTCTCTACACACCCCACTCCCTCACTGGCCATATCCCTGGTGCACGGCTTCACAGAAGGGTTCCACACTGGCCTCATCACTTTACCCCTCACTACACATGAATGCAGGAACCTCCAGTCAGCAGCCATCAATACACAAGCAATTGACTCCTTACTGCAATCAGAAGTGGATAAAGGCTTTATTATCGGCCCCTTCCCACTGTCACCTTTCCCAGTCTGGCAAGTCAGCCCTATTGGGCTTGTCAAGGGCAAGTTCAGTAATAAACTCTGCTTAGTGCATGACTTGTCTGAGCCTCAGTCTTCTCGCATCCCCAGCCTGAACTCCCCGATTCCCTCTGAGGAGTTTTCCCTCAAGTATGCCTCAGTTGACTTGGCCATCCAAACCCTCATTGGGATAGGTCCCGGTGCCTGGCTATCCAAAGCATATATATCTGATGCGTTCAAACTCCTCCCTATCGAACCGTCCCTCTGGAGGTGGCACGGTATTAAGTGGAGGGAGTCCTACTACTTCGCCGCCAAGTTGACCTTCGGGTCCAAGAGCAGCCTGTGGATGTTTAACATTTTCGCTCAGGCCCACACATAGATTCTGTCTCACCAGGCCCGCTGTCACGCGGTCATCCACTACCCTGACGACTTCCTGCTCATCGAGCAACCAGGCACACCCCTGGCAGATCTAGACAAGTTAAGAATAGGTTTCAACAACCTCAGCGTGACCATAGACGAGCACAAAGTAGAAGGAACGGCACATTGCGTGTCGAGAGTGTCACTCTCGACGCGCAAGCTATGCAAGCTAGCCTGCCTCTTGACAAACTAGCTTGCATCAGGGCAACTATCCGCGACTTCACCCAGTCGCAAGGGTGCAACAGGAGGCAGTCACAGTCCTTACTAGGGATGGTGAACTTTGCAATGAGGATTATTCCTCAAGGACGGTCCTTCATAATCACGGCTTTAGTCTTTCTCACACCAGTACAAGACCCAGACTGAATTCTCAAACTAGATAAAGCAGCAGTAGCAGACTTGGCTATGCGGGATGAGCTCCTCACCAGCTGGAATGGCACGTTCATTCCGGCAGTGTCAGACGAGTCACCACAGGTGGTCATCGCTGCATCAGGCTCCACCGGCTTTGCGGCCATATTTGGCCGCCACTGGTTCACCGAATCTTGACCCCCAGAAATTCTCTTAATCCCTGGTTTTACCCAGTCCTCATCTCTCTTCGAGCTATATATCCCATTGTCACAGCTGCCCAGGTCTGGGGTGACACTTGGACAAAACCAACAGTGCTTTTCACCACGGACAATCAAGCCACGGAAAACATCATTAACAAAGGTAGATCCAAGTCACTCCCTGTCATGTCCTTCCTACGCAGGCTCTTGCAGCTGTCACTCCATCACCACTTTTTTTTCTGTAGACATATTCCAGGCAAATACAATATCGCTGCTGATCCGCTGTCCCATTTTAACCTTACCTTGTTTTTTAAGCAGGAGCTTGGAGCTGACCCAATGACTACTCCTGTCCCACCCTGGTCGTTGCTGACGATGGATTAAAATTGCAACTTCCCAAAGCTCATCAACCAATCCTTGGCACGCAACAAACTGAAGGCCTATCACACTGCTTGGAACACTTACTGCAAGTTTTTGGCCTCTTGCTTTGGAGCAACGATAGGCGACGTTAGACACGTCCTAGCCTTCATATCATATTGCCATACCCAGCTAGCCCTTGCTCACAACACCATCAGGCTATACCTAGCCGGCGTCCAGCATTTTCTATCGCTGCAGAACCCCAGTAAACCGTCAGTCATGTCAATCCTATGAGGCATACAGAAGCACCAACCTGTAGCCAGTGGCAAACGCCTACCTATCATGAGTGCCATCTTCATGTCTGAAATCCTTACTCATTCACCCTTTGGGGCTTTGCTCAGCCTAGTCATCCGAGTGGCCATCTACCTGGCCGTCTACGGTTTTCTACAACCTAGCGAATTTACCGCCAGCGACTCTGGCAGTGAGACACTGCTCCAACGCCACGTGACTCACTTTCCGATTCATTACACCCTTCATCTCACAGTCAGCAAAATGCAACAAACTAGACCAGGGTTTGACATCAACCTATTTCAGACTAACAACGCCTGGTGCCCAGTGACGGTCCTCGACCGACTACTGTCCCAGCTACCCAGCAAATCTGAAGATAGCCCTTTGCTACCCTTTCTAACCAGCCCCCTCAGTGGCAGCCAGTTTGCCAAGCATGTCAGGATCCTCCTAAGCAACTTGGGCTTCAACCCCAGTCAGTTCTCTGGATTGCCTCCCAACATGGAGTACCAGACAACGTAGTCAAGAAACTAGGCTGATGGAAGTCCGCTTGCTTTGCCACCTACATCCCAAATCCTCAGGAAGAAATGGCACAAGCCTTCACCAAGCTGGCTCAATAACCACAAGGAATCATTAAAGAGCTATTTCCCTATATGAGGCTTTTGCCCCCTATTCTTGGCATACCGACCAGACCATCACGGCACACTTCAGATCTATTTATGTTGTAAGTCTTGTCCCGTGTTTATGTGATTCACATCTCTCTCGGTCATAGGGCCACGACCATAAATAATAAGGCCAGTATGGTGGCCTGAATTTATGGGAGGAGCCCACAGGGTATTTAAGCCCATGCTCATTGTCGGTTCCAGTGTGCGATACCCTCCCGCCCTTCCCTTTTTCAGGGCACTTCTCAACACATCCTTCTTCACCAACTACCCTTTTTTTTATGTTGTAAATCTTGTTGCATGTTTATGTGATTGACATCTCTCTCGGTCATAGGGCCACGACCATAAATATATATACATATATATATATATATTTATGTATATATATATATATATAGTTGTGATGTGCAATTTGTGTCTTCCCATGAAGAGCAAGTAACTTTCTACCCTTCCAGCTGAACTGGTGAAATGGTCTTTACCCACTAGCCGACCAGCGACGTACCTGTACGTTGCTGGATTTCAAGCAGTTAGACCAGGATGTTAACATTCCTTGTGACAGCAATAAAAAGGATAAAAAAAATTGAAGCAAAAGTGTAAAAATAAAATAAATTAATAATTTAAAAAAATTAAGTGCCCCATACTCCCATGCTCGTGCGCTAAGGTGAATGCACGGGTCGGTCCTGCATGAAAGCAAACAGCGATCGTCCCACACGTGAAGTTTCACCATGAATGTCAGATTATGATCAGTTATTCTAGCACTAGACCTCCTCTGTAAATCTAAAGTAGTAACTTGTAAAGGCTTTTAAAGTGTAACCTATGGATAGCAAAATTTACCTTATGTGTTGCCATTGCATGGGCATGCACAATTTTAAAGTGCAATATGTTTGGTTTCTATTTACTCAGCGTAACATCATAGTTGAAAATTGGGTTATGTATTGTGTTTTCTTGCATTAAAATTCAAAAATTCATTGTGTTTGAAAAACCACTGTGCAAATACCGTTTATTGGTACACAGCTGGATGTTTGGGGTGGGGTGGCAAACTCAGAGGTGGCAGCCCTAGATATTACTGCTACCCCTAACAGCTGGGAGAGAAGCCCATCTAGTAAGGGTGGTGAGGGTAGTGCATGAAGGCCTAGACAGTTGGTGGTAATAGGGGATCATATAATCAGAAGGACTGATAGAATAAATTGTCTGCTGGATTGCCTCAACCGAATGGTTTGCTGTCTCTTTGGTGCCAGGATTCGGCATGTGGTGAACCGGTTTGAAAAAAACCTGGCATGACCCAGCTGTCTTGGTACATGTTGGAACCAATGACAAAATACATGGAAGGTGAAGGCTCTTTAACCACTTAAGCCCCAGACCATTTGGTTGCCCAAAGACCAGAGCACTTTTTGTGATTTGGCACGGCGTCGCTTTAACTGACAATTGCGCGGTCGTGCAACGTGGCTCCCAAACAAAATTGACGTCCTTTTTTCCCCACAAATAGAGCTTTGTTTTGGTGGTATTTGATCACCTCTGCAGTTTTTATTTTTTGCGCTAGAAACAAAAAATAGCGCCAATTTTGATAAAAAACACATTATTTTTTACTTTTTGCTATAATAAATATCCCCAAAAAATATATAAAAAAATTCTTTTTCCTCAGTTTAGTCCGATACGTATTCTTCTACATATTTTTGGTAAAAAAAATCACAATAAGCATTTATTGATTGGTTTGTGCAAAAGTTATAGTGTCTACAAAATAAGGGATAGTTTTATGGCATTTTTATTAATATTTTTTTTTTACTAGTAATGGCGGCGATCAGTGATTTTTATCGTGACTGCGACATTATGGTGGACAGATCGGACACTTTTGGCGCAATTTTAGGACCATTCACATTTATACAGCGATCAGTGCAATTAAAAATGCATTGATTACGGTTTGAATGTGTCTGGCAGTGAAGGGCTTAACCACTAGGTGGCGATGTAGGGGTTAAGTGTGTCCTAGGGAGTGATTCTAACTGTGGGGGGGAGGGGCTATGTGAGACACGACACTGATCACCGCTCCCGATTACAGGGAGCGGTGATCAGTGTCCTGTCACTAGGCAGAACGGGGAAATGCTTGTTTTCATCAGCATTTACCTGTTCTTCCTCTCCGTAAGACGATTGCGGGTATCCCCGCGGACATCGAGGTCACGGCGGGCGCCCCCGCACCTGCAAACCGCTTCTTAAAGGGCAACGTACAGGTACATTAATCTGCCTGTACGTGCCCTTCTGCCGACATATATCAGCGTGAGCCGGTCGACAAGCGTTTAAGAATCAATTTAAAGAACTAGGCTGCAAGTTGAAGAGACAGACCTCCAAGGTGATAGTATCTGAAATATTGCTTATGCTATGCGCAACACAGAAAAGCCTGGGGGAGATTAGAGAACTGAATGCATGGCTAAAGACCTGCTGTAAGAGGGAAGGATTTGGGTTTCCAGAGCACTGGACTGACTTTTGATTGGGGTACAACCTATGTGCTAAAGATGATTTGCACCTAAATGGAAGAGAGACTGCTGTGCTGGGGGGAGAGGTTTATGAGAAGGCAAGAGGAGCATTTAAAGTAGGACTGAGGGGGGGAGGAAGGGTTAGATCATAATGGGGCAGACAGATCAGACAGGGGTCAGTCCCTATTGGTGGGTGGATTTGAACTACCCGGAAATTGACTGGAGTAATGTCACTGCAGGAACAGTTAAAGGAAAAAAATGTATAAACCTATTAAAGGACAATTTTATGGTTCAGTTCATAGAGGCCCCAACTAAGAATGATGCTCTGCTGGACCTAGTAATCTCAAACCATGCAAAGCTTATTACTAATGTTAAATAAAAAGAACATCTGGGTAGCAGTGACCATAATATGATTTCATTTAATGTTAGCTGTAACCAACAAGCTCATACTCTAAATATAAAAACACTAATCTTTAAGAGAGTACAATTTCCAAGGATGAGGGCTGCTCTCTAAGACTTAGACAGGGAGGGAATATTGGCATCGATGAACACAGAACAGATATGGGAATTCTTCAAAAAGACCATTTGTGAACATACTGCAAAATATATTCCCATGGGCAATACGTTTAAAAGGCTAAAATTTAAAAAAGCTATAAATAATAAGAAAAGAGCTTTAAAAAAAATATAAAAATGAAGAAACACTATCACTGCTTAAATGTTACAAAGAATATAACATAATATGTAAAAAGGAAAAAAAAGGCTGCAAAAATTCAAAACAAAAGACAAATTGCAAAAGATAGTATGACAAACCCCAAAATATTCTTCAATTATATTAATAGTAAAAAAAAAAAAACGCCGATCTGAGCATGTAGGCCCTTTAAAAAATAATCTAGAGTGGATGACTGGGGACAAAGAGAAGGCAAATGTATTCAATACCTTCTTCAGCTCTGTGTATACAAAGAACCATGGGGGAGCTCATGTCCATAATGGGGATGGTATTGACACAACCCCAAATTATCCACAATGGCTCAAAATTAATATGGTCCAGAAATATTTAGACAGAATAAAGGTGATTAAAGCACCTGGACCAGATGGCATACACCCACAGATCCTAAAAGAATTGAGCTCTGTCATTTCAAAGCCATTGTTTCTCATTTTTAGGGACTCGGTTATTACTGAAATAGTAGCACTGGATTGGCGTAAGGTCAATGCGGTGCCTATATTTAAAAAGGGATCAAAGTCTTTACCAAGTTACTATAGACCTGTTAGTTTAACTTCTATAGTTGGTAAGATACCGGAGAGTTTAATCAAAGACCACATAGATGATTTCTTGCTGGAAAAAAATATTTTAAGCAACAGACAGCATGGACTCATGAAAGACAGAAGTTTTCCAGACAAATCTGATTTCTTTTTATGAGGAGGTAAAACTTTAGACAAAGGAGTGGCTGTGATTATAGAATACTTGGATTTTGCAAAAGCGTTTGACACAGTTCCCTATATATGGCTAATATGTAAGGTAAAGTCTATAGGCTTGGAAAAATCAGTTTGTAAATGGATAGAAAACTGTCTAAAAGACCGTATTCAGAGAGTAGTGGGTAATGATTCATACTCTGAATGTTCTAGGGTTGTTAGTGCTGTACCCCAAGGTTCAGTGTTGGAACCCTTACTTTTTAATATATTTATAAATGATATAGGGTCTGGGGTTAAAAATAAAATTTCAGTCTTTGCAGATGACACCAAGCTATGCAGTGGAATAACGTCCTCACAGGATGTCTCCAATTTACAAGCCAACCTAAATGTACTGTTTAATTGGCCAACTGTGTGACAAATGAGGTTTAATGTTGATAAATGTAAAGTTATGCACTTGGGGGAAAATAATATGCATGAATCATGCATACTAGGGGGGGTACAACTGGGGGAATCAATGGTGGAAAAGGATCTGGGTGTTCTGTTAGATCATAAGTTTAATAATGACACGCAATGCCAAGCTGCAGTTTCCAAAGCAAGCAAAATCTTTTCTTGTAATAAGAGAGTTATAGACTCCAGAGAGAGATCATTTTGCCCCTTTACAAATCATTAGTAAGACCTCATCTGGAATATGCAGTTCAGTTTTGGGCACCAATTCACAAAAAGGACATAGGGGAACTGGAGAAAGTGCAGAGAAGGTCAACCAAACTGATAAGAGGCATGGAGGAGCTCAGCAACAATTAGAGGAAATTCATTTATTCTCTCTTAAAAAGAGGAAAATAAGGGGTGATATGATCAACATGTATAAGTACATAAGTGGTCCATATAGTGTTAGTGTTGGTGTTGAGTTATTTACTTTAAGGTCATCACAGAGGACAAGGGGGCACTCTTTACATCTGGAGGAAAAGAGATTTAATCTCCAAATATGGAAAGGTTTCTTCACAATGCAAGCTGCAAAATGTGGAACAGACTTCCTCAAGAGCTGTTTTTGTCCAGCTCAGTAAATTGCTTTAAAAAAGGCCTGGATTTTTTCCTAAGTTTACATAATATAACCGGATACTAACATTTATAGGTAAAGTTGACCCAGGAAATATCAGATTGCCTGTTGGGGGATCAGGAGGGATTTTTCCCCCTGCTGGAGCAAATTAGATCTTGCATTATTGGGGGTTTTTGCCTTCCTGGATGGACTTGTGTCTTTTTTCAACCAGACTATGTAACTATGTGATTGTGATAAAATCACTCACCAGATCTCTTATGACCCATTTATGACCCATTTTCTGGGTTAATAAGTAGGGTTCTGCAAACTTCAAAGAAGTGTGGATGCCAAACAAAAAGCCAATTGAAATAAGTGGAAACCAAATCTGTCAAATTAAAAATACAGAATAGAGAAGGTATTTTAAATTCCTGGCAAATGACACAGACCTCAAGGGGTCTGTGTGCTGTTTTTTCTTTGTAAATGACTCTATTGCAGTAGCAAAGCATACAGCAAGAATGAAAAAACAATTGCGTAGAGTCCCCCCAAAAAATGCACACCGTCTGGTGTTGGCTTTTGAGGGATGTGTTATGGGTGGGGCCTACTGCCCCGTGCACGTCGGGTACCGCTCATTGATGCCTGGGACCCGGTGGAGACTGCGGTCATGTGGAAGTTCTAACATTAAGGCAATTCCCCAACTTAAGCCTCGTACACACGATCAGATTTTCCGCAGACACAACCTTTGACTTTTGTCCGAAGGGCGTTGGCCAAGCACTTGTCTTGCATAGAAACGGCAAGGAATTATCAGCCAACAAACACGAACGTACTGACGTACTATGTGGTTTTTCAGCTCTTTAGCACCACCCTTTGGGCTCCCGCTGCTAATTTCGTGTTAGTAGAAGTTTGGTGAGTGTTGATTCAAGCTTTTCATTTCACGCTTTTCAGTTTGCGTTTTTCAGTTCGTTTCTGAACGGTCGTTCATCAACCAGCCATGTTGCGGAATCAGAGGAGATAACATGTTATATATTATTGGCCTTGGAGTTATTGCTTTGTCCCAAGTCCAGTCCGGGAACAGGAGAAGGAGGAGGATTTCTTGGACCAAAAATTGGTTGCTTTATTAACCACTTAAGGACCGAGCCTCTTTTTAGGATGTGTTGTTTACAAGTTAAAAACAGGTTTTTTTGCTAGAAAATTACTTAGAACCCCCAAACATTATACATTTTTTTTTCTAACACCCTAGAGAATAAAATGGCAGTCATTGCAATACTTTCTGTCACACTGTATTTGCGCATCGGTCTTACAAGCTCACTTTTTTTAATTAAAAAATTAATCAACAGTAAAGTTAGCCCAATTTTTTTTACATTATGAAAGATAATGTTATGCCGAGTAAATTGATACCCAACATGTCATACTTCAAAATTGCGCCCGCTCGTGGAATGGCGACAAACTTTTACCCTTCAAAAATTACCATAGGCGATGTTTAAAAAATTCTACAGGTTGCATATTTTAAGTTACAGAGGAGGTCTAGGGCTAGAATTATTGCTCTTGCTTTACCGATCGTGGCAATACCTCACATGTGTGGTTTGAACACCGGTTTCATATGGGGGCGCTACTCACATATGCGTTCGCTTCTGCACGCGAGCTCGGTGGGATGGGGCGCGGTTAAAAAAATAATTTTTCTTATTTATTTTACCTTTTTTTTTTCTTACACTGTTTTTAAAAAAAAAAAAGCGTGTCACTTTTATTTCTTTTACAAGGAATGTAAATACCCCTTGTAATAGAAAAAAAGCATAACAGGACCTCTTAAAAAGACCTCAGATCTCATATTTAAACTTAAATGCAATAAAAGAAAAAAAAATGACCCTTTAAGAGCTGTGGGCGGAAGTGACGTTTTGACGTCGCTTCCACCCTGCATCGTTATGGAGACGGGTGTGGGCCATCTTCCCCTCACTCATCTCCATGTCCAGCCAGGGTGAAGATACGATTGCCTCCGCCGCTGCCGACGGATCCGGTAAGGGCGGAGGGCACCGAAGCATGGCGGGTGGGAGGGGCCCTCGTTGCCTATAAAAGTGATCTTGCGGCGAATTCACCACAGAGACTATCTTATCAGAAACAGGACCGCCGGCCGAACACGAGGATACCTAGGTTATGGCAGCTAGCTGCTGCCATAACAACGATATCCCCCATCAAAGTTAGGACGTATATCGGCGTGCAGCGGTCCGGAAGTGGGTAATCGTGACCAATTATGTCATATGACTTTACTGCGGGATCTCCAGGAGAATAATCCAGATAATTTTTGGAATTATCTCCGGATGACGGACCCCTGCTTTCACCAACTCTTGGCAATATTGACCCCCTATATTAAGAAGCAGGACACATGCATGAGACTTTTATTTTATTTTTTGGTTGAATAATTATTTGATTTGGTATGTTTTCTATATTTTTGGATGCACAGAATGCACTTTTTGGTTAAGTTCTATTGGCAGATAGAATGTCTAATTTTATTTGTTTTCTTTTTATAATGCACAATAAAAAATTGTGTAGAATAATACTTGACTTTGTGTTTTATTTCAAATAACAGTTTGGGAGTAGGCAGTTACAGTTTTAAATACAATGTAAAATTAACGAGGGACATCAACATTGTTGTATCTTTGATCTTAAAAACTACGGGATAATTTAGTTGTGGTAATTTGCACCAAAAAAAAAAAAAATAACAAGCATAATAATATTATTCTTGATATCACTAGAAAAAAAAAAGCCTTTGAAAATGTGTTTGCCATAACTCCATCAGTATCACCAGAAAAGCAGCTTCATTATTATCCCATTAAAGAAGAAGAGAATGTGCGCTGCATTTCGAGATTTCATAATTTGCCATGTCACGAATGGCTAATTCTCCATTACGAACGTTAGTTTACAATAACGACCGATTCCAGCTCGTCCTTGCTTCCGAGCATGCGTGTTTGTACTTTGGACTTTTGTCCGACGGACTTGTGTACACACGCTCGGAAAATCTGACAGACATTTGTCCGCTGAAAATTTTAAAGCCTGCCATCCAACATTTGTCTGCGAAAATCCGACAATTGTCCGATGGATCATAGGAACGGTCGGATTTTCTGCCAACAGCCTGTCATCACACAATTCCCGTCGGAAAATCCGATCGTGTGTACGAGGCTTTAGAGATGAGCCTTTACTATGTGCAGTAATAAAGTGCAAAGTTCCTCTGAAAGCGACATAGAGGGATGTGCTGAGCCTGTGCCCACTCTACCTGTCCAGCAAACGTCTGTTATCTACTCCCAGTAACAGAATGGGATCCCACCCAGCACCTAGCACAAACCTCATGTGTGCTCTCATTTACCTCAGAGGGCATCGCTGCCAATGTAGGTGCCAACAGAGCAGTGACAAAGATGGTGTCAGAGTCCTGAGGACAGGAGGTAGACTGATCCAAATCCTGAATGGGCAGTTCACCTGTAGTGGGTGGAGGGGTTGGCAGCTTGACTCCGGGTTCCTTGGCTGAGACCTACCCAGATGCATCCTGACCTATGTTGGAGGCAGGTAAAGCAGGTGGACTAGGAGCGGAGGGGCTGGAAGGAGCGGAAGGTGTCCGAGGAATTGGTAGTCCATCAGGTTTGAAATGGGATGGTTCCTTCATTCCCTCCAGGAACTGGTAGAGGTAGAGTGGGTGCAGGCTCAGCACATCCCTCCAGGATTCCAGTCAATCTGGGGACAGTGCTTGACTCAGAAGCCAATGCAAAGCACATCACAGCAGTCACATTCCAGGTCCCTGGGAAAGCCTGGGCAAGTTCTAGAAACAAATCACTCAAACAGCCATGGTCTCTTTAGGGGATGTTCTTCAGGAGTTGTGGTGGACGTATCCTGCAGACTACGCCAAGTTGTTATTGGGTGGGGCCTACTGTGTCCATGCACGTAGGGCACCTCTCGTACTAAAAGCGCTCATCAATGCCTGGGACCAGGTAGAGACTGCGGCCATGTGAAAAATCTAACATTAAGTCTGTTCCCCCGACTTAGAGATGAGCCTTTACTGTGTGCAGTATTAAAGTGCAAAATTCCTCTGAAAAGCATCCGATTTCACTATACACTGTACTTGTATGTTTACATTAGAGGGGAAATAGGGTTACACCAATACCTTTTTTTTTTTTTAGCAGCGAGTACTAGTACCGATACTTTCGGTCAAGCACTCTCCGACACCAAGTACTAATACCTCTGCGGTACAACCTGAGCACATACAAAATACATGGGCTCAAATCGCACTGCAAGGATTCACATGTGATTTGAACAGAAATGCAGTGTGATTCTTGTCTTAATCGCATGCTGTTTCCAGCGCTGCTTCTGAGTGGTGGGGGAACCGTAAGCGATTCGGACAGGAATCGCACCACATTCCTGTTTAAATCGCATACGATTCTTTGCAGTGCGTTTTGAGCCTATTCATTTTGTATGGGCTCAAATCGCACTGCAAAGGTATTGATTTCAGGTATCAGAGCATTTGCACAAGTTTGAGTATTCGTGCAAATGCTTAGTATTGGCACCAATACCGGTATCTGTGCAACCCTAGAGGGATGTGCTGAGCCTGCGCCCCCTCCACCAGTCCAGTGTACCTCTGTTACCTCACTCCCAGTAACAGAATGGGGTCCCGCTGAGCACTCAGCATGGACCTCATGCGTGCTCTCACTTTACTCTTTCCTTTTCATACCTTGTGACCCATAAATCTTCGTAACACAGGTTTACTTCTGGTTGCTTTTGGATACTGACCACTAGGGAGGGAGCCAGAACATCAACCCCTTCACTACCAGAGGGACTTGTCACTTTACCAGGTACCATGCTTAATGACTGGTTGTAGCTTGTTACTCCACTTGGTTACTCATAGCAACTACATTACTCTTCTTGACTTCCCGAGTTAACCTTTTGTAGTGGTGTTACTTCATACACCACATGTGCTTTACAGGCCCGAGTTCTTTAGAATACGCCAGAAACAACATGCATCCCTTTGAATAACTTTAAACCAAGCTTATAATAGTTAATATAACTTTACTGTAAAAATACAGCAAGACAGCAAAAAACAAACAGTGTCCTGTCCCTAAACATAACTAAGATAATGTAGTGACTTAGGCAAACAGTACTTCCGTGGGGTGAGAGTCCATAATGGCATTGTCCATGACTTGGATAGTGTCTGTGATCCCAGGTTTCTTCAGCACCACACTTGCGCACACAAGTGAGTCTTCGTTCCACCTGTACCCACATTCCCATTCTCCGGAGCTCAAGTCACCTCCGCCCAGCAATGGTATGGAGATGGGTGGGGGCCATCTTCCCCTCACTCATCTCCATACCCAGCATGGATGAACATCCGATCACCTCTGCCGCTGCCAACGGCTCCGGTAAGCAGTGGAGGGTACCGGAGCGCAGCGGGAGGGGGGGCCCCTCTCCCGCCGCCAATAAAAGTGATCTCTCAGAAAATCCGCCACAGAGACCACTCTTACCGCCGGCCGAAAAATAGGGTACTGGGGTTATGGCAGCTAGCTGCTGCCATAACAACGACATTCCTCTTCAAACTTAGGACGTATATCAGCGTGCAGCGGTCCGGAAGTGGTTTTAAAAGCATTGCCTACAACAGTGCTGCCCATCAGTGCCACCTCATCAGTGCAGCTTATCAGTCCAGCTTATAAGTGCAGCTTATCAGTGCCACCACATCATTGCAGGCTCAGTACCTCATCATGCAGTTTCATCAGTACCCATTGGTGCCCATCAGAGCAGCTTCATCAGTGCGCATTTTAGTGTCATCTCATCAGCACACATCAACGAAGAAGTAAAATTATTTATTTGCAAACATTTTGAGCAGAAACACATTGGCCAAAGCGTCAGGCAATCCTATTGGATGCCTAGCTTTGGAGGAACAGGAAGAAGACACACGGCTGCGGGAGTAGCAGACAGGGGCGGGGGGGTAGATGTCAGTGTCACACTGTGGTCCATGGTGGGGGGGATGTGGCTGGTGTGTGTCACACCTCAGTCTTCCGGGGGGGGGATGATGCTGTCAGTGCTGCCACCCCAAAAGAAAAATCCACCAGCCTTCACTGTTTCAGAAGCCTCCAAAAATTCCTTCATTTTGCTCTTGTAGCAAGGAATAAAAGTGATAAAAAAATGTAAAAAAAGAAAGTGTAAAAATAAAAAAAATAAAGTAAAATAAACAACAACAAAAAAAATTTAAAGCGCCCCCATCCCCGTGTGCTTGCACACAGAAGCGAACACACACGTAAGTCCCACCCACATATGTAAACACCGTTCAAACCACACATGTGAGGTATTGCCGCGTGCGTTAGAGCGAGAGCAACAATTCTAGCACTAGACCTTCTAACGTAACGCTAAACTGGTAGCCTGTAAAAAAATGTAAAGCGTTGCCTATGGAGATTTTTAAGTACCGAAGTTTGGCACCATTCCATGAGTGTGTGCAATTTTAAAACATGACATGTTGGGTATCTACCGTATTTACTTGGCGTAACGTCATATTTCACATTATACAAAAAATTGGGCTAACTTTACTGTTTTGTTATTTTTTAATTCATGAAACTGTTTTTTTTCCAAAAAAATGTGTTTGAAAAATTGTTGTGCAAATACTGTGCGACATAAAATGTTGCAAAGACTCCATTTTATTCCCTAGGGTGTCTGCTTACATGTAGGAGGGGAGTTCCAGAATAGGTCTGGTATGGAAGTGATTAAAGAAAGGCATGTCTAATGGCATTTGACAATATTTTTTTTTATTTGGTTTCTAGATTGTACCATTTTTGGGCACATTGGAGTAATGTAAGGAAAGCAAATAAACAGATTTACTTATGTTTCTATGTATTGTATGTTATAACACAGATACAGGTACAAATAGTGTGATAGAATGTATATGGGCTATTGAAATCTACTGTATATCCCATACTGTATTTTGTTTTATATGACATTTGTGAAATGAACAATTATTTAAAAAAAAAATTTAGTTACATCAGGCACAATATTAGTCCCGAAAAATCGTAGGCTAATAAACTGAATAGATGTGTGCCATCTGTGATCTGCTAGTTAGGCATCTCTGACAAAGATAATATATGCTTGCTTTGTAGCATTTAGCAGATTACTGTAATAATAATTTATGCATAAAGTATTCACCAGTTATAGATTATTATGCTCCCTAGAGAAAAAAAGTGGTAAGATCTACACATGGTGAAAACTGATTGCACAATCAGCAATTAAAGTTTAGTTCCTACATTTGGTTACATTAGTTCAGCTTTGATCAAGGTAATTATAACATATTCCATACCTGGCTGATTCATGTGCTAGTGGAGAATCTACACTGCTACTACAGTGATCCTCACTGCCTTCTGGGTCCTGTGCCAAGTGGCTGTAACCACAGTGGGTCATTTACTGGGCACAGGATTCATCCACAGAACGCCTTGCATGCTCTCTAAGCGTAGTCTGATTGGATGAGGTGGACAGGCGGGTAGGTGATGTTACAATCTCCACCTCACTGCCTTCTGGGTCCTGTGCCAAGTGGCTGTAACCACAGTGGGTCATTTACTGGGCACAGGATTCATCCACAGAACGCCTTGCATGCTCTCTAAGCGTAGTCTCATTGGATGAGGCGGACAGGCGGGTAGGTGATGTTACAATCTCCACCTCATGCAATCATAGGACGCTTTGCATTCATTAAAATGCAACACATTCTCTGAATAGCACCTATGTGAAGCGACCAACCACCTTTGGTTACTATGTAGCAAGACAGCCACTCGGCACTGGACCCAGAAGGCAATGAGGATCACTGTAGTAGCAGCTACTACAGTGCTTCTCCACTTTCACAGTATCTGCCAGGTATAGAATATGTATACTTTCATTGGTATAAGCTAGATCAGTGTACAGTAACTATGAAAAAATTCCATACCCAGAGTTCAGCTTTAACCAACAGCTATAGTACAAGGGCTTTTACTTACTGTGCATAAATTGAATGAACGCCCTTAATCCGAGTGTTGATTGTACAGATTGTAATATGTTCTGCTATACACAGGTCAGATTCCTTCAGTTGAAATGTTTCTGTGCATAGATTGATTAGTAGCTAAACTATTCTGTAATTTTTCCTAATAAAAACCAATAATCTTTTACAGATTAAACAAAATAGGCCACGCCCGTGACAACATATTGGCTAAATATGGTCTAGACATGAACTAGGACTAGTTATATTCCCAATGGGCATTACATAATTGACATAGTTAAATGTTATAGATCAATTTTTTAAGATATGTTGCAATGGAAATATACTGTCTGCAGTTATGCAATTAAAGCACTACATTAAAGAAAAACTGCAAATTAAACACCATGAGGGCAATTTTCAAAGTAAAAGAACATCAGACATTCTAGAAATGACCTTTTCCATTCCAATGTTTCTGTTTATATTTAAAAGTAATGAAGTTCAAGTCATATAAGTTATCTAATTTGCATATCAGTCACATTTTATAATTGATATGAGATCTAAGACACAAGGCCAACATTACCTCTAGGCTCAGTGCGATTGTGCCTAAGGAAATAGAACATGAGGAAAGTGCAGCAAAGATAACTAACACGTATTAACACTTTATAGCTATTCAATGAGGCAGAGCAAAGACTGATTTTGTTTGGTAACCTATAGCTAAGCGATTTGACCGGGTAACCTTGCAAAGCGATCTGTGTCATTGAATACTTTTTTGTGTAATCATTATAAGTATTGATCTTTGTATATGAACACTGACTAGGGTTGCCATGAATAGGCCTTACCTAAAGTGATTTTTTTAACCAGCCCCAGAAGATTTGGCTGCTGAATGACCAGGCCATTTTTTGCGATTCGGCACTGCGTCGCTTTAAGCGACAATTGCACGGCCGTGCGACGTTGTATCCAAACAAAATTGACGTCCTTTTTTTCCCACAAATAGAGCTTTCTTTTGGTGGTATTTGATCGCCTCTGCGTTTTTTAATTTTTGTGCTATAAACAAAAAAAAAAGCGACAATTTTGAAAAAAACACAATTTTTTACTTTTTGTAATAAATATCCCCCAAAAATATATAAGAAAAACATTTTTTCCCTCAGTTTAGGCTGATATATATTCGTCTACATATTTTTAAAAAAAAAATCGCAATAAGCGTATATTGATTGGTTTGCGCAAAAGTTAAAACATCTACAAAATAGGGAATAGTTTTATGGCATTTTTATTATTAATTTTTTTCCACTAGTAATGGTGGTGATCTGCAATTTTTATCAGGACTGCGACATTATGGCGGACACATTGGGCACATTTTTGAGACCATTGGCATTTATACATCGATCAGTACTATAAAAATGCACTGATTACTGTAAAAATGTCACTGGCAGGGAAGGGGTTAACACTAGGGGCAATCAAGGGGTTAACTGTGTTCCCTGTTTGTGTTTCTAACTGGAGTCGGAGGGGACTGACCTAGAGGAAGTGACAGATCGTGATTCCTAGGTAATAGGAAGTCACGATCTGTCACGCCTCTCAGAACAGAACAGGGATTTGTGTGTTTACACACACTCGTCCCCGTTCTGCCTCTTGTGCCTGTGATCGCTCGTGGCCAGTGGTCATTGCGACCTTCGGCCACGAGCATCGGCACCCCCGATGTGCAGCAGGCGCTCGCCTGCTATCCCGATCCCGTGAGCCGACGTATAGCTACAACGGCTCGTGAGATCGTGCCGACCTGCCACAGTAAAATGATGGTGGCTGTTCGGCAAGCGGTTAAATAGCAAACATGTTATACTTACCAGCTTTGTGCAATTGAATTGCACAGAATGACCCTGAGCCTCGTTTTCTCAGGTTCCCCATCTGCGCTCTCCCTCTTCAGCGAGTGTCCCCATAGTAAGCTGATCTCTATGGGGGCACTTGTGCTGGCTCGATCCCAAGCTGCGCTGTCTGTGCCCCCCGCTGCCTCATTACAGAATTTGACTGACTGCAGCAGGAGCCAATGCCTTCAAAGGCTTGTGGGAGTGGGGAGAGAAGAGGGACACAGTGCTGGGTCGAGTGAGGACTCGCCAGGGGCGAGGGGCAATACTGCTACCTAAACATTTTTTACCTTTGGGCAGGGAATATATCAAGGTAAAAAATGTTCAGGCTTTAGAACCACTTTGGCAGAACATACCTGTGGGTATGCTTGAAGGGAAGCTGAATATACTTAAGGGGATCATAGTGTTGATGTACTCCAGTGCCTGATCGTAGTGTTGATGTACCCCAGTAAAAAAAAAACTTCTAAGGACCCATCTACACATTTCTAAGGGCCCAATACTGTGAGTTATCTTTTATTTACAAGTGTAGTTTCAGCGCCTTAAAAGTTTTCTTTGCAGAACGTTGCTCACTTCTGCTAAGCACATTGAAATGCTGTGAATAGTCCTATAGCCAAAGTTGTAACTCGTGTCAAAACATCTGTTTAAGAACAGTTGGCACTTGACACACAAAATATTCAAATGTGAAGCTGATTTCAAGTCCTGGAGGAGCTTGAGGGAGTGATAAATACATTATTTCACCTACCTTACCCCTTAGGCTAAAGGAGCAGATGGGCCACCTGGATAGCAATCTATAAATGCTAACAAGAATTCAGCTTTATATTCATAGATTCCAGCAGTCATTTACCAGGACATTTCAGAAAATATATAATGTTTGAAGCTTTAACTAATTGTCAGCCCTAAATCGTCAGCCCTTTTTGAACATGTGAAAAAAAATGCACAAAGAAAAAACATTCTGGCAGCAAAAGGGTTAAATGCATCCCCAATCATGTGATTTAAAGCATTGTTTTTTTTCCCCATGTCACCCTCAAAGTCACATTGAAGGACCCTTTCTCTGTGGTACTTTTTTTTAATTCTTTATGTTTTTTGCTTTGTCCTCCATGGCTGTGCCCATCTTCCCATAATCTTTTTAAAAATAGATTGCCTATTATCCTTGAAAATGGGCAGAATTTATATTACCGTATATACTCGAGTATAAGCCATCCCAAGTATAAGCCGAGGCATCTAATTTTACCACAAAAAACTGGGAAAACTTATTGACTCGAGTATAAGCCAAGGATGAGAAATGCAGCAGCTACTGTAAGTAGAAAAGAGGGTCAACAATGCCCATCTGCAGCTGCATACCTCAGTGTCCATTGCATACCTCAGTGTCCATTGCATGCCTCAGTGTCCATTGCTCGCCTCAGTGTCCATTGCATGCCTCAGTGTCCATTGCATGCCTCCCTGTGCCGATCTGCCTACACACTGTGTCCATTGCAGCCTCCCTGTGCCTATCTGCATCGCCTACCTGTGTCCATTGCAGCCTCCCTGTGCCGATCTGCATCTGCATGCCTCCCTGTGTTAATTGCAGCCTCCCTGTGCCGATCTGCATAGCTGATCTCCGTGTCATGCAGTCAGATGGCAGCCATTCCAGTGTACAAAAGCCGCGCCTCCTCCTTGTCCTCGTCCATGATAGGCGGAACACTCAGTTTCCCAGCAGCCATTGTTCATTGTTCTGCCTATCACGGACATCCTCTCATCCTCGTCTGTGGGATAAGGACGAGAGGACATCCGTGATAGGCAGAACACTGAACACTGACTCACTGCTGGGAAACTGAGTGTTCCCCTATCACAGACGAGGAGGAGGAGGCGCGGCTTTTGTACACTGAAATGGCTGCCGTCTGACTGCATGACACGCTGATCAGGTAGGCAAATGGCAGTGACTCAAGTATAAGCTGAAGGAGGCACTTTCAGCACAAAAAAAATGTGCTGAAAAACTCGGCTTATAGTGGAGTATATATGGTACCCTCCTTCGACTTTATTATGGGTACTTATATAGCACCATCGATTTACGCAGCACTTTAAATACTTTATATCGCACATTCACATCAGTCCCTGCCCTCAAGGAGCTTACAATCTAAGGTCCCTAACTCACATTCATACATTGACATACTAAGCCAATTTAGACAGGAGCCAAGTAACCTACCAGCATATCTTTGGAGTGCAGGAGGAATTCCACATAGACACAGGGAGAACATACAAACTCCTTGCAGATAGTGCCATGGTAGGGATTTGAACCAGGGAACCTAGTGCTGTTAGGCAGAATGACTAACCACTTTAATGGGACTAGCTGATAAGTTCAGGTTTTGGCGATTTCAAGCAAATCAAACCAAGGTTGATTTGCTCACCCCCACTTGCAATCATAAGTCTTGCCTTATGACCACAAGATAAAGATAAAGAATTTAAAAGCAGTTCATTGCACATTACATGCTGAACAAATAAACATACTACATGAAAGCTATCTTTGTGTTTTATATACAAAGATACAGAGTTTCTGTCAATAATTTATTAAGTGGGTTGTCTTGTAGTTTATATCTGTCCAAATATTCAAACAGATTATGCAGAGCAAAAATTTCAGATCTTAATGGGGTGGAGATCAAAGTTAAAGCATGTTTAAATACAGTCAGGATTGCTTTGAACTGACTTTTAACTTCACAGTTCTTAAGGGAACAACCATGTTGCACTGAAAGAGTTAAACTAACATTTTCTTTCTTCTTTCTGAGTTCTAACCTTGAAAGCATACTTTTTTTTAGGTTTGGTTCATCTTTCACTTACCTTTCTGCCTTATAGGGTCAAACTTATTGCCCTTGATCATAATTTTTTAGTACCACTATCTGGGGAAGAAAAATTCTCAGTACAGGACTAATACCTTTGGGTGCCAATACTCTTGATGTAAAGTGCCTTGTGGTTATTTCAGACCATAAGTTAGTTGTCAGATACGTTTGGCTTGGAAATAAGGTTAGGGGCTCAGGTGTTAATTTTAGAGTTATGGGGGTCAATTCACTAACGTTTACCGCATGTGATAAGGGTATCATGTTACTCATTTGTGTAGCGCCACCCCCGAAGTAGCCACTTGCTGAATTTGGATTCTCTGAACTCTGCCTCAACTCCAAGAATTACCTCAGCCCCTCTGACACACCTGGTTAAATAAAATTACTGCAAACACATTTAAGGACACATGTGGTAAATATTCTGGCTGTGGATTATCACCAAAAATAGACACACACCTGGTAGTGATAAACAAGTTGAATATATTAGCACGATTTAAAGCATACGGAAACTTACAACACTTTTAAACCTTGCTACAAAGAACTAATACATTAGAAAAGACAACCTTCAATATTTAGCAACTGCAGGTATAGAAAGGGTGGTAATCTATATGTCCTTAACACAGGCTCTGAGAGGGAGAAGAGAAGACTTGTCAACTTCTCAGCTCCTTCTGGGCCGCAAACACCTTTGAGGGGCAAATGCACAAAGAAAAGGGCTACACAAGTACAGTAAGCACAGTTCTGTAATGTTACAGGTCCTGAGGTGAAGAATACTAGTGTCTTCTGCTAGCAAACAGTGGGGCGCTTGTTTTAAGAGTAGGTTTGTAGTAGAGTAGAGATGGTAGCTCCAAACAAGCATCCTGTGACACTAAAAAAGGGAAATTGGTGTCTGCATGCAGTGTCAATATGGTGTCAAGAAGGATGTTGGGTTTGCACCCTCTCACCAATCCTCTGTGCAATGACACAACGATTATCCCAGGTGCTGGTTCAGGCTCCTGATGCTCATAGCAATGTTGTAAGGCACTGGATCCCCTGCTGAGGGCCGATCGAGATGACTGATAGCAAAACTCGCAAGGTGAAGAGGCAGAGGCCGACTCGATACCTGGATGGATATCGCGACCCTTGAAATGGTGTGGGTAGTCTCCGCCGAGCTGGGTGCTGCTTGGGTCACCAATCAGGGTCCCTGAGCCGAATGGTGGCGGAACATGTGGGTGACACCGATCCTGGCTTCCCTCTATCTTCTTGCAGCACTCTCCCGGTTGTCTCAGGAAGAACGTGTCTCTCTCTGGTGGAGTTCCACCACACAGTCTGGTCACCTCCCCACACTCTCTCTCCTGGCAGTCTCTGGAGAAGCTTGGCTTTCTCTCTCTATAATAGGTCACACACTCTCTGGTGTCAGTGTGTATCTCTCTCTCTCTCCTCAGCTCCAAAAATCCCCCTACTTACAGCGTTTCTCTCACACTCAAAAGCCTCCTTTCCTGGGCTCCTCAATATCCCTCCTCTCATTTTGGGCATCCTGGGGACAGTAGTTTATACCCAATTAAATCAGCTGCATTGTCTCTGGGACTACATGTCCTATCGTGCTCTGCTGGCCTCTTGTCATTGGTTCCTCCCTCTCAGCCAATGGAAGGGAAGAGGGGACTGATGTTTTGGTGGCTGGATTTCACAGAGTTGCCCTCTCTCCTCAGCCTTCTCCCACCCTGTGACATGAGACAATGGAGGAGGCGAGCGTGGGAAGATAAACTGGCAGCCCGTGCTCTGTCCCTTCTCTCATGGCAGCGGACCTCCACAGACAGAGCAAGCCGCGGGAAAGTCTTCCTCTGTATACACCGTTTGCAGGAGTGACAGTATCTCTCAACTTCAGCCCGCATTACGAAGAAGATAGGGACAGAAGTCGTTTGTAAGTCGGATGTTTGAAAATAGGGGACTACCTGCATATACTATACGGCCTGCCCTATACACTCTGCGGAAAATTGGGCCTTAGGTGTTGGTGGTACTGCTATGAATAAGCACTAATGTTAGTGCCAAACGTCAGCTCTTTTGTCTGCTGTGATTTTCATCTTTGATTTTGTGAATTTTCCCAATAAATAAGGCTATTTTTCAAGAGTGCGGCTGTCCAGGTTTGTGAGGACTGCAAACGATCCCTTGAAGACTGCTTCTTCTTCCTGTGTGATCGGCGGGCCTGCAGGAATACTAGTATCTGGATAAAGGGGGCCTTGAGAGGTAAGTAAGTCCTCCTCTTCCTCCCGCTGTTCTGCCTCAAGTGCCCTGACCATTATTCCAAGGTGCTCCAACAGGAAGACAAGAGGGACAGTTTCACCGATGGATGCACTGTCACTGCTCACCATCCTCATGGCCTCCTCAAATGGTGACAGGACAGTGCATGCATCCTTGATCAGTAGCCACTGGCATAGCGAATAAAAGCCAAGCTCCCCTGACCCTTTTCTGGTGCCATACTCACACAGGTACTCATTAATGGCCCTCTGCTGTGTGTGCAGCCGCCGCAGCACTGCCATTGTTGAGTTCCACCTGGTGGACACAAATGAGGCGGTTCTTGGGCAGGTTGCAATCTCTTTGAATGTCAGCCAGCCGAGCACTGGCATTATATGACCGGTGGAAATGACCACAGACTTTCCTGGCCTGCCTCAAGAGATCCTGTAAGCCCGGGTACCTGCTCAAGAACCGCTGCACCACCAAATTCAGGACATGAGCCAAACAGGGAACATGGGTCCCTGTCAAAGGGCAGAAAGGAAGTTGGTGCCATTGTCGCATACAACCATTCCTGGCTGAAGCTGCCGTGGCTTCAACCACCTCTGAGCCTGCCCCTGCAGAGCTGACAGAATCTCTGCCCCAGTGTGGCTCCTGTCCCCTAAGCAGACCAACTCAAACACTGCATGGCATCTTTTTGCCTGAGTGCTTGCGTAGCCCCTTGAATGCCTACAGAGCACCGCTGGTTCAGAGGAGAAATCTGCAGAGGAAGAGGCCGTAGAGGAAGAAGAAGAAGAGAGGGTGGAGGAGAGAGCTGTGGCAGAATCACCACTAGCATTTTGGAGACGTGGTGGCGGAATAAGCTCCAACAATACTAAACCCTGTCCTGCATCCTTCCCAGCTGCCAGCAGAGTTACCCAGTGCGCCGAGAAAGAAAGGTAACGTCCCTGTCCATGCCTGCTGGACCATGAGTCAGCAGTAGTATGCATCTTACTGCTGACTGCCCTGTCCGTCGAGGCCAAGACATTGCCTTCCTCATGCTGGTAGAGAGCCGGAATGGCCTTCTGTGAAAAGAAATGGCATTTGAGAACCTGCCACTTATGTCTACCAGCTGAAAAGGCAGCAGTTGCAGTGCTAGCAATTTGGCCAAGCTAGCATTCAGACGCTGAGCATGTGGATGGCTGGGACCGAATTTCTTTCGACGGTTTAGCAACTGGGGTAGGGAAATTTGACTGATAAAATCAGATGGAGGTGTACTGATAGCAGATTGGCTGCAAGTACTTGGGACATCTATTGCTTTACCTTCATTCCTCTCAGTGCAGGTTTCTGAGAGGACTGGAGGTATAGTGGGGTTGGAGAACCCAGCTAATGAGGAGCAAGGAGAGGTCTGCCTTGTTCTTTGATGTGGGTCTTTTAAGTGCTGTTGCCAACGGACTGCATGGGAGGTCGTCATATGTCTGGTCAAGCATGTGGTGCCCAAGCGGCTGCTGTTTTGGCCACGCTTGATACACTTCAGACATATGTTGCAAACAGCAACGGTGCGATCTGCTGCACACGTTTCAAAAAAAGGCCCACACCAAAGAACTTTTCAAAATATGTAGGAAGTCAGCAGCGCCCTGCACCTGCTTAGCTCTGCGGTGTGATACAATAGGGTGGCTGCCCTTAAGCTGCCCCCTGAAGGGCATCCTACCTCGTTGGAGATGTGCCTCCTTTTCCTCCTCTCTTCTATCAGGCACCCAAGTTGAGTCAGTGACCTCATCATCCCCACCCTCCTCGTCACTGGAGTAAACTTGGTAGTATGCTGCAGCTGGGGGAACAAGACTGCCAGTTTCTTGACCTTCTTGAGCACCCCCTCTCTCTAGGCTGACGTTACTCCTCAACCTTCCTCAACCTGGGTACCATCATCGGAGCCTTCAAATCGCTGCACATCCTCCTGCAGCATGTACCCGACACTGTGGTTCGGGGGACTCCTCCGTGCATGATGGTGGGGCTAGGGAAGGAGTGACTGTTGACATGGAGCCGATAGAATAGGCTGCTTTGGCAGCTGCATTGGCAGGCAAACTGCTCTGAGCCTGGGTGACAGAGGATGAGGAGGATGAGGAAGGCTTTGTTATGCATTCCACCAACTCTTCTGCATGTTGTGGCTCAATAACACAGCCAGCTGCAGGAAAAAAGGACAAGCGTGCCCCACGGCCATGTGCTGAGGATGCACCGTGTCCACGACCAGAACTGTCGACTGTAGACACAGAGCCTGCTTGCCCTCTTTTAGTGGCCTGTGAGCATCTGCCTCTCCTTGATGGCCTTCCGGACATGCTGTAAATTTTGTTTAGCAAAAAAACACTACACTGTATTGTATACTGTGTACACCACCAGGTAAGTAGTAGCAACTGCACTAGGGGTGCAAGGTACTGTGTACACCAACAGGAGTGTAATAACTATGGGTGTACTGTATGTATTGTGTACTATGTACACCACCAGAATAGTAGTAGCACTAGAAACTGCACTATGGGTGCAAGGAAATATGTACACCAACAGAAGTTTAATAACAACTATGGGTGCACTGTATGTATTGTGTACACCACCAGGAAAGTAGTAGCAACTGCACTAGGGGTGCACG